>OX371261.1:41672907-43120198 GCA_947311025.1 Lypha dubia | reverse complement strand
TATTAATTGTGTACAATTAACATATAAAGTCCCCCTAGGGTCGTCCCTTTCATTTTCTTATGTCCACCAATATCTAAAAGTGCGTATAATGGCAATCATATTTTGAATTATTTCTTTTCTCAATTTCGACATAACATGTATTTTACACTTAATGTAAGTGATCAATATACATGATGAGTGAGATGCACATATCGATTAACGGGTTTTAAAGCTTTTAATATTGAATTCGAAAAAAAAAAACTCGAATTAAATAAAAAAATGCAACTTGTGACAATGAGAGTCGACATGGTTTACAAAATTCATATATGCATTCTTTCTCAAAGTGAAGTTCATACGAATAACAGCAAGAACCGGTAACTTAAATAATAACTTAAGAAAAATTAAAGAAAGAGAAAAAACCTGTGACAATAAATTAAAAGGAAGAATTTTTTTTTTAAGAACTTAAAAAGTTAAACCATTTTTATTGGATATAATTCCATAAGCTTTATAAATTATATTGCTGGTGTAGCAATAAACTATATTTATCATAATTTGGAAGACAGGTAACAAGAATACTTCTGAAAATTCACTTACAGCTCGCTGTAACTTGTTTTATTTTCTTAAGGAACCCGGCCTGTCTCGGGGTTTTTAGTTAAAAATTTTTGTAACTGGCCAAATATCATCACAGCTCTAAAGCTATTCAAAGACCACCAATTCCAACCCGATTGAAGGAATAGTGGCTTTGGAAGAATTTGTTTAAACACGCCATCATACCGATTTTCCTACCACCTAACGGAATTAATACTGTTGTAATAACCGTTACATACATATACATAATTGAACCGATAATCCACTTCAGAGGTATGGCCGGTTAACATTAGCCAGCATTGACTCACTATTTAAATGCAGCAGACAACTACATCAATTCCGGAAGAAGTCTCAATTTGTCTTCGAATTATCGAGTTCTCTAGCCACGTATCATTTTACTTAGTTTTCTTACATAACCTATCTACAAACCTTGCTTAATTAACTTTTTTTTAAATATCCTTAATCCTAAAAATATATATATATAATAATAAATTTCTTCAATATTTCATTTCCTTAGATTTCTAAGTCATTTCCTAAAATATTTAATATCCCTAATCTAGAAAATCCCAACTATTCATTAACATTTTTATCATTCCCAAAATATGTTAGTATATTAAAAATTCCCCCTGCATTAACACCCTAAATAATAAGTATACATACGTTAAATATTCTCAACGAATTTAACATTTACATCGCAACTCATCACATGTGGGAGGCCTTCTACAACGATGGACACAGTAATAAGAGAATGTAAGTTTACATAATTTTATTATCATTTTTTATCAATTATTTTGTTATACATTTTTTTGTCCCCTTCTCCTAATTAATGGGATTTTTTTTTATGTAAAGCAAAGAGTTTTTTCTGTACGTTAACATTTTTTTTTGCATTTGATGACGTTGTGGTTATTACTGTAATACTTAAATGCCTGTAAGAGAAACGGTAGAAGATCTCTTTGCTATTACACATTTTTTTTGTTACATTAAAATTCTAAATGTTAATAACATTATTGTACATATGTATATGTATACACATATGTTTTTCTTTTAGAAAGGGCATTAGCTATATAATGAATTAATATATTTTATCTTCTTTACATACATTTTATTATCTTTATATTATTAACCCCAATATGGCTAAGACAAAATAGTTGATACTTTTATATAGATATATTCACAATATATTTAACCCCCTGAATTTTGTGGTAATAAATAAGACTTTAATTTGAAAATGAAATAGTTTATTTAAAAAGGTAAATCTTCTAGGTCTAAGGAATCAGGTGTTGTGTAAATGGGGTTTTCCAACTATAAGTAGGCCGTATGGAAAACCATAGGTTGGGTGGGTATAGAGGCCAAGAACGTCACCATCTCGTTCTCAAAGGTCTTAGAGAAATAAAATTAGAGTAGTTTCTCTTATCTTTATTTAAGGGCATAGAAAAGCACACGTGAATTTTTTTGTAGTGTAACGCGTAACGTCAACGTGTAAAACAAGAACCCTGCCCATTTCCCGAACTAGCTAGCTTAGCAAGCGCGTGTGCGAAGTTTTTCAAGTGACGTAAGAGTTTAAATGGTAAATATCTTAACCATTGATTAACGTTTGTCTCACGGACAATCATTAATAATTTCCACCTTCAACAACCAAGCGAGTTTAAAAATCCTTTCGTTATAAAATTATCACATTACAATAAAATGGCGCCCAACGTGGGGCCCCCGAAATGGCTGCAAGATACGTATTTTATTTTTGCTTTTGCAAAATGACAAAATAAACGTCATAGTTATAATATCTTTTCTTAGTATCTGTAGTTTTTGGGACCTCTTATTTTTCAACATCTATTATTTATTTAAAAAAGATGAAAGTTATAAATTAGATTTTGGTTCTGTTATTTTTCAATTGTGAGTTGTCTATTTTATTGGATTTTGATCCATGAATGTAATGTCATTCAGTCATATTGGAAATACAGTAGTTAAACGAGTTTTTGTAGTTTTTTACTGTCCTTGTTGGCTCGAGTGATTATTCATTCCTTTTTGTTGTGAAATATAACATAACGAATATCTTTTTAGGATAGATATTAATTATATGGTGACACCATTTTCTGTTGTCTGTTAAATATTTGGAATAGCAATTATGAAGCATTAGAAAGTTGCTCTAATTGACCATATTTTACAGATAATTGTTATGATGACTGTCTTCATTATGTTAGTTTCTGCCCAAAAGCTGTTTTTTTTATTTCTTGAAAGACCTACCTTTAATTTACATTATTTTAATTATTCACAACCTGTTCCGAAGACCAAGTAAGAAGTTTTACCGAAATTAAAATCATTAGAAATTTTTATGGCCAACAACCAAACCACGGAAAATATTCCAGCGATTACTAATAGAAGCGTTTTATCTTGCTCTATTTGTGAAAAGGAGTATGAGATCGATGATGTCGTAGTTTCGACTCCCTGCAGTCATGTTTTTCACAAGGACTGCATACTAAAAATTATTAAAGATACACAAAGTTGTCCCATCTGTGCTACAGCATGTAGACAAACAAGACTTAAATGTCATAATATTTTAGAACATAATAATGGTGCGGCAGCTAATACTTCAAGTGCTCCCAACTCGCAAAATCTCAGCAAGGGTGCGATTCCCAAAGCTATAAATCAGAAAGGCAGACCACCTAAACGTAATATTTTGGAAGGTGAAAGACCACTAACTCCAGGATTTCAGAACATGACATCTTTAGATGATATATTAGATATATCACCAGCTCCGCAAAGACAAAATAATAATAATAATATTAATAATATAAGTGATAATTCACTGCAAGCATTAATTACTGAAGCAGTGCGAAACCAGTTAGCTTGTATGCGTATAAATGCAAATAATGTTTCTACCAATTCATTCATACCTCGAAACAATTTTGGCAATCGTAACAGCCTTGGAGGTCGTAGTTTTGAAAATGGTTCTAGAAATTCCCTAAATAGACAAAATATTAGACAGCTACCTAACAATATGAATCAAAATTTTGCAGTAAATTGGACTCCAGATAGAATTTCGTCCATTATATCAGGATGGCATTTGAAATTTAGTGGAATGGATGAAGCTAGTTTGTCCGTGGACAATTTCATATACCGTGTTCACGCTTTGACAGTCCAAAGCTTACGAGGTGATTTTAATACACTATGTCAGCACATACATCTGCTGTTTAGTGATAAAGCTATTGACTGGTATTGGCGTTTTCATGCCACAGTGCCTAGAGTAGATTGGGATATACTATGTAGAGAATTAAGAAATCAATTCAAAGACCGCAGGACTGATTTCGATTTAAGGGAACAGATAAGAAGTAGAAAGCAAAGACATGGTGAAAAATTCGATTGTTATTATGATGCCATACTGCAAATCATTGATCGGTTGCAGACTCCATTGAATGAGTATGATTTAATAGAAATTTTAAAACGGAATTTGCGCTCTGAAGTTCGAAAAGAAATTTTACACTTCAATATTAATTCTATTTCTGAACTCAGGGATTTTGTAAGAAAACACGAAATCTTAGAAGAAGAACTAAGTAAATATAGATCCAATAGAACTTTTATACCACATAAAATTGTATCTGAAGTAGAGAATGCTAACTCTGATAATGAGGAGATATTTGAAATTCAAGATATGAAAGAGTCTGTCTGTTGGAATTGTTCCAAATCTGGCCACAAATTCGAAGACTGTTTAGAGGAAAGAATAATATTTTGTTATGGTTGTGGTACCCCTAATACCTTTAAACCTAATTGTGCCAGATGCAACAAGTTTTCAAAAAACTACCCCAAACCCCACCCGAAAGAAAAATTTCACACCAGAGGAACCCAAATGTGATTTCTTTGGGGTGCCAAACTGATCCATTAGTAGAAGATACTCTACAAGATAAAACTGCAATTAATGTTAGTTTCACACCAATTTATTTAAAACCATATCACATAAGATTACAAGAATATAGGGAAGCAAAAGCAAGAATATTTAATGAAGAAATTAGATTGCCTAGTAAATTGAGAAAAATAAAAAGATCTACACAGAGATTGAGGGAATTTTGGAAAAAAATTAAACGCAATCGAAAGATTGTCTTTTCGGCTATAATATCAGACAAAAATGAATTTGATTTAAGACCATTTGCAACAATAAGAATATTTGATGATGATGTAGTAGGGATGATAGATACGGGAGCAACAGTATCATGTATTTCATCCAATTATGCAAAAAAGTTTTTATATGAAAATAAGTACCCTTATCAGAAGTTTAAGATTTTTCTCAAAACGGCTGATGGTAGACAACATTCTACAGTTGGTAGTGTCAGCACGGTAATACGTTTCAGGGGAAAGTGCGAAACCATGAAATTTATAATAATACCAAATCTTAGCCAAAATTTATATTTAGGGGTGGATTTTGTAAAAAAATTTGGCCTTGCAAGTGATTTGTTTGCTGAAAGGATTTCCGAAATAGGAACCACTAATTTAATATCCAGAGCACTTGATTCTAATGTTCATGAATTAAGCTCGAATGAGAAGAGTATGTTAGAGGAAGCAATAAGGACATTTCCCTCGTATTCTAAAATCGGTCTTGGTAGAACAGAAGAGGTAACGCATGTAATAGATACTGCTGATAATAAACCAATAAAGCAAAGGCACTTTGCAGTCTCGCCTGCTATTGAAAAATTGTTATTTGAAGAAGTAGATAGGATGCTTAAATTGGGTGTTATCGAGGAATCCCAAAGTCCTTGGTCATCGCCTGTGACATTGGTGCGCAAACCTGGGAAGGTAAGATTGTGTTTGGATGCCCGAAAGCTTAACAGTGTTACAGTGAAAGATGCCTATCCATTGCCTTTGATTGATGGCATTTTTAGCAGGCTCCCGAAGGCAAGATTTATTACGAGTCTTGACCTGAAGGATGCCTTCTGGCAAATTCCATTGAGTAAAGAGTCAAGGGAGAAAACAGCTTTCACTGTGCCTGGACGTCCCTTATATCAATTCATTACCATGCCTTTTGGCTTGTGCAACGCGCCACAGACGATGTCCAGACTAATGGATAAAGTCATACCAGCACATTTACGAAGCAAAGTCTTTGTATATTTAGATGATCTGCTGCTCATTACAGAGACTTTCAATGATCATATTTTGGTACTACATGAAGTGTCGTTTCATTTAAGAAAAGCTAACCTTACCATAAATATTGAAAAAAGTAAATTTGTTCTGAAAGAAGTTAAGTATTTAGGGCATATTATCGGTCATGGTACTATAAAGACTGACCCTGAAAAGGTACAGGCCATTGCAGAGTATCCGCTACCTAAATCGGTTCGACAGCTAAGGCGTTTCTTAGGGATCTGTGGTTGGTACAGGCGGTTTGTGCGTGATTTCGCATCAGTAACAACACCATTAACAGATATGTTACAGAAAAATAGGAAATTTATCTGGACTGATGTTGCCAAATCTTCGTTCGAAGCACTTAAGAATTCTTTATCTTCTACACCGGTGTTGCACAACCCTGATTTTACACGGCCGTTTTCTATCCAATGTGACGCAAGTCAATATGGTATTGGGGCAGTACTGGCTCAGAGAACCGATGACAAAGAGGAAGTCCCTATAGCTTATATGAGTCAAAAACTTACCTCGGCCCAAAGAAATTATTCTGTATCAGAACAAGAATGCTTAGCTGCAGTGATGGCAATAAAGAAATTCCGAGCTTACGTTGAGGGGCACGCATTTGAGGTTATAACTGACCACGCCTCACTCAAATGGCTAATGAGTCAAAGCGACCTGCATGGGCGATTAGCCAGATGGGCTTTAAAACTACAAGGTTTCAATTTTACGATCAGACACAGAAAAGGTAGTAAAAATATAGTTCCTGATTCATTATCACGTATGTATGCTGAAAATAATGAGGGCATTCAACATTTGAATATTGACACTATTTTTGCCAATGAAATCGAGAACTGTATAGATATTGATTTAGAATCAGCTGAATTCAAGTCCACCGAATACTTGTCTTTAATCGCGAAACTTCATAATAAAATTTCCTATTTACCGGATATTAAAATTGAAAATGGTTTTATATATAAAAGAAGTGATCACGCATCAGGTGATGAAGTCCAGGAGCAAATGTCGTGGAAATTATGGGTCCCATCGGGTTTGACTCAGGACGTAATTAAAAGAGCCCATGATCATAAACTGTGTGCGCATGGCGGTGTGGGAAAGACCTTAAGGCGCTTAAAAACGTTTTTCTTTTGGCCAAAAATGACCAAGCAAATTTCGGAATATGTATTAAACTGTGACGTCTGTAAGCAAACGAAGGCAACCAATAAAACCTTAAGACCACCTATGGGTCAGCAGTCATCCTCTGTAAGAATTTTTCAAAAGCTTTATCTTGATTTATTAGGTCCTTATCCCCGATCCTCAAATGGCAACATTGGTATATTAATTGTTGTAGATCACTTATCTAAATTTCACTTTTTAGAGCCAATCAGAAAATTTACTGCTAAAATTATAGTAGAATTTTTAGAGAAGCGAGTTTTTCATATTTTCGGAACGCCCGAATCAATCACTACCGATAACGGAGTACAATTTAAATCCACTATGTTTAAAGATTTTCTAAATTCGTACGGTGTTTTTCATAACCTTACGGCTATTTACTCGCCGCAAGCTAATGCCAGCGAGCGAGTTAACCGTTCGGTATTAGCTGCCATACGAGCCTATATCCAACCGTCACAGAAAAACTGGGACGAAAATCTTTCGGCAATAAGTTGCGCCTTTAGGAGCTCAGTACATGTTAGCACAGGATATTCCCCTTATTTCTTGGTGTTTGGACAAAACATGATTCAAAACGGAAATTCATATAAACTTCTGCGATCATTAAGTCTACTGGCAGAAACGGATGTAGCTTTGAAAGTAGATGAAAAGTTAGAATTGGTACGACAAAGAGCTCAGCAAAATATTAGACAGGCATATGAGAGAAATGTCAAGACGTACAACCTTCGCTCGCGTCCGATTAACTATGAACCTGGTCAAATCGTATTTCGTAGAAACTTTGCACAATCTAAGGCTGTTGACCATTTTAATAAAAAATTGGCTAATCAATTTGAAAAAGCTAAAATTATAGCAAAACATGGCTCAAGTTATTACGAGTTGGAAGACATGTCAGGTAAAAATATTGGTAAATTTCATGCCAAAGACATTCGCCTATGACTTCAGTTGTTGCTTCAGTATTTAAAATAAAACCTCATCAACATCTGTTTTGTAATATCAGAATTTTGCAAACATTATTTATTTCAATAATTATTAAATAATGTCTCAAAAAAAAACACATATAGCAACTATTTGTTTGTTTTATACACCCTTAAATTCAAAGTACTTTTATTAATTGTGTACAATTAACATATAAAGTCCCCCTAGGGTCGTCCCTTTCATTTTCTTATGTCCACCAATATCTAAAAGTGCGTATAATGGCAATCATATTTTGAATTATTTCTTTTCTCAATTTCGACATAACATGTATTTTACACTTAATGTAAGTGATCAATATACATGATGAGTGAGATGCACATATCGATTAACGGGTTTTAAAGCTTTTAATATTGAATTCGAAAAAAAAAAACTCGAATTAAATAAAAAAATGCAACTTGTGACAATGAGAGTCGACATGGTTTACAAAATTCATATATGCATTCTTTCTCAAAGTGAAGTTCATACGAATAACAGCAAGAACCGGTAACTTAAATAATAACTTAAGAAAAATTAAAGAAAGAGAAAAAACCTGTGACAATAAATTAAAAGGAAGAATTTTTTTTTTAAGAACTTAAAAAGTTAAACCATTTTTATTGGATATAATTCCATAAGCTTTATAAATTATATTGCTGGTGTAGCAATAAACTATATTTATCATAATTTGGAAGACAGGTAACAAGAATACTTCTGAAAATTCACTTACAGCTCGCTGTAACTTGTTTTATTTTCTTAAGGAACCCGGCCTGTCTCGGGGTTTTTAGTTAAAAATTTTTGTAACTGGCCAAATATCATCACAGCTCTAAAGCTATTCAAAGACCACCAATTCCAACCCGATTGAAGGAATAGTGGCTTTGGAAGAATTTGTTTAAACACGCCATCATACCGATTTTCCTACCACCTAACGGAATTAATACTGTTGTAATAACCGTTACATACATATACATAATTGAACCGATAATCCACTTCAGAGGTATGGCCGGTTAACATTAGCCAGCATTGACTCACTATTTAAATGCAGCAGACAACTACATCAATTCCGGAAGAAGTCTCAATTTTCTTCGAATTATCGAGTTCTCTAGCCACGTATCATTTTACTTAGTTTTCTTACATAACCTATCTACAAACCTTGCTTAATTAACTTTTTTTTAAATATCCTTAATCCTAAAAATATATATATATAATAAATTTCTTCAATATTTCATTTCCTTAGATTTCTAAGTCATTTCCTAAAATATTTAATATCCCTAATCTAGAAAATCCCAACTATTCATTAACATTTTTATCATTCCCAAAATATGTTAGTATATTAAAAATTCCCCTGCATTAACACCCTAAATAATAAGTATACATACGTTAAATATTCTCAACGAATTTAACATTTACATCGCAACTCATCACATGTGGGAGGCCTTCTACAACGATGGACACAGTAATAAGAGAATGTAAGTTTACATAATTTTATTATCATTTTTATCAATTATTTTGTTATACATTTTTTTGTCCCCTTCTCCTAATTAATGGGATTTTTTTTATGTAAAGCAAAGAGTTTTTCTGTACGTTAACATTTTTTTTTGCATTTGATGACGTTGTGGTTATTACTGTAATACTTAAATGCCTGTAAGAGAAACGGTAGAAGATCTCTTTGCTATTACACATTTTTTTTGTTACATTAAAATTCTAAATGTTAATAACATTATTGTACATATGTATATGTATACACATATGTTTTTCTTTTAGAAAGGGCATTAGCTATATAATGAATTAATATATTTTATCTTCTTTACATACATTTTATTATCTTTATATTATTAACCCCAATATGGCTAAGACAAAATAGTTGATACTTTTATATAGATATATTCACAATATATTTAACCCCCTGAATTTTGTGGTAATAAATAAGACTTTAATTTGAAAATGAAATAGTTTATTTAAAAAGGTAAATCTTCTAGGTCTAAGGAATCAGGTGTTGTGTAAATGGGGTTTTCCAACTATAAGTAGGCCGTATGGAAAACCATAGGTTGGGTGGGTATAGAGGCCAAGAACGTCACCATCTCGTTCTCAAAGGTCTTAGAGAAATAAAATTAGAGTAGTTTCTCTTATCTTTATTTAAGGGCATAGAAAAGCACACGTGAATTTTTTTGTAGTGTAACGCGTAACGTCAACGTGTAAAACAAGAACCCTGCCCATTTCCCGAACTAGCTAGCTTAGCAAGCGCGTGTGCGAAGTTTTTCAAGTGACGTAAGAGTTTAAATGGTAAATATCTTAACCATTGATTAACGTTTGTCTCACGGACAATCATTAATAATTTCCACCTTCAACAACCAAGCGAGTTTAAAAATCCTTTCGTTATAAAATTATCACATTACAATACTTATATATTTACATAAATCATAATGTCGGTAATATAAATTGTATGTATCTATTGCATTTCATAAAAAAATTAAACAAACGAGTATTGTGTTATTGTTGTTTCTTAACATTTGTGTGGTGTATTTGTTCTGCTGGTCTTAAGAAAAACACTTTGCTACTTTTTTCCGATAATTTATATGCCTCTGCTTACATGGACTCGTAATATGTATATGAGTTTTGCTTTGCAATAGTACTAAGTTGATGTAGGATTAATGTCTACCTTTATACATACATATGTAAATACGTTCGTCTTGGACATTTTGTTGCACAACATATAAAAAAAAGTAAAGTGAATAAGAGGTAATTAATTTTTTATGCATTAATTTATTTGTAATTTTTAATGTTGAATGTACACACACGTAAGTGCGAACATACTTATGCATGTATAGTTATGTAAATACCTCTTTATTTATTATTATTGGTGACACAACTTTACATACATACTATTGAATATAGGCAACTACATACCTACCTACCTATGTACGTAAATATGTATTTAATAGCTAAGATGGATTTTATCCACTCATTAGAAGTACAATCGATTTTAACCAAACATATGTGATATGATATATCACAGAAGTGATCGCCATACATACATACTATGTATGTACATATGTATGTATATCAAACATTGATTATCAGCAATACTATTCCAGCAAAGAAAATAATTTCATATCGTATTAATTACCCAATTTGAGGACAAATCTGCACACCTGACTACACAAATTATAATAATATTTGAAATTTTTGTTTCGTTCTGTTAATAACAGCACCTATTAAGTGAATTCGCCTCGCTAAAAGCATTGTAAGGGGTCACGTAACGTGGTTGTTGTTATTATTGCGATGTCTTTATAAGATTTTTAGTGAGAATTAACTGTTCAAAACAATTGAGCTGGAGTCTGGAATGTAGAAATAAAATAACAGCAAGTGCTTTTTTTATTTTCGGAAGTAAGCGCAGTCGGCTTAATAAGATTTCTTCGTGCTTTTGTTTCTATAACAGTCAAATATGTAAGTAATTCCTAGAAAGTAAAACAACAACATTATATGTTTATTTTTATACGTGCACATACATACTTATGTACTTATGTATGTATGTATGCAATTTTATAACAGAGAAAGTAACAAATAGCTAAAATAAGAAAAATTAAAAATTTATAGATACACATGCATACATATACACATTAGTATGTATACGTAAAATGTACATACATATGAATGTGTGTATTTATATGACATCTTATTAATAACCGATTGATAAAGTTTAAGTACACAATAAAATCGGTCTTTCCATATAGGTACATACATATTTATACAATATTCCGAAGTTAACGTTAAAATAATTTTAGTAATCGTTTATAAATATGTAAGTTATGATATTTAAAGTGCTAAACGTGTGTGCATGTCTAAGGTGGTATAGATGGCGCAACTTTATTACATATCCGTTCTAGGTAACTCAGACTCATTTAATTATTATTTAAAACTAAGAGGTAAAATAAAAAAAAATTAAAAGTAAGATAATGAGTTGGGACTGTCTTCGTTATCATTTTCAAATCTTTAAATATCAATGTACAATCATACATATGTATGTAGGGTAAGTGCTCCTAAGTGCGGCATGTCCCAGTACTCGGCAGTTTTCAAATTTAAACTCAAATAACTAAGAATAACAGTGATAATATATTAAAGTAAGAACACATAAGCTTCACAAATACTCCTAGAATTATATATGGGAAAACAAAACTGAGCATATTTGCATAGTTTTTTGAGTTCGTTGGCTTTAGTAAGTGACTCTCTTACAATACGTCTGATAGTGCTTATTTCTTAGCAAAAATTTAGTGGCTAAGCCGACTTTGTAAGGTATGTAAAAACGTCAATTTTAGCAAATTTTAATCGGAAAAGGTTTTAAAAGGCTGAAATCTGCTCAAATAATAGTATTACAGTGTAAATTTTTAAAAAAATTGCATTTTTCCGATATATTAAGGGATGCCGGCATTAGGAACAAAAAAATTGTTAGTTTTCTACTGGGAAACAAGCAAATTCTTCCGATTTAACTCAAACTTGAGAAAATTGTTTATTCGTCATTTTGCAAACCATTGTATACATAAAAATTGAGTTTAAAACAAGTTTACCTAGTAGTCGGCATAGTTTCAAATTAGTTATTTACAACCTGCCGACTACAGGACAATAGCTATCCTAATGTCGGCAGTGGTTTTTTAAACTAGTTTTGTTTAACTATAATGCCAAAAATATGTTGAGATTTATACTAACTAGTCTCAGATATAATTTGAATTAAAATATGAATACCAAACGAAAAATATTCGGAACAGTCCCTACAAGATGCACTGACTGAAATAAGGGTAGGCGGCATTTCCATATTAGGGTCCAGTGGTAAATATGTTGTCCACGTTCAATATCACAAGACGTGTTAAAAGTTCGCGAAGATTCGGCCCACAAACCATTCTATGGAATGCTGAAGAAAATTGTTTAGAAAAATAATGTAATGATTTGGCGAAATGTGGTTTTCCACTTAAAATTGACGATTTACTGAACACAGTTCAAGAAATTATTAAAAAAGACAAACGAGCCACACCATTTTTAAGCGATCGTGTGGTCAGAAAGTGGTTTTTTAGAAAATGGTTGTCCGAATTGCAAAACTTTTTGAGCGAACAAAATAAACTTTATATTTTGGAAGCTATGAGGGACGAAACTAGTGTTTCCATGTGTCCCAAAACTGGAAAAGTACTGTCACCAAAGGGATACTGCAATGTTTACACCATTCTTTTTATCCGCTTCTTCATACGGTTCATTCCGATCTTAAAATGGAAGAAACGATTAAGAATGGGTTTCGAAAGTGTGGCCTTTATCTATTTAACCCTGATAGTGCGGATTACACTAAATGCGTTATTAATCGTTAGCAGAATTAGCAAACGGTCTTAAAAATGTTAAAATGTTCAGAGAAACGGGTTATGATAAAGACATTTAGATTATCAACCTCATGAGCCGTAGCTTACTTGAAATAGGGATTGATTCAAATGTAGCTATTGAAGAGATTCGCGCTTTAAAAAATGGAGAAAACATTTAAAATATCGAAATTAATGCAACGTTACAGAGCAGTCAGGGACATATATATTTAATGACGATGGAGTTTTGGAAATGGAGAGCATACAAACAATATCACCGGCTCTCTTTTGTTCAACACCAACTTCTTCAAAAACAAATAAAGCTAAACATTTCGTGCTCCTCTCCAACCTTACAATTGCCAGCCGAACGCCTCTCACTTAGTTTTTCAATTTGTAGCTTCCTAATAATTTGATCCTATTAGCCCTTCTTCAACATGTAATTTGATCAAAAGTATTAGCTACACAAAGCTAATTAAAAACTCGGAATCATCGATAACAACATTGTTTGAAAATCATCTTTACTTCCCAAAGCAATCACCGTCCTTACAATTAAAAGCAAAATTATGGCCTCCAGTGCTCTTGCATGTAGGATCCATATACGGATGAAAGAAACTTCGCTAAAGCTGAAGGAGCGAAAACTGGAGAGCCAAAAAAAGAAAAAGGAATCAAGCCAGTCAAATTTAAAATACCAAAGCAAAAACAAAAATGTAGCACTTGTTCAGAAGTGTTGGATTCGGATACTGAAGATGATCAGCTAAGAAATGTTGGGTGTGATACCTGACTCAGTGGTATCACCTTAAATGCACCGAATTCAAAAATATGCAATACGATGACGTTATGGAATTAGAAAGTACCTTCCTATATTTTTTAATAGAATTAGACTCCTCGAATGCACAAATATGTAGGTATAAAATACCTATTTTTTACCTTTAATATATCAGATAAGTACAAACAATGAATTCCAAGGGGTGGCACGAAATAAGCCCCAATGAAATAAGCCCCAAATCGAAAAATGAAATAAGCCCCAAAAAATTTTCAAATTTTTTGTTTGGGGTTTATTTCATTTTTTTTGGGGCTTATTTCATTTTTTAAAAATTTGGGGCTTATTTCATAAAATTTTTTGGGGCTTATTTCATTTTATTTGGGGCTTATTTCATTTTATTTGGGGCTTATTTCATATCCGTAAAATAGATCTAAAATCCTTAGGCCGGTTATGCAGAGAATGCTTTGAACGCGAAGCCGGTGTTCGATATACCATAGAGGATAAAATCCTTGCGTCCGGCCGTAGGCTGGTTATGCAGAGAATATTTTGAACGCGAAGCCGGTGTTCGATATACCATAGAGGATAAAATCCTTGTGTCCGGCCGTAGGCCGGTTATGCAGAGAATACTTTGAACAGGAAGCCGGTGTTCGATATACCATTGAGGATAAAATCCTTGCGCCCGGCCATAGGCCGGTTATGCAGCGACTGCTTGGAACGCGAAGCCGGTGTTCGATATACCATAGAGAATAAATTCCTTGCGCCCGGCCGTAGGCCGGTTATGCAGCGAATGCTTGGAACGCGAAGCCGGTGTTCGATATACCATAGAGAATAAATTCCTTGCGCCCGGCCGTAGGCCGGTTATGCAGAGAATACTTTGAACGCGAAGCCGGTGTTCGATATACCATAGAGAATAAATACCTTGCGCCCGGCCGTAGGCCGGTTATGCAGAGACTACTTTGAACGCGAAGCCGGTGTTCGATATACCATAGAGGATAAAATCCTTGCGCCCGGCCGTAGGCCGGTTATGCAGAGAATGCTTGGAACGCGAAGCCGGTGTTCGATATACCATAGAGGATAAATTCCTTGCGCCCGGCCGTAGGCCGGTTATGCAGAAAATACTTTGCACGCGAAGCCGGTGTTCGATATACCATGGAGGATAAATTCCTCGCGGCCGGCCGTAGGCCGGTTATGCAGAGAATGCTTCGAACGCGAAGCCGGTGTTCGATATACCATAGAGGATAAATTCCTTGCGCCCGGCCGTAGGCCGGTTATGCAGAGAATGCTTGGAACGCGAAGCCGGTGTTCGATATAATTTAGAGGATAAAATTCTTGCATTTTATGATTTCTTCTTAAGCTTACATCATAAAGTTAACAAATTTGGGGCTTATTTCATTTTTTTTGGGGTTTATTTCATTTTTTTAAAATTTGGGGCTTATTTCATAAAATTTTTTGGGGCTTATTTCATTTTATTTGGGGCTTATTTCGTAAATTTTGTTTGGGGCTTATTTCATTTTTTTTGGGGTTTATTTCATAAAATTTTTTGGGGCTTATTTCATTTTTCGATTTGGGGCTTATTTCATTGGGGCTTATTTCGTGGTGCCATTCCAAGGACTGAAATGTACAAAAATATTATTTAGTATTAATATTTTTAATTTTTGGTCGAATATGAATTAATCCTTTGTTCCTGCATGATCTCATAACAAATGTTGAATCGTAGTTAATAATATATTTTATATCAATAACAGTATGATTTCTATCTCAATGTATTGTTTTCTTCACTAAAATATGATATGCCGACAATAGGAACATAACATGCCGAAAAGTGGAAAATTGGTGCCGACTATAGGCAAATGTGGTCTTTTTTACAAAATCTGTAAATTTCTCAATTTTAGTACAAAAATATTTAAATTTAACATAATTGATCTAAAACAATACAAATTAATGATTTGTATTAAATAGCTACCAATCCAATATCTTATTCACACGTGCAGAGGCGCTAGATTTAAAAAAAGCAAAAGTCTTAAACTGCCGACTACGGGTACACTTACCCTATGTAGGTATTGCAAATGAGCTAAAATATTTTGTTATATTTTCCCATGTTTGATAATTATGTAATCTAGCGTTGGACTTCTCTGCATAAATCACCCGCACGACAAATCATGTATAAAAGTTATAAAAATAGAATGCTATTTTTTACATAAAATTGCAAGAAACTCAAGGAAAGTCACACACACATGTATACATACATACATACATATGTATGTATTTTATATATGTATGTCGTATGTATTGAATAGAAATAAAGTATAAGAACTTGAACTTTTTTCCTTCTATGCGTGTATATGTGAATATATGTATGTTGTATAATCGGACGTGTAAGAAATATATACATAATTTTTCTTCTTCTTTGAAATGACCATAAACATGTTTTGTTGTTGTTGTTATTGTTAAGCGAGTATTATTAAAAACACATATAATAGTTCAATCTGAATGCTTCTTTTTTCTTGGCAGTATTTGAATCTATTATATTTTCATACATACATATTTGTATATACATATTTGTTTGTATATACATACATATATATGTATGCATGGGCATGTGTGGATATTAAGTCTTATTGCCTTTATGGCTCATAAAAATATGTTCTTCTATTGAATGCGCTTAACTGTTAGGAGTCGTCTACTTAATTGGTTCCATATTTATGCATTTATAATCGTTTCAATACATAAATACCAAGCGGAAAAAAGAAGATGTAGGGATGCCTTCTAGAAGGCCTCTGTACAACTTCTATTGGATGCTAAAGGCCTGTTTGCTACATTCCATACACATTTCTTTTTTACACACCACCAGGTTGCCCTTTCGCTCTCGTCCGTCCATCAAATAAATAGAAAGTTAAGCAAATGAGGAAATATTTATGAATGTAAAATTAAATCTAAAAATATTTTTTAAAAAATACTTATTAAATACACAATTAATTCATAGAGTGACACAAGTTTAAATCATAATAAAACAAGGAAATATATTTTTAATATCAATGAAACGGGCTTTATGGAAAGAAAATTTTATGAAATTAATATTTAAATATGATTTTTGCCGTGTGGTCGCCACGGTTGGCGTGTAGAAGCCGCAATCTGAAACACCAATTTTCAACAACTTTTCGCAGCATTTGCAGCCGTATTTCGCCGATAACTCTTCGAATGTTGATTTCCAGGTGTTCAATTGTTTGTGGTTTATCGGCGTAGACAAGTGACTTAACACAACCCCAAAGAATATAATCTAATGGGGTTAAATCACACGATCTTGGTGGCAAATTAATTGGGCCATTACGTGAAATTATTTGTTCATCAAAAATTTCTTACAGTAAATCAATTGTAGCTCCTGCTGAACGATGATTTTAACGAATACAACAATTATTTTAATTAAAAATTTCAACAATTTGCACGCCTTGCTCTGCTGTAAGTCGACTCATAATGAAATTTCAAAGCAAACTAAACAAACATCAGCTATCAGCTGTTAAATGGGTGCTCAAATAAAGTAGTGATGCCAACTCAAAGTTGTGACACTCTACAAAAAACAACCTATATGTCGGACTTTTCTTACAGAAACGATAGTTTTTGCTAAAAGTTTGGTCAAAGTTGCTACGTACGCATGTAGAGTTTCAAAAATGCCGAAAATGAATTAATATAATTTCTGTTAAATTTTTCATTTATATTTGCGCTCTTCTTTAAGAATACTCATATGGGTTTGGCGCAAAAAAAAAAAATAAGCTATTTCATCAGTTATAAACAAAAGTACTTAAAAAACAACTTTAATTCCCAATAGTATGAGCGCATGTTAACTTTTAACAAATTCATAGAAAGTTTAAGACAACATTTGATGAAATAAGAGTAGCATATCCTCCATACTATAAATGGTTAGATTTGAAAACACACACAAACATATGAATTTTATAAGCTATTTGATTCCACACATATGCATTGTGTTAAAAACAATATTATCTATTAACAAAATTTAGCAGACGTCCAGACAGCAACATGGTGGGTGTGGAATAATCAATAGAATAATGAATACATTCCATTTATTTAGTAACAGGTGTTGTAAGTGACAAAAATTTCTAAAAAACATTTGAGGGCTATGTTACATATGTATGTATGGTGCGCGTTGCAAACAGTTGGATCGAAAAATTAACAAAATTCAACAAAGGTTTTTTTATTAATTAAAACTATCATTGATTAGAATATTAATGTAATGCATATTTCAGAACATGTATTTTAGTCTACTCCAATCATTAAAACAGCTAAAATTTAGTTTTTGAAAAAAGGATATATGTATGTGAGGTACTCAAGTCGTTGCTCAAATTGAAAAAAAATTTAAACCAGGGCTGAACCTCATAATAATAGAAATATTTAGTAATTTTAATTGAATTTTTATCGTAAATCAAGATAAAATTTATTTTTTGAAGAAAATTAAGTGTGGCAAATATTCGTGTCTTTGCGCGTGTTTATTTAATTCTAATCCTTTCTTATCAAAACTGCAGCTAAAATTTAGTTAAAAAAAAAGGATATCTGTGTGAAGTAGTCATGTCCTTGAACTGATTGAAACAAAATTTACTTCAGAATTAAACCGAATAATTTTAGATATAAATATTGATTATAATTAAATTTTTTTGTCCGTAATTCAGATAAAATTTAGTTTCTGACAAAAATTAAATAAAGAAAGTAGTCCTGACCTTGCCCGGCTTTATTAATTTCAAGTCCTTTCCTATCAGAAATTCGTCTTAAACTTAAGCTTAACGGAGGTAAGACGCATAATTTTTAGAGGTAGTAATGAATTTTTAGTGCACTCTAATTGTAAATGTAGCAAAAACTTAGTTTTGAAAAAAAAAAAATAATACATATGGGGCACTAATTTCCTTGCTCCGAAACAATTTTTTATCCAGCTAAAGTTTAATTGTTCAAAAAAGGATTTTTGGGAGGGGCTCATGTCCTCGTAACTTATGCAACAAAATTTTAACAGAGCTAAAACACGTAATTTCTGAACTTTTTATTGCGTTATAATCATAAATGGTGCTAAAATTTTGTTCCTTAGGAAAATGATATTTGGAAGGACATCATGACCTTGCAGCAATTGAAAGAAAATGTAAAGCATATATGTATTTAGAAGCGTTTACTCATTTCTAGTTTATTGTTATCATAAATGCTAAAAAAAATTTCAGTTTTCGCTGAAAAGGATATAGGGAAAGTAGTCCTGTTTTTTCACCTAATAAAAACGAATACAATAGTGTTAAAACGTATTATTTTGGAAATATTTATTAAATTTTAGCGCATTGCGTTCATAAAAGCAAGTAAAATTTAGTTCTTAAGAAAAAGGATATATGGGAGATAGTCATGACAACAAAGTTAAAACGCAAAATTTTAGAAACATTCGTTAATTTTAATTGCATTCTACTTATAAATTTAGGTAAAATTTAGTTTTTTAGAAAAAGGATATATGGGAGGTAGTCATGTCCTTGATCTCAATTGGAAAAAAAATTAAAGCATAGCTAAAATGCATAATTTTAAAACTATTTATTAATATTAAGAGTATTATAGCAATAAATGCAACTTAAATTTAGGTTTTAAGAAGAAGGATATATGGGTGATAGTCATGACCTTGCGCCCATAATGCAAAAATACTTCCAACAAAGTTAAAACGCAAAATTTTAGAAACATTCGTTAATTTTAATTGCATTCTACTTATAAATTAAGGTAAAATTAAGTTTTTTAGAAAAAGGATATATAGGAGGTAGTCATGTCCTTGATCTCAATTGGAAAAGAAATTAACGCATACCTACAATGCATAATTTTAAAACTATTTATTAATATTAAGAGTATTATAGCAATAAATGCAACTTAAATTTAGGTTTTAAGAAAAAGGATATATGGGAGGTAGTCATGTTCGATATATAATCGTAATTTACACAACAGCTTTTCTAGTTTTAGTCTTAAATTACACCATAAGTACAACTATATTAAATTTAATATTTCTACTATAATTACACAAGATTTACTGATACACTATATGAAGACAAGTCATTGTGAAACATTGCGCCAAAACAATGGTCAAAAAAGGAGTTTTAGAGAAAAACGATTTTGAAGTTAACAAGTTAATTTTGAAACCCCTGAACGCTTTTATAGCTCGAAACCCTTTATAAAGGAGTTTCGGGGGTCGCTGATTACGAATCTGGTATTGGATTTTGTAAATTAAAAATGGCGGATCCAATATGGCGGACTTTTTTTTTTGTAATATTATCAAGTTTTAAGTAAATTAGATCAATTACAAAAAATTTTGTTACATCGGGTTCTTTTCTTTTCGTTGCTTTTCAAAGGTGTATATTAAAGCTTACTTATGACAAAAGTAATGCAGCTAGAAAACTGTGGTTTGCTGCATTAGAAAGAGCGTATTGTCTATTTTAAGAATCACCAAAAAAGTAAAAATCGATTTTATCATCCATAGGTCCCTTTTAACTGAATTTGACACATACTATATACATATATAAATTTAGTCAAAACATTATTTAATATCTTATGAATTACAAAATTGATAGTTTGTGGTTTTAATAATTTTACATCTTTGATGCATGCAAAAAACATGGAATAATTTCATTTTAATATATAATAAATTCATTATTTATTAGTGACATTCAGCTCCTTATACCCAATAAGTTCAGTAATTGTAACCGAATTATATGATTTTCCAAAAACTCTTTATTGCTGCGCTATTCTTTAGCGTTGTTTTCAATGCCCTCTATATTCATTCATTCGAAAAGTTATTTTTAATTATTTTCAATTTTATATACGAGTATACACGCCCCACCATCCCCGCAATATATTCATTAAAGAAATATTATTTCTGCAAATATTAAAATGCTTCATAAGGGAAATTAAAAGTCCTTTGTAGATATCCATTATTTCGTAGTACACAGTTCACAGTTGCAGTCAGACATGGAGAAGCCAAATAACTATTTACTTGGTCATTAAAGAATCTTTTTTTAAACATAAAATTCGTTTCCCCCTTATTTGTTTTTGTCACAATTGAAATGAAGTTTTGTTTTCGTTTTCTTTTTATTTCTCATAACTTTTTTCGCTAAAGGAACAAATAGAAAAATTCCAATTTTTAATATTTAGTTTGTTTCGGGTTCTTTCATATTTGTTTTTGTTTTTGTATTCAAACCTTCCTTTAAAATAAAGTTTATTCAACCAGTTATTCCTTAGTTTGATGAAATTTAAATGTTGGTTGGTCGAGGAAATTTCATTTAACATTCGCAAATGTTTAAGTGTGCGGTTGTGTGTTAGTTTTTTAGATTTTTGGTCAAAACTGCAATAGATGTCGTTTTAGTATAGAAAATGAAGCTACTTATGTTGTATTCGTTTTTTGTATCCTGTTTCTTTGTTTTTGTTATTGTTGTTATTCCAATGGGAACACAAAATTAAATTGCTTTACTTTAGCATGGAATTGCGCTTTTAAATATAATAGAAATTTATTCTGGCTTTGTTTTTTTATTTAACAGGAATCACATTTGTAACGTAGTTTTACATGTGAAAAAATTATCTGCATGTTGTGATGATTTGAACTTTGTTCACGGAAAGCCTTATTTTTTTATTGGCAAAATTTGTTGGGTTAATTTATGCAATACACTAGTACCGTTGTCTCATTGACTTTCAAACATAAACGATGCAAGGGACATCGCACTTTGTAACTTTTCAGAGTAAACTAATCATAGAAAACACCACTTGTCATAAATCATTTCTGTTGACATTCAGGAGGATAACTTTGTACTGAAATAACTTCATCAAAGACTTCGCCTGCCTTTAATTTACAGTCGAAATGTCATTCCCCTGATTAGAGTCGTAAGATTTGTCTCCAAGCCCATAAGAAGAACAGCAGATTCTCCCTCCTCCTGGCCAACTGATCCGCTTTCATGTTACCCACATGGCTGCTAATGACCAGGATGTGTGTGAAGTTGAATTTTAAAATATGAAACCCTAGACATGCACCACAACATTTAACAGAGCTCTGTTCGCAGGTTAACAGTGCCCTGTAAACATATAAATATCATAGCGGCGACACTAAAAACTTATTTTTTTTTTTGGAAGGAGTCAACGTGGGCAGAAAAAAAACAATGGGTTTTGTGGAAGAAGTGGTCCTCTACAAACCCCTATATTTGGAATATCTAACAGTTTTAGTTACCAAAATTTTAAAAACTTATCCCGCAATTTAATAAAACAAGTTTTTAACAGAATTGCCATGAAAGCAAGGAAGGAGTTAAGGGCTGTCTCGCTCTCAGTAAGGTTAGGCGAGCCTTTTTCATCTGTACTGTAATATTGAAATGAGAGCCGTAAGTACAGCTAATAAAGTGATTTTAAAATAGTTAAGCAGCGCAAGTTTTATAGAATATAAATATATTGAAGTTATTGTTGACATGAGAAATACTTAGCAAGATTACACACCGCAGTAAGAATCTCTACCAATACACATTTATATGGGGACTTTGTCTCTTGGCAAAGGCAGATTGTTGACATTTACTCAAATTAATATTAAAAGATTAAAGAAACCGAAAATACTTTGTGGAAGAATTTTTAAAATAAAACTAATTCCACTTTAGTTTTTAATCCTTTAAAAAACTATTAATTAGCGTTTGCATAGGGAAACCTGTTCACACTTTTCTAGTACATACTTTCAGAAAAAGGGCATTCGAGTACGTTTTAAATGTCTGCTGTTGGTCTGTTTGTCTGTCTCGCTAAAGTGTATACACACATTCGCTGTGTACATATTCTTGCACGTACTATTGCGTTTTATGTTATCCTTGCTTTCGCAATAGGGTTCTATATATTTTAATTTTTATTATTGTTGTTTTATTTTATTTGTTGTTATCATTTCTTTTTTTGACTCATCACTACGGACGGTACCCAGTACGATATGAAATAAGGGTACATGAAGTTCTTTAATGTTCTGCGGTGCGTTGTAGCGTTCGTAAAATTGTACATTTGGGTAAGAAATTAAAAAGCATGTTTCCACTTTATGTAAATTGTTTCAACTTGTGCTGTTTTTTGTTCTTTGTTTTTTTTGATAAATATGAATTTATATTAACTTTAATAATGTTTTCCTTAAGGTTTTAATTTGTCCGGGGTTTTTTATTTTTTTTTTTACTACTAAATGAACAAATAAAATTTTATGCATTTTAGCGCTGTTATTAACAAAAAATTAAGTGGTTTTTTTCATAAAAATTTCAAGAATTAAATTAAAAATTGAAAAGAAGGAAAAGACATTGAAAATATTCTGATACAGGCTGCGGGGTAAATAAGTGTAAATAAGTCTTGCCGATTTGACTCTTTATACGTTCCCAGTATCTCCTTCCTGTAACTTTTGAAAAGTTTTCACATCGAAAATAAATGTGTGATTATGCTTGTTACCCGATTTTTTGTAAGATGCCTCACAGAATATCAGTCAAATTTTTGCCTGCAAATGTATTGACATTTTAATTTTTTTTCTGCTATCAATATATTAAATACAAAATTTTGTTTTTCATTTAAATTATTATTAAATCAACATTAAGTAGCAAACGTTGTATATTTTAACACTACATAAGTTTTACGAATGTCCATACGTTTTTGACTGCTTGTTCTTCTTGTTTAAAAAAAAAAGCAAATAAAAAATCTGTGGCTGCTGACAAGTTGTTACATAAAATTTTGGCATTTTTCGCTATTACCCTTTTAATCGTTCTGAAAGTTGCTCTTATTCTTTTAAAACATTTCAGCAGTTCTTAATTATTCTCAATTATAAATACATATATTTTTTTCGATTTTTCTTTATTTCCTCTAGTCTGCTGTTCTCTTGGGAAATTTGTGGGAAATTTTTTTAATTACGTAGTGCAAAAATTAAGTTTTATTTAAACACAACATAAATTTAAATAAAAATTAGCTAATTACATACTTAAACATGAAGTAAAAAACTGGCCATTAGTAAAATTTGATAAATCTTCTGTAGAATGATGAATATGTTCATTCATTACGAAAAAAAATGGCGAGTTGTAACAATATACAAATATTCCTTAAACCAATGAATTGGGTGATTAAATCAATGTAATGGTTAATTAAATTTAACGTTGATTTATCGCTTTAGCTCCCGGCGTGTCATGAACTATTTCTCTATTTGACTTCTTCGGAAATCGAAATTAAGATTTTCTATAAAAGTTATAATGACAATGACGGTATACTATTGTAAAGACTCTTTTAAAATTTCATACATTTATTGCTTCTAAGGTAATACTGTGCAATAAAGAATAAAGATAGAAAGAAAAAGGCGACTTATTTCAGTTAATAAAAGACAAAAATAGTTTAAATAAACATTTATAAAAAAAATTCAAACCTCGATTTTCACATTCAAAAGCAATAAATCGCATTATCATTGCTATATGCTTTACCTGACGTTTTATCGCTTTGACGCTTTATCGCTACATAGCTATGTCGCTTAACGGTTCTGTCGCTTTGTCTTTCTGACACACCTTTCTGTTTTTGCCGCTTTACTTTACACTGTCATTCTTTGCTTATCGGTTCTGAATGCAAGACGCGCTTTGTCACACCATCGCTGTCTCTCATTTCTCGCTACTCTCACTTTATCGCTTTTATCGCATTTCTCACTTTTCTCGCTACTCTCGCATTAATCGCTGTTGTCCCATTTCGCGCTACTTTCGCATTTCGCGCTACTTTCGCATTTCGCGCTACTCTCCCTTTTATCACTTTTCTCCTTTTATCGCTTTTCTCGCTTTAATCGCTATTCTCGCATTTTTGTTTCTCCCGCATTTCTCGTTTTTAAAGCTTTTCTCGCGTTTATCGCTTTTCTATCTTTTCTCACTATTATCGCATTTCTCGCTTTTAACGCATTTTCCGCTTTTATCGCTGTTCTCGCATTTCTTGATGCTTTCGCATTTATCGCTATTCTTGCTTTAATCGCCTTTCTCGTTTTTATCTTTTTCTCGCTTTTATCGCTATTCTCGCAATAACGCTTTTATCGCTTTTTTAGAAATATCTCTTTGTCGCCTTATGGCTACATCGTTTTATCGCTATATCTTTTCGCAACACTTTCCATGGCAGGTTAATGGCAAATTAAAATTGAACGATCATCAATTTAGCGAAATACACCTCTCTTTTTTACATATTTATGGAATGGACTGCATTAAGGATGTCGATCACTCAAAGCAAAACCAATAAATCACTAAAAGAAAATCTGAGTGTTTTTTATACAAATTTTGTACTCCAGTCAATCGTTCATTATGTGGAAACAAAATCTTAAACAGATTTAACAAAAGTCATCTTGACTGTATAGTATTTATCTTTAAGGTTTTGGTTTGTTTTCAAATAAATTTTATTTAAAATTCATAACAATCTTTTGCTCTTTAACCGCAAATTTAAATACGGCTTTGCACACAATTTTCTTAAAATCAAAAATATTTTGGAGATTAATAAAATTTATACATACATACATACGAGTATTGTATTTAACCAAAAATTTATGCATTTGACTTTTTATTTAATTTAAACAAATGACATTTATAAAGCCCTCACTTATTTGTGGCAAACCAGCATTTATGCAATAAATCTTTGTTCTTTGTTTGTTGGTGGTTAAAATATATTAATTTGAGTAAATATCAATACATATTTTATCAAGTTATTCAAAGAAAGAAAAACAAAATATGTATGTATGTGTATGTATGTATAAAAATTATTCCTTGTAGGAAGCCTTGGGACAAGTGTCTCCAAGTCACCACTTTAGTCGAGTAGTTTTTTGACTTCTTGGTGACATTGTCAACGAAACATCTACTCGCTTTAGTTTGCTTAAATTAAATCGACCCCTAAATTATAGAAATGTACATTTTTTTTTTTAATATCTTCATTGGTCCCATGGACACTACGTAGTCACTACCCAGAACATTCTTAACACATCTCGCGCCAAGCCCCATAATCGCAATTCACACATTCGGGCCAAAATTTTTTTTTCCTAAAAACATTCTGTTTAGGTCTCTTTATTGTATATTTGAAAGCAGAAAGTGAAAACTTTCACTTTCTCCATGGTTTTTCACCAATTTTCCGTGCGTGATCACCGGTGCACATATAAAATTTTTTTCTTTCTTTATTGTTTTAGATGAATTAATTCATGTAAATGAAAAAGAAATAAAAGATGGTTAAGAAAAAACTTACTGATAAAGAGATATATGAAACTTTGATCTGATCTGTCAGATTATGTTGACTCAGAAGATAATGACGATGTTGATGGAGACAGGGATTATAATCCTTCTAGTAGTTCTGATGAAGAGCAAGATATAGTTGTTCCGTCAACTTCAAAGAGTGTAGACCAATCACTATGCATCACAGTACCACCTCCATCTACGTGCATCGATTCCGAAGAAATGCTAGACAATCTGGACACAGCAACATCTCGTTCAAGCAACATCCCTACACCAGATTTCATCTCAAAACCATCAAGATCTCGTTAATTCAACATCCTTCGACCAAATTTTAGTTCAACGCCATTAACATCTCGTGTTCTTGAGGAGCAAGTGGATGAGGAAAATGATATAAATCCGGATGTATCAGAAACAGTTTTTGAGTCAATATGGCAGTCAGTAGAAGGGGAAAGAAGGACATTTCCAGATGTAATACTTAGAAACACTGGAGTTTTACCTGATATCTACACGAAATTACATCAGAAAGGGCCCATTGAGTGCATCAATCATTTATTGGACCTGTTCTTATTGAACCAAATAACCCTATATTTTTCCCGCCCCTGACGCATTATGGGTATTCAAAACGCTCGGCCCAAGCACAAACCCTCGTTGTCCCGGGGCCACAGATTCATTCCATGTATATAAACCATTGATCGTCAAACTAGCCCTTAGGGGCCAAGCACCAATCGTCATTTTCACATACACAACACGAACCAAACAGAAGAGACAAACTAAAATACGAAACATACTCATTTGTCGCTTTATTTTAGAATTTGCAACAACAAACCACATGCAAGAGAGGGCAAGAAAATATTTATTTTTTTTTAGTCTCTTTATTTGTTATTCATAGTACACTGTGAATATTTTAATTTTTCGTGATGTGGAATGTTGAGTGGGAAGACGCTTTTTTGTATATATATTTTTAATGGAAAATTTTTGTAATCATGTACATTCATTCATTCGTTCATTCTTTCGTCCATAAACACGCTAAACCAATCCAGTGTGTATGCATACAAACTTTTAATATGATGTTAGGCTACAGTAAAAAAATAAATGTAACAATGAATTTCTACAAGTGTAAAAACACCAATACATTGATATTTCCTACATGTTCTCTTTATGACAAAGGCTGATATAAACCCAATGTAAATCATGTGCTCTATGTCACATTCACGCTTAAAGACAACAAGGTTGCGTGTGGCTATGTGAACACGTTGCCCGAACGTGTACTCAGGTCGTGTGCACCGGTGCCGCACATGGCGCTAAATGTGTTAATGTAACTATTATATGCCTCAATTACAAGCACATGCTAAATGATTACAGCGCAAAGGATTGTATGCGGTATTTTTTTAGTCACCATTGCTATGCCTTTATCACAGTCCAACAGCAATTATTATAATGTCACGCTAAAGCACATCAGAGAAATTGATAATGTTGATTGACTTGCTCTGACCAGAGTTTGTACTCGGGCTCTAAGTTATAGTTTGCTTTGTAGTCAACGCGCTAATCACTTCAGCCAACACAACTCTTAGAAAGTATTACTGTTGATAAACTCAATAGCTAAACAGTCGTCATTTCCTACAGGGTATTTTCATATATATATATATATATATGTATATATGCGTTTCTTTATGTGTGCTAACAATTTTGAAACTAGCCCGCTTGTCCGCGGATACATTCCATAAGTCATTATAATATTATGCACAAAGCAATGACCTTTACATGCTCGACAATACCCACGCAGTGCGTTTGAGTGACGAATTTAACATGGGGATGACATTGGAAGTATACAATCGCCACCCTCTCGCTTACATTCCGTTGACGAAAACTGTGATGAATATTCATCATAGTTTTCATTCACAAAAATATTAGGATGAAAAGAACACTGAAGCCGGAGTTAAATAATGAACGGTTTCGTTAACGTTGGATAATCAACGTAAACAACAGAATATGGCAGAAAAAGAATTTTGCTCGCTTGCTTATATGCGATCAACGAATTCATATAATATATTGGTACACCAAGTAGGTACTGGCAATTGTAAGTAACGAATTTATTACAGAAAAAACGTCAATAGCAGTTTTGCCGAACAAGCGGGAGAAGATAGATTTTCGTGTCTAATAAATGACTTGTGTAATTTATTAATAATTAAAAAAAAACCATATTCATGTGGTATTTTAATATTTTCTTTACTTTTTTCTTTCTTAATATGAAATTATTTATTAATAATTGAGAAGCAAAAAATTTTATTTAAAAATAAATAATTTTTCTGCTAAATGCTTGTCATCGATGCAAGTCTTTAAAAAAGACAGGGCGTTTCTGTGATGGTTCTCACGGCCTGGCCTGCCGTTTGTAGCATCCTGCCTATTACTTTACAGATGAATTCGCCTTGGTGTTGCGTAAAATTTTAATTTATTATTTATTAATTGTTTTTACTCTACACCATGTTTTTAAAAAAAATTATCAACAAAATTATCTTCATGGAGACCTTATAAATATCGTAATAAGTTTAATAGCCAGATCTAGATGATGCCCTTTCTGTAACCTTTAAATTTCATGTTTAAAAATACTGCACCGGGAGCAAATCTTCATAGTCCTTTTTGTACAAAACTTTCAATATCGTCCTTTAAACGGGGCTTAAAAATAAATGAAACATTATCATCCACCAATTTGATGGCCCTAAGACTGTTAAGTGTTTAATATTACTCTGTTAAATGCAAAATTGGCACGACTAAAATTGTTTTTTCAAATCTATACAAAATGCCAAAATGACCAGATTTCAATGGAATTACACCCAATATTAAAATAAATATTTAACACGTTTCAAAAATTTTGTTTAAGGTCTACTTATGATTTGATACGCCCAAATGAAATGCAACAAATATACCAGCTGAACACACAAGAAACAATACGTTTTGGATAACTATTTTATTTTATAAAAGTCTATTACAAACATCAAATAAACAATATTTGTTGTACTATACAGTAATTAAAGAAAAAAATATACAAAAAATGTACATAATAAAAAATAGCATAAAAATCATGAATTAATAAAGTCATTGAAACTTCAATTTTTATTACTATTGTTTAGGAGATGTTCAAAATTATTATTGCCGTTTTTCTGTATACCTTCTTTAGTAAATAAAATTGAAGCAACGGTATCAATTATTAAGACTATTAAATATCCTTTCCGCAGAAGCATTTGAAATGGCAAAATAAAAATAACGGGTATTGCTTTTTCTAATGTGGGAAATATATTTTCCTCAAGCGAATTTTTGAGTTTACACTTTTTTTCAATAAATTTCAGGCTCTAAATTATTAAGCAGCTCCAGTTTAGCGAAATCTAAAAACGCATGTTGACGCCAGTTATTATCAAGTGTTTGCAAGTTTATTTTAAAAGATGAGAACCGTTTTTGGAAGAAACATTGAGATTTTGGTTGAAAGGACTGTACATTTTTTAGATCCACAATATCGATAATACTATAAACTTCATCACTAAAATCAAATCTTGATTTTATTTGAGTAATCACTTCTACATAAAATTTTTTACAGTTTTCAAATATGATAACTCTTTCGAAATTGGAACACAATGTTAAAGATTCATGTGCTGCAATACCAACATAAATTTCTTTAACATTTAAAAAAGTATTTTTGTCTGCATTGTTAACTTTCCATAAGCTGTTATACTTTAAAACGTCCATCTTTAAATAATTTGAATAGAATTTTTGTAAAATTCGTATAATTTCAGCTTAAGTTTGGACAATATTATATAAAAAAATAGTGTTATTAAACAAAAGAATTTCAAATTACCCGTGAACTACACCTGAGAGCAATTACCCACGCACTACTCATGCACATAAAAATTACCCTGATTCGGGTAATTACCCGCGATTCGGCAACACTGCTTCACACACATTTATTTAAAATAAACTCTCGTTTGCATACAGTTTAATTTAAGAAAATTTTTGTTAAATAATTTTAAAGGAATCTTTTTTTTTTTAAATTTTATTATGTACCTTTTTTTGGAATGTATATTCCAAAAAATGTCACTAAGGTTATTTTCCATCAATTTTCATTAAGCAACAATCATGCCCTTAATTAATGTTATTATCATTTTTATTTGAAATACAAAATTATTATATCTGGTTTACCTCAACCATACCTTCTATGGGCAACATCGCTAATGCAAACGTTTACTCAGTACAAAGCCTTTTAACCGCTTTCATTTCAAACATATCCATATACATACGTACATAAACAGGCACAAATGAAGGTACAAAAACGTACATTATTTAGTAACAACAAATACATAAATATAAGTCAGTTTACTGGAATAATATGAGAAAACCCCCTTTCAAAATTACAATTCACATGGCAGGCACACATACGGTTAAATAATCAAACTAAAATACTAAAAAGAAAAAAAGAAGAAAAAAAAACTAAATGAAACGAGTTGATATAAACGGAAGTTTGGGCAAAAGCCGTTGAAATTTATGACACTGGACTTGGCGTCATCAAACGATATAAAAAAAATAAAATGTGACAAATACACAGACACCAACATCATTATGTATACACACATACACTCTTACTCAGATGGTCGGTGTTACGGTAATCAAGTGTAGCAACAACATAAAACATAACAGCTACGATGACAATAATAATAACAGAAAAAAAAATGCACTTAAATTATATTATCCTGGCTAGAAATGCCATTAGCCGTTCTTATATATTTTCTACTTCTTTCCAATTACACAGACAGTTAGGATAACTTATATATATGTATGTATGTATGTATTTAAGAAGGATAAATGTTTTATGCCTGTTTTATTTTTCTATTTCCATTATTACAACTACAGCAGCAATTTCACAATCAACAATTGAATTCAAGTAAAAAAGTCGAAACCTTTAACAACTATAAAGCCACACAAACAATTAGCAAGAATCGGTTTTATTTTATTAAAATTTGAAAACAAAAGAGTTGGTTGAAGGAAACATTTTGTTTTTTTAATTTACAAAACTCCATGTTAACTTTAGGCTTGGGTCCTCGTAGAAAAAAATTTAACTAAAGATGAGAAAAATTAAAAAAAAAATTAAAACATAAAAAAGGAATGTGCTAATCTGAGATGCGTTTGCAGCATTTTAGCGAAAATTTCACAATCGCTAGATTTGTCAGATGGCCATTTGGAAAAAAAAATTGGAATATGACAACTACCTTCAATTTTGTTTTAAACTAATACTCAAAAAATTAAATGGAAATTATCATTTATTTATTTCTTTTATTTAAAAATTACAAAAATATTCTCCTTAGGTGACATGTGGGTTACATTTGAAATGTTTCCATTTAATTAATTTATGAAGTTCTATGCGCCTGGTAGACGCTTTTTACATATTAATGTGCGGTTTCTATAACACAAACAATTTAAATAGAAAATTTGTATGAAAACCACTCAGTTTTTTGAGTGATTCCCCATATAAAATTTCTTCACAAGTATTTGTCTGTATTGCAAAAACAACACCTAAAAACTTTGCGTATAAGTAATATTAATTGCGTAAATATATATTACTAATACGTAGGGATAAACCACAATATATAAGGTTTTCCAATAGCGATGATATGATTTTGAAGTGATGTTTCGGCCATTTGTAATATGTCATGATCTGTCATTGGTTTTTCATTGTATTCAGCACTGTTTACAATTTAATCATGGAGAGATTTAAGCAAGAACAACGTTTACAAATTATCCTGTTTTATTATCAAAATAATCGTTCTCCAATTGCAACTATTCGTGCGCTTCTGCCATTTTATTGTCGTAATAATCGTGCAAGTGTACTCGCTATTCGTCAAATTGTTGAAACTTTTGAGCTTACATTTTCTTTACATAATTTTCAAGTGCCAATAAGACAAAGAACCGCTCGAAGTAATGCAAATACTGCTGCCGTTAGGGCAAGTGTTGCTGAAGACCGCAATTTGCCGATTCCAAGACGTTCTCAACAATTGGCACTGTCTAAAACCACAACCTGGCGGATTTGGAGAAAGGATTTGGGTTTGCATCATAATCCCAAAGTCGATAACATCAGGAATTTTTTGACGATCCGTTGGCCAATATGTTGGCTGACCACTTGAAACTACATTCAAACCCATTTTTGAAATTGTGTCAAACAAAACACGACCCTTAGGACTGATTAAACGTGAGCCCCAAAAAGTGTGTTAAGCATTGTAGTCGCCAGCTGCTAGAAAACGGGACCCCATCGATTTGTTTATCCAGAAGAAAATATTCAATTTCATTTTTATGTTGGCAGATGCCGTTTGCGTTCCAAAAACAGATTCTTAAGTTCATGGTTTGTTCAATACAGCCTGCAACAAGGTAGACTGCATTTTCAAAATTTCCTGCATCATACAGGACGTGTTGAGAGTGAATGTATTTACTGTTTGTATAAGGATCTCTATTGAGGCTTCAATACGACTAAAATTATGCCCTGATTCTTCATTTACTGGTACAGTTTTTGCGCCGGAATCTGGTTACTCTTTAAAATATTAGCGTATGAAAATTGACTATTAGGTTTTTGTTAGACTTTAAAACATTTGAGTATTGATTATGGCTAGACGACGGTTGAGGTAACTGTGGGTAGTTTAAAGGAGTGTTGGGCTGAGCGGGAGTAGCATTTGTTTTTCTGTTCGACGAATTTTTAAAAAGAGTATAAAGAGGGCAGCCCCTATAGTTGGCAGTGTGGTTTCCGCCGCAATTACTACATTTTTTTGCTTTGGTATCACCTTTTATTTTGTCACAGTTAGCGGTACTGTGTAACTCGCCACATACAACGCAAACGGTAGGCAACTTGCAATAAGTTTTGGTATGGCCAAATTCTTGACAGTTCATGCATTGCATAGGTCCAGTTTTTTTATGTGGCATCTCAACGGTAACTCTTCGATGCAACAAGTATTTTAAGCTATAGATTGGGTGCGATTCATTTTTTTTTAATTTTCAAGTCGCCTGGCTGTAGCTCGACTCTAAAAATAGGTTGGGGGATTTTTTCCTTGTTTTTAATGTTTGAAACATTTATCACTTTGAAGCCACTATCTTCAAGGCTAGACTTTACCTCCTTTTCCTATTCCTTTTATAAATACTGTTAGTCCTGTAGCACTCTTCAGTTGATATGTATAAAAGTTTTTGTTTTTAGTCTCAAAATCTGAGACAATTTTCCTGTAATTATTTTCTCGTGTTACCTGAATTTTAGTTTCGTTGATTTTGCCGCGCTTAATTGGAGTTACATAGAACTCATTTTCTCCAATTAATGAGATAAGGCTTTTTACTAAAAAGTTGGAGTTCTGTTCTCTTAAATATATCGGCGGTGGTTTAGTGGACCTTGTTGTACTTGTGTCTTCATCGACTTGTTCATTCAAAATCGCAAAACGATTTTCAGAATGTTTAATATTATTTTTCCCATCTTTGGGCATTTTCGCCGTTGACGCTATTTCAGCTGATTTGGGACTTCTTCCCCTTTTTAGCACGGTTATGTATCTGTCCATACCAGGTTGGATTTTATTATCACTATTTTCACTCACTGCATTTACAATTTTGTGCACGTTGGACACCTGGGTATTTATTGTTTGTTTGTTTGATTGTACAGCTAAGCTGAAAAGTTTGCTAATAGGTGCAATTGTTGTTGCTTCTTGATCGCTATTTAACATGTTCAGAGATAATGATCGCGCACGAGTATTTGTGTTTTCTGTTAAATTCAGGTTTGTGTTTACTTCATTTTTTTTGTCGTCGTTAGCAACCAAAGTTATATATTGTACATTCCTACTGCTTGTAGGTTTATTGTTGTTGTTAGAAGGTGAACTCATTTAGAGTTCTCTTTTTTGTGTTCACTTATGAGTTGGTGTTTGCAAATATTTATGTATTTACACACGAGCAAGAAATAAAATAAAACCAGTAAGATAACTGTTTAATAAATGTTTTGTTTTTGTATATTTTTTTTGTGAATTTTCTTTCAATAAATTTTTAATATTCAGTTGCGACGATTATAAAAACGTGTCTGTACACTGCAAAAGTTGAAACTGAATGTTGACAACACTGTCAAGACAAAGATTTTTTTATCCTCTAATACATGTGCATTATCTTAATTGTATTCTTAATTGGCTTAAGCAGACAATAAATCCGACAACTCTGATTTGAAGCATTTAGTTTAAAGTGATGTTTCCGCAATACAGACAAGTGATTTGTATAGAAATTTTGTATTGGATTCACTAAAAAAGCTGAGTGGTTTTCATACAAATTTTCTACTCAAACCATCTGTTTTTATTATAGAAACCGCACTTAAAGTTTTTTTTTTTTAATAAAATAAAGAGAACATTTCAAATAAAACCAACTTTTTATAATGACAGAAATGATGCTGATCCTCGTTTTAAATTTATTTGTTAATTTTTTAGTATCCACTTTAGGGGCTGTACACATATTACGTAACGCTGTTGTCAGAGATTTTATAATCTCCCCCGTTACGTTTTTTAATAAGTTTTCAAGGCAAAATTTCTAATCCGTAACAAATCTTTAACACCCCCCCACCTTCCTCCCTGGAGCGTTACGTAATATGTGCAAAGCCACTTACCTCCGCTTAAAACTCGTTTAACTGAATTGTCCTAATTATTGTGAGGCCTTCTACGTCATGAACATAATGCGTCGCCAACGTGGCTTGTAGCTGGTATATAAAACCACACTTCTTGTTTTTGTATACTGCTGAGGTCATTTGCTAATTAATTGCTAATAAATCTGAAACTTCTAAACTACTTTTTGGATTCTGATGAAGCTTTAGAGGAGGATTGTGGCCAGCAGCATTCTTGTGAAAGCACAAGCACGAGCATTCTAGGTCAAAGCGAGCTTTCTTTTTTGACATCTCCTTGTCCTGAAACCATTTTGATAAAGTATTTTTTTTATTTTGGCGGCGTTTGCTTACACATTTCTCCCCTGTATATTAATTTACCCTTCTCCAAAAATGGTAAGGGTATTTATAAGTTTGTCATTACGTGTGTAATTTCTACAATATTTATATGGGATCCATATAGTATCTTTATATATTTTGAATCCTTATAGATAGGGAAGTTGAATGAGCCATGTCCGTCTATCCGTCTGTCCGTCTGTCTGTACGTGAAATTGATTTTCCGAAGACACTAGAAGAGCTAGAGACTTGGGTCTTAGACTGAAATGTAAGGATTTTTCTTGTGATGATTCGTATTGAAAATCACCAAAAATAAAATATCGGTTCTGATATTGGATTATATATATATAAACCATTCAGAAATAAATTTATAAATACATGAGGTGCACCAGTGTTGAATATGGAATCTGTCGATTATAATTCAACGCACGAACCATCGTACTATTGAGGCTTGTTAGTGTTATGTGTACATATATTAACTTAATAATAACTTTATTTAATTTTTCGTATAAACCCCCTTTTTGTTCACTGATGGATGAAAATTGTAAAGTATTTTAAACAGTCTATATTTTTTGTACATATGTATTGAGGAATATATGAAAGTGTGTTTAAGTATGCAGTATAAACTTACTTTATATATGGTTTGAAATGTTATATATATAAGAGAAAGGAATACCTGTATTATATTCCGTGAATAACATATCTATGCATTGGTGAAGGGTATATAAGATTCGGCACAGCCGAATATAGCACTTTTTTACCTGTTTTTAATCAAAGACCATGTTTCTTTACCTCATCCCTTTTTCCACCTCATCCTGCTATTTATAGACCAATTTTTAATAAATTTTATTTAAGAAATTACATTAATTTCTCATCGCAGTAAAGTATAAGCTGGAATTGGATTATTGTTGTTTTTGAAACTTTTTTGTAGTTGCAACGATTCTGTAATCTGTTCTTTTAACTTTTTGTATGGAAGCCGTTCACTTAATGCTACAATTAATTCGTATTATTGAAATTTTTATAAATATTTTAACATAAATTACTTGTCACTTAATTTAACCATCAACTTGATTGATAAAAAGGATAATTAATTCACATCATATTCATATCATAATTATGAACAAACGTGTAAGCAAATATAAAATGGCTTAATAACTTTTATGTGCGCAACACTTAAGTTTTAAATTATTTATATGAAAAAAAAAAAAACAATTTATTATTAACACTTTTGCCTACTACAGAGCCTCGTCCTGCCCTCTTCGAACTATTAAAATTTCGCTTAGACGTTCTACCTTTTGTCAGCCGGTAACACCAGTAAATATCTGCGCTCTCTTTTGTCATTTAATACTTCTTTTTCGTTTTTGTTTTAGTATATTTTGTTGTAAAAACTATTGTTATTTGCAAACCATAAAAAATACACTGTACAAAAAAGAAAAAGAAATAAATAAAAAGAAAATAAAAATGTAGATTCATATTGTAAAACCATCCTGTCGTCTGGGGATTTTATGCTACCAACTACTTAACAACTCAAACTGATTTCACAAATATGCCAACTGCCATTTCATGTCAACTCGTGCTTTAGACTTAAAGTTTAGGGAAAATAGAATTTTCAAAAGAAGGATAAGAACCACCAGTTTTTTTTTTTTTTTTTTTTTTTTTTTTTTTGTTTTGCTAAATAGTGTAACGAGAACTAGCTGCTGCTTGCATTTTTCCCGTTTTTGCCATTTGAAGCAGGATAACAATACGTTCACCTAGAAGAGGGTAGGGTAGGTAGGTGGCTTTTGCCAAATGGGAATGAAAAGCAAAGCCAGTCAACAGTGAAATTTACTAACTTTCATTATAAACATTTTGTTGGACTGGCAGTCTGGATGATATTCCATTTCCAGAATGGTTGGTAATATTTTTGTCTTCTTATTATTTTTTATGCCAATGAACAATGAGACGACATCCATCCCAACAAGAAAACAAACAAACAAACATATAAAAGCGCTTTGCTAGAATTCATTTATATTTGGACTTTTTATGCTGTTGTGAGTGCTCAACTGAAACGTTTACAACGAATCTTACAATTGTTTAAAAGAATGGCATTTTCGCATTTAGATAAATTAGAAGAAGAAAAGCAAGAAGGTGTAGAAGTTTTTTAAGTTTAGCAACTTAAGAATGAATTATGCTTATGAAAGCAAAAGTATATATTTTCCACAATATATTATTTTCGTAAAACTGCAAAAGGTCTGCTTAGATAACTAACATTCCTTATATGTGCTTTCATATAAATAACTCTTCCAGAACTATAAACATAATTTATTTAGAAAAAAATGTATTAGTTTTTTTTTTTTTTTGGTGTACAAATCCTGCAGGGATCATAGTTTGCCAAGTTTTCTTAAGTAATTTAATTAATTTTGTTTTTTTGTTTTCTCAATAAGTAGTTTGTTGTGTCTTAGTTTGAAAAAGAAAAAAAATATTTTGACTTTTTTCACTATGGGCCAGCAGTTTGCAAGCGAATATGTTTAGATATTTGAATTAAGAACTATAGACTATTGATGGAGAAAAGTACTGTTTGTATCACAAACGTCTATATTATTAACTTTTAAAAAATTATTCAAAATTTTGTTATGCATTTTTTACACGAACTGTATGGTGTTTAAGTGCGATTTCCATAATACAAACATTTGGTTTGAATAGAAAATATGAATGAAAAGCACTTTGATTTTTGAGTGATTTCTCACTTTAAATTTTGATTGCGCCAACGACTGTCTCATCATCAGAGTTGTTGTCCGCTTAGACTAATCTGCCAATTACGACAGCTGCATTCAAGTTGTTGAATATCCTTTACCATTATTTAATTCTGTTTAGGCACTTAAACGTTTATCATAAAATTTTTTTTCATATTATTGGTTTAGAAATTCACTACTTTCTTGTCTTTTTTTTACTCAATTTAGGTTTTTATGAATCGACTTACACCAGAACAGCGCGTGCAAATTGTTGAAATTTTTAATCAAATTAATTGTTCTATTCGTCAAAATCATCGTGCAGCGGGCGCTATAATTGATTTACTCAAAGAAACTTTTGATGAAACAATAATTTCATTTAATGGCCCAATTAATAGGCCACCAAAATCGTGTGATTTAACCCTATTAAATTATTTTGTTTGAGGTTATGTTAAGTCTACGTCGACAAACCACAAACAATTGAACACCTGGAAATAAATATTGGCGAAATACGGCCGCAAATGCTGCGATAATTTGTTGAAAATTGGTGTTCCGGATTGCGATTTCTACGTGCCAGCCGTGGCGGCACATGGCAGAAATCATATTTAAACATTAATTTCATAAAATTTTCACTCCAATAACGCCCGTTTCATTTATATTAAAAATATGTATATTTTCTTGTTTCATTATGATTTAAACTTATGCCACTCTATAAAAAACACCCTTTATAACTAGGACGCAGCCACGTTATTGTTGGATTAGATGTGTCAATGTATTTGTATATCCTTTTATTCATTGGCGATAAAATGAATTTATATATTCTTAGCTTTGTTTTTAATAATTAAGGTATGAATTTTAATTCAAAGATTAATTTATAATAAAATAAAAATTTAGGCTTCAACAAAAGTAGTAAATCTCAAACCGATTCATTTCAAATTAATTTTATGTTGTGTTATTTTTCAATAAATTTCTAGGCCAACTAAGCTCGTTTCTAGTAACAATGAAATTATTTTTGAAATGTAATACATGAACGAAGATGTAAATAAAGTCTACTGATGATTTCTAATATGGTACCAATGAAACGCCATCAAGTGGATATTCTTAACCCAACTTTCTTAAGTAATATCTATATCTCGTTAACTTTAAGAACTTTTATTGTAAAAAAAAAATTTAATTTAAATTTTGAAAATCCCATCTATATGATCTCGTGAGAATTACAAAGATTATGACATTCCCGCTGTCTTATACGAAACCTTTCTTTAAGACATGATATTTAAAATTTACAATAAATACAAAAAAAATAAAGAAATTTTGAATTTCTTCTTTTATAGTTTTTGTATGTAATGATATATTTTTCCATTTCTATTGTTCTGATTTGGTAATCGATTAAATTATTTAATGCAAAATTACCATTCTGATCGGAATGCTTTCAATTTCGTAATTTTATTCCGATCGATTTTCATTTACAGTCTTCAGATTTTATTTATTTGCTTTTTCGATTTTATATTGATAAACTTTACGTTTGTTTCTTTTGTTTTTACTAGCAAAGCTCATAGTAAGCTTTGGTATTTACAAGCAAAGCTTATTTTACGGACGTTCCTAAAAGTTTGCATCATATGTAGTGTTTGCAACAAATGAAATTAGTAGAAAAATTCGTTGTCTCTTCCATTTCGAATTTTAAATGTGGATTAATTACAAATAAAATTTTCCTTTTTTTGTTTTCGAAGACCAAACTTTCAGAGTTAAAACCACTTTTCTATCGCAATTGAGTTCTAAGCTTTAATCTTAATTCAATATAAATAATAGCCAAGAGCATATTTTGTGATAAAATTTATGGGCACATTATTCAACTGATTTTAAGCAAACTTATACCAAATTAAAACTAATTATTCGCAGAACTGAATGAAATATTGTGCGTAATTGGGGTCTTAGTGTACTTTGGAAGCTATCAGCGCTTTAAGTTGCTACCAATCCATGCATACGTAGGCATTAAGCATGTAAATTTAAAACACAAGCAAACTGGTTTTGCAAAAAAAATAATAATAATTTAACAGTTTTTCTAAGTTGAAATGATTTATTAAATAATTGTAGTTGTGGTTGTTGTACGATTACATGGAAACAAAATTATATAAATCTAGAATACGGTCGATTATGTCGATTATTGAACGTAAACTTGGTCTCGAAATATAATGATTTCTTTCCTGTGAATCATCACAGTTAGCGTTGTGACCCGTCAAACTCGAACTGCAATTAAAAATATCGATTGTAAATTTTATTTTTAAGCAAAAAAGCGCTCGTCTATGAACTACCAGAGTTTGTGGTATTTTAATATAAATTTTCTTTAGAATTTTATTTAAAACGTCTTAAATTTAAATACTAAACGATATTTAACACCAAGTGAACAAACAATATATGTACATATAAAAGTAATGTGTACTAACTATGACTTGACAAAAAAATACATATATTAATTACAATTTTGTAAACATAGAAAATTAATAAATAACAAGATTAGTGAAACAATAACAAAAAAAAAAAAAAAAAAAAAAAAAAAAAAACAACTAAACTGCCATATTTTAAAAATTAATTAAATCTCTAATGTAAATATTCAAACGCTGGTAGTAAAATGTTTCTAAAAAAAAACATTAGAATATTTAATCTAACATTTGAAATTTAGAAAACATTAAAAAAGTGTGATAAAATTGAAATTCGTGTTTGAAAACTCATTTCATTTAAACGCAATAAAAAGGTAGGAGAAAAATAATAAAACAAACAACCATTGAAAAATAATGTAACAAACAAACAATAAAAATATAATGGACAGACAAGCAGAAAAGACAAACAAATGAACGAAACTGCCACCAATAAAAAAAAAAATAAATTTGCATTTACATATAAATTTATCGTTTTGCATATTTTATGAACAGCAACAAAGTTTGTCATATAAAAACAAAAATTTAACAACAAAAAAAAAAAAAAATGAGAAAATATCAACAAACAACAATAAAAACAATTCTAATGGCTACAAAATTTATAAATAAATGTATGAATATAAAGGATTTTCTCATAAAAGCAGGCTGATGCTAAAATACTATTCGTCTGAAATTATTAATCAAAATAATATAAACTGGAAGGGCAATTACCAGCTTTGCTTTGTTATACAGTAAAATCTTTCCTTCCGCGTATTATCCGCGTTTTCAATTTCACATGCCAAATCTAAAATTTTTTACAAAACAAAATTACTAATAATAAATTCCAACGAATCAGCTGTTGTCTAACTAATAGTTAATCAATGACGTTTGATGGTTTAACTAATGTTAAACTAGAAACTGTGAATCAAATATTATTAGTTAAACTATTGCTATTAGCTAACTAATGACTGTGAATTTGGGCCTTAGATGACAAACTATCACTATAACTAATCTCTATATAGAATTTGTTCATATCATTACACTGTTATAATGGTCCCAAAAATAAAATATATTTCTATATACAAAATACGATATGCAAATATTGAAAACAAACAATAAGAAACCAACAAAAAAAAAAAAAAAAAAAAAAAAAAAATACACCAACAATAACATAAAGTATATACATAAATATTCTAACAAAAATAAAATACATTTATGTTTTATGTTAATGAGAATATGTATGCAAATTCATTCATACATATTTACATGAACGCATATACTTATATACATATTTACTTATAGGTAAGAATTTTTAGGAGTATGCAGAAAGATGTAGTCGTACAGTGATGGGAAAAAGAGCTCGCAGCGTTAATATTTTGGTTTTTCGAAACTGAACGCGTCTAACAAAATAGAAACTGATGAAGAAAGTAAAATTATTTAGATCACTGTTCAAGCAGCTAAATATTTTTTTAACAGCTGTGTCACAATTTGGATTCGAAATGCAAGAATTTATATAATTGTTGTGGGTCATTATAAAAAACTACCAAATAAACAGAAGACTTTAGTTATGGTTTTGACTACAAAGAAAACTATTACTTAGGACCGGGGTTCGATCCCTGGTCAGGCCAGTTAACATCTTAAGGTTTTCTAATGTGCATTAGTGTGGCATTGTATTAATTGCTGTAACACTGTTTGAGAGATAAAGGTATGGCACTGGTCACTGAACACTGTTCCGGCAGTGAACGATACTGTTGTTGGCAGCTAATGTAAACTACAGTGCTCTTCTTTGTCGATTAGCAGAATCGTCGGCGAAGTAAATAAATTAATAAAATTTTTACTCATGCCAGGCAGAGGAAATAGGCACGTGCACTGCCGTCTATTTTTTAGGAACAAGGATTCGTAAGTCTTTCAGAGTGACGCATGAATGTAGTGTATTTCAGGCTGAGATCCTAACGATCCTTAGGGCCACTGATCTGGTAGCAGAACATATAAATGAAGGCGGCGAGATAATTTTCTACGGTGACAGCTATGCGGTTCTCACAGCTTTGACGGGACACAGTGACAAATCGAAGACAGTCAGTCAGTAAGTGTGGGCGAGCTCTCAATTTGCTTAGAGACAAATATAGTGTTAGGCGATGTTGGGATCCAGCTCATTGCAATATTGAGGGACATGAAACCGCTGATAACCTGGCAAAAAAAAAACAGAATTAAATGAAGAAGTTAGTGATAGATCGCTAAAGATTCTAATCGTTTACTACTATAGGGAACTCAGTAATTTGGTGACATAATTATATAGGGGGGAACTATGTATGTGTTTAAACAATTTTGAAAGCTGTTTTTATGCTTTGTAATTCACAAAAATATATTTGTGAGTTTTTGTATAAATAGAAGAGCTTTAAAACTTTTTAAACATAAAGGGTAAAACATCTACTGATGAGTTGGTATAGCTACCAACGAAATATATATTTAGATATTGCTAACCCGCAACAAATATATAAAATTTAAAATATTTTATATATATTTTATTGTAAAATGTGGCAATTATTAAATTTTTATAAAAAAAATAAATGTTTTATTTTTCTAACATAGTCATGTTAAGCTGTTAACAGAACCCTGTTAAGATTCATGGTTCATGTCTAGGGTTTGAAAATTTAACTTCACACCCATCTTTTTTCTATGTGTATTTAAGTGTGTAAAATATATATATTTTCTCTTTTTATTATATTTTTTGCTGATACTTTTTACAATACACACATTTGTACTAACATGACTTTTTGCTATTTTGACCATGTTTTTATTTTATACCTTCTAGCCACACAGTTGCACATACATACATATATGTTTTTATACTTAACTGCATTGTAACTGGACTGGTATAAGTATTTATACAATTATGCACATGTGTAGCAATATATGCATGCATGTACATATGTATGTACATACAAGTTTATTTTAGCAAAATTATTTGTGTACGAGTTTTTGTTTATAAAAGAAATGATAAATGCGTCGGCATTTTGTTAGCAACATTATGTGGTTTGCAATTTACATAATTTAACATAAATTTTTATTTATATCTTTAATATACCCCACCTTCTCAATTGCAAACGACATTGCTTGTTTTTGTTTTTTCTTTTCTTTTTTTGCCCAGGTCATGTCGTTATGAGTATGTAAAATAAAATAATATATGTGCTTTTTGTGAGATTATATGATCGTTTATGTCTATTCTTTGTATTCATGTTAGAGTTTTTTTTAGTATTTTAAATATATACGAGTATATACATAAAAAAATGTGTTTAATGGCAACATTTTCATTCACATACAGTCTATGAATGGAAATAACTTGCAAAATTTTGATAAAACTAGAAATACTAGAAGAAACTAACAGACGTCACAATCGGCCGTATTCTAGATGTACATAATTTTGTTTTCATTGTCATAGAGAAACTACCCTACAAAAAATGAGACTAGTCCATACATGCGTGTACAGGAACAGCAATTTTCAAAAACTTTTTGCTGCATTTGTGGCCCTATTTCGCTGATAACTCTTCGAATGTTGATTTCCAGGTGTTCAATTGTTTGTGGTTCATCGACGTAGACAAGTGACTTTGGGGTTATGTTAAGAAATTAATCTAATGGGGTTAAATCACACAATCTCGGCCATTTGTAATATGTCATGATCTGTCATTTGTTTTTCATTGTATTCAGTAGTGTTTACAATTTCATCATGGAGAGATATACGCCAGAACAACGTTTACAAATTATTAAATTTTATAATCAAAATTCTCCAATTGCAACTTTTCCTGCGCTTTTGCCATTTTATGATCGTAATAATCGTCCAAGTGTGCTCGCTTTTCGTCGAATTGTTGAAAATTTTGAGCTTAAATTTTCTTTACACAATGTTCAAGTGCCAATAAGACAAACTACCGCTCGAAGTAATGCAAATATTGCTGCCGTTCAGGCGTTCTCAACAAGTGGGACTGTCTCAAACCAAAACCTGGCGGTTTTTGAGAAAGGATTTGGGTTTGCATTCGTATGAAATTGTTCTTGACAACATTTGGTTTCAACAAGACAGGGCTACGTGCCCAACAGCAAATGCAACACTTGAATTGTTGCGAGAAGAATTTAGAGATTCGATTATTTCAAGAAATTGTGATATTGAATGGCCTCCAAGAAGTTGTGATTTAACACCATTAGACTACTCCTTGTGTGGTTATTTCAAATCATTGATCCTTCGAAATAAACCAGACTCTCTTCAAGCTTTACAAGTCAATATTGAACGTGCCATTCATGACATACGACCTGATTTAGTGGAAAAAGTGCTCGAAAATTGGTTGCATCGAATTCGTTCCTGCAGACAAAGTCGTGGAGGCCATTTGAATGACATTTTATTTAAAACTTAATTGTATCGATTTTACTTCACATTAAATAAAAAAAAATTGAATTTTCTTAACAATAAGTGGGGGGTTTTTTTTAAAGAAATCATATCACTCTTATTGGAAAACCTTTTAGATTTCAGAACTTTTTAATTAAAATTTTAGCACATGTTTGTAGTGCATATTTTATTCTTCACAGAATAATTTAGCTAATTTGTAACCACACCGCCTTGATAGCTAATATGTCTATATATGCGGCAATTCATTGGTGAATTACCAAATCATCAGTAGACTTCAATCATACATTTGAAAAGTTTCAAAGTCTACTTCTTTTATTTTGTTTATGGTTTTAAAAAATAATTTCAAAATTCTCAAATGATTTTGTACATGAGATAAGAGGTTTGAAAAATATGGTTGAAGTCTACTGATGATTTGGTAAAGCACGAATGAAATGCTACATATAGAAGTTGATTAGCCATCAAAAAATAAATAAGGAATTTTAATCATAAAATTCCAATAATACAGAAGAATTTTTATATCAAAAATTGAGCATTGTTACCAAAATTACACCTAACGAATATTATTTCATATCAAAGAATTCATTTCTGTTTCCTCATTACGAAATGTTAGATATTTCCTATTGATCTTTTTTTTCTGTATAGTTTTTGTAACAGTTACAATTCAATTTTGTCATTATTTCTCTGCCTTCTCGTTTATTTAAAATGTCATTCCCTATAAAAGTTGCATGCAAATGCATGATTTTATTGTTTACTAAAGTTTTGTTTATAGACAAATAACTCTTGGCTTGATTATTGCACCCGCTCTTTTCTTCATTTGACGACAATAATATTGATTGTAATTTATTTTAATATTTTTTTTCGTTTTTGTTGTTTAACAACCAGTGACTGCTGTTACTATTGTTATTGTAGCTTTTGTTGCTCTTTATTGCTTTTTTGTTGTGTTAGGCATTAAATATTCTCTTTCTGCTGTTGCAACTTTTTTATTTTTATTTTTTTATATATACAAACACACGCACACATACATAGTTCTTTATCAATGTGGGTATTTTTGCAAATAATTGACATTTTAATTTATTTAAGTGGTAAAAGTAGAATATTTCTGAACGCAAACACAACGATGTTTTACAATGACATAAAACAAAAATATCCAGCAACCAACAGAAAGAATAAACCCAACCAGCCATGTGACCAAACAAACAACCAATAAACATATTGTTTGTGTGTTTTTCATACAGACGAGTAAATATGCCACACAAATACATTCACCCGCAAGATTGTGTGTAGAGTGTTTTCAGTGTTTTTTTTTTTTTAATTCCTTTATATTTTTGTTATTCATCGATGGTCCATAATTAGTGTGATTTTAAAAATTTTTATAACATTTTTTCAATGCTTTAATAATTAGCTTAGGAAAATAGAAAAGTTTAAAATAATTGTTACTATACAACTTAATTCATTAAATAGTTGCTTTTATTTAGTTGTGTGTGAGTGTTTTTTGCTCTTTCGATGAAAAGGATCTGCATTTAGTGCTTAATTTTATTTGAATTTTAAATATTGTCATTTTATACAAATGGTAAGGATACGTATTGGATTGGACAACTCATATTAGACCCATAAATGAGGCTATCAGCGCAAAAGTGGTGTAACCCCAGAGTACTTATTATGAGAAAATGAGGAGTTAAAATTTGCTTGAATTGTTTTTTAACTTTGTTTCTTTTGTCAACATTATTTTAACTGTTTTTAATTAACTTTATAAAAAGAACCTCTAAATCTTTAATAATTGTGTACCTTTGTGATAATTAAGCTTAAAATAAAAAAAATGTGGATTACACCACTTCTGCACTTATGATATTTTGGTTTAATTTTAAATAATAAACAGGTTACACCAAATAGAGACAAATTTATTAAGAACACAATCAAAATAGCACAACAAGGGTTATTCTTCATCTGTCTCATCATAATACGCTACATCCCTGACACTATTTGAACTATTTAGATTGTTCTAAAAAGTGTGATGAACTAGCGGTATGAACTGCAACAATTCAAGAAGATCTTTCTTCTTTTCAGCGATGGTTGGTTTTTCCAGTGCATCTAGGTGTGCTATGGTCACTGATTGTCGTTTTTTTACACTGACTTCATTAAAGAGGAATTCTTCATTATTAGAATAATTGTAGAAAAATTAAAATTGATGAAGTTTAAGGAATTTCAACCACTGAATTTTTAACCATTCTACCTTGTTATTATCAAGCGAAATTTTTCAGTTTGTTATATTTTTTAACAGTGATTTAGAGGAAAAAAAATCCCTGTCATTCTTATTATTTTAAATGGTCGTTTTAATTACTTCGAGCCAATTCTCTGGAATGTATATTTTTCTGAAAAATTTGTTATTCTTCTCTATTAGGCCGAAATCTTGGCCGCATGGTAATGATTAATGCCCACTGACCCAAAATTTATAATCTATTTCTTCAATAGTAAAGTCCGATTGAGATACCACATACTAACAGAACAACGATAACTTTATGTTTCTATTCTGTCCTCCGCATTGGTCAGAATACATGATTACTTTTTTAGTAGTCACAAAATTTTTAAAAAAGTATAGCAAGCAAGATCCAATTTCTTGGGGTTCTCTTGAGGCATCTGACTCGTCCCAAACAAACAGTTAGGCATCATCTGTCCCTAAGTGACATCTGACAAGTGACAGTTTTGACGTAAGCCACAGACAAACATAGTTTGCCCTGGTTCAAAATTGGTGTATACAGCTTACACCACTCTTGCACTATAGGGCTTGATTGTAACGGCCCGTGCAAAAACTATGTTTCTAGCGCCATTTGTTTTTGGATACAAAAAGGTGGCTTACTCGACTATTGCACTAAACATTTATATTGTAAAGAACATATCTTACACCAGGACCGTAACCAACGTAATTGTGGGTTACACCACTTTTCCTACTCAATCGTACGATTCATTCACGAAAATTCTTACAAAAATCTGACCGATTTTAAGAAATCGTTTTAAAATGGTGTTGTAGATGCCACACTATCATACAAAACTGATGAAAAAATATATGGTCGAAAATATACACTCCACTGATCGCATGAAAACTATCATTTTATAAAAATTTTCATAGACTTTTACAAATCGCACGACTTGCCAAAAAATTTGTCACACAATTGCATTTTTAATCCACACTACCATACTTTTCCAGCACACACCTCATATTTGGCAGATCGCACGATTGTATAGGATAGTGAAGCACCGTCTTTAGCATATATACATAGATGAACGTTGTTAGTTTTCTTTTTCTATCCACATGTGTAAAATACATGTATGTGATGTTTGTTTCTTTTTTGTTTGGCCTTAACTTACATGTGAGTGTAGTAGTAGGAACTTTAAACAGTTATAGCTCACAAAATACTAAACCCACAAAAACCCACAATATCTCGTTCACTACTGTGAAAAAAAGTCTTTAATTTGGTAAAACTCTTTTAAAAATAGGTTCTTCAGTAGGTGGATGAAGGACAGCACAAAAAAAAAAGCTATTATTTATATAGATAACACTGCAATATATGCCCTTTTACAATTAATTAAAATTTATTAACTCATGTTGGAAAAAGAAGTCAAAAGAAATAAAAAGTTTTACAAGAATTTTATATACTCGATAAATGTATGCCAATTTCTATGCCTTTTAATGCAAATAAATGCCTTAAAAATTAAAAATTTATTTTTAAAATAAACAAAACTTTCAAACTTATTCATATGCTTAGTTCACTAAGAATCTCAATTTGACCTTTAAAACTTTATTTTCGAAATAAAATAAACACTTTCACGTAAGCTTTCGATATGAACGGAAATCAAACCCTGTATAGAATCTGTAGACAGAAAATATCAACAGATGAGATAATTTACCACTTTACGACAACCTAACAGAAATGACAGGCAACAACAAACAACACAAACTATACAAAGCGATTTGCAAATAAAAGTGATGACATTAACCATACCACACATCCAGCCAGATATGACAGACATACACAATGACAATCCCATAATCACTAAATAGACCAGGCTCTACATAAAAAAAATATTCTCACATAAAAACTGAAGCACCAGCCGCTACATTTAGCCAACAATGAACAGAACTGTTTTTAACATGACTTGACTAAAAGAACTAAAAAAACTGCCCAAGAAAGAAAAAAAGGCAGTCAACTCAAAATGAAAAAAATATAGCTAAAAGTAAAAAATATGTACGTTAATGCTAAATTGATGACAACCATATTTACGCCTAAATGGAAAATAACAACAACAACAAAATACAAGAAAATGGAAAATTTCTTACAGGCAAAAAATGCAAAAATTGTTTTTCTCTTTGTTATTTTCTCTCTCAAGAATGCTAACTTCTCCTTAACTTCCACAACAACGAGACATAAACGTTCAATTTAAATGAAAAGGGAATGCGTTGACATTTCATTGTTTTTATGAAGGAAGATTTTTTTGTTTAAAACACTTTACTGTTTAAACTAAAAGCAGACAATTGCTGTGAACAAAAATAAGTGTGAAAGAATTTCAAAAGAATTTAAAATTTTTCGAGACAAGTTTTGCAAAATATTTAAAATATTTTTATTAGTTTCTAAGAGCATTTCTAAGTTTTAGTTTTTATTACTTTAATCAATTGTTGAGTACACAAAAAAAGAAAACAATCGTAACAATCTGCTGAGTCGCAACAGAACACGTAGAGGTTTCCCTTTGGTTCTCCGAAATCCTACCAGCCACTAGCACTGGACAAGCATCAGCCATTTAACCAACACATCTTGCAGCAATTTTGCTAGCAACCACACCCATCACTTGTATTCCTGAAGGATAATAAACGGTCGCGGAATAATGTTACTAACGAGAATAGTGGCTGGCAGCATATCCATTCTCAAGAAGAAGGAGTGGGTCAATAGCATTCTCGTCTTAAAGAGGATAGAGTACACATCTCGCATTGTCACATCCTAAGAAGAGTCCAATATAAGAGCAACACCTCTATAACCCTCGGTAGACACTCATCCGTGGGTCGAGCATACCCCTACACATTAACTTTGGTCTTGGGCAGCGACCTTAGGTGCCCTTTTATCTTCTACCAGACTAACATAGGTTTCCTTTTATAATTTATAAAGGGTGTTTTTTATAGAGGTATAGAACTTTAAATTGGCAAAACTTTTTAACTGGCGGGCATATTTTAAAGTGATTTATGTTAAGTTTGGATTGGGATTTCAACATGCACAGACTGACGCCTGAACAACGCTTCCAAATTGTGGTGAATTGGCCAAAAACAAGATTTCCATTGATTCCGATTTTCATAAGCGAATTTTGTCTATCGATGAACCTCACTTTTGTTTGAATAGATACGTTAATAAACTCAAGTGTATGTTGAGACATCGTTGCATCCACAAAAACTGACAATTTGGTGTGCTTTATTTGCTGGTGGACTCATTGATCCATACTTCTTTAAAAACGAGGCTGGTCAGAACGTTACATTCAATGGTGACCGCTGTAGAGCCGTGATTACTGACTTTTTCGTTCATCAATTGAAAAACCATGATATGCAGGAGCTGTGGTTTCAAAAAGACGGCGCAACATGTCACACCGCTCGTTCCACAATTGATTTATTATAGAAAACGTATTGTAACGGCATAATTGCATGCTTCGATGCCGTGAATTGACCTCCTAGATCGTTCAATTTAACCCCGATAGTCTATTTTCTGGGATTTATGAAGTCGCTAGTCTATGCCGATAAGCCCAAAACGATTGCCCCACTTGGAGGAAAATATTCGGCGCGTGATTGCCGAAATACGGTCATAAATTTTGGACAAAATCATCGAAAGTTGGACCTGTTTTCCAGTTTAGACTACATCCGAGCCAACAGTGGCGATCATATGCCTCAAGTCATATATAAATTATCCGTCGAATAAAGTAAATTTCATATCAATTTCAAAATTGAATCTTTGTTTTATTCCATTTCACAAGTATATACCTCTATAAGAAACACCTTTTACGTATATACATACATTGCTTTGTTGTTTTAGAGATTGTTTAATTTGCTAAAGATAAAAAAGCCCAGCATCAAGATGTGGATATCACCACGAGGTATAAACGCAACCGGGGAATACTTAATGACATCTTGTTAAATCCGTATTAAATTTTTAAAAGCTAATCATTATCATGTCTCAAAAGAAGCATTCAAGTGCCTCGGTTTTTTAAGACGGTGTAGGACATACTTCACTCCATCTGATCTCCTTAATATTTATACCACCTTTATCCGACCGAAAATGGAATACAACTCTCATGTATGGGCCGGTGCTTCAAAATCTATTTTGAAGTTACTCGACCGCGTACAGGATAGGGCGAAGAAGCTTTTCGGTGACAGTAGGGTAGCCAACTCTATTGACTCGCTGGAGCATGAACGCAATGTTGGGTGTGTTTCATTGTTCTATCGCTACTACAACGGAATGTGTTCCAATAAAATCAGGGAACTTGTTCCCGAAACCCGTCACTTTTCTCGTACTAAACGGTCTTCATTAAGAGCACATCCCTTTGTTGTCGATATGCCAGTGAAGCGCACTACACATTCGTACTTTAGACGAACTGTTCGTATGTGGAATAGACTCCCCGCAGAGGTCTTTACAGGCACTTTCGGTGTGTTAGGGTTCAAATCGAATGTTCACAACCACTACTCCCTCTATCCTCCTTCCTAAAACCTATTTTACAAGTTCCGGCACAATGCTTTGCCTTCCCCTAAGAGCTGGTCCTAAATAAAAAAAAAAAAATAATACTTTAGTGTTTTGTTTTTCGATAAAGTTCGGTATTTATTAGAATTAAATAAATTATTTATTTGAGCTTGCATACATTTGACTCAAAAGGATATATTTTTATAAAATAGTTAAAGTGATAGTTATGCTACGTTTCATTGTAATGTCACCTGACAATAGAAACATGAAAATTTATCGAGGACGTGGACTACGATGTGATGTACACTAATTAAATAAAACTTTGTCACTTACTTAGTTTCACGTTTCATGTGACGATATGTGTGTACTCGTATATATCTATTATATATTTTCTGCTGAGTTTAAAATTAAGTCACGTGCGAAAATCTTAAAAGAAAAATCAAACAGTAACCGCATTAAAATTTTTGTATATATGTTTTTATTGTGTTCTAAGTAAACTGACTATATTCCATGAAACACATATGTCTCTTCGGTATTGAAAAGGTTAATGGATATTCATAGCTTAGCTTTAATGTCAAGTTTCCATAACTTGAAAAATAATCTATTCGTTTGCAGATTTTCAATGCTAGACGCGTCGAATGTCAAGGGTCTTAATATGATTAATGTTATTTAAGAAATTTACTGCAGTAGACAATTACCGCGAAATCAGTTGGCTTCTTTTTTTTTTTTTTGTTTTCTTCATTTTTCTTGTTTTGTGGCCAAAAGAATATTTACATGACTTGAATACTTAACGAAGGGAAAAACCAAAAAAAAAAAAAAGGATTCATTCCTTAACAACGTATTTATAAAACCTCATTCTTCTATTCATTTTTGATATTCTTGATTGTTCCTTTGTAGTTTAGCACTCCCAATATGTGGTCGGAGATATTATGATGTTTTACAAAATGCATAAAAATGAAAATTGAAACTAAAAACACAAATAAACATACGATATACATACGTACATACAAATATGTACTATATCATATTCATGTAAACAGAATATGTAAGGATGCATGATAACTAGCATCATAGTTGCGTAAAATCAGTATTATAGTTGCTTCTTGCCAATATCTTTAAATGACACATAGATAGAGAGGGTGAGAGAGAAAGTGCTTTTCTTATTCATAGGTTTGCTTGTTTGTTTCCCAGCGACCTTTTCACGCTAAGATTTTGTTGGCATTGGCATTGGCATTGAGATTTTTGGCGTCTTTTCATTTTCTAAATGCTGATAACTTATGTTTGTTGTCAACTCAAGTTTAAGTGGTATAATTTACACATTTACTATTTAGCAGACATTCAATGTTGATGATGCAGAGATTTGAGGATATTATTTTGGGAGAACAACCAACATAACAGAATTTTTGTTAATGCATTTTTAATATAATGCCACTGTAGATCATAACTTATTAAACGTAGGAATGGTTTTAAAGCAAAGTAATCTAACGATAATGTGAACAGTATTCGTTATGAATATTACGGAAAATGGGCGGAGGCTTATACATTAATACGTACACACATTTGAAATTTAAAATTGTTAGAACTTGTAATCTATATACTATTTAATCCTTAAGGATATAAAAGTAAATAGTTGTCTGTTTGTATTTATATTGGAAATTATGGACTCCTAAACGATTTAACCAATCTTCCGGAAATTTCCGCAGTATATGTGCGATGGTCAGAAAGAAATAAGAGGGTAGTTATTTATTTAATGTAATAAGTGGGTATGGAACTTTCCATACCGAGGACGTTTTTATATGATGATATTTATGAAACTAATGTAAAACGGAAAAAATTTTTAAATTCTTACCCGTTGTATATTTGTGTTAAAGAAAATTTTTTATAAATTCAGCAAGTGGGCGTGGCAGTTCCTACATAATAATTTTGATATATCTTGGGAACGAATGGAGTAAATTGCCTGTGATTTTATAGGAGTCCTTCTTATATAATAAATATTGTTTGTGAAATATTATTGAAATTGGCATCATATGCTCTACCTCTATAGGGTGTAACAAAGCTCTTCGCGGTTTGCGGTCGTTTAAAATTATATAAAACTTTTTTTACTAATACATATGTGAAGACAAATGCGAATTTTTGCATATTATTTTTTCAAGTATTAAATTATTTTTATAAAAATGTTCTTTCGCCCCAGCAAAAATATACATATGAAATAACTTAAAATGTTTGTCATTTTAATGTCTTCGTAATCACTACAAGAAATAAATTCATATTTAATGCTTTCATAAATTCGAATAAATTTATGTAATTAAATTTCCTCACAAACATACTTATGAACTCGAATGACATTTTAATGTAAAAATAATGATGTTTCATCGCAATCGCTTCAGTTTGAAACCATGATTCAATTAAATAACATAATCGAGTGGTATATGTGTGTTTTTAAACATGTTTTTATTAATCATACGTCTATCACTCACAAATTATCCAAAAGGTATGCTATAATTTTTGCATAAGTGACGCACTACGTATGAAAACTATGCATTTTTAAATATTCCACATTCGCCATGTTGAACTTCAAAAATGGAAGAACTAAAATTTAATATGTGAAAGTAAACCATTGTTGCGCAAAATTCAAAATATGGTTGTATTGCTGTTTAATTAGCATTAGTGAGTATGCGAATTCACCCAGCAAACAATATTAAACGTTATTTTCCGTACGAAATTATTTAGAACTTTCACAAAAATTAAATGTCTATTTAAAAAAATACATGGGAATTTCTGATGGGGTCTTCATTAAAAATAAGCCCCATAAAATAACTTAGCGTTTTCATAGCCTTAAGGAGTATATTTTTAATAAATGCCCCATCAGAAAATGGTCTTCCATGCCTTATAATATCTAAACTTATATGGCTTGCTGTCTCATATTTTAAATTTTTATTATTAGACATCTCTTCGTTACCTTCAGCTACAAGAAGCCAGTCCTTTAATATTTGCAAAAAGATATTTTTACTGTTTTTAAAGAGGTTTTCTTTATCTTTCATATTAAATTCATTTACATTAGAATGAAAGTTAAGAAAATGCTTTTTTAAAATATATTCACTATTATTTGAAAATGTTTTATACCATAAGAGGCATTGCATATTGCCAAAAGCATTCACAAGCATGAAATATTTACCAACTTGCACCATTGTATTAAACCTGTAAATAAATGTTTGCTGGACAAATTGTCTAAAAAAAACGTGAAGGCAAAACAACAACAAAAATGTAAAAAATTAATAAAAATATGTAAGCATCCGCCTATTGTGTACTCGTCGCTTGATTATCAACGACTGAATGAAAGAGCATAAGAATATGTGTTACAAGAACATGTGAGTTAGTTTTGCACTTTTGTGCAAAGAATTTTGTATTTTGCGGAACATTGAAGTAAACTGACACAGGTGGGTGCGCCATGCGAAAATATGTTCTCCCAAACAGTACTGAATTACTTAAAAATTATTTAAGAAATGTTCAGTAGAGGTTTTCAAATTCGGCTTCGCAATGCCATAATAATTTTAAATAACTAAAATAGTGTGACAGTTTTTTTTTCAATTTATTGTTACTGACACAAAGAGAGAGATTTTTAACAAATGAATTTGAAATATGAAGTGGCTCTAAACCAGTGAAGGGCATTTTTTGAAATGCTATGTACGCGTGTAGAGCAAGAAAATTCTGTTTGCGCGACGTTGACACACGTATATTATAAGTTTCTTCGTGTAGCCTATGATAATTAACGTTCGGATGTAGCTTCGTTATTATTTCGTCAAAGTAAATCAAACCAGTCGCTGATCAGGACTTGGTAGAGTAAGACCTCGCTGTTCATTTTTTTTATTTACAATCAAACACAAATGTTTAATAAAGAATGGGAAAATGATTTTTTTTATAATTTTGTTTTTATTCGAACTTTTTATTTTAATTTTATATTTATTATCAAGCAATAAGGTTTATTTATTTTATTTACAAAATTATTTGTTTATAAAATTAATCTGATATTTCGTTACACTTTATGTAACTTCTTCAGGGAAAATTTTTTTTACGCAAAGAACAAATTTTACAGGAAAATGTTTTTTTTAGTTTATTTCCAATTTTTTTAGGAATTATTTAATGAAAGTGTACAGTTAGGAAGTTCTAGTGATATTAATTCAAACGTTTCGTCAGAATTACACTATTTCGATTTTCCTGTGTCTTTCTAGCACTTGTAACTGAAAGACTTTGTACTTTTAAATAATAGACAAGACAAGACCCTTTTGTTTGAAACTGTAGAGTTAATTAATTTATTTGTAAAAATGGTTCATCTTTTATACAAAATACTAAATAGCAACTTAATTAATTTTCGTACTTAATAATGCGGAAGTGAATAATAAACAGTTAAATAAAGTTGACCTAAATAAATATTGCAAATTAATATATAAGAATTGTGCCAGGTGACGACATTAAGTATAATTTGTATTATTAAAAATAATGCATGCGTTTGTAGTTTGATTTAAATTTAACTAAAATGTATAGGTTGTAATTTTTAGTATACAAGCAATAAGTACATTGACACAATTTAATTGAAATGCTTACGTTATGGTTTTAGTTATACAAGCAATAAATACATTCTCCCCGGCATTGACGAGTAGTCAATAAAAACGAAAACAAAAATAAAATAAAAAAATGAGATTCAAATTTGAACTGTGAAGTTCTCACGTGGATGTGGTGTGGGTGTTGCCTTATTGTTGGATGGTTGTGGAGTATGCGATGAATGTGTTATTTTTGTTACTTCAGCAGCACTATACTTTCTTCGGATTGCCGTTATAACTGACACGAGTATTATGGCTATTACACTGATGACTAATGCAGAATATGCAATTGTAGTACCGTGTGTTGAAGTTGAATGATGTTGAAAAGTTGAAGTGTTTATAGATTCTAACCTTTGTTGCAAGTCTTTCATTTTATTGAGTTGTACCGAAATCTGGTCTGTTATTAATGTGTAGTTTCTGAAATATTTGCCAGGCTCGTGTATGATGGCCCAGTAATTGTTGATATCGATTGTTGACCAGTCACGTGAATAGATTCATGCTTAAGGATGCAATCGGGGTTAATGGTTAATAATCCAGAGCCTTCTAGATATAAAGTCGTAATTTCCTTTCCACAAACCGCTGTGGTTTGAGTGATTGAGGATGAGGAGTATATCCATTGGTTTTTATGATTTAATGGTGTCCATGTTACGTTTGCATGGAGCTTCATTAGGTTGCAATTTCGAATAGTAATGTTGTTAAATAAGTTAATTTCACATGAGCACCTTTCCGCTCCGAAATTGTATTCCAGTTGTATATTATAGCATATGAATATGTTCTTCCTGATGATAGTACATGATTTAAGTTGATCTAATGATACCGGAAAATAGTGTCTTCGGTTTGTGTTTATCGCTAGTATAGGGCTGCATGTTTCTATCGTTAGCATTGTGTTGTTTATTGTGTTAGGGATAGGAATTAAATTATATAATTTAAATTGGTCATGCTCTATTAATGGCAGCGTTATGCTAAACACCACGTGTTCCTGGGTAAGTCCTCCCTTTACCTTCATTAGCTTATAAAATTCTAACAAGTCATCTGCGAATACTGGTAACATTAACGATTCAGGCATATGTGTTTTGATTTGTTGTATTTCGATCTCTATTTGTGTTAGAGTTAACAGTAACGGATTGATTTTTCCATGGTGAGTATCAGTTAACACATCCAGAATGCATGTTTGCATTTTTTGTAAGTTGTTTGCGATAAGTGATAGTTGCATAAAGCCTACGTTGAACATGTTTGCAAGCTTCAACTGATACAATTCTTCGTTATGCAATTCCTCGCCTTTTACTACTTCATTCAGCGTTGATTGAATGCTGTCAAATTTGAATTTTGCTGCAGTTAGACCTTGTTTAACGATATTCATAGTGGAGTTTACGACTGAAGTTTGGTCCTTTATGAGTTTTAACATGAATGAATCGTCTTCTTGTAATTTGGTGATAGTTGACGACATTTTTTCTGCATATCCAGAGTCAAGTACACCAAACAGTGAATTTGCGATATTTCCGACAACATCAATGGCACCTCTTTTCTGTCGAGATTTGTACAGTAGTCTGTTATCCAGACTCAAGTCAGTTTCAATATGCTGCAAGTGTTCTATTATATTAGTACGCGATGTATTAGACTCCATTTTTTTACACAGCTGTTCTAGTGATTTGGTGCCGTTTGCTAAAAATGATGTGTCAGTCCAGTATGCTGAAAGATCATAATATACGACTAGATTCCATTGACTTGTAGATATATGCGTAGATCCTAATTCTTCAAAATGGATTCCCAGCTGAGATCCAAATCGTTTGTTTTCGATTGGTATTCCCATGATCACTGGGAAAATGAATAGTAAAGCCAGCAATGTTATGCATATATTATTGTTTAGTAGCCTTGTTCTTTTGCCTTTGGGTTCGCTAGTTTGATCTGCGACTGTTGTATCTGTACTTTTGTTTGTTGAGTTTGACTCTAGATTTTCCTCAATTGGAAGCAACGCAAGACGATGTATAGGTCTTTTACAAATTCCCGATGCGATTTTGATGTCAGCAACCCGAATTGATCCATCCTTTCCAGGATAAACTTTCAATATTCGTCCTAGCGGCCATTTCATCGGCACAGTGTTATCTTCTTTAACGATAACCATATCTCCTGGGTTGATATTTGCACTTTGAGTTTTCCATTTATGACGCTGCTGCAATTCGTGTAGGTACTCATTTGACCATCTTTTCCAAAATTCATGTTTTATTTTTGATACGAGTTCCCATCGAGATAAGAGTGATATTCTCTTAGAGTTGGCTGCGATATCCACCTGAGACGTAAGAGCTTCGCCGATCAAGAAGTGTCCTGGAGTTAATGCAGATATATCGGATGGGTCGGCTGACATAGGTGTTAATGGGCGAGAATTTAAGATAGCTTCAATTTCTATGATAACCGTTTCCAATTCTTCATATGTTAGTGAAGCTGTGCTTAAGCTTCGAACCAATAGATTTTTAGCCGATTTTACCGCTGCTTCCCAAAGTCCTCCAAAGTGGGGAGATCTGGGTGGAATAAAATGGAATTGTATTCCTTTTGAGCTACATGTTGAAACTATCGACTCCTTCCCATTTTCAGAAAATATTGATTGAGAGAGTTCAGTGAGTTTATTGTTGGCTCCAACAAAATTTGTTGCGTTATCACTATAGATATTTTGGCAACGTCCTCTTCGACAAATAAAGCGTTTTAAGGCACCAATGTAAGCATCAGTTGAGAGATCACTAACCAGTTCAAAATGAACTGCCTTAGTCGCAAAGCAACAAAATACTGCTACATATGCTTTTGTTGGCCGTTTTCCTCTTATTTTGTAGTGGATCCACATTGGTCCAAAATAATCAACGCCTGTGTTAATGAATGGCCTTGCAGGTGTGACTCTGTCATGTGGAAGGTTCCCCATTAATTGTTGGCATAGCTTGGGACGAGCCCTGCAACATTGTACGCACTTTTGAACGGTTGATCTTGCTATAGATTTTCCTTTGATCGGCCAGAATCTCTGCCTCACTATTCCCAATAATGCTTGCGGGCTGCAGTGCTTGTTTTCTTCATGCACTGACTTAAATAAAAGTTTCACAAGCACATCATTATATGGAAGAATTATTGGATGTTTTGAATCGTAGGATAAGTTTGACTCCTCCAACCGTCCTCCCACTCGAAGGATGCCTTCATTATCGACAAATGGAGTTAAGCTAAGGATTGGACTATGTTTCGCGAGCATTTCTTCTAATTGTTTGATTTCATTAGGAAAATCATAGCTTTGGATGGCACGTATGATTGTTCTAAGTGAGATCTCAAGTTCTTCTGTACTTAACGCATTCAGTTGAGGTCTTGGGGAAGATTTTTCAGTGGTGTTTTTAACGAAGCGGTAAACATATGATATTATTCGCTGTAACTTCTTAAATGAACCTTTATGGTCGATATTGTGTACAAAGTTGTAGTTGTTTAAGGTTAACAAAACGATAGGTGACTCTTTCTTTCTTTCGAGATCAGAAGTAATTTGTAAATGTGGCCGAAATTCTGCAGGCCAACATTCTTGCTTTCCGTGTAAAAATAATGGTCCCAAAAACCATAAATGACACTCTGCAAGTGCCTTTGCTGATAAACCTCTTGAGAGAATGTCTGCTGGATTATCCTTTGACGAAACATGTCGCCATTGCTCTGCAAAAGTTAAAGTTTGTATTTTGGATATCCTGTTACCCACAAATGTCTGGAAGGATGATGACTTTGAGTGTATCCATGACAAGACAATCTCAGAGTCTGTCCATAAGAAAATTGGTAAATTTTTAATCTGCATAACCTTTCGAAGACGTTGAGATAGTTCTGCAGCTAGAAGTGCTGCACAAAGTTCCAGCCGTGGTAAGGTTTGCTTTTTGATTGGTGAGACGCGAGACTTCGCACATAGTAGTTTTGTTACGATTCTACCGTTTTTAAATGTTGATCGAATATATGCTGCGGCCCCAAAAGCCTTTTCGGATGCATCCGCAAAGATATGAAGTTGAGTAGTTAGTGGGATGTCATCCTTGAATATGTGTCGTGTTATTTGGAGATTGTTGATTGTGTTTAAACCTTCCCGGAAGTTTGACCAGGCTGAACTGAGATCTTCAGGTAGAACTTCATCCCATGTCAGCTTCATCTGCCATAAGTGTTGAATAAATATCTTCGCCTTAACTACAATTGGTGTCAAGAGTCCAAGTGGATCAAAAAGTTTTGCCAAGTCAGAGCTTACTGTGCGTTTAGGAATCATGTCTACAGGTTCCACCTTTACCTTTACGCAAAGATGGTCTGGTTTGGGCAGCCATATCAGACCCAGAGTTTTAATAGACTCCTTCTGTGTGCTGTTAAAATCAAGATTTACTTCCCGATCATCTTGTGGAATATTTTGAAGGAGTTGTTTATTATTTGCGCTCCACTTACGACAGTTGAAGCCATGTTTTCTGAGTATGTAAGCTAGTTGTTGTTGTTTCTCGATTGCAGTACTTAAGCTGTTTGATCCTCCAAGACCGTCGTCAACATAGAAATTATCTCTTAGAATTTGAGCACCTAGTGGGTAGTCAGTATCATTTTCGAAGGCGATTTGTTGAAGACACCTTGTCGCCAAATATGGAGCAGCTCGTGTCCCATACGTGACAGTGTTAAGTTGACAATATTTTATGGGTTCAGAAGGATCATTTCTCCATAGAATTATCTGGTATCTCCTGTCGTCTTGATGTACCAAGACTTGTCGATACATTTTTTCAATGTCTGTTGTAAAGACAAATCTCGGTAAACGGAAACGAATGAGTATCGAAAATAGATCACTTTGAACAATTGGGCCAGTGTACATTAAGTCGTTAAGTGAATAGCCGGATGATGTTTTGGCGGAAGCATCGAACACGGCACGAAGTTTAGTAGTTGTGCTATCTGTTTTTAGTACACAATGATGTGGAATGAAATGGTTGGGGGTTGGTATTGAGTTGACATCTATTTCCGTCATATGGCCCAGTTGTTTATATTCGTTCATAAAATGTATGTACTGATTTCTGGTCGCCGAATCTTTCATTAATCGTCGTTCAAGACTAAGGAATCGTTTGTAGGCTGTTGTCTTAGAATCTCCTAATGCAGATGGATTTTCACGGAAGGGTAACTTGACAACAAAACGTCCTTCATCGTTTCTTTGAGTGTTTTGGACAAACAGCGATTCACATTGTTGTTCGTCCTGCGAGAGTCCCTTTTCAGTTGATCCATCATCTTCCATTTTCCATAGCCGTTCAATGACGTCGTTTAATAGCTCGTCGTTAAAGTCTTCTGGCTTAGTGGTGAAAATTGCACAAGTTGCAGCGTCATTTGCCCCTTGACTTGAAGATATTTTTCCGCTGATGATCCATCCAAGTGATGTGTTTAACAAAATTGGAAGATTGCTTGATAGCTCTATTTTTTCGCGTTGCATCAGATTAAAGTAATATTCGGCACCCAAAAGAATATCTACTTTTCCTGGCTGATTAAAGTATGGGTCAGCTAGGCTTAAGTTTGGAATTTGCCATTTCGAAATATCAATATGTTGACTTGGCTGAGGAGGAATGATTGTTGGGATCACAAATGCTTCCAGGTTTGTTTCAAATTTATTATTTCTTGATTGTAGCTTTACGTTTATCCTTCTTGTTACGCGTTTTTTGCCATTTCCAATACCATCGATACACAGCGAGGCTGTTGAAGTTGATACACCCAACCTTTTAACAACGTGCTCAGATATAAGGTTCACCTGCGAACCAGAATCAAGAATTGCACGGAATTCTGCTGAATTTCCATTTGATGCTGTTATTTTTACTCTTGCTGTTGCAAGTATGACATAATCCCTCTGCGTTGATGAGGCATTTGCAGATGCTGATGTTACTGTTGCGTTGGAAGCTTTTGGTCTTACTTCGATGTTTGGGACAGAACTGGAGGTCTGCTTGATTTGTGGATTAGCCTTTGCCTCAATATGCAACAAAGTGTTATGTTTCTTGTTGCATTTTCTACACGAGCTTGATGAACAGTCTTTTGAGGAGTGGTCTCCTTTGAAACAGTTGACGCATAGTCTTCGTGATTGTATGAATCTTAGCCGTTCTATTTCTGATACATTTAAGAACTTTCCACAGTGGTATAACGCATGGTTCCCATTGTTACAGAAATTGCAGCTAATTCCTCTTTTGACCACAGTAGCTGCTATTTTATTTGACGTATGTACCAATTTTTCCCTGTGATTGATGGATTCGATTGTTTGGAACTGGAATTCCAGAAATGATAAAAGGTCTTCAACTGTTGGTAGCTCCTTCGGTTGACTGAGAGATTGTTCGAACCGCATATGCAAACTTCGATCTAGCTTTTTTATCAAAATTTGAAAAAGGAGCGGGTTCCATGCTTTCGTCTCAATTCCAATGTTGTTTAGTGCTAAAAGGCACTCTCGAGTTGTGTCATGTAGCTTTTTAATGGTGACAGAGTTGGACGTGCATAACGGCTGACTAATGATTTTCTCGACCAGAGTTGTTACAAGGACCCGTTTGTTGTTGTACCGTTCTTGTAACATTGTCCACGCTGAATCATAGTTCAGCTTTTCAGCTTCCCCTGTAAGATTGGACTTAAGATACCACATCTTTTGGACATCAGGTATCGGTTGTTGATGGACCATATGGATAAACATGTCGTAAAATTGCGTCCATTTTGCGTAATCCCCATCGAACTTGGGGATTGAGATCTTCGGCAGCGGCAATGATGTTGCCATGACTGTATGTTGGCCTGCCGAAATAGCGTTTGATGTTTGGTTTGACAACACTTGTAACTTTGTCAAGCTATCAATAACCATTCCTCTAAGGTTTTCATAGTCGTCTTGATTTAAACCATTGACAAGAGGGTTTGAACATTGATCCCATACTTGATCATATAGCTCTTCGATTTGGTTCCATAACTTGTTTATGGTCTCGATTCTGATGTTGTAGAATTGTTGAGGCTCATCGCTATTCACCCCTGAGATACCAACTATCAACCTCTCCAATGCTGACATCCGAGCGGCAAATTTCCCCATCAATCCATGTGAAGAATCGTCCTTGGATCCATGATTCTTGCTACTAGGTATTTGGGAAATTCCCATAGGTGGCTGCTCACTGTGCTCATGTTGAGTTACCTGCGGGTTTTTGAGTACTTCCTTTTTCAAACGTACCAATTCAGTTTGAAATAGGTCAATGTATTCTTCAGCCAATGACCGAATCTGTTCAAAATAATTGGTTTTGAAGTAGTCTACTTCTGATTGATCTTTAACAAGTATGCGCAATTTTTCGTCCACCTCATTAAACTCGTTCCATTTGTCTGAAAGTCGACGACGGCGTTCCTCAAAATAGGAAACCTTATTTTTTCTATCAGTAGGATCCTTTTTGAAGTTCCGGATAATCTGCTGAATGTTTTCACCTAAGATACTCTGTAGGCTGATTAACTCTTCCATTGATGACATGTTGATAATGATGATTCAATACGACTTGTTCGAATAACTGCTGGTTCGCTTACTCGAATTGCACTTTGTTAACGTAAAACTGATCGTGCCTTCTTACAAAAGAGGTCGTCCTGACTATCACGTCGGGGTCACCAAAATGTACAGTTAGGAAGTTCTAGTGATATTAATTCAAACGTTTCGTCAGAATTACACTATTTCGATTTTCCTGTGTCTTTCTAGCACTTGTAACTGAAAGACTTTGTACTTTTAAATAATAGACAAGACAAGACCCTTTTGTTTGAAACTGTAGAGTTAATTAATTTATTTGTAAAAATGGTTCATCTTTTATACAAAATACTAAATAGCAACTTAATTAATTTTCGTACTTAATAATGCGGAAGTGAATAATAAACAGTTAAATAAAGTTGACCTAAATAAATATTGCAAATTAATATATAAGAATTGTGCCAGGTGACGACATTAAGTATAATTTGTATTATTAAAAATAATGCATGCGTTTGTAGTTTGATTTAAATTTAACTAAAATGTATAGGTTGTAATTTTTAGTATACAAGCAATAAGTACATTGACACAATTTAATTGAAATGCTTACGTTATGGTTTTAGTTATACAAGCAATAAATACAGAAAGTTTAACAGGTGCCTATGAATGATCGTATTCAAGTCACATCATATACTCGTATCTGCGTAATTCTACATGAAAAAGAGTATTTCGAAATATATGTTAGTTATGTTTTTTTCGCTCTTAGGGGTCAATAAGTATGTATATATGTGTATTTAGATTGAATGCAAATAATTAGCACAGAATCGAGTTGTATTCATTTATCTTTGTTGTTTTGCAATTACGATCACACATCCTTACTAGTTTTTTACTTCATTCACTCTAAGTTAGGGGTTCTCACCAAATTCCTGGTCACAGACCCCTTGCAAAAAAAATTTTTTTCTCGTTTTTTTTTTTGAGGTTGAACTAAAAACGCAAAAAAGTAGGGAACAAAAACAATAGATTTTTTTTTCAAAGCCGGATGATTTGCTAACAGATTCCTCTCCATTTTAGATGGTTTCTTCGCATCGTTCGAAATAGTTTTGTCGCATAACGCACTGTAGACCGTTTTTATTTAAATATGTAAAGCTAAAATTTATATAGTATTCACAATATTTTCTTTACTTTCAAACTAATACATACATATCTACGAGTATGTACGTATAAAAAAAAAAGAAAATTAATTGTAAATAAAAACTTATATTATTTTTGAAAACACTGTTCTTTGGACTCTTCACGCGGACCCCTTGGATGGTTGCTACGGACCCCCAGGGTCCACGAACTACCATTTGCTCTACGTGTTAATGAAAACCCAAAAGTATTAAATTTCAAGAGGAACCAAAAATACCAGATTTTTTTCAAATATCCCTCTAGAAAGTGCACTCTATAATATTGTAAAAATAACGTCTAATCAATTAAAAGGTATCAATAGTACCAAATGTACGAGCTTTTCATTAGTTAATCCCCCAGAATGTACACTGTAAGTCAATGTTAAAAAATAACAAACTGTACCAATTTGATACCGTTTTTGCACTTTAATGTGGATCACATGCTATAAGTCTATAAAATTTTATCTGAATCCAGTTAGAAAAATGTCACTAAGGAAAAAGTACCAAAAATAAAAAAGCAGCAAAAAAAAGGCACATTAATTAAAAAAGTACCAGTTTTTTTTTCAATTAAATTTTTAGTATATTTTTAAAATATTAGAGCACATATAAAAAAGTATAAAAGTACCAGTTTTTCCTTATTTTGTCCCCCAACGTAAAAAACAAACTGTACGAATTTGACTACGTTTTTAACCCTTAAAAAGTACTCTATATTTTAACTTGGTCTCATACTATCCGTCTATCAAATTTAATATAAATCCATTAAGAAAATTTCTAGAATAAAAGTACCAAAAGTAAGTAAGTAGTAATTGGAAAAAAAGTACTTTAAGTAAAAAAGTACCAAATGTACCAGTTCTTTTCTTCATTTCTTAAAAAAACTTTTATTAAGATTTAATAATTTTCATCTCTTCTGAAGTCTGGACAAACTTGAAAAAATTAAGATAAATCTTCATACATGCTGTCAATAACATAAAGCTGACGACAGTAAAGGACATATGCGATTGCACAATACTCGTAATAGTACAGAAATAACTCCGTCATAATTTACATCAGATCGTAAACCAGTGATGTTATACACTTTTTTGAGAAGTCTTTACGCAGCACTTAAAAAATCCCTATTTTTCCCTACGCGCTCAAAAAATTGTCTTTACAAAAATCCCTACAACTTTTATATTATAATATATCAAACAATGCAAATAAAATCTTTGTGTTTAAAATATAAACGTTTTATTGAAACTTGTTATACATAATGAATTATTCTATCAGTTTCTTTTTATAAATTAAAAACTAAATAAACAAAAATTGGAAAACATAAAAACAAGTGATATACTTAAATTCATTTAAAATCACAATTAGTTCATTGGTAAAAAAGCGAAATATAAAAAATATGTATTTTGCACTTTTGAAATTTGCTAGTATACTAAAAAAATTGTTTGCCCGTGTTATTTTTGACTGGTGGTTTCTTGACATGTCGTAAGGAAACCAGTTTTTTTAAATGAGTTTCGGTACATTGGAAGGTATAACAATTTTTACATTCGCCTCTTTAAAATGAGCGGACAATGCAAACTGAAGTTAAATGAAATTCTCATTAAAATTTTTCATTTTGGTAACTGTACTCCAAAACTTTTCGATGTCCATATTTAACAAATCACATATTTCTTGCTCTGAAAAAATAAATAAAAAAAAATCTCCACTCTTGTAGAAGAGAATTAGCGTCCACTTTTATATTTTTCGAAATATTTTTAAATGAAAATTCATTTTTATTTCCTTTTTTTCCAATATAACTTCAGGGTTTAAGAACCCTATTTCTCTAAATATTTCTGTTTTGAGGGGTAATATTTGCTGTATTTCTTCCAAGGCCAAATTGAAGAAGGTTGTCAAATTAATATATTTTTGCCATATTATTGAAAAGTCCCTACATTTTAATGATTTCAACAAATCTGTCATTTTTTCCCTACGGTCATTTTTTTGGAAGAAAATCCCTACGAGTAGGGATTTTTCCCTACATATAACATCACTGTCGTAAACCATCAAGTTTTCTCGAACAGTCTTTTGAAAACTTTTGAAACACTTAAAATTAAAATAAAAATAAAAACTTTTGTCATCAATCCTTAATAGGGAGACAAATAAAGAAACCTTTTGATTAAATTAATAAAAAAAAAACAAAACAATTTTTTGTTTAAATTTAATAGAAAAAAATTACATAAAAAACTTTTCGAATAAAGACAAGTTTTTATCACCAATATTTCTTGGCTGAACAGTAAAAAAAATCCTGACACTTTTAACTGCTTCAAGTCTCTAAAGTCAAATTAAAAAAAAACTGTATTTAGTTGCAGCCCAAAAATGAAAAAGGTTTTATTTTGTCTACACTTCTTTAACAAAAACAATACAAATGGGAAAACAAGGTTTCGTTACAAAGTGAATTCAAACAAACAAATTAAAATTATGCAAATTAACTGAAAAAAGAACAAACCAAAAAAAATTAAAACTGGGAAAAAGGATTCATTTGCTGTTTTGCTTCTATCTCTATTTTTTTTTTTTTGTTGAACTCAAGTCACGTACACGTAACCACTTTAACTCAGTTAGTAAACAGACAAAATTATGGCATACAAGTAAATGTCTTTTTCTAACTGTCTTCTTCGTTCGGTATTTATATGGAACTCTGTCCTTTTGCTTAGACATGTCCTTGAAGAGGAAGTCAAAAACGAAATCGTTGTTCACAATTCTTGCATTTTAAATACAAATGACTTTACAAACGCTTCTAAGCAATTTTAAGGCAAAAGTAAAAGCGAACAACCAACGACAATTTGAAATTTTAATATAATATTTTTTTATATTTTTTTGTATTTTAACAAAAATATGACAAAAAAAAAAGTTTTCTTTATATGAAAAGTTATGGCATATAAAACAGACAAAATAAACATTTGGCTTAAACGTTGTTAAATTTTTTGTGTCATTTACGTAAATGTAACCAAACGAATTGTTTGCATAAACGATTTAATCGAATTCCAATGCAAATTTTATAAGAAACAAACAAAAAAAAAAAAAAAAAAAAAAAATCATTTCCGCCTTAAAACACAAACAGAGATGGCAATATTTTTATAAAAATACACACATACATACATTCAAACAAACACGCTGACAAAGACAGTAGTCGCGGTAATATTAAGTAAATATATATTTTTTTTGAAAAATAACGATGCTACTTTTACCATTTTACAAAAACAAAAATAAATAAAAAAACATGAAAAAGATATTTACATTCTACGATAACATGCAATCAACTGCTTTGACTTTCTTTCTTCTTGTGTCTGTCTCTATGCATGATTTGGTTTGTGTATTTGTTTGCTGTATTTATTCGTGTGCATGTGTGCATGTATGTTTATGGTTGTTTTAAAGGAAATCAGCATAAAACTCGCGGTAATAAAAATACTTATTTTGTTAGACGTGTTTTTTTCTTTCTTTTAATATGTTTCGTTGTTGTTGCTCCAATGTAAGGAAATATTAGAAAAAAATCTTAAATATTTACATGCAAGAAAACATGATTTCCTTTTTTTCAAAAATTGCCATTAAAAAGTATTTGATTCTCTGCAGAACCACACTTTAAAAGAATGTTATAATCAATAATACTATATTTAATATTAAAATTTATATGAATTTCTTGTGACTACTTTGAAAAGCATGTCATATCAAGACCACTGCTGTCTCGAGACCGGTCTCAGTGCAATCAGAAGTTTTCACATTAGAGTTAATCGAATTTTAGAAGATTTAGAAGACTAATAACTGGACTTTCTTCTCAGCCGAGTGTGTTCTTTGAATTTATTCCATATAAAGGGTGTTTTTTAGAGTGTCACAATTTTTTTTTTTTTAATTAGGACCAGCATTAATTAAATTAATTAATTAATTAGGATGACCCCTACGTATGCAGTGCACTGTGCCAGAACTCAGGGAGAGGGATGGGGTAGAGAAGATCAATGTTGAAAATTTAAAAGACTTAACTCTTTCACAACTCTGCTTTGCGCGTTATATTACTTTTTAAGGCAGTGTTTAGGCGCCTCCGGTGTTAAGTAGACGCATTAACTTTGTTAAGCTGTATTAGCAGTCATTTTATTAATTGTTTTACTTCGCCGATGTTTCTGCTAACCGACGCAGGAGGGCGATGTTGTGTACATTAGCTTGGAACAGCATCAATCGCTGTCGGAACAGTTTTTAAGTGACCAGTGCTATGCCTTCATCACTTAAATAGTCCGACAACAATTAATAAAATGTCTCAATGATGTACATTAGAGAAATTATTGATGTTGATTGACTTGCTCTGGCCAGGGTTTGAACCCAGGCTCCAAGTCATTGTTTACTTAGTACTCAACGCGCTAACCATTTCAGCCAACACTATCCCACTTTGAGTTGGCAAAACTGATTTATTTGAGCACCAATTTAACAGCTGATAGTTGCTTTTTGCTTAGTTTGCTTTGAAATTTCATTATGAATCGACTTAAACCAGAGCAACGCATGCAAATTGTTGAAATTTTTTATCAAAATAATTGTTCTATTCGTCAAGCTAATCATGCAGCGGGCGCTACAATTGATTTACTCAAAGAAACTTTTGATGAAAAAATATGGCCCAATTAATTGGCCACCAAGATCATGTGATTTAACCCCATTAGATTATTTTCTCTGGGGTTATTTTAAGTCACTTATCTAAGTCGATAAATCACAAACAATTCAACACCTGGAAATCAACATCGGCGAAATACGGCCGCAAATGCTGCGAAAGGTTGTTGTAAATTGGTATTCCAGATTGCGTTTTCTACCCGCCAGCCGTGGCGGCCACATGGTAGAAAATTTTCTTTCCAATAAAGCCCGTTTAATAGATATTCAAAATATATATCCTTGTTTTATTATAATTTAAATTCGTGTCACTCTATAAAAAACACCCTTTGTTTGATGGAGAGGCTGTGCCATATAATTGGATGTCATAGAACCATTTTGGTATTAGAATTGAGTATGTACTTCATAAAATTTATAAAATTGGACTTATCTCCTCTGCTTTCAACCGTTATGTGAAATGAATATCCTTATACACATAATTCTTTTCACATAGAAAAATAGTAGAAAAATTCAATTAAATTTTAAATTGAACTCATTTACTTAAAAAACAGGGCGGTAAAATAATCCAAAATTAATTTAAAACTTTCATACTTTTATAACAGTCATGAAGACAATGAGACGACAGATACGCAGACATTAAAACTCCTATTTTTATATTAAGGACTTAAAAAAAAGGACTAAATAAAAGGGATTTTTTTTTGGAAAACATCTTATACCAAATTAATGAGTTAAATAAGTACATGATTAACATTTTATTATTGCAGTTCAACATTTTTGAATATTCTTAAAAGTAAAACAGTGAATTACACGAGGTAACCTTTAAGGGTGGAAGCAGAAAAATGTTTTGCCATGTTAAATTTTTATTAAAAAAAAAAGGTTTTTTTTATACTAGACAAATATTAAGTAAAGAGTAACGAAAGTACGCTTCAAAGAGAACTTTTTTCAAATGCAAAAGTTATAAGCCTCTTTTTTTCTGATGCAATCTGAAGTAAGAACATTTTATTAATTTGTTAATTAAGCACAAGAAAAATATTTTTCCATGCTACTGTTATAAATTTTATGAAGTAAAAACAATTTCAAGTTATTTTAAAAACTCTATTTCTCGTAATTCTTATTTAAATTTTAAATGCCATTTCCAAACTAAAAAAGGCTTAAAAATAACTAATTCTAATCTACGTTGCTTCCTTCTGCTTTTCACCATTCTCTGTCACAACGGAATCTCTTTTGTTTTTTTTTTTTCTTTTTTTTCACTACCTTGCGATACACTTCCAAATCTTTTGTCAGCGGCTCAGTAAAACTCTCCAACTCCAACTGCTTGAATGCGTCCAATATATTTGCGGCAGTGGTGGTTTTCTGGTTCTGTTTTCGTGCTAGAGCCGTGCAGGTAGACGTCAAGAATGTAACGAAGACGAAAGCTGCTCTGGCAATCGCCGAACGGGCCTCCTTAGAAACACTAGCGCTTTTAGGTAATCCTTCTTTGATTAGGCGAGTGATGACAGCATTTGGTAAATATAAATATTCAATGCGTTCCACCATTTTGTTATTCTATTACAGGAATTTTTGAATATATTAATTTACAAAAATTAATCAAACTCGATTTTTATTTGTTTGTTTGATCAATGAGCCGTTTATTTTGAAAGTGGCATAAGTCACTTTTTTGTTGATTGCAATAGTTTTTACAAATGAAAAGATACCGTTCAATTGTATTTACAGTTGCCATTAACTCGATTTTTTTGAAAAAGTGACTTATGCCACTTTCAAAATAAACGGCTCAATTATGAAAAAAAAAACTTATATAAAGGAATTTTTATTTGATTTTAAGTTTTATTTTAATTTTAATTAAATTTAGAAATTTGTTAATTTATTTTCAAGGAAATTTCTTACATAAATTTGGTACCCCACTTTTGCTTTTGGAGTGTGGCTAATATTTAAGAAACTTGAGTTGCCTTTAAATTCATTAGTTTGCTTCCTTGTGAAATATAGAGGCCATATTCAAATGGTTGACTCACTTACGTTGCTCAGCCAAAACTCAGCAACGTAAAACAGTCAAAGAAGCAAGCGCTCAAACTAACTTTTTGTCTAGTTTTATCTGGACTTATAAGTAGCATAAGGCTTAGATTTAAACACTTGTTGCTTAATTAATTTATAAAAGTAGATTTAAAACCTCTTGTAATGACCAAAATAAACAAAAAAAATTTAATGTTTATTATGTTTTAATTTTATGTAAAAAAAAAATTCACTTTGATCCGTTTCAATGCCTGTTTGCAAATAATTGTCCACGATATTCAATATTATTTATAAAGTTTTTTAATTAACTGATAACAATTATAAAACTTGAAACAAATAAACTTGTTATACCCCGTAACTTCTTGAACTAAATGAACATTTTGTCATTAAAATCTTTATTACTTAAATACTCCTTAAAACTTATAACAATCAATCCAATCATAAGGACTAAAGAAACTGTTTTTATTGTTACATTTATTTGCAAAAAACAAAAAAAAAAAAAGAATACAAAAAGAAAGGAAAAACCCACAACGAAATCAATGGCACTAATTATCAAATATCTATCATCATAAATATTTTAATAGTGCAAAGAAATAGTTGCACAACTTTGCAAATAACAATCTTATTACTGTTTAATAAGTTTTTATGTATTTTGTCCACTTTTTATATCTTCCAGCTGAGCATGAAAGACTTGAAGATAATGTGCCACCCTAAATATAGATTCCACCTTCTTTTTTTTTAACTACAAGTAAAGCAGCTGAAGCAGGCACTGGCAAAAGAAGTGTCACCCACAACTTAAATGATGCTTGGAAAAAAAAATAGAAAATCGTTAAGAAAATTGTATAAAGGACCCAACAAAACTTTTCCTTAACATTTTGTTTTGTTTGTTTTTTTTTTTTTGCTCACTTCTGACCATGAGCTACGAAGGTGGTACAAATCGCAAAAAGCATTGTAAAAAGAAATCAAATAACAATAAAATTTGTAAATTGCAGACGACGAACAAATGAACAACTTTAAGAAATAAATGCAATTTCAAACATTATTGAACAATTCAATAATTTTTATTCAATTGTTGATTGAAGAGTTAAAGTTTTGAAATTTCACTAAAAAAAAATATAATAAGATGGAAATAAAAATGTAAAAAATCAAAAAGAAATAGTTTACACACAAAGAAATGGAGAATTATATTCTACTAAATGACATCTTGTTCAAAATGAAAACTTTTAATGGTGGCACAACTATTCGAAGAGAAATTTATTAAGAAATGAGCGCAAAAAAACACAGTTGGAAATTATGATTTATGAAAAATAAAATACTGAAGAGAAATGCTCTGACAATTGGTAAAAGAAATGATGGTGTTTGCGAGCCGTGGGGAGGAAATGAATTAATGATGCCATTAAGTTAGGTTAGGTTACGAGGGCCGCCACATCCGAGACGTAACGCACTTGGGTCCGTTAATTCGGTCCCTTTGTGATACCCTACAGCAGACAGGGCATAGTCAATTGGTTATTCAATTTCCTGTAATTGCCCTGTCGCCGAATCAAACCATACTGATTGTTGCAAGAAGGAGGATAAGTTTATTAGCCCCATGTTCGCCAGACTGTCAAGGTCTGGCCGAATGTTGAAGCCCATAGTGCTAGCCCTTATGCTATTAAGCGCGGGGCATTGACATAGAAGATGAAAAACTGGTTCTTCTTCCTCCTCATCGTTACAACTTCTGCAGTAGTCATTGTAACTTAGGCCCATCCTTCTGGCATGAGTCCCGAATGATGCCAATAAATTATAAAGATGTTTTTTTACTAAGTAAATTTGTGCGAGGAAAAAATGTATTTTTCACCAGTTAGCTCCTCCTTTTTGCTACAAAAAAAGTGAGTGTTAAAATGAAAAAAAGTGAGTATAACCCACAACAAACTTAAAAATTTTCCAAAAAGTTGTGATGATAATTTTCAAAAAATATGTTGCATACTTGTGAGTGTAAATGCCAATCAGTTATCAAGCGCCCCAAACACTTGCAATATAAAGGTGGTACTTTTCATATAACACACGAAAATTAAAACATAGTTGAGGCAACCATAATCTAAGAAAATCGTACCTCCAATCATATTAATATTATAAATGTGAAGGTAAGTTTGTTTGTAGCGCTTTCACGCAAAAACTACTAGACCGATCATCATGAAACTTTGTACACATATTCTTGGAGCTATTAGAAGTAACAAAGGATACTTTTTATTAAAAAACAAATTTATTTCTTACGAAAGATAAAAAAAATGTTTTTAAATGAGCATATTTACACTAGAATAATTTTTAAGCCGCACAATTTTTGTTCTTTCCAAATTACACTAGACTAATTCATCTGGCATAAAATGTATACGTGTACTTAGCTTTGTGAGTGCTAGTGTTTTTTTTATTCATTTGAAGTTTTTCTTTCGTTGTGCACATTACGGAACATAGTTGGCAGAAATATTGCGAGAATAATAAGTGATGATGAATTGGCAATTATTCTTAGGAGAAATTTCAAGTATAAGAAGCGAATTTACGGGATATTTTTGCAATGAGGGAAAATTTTAAACATCAATATAAAAAATTTTTAAATTGCTTCACAACTTCTATACCTACAAATGAAAAAAACTTTAGCCAACATTTTTCAAAATTTTTAATTTAATTGTGTATGTAACTTATTGATTCTCTTAGAACTTTTGTAGTTTTTAAAGTAAATTCTGAGAATTTTTATAATTAATCGTTAAAAAATTTTATGTTTTTTAAAAGATTTACTAAGAAAGTTAATCAATTAACAATTAATAAACATAAACCGCCTTATTTACAAAAAATAGTTTCTGCTTATAAATAAAATAAAAAAATATAAAATACCTATACAAAAAATGAAAAATTAATTGAGAATGTTTCATGCTGTTTTATTAAAAAATAAATGCATAAAGTTTGGGGGCGCGACCAACCCCCCCTTCTTCTTTGAAATTCATGTTCACTCGACGATAGCCAACCAACGACTAAATACGGTCTGTAAAAAAGAAAACACAGAACCTGTGTATTCGTAAGTGTGTATGTATTAGTTTTGTGCTGCTAATGTGGGTTTGAGGCTGGTTGAAAAATTGTGCCAACCCCTCTCGCCAAAAACTGTCATGTTATGCCAGCATAATTAATCCAGTGTAAAATAGCTCAATTTAATGAAGCTCCAACCCTGAGTGCTGTAATACCGTCGCACTGTATTACCGACAGTCACGTCAATATAAAATTCAATTTACTATAGTATGGCTTCAAGGCGAGCGAAGCCGCGGGAAAAAGCTAGTTAAATTATATTTGTTCGAGTCAAATACTTCCATAATCTTTAACAAATATTTATTATTAATTTATTCTTTAAAAGTTGTATGTTTAATTTGATTTAAATACAACGTGATTTAAGGTAATCATAGTATAATAGAAGTTAAAAATAACATGGTACTAAATAACCCTATATGTTGTTTCATGATTGAAAAAAAAAAAAATATGTGGCATACGTCAGACCTTATGGGTCATCCCTGAAACCTTCCAACCTACCGCAGCCATTTGCATGAAATTGCTGTCTGTTAAGTCCAAAAGAATTATCTGAACCTTGAAATTAAATTTAACAAAACGTTTTATACTAATTAAAAAATACTACTAAATTTTTCACACCGATATCTTGTAACACGCTTCATTGATTTTCATCAAACTTACAGCTTATCTCTCAGGTTTTTAAATCAGTTTTAAAACGTTTTTTTTTTTTTTTTTTTTGAAAATATTTGCCAATGATATCTATCGTACGCATCAATTGATTGTAATAAAGCTCCTCCCAATCGACTTTGTTTTTGTGTTTAAGATTTGATAAGATTTTCTTTTTGATCGATCCGAAAACTTTATGTTGAAATTTATCGAACCGAATTAGTTTATTGTTTCAACGACATCTAACTGATGTCGTCTATTCGTTTTGAATATCACGACTTTGGTTCTGATCATTTATGCCATTCTTAAGTTATAAGAGGTTACACATACGAGTACATTTTATGTATCCTCAGCAGGATTATTATCAAAGTAGTTATAATAGATTTCCATTGCCTTACAACGTCTAGGACTGATAAATCAGTAACTTTCTTTATAGCAGGAAGTTAAAAAAAATTTACAGCAGCTAAACAAATATTTTTTTTAAATAATATCAAAAATAAAGGTTATGCATGGGTCCTTTTGTGAATCTAAAATAGATGATAAAACTTTTCGTTATACATTTTATGATTACTTATCATTTTATTCATTATTCTTTGAGTTTATTATCTATGTTTTCTTAATTTTTCTGTTAGCTGTTTTTTTTTAACCCAAAGAGTAAAGCGTGTTTTTTAGAGTGTCACAACTTTGAGTCACCGCTTTATTTGAGCACCCATTTAACAGCTGATAGTTGCTTTTTGTTAAGTTTGCTTTGAAATTTCAATATGAATCGGCTTACGTCAGAGCAACGCGTGCAAATTATTGAAATTTTTAATCAAAATATTTGTTCTATTCGTCAAACTCATTGTGCACTTCTTCCATTTTATGGCGTACATAATCGTCCTTCAGAGTGGCTAATTTAAAGAACAATAGATCGGTTTCGGACCACATTTACTGATACTGATAATGTGCATCCCGTGAGATGCCGAACAGTGTGCAATGAAGAAGGTGAAACCCCTGTACAAGAAGGATTTGAAGATGATCCTAATCAATCAATTCGTGTCCTTCCACTTTATGTAAAATTTTACAAAAGGATATTGGCTTAAAAGCTTTCAAGATTCAACTTGTACAGGAATTAAAGCCAAACGACGGCGCAGATGGCCGCCAATTCATTGAATATGCCGAAGCACAAATTTATATTGATTTTTAATTTCCATTCAAAATTTTTTTATTTTCCGATGAAGCCCATTTTTGGTTGAATGGATACATAAATAAGCAGAATTGTCGCATTTGGAGGGAGGAGAATCACAATTACATCCACAGAAAGTTACTGTTTGGTACGCTTTATCGGCTGGCGGAGTCATTGGCCGATATGTTTTCAAAAACAATGATTGTCAGAATGTTATTGTCAATGGTGAATGGTATAGGAACATGAATCGAAATTTTTACGTACTTCAATTACGTGGAATTAATCTTGCTGATATGTGGTTCCAACAGGACGGAGCCATATACCACACAGCTGGCGCTACAATTAATTTACTAAAAGAAACTTTTGATGAAAAAATAATTTCACGTTAAGGCCCAATTAATTGGTCTCCAAGATCGTGTGATTTAACCCCATTAGATTATTTCATTTCGGGGTATGTTAAGTCACTTGTCTACGTCGATAAACCACAAACAATTGAACAGCTGGAAATCAACATTCGAAGACTTACAGCTGCGAAAAGTTGTTGGAAATTGGTGTTCCAGATTGCGCCTTCTACGCGCCAGCCGTGGCGGCCACATGGCAGAAATCATATTTAAGCATTAATTTCATAAAATTTTCTTTCCAATAAAGCCCGTTTCATTGATTTAAAAATATATTTCCTTGTTTTATTATGAATTAAACTTGTGTCACTCTATAAAAAATACCCTTTATAATGTGAAAGCTGACAGAAAAGCACTCAAATTTTACTTAAGGTAGAAGTAATTGCACAAACAATATCGTTTTTGTTTTTGAACTCCTTAAAGATAATAACCCTTTTTGTTTTACAAACAGTCTAATATCTTCGGGAAATGTACAAAAGCAACAAATCATACTAAACTCTATTCAACATGTGTGCCACAATGTAGTACAAAATTTACTTAATTATTTTGAATTCTTTCAGATATGCGAAATCCAATATATTATATTTCAGTTTTCGAGTACAAATCTCCTATTTACTTACCAACATACATACATATAAAAATTGTACATCAGATTATTTTTGTATTGTATTTAAAATTATCTAAAACTTTTAGATGAGTACAAAATGTTTACATTTTAATCATAAATAAATAAATTAATTTTGTTTTACAATCAAAAAGAAGAGGATCAAAGTTTAACTATAAAAGCCATAAAAAATTACGAAAAGTTTTCCAAGAGCCTTAAGGTCATAGGAAATGAAAATAAAATTTCTCTAATACCATAAATTTGTTTACATTATATGAAAAATAATAGCATTTGTTAACAAACTCATTCTCTAAACGAAGACAACAATATCATCCCACATGTTACAAAAACATTAACATTTAAATGGTACGTTGTTTTCTTTTCTCAAATCCAATAGAAATGTTATTATAAAATAAAAGCTAAAGCTATACAAGTAAAAAGTAAAATTCTTTAATGGAAGCTTAAACGAAAGGATTGTTTTGCCTGCAACGACTACTAGTGCTAATCTAACCCTTAACACAGAGAGAATAAGGGAAAAATAAATGAAAACTAAACAATATATTACTTTAAATTACAATAACAATAACGAGTAAAATAAAAGAAAATATGAAAAATAGATAAAACACATGATATAACATAAATACACACACACACACATACACATACACATACCCTCCCACACATCGTTGTTTATAAATGTTGGCTTTATGTATTCTCCAAACAATGGCAAAATCTCCAAATTGTGTGAAATTTAATTCATGTGCAAGCAGGTGCATGTATAGTTTTTCTACAATTAAAGAGAGACTTTAGTTAAACAAAAAAAAAAAACGATCAAAAGTAGTTTCTATTCGAAAATTTGAATTTTACAGGCAAATGAGACATTTCAGTTCAGTAATTGGATACCGATTGCGCGATTTTGACTTCTTCACTACCATTTATTTTGTATGAAGATTTTACAAACATCAAGTTTTTTTTTTAGCCAGAGACACAGGCGTTAAATTGTTTTTACTAGCAAAACTTTAAGCACTTAACCCTTCGTCTTACAAATGTTTTTATTTTCACATTCATAACGCAACGTGGACGGAAAAAAAATCATTGGGTTTTGTGGACGAAGTGGCCCTCTACAAACCCATATGAATTTTACCGTGATATACTCGATTTACAAAAATTTTAGAAGTAGAGTAACAATTAAATTTACTGAAAATTATGAGGACAACATGAATCTTTACTACAAATTTCATATTGTGTCAAGTCATTGGACGAATAACTTTGAAGCATTTGTCATCCCTTTATTTCTCCTTACGATATTTTAAGTTGCAACAATATTTGAGAAATCTATTCTCAGCGGTTCTGTACTCCATAACTACTTTGCAAAACGATTTTAAATTAGTTGATACAAAATTGAGCATTTTATACATATTTTTAAAATATTTTCGTAGTTGTTGAGCTACATATAACTCATATTAAATATCAGTTTTAATTTAATTAGCTATGGATGTAATAGAAAATACTATAAAGAAACATTTAATTCGAATATTGCTCAAGAATTTATGGTGCTGTTTCCACAAGACGGACGAATAATTTAAGACTCAAGTTTTTTTAGGCGTGCTTCCCATACAAACTTTATATTCAAATTATTCGGCTGAACATATAAGGCTTTCCAATAGGGATGATATGATTTTGAAGTGACGTTTCGGCCATTATTTTTTAATTATTTAAAACATAAAATAAAGTATATTTAACTAAATTAATTATTTGGTTATACAGTTGTTTAAAACAACGTACATGATGAATTTCCAACAACACCCCTCAAGATGCATTTTGATTAACAAATAGAATTCAGGCCAATCATTTGGCAACACTGCACGTGTTTATGTTTGTTTAATGCTTTGGTTAGCATGTCTGCCGGCATGTCATCAGTCGGCAAATATTCAATATTAATATCACCTCTTTCAATTGTTTTTCTTACAAAATGATGACGGATGTCAACGTGTTTGGTTCTGTTGTGAAAAACAGGATTTTTGCATAATTTACATGCACCTTGATTATCATTATAAATATTTATAGGCTCCTGCAAAGACAAAACATTATGAAGGAAACTTTTTAAATTAATAGCTTCTTTGGATGATTCAGACAGATCCATGTATTCTGCCTTGGTAGTGGATAATGCAACTGTTCTTTGCTTCCGGGATTCCCAACTTATGGGAGCATTCGAAAATTTAAAAACATATCCTTTGTATGAGCGTCGATCATCTATTGATGCACCCCAATCAGCATCTGCGAAACCTAGATATCTTTCTAACTTGGAAAACCTAAGTCCCCAATTTTTCATGCCTTTTAAATATCTTAGAACTCGTGTTGCTGCGATCCAATGCTGTTTCCCAAAATTTGTGTTAAATTTGCTTACTACACTTACTGCATGAGCAATATCTGGTCTTGTAGATACAGCTAAATACATTAATGATCCTATGAGATTTTGAAACGGCAAGTCTTTTACTTCTTCTCTTTCTTCTTCGGATTTCGGACAAAATGCTTTTGTAAGTTTTATATTTGGATTCATTGGCGTTGAGATATCTTTATAAACTTTTGGAATTGAAAACAATACTTTTGTTTGCAGTGAAAAAATCGAATGAATGAATTTTATTTACAAAACTTTTATCAAATTATTTAAAACAAAATATTAAGCATATTTAACTAAATTAATTATTTAGTTATACAGTTGTTTAAAACAAAATACATGATGAATTTCCAACAGCTCTCAACAATTTGGACTGTCTCAAACCACAACCTGGCAGATTTTGAGAAAGAATTTGGGTTTGCATCCGTAGAAAATTGTTTTCGCTCATGAAATGAAGCCATTGGACCACCGTACGTGCTACACTGAAAATGCAACAATTGAGTTATTACGAGAAAAGATAGGAGATTATTTCAAGAAATTGTAATATAGAATGGCCTCCAAGAAGCTCTGATTTAACACCATTAGACTATTTCTTGCGGGGTTATATGAAGTCATTGGTCTTTCGAAATAAACCAGACTCTCTTCAAGCTTTACAAGTCAATATTGAACGTACCATTCATGACATACGACTTGATTTAGTGAAAAAAGTACACGAAAATTGGGTTCATCGAATTCGTTCCTGTAGAAGATCGAGTTTACTTCACATTAAATAAAAAACTTCTGAATTTCCTTAACAATAAGTGTTTTTTTTTTGCTAAAGAAATCTTATCACTCTTAAACCTTGTATATGTATTGTGATGTCCCAATATATAAATTAAAATATTTCTAAAACTAAACTTTGGTCTCTTGACTTCTATGTGACCACAAGCAATAATTTTATTCTCAATCAGAATTATTTGTCTTATCCCAATTATTATAATGCTGGCTGGCATGAAGTTGTCTATCAAAGAAAATAAAAAAAAATTGTCTTTAGTAGTTTTTTTTCCTACCCTTCGTAATAATCTCATTATCACCCTCTGACATTTGACATGTAAGCAAGTGCAGAAAAACTGTTCAAAATATATTGGTATGGATGGGGGTTATCTTTAACCAAACAAGCAGTGAAACATCAAAGTTCTCATGTACATACATATGTATGTATATGTGTATATATGTGTGTGTGCATGTATCATGCTGAATGTATTTTTATTTAAAATACATAATTTCAACGCATATTTACTGTAATACTGGTAATATACGAGTATGAGTATGTACATCTACGCCATTCTTAGCCATTGTGTATGTTCGCTATAATGCAAACAAGAATAAACAATGATATTCTTAAATAAACAAAACATCTTATATTCATTGAAATTTATATTTCTTGTAATTCTTCTCTTTCAGATATTTTGGAAAAAAAAATGTAAGTAAATGAAAAATAGCACTTAAGCTGTCACGTCTCAAAATTTTCGAGACATTTAGAATGACATTTACAAAAAATATATAAAAACATAAACACATAAAAAATCAAAAATTTTCTAGACACCCTTAATAAATTCAATCGATAAAACATGTATACGTACGTACATGAATACATTTGATACCCAAATATTTGTACATACATATACATGAATGCGTACTCGTACGTACATATGTATGTAATTTAGTTGCTCTTGCATTTATTTTTTGGATTATTCGGAGAGGCATCTATAAATCGAATAGCTGGCATACCTCTGATTTAGCTTTCACTTTGTAGAGATTTTCTTTAGATTGTCATGAACGTCATGAGATATAAATTCTTGGAAGCTTCATTCGCTCTCCACTGTTGAAACAAAACTGCAAAATTATATAACTGTTGCTTACTGATTTAATTGAAAAAAGAATCTTTGGAAAAATTTTCTTATTTTTATTTCAAAATGGTTTTCGTATGGCGTCAATAACGTTTGTTCTATAAAAATTTTTTAAAATTATCCTTAATGTTAGGAAATAACAAATTTCGTCCTTTCCAGGAAATTTTTCATAATTATAAGAATATATTTACTAAAATGTCGTTCAATTTTAATCTAAAAATTAGTAAAATTTTCGTCATCGGCGTCGCACACTGGGGATTTCGCGGAAAAAAGTCAAATTGTCAACATACTCTTCATGCAATATGCAGTGATATTTTGAAATTTTAGACTAAATGGTACAATCAAATCAAAAAGCATTACTCCGATCTGAATGCTACTTTTTTTTATAGCCGTCTCAAACTCAGTACCTGTATATTTTACCAAAACAACTTAATTTAAACCTAAGAATTTCAAGACGAATATTATTTTATTATGTGAGCTAACGTTTTTCTTTTTAAAATTTTACATTTATTTGAGCATGTACTCAAGTATTTATGTTTAAAATTTTATTTATTTGTTGCGGGTTAGCAATATCTAGATATATATTTCGTTGGTAGCTATACCAATTCATCAGTAGATGTTTTACCCTTTATGTTTAAAAAATTCCAAAGCTCATCTATTTATACAAAAACTCACAAACATATTTTTGTGAATTACAAAGCATAAAAATAGCCTTTAAAAAAATTTTTCAAACACACACAACAATAATTTTTCATTATGAATGTGTTTACTTTTCTACTTTTCATTTTTGCCTTATAAAATACTTTTAATGGCAACCAGCGGTTGTCTAATTGTATAGGTGTAGAAAAGTAAACACATTCATAATGAAAAATTATTGTTGTGTGTGTTTGAAAAATTTTTTTAAAGGCTATTTTTATGCTTTGTAATTCACAAAAATATGTTTGTGAGTTTTTGTATAAATAGATGAGCTTTGGAATTTTTTAAACATAAAGGGTAAAACATCTACTGATGAATTGGTATAGCTACCAACGAAATATATATCTAGATATTGCTAACCCGCAACAAATAAATAAAGTTTTTCTTTTTATTTTTTATTTAGAGTAGGATATTTCATTATACTAAAATTGAAAAAATAAACTCTGCAGCGACTTAAGTTTTATTTGTTGCTTATTTTTATGAACATATAACAAAAATCCTTTTTTTCTCCAAACATTTGGACCTGCAATTTTAGCCATAATTTCCCACAGTTCGAAATCACTTCTAATACATTGTCTCATATCTGTTTTTACATTTTTAATCAATTTCAAGTGCCATCAGGTGTCATCTGTAAATTTGTTTAACATAACTCAAGAACCACTAGTGGGATTTTGCTTAAACGAATTTAAAAAATCAAGAATTACAATTACAGGTGGGCGTGGCCAATTTTGATGAAACTTTATATATTTCTTAATTGACCTCACCAAAGGCTCAGAGAAAAATTTCAACATTCTACGAGCACTCCTTATAGTTTTTTCCAAGCTTGTATGAACAAATCCCCACTGTGCGTCGTCTGCTGCGGTTCATTTATTTATTATTTGGTTGTTGATCTTTCTAAGCAATTATCATTTCCGTATTTATCCATCTTTTGAACTGTAAATGTGGTACAACAAAACTTTTGATGTCGTCAGAGAGCAGGATGCTTCTTTAGGGGTTTATCCAAAAATTAGTTATGATTTTGCTATCTGCTGTGTATACGATCAATGTCTATATAATTTTATATATTGGTTGATTTCCTTGCTAAATGGTATTTGATTTTGATAAGCGATTTTAATTTTCATGTTTTTTCCCCGTCCAGTGGTTCAACAAACCTTTTGATGTCTGAAGAGCGGTAGAACGTCCACTGCTGCTCCTTTTGTAGATAGAATGTATTGCTTTGCATTGACATTTAGTGGTTATGCTTTTCTTGACATATAATTGCCAAATGTGACTGTACCTCCAGTAGAAAAAAACTTACTTGTAGAAAATGCGCTCTCAAATCAAATAAACATTTCCTTGAATTAATAATTGGATTTGTTTTGCTTCTTGAGATTGACTTAAATAAAAAAACATATGTAGTTTTTTCAATCTATGTATGTACATGTTTGATTTGGTTGATCATCAGGATCTAAAAAAAAGTACACATTATGTTCTTTATTTGTCATTTTATAAAAATGACTGCTTGTCATTTTAAACAATAAGAAATTTGTTCCAGACTATCAAAATAATTTATGAATCAAATTAATATCAATACTATGATCAATCAATATTGGATATTTTTTTTTCGGGACCTTTGCTCTGCAGGGCTAATAATGGGATGCTCGCCCCTAGCGTCCCATGACTCCTTTCGATCACGTGCCAATAGGATCACTTTTGGATATTAAATTACAATAACTATTAATATTGTAAAATTTTTTTCAATTTTCTTTCTACACAATTTTCTTTAAGTTCTGCTGAGCAGAGATGTAAAGGAATGATTAAAATTTGGTTTTAAATTCAAGTGATTTACAAAAATTTTAATTGATTAATTTTACACAAAATGTGAATTGAATTAAAACACGAATTCATTTCTCATGAATAAAAAATTCTCGCATGCATTCACATCACAAAAAAGATTAATTGAATTAAATTTTGAGTGAATTAATGGGTGATTTAAAGAAAAGCAATTTTTTTACTTCACTGTTTTCACTAGAAATAGGATCATTATTAAAGAACTCTTAAATGTTTTAAAAAAATTTCAAAAGAGTTTATGATTCGTAGATTCTTTCAAAAAGGAATCATTCCTTTACAGCTCTGCTACTGAGCAATTTTTGACAATTGAACATTTACTTTACTGAAACAAAAAGCCTGTTGTTTTATTTTTAATTTTTTTTTAAGTTGTTGCCGAGATGTACTTGATATTGATATACTTTGGGTACAATAAAACAATAAAAAATTTGTTCAAGACTATCAATATAATTTATGAATCAAATTAATATCAATACTATGATCAATCAATATTAGATATTAAATTACAATAAGTAATAATATAATTTTTCTTATCACTTGTTTTTGCGTGCACATTTTTCATACTTGACAATTTAGTTAATTTTATGTACTTGCAATTTAATATGTTTAAATAAGAAATTACATACATGGATTTTTGCTATGATTTGATTTAATTTATAAATCGTTATCTTATTTCCTTCAATGTTTGATTTATTTGAAGTAACACTATAAATTATTAGTTATCTATAAATTTGAATTACTTATACAATTTTTCAGAAAATCAATTCAGAGATTAAAACTATTTTGAGTAGTTGAGAATAGTCCCATATTTAATTTCCATAAGGTGGCAAATGGCCAATAAATAAAATTTATAAAATTTTCCTGAAGATGCTAACAAATTGTTAGCGAAATATCGAAAATAAATATAAATAAAACAACAATATATATATATTAAATCAAAAGACAAACATTCTAATAAATTATTGATTTTTCATAGATTCAAATTCTAATATTAAATTTCCGATTTATTACAAGAATGAACAACTTTTAAGACTCCATTCAATCGTAATCAATCCGTAGAATCTGGATATATTAAAAATTATTGGTTTTTGTTGTCAAGTGTAATTGTAATGAATTTTGTTTACATACACGTAAATATATTTTTTAAAAATATTTTTTATTTTCGGTATATTTCCTTCGTCCTTTATTACTTCACTTTCCAGAGCTACGAATTCATAATTTAATCTTTCCACTCTTTTTTCAATTCAATTAATTTATTTCTTTTCTACTGAAAACCCCCTCCCATGTGCATTCAATTAAACAGTCATTCTCGAGCAAATAAAATATAAATTGATGCACAAAAATTTAAATACAGAAAGAACACTTTGAAGAAAACCCAAACCCATTAAAATGCAAATGAATATTAAAAAAAAACACTAATAATAAAATAAAATCTCAAGTGCAAGACATAAACAGAAGTGAAGCCAAAAACTGCAATAAATACCCGCGAACATCGCAATAAAAAAATTAATAAAACTCCTACAAATAAAAAACGTAATAACTTTAACAAAAAAAAAAAAAAAAAAAGTCATAAATAAGAATTGAAAATCATAAATATCAAAGTATTGCTTTATGTTGGCAACAAGTATGAAAACTTTTAGCAGACTGCAGCCAAAAAAAGATGGTCATCATATATACAGAGTCTACAAAGTCGGGAGGAAAAAGGCGACCTCATGAACACCATGAAAGTGAGGAAACTTCAATATTAATGGCTTTGAACAAATGGATGCAGCTTGCTTCGTAGCTGTGACTGCATGATGGCATCATAGCAGATAGAAAATAGAGGTTAATGGTTGATATTAAAAAAAAATGTATAAAAAAGAGAACAGCAGCGAATTAAAGCTTCTCCTCTGAAAATTTCAATAGAAATTTTTTGCATTAAAGGCGAGTGGAAAAAAAAAACTTAACTGCGTCATAAAATTTAAGTAGATTTTGCTTATTTTACGATTGCAAATCTTATGAATTGGGCTCATTTTAAAAAACGTGTTTAAAGTTTTAAGAAAAATTAAAAGTTGCTGCAAAAAAAAAACAGAAGAAGAACTTGTAAACTAGAAATAATATTTGTGGTAAAAAGGCGCAGACAGGGTATTCGATTAAAGTTGGTATTTCGAAAAATTTTTCAAAAAAAATTTGAATAATAAAAAAAAAGACATGTGGCACTCGGGGACTGCCGCGGTAAAGCTCTTGCATAGCATTTTATATCAACTTATGCAATTACATTATTACGTTTTGTTTAATAACTCCTTTGGTATTCTTTTTTGTGATAATTTTATTATTTATTGAATCTTTAATTATTAAAATTGAATTATCAATAAGTTTTTCAAATCTTAAATCTAAAAAAAATATTAAATATAAGTTTAGCCAATGCTAAACAAAATTTTTAATTTCAACGGTTAATTTATGTTGTTTTACATCTCTCGTGTACGGCTGAGAAAAAGAGTATCCCTCCTTTTCAGCCGGGTGTGGCCTCTATAATTTAAAATATTGCGCGCAAGTACATTTGGGTGCACCTCAAGTTTTTTTATATATTTTTTAGCGTTTATTGAAAATACTGTCTTCACCAACGGAACATCTAGGTCTTTATGAATCCGATGATTTCTGACATACCAGGGAGCTGCTGTAATTGTACGTAGAATTTTATTTTGTCGCCTTTGAATTTTTTCGACATTTGATGCTGAGGCAGTGCCCCATAACTGGATTCCATAGAACCATATTGGTTTCAGGATCGCGTTGTATAATAGTAGTTTACAGTCTAGGCTTAGTATAGAATTTCTTCCAATAAGCCAATTCATTTGGGCTGCTTTTAATTTCATTTGTGTTAACTTTGCGTCTATATGCGATTTCCATGTTAAACGACGATCAAGATGAACGCCTAGATATTTGACAACAGTGTGTTGCGGTATGGTCTCGGTGTTAATTTTTATAGGCGGGCATGTTTCCTTGCGCAACGTAAAAGTTACGTGCACACATTTCTGCTCGTTAACTTTAATACGCCATTGTTTGAGCCAATTTTGCAATTTGGATATATACCCTTGTAAATTGCGGGAAGCTTCTACAGGATTTTCGTGAACGCTTAGAAAAGCTGTATCATCGGCAAATGTTGATGTATGAATGTTATTGCTTAACGGTAAGTCAGAGGCATATATTAAATAAAGTAATGGACCGAAGATACTGCCTTGGGGAACTCCGGCTTCGATCGACTGCGGTGGGCTTAAGAAATTGCCTTCCCTAACTACAAATTTTCGTTCACTTAGGTAGCTTATTAAAAGCCTAACAATGTTTGCGGGTAGATTTTGCGTTAATTTATGTATAAGACCTTCGTGCCATACTTTATCGAAAGCTTGAGAAACATCTATAAAGAGCGCAGAGCAATATTTCTTCTTTTCGAAAGTGTCTCTGATAACATTCACAAGTCTGTGAGTTTGTTCAATTGTGCTATGTTGTCTGCGAAAACCGAATTGATGATCTGGAATGCATCCGCTTCTAGTCACTATAGGCATCAGCTTGCTCATATACAGCTTTTCAAATAGTTTTGAAATGTTGGGCAATAAACTAATAGGCCGATAGGATTCAACCTTCGTATGATCCTTGCCGGGCTTTGGTATCATAATAATCATCGAAACCTTCCATTCTGCAGGATAGTATTGCAGCCGTAGAATACTATTAAAAATGAATAGTATAATTCTTTTTGCAATATAAGGCAGTTGTTGAAGCATTTTGTTGCTTATTTTGTCGACACCTGGGGCTTTTTTGGTGTTAAGACTAGTGATGGCCTTTTCAATCTCCACAATGTTAAATCTTAGTGGTATTTCTGGTAAAGATGGCAGTTCAACAATATCAGTAGAAATATTCGGTGTAAATACATTTTCTAAGTGCTTAACAAAAAGAGCACCTTTTTCAGCATCAGTTCTTGCCCAGTCACCATTCGAATCTCGTAACGGAGGTTTGCAAATCACTGGCCTTTTAAGTCCTCTAGCTGCACGCCATAGCGAATAATCTGTTTGTGGTGTTGCATCGAGTTCTTGAAGAAATTTTTGCAGCGAAGCTGTTTTTTGTGTTTGTAAAACTTTTCTGAGCTGTTTGGTGCATTCCTTTAGCCTTAACTTTAGCTGGGGGGATCTGTAACGTTGCCATTCTCGTCGCGCTCTCCGTTTTTCAGTCAATAGCCTTTCTATATCTACAGAAGAAATGTTGTTGAATCTTACTTGTTGATTTGGTTGATTTGAAGAAGCATTAAGAGCAGCTTGATTAACATGTGCTTCAAACAACCTAATAGAATTTTCTATGTCAGTAGGTGTTCTCAACAGCATATTTTCCGTGCAATGAGCACTCAAATATTTTTTGTATTTCAGCCAGTTAATACGTGCAGATGTCAGCGGTAAATCGCATGTTGATGTTGCAGTTGTGTGTGAGTAAATAGTGATAATAGTAGGCGAGTGATCTGAAGATAAATCCAATGATGCTTCAACTTCAATCATTTCGCTGGGCACACCTTTCATAACTCCAAAGTCGATAATATCAGGAATTTTTTGTCGATCCGTTGGCCAATATGTTGGCTGACCACTTGAAACTACATTAAAGCCCATTTTTGAAATTGTGTCAAACAAAACACGACCCTTGGGACTGATTAAACGTGAACCCCAAAATGTGTGTTTAGCATTGTAGTCGCCAGCTGGTATTCTGGCAATACTGTATTTTAATTGAATCAAAATCAATAGCATACTTTAGGGGTTAACTTACATTGGCCGATTTAAATACTTAAAAAAACAAAAGACTTAAGAAACAAACTTAGTGTCATGATTTTTCGTTTCAAATACAAAAGATTTAAGAAACAAACGTTTCAAAATTTCTTGATTCGGTCGCCTAAAAGCCCGCGATAGAAGCTATGCAATAGCTTAAAAATATTCAAAGCTCCAGGAAAAGAAATAAACGCTTGCAGCCACTAAAATGTTTTAATAATAGAAAAGTTTTTAAACTTCATCTTTATAAGACAAATTTAAAGGATCCATTTTTGATTGAAAGAACGCATGTTGGATTAAGGTGCTGTTTTCACAATACAGAGAAATTACTAGTGTAAAAATTTTGTATGGGAATCACTCAAAAAACTGAGTGGTTTTCATAAAAATTTTCTACTCAAAGCAATTGTTTGTATTATAGAAAGTGCACATAAATAAATACTTTGATTCTTTTTTTATACAGAAAAAAGTAATTTTTATTTGCGAAAAATTTCTTTAGATATTTTATAGGGATAACCTCACCCCTACTAATGTAATGCATTGTGCCGAAACTATGAAAAGCGATAGGCTAGAGAGGTTAGGTAGCGAAAATCTAGAGGAAACCCCAGGTGCTGTTTCCTTATGAACGACGAATGATTTGAGTGTAAAATTGATATGAAAAAGCACTCAATTGTTTGAGAATAAAATTTAAATGAGAATCACTCAAAAAATGAGTGTTTTTCATAAAAATTTTAAACCCAAATCATTCGTCCGTCTTGTGGAAGCTGCATCTTATTTGTTTAAAAGTCGGCTATCCCATTTTTTTTTTTAATTTAAGATCAATGTTGCAGCGCCTCTAGTTTTCAGTAGACTCATTTACTTTCTTATGCTATACTAGCTGATCCCGGTGTACTTCGCTACCCCCCTCGTTATAAAATAAAATTAAAAGTATTTATATATCCTATTGTGAAAATTTAATGACCATCGGTCCAATAGTTAAGACTATATTAAGATTTTTTATTTTCCTATAAAGGGGCGTGGTCCCACTCACTTTTCTCCTAGTACGTATTCCTAATTATGTCAATACTATATGTACCAAATATCATCGGCGTAGGTCAAAAAATGCCCAAAATATGGCGATTTCAATTTTTGGGTTATATGGGAGCTGCCACGCCCACTTGTCCGATAACGCCCATTTTTGTCCTGATTACTCACATTAGTAACATATGAACTATTGCAATGTTTCAAAACTCTTGCTATCACAATAGTCAAGATATATGATGTTATTCAATTTATGTGGGAGGGGCTACGCCCACTTGAAATATTAAAAGCCTAAAACCATCCTCTATAAATTCCCTTTTGAATGACACCAGTTTGGGTCAAATCGGTTGGATAGTTTCCGAGTCTATAGCGAACATGGGTACAAACATTTTTTGTATTTTATATATATAGATATGCAGTCTTTAATAAATTATTTTACTTCACGCATGATTCTTCTAACCGACGAAGACGGATGCTGCAATGTACACTAGCACAGATAATTAAAAGTGGTGTTGGTCGAACTGGCGAGCGCGTTAACTACAAACCAAACTATGATTTAGAAGCCGTGTTCGATTACCGGTCAGGGCAAGTCATTTTACATCAGAGCCGAATTATTTTAATTGTTGTTACACTATTTTCGATATGAAGGCGTAGCACTGATCAGTGAAAAATGTTGTGGCTGCGAATGATAATGTTCCAAGCTAATGAACACCAAAGCTCTCTCCTGTGTCGCGCTAAAACAATTAATAAAAAAAATGCCTGCATGACCAGCTTTATAAATGTGATACATCTATTAAACACCAGAGGCGCTTTAGTAGAACAGTAAAAGTACAAAAACAAAGTACATTGCAAAGAGCAAAATGTATTTACTGAGCTCTCTTTTCTTTTCTTCCTTAAAGAATTCTCCCACATAGAAACATAGAAAAATATGTCTTATTGATGTACCATTCCAAAGCCTTTGTTAACCCAAATGTATAAAATGCATGTATGATTGCGCTGCACGAATAGAACAATTATTTCGATGAAAAATTTAAACAATTTGGACGCGTTGCTCTGACGTAAGTCGATTCATAATGAAATTTCAAAGCAAACTAAACAAAAAGCAACTATCAGCTGTTAAATGGGTGCTCAAATAAAGCAGTGATGCCAACTCAAAAATGTGAAACTCTATAAAAAGCACCCTATATTAATTACTCAAGAATTTGTGTTTTCAAAAATTAATTTAAAAACTTACAAAAAATAAAACTCCCAAAACCTAAAATTTTAAAAAGTGCGTTCAATTACAGATACTTTTCTTGCCCAAAAAATAAGACAGAATATTTATTGACATCTTAGGATTTGAGAAAAGAATCTTAATAAATGAAGTTATGAATAGGCATTTATAGCCGTCCCTTTTTATTGATCATAAACCGGAAGCGTACATCTTTTTAAGTATTCAGCAAGAAATTTCTTCCCCCAACTTTATATCAATATTAAGGATATGGCAACAACGCGTTAATGGCGATTGCCTTTATATAAAATTCTCATTGGTATATAAAATATTAATTAAAAAATTCATAATTATAACCAGTAAGAGAAAACAATAAAGGAAATAGTAAAATGTTAGTTATACATAATAAAATCAATCATCTAAAGTTATACACGAAAAACATTTTTTGTTTCATCCTGTCCTCCAACAAATACGTTTCTTAAACCAAATACAGGTCTTAATGTAACACTATACAGTTAACAACCAATTTAAAAATGAATAACAATTTGTTGAAGAAATTTGTTGGAAATACTATAAAAATCGCTTAACGCATCCTAAAAACTTGTAAAGGACCAACAATTCGAACAACAATTTTTTTTAATTGCCACTGTTTACTATCTCCTCCTCTTTTGTTTTTTTTTTGTTTTTGGTTTGTATTTTATTACAAGTATGTATTATGCCTGTGAGTCAAAAGTGCGTGTCAAGCATACTTTAATTTACAACCGACTACAAGCAATTTTTTTTATAACCAACAAGAACATCAACAACACTTGAGAAGTAAAATGAGAGCTGCTACAATTTTAAATGAAACCCAGATGATGGCGATTAAAAATTATGAGTTCATTAATAGTCACAATTAATAATTTTGATAATTGGAGAATAGAAGATAAAGAAAGGGGAAAGAAAATAAAAGTAAACACACATTGGATGTATTTAAATTTTAAAAGCATGAAGTGATTAAAGAAAGTGTATTTTTAAAGAAGGAACATCAGTTTGGCAATTTTATCGTAGAATTCGGCTTTATTTAAGACGAAAATGAATGGCATTCGAATGAAAGCATAAATCCATGTCCAACATATTCATGCATATGCGAGACTTAAGTTTTAATACGACGACAATGGCCATGAAGCCTCACAAGAAGTTGAAATATTATTGTTACATTCTTCATGGTTGTCATAATAAAAAGGATTATAAAACATTTAAGTGCCTCGTTTAACTTAAATTTGTTCACCTTTTTTATGGCAAAATGTTTTATATCATTTTATTTTATTTCGTTTGTTTTTTTTAGTATTTTTTACACAGTTACACAGTTCCACTGTTCTTTTTGTACTTTTGTTAATGAACCGGTCACCTAATCCTAAATCTGTTTAAAAATGAAAAAATAAATATAATTATAAATTTGGATAAATTAAGTTCTGGTTTCAATAATGGACAAAAGGTGGCCATAAAATAATCTTGATGGTTAAACAGTAAGAAAAAAAAAATGCAAAAGAAACAAGAGCGTGAAAATAGAGAAAAGAAAAAAAGAATGTTACAAATACTTCTTAATACCAAATTAAGAAAAGGATGTTATGACAAAAAAAAAAAAAAAAACAAGCTCACAAAGAAACAATTATATAGTGTGATTTATATAGAGGTATAAAACTTTCAAATGGAATAAAATAAGGATGAATTTTTAAATTGACATGAAATTCATTTTATACGAAAGATAATCTTTTTGAATTATAATTAAAATATGACTTGTGGCATAAGACCGCCACGCCAGGGTCGGACGTTGTCTAATCTGTAGGTCCAATTTTCTTTTTAATTTTTTTATTATTTTATTATAAATTTAGGTTTGTTCTTAGTATAACATTAAAAACGTGTGTAATCAAATTTTGTAACGACACGCTCATGTATCATAGCTGATACATATTTTTTTACCGTTATATCGAAGTCAAGATGTGTTGGTACTTTAAAAATGTATTTAATATTTATAACCTCTAAAAATTCCTATAACAATCTAATTTCAAAAATACATATATATGAGACGTAAGTATATCATCAAAAATGTATCTTTGTATGGGGACAGGGAACCTTTTAGTTTTTAACGAATACGTCCATGAAAATAGATACAGGGAATTAAGAAGTAAAATTATTTAGTTTTCTTTTTTATTTTAGAAATTAATTATGAAATAAAATGATTAAAGGGTATACCCTGAATATTTTTCTGCACTCTAAATTTCTAAATAGATTTTAATGAGAGATTGGGGTCGGATTTGGGGCACATTTACCTATACAACCCCATTCAAATTTATGTGGGACATTTTGTTTGAGCCGTTTTATTAAACGATTTTTACAAAACACAGTGCAGTACACTTGGTGAATATTTCGCTTCGAAAGTACACTCAAATCCCACTAAACACTGTGTATAACTTGAAGGTATGTCTTTTGAAAGACCAAAAAACGCAGGGTTTGCCCATATGTCAGCTTATGCTTTACTTGAATCGAGTTTGTCGATATAGAACAGAAGCCAGCTAAAACGCCTAAAAAGGACTAAACACTTTTCGTAATAAAGAATGTCACTTTCGAAAAGAATTTAAATATTTTGTAATAAAAGAGTTGCTCTTTTAAAGGAATTTTTAGTTTTCGATAGTGTGTAAACAATTTCCACACTCATGCTTAAGAAATACTACGAAAATCATAATACACAATACAAATTGTTCCAATACGTAAATTATTTCCTTTAAATCGTAAAACCCCTTATTTCGAGTTCGGTACACCATCTCATCAGCATTCTTTAGACATTTATAGCACTTATCCACTAACGATATACTATTTCTCTTCTAGTACAAACAACGAGCGACTCAATCGCTCGTATTCTGGATGTAAATAACAGTTTTCTTATTGATTAAGAAAAGTCATCATAAAAAAAAACTTACAAAACACTTGTAAAACAACAAAAACTACAATTACTTAGTGAATCATTTGTATGATTTCAAAAATTTTTAAAATTAAAGTGAAATGGAAGGTTAAATGCAGCAACAAATTACCTTACAGTCAGCTAAATCAATTTATTCAGGTCTTTCATATCTTATCCTACAATTCTCCCCCACATTTTAGTTGTCACTCCCATCTTAACCCAAATATATAAAACATTCGTATGATTTGTGTGTATTTTTTTAATGTATTAGTAGAAACTTTAAACGGTTATAGCTCCCAAAATACGAGTACTAAACCGACAATAACTCAAAATACTTGGTTCACTTCTGTGAAAAAAAAAATTTTATTTTGTATAAGTTTTGCGAAAATCGGTTGTATAATGTCTGCAGGAAGTCCAGCACAGAAAACCCTCTTGCATATTAATTTTATATAAATTCAACTTTCAAGTTAAATTAATTTTTGCTTGATTGTACAGTGCTGTCTGGGTAGAGTGAACTAATTTTTGCAATGCCATTTCACCCAGGTTGTTCACTAAATCAAGGTTGATTTTTTTTTATTTAAAAAACTAATTTATTTATCTTAAATGCATTTATAGGTTATAAATTTTATTTATTTTCATGTAAAACTAAAGTTTAAATTTATGCCTGGAAAAAATTAGTAATAGTTGTTTGTTTCTTTGGCTTGTTTACCGATATTTGCACTGCTTGATCGCGAAGGCAATGTAGAGCTTGTATATTTGCGAAATTTGTAATATTGGCCTCAGCCCATTCGATACCCTTATTAAGAACCTTAATGGCTTCAGCAGCTGATATCGGATATGTGTTTGCTGGTATTTCGCCATTGTCTTTAAAGAAGTAACACTAGCATCTTTTTCAATTTCTTTTATAATGTGGCTTTTTTGTTTTAAGGATAAATACTTTCTTTTTTTCGAATTCATTTTTATGTAACAATTATATAACACCAATTATTCAGAAATTAACTTTGAGACACGACCTTAATGGAACATGCGCGCAGACTTATAGAATGCGTATTTGTGAGAGTAACTTGTCAACTTACTCTAAAAGAATCGTTACTTTACCGTTATTTTTATATTCTCTTTAATTTTTATACTCTTTTTCATTGTCCTTCGCAAACCTGAAAACTCACTATAAAGTATGTTCACTCTATAGAAGTTCATGAGCGTTCACTCTACAGAGTAATCAATGTAAACATTCCGGTGTTCACTCTAACGAGGTGTTTATAGCATCGGGGGTTCACTCTACCCAGACAGCACTGTACCTTCAATATTTTAAGCTCTAAAACTAATTTTCTGTTTAGGTAAACATAGTTTTTCTTGTAATGAACACTTTTGCATGTGAAAACTTTTCCTTGTACAATCATGCAATCCAATCATAAAATGCAATCATACAAATTCCTAGGTTTTTTTTTTCGTTAAATTTCATTGTTGTTCAATTTTTATCTCTATGATGTTTTCATTTGTTATTAAATATTTAATTTCTCATGAAATTTGCTTGCTGCAAGAGAATAAAAGAAAAATTTAATTGTATATTTAGAGTATATTTTTTTCTTTTGTTTTCTGTTCTATCTTCACCCATATTAACATCCCACTGCCAATAAAACAATTCCTGTCTTCTGATAAATCCTTTTGGTTGTTGTTTCAATTCATTTTTTTTTCGTTTTTTTTTTTTTTTTTGCCAATTCAGATGACTATATAGCAAATTTCAAGAAAAAAAAAGTGAATATAGGACAATGGTTGCACTCTCAGTATGGTGCTCTCACTTCAGGCGGTTGACAACAATCATCTAGAGGTAAAGCTAGCTGCAAGTACACACACAGTGCATATTGAATACTTAATAAAACAGGCTTTGTATAGAAGTAACAGCAACCGAAAAACACAAGCCTACTGCGTCATTTCGTTATGTTGTTTATTCTTCCATCCAAAAGGTGTTGTATTTTCATAAAATTTAAAAATGTCTCGACTATTGTTCTTTTCCCATTGAGCTCGCAAAAATGTTTCAGCCCCCCCTTTAATGTTCAGGAAGAACACCATGAACTTGTTTTTTTTTTTTTTTTTTTTTTTTGCAAATGAAGTTGAGTTTACTCGAATTGTAAATTCAACTTTATATATTCTATAACATGTAGGTACGTGCTTTGTAGGTTACTTGCATCATTATCTTAAAGAGAAAAAGGATGGAAATGATTGTAGATGACTTATGAGGGGTTTGTTGGACATTCAGTGATTTTCCAAAAGAACATTTGCATTTGGGTTTTACTTTCATGATTTATATTTTCAAGCAAAATGTGAACATAAAAAAAGTTGTTCGAGTGTTTATAAGAGTATACGTGTTTTCAGAATTCTTTGATATTGAGGAGGGTTGGGCTTAATAAAAAAAAAAAAACATTTCGGTTATTAGAACAAGACTAGATTTTCGTAAGAATATTAAATGATGGGAATGGTAACCATGGAAGTAATATTTAAAAGGGAGTCCTAAAAGCAGGCTTTTCATTTAAAAAAAAATCCTGTAACAGAACATATTGTTTATATTAAAATGAACTCTGAATATTTTTGTAACATAAAGGTGCTGTTTTCGCTTAACAGACGATTGATTTTCATACAAATTTTGTATAGGAATCAATCAAAAATCTCAATGTTTTTCATGCATATTTTCTACTTAACCCAAAATCTTTGTTTTATAAAAACCGCACTTAATTTATTTTCTAAACATACCAAATTTTTTTTTATAATATTCAATTTTTATTTAATAAAAGTGCTTGTTTAGGATGCCACTTTTCGGAATATCAAGTATTTTTCTTGCAATTTTGCGAGAATTTAAAGATACCGCAAAACATATACTGATATCATCCTAATCAATTTGATTTTGGAAAAAAAACAATCGATTATTTAACTTTTATTTTAGAATAGCTTTTACCCGTGGCTTCGTTCACACCACATTTTAATGTCTGTATATCCACTATATAAAAAAAGGTAACCAAAACCAAAAGTTTCTAATTTTACCCCCCGAAAGTTTATTGTATGTTAATGAAAAGAAGTTGCATGAAAATTAAGAAGTACCAAAAGTACCAATCTGTGCCAGTTTTCCCCTTATACAGTATCGTATATTTTAATCTGCTTCACATGCTCTTCGTCATTAAAAGAATTACTTGAGACTAAAATTATTAAAAGTTAAAAGGCACCAAAAGTTAAAAAGTACACTAAGTAAAAAAACGTCAAAAGTACCAACTTCTATCATATATCTTTATGTAAAAAATAAAAAATAAGAAAATTAAAAATTACCAACAGTATTAAATTGTTCCGTTTTTGTCCCTTAAAAATACGTTTTATAATAATCTGAGTCGCATGCTAACCGTCCTTCAAAGAATGATTTAGAGGAAAGTTATCAAAAGTTAAAAAATACACCATGTAAAAAAGTACCAAAAATACCTGTTCTTCCTAATTTTATCCCCAGAAAGTGCACTGTATGATAATTTAAAAAAAAATGTGTAAGAAAATTAAAAAGTACCAAAAGTACCAATACGTTCTGTTTTTGTCCCTTAAAAATACGTTTTATATAAATCTCAGTCATATGCTATCCGTCATTCAAATTCATTAAAAGAATTACTTAGACGACGAAAAGTATCAAAAGTTAAAAGGCACCAAAAGTTAAAAAGTACACTATGTAAAAAAGTACCAAAAGCACCTGTTCTTCCTCATTTTAACCCCAGAAAATGCAGTGTAATGTAAAAAAAAATTTAAGAAAATTAAAAAGTACCAAAAGTGCAAATTCGTTTCGTCTTTACCCCTTAAAAATACGCTTTATATTCATCTTGATCACATGCGAATTGTCATTCAAATACATTTAAATAATTTCTTAAGAGAAAGAGACCAAAACTAATTTGTACCACAAGTTAAAAAGTACCATAAGTAAAAAAGCACAATTTTCTTCTCATTTCAGCACACAGAAAGTATGTTAATTTATGTAAAATTTATAAAATATTAGTACAAAAATAGAGAGTAACAACACTAGCAATTTGTCCCTTATTTAAGAGAAAATGTACCAAAAGTTAAAAAGTAAAAAAATACGATAAGAAAAAAGTACCAAAAGTACCACTTTTTTCTCATTTCAGCCATAGCATGTCAATTTATATAAAATTTATAAAATATTAATACAAAAATAAGAGAACCAAAACTATCTAATTGTCCCTTTTTTATCCCTGCCAAATTTCATCTAAATTCATTGAGCGCTTTTTTCGTTATAGTGGACATTCAAATATTTATAATACAAACTTTCACATTTTTTTATATTAATACGATATCTTGTGTAATAAGAATTTACTGGAGTTAAAAATTTTGTATTCAGTGTCTGGTGCAAATGGAGTTGCGAAAGTGAAATAGCAATACAATGCACCACTCACTCTGTGTATTTTGTATTTGGAGTTTTTTTTTTTTTTATTCTGCCATATTTTACATTTGCACTTTTGCAAGACCATTTGCTGTAATTAGCGAATGCGAGCAATATATTAATGGAAACAAGTTTGCGAAATTTTTGCAATCTGTTGTCCTGAAAAAGCTACACAAAAGTGTAGCAAAATATCGATATGAACACTTTGTACGAAATTTTTTAAAGTGTGTTTAAACTTATCATTTTTATAAATTTAACATTAAGAAATCTTTTGCAAGAGTGGCTTCCCTGCCAAGCGAGGTAATACTTTGTGATATTTAATATAATTAAATATTTTAATCAAGATTGTAGAGGATATAAAATAATATATATTTCTCAATTATATAATCCAGTAAAATAGCTGCTCCATCACTAATCTACTTAATTTAACTCTACCCAACGCACCATTTTTAAATTCCCTCTATTCTTAGAAGAACGGTGATTCCTCCACAATTATTTGGCTTATCTTATCTCTCATTAATTTCATAATAAACTTCCATTGCATGCCAAATATTTCGTTAATATGCTGTTAAAGAATTGAATTTCAAATACTTGTAATAATTTTTTACCTCTTGCTATCCAAACTTACACTGCATTCTGTGTGGCCTTGGTTACTTTTTAAAGTTTAAACAACAAGAAAAAAAAAACTGGAAATATTAATTCAATTAAATGCTTCTATTGTTTCATTTTCAAAAGAGGGCGATACGTACGTTTTGTTCCTGTTGGTGAAATGTAATGAAGGAAAAGGTTTATAAACTTATTAGGTTTTTGTTGTCAAGGTGATGTGTATTTCTATTGTGTTCATTATTATGCGATTTAATTTTTCTTTATTGTATATATTTTTTAATTGAAAATTCGTTTTACTGATGAAATGAGAAAGCAGACAAAAGCAAGTTATTTCAGCTGGCAAATTTGTTGAAATCAAGTATTTAGTCTTGAATAGAAATTTATGGAAGAAGTAAATTTTTAAACAAACAAAATGAATGAAGCAGGGAAAATATTTCATTTTTAAATGAAAAGATTTTAATTAAAAATATTGAACTATAAAATAAACTATAATAGAGGATTTCTTGTATGGTCTTTCATAGAATTTAAATATACGAGTATAAAAAATAGATTTACTTTCAAATATAATTACAGTGTTATTCACAAACGTTTTATTGGAGGCTAATAAGCAAAATGCGCTAAAGTAGTATTCACAAACGTTTAATAGCACTATGACGCGGTTATTACACGCTAATAAACTCGAAAATTTTATTGTAGGCATCACGCTACTTTAGCCGTTTAATAAGTTGACATTTGCATTTTTTAAAGTAAAAAAATCACTATTTACTTCAAAAAGTATGAAAAATAAAAAAAAAGATTCGAAAAAAGTAATGATTGTAATAAATATAATTTCGACATTCGTTAGTATTATACAAAATATATACATATGGATACATAAAACTATAATTTTTTTATTAAATTAAATATTTTGCAGATAATGTATTTCAACACTCCCGATTCTTCCAATCCTTCTGCAATGTTTACATACATATGTATGTATGTACGTAAAATAAGAAAATTCAAGAAGAAATATGTACATCAATGGGAATATATGTATGTAAATATGTACATACATATGTACATACATATGCATGATTGTTTACGTATGCAAGTATGTACACAAATGTGTCTGTATGTACTTATATGCATGTACATGCATATTTGTTCACATGCGTACATAACTTAAATTCTACCTGCTCTTTGAAATATTAATATTACTTCATCTTTTTTTCATGATTTTGTGCATAATTTGTCACATTTCAGCCACAACAAGATTAAAAACATTTCCAAATAAATAAAGCAAACATATTAGTGGTGTGTAATCAATTGCAACGAACTCGGTATTTGAATACTTTTGTAATAACTTATGAAAACACATTGCTAGCAATATCAATACAACACATATTAAAAAATTTTAATATTTTTTGAAATATTATAAGCAATACTCTATTACTCTAACTTGTTTAAATAAAATTTATATGACATTATTTTCACATTTTCAAACCATTAGAGACTACTTGCTTATCGAGTATGTATTTGTACACAACACTAATTATAACTTGACAAATAAAATGAAACAATGTTGCTAACACAGAATCACAAAACTGAAAAAATCACACAATAGTTAATTTGGCTTTATTAAACGTTTGTGAATAATGTTTATTATTACCGGGTAATAACACAAAACTGATTATTAACTAATGTGTACTTTATCTCTACAATAAGAATTTTTTATGAATAACACTGTTAGTAATTTGGTATAGAATTTTTGCATAATTGTATATAAAGTATACGCACCCGCACCCTCTCTAGAAGACTCGCACACAAGGGCTGGTGGTGCAATGCTTTGTATCGGTCTCTGGAAAATTAATTATGGCAGGGAGGATAGAGAAAGCAGTGTTACGCAGATTTGATTTTAAACTTCTAACATTTTGTGATGGATTACATCAGATGAAATGAAGTACATCCCTCTTCCAATATAATTGGAAAACCAAGAATATTTGAGTAAAATATCAAAAGATGCGAATTTCATAATAAACGAAAATTTATTTTGACTTGAAAAGTAATTATAAAATTTAAAAAAAATTTACTCGTATTCTATTTAGTTAAATAAAAATGGTTAACTTGATGATTTATTTGTTCATTAGTATTCTACTTGATAAGTGTTAGAAATGAGCCAATGTCTCTCTCTGATCGTGTAGCATTTTCGAAATCAATGCAGTCAAGTTAAATTATACTATTCCTAACTAACTAGTTAGGAGTTTTTGATTGACAAATATTACAAAAATGTAAACGTAGCTTTATGTGCGGTTTCTATAACACAAACAATTGGTTTGAGTAGAAAATTTTTATGAAAATCACTCAGTTTTGTCATTTGTCTGTATTGTGGAAACAGCACCTTAACATATCAACAATAATTTGAATTTATATCAATCCTACTTGTATTATAAATGAGCAAGTTTTGTATCTTTGTGTGCTTGGATAAAGGTAAAAATGGGTAAAAAAACGGGACAAATTGGTACCAATAATATTTTTGACTATTTGTCTATGTTTTCACATACAGAACTTTCCCCAGGTTTAAAAACAAAATATCTGGCACTTTTAGTACTTATTTAGTTCTGGTACTTTTTTTATTTTTGGTACTTTTTTTCTTACCGATAAATTTGGTATACATATAGTTTATTCTCAATATTAACATTTAGTGGAAACGAAGTTCAGGTCACTTATGGCTTGTTTATGAATTGCAAATGAAAATCTGTTATTGCCAGAAAACCACTAGATAGCAACTGAAACTATCATCTCTTCGTTAGTTGCATGTTGCCATCTGCAATGCAATTTTCAGCAACTTGTAACGCAAGTGAGGTTGCGGTTCCCATCCATAATCGAGCCATTAAATTATTTTCGGTTTTAATAGTTCTGCTTTTAATTTGGTACATGATTTTTATTATAGATTTTTAAGAAAATGAGACAAAAATTGGATGGGGGATATAGATCAAACTTTGTTATTGTTAAAGAAAATGTTTAAAAAATTAATTTATTTACTGATCATTAAGCAATGTTTGTATGAATTTCATTGTTGCTTTAGCAAATCATCAGTATACTTCAGCCACACTTTTGAAAAGCTTCAAAACTTAGCTTATCTTATGCACAAAACTTTCAAAACTCACTTGTGAATTTTAAAATTATTTTTGAAAGTTATAACCAAAATAGACGCAGTAGCCTTAGAAACTTTTACAAAACGCAACAAATTTTCACTCGGCCAAACATAGAGCTAGAATCTGTATGTGCATAAAAATCTCGTATATATCATATTTCGATATCCTACTTTCTAAGATATCAATATAAGCAAAAAAAAAAACGATTTGAAAAAAAAAAAAAAATTAAAAGGACCTTCATATATTAAGGCAACGATATGTTGGAAACAATTTTTTTTGGATTTTGCAATACGTCTTCAAATTTGGTAGGCAGACAAACCTTTTCGGATGTGTCAATGCAATAAGAAAAACTTTTTTTAAAATTCGAATTTTAAGGGGATAGAAATGGGTAAAAACGGGTAAAATCAAAATCTTGGAACTATTATAGATAGTACCAAAAATCCAAAATTTAAAAAAAATAATCGTTGCACATATTCACCAGGTACTTTTTTTCATTTTCGTTCTCTTAAGGAGATAATAAAGCTTTGGTACTTTATTACATCCTGTTTATTCTGGAAAGCAATACCCAAAGAAATTTAAATGGAATTCTAGTATCTTCTTTTCCTTTTCTTAAAAAAATTTTAGTAATTTTTTTCAAATTAATGTGCAATAGAGGCTATATCGATCCCTTTGGGTACTTTATTTATAAAAAAAAAATAATTTTTAGTTACACTAATATGTTAAAAAGTACGTTTAGTGTAAAAACTGTGCATTAATAAAGAAGTTAATTTTATTAGGGGGCAAAACTGCACGAAATGGGGTAAATTACATACAGTGCGGTACTTTTTGAAACAAAATGGTTATTGTACCAATTGTGTGTGATTTATATTTCAGCATAGTGGCTAGAGCATTTCGGCTATACGCTAGTTTTCAATAAATGTAAAACAACTGAATTTTGAATAATCGTTCAAGGATTAGTTAAATATTCAAGTTTTGTTACAATATTTGGGGGAAAATCTCATATCAAATCACCTCAAATCTGATTTATTTTGAAATCACAGTGATTCTACCTTCCGTCGAAATTTGTTTAAATCCATAAAATCTATTAAATTTGAAATTACTAAGCATTTAATAAAAAAAAAGGAAATTTAATCCAAATTGAATTTAAATTATTGATGTTATCTCGCTATAATCTGTTCTATTTTATTACATTTAATAATACTGCTGTTGCTGGTTTCTTATCTGGCACAAGCATGCCGGCAGAGAAGATGGTGTACGTATTTTTTTTTCTAATTTTTCTACAACTCGTTAGCAGTTCGAGGTGAATGTTTAACATGACCATTATAATCAATGTGACATTAGTTCAGTATCTTGTTACTTTTTTTTTCTTCTTCTTCTGTGTGTCCTAGTTTCACTTACCAGTTCAGTCGTATTGAAAATATTCTATCTTGTTGGATGTATGTACGTATGTATGTATGTATGTATGTTGTATAAAGCTAATAGTCTGTTTGCTTATAGAGCTTTTTCTGCACGTCAGTTTTCTTGATCAAAATGAAACATTTATTATGCACTTGCTACCAGTGTTTTTATATTTGCAACTTTTTTAATACAATTTCGTGTTGTTTTAAGGATTTTTTCTTCTTTATAATGTCCTCTTTCTGATGAACAATTTTTGTGTCATATTTATCGTTTTGTTGGGTGTGTATATATATTTTTCTTTTTTTCTTTTTTGCTTTTTTTTTTGTAGTCGTTGCTCACGTCAGTTGCCATTGAAAATTTTATCGAGTGTGAAATAGTTTTCCTGATAAACTTGATTTTGTTTCTTCTTGTATTACGTTTTTTTTTCTCCCTTTTGACTCGTAGTGTTAACATTCTTTCTTGGCCCCTTTTAGATTTTTTTTCTGCAATGTGCTGAAGGTATTTCGTTCTTGTGTCACATTTTAATTTTTGTTTGTAAAGTTGTTATATCTACATCATGCATATGTATGTATGAGTGAATGGGTATTTGTTGTGCTTGCGAGATGGTATAAATGTTTTGACATCGATTAACGTTTTTATGTTCAGTCAGCTGCTGCAGGTGGCACTGTACACATTTTGCTGACAATAAATGTGCATTTTATACGTTATAAAATGTTGATAAATTGTAAATTTTTTAGTGAATTATTTCACAACATACTCGTACGTAATATAATTTCAAGCAAGTTAGATTAAAATAAATTACCAATCAAAGTCACATAATAATCAAACTCAATAACGTCCGCAAAAAGGTTACTGATAATTTCCAATGAAAAAATAAAACATTTTGCACACCAGCTTTATAGAGTAACGAAGTCAAGGTTGATTAAAAACGCAAAAAATATTAAAAGCACCAAAAGTACAAACTTTTACTCATATTACCCCAAATGATATAAAACAAAATTTAAAAACTGAGAAAGTACCAATAGAACATAAAGTATCATATAATCCCTATTTTACTCCTAAAATGTGCAGTGTAATTCTACGTGAAAGCAAATAATAAAAAAAAGCACCAAAAGTACCAATCTATCCCGTTTTTACTCTTAAAAAAGTACTCCATATAATAAGCTGGTACTCATGTTATCCCTCTACTTAACAAACAAAGCCTTATAACTTGGGTTCGATCTCTGGTCGGTGCAAGTCAATCAACATCTTAAATTTCTTTAACGTGCAGTAGTTTGATAGTGTGATCATTGTTGTAGCGATTGTTTAAATGGTAACGGCATAGCACTGGTCATTAAAAACTATTCCGCCCGCGATTAATAGTGTTCGTCGGTTAGTAGGATCATCAGCTGAAGAAGGTTAGAAAGTCTATTTTTTAACGCCGGAGGCGCTACAACGTAACTCTAATGGTGTTTGTTTTACTACAAAAAAAAAAAGCACATACCCGACAAAAACTACTGCAGGTTTGTAAGGGAGAGGTGTTTGTTGTTATTGTGTCTCTCGCTTGGAAAATCAATTCGAACATGCATGATTTTTGTTCGCGATATCCCACTTTTGAGCTCTTATTTTTTACATAAAGTTTTTTCATTTGAAAATTTAAGACTGCATTATTTTAAAGTCCCACATGTATAAACAAAGAAAACTTAAATTGCCTATAAAAATTTTCACAAACTCAATTCAGGGATCGTAACTATTTTGTGTAGTTAAGAATAGTCTTATAATTATTTCCCAACCTTTCATTGAGCCACATTGGCCAAAATCCCTCAGTGATTTCATTTGGCCACATGTATGAATAAATTAAAAGTGAAATTAATCTTTAGTCTTCTCCAGAAGTTTTTTTCATATAAAAATTTAAAAATGCATTTTATTTAAGTCACAAGATTATTACATACATCCCACCTTTTCTGTATGATAGTCGACCCCCTGTCGACCATTTGTATATATATAGGATATTCCTATGCATAACCATTTTTCCATAATATCCACTAATCTTCATCAAAAATGAGTTTCGTCAACTTTTACTGCAACTGTTAAGTTTTTAACAGTACTCTGTTGCACACATCATCTAGAAAGTGTACTTTGCTGTTGCCCTCTAAAAGGTTGGTGTGTTTTATTCTAAAAAATGTTACCCCCAGCAATGGTGGAAGGCATTGCACTTTATGCCCCGGATAAATCGACAGTGGTCTGTAAAACAGATGGCAAATCTGTTAAAAATAGAGCGTTCTACTTTTTCAAAAATTGTGTTTTGTTCTAATGAAATACATAACAAGTTTCATTATCACAAGGGTTGGCAAGACATTTTATAAAATGTACCTTTCAACAATGTGCCATTTTGTGTGTAAAATAAAAAACACGAATTAATTAAAACGCGCTCAATAACAAATATGTAAAAGAATTAATACTTTTTTTACATATTCACCGGGCGCGGATACTCTTTTTAATTATTGGCATTTAAAAAAAAACAAATATTTAAAAGAACACAATTTTATATGAAATTCTAAAAAGTTACCCCCCCCCCCCAACGATAAAGCTGGATCCGCGCCTGTATTTATCACATGTCATCTCTACATGTCCTACAAAAAAAGTGCGCAATAGAGTGTTATTTTATTAACTTTCAAAAAATTTGAAGCTCAACACAACTGCACATTTATTGTACAAGGAAGTTATATGCGATCGGCATTCTATTTTGCAAAAAAATTCTCATAAATATTCAAAAAAGACTTAATAGTAAAATTTGCCTGTCCTTCTTTAGTCAACCGAACTTTATATTCGGCTCTGTTCTATATTCCATGTAATAGTAAAATTTTAGGAATTATTTATTTTTCACATTTTTTATTCAGAATAGAATACAGGACACACCTGATTTATTTAATGAATTTTGTGTAAAACACGAATTTCAATTTAATTTAAGGATTTTTATAGAGAATCTTTCCTTTTACATATTTTTTTTTTTATACACTTTCTTTGTAATAATTATGTCCAACATATAATTATTGTATTAACCTGTTTTCATGGAACACGGAAATTATACTATTAAAACTATTATATTGGTTAAATGAAGGTGTAAAAGTTCAGTTATTTTTTAATGGCCATCCAATATTATGTGTGTGACTAAATGTGTACGTGTGTGTAGAAGGACGATTGCCGACTAAATGGTTAAGTGTCACAAAAAGGGTTGTTTAATACATTTTTAATGTGTGTTTTTTGTAAAATTAATAGACATTTTCCTATAATACTGTTGTTTTTTATTTTTTTTTCATTTTTATTTTTAACTGCAAACAATAAATATGAGGGATATTTTCATTTTTATTTTTTGTCCATTATAAAAGCACACACACACAGCAAAGACAAAATATTGCGGAAATTAAAGGTACGTTCACATTTATCAAATATTTGTCGAAAAAAACGTAACCAAGAATAAAAATAATATTTTATTTCCTTTAATACCACTTTTTTTTTAATTTTGGGTTCGCATTTTTAAAAAACTGTATAAAAGTAATCTTTTGGAGAATAATTATTATTATTTTGTAATATAAAACCAAGTTAAATGAAAGTATCCGAAGCAAAACTATTGGTTACGTTTTTTTTGGACAAATATTTGATAAATGTGAACGTAGCTTAAGTTTTTATAAATTGTTTTGTCATTTATATATTTTTTTTTCCTTTTTAATCTTTATGATTGGGCATAAAATCAACAACTTGGGATGAATTTATAACTAAATTATTTTAGAAAATTGTAATACGTGCAAGGACTAAGGGAATAGATTTTGTCTTTGTAAGCAGTTTGCCCTGAAATGAATGAATAATTTACCAAGAACTTGATGCCAATTTTTTTCTCAGCACTTTTAACAACGGACACTTTTGTATTGAAATTTGATCTTATTTTCCTATTTATGTAGAGGCGTGAGTGTACCTATTTATAGCGATAATTTTATATTATCTTTTGAGCTTGATGTGTGTCCAAAGTATCATAAGAATAGTTTAACTAATGAAAAGTGCAAGGGAAAAATAAATTTGCCAATTTTGAAAGTCTAAGCTCTCCGGAAAAAGTTATTACAGCAAATTTTTGCAGTAGGTACGTTTTTTACATAAAAATTATTATCTGTTTAACAAAACCTGTTAAATTTTCTTTTTGTTTCCTTAATTATGCCACCCTCTGTGTATTGTTTTCTTTTTTTTTATATACATATATATACATATATCAAATAAGTTGAGTTTGAGTAAATAATTGTTAAATTTGTGTAAAAAAAAAAACAACGAATATTATAAATAATTTATTATGTGCGTGTTGAGTTTAATACAAAAACTACTATCTTGCTTGGTAAGCGAAAGCACATACACAATTATTCATATACGAATACATATTAATTAAAATATATCGTATATTTTTTGAATTAAGTTGAAATAAACAAATCATTTTGATGTGAATTTAAATGATAAATTAGTGTTAATAAATTTAATTTATTAGAATGGGAAAAACAGTTGAGGAAAAGTTTTTTTTTTTTTTTAATTATACTCTTTTTCAGTTTAATATTCAATGGCTGTTTCCAAATAACGACCCAACGTATGATTTGAGTGCAAAATTTTTATTATGAAAGTATACAGTTCTCTTTTTACTGATTTCCACACAAAAATTTTATCCGCAAAATTATTCGAACGTCATGTGGCAACAGACACATTATGCTGCTTAAATTGTTGGGACAATAAGCTATAAAAAAAGAAAAGGGTGTTTTTTTCAATCAATGAAACGGGCTTTATTGGAAAGAAAATTTTATGAAGTCAATGTTTAAATATGATTTCTGCCAAGTGTCCACCACACCTGGCGCGTAAAAGGCGCAATCTGGAACACTAATTTTCAACAACTTTTCGCAGCATTTGCGGCCGTATTTCGCCGTTAACTCTTCGGATGTTGATTTCCAGGTGTTCAATTGTTTGTGGTTTATCGACGTAGACAAGTGACTTAACATAACCCCAAAGAAAATAATCTAATGGGGTTAAATAACACGATCTTGGTGGCCAATTAATTGTGCCATTACGAGAAGTTATTTTTTCATCAAAAGTTTCTTTGAGTAAATCAATTGTAGCGCCCGCTGCACGACGAGTTTGAAGAATAGAACAATTATTTTGATTAAAAATTTCAAAAAATTGTACGCGTTGCTCTGGTGCAAGTCGATGCATAATGAAATTTCAAAGCAAACTAAACAAAAATCAGCTATCAGCTGTTAAATGGGTACTCAAATAAAGCAGTGATGCCAACTCAAAATTGTGAAACTCTATAAAAAACACCATTTATATAAATTTTCCATGAACACTTAAATTAACTACATATAACAAAAATCAATGGTTGCTCTCAAGTTGTGAGCTTTTAAATACATACGAGTAATAAACTGTTAAAATAAATTTATGAATATATTTTTTTTTTTTTAATAAAGCAACGCACTATGGTCTCTTAGACCAATTTTCTTGGCCAAAATTAATAAAGATATTATAAATACTTTTTGAGTTACCAAATAATTTCTTTTTTAAATTTAAGTATATTTTGCAACTTTTAGACGAAAGCATTAACCCTTAAATGTACATTTTTTTATGTTCGTCGGTCCCTCTGTCTGTCTCTTAAAAAAATGTTTCCGAAGCCGTCTAATGTCAAACATATGCATCTGATATATCAAACTATAGGGAATCCTCCTATTAAAAATCAGACCTGTACCTATAGGTCCAGACTTGGCCTATATGGTTAAACAAGTGAAGACGAATCAAAACAACATTTTTATAGAAAAATCTAGTTCCTTTGACAAAAATATGAATCTTTAGTTTCTAATTGTTTTTAATGTTTTCACTGTGTGTTTTAATTCAAAATTTTAAATTATTATTTTTGAATGTATTCAGCAGCTTCTCTTCTCTTACTACGTTCAGACTTTGCAGAAAATGATAGGCGAGGGCGTCTATATGCTTCATCTGGGCATAATTCTTTACCATTTACTGGTGCATTTGGTTTTTCAGGGCATTCTAATATTGTTGTAGCAGCGAAGAATTTGTGATGTCTTTCTTGACAATATTTTACCCATCTGTGGCACTTTTCTCATTTAGAATTTAAATTTTTGCTAAAAATAAAAATCGTTTTTAATATGTCTTCATCAAAAATTTGAAGGTCATGGATTGTTTGTTGCACATAGTCAAAAATAACTCCGGTGACAGTAAATTGTTATTTCTAAAAACAAAATGTATTTGTTGTTGGTTTGAAGTGTTTACTATCAGAATAAAAAACAAAAACAACAAAAACAGAATGCTGTCAGATTGGAATTTTGGGCAATAAAAGTGGGCTGGGAGGCCATAGTGCAACGTTTGCAAAATTGATTTAACACTTAAAGGATCGATCAAAGTTTATTTCTCTAAATTCTTTAGTGATTTTAGCCTATCAAACATTACATCCGTGCTTCACAGTACGCACGTGACTGACAGGCAGACAGACATATGAATGTACACTGATGAATGTACGCACTGGACCACAGAAGTGGTCAAATATATTTGAAAATTGGCACTTAGCATTATATTGACTGCATTACGAAAAAAATAAATTAAATTTCATTCAATCCGTCTATGCCTACCGCCCATGCAAATCCAAATAGAATTTTTCGTATAAAATGTTTTCTATTCAAACAAAAGCTTACAATCTTGCTACAAACATTGTCTTAAAAATTTTTTTTTTCTTTTGCGAAAACTGTTTTTATCCAAGTAACGGCATCCCGAGTTTTACCAGTAATTTAAAGTTTTCATCCTGTTCCGAAAATTTCCGAGAACTAATTATTTTTAATCGAAAGAAGATACTTCCACTTTTTATTTTATTCTTTACGATTTTTTTTTTAATTACAATTATTTTTTTAATTTTTTATGTCGAAATTGCATTAATTTTACCTCTTATTTTAATTATTAAATTCTCAAATTTATTATTTTTAATTTATGGCGAAAATAAGACGCATGTGACATTACTGGGTCAAATTTGCCCACTACATAAATTCATATAGAAACATACATATGTATATATAGATTCTGATAATATTTTTTATATTCCTGACATGTAATAAAGGTTTCAGAATAAGTTTAACAAATAAAATTTTTACATGAAGAACATTTATTAAAATATTTTGTTGATTGATTTGGACAAAAAAAAAAAAAAGCACCGGACCCTCTTCAAATTGCTTATTTTTAAATTTGAGCTTGTCTTTTTGAAGTTTTTCACATTTAGTATGATTACCTTTTGTCATATTCGATCCATACCTAAGTTTTCCGAATAAATACGTCGTTTATACTTTTTATTTCAATTCCAGTATGGATTAACACTTAGAAAAATTATGTGCGCGTTGTATCTTGAAATATCCAAAATTTTGTATAAGAGTTTGAGGCCATAGATTGGTTCTCCTCTTACAAGTTTTGGTACTAATAAGTTGGTCCGCACTTCGTGTCATTGTAAAAGTAAATGATTTCAGGCTTTTTGGTGTTAGCTTTTATTTCTTCGGCGTGGTGTAATATGCTGTGCAAGACTACGTATAAATTTTTTTAGGTGCATATCTAACTACGCTTTGATGAAGGGACAGCGTCCGGTGTATGTAACTAGCTGCTTATGTACTGTCCCACTTTCACCACGGTTAAACTTTTTCCGAAGGTTTCGTTCCCAATGGTTCCAATCTATAATTGGAGCAAGTTTATCGTAAACTCGGCATTCATTTCCATCCGATCTCTTGTCAAATCGTATTACTCGTGATATATTTTGAAATTTTCACTGTCTATATGAATAGTGGTCTGCATTTGTGGTCATTCCATAGACTCCAAGGCTTTACCATAAGATCGGTATACACCAGCCAACAAAATAAGTCCGAAATATGCTTCAGTGGTTATGTTATCTACATGAATCCAATTTTCTCCAAATAATGATTGACCTAAAAGCATTATTTGAATACTGACAACACTAAATTCTTAGTTAGGGGCTGTGCACATATTATGTAACGCTGGTTTTAGATATTTTATACCCTCCAACCCCCTTCCTAACGCTTTTTACTAATTTTTCAGTGCAAAATTTTTAATCCGTAACACCCTCTGGAGCGTTACGTAATATGTGCACCGCCCCTAACCTTACAAATTCGACATATCAACTAGATTTATAACATCACTTGGGATAAATAATAAAAATGATGACTTGTTGCTGTCTCCCCTACACCATAACGCGTAGGCTCAGAAACGAGATTTATATTATAAAGCCTGCCACTGCCATCACTATCGATTTTTCGGACCGCGTCTATATCCCATACTTAGAATTTTATGTTGTAGTATCAATTCTATTTTGTTTCAGAAATTCACAGCTACTATTACTAGATCATGAATATATTTAAAGGGTCGTATATATTACCAACTTCAGAAGCTGAGTTTTTTCAAAAATGATAATACCCAAAAATAATACTCGTTCTAAATTCAAATATTTTACGATATCCTTGAAAAGGAGTTATTCTTAAAAATTTTAATACGAATATCCCCAAAATGTCCTTGAATCAATACCAAAAGAAGTTAAACACGTTTTAAGCTGACTCTGTTCAATATCAGAAATAAACAAAACTTGTATAATAAATTTTTTTCTTTTCCTTTTATTTTTCGATTTGAATATTCAAATGTGGCCGAATTATCCCTGGTGATGTGTTACAAAATAATGTGAGTTCTATGTTCAATGCCAACAATTGACAAAATAAATTTTGAAATTAAAATGAGAAAGTAAAACACTTTTAATTTAGTTAAGTATTGAAAATATCAATTCAATTGCGTTCCGGCATAAAAATGCGCATAAGTAATGTCGTTTAGGGATTGATTCAAATATGCGACAGGATGGATTTTATTGAAAAGGCTTTTCCCACCAAGTTTTTCGGTGTACAGATTTAACAAATTTCATCTTTATATTAAATTTCAACTGAAATCAACAAATTAAATTTATAAAATATTAATTCCTCTACACTTTCTTTGTACAGTTTGGAGTAGAAAAATTTGCTCTTTCTGCAAACAATTTTAGATGTCAATGACAAAAAAATTCGTATTTTATACAAAGCGACATATTAATAAATAAACGAAATAAGCAACAAATATTTACTTTTCACATTATATATTTAGCCGCAAATACTAGAACTTTAATAGAAACATACATACGGGGTCAATACATACGAACAATGTAGATGTGTGTGTGTGTGTACCCAGCAGGAATTTTCAGAAATTGTTGGTCATAATAATTGTCTTCGATGGTAGAAAATGGTACTCTACGTGTTACAACTCTTAAAGATCTATTACCCACTTTCTGATCAATTTTGGCTTATTTTCGAGTCATAGCCACAGACACAGTGGGTATATTTTATGATCGCGGTGCCCACAAGTTCCTTATGGAAGAGCAAACACCAATACATTTAAAGAAAAACAAATTTTTATTCAAAATTTTTTGTTGTAAAAACAAATACATGCAAAGAAAACACAAAAAATATATTTCATATATTTATTTCATATCATACGTTAAACAAAAACAAAATGTACATTGATGATCGCTGTCGTCAATGTTTACCAGCAAAGCATACGAAAGTGTTGTTGCTTTGCTCTTGCGTGTATACAGTGAAGAACCACAAAAAAAACTAATAAGACAAAGTTGTTTGTGTATTTCGCATTGAGGTTGCTGAGTGCTGTATGAGTATATTAAAACACACAGCTAAGAGTATTACAAAAATAAATGAGCATGAAGAGCATAGGGCCTGGGCACCAATGTTTTATGACTAGATAATGAACTCATGTGTAATTATTTTAATCGTTAATAAATTTCTGATCTGATTTATAAAATTTTGTGATCCTTTCATAGAATGTGATATTTCAATCACCGACGATGCTCTTCCTCAGTTTAGAATATGACCGAAAAAATTCTCAAAAAAATGCCAGCGGGGCAAAAGCTCGTAGTTGCCTGCACAATTACATATGGGTAAACCAAACATATATTGACATGTTTGTCTTAACTGTCACTGTCATTGACATGTTAATAAATAATCTAACACGCATGCTGAACAATATTGAGGTAAATTGTATTAAATAGAAAAAAAAAAACAATTTTCTTTTTTTTTTTTCAAAAAGTCAAAGAAGACAAAGAAAAATCAGAATTGTTCAATCGTTAAGATGTTGTGTAAATATTATTGTTTATTTATGCCATTTTACAAGACATTTGTGTAGAGCCATAAAATATGCAATAATTTTCTGTTTTTTTGTATTTTGTTTTTCAATTCCTGTAAGTGCACTTGAGTTGTTTGTATTGATGTTTGATTGCATGTTTGCGCATATGTGTGTATGTATATGTATGTGTTTAAGTATTCGCATGCATTGGGTATGTATGTTTTTACTGTTTCCAAGATTTTTTTTGCTACAATCTAACGAATACAACCAAGTATTTTATGTAAGTCCATATGTATAGTATGAACAGTAGACTCGTCTCATATATAAATACTTTATCAGATAAAAAATTATATTTTTTGAATTTAGTAATATGCCAGCTTTTCACTCATTATATAGTAAGAATTTATTTTAACACTAAACATACCATAACATGTCAAATGACCCATTTTTAACTTTTGCATTGAAAATGCACGTATCATCTTATTGCTTTTGTACATTTGACTTCATGACTTTTTTAAATTAATTAATCTATAGTTCAAATAGTATTTTTTTTTATTTATTTTGTTTTGTTTATTTTGAGTAATATGTACTTGTATACTGTTATCTAACACAACAGGTCATTTGACCCTGAGAGCATTTTCTTGTTTTATAAGCTTATCGAGTCATATTGCTCATCGTTGAATTTGCACATTTCTGCAAAGACTGTTGCGTAAAGTTTTTGAATAAAAATAGCTGAGAATAATTTCAAGAAAATATCAAAATTTTAGACTGGACTTAACTTTTTACTATTTGAAAAGGTAGGAAAAATTTAAGGTTTTGGTAAGTAGCTTATATTTTATTTTGATGGCTTTAGAAATACAGGTAGCTCTTTACCCAGAAATATATTGAAGCAAACAAAGCAGTACAAGTTCTTAGAAGATATTATATATTATTATATTGTGGACAGTTTTCGGAAATTGTTGAAGATGAATTTGCTGAAAATGAAGATATATTGTTTCTAAATGAAAATGAGTTTGATTCTATTTTGATACTTACGGTGGCGAACGTGACCAACTTTAAATAGACAAAAACAATTTAAATGTTATTTCTTAACATTTAACATTTTGTTGTTTAATTATATACAAAAAAGCTTTGCTTAAATTAATATTTTAATATACCTCCTACTTTCAGTTGTGACGCGTTGTTAATAAACTATATGTTATTAGAGGTTGAATGTGATATTACAAAATAGATTAAATCAAAATGAAAATTTATCGTTAATTGGGATTCAATATTTCTCTTCGAAATTCTCCTCAGACTTTGTACAAGATATTTTGTGGAATAATTGTTATCATATATCACCTCTCTTAAAGAAGATGATATTTAAAGAAACCAAGCAATAGAACATTATCAGAAATAAGAAATTGAGTTTGTGCCACTTTGTAGACTGCTTGTTCATCTTATGGGGAAATTTATTAAAGTAATAAATTATGAATATTTCTCTATAGTAATATCGTAAAATAATCAATTTCTAATAACATAAAATTTTTTGGCATACGGTGAACCTCGTGACGGAAATGCCCATATGTGAGCTACGCATCAGTTCTTAGTACATTTTTCTACCATGTGACTCATAATAAAATATCGGAGTACGTTAATATAAATATAGAGAGACACAAGTTTAAATTATAATAAAACAAGGAAATATATTATTGGAAAGAAAATTTTATGTAATTAATGTTTAAATATGATTTCTGCCATGTGGCGCGTAGAAGGCGTAATCTACACAAAATTTCAACAACTTTTCGCAGCTTTTGCGGCCGTATTTCGCCAATAAATCTTCGAATGTTGATTTCCCGGTGTTCAATTGTTTGTGGTTTATCGACGTAGACAAGTGACTCAACATAACCCCAAAGAAAATAATCGAATGGGGTTAAATCAAACGATCTTAGTTTGCCAATTAATTGGGCCATTACGTAAAATTAATTTTTCATCGAAATTTTCTTTGAGTAAATCAATTGCAGCGCCCGCTGCGAAATTAGTTTGACGAATAGAACAATTATTTTGATTAAAAATTTCAACAATTTGCAGGCGGTGCTCTGCTGTAAGTCGATTCATAATGAAATTTTAAAGCAAACTAAACAAAAAGCAACGATCAGCTGTTAAATGCTCAAATAGAGCAGTGATGACAACTCAAAGCTGCGACACTCTAAAAACACCCATATTTTTATTATTATCTTATTAGAAATATTCACTGAAAAGTACGAAAAAATTAAATATATTTATGTAAAAATGAAAATGGTATTAGATATTAAAGGGCTGCGTGAACGTGGTCATCAATGAACATACTCATATGTTCATTGACTAAAACTCTATTTCGAATAAAAATCAGAACACCAAATAAACATATTGCGTTGTTCATAGTAAGAGTGAGAACATTTTGTTTCACTTCGTTAACACAAAGTGTTTGTTCATTGAAACGATTTTTATTCGAAGTTCTCGCTCTCATCTCACAGTTTCTTATTAATACGCAATAGCAATGTTGCCAATTTTGTGAAATCATGTAATCTTTTGCATGCGCTGCCCATGTGTAATTACTTGCACATGTAAATTCAAGTTTTAACTTTTACACGCATGGACGTATGTATGTATATACTATTCATATTACGAGCACTAATAGTAAATCAAATTCAATATATATTTTAGTTTGTTATTTGTATTTCTAAATAACATAAACCTTCAATAAACGTTAATAAACGAAATAAATCATTAATGATTAAACTGTAAATTTTTTAGAGTTTTTTGCCTTCTTTTTTTTGCGATTTAGTCCATTCTATGTTTAACGTATTTCTTAAATGATTCTCCTTTTTGCTACAACTGGCAACACTGATCTTTGAGAGCATATTGTTTTTGCATGAACATTATTGATATTTATTCAAGACATGTTCGTTTTCACATTTGTAAATGTTCGTTCGCTCTTGTATAAGTGAACACACAAACTTCATTACGCTCGTCTCTTAAATATCGTGTGTTGATTCTTCTCTGTTCATAGTTATTCATCGGTATTGAATAGAAACGAATGAATAAAAGATAATGATGAAAGTTTCATGATCATCATTATTAAGTTTGACGCAGCCCTTTATATCTAATGACACATACGAGTACATATAGATGGCTTAATATAGAAAGGTCATATCTCGTTTTTTTTTCAAAATCGGTTTTTTTCATGTTCTGGTAGACAAAACTCGAATACACCTCCCTTAAAATATTCAGTTTTCTATGTTGATGAATAACAGATTTACAGTTATTAAAAACAAAAAACTCCCAACTCATTTTTTACATGTTATTTTTTTCAGATTTGATGGAGTTTTTTCCTTCTCCTATAAAGTAGCTAAAAGTTGAGATACGACCTTTCTATATTAAGACATTGATATGAAACAGAAGTAGTTCTTCATTATTCTGATGTTTTTTTAAGCCCATAAACTCTCAGAAATCACATCTTTTAATGATCCCTTATTTGTGCTGCTTTAAAATATCAATTCCTTTTTTTTTGCATTTTTTTGACAATGCAATAAACATGATTGTAACAACCGAACTACATGTGTATGCAGTTCTTTCTTTTTTTTTATCCCTCAATCCCTTAGATGCCATCAATGTGCCATTAAAATATGCAACATTTTACACTCATAAGAATTCGTTACTATTCTCCTGTTTCATTTATATCCACGAAATATTACAAGAATGACACTGCTACAAATGAAAATACATATAACGAAAAATAAAATAATATCTGTGACATCATGTACGTACATACATACATACATATGTATATATGTATGTATATATTTCTGTATTTCAATATATCATTTCAGCAGAAAGCAAGAAAAAGAATACAAAAAATTAAATTCAAAAATATTTTGCATGCATTTTGTTTAACTTGCAAATTTATTACTTACCCCCTTGATACGTTCGCTGTACAGTAAAATTTTATCTGTGTGTGTGTGTTTGTGTGAATCTACATACGAGTATATTTTTCTATTTCTTTTATTTCTTATGCTTGTTGCAACAATAATATAGTTTGACTAAGTTTTTCATTTGCAGAAATTATAAAAAAAAAAGAAATAAAACGCGAAAGGCGGAATTCTTTCACATTCACATTGCAAATGAGTGCAAAAGTATTTACTTCCGTTTGTCATTTTTATTTCACTCCAAAACTCCCCACACGAAAATTTCAGTCTGTTTAAATGTATAAATTTGACTTTTTCTTTTCAGCAATTGTGAGGCAATAATTGTGGAGAAGCAGAAAGTCAATCAGTGGTTTAAAGGTATGTTCAAATTTAAAAGTTAAATCTTCTAATTTATTGAGCTAAAATTTATTTCATTCAAAGAAATAGTAATTTTTTTATGCAAATAAAAGTGGGTTTGCTGTTTAATCGACTTTTAAATTGTTTGTTTAATACACTTAGTATAACCAAAGGCGAATAATCTAAATCTACTTAGACCCGATTTAGACACGCAAAGTTTATTTAGATAAAGTTTTTTTCAATTTTCTTTTTAACTTTCTTTGGTGTTTCAACGCAACAAATTTCGTTTTACAAATTTTATTTCCCTTTGTGTGATCGTTTTTAATTTGTTGACGTTTTGCATTTGTTGCTTTATGAAATTTTTCTATGCACATATACGTACATACAAGCGTACATATGTAATCTAATATATTAAAATCTCGTGTCACGATGTTTGTTATCGAACTCCTCCGAAACGGCTCGACCGATTTGTAATGAAATTTTTTATGCATATTTGGTAGGTATGAGATTAGGTTTTAAAGTACGTATATTTTAAACCGCTAAGGGCATGATGAGTGGAGGGAGGAGGCAATTCCTGTAGTTACTAAACTATTAACCCAATTCGTATATCAATTTTTATATATATAGATAGATTTCAAATAGTCAAGATTAAAATAGGGTGTTGATGAGTGGGTAGAATGGTTCCCGCATATAAGAAAATAGCTTCTGGGCGAAGCCGGGATAATCATCTAGCATAAATATATAAATACAACTATGTACGAGTATACGAGTTACTTCAAAGTCTGTACTCCCCGTCACTCACTCTCCCTGTCGACAGTAAATGCAAGACTTTGTAAAGTTAACTTTGAGTTTCTAAATGCGATCTTTCAAACTCTCTTTCTTTTCTTTTGTTCCTTAACCTTTCACCTACAATTATTGCACATCAAAACATAGAAAAAATTGTCGTATTGTTAATACTTTCTTTGCAAATCGATTTGAAGAAAATTATACGCATATTTTGTTTGTTTGTTTCTTATAATTTACATGCATATGAAATACGTGTGCAAGCATTAGTAACTAATTAATACGCTTCAATCTTCCAAACTACTAAACTCACAATGTCTTGTTCACTTCTTTGAATAAATATTTTTAATTTGATATCAGTTTTGTCAATACCGCTTCAATAATGTGGTCATAAAATCGATCACAAAAACTGATCTTGCCTATTAATTGTATAGATAATCATAAACATACTTACTTTCTTTTCCAACCACCAAATAAAACTTACACTTTTACAGTTCTCATTATTCGAGATGTTAAGCTCCTGTGAAAATAAAATTAAGTACCAATGCTACCACACTGTTGGAAGAAGATTAAAAAAATTTCGCATACTTGGTCCTTTAATAACATTTTGAAAGGTTTCATACAGATATTAATGAATACAAAATTTTTTATGTGTGGCTTATCTTCGTTTTTTTTTATTACTAAAAGTTTTATTTGTTGAATGTTTTATTTTTTTAATACTCGTATGATACTCTTTGAGTTAGTCGATTTATTTACTGCCTGTTCCACGATGATAACAGAGTTCTTTCGTTCATTTTAGAATGTATTTTTGTTTAAAGAAAAAAAAAAAAAAATAAGTCCGTCGACATCGTGGAAAGGGGATTTAGTCCTGGGACCTCTTTTTGTTTTATCACTTTTTCGCTCTTTTTTAAAATATTTTTGCTTTGGTGTTTGCAATCTTTTAAATTTTTTTCAATATGGTCTTCTGCGATTTAGGCGTTTCTTTTTGTCTTGGCGATTCTTTTCTTTATCGTTATTTCGAATTTTTTACGTTTTTTTTTTTGTAGTTTTTCCCCGTTCTTGGCTGTGCAATATTTTCGATATGGCATTTTTCAAGTTAGTCGCTTCTTTTTGTTTTGGCGATATTTTTTTTTTTTTGTTGTATCATTATTTTGAAAGTTTGACATTTTTATTAATTTTTTTCCTGTTGTTGGCATATTTATAATTGGAATTTTTTCGACATGGCATTTTTCGAGTTAGTTTTGTCATATTGTTTTGGCGATTTTTTTTGAAGGTTTGACGTTTTTTTTTATATATTTCCTGTTGTTAGTTGTTTTAGTTTTGTAATTTTATCAATATGACCTTTCTTGAGTTATTCAATTATTTAGGTTTTGGCGATTTTTATTGTGTTTTAGCGTTTTTTTTACTTTTTTAATTTTACTATATTTTAGTTATATTTTCCTTTAGTCGATTTCTCTATTTTTGCAATTTGTTTTTCTTTTGTATTTCTTTTGATTTGAAGATTGATGTTGAATTACTAACAGTTTTTTCAATGTGGACTTTTTCTCGATTCTATTAAGCTTAGCTCGTCTTTTGTCTTTTTTTTTGTATTTATTTTGTCTATTTTTAGTATGAAATTTTTCGACTTATTCGATTTTTTGAGTCTTTTCGTTTTTTTTTTTTTATCTTATCGTTTTCTTCAATTTACTTTTTTATTATGTTTCACCCAATTTACACGATGACTTTTGCGACGTTGCTTTTTCGACGTCTCTTTTTTCTTGTAGGTGAGCGGGAAGAAAGAGGGGTAAACAAAAAGTCATGATTTGTGTTTTTCAAGTCTTTTTTCTATTTCTCTTTGTTAATAATGCAGATTAACCGATTGAATAATAAAAAACAACCCTCACTGTAAAAAACAAAACAAAATTGGGAAAAAAGACATGTAACTAAAAGACATCGTATGAACGTACAAAGTTTTTGGTAGCAACTTCAAAAGGGAATTAAGTAAAAACGACGTCGCAAAAGTCATCGTGTGAATTGGGTGTTTGCTTGTGTTGACTATTTTATATTTGGAATTTTTTCTATATGACTTTTTTCGATTATTTTTTCAGACTACATGTGTTTTCTTTAATTTTTCTTTTTTAGGCGATTTGACGACTTTTTCATATTGATTGATGTCTCTTGTTTCGTTTTGGTGATTTATTTCAGTTATGAAGATATTTTTCGAATTATTTGTTTTGTTTCATTTAAATGTGTTTTGTCGTCTACGCTATTTTGTTTGCCATGTTTTTCGAGTGTTAAATAAACACCCAATTTACACTGTGATTAAAAATTCATGAATTTTTTCGTCTTATCTTTGAAAGTATCTTCGTAAATCCTCTTGCATTTTTACTATGATTTTTAAGCATGCTTAATTTCTCATGAAGTGTTGAGTTTTTAGCGTATAATCGCTCAATCTTTTTTGAAAGTAGAAAAAGGATAAAACATAATAACAAAAATCGAAACAAAAGTAAAAGAAAATATAAAAAAATGCATGGAAAACAGAAAATGTGATTATTTTTCTACCCTTCTTTCTTCTCTACCCCGCTCGCCTACCAAAAAAAATGTCATGATATTTAGTCATGACTAAAAATTACCGTGTAAATTGGGTGAAAGTCTTTTGTAGAAACTTCATAGACGCCAGACTTGCTGAATGTCGATGTCAGGCTTTCAGAATCAATTCTGATATTTTCTTCTAACGTTGATTTAATTCTTTTAAATGTTGAACACTACAGTTGTCATCCTAGTGATAGACGTGCTAGGGATATGGTGGACTATCAGGATAAGCGCACGGCATAGGAAATATGTATAACAGTCAGTCAGTCGTCATCCAGTGTCTGGAAATCATAAAGTCAGAAACGTGTAGAGCATTTGTTTAAATTTATTGAAGAGGAAAATTGTAACACCATTTCCTTTGCATTCAAAAAATGGGGCCCGAAATACACAAAAGCGAACACAAAATGAAACAAAAATTTTGTTTTATATATTTTTTTTTTTTTTTGAAATAAACAAATTTTGCAACCTTTTAAACGATTTTTTTCTATTTTTTTTTTAAACAAAATAATTTTACATGCATACGAGTAAATTCATTTCGCTATTCTGTATTTTTAACAATGGCAGGTGCAGTTGTAAAGTTTTTTAAAATTGATTTAAAATAAATGTTTAATAACAAAACGAAAATCAGACGCCTGTCGTCATGCTACACGACATGGTATAAGAGAAAGAATTGGAATGATGTTTTCAGCAACAGCCTTTTTTATTTCATTTGCTGGGCGCCTACTTTTTTCTGTACCAAATCTTCTATTCTATGATTATTTTGAATTTCACAACTTTTTAAATGTTGGCTTAAGAAAATTTCCTGTCATTTGATTTTATTAAAATGCATGTGGCTTCTTTTAATCATGAATAGCGGGAGTGTTTTGAATTTATTTCGCTAAATTTCACTTTTTCACTTTTCCTACTCCCATAATCATTTTTTTGCTCGCTTAACAAAAATTTTTTAATGGCAGTAAATTTTATACATATTTTATATCTGAATAACGTTGTGTTGCTACTCCCACTTGCAACAATGCTCATATACACACATTCATTTAAAATATGTTGTGCTTGCAGTTGTATTCGGTTTAAAATTTTTTTTTTTTTTTTTTTTTGCATTTTTGGCAAATGAAAACTCATTTGTCACTTGTCACATTGTAGTTGATGATGCAATTGTGCTACGAATGCGTCTCGGTCTGTCTGTTGCTGTTTTTTTTTTTATTTTCTTTTATATTTTGTATTTTCCTGTTAATTTTTTACAATTTTCATTTTTATTCTGCTAAAAATTTATTTTATATAGAATTTTTTTTCCTTTTGCCTTTACAACATAGTTTGCATGCTGATTTATTGCGGTTAAAGTAACTTTAAGTATTGTAGTTGTTGTTCAATTGCTTTTGGAGTGTTAAGTCGGAAATTGCTGTTATTTTTATTTAATTTTGTTAAAAAGAGATTTATTGTTAATTTCATTAAACAGATTAGAGCAGTTGAAATTAAAAGTAGTTGTGTAAAAGTTCAAAATTTAGTTGGAATATTAAAGTTTTATAATGGAAATGGAAAGGGACATTGTTTTATTTTTAATTTTTTATTTTTTTTTTTTTAATGCTTCATTAAGGGAATTTAACATTGAATTTAAAATGAAACGTTGGGCAAGAAATTTCTCCGTTGTGGCTTTAGTGTGAACACAGTTGAAACTATAAAATATATTAAAACTTTTTGCAAACTTATTGGTATGCAAAATTCAAAATCAAACCGCAGATCTAGATCTAAAAGTACCTTAAGTACGAAATGATTTAGGCTTAGTGCTTACTAAAACTAAAGCTTAAGAAATAATTAAGTAGCCGAAAAATGGCCACCAGAAAGTTATCACAGTATTTTGCCAATTATTTTTAATAATTGTCAATTGAACATAGTGTGAACGCTGTTGTACATAAAACATAATTATTTTTTTTTTTAATTATATAAAGAGCTTTTCTAATACCAGGACATAAATTTGATTCTGCTAAATTAATATCTTCGGCCAAAAAAAAATTTGCGAAATTTGGTTGTGTTCGCGCAGAATGTTTTTTTATAGAAAGGAAAATTCAATAATTTTACTTCTGAATTCTCTGTCTCTATTTTAAAAAGGACTTTATTGGTAGCATTAAACTTTCATGGAAGTATGCATAAAAAATTAAATAGATTTCAAATGTTTTTTAGTACCAAACTATAATATAATAAATAAAATTAAAATAGATTTCCACTCGATTTGAAATTTTTAGGAATAAAGCTTTAAAATTAATATAAAAATATGATCAACAAAATACAGAAAATTAATTGGATCTAATTCTTTGCTCGAAATTATAAATAAAAGGTGTTTTTATAGATAAGCTGAAAATAAGCCTGAAACTTTTGACCACATTTGCCGCATTATTGCCGATATACGGCCACAAATGTTGGAAAAAGTCATCGAAAATTTGACCTCCAGATTAGACTAAGTCCGATCCAGCAAATTTAAATTATAACTCCTTAATATTATCTTTCGAATAAAGTAAATTTCATTTTAATTTAAAAAAAAATCATCTTTGTTTAATACCATTTCAAAATTCTAGACCTCTATAAGGAACACCCTTTATTAAAACAAAGTATTTAATAATTATTTCATATTGATAGTAATTTATCTGTAACACCCAATTCACACGATGACTTTTGCGACGTCGCTTTTTCGACGTCTCTTTTTCTTGTCGGTGAGCGGTGTAGGGAAGGGTTAAACAAAAGGACCCGATTTGTGTTTTTCAAGACTTTTCTTCTATTTCTCTTTGTTACTTTTCATTATTTTCATTATTTCAAAACAAATTGGGAAAAAAGACATGCAACTAAAAAATATCATACGAACACACAAAGATTTTGGTAGCAACTTCAAAAGGGAATTCATTAAAAACGACGTTGCAAAAGTCATCATGTGAATTGGGTGTAAGTTATTTATTTTTAACAGATAAAAAATAAAATCTTTATAAGTTTATTTAAGCGTACAGCAGGAAGTCATTGGAAGGCTTAAAATTATAAAATTTCCTCATGCAAATACTTTATTGCTTACCTTACGTTTAGCTTTGAAATGAGTCTATAATACGACAGCTCACATTTTTTTTTCTCGTTCTTACAAAAATATGCACTCATGGTACTCACATTGCTTTTCAAGATAATATGACCCGCGAGAATTAATCAAAAGCTTTTACAAACTTCATCTTGATTTTGATGTTGGTTTTTCTTACACTTCATAAAGTGCGAGTAATTTGTATTTTTGTTTTTGTTTCGTATTTATAGAAGTATGTACTTATGCTTTTTCATTATTTGCTTCAGTTCCATTAACATCATCATCAGCAGCAGCATTACCATCAGCAGAATCATGTTGTTGTTGTTTCCTTATTTTATTATTCAATTGAAAATTCATAGATTCATTTAAACATTGAAAAGTTTTATAAAATAAAATGTTTTAAATACGTTGATGATGTACGGATTTTGTTTTTCAAATAAAAATAAAACGCAGACACATGCACTCGTACTCGCACTCGCACACACACAAACATACTTACACTTTGACAAACTGTAAAAAGGAAGACGGAAATTGATGGAGCACTTTTGTGCAAAAACTTTTTTCCGGCAATACAGAAGCAACAAAACGGCAATTTGGGTGGGGTTGACTGGGGGGTAGGGCGTATTAATTTTTAGAAATATTTTGTAAGTAATTTTAAAGTAGTCAGTCGTCGTCAGGACTTACGCACATGCAGCAAAATCGTATAATATTTTCCTAAATAAATGATGACAACCTTAAAAGCGTTTTGTTGTTTTCACAGACATTTAGTCAATCATCAATGTGTACTGTTGGGTCATTTGAACATAAAACTTTGGCATTGCTTCGAAAATAGACGATAGACTGAAAGCCTGAGTGTCTCTTTGTGCTGTGTCTTGGCAGTTGTTAATTTTTTATATTCATTACTTTTTACTAGAATAAATAATTGAGATTTAAAATTTCTTTTTTGTCAAACATTCAAAAATACCAGGATAGTTATGTTTCTGAACAGTTCATGATTTTTCACATAAATTTTTTATTTGGTTGTTAAAAATGTAAAAAAAAATGTTATTGGATTTACAAAAATACATAATATTTTCATTGGCGTTAAAAGTATTTTGTAAATTTTAATATTTATTAGTAAGAAAATTTCTCAACTTGTCGTCTTCACTAGTCGGTAAAACGCGTGTTTTTTATAGAGTGTCGCAGCTTTGCGTTGACATCACTGCTTTATTTGAGCACGCATTTACATAACAGCTGATTGTTGCTTTTTTGTTTAGTTTTCTTTGAAATTTTATTATGAATCGACTAACATGAGAGTAAAGGCCGTGTCAGATACAACTTCGTCGCTTTGCGTGACGTTTCTAACTTTAATGAAAAAGCGTAAAGCAAAAGCTGTATGACACAATAAAAACTTTGACAACACTCATTTTACCTATAAAAAGTGTTGGTAGTTTTTACATTTAATTGTCAAAGCGCACAAAAAGTTGAGAGTTGCCTAACTTTTGGCTTCGCGTTGCGTTAAAAGTGCTTCATGTGGCATGTTTCATATAAGTATCTACATTTTATCTTAGATGTCAAAGCGAATCTACAACGCAACGCGAAGCAAAAGTTTTGTCTGACATGGCCTTAACGCGTGAAAATTGTTGAAATTTTTAATCAAACTCATGGACTAGGGGGCGCTACAATTGATGTACTCAAAGAAACTTTTGGCGAAAAATTAATTTCACGTAATGGTCCAGTTAATAATAATAAAAAAAATAATAATAAAAAACATATTTTTAGAAGGGAGTAGTTAGGTCTTCCTGAGAAGGCTAGCGAGCATGAGTACTGGCTCCAAAAGAACCTCCTAGGCAGACTTTATGGAAGACCTTATAAACGAAGGCCATCAAAAGTTCGCCGCCATTTGTGTTCCAATATAAAATTCAGCATATTTAATCCTGATTAGGGATTGATCAAATATGCGATAGTATTGATTTGAGGTAAAAGAAATGTGTACGGCTTACATGCATTCAACTTCAAAGCCGGTAATTTTCGTCCTAAATCAACCCGAATGCGTTTTTTTTTTCAAATATACGTAAATTAAGCAAAGTACACTTCCAACAATCATAGACATCATTATCAATTGACGCCTAATAAAAAAATCTATAAAAACGCCAATGCAGTTAGTTGCATTATTACAATAAGCTTTCTGCTCCTCTTACTTGTTAACAGTTCTAGTAATAGAAAAAGTAAATGAAATCTAATGCGACGATTATATATACGGTGGATTTTGGTGCACCAAACAACAATAGACGCATTGCAATAAAAACAAAGTCATACAGAAAAGCTCAAATCTAAGATGCAAAAAGTATTATTCCCATCTCTGCCTGCTGCACCACCACCTACTGGCATCAAACCAAAACATATGAAACTTCTCTTCATTCTTTTTTCGCACACACTCAAACACACATAGAAATTCATTTGCTTATGAATATTTCTCTGAAAGACAACAGTATTCGATTAACAATTTCAATTTTCTGCTCCAAATATTTTAATGTCGCTGTCAATACAAATGAAAACGCAAAAAAAAACATGAACATTTTTGGTGCTTTCAGTGTATTTCGTTGTTGGCAGCATTTTATTCTGTATGAGTTTCGCCTGACAGTTACGTTAAAGAGGGCAAGTGAAAATTTGTACTGCTGTTTTGCTACTATGAAATGAATTCATTCGTTCTTAACACTATTCATTCGCAGCTATGAAATATGAGCAAATTTTTGTTGTTGGAAGTGTTTCCATGGATGCATGTCTGCATGTGTGTATGTGTGCATGTGTGCAAGCGTATGTAGGACAATGTTCAGATCATGTTGAGCAACAAAAATTACGAATGTTGTTGTGATTATTGCAAAATTCAGCATCACATTCACTGTAATTTCGTTGGTAACCATAAATGTTGTTACCAAATAGCTTTATAGCAAAAATATATTTCTCTTCTTTTTTTTTTTAATTTTTTTGTTCAGGAATTCACGCACACGTACATAGAGAATTTTATTGAATGCATTGTTTTAGAGGGTGTTTGTAAAACTTGTGTTATTTGCAATGAATTTTCAAATATATTTGCTAGTCCGTAAGAACTCGAAGAAGTAAAAAGTTATTTGGAGAATTTCTAAATTTACCATCTGGAAAACATATTAATTACACTGTACAACAAAATAAAAAAAAAAAAAAATAAAAAAATGTTCGAAACAGTAGGGATGAAACCTTTAAAAGATTATGCCTGGAGACGACTAGAAATATTGAATATTTTAATGATCCTTAATGATGTCTAATGACTACTTGGTCACTGTCTTGAACAAGAAACCAAGAAGGCCTACAAATTCATAAAAATTTTGTAAGCCGGAAACATAAAATTTTAAAAGCAGTACTTAAAGAAAGTGTCAAAAAGAAGCCAATATCGTGAGAAGTGTTGTAAAAGTATAAACTTTATTCTTTATTAAATTAAAAATTTCCCCACAACAAATTTAAATTTTTTTTATGGAAATTATGATTTTTATCAACTGATTTTTTTCTTGACTTAATTCAACATGAAATTAACATTTTTTCATTGATGACTTATCGCTTATTTGATTCAAAAGGAAATTGACTTCTAAAAGCAACATATAAAAGTTTTTGCAGTTTTCAATATTTTATAAGTTTTTATAAAATGAAACAAAAATTTTTCATAAAATCTGCTTATTTTTCGATCCTTAATTATAAATAACTGAGTTGATGTTTCCACAATACATACAAATGACTTGTATGTAGAAATTTTGTAATGGAATCACTCAAAATAATGAGTGGTTTTCATACAAATTTTCTACTCAAACCAATTGCTCGTATTATATAAACCGGACATAACTCTTAAAGATACAAGAAAAGAAGTTTCAGGTGGTATTGATGTATATTAATAAATCTCATCATTTTGGATCAACTTAGATTTTGGTCCTCCTCATTTTTCATCAAATATTTGAGAACTCTTTACACTGATTGTCAGACTAGTTGATTTTCACTGGATATGTGTGTAGTTAAGTGTGAATATAAAGTTTACTGCAATTACATTCCTCAAATCAAAGAGAAAGCATATGGTGCTTAAAAAAAAAAAAAAGAAACGCGGTTAAATTTTGTGCATCCATAGAAATTTAATTCGATTTGTGTTTTGCTTAACACAAACACCCACACACATCTTTCTCTCGCCGTAGAATCAGTTTGGCATATGGAATGTTATTGGCTACCAATTGGAAATTTGCCTCAAATTTGTTTGAATGCACACTTGGTTTAGAGAATTTTCTTTGTTATTAAATGTCAAGTGATATTTTTATATGTCAACTGCGATGGTAAATGCTGTGAAATATATTTATAGTGAATATTCGGAATATTTTACAATACGCATGTGAATTTGCTAAGAAAAATAAAAAGTATCATTTATTTTAATCTGGGTAGTATGATGTTCAAATTTCATAAAAATTCATTAAAAGAATTTCTCCGGAGAAAAAGTACCAAAAGTAAAAAATAAACAAAACTAAAAAATATCATGAGAAAAAATACCATTTTTTTTTCTTATTTCAGCGCCTAGAAAGTATGTTTATTTATAAAAAAAAAATTTGCATAAAAATAAAAAGTACCAAAACTTCTGCTTTTTCCCTTTTTCAAACCCCTAAAAATGGCTCATATTAATCTGTGTCAAATGATATCCGTCTACTGAATTTCATCCAAATCCTTAAAAAAATTTCTTTAGAAAACAAGTACCGAAAGTAACAAATCGCCAAAACTAAAAAATATCATAAGTAAAAAATACAATTTTTTTTCTCATTTCAGCCCCCAGAAAGTATGATAATTTACAAAAACTTTATAAAATATTAGTAGAGAAATTAAAAGTAACAAACTTTATAGGCTTGACCTATTTTTACCGCCTCAAAAAGTATCCTATATTTTAATTAGTGTTACATGCCCGTCTACTAAATTTGTTCTGAATACTTTAAAAGAATTTTTAAGAGAAAAAGTACCAAAAATTAAAAAAAACATTAAAAGTAAAAAATAGGACCATAACTAAGAGTCATTTTAGTCCCTTAAAAGTATTTTAATTTATAATAATATATAAAAAATTAAAAAGTACCAAAAGTGCTAATATATCCTTTATAACCCCTAAAAAGTACCCAACATATTAATCATTTGCTTTTAAACTAGCAAATTTTATTCAAATCAATTAGGAAAATTTCTTAAGAGAAAAAGTACCAAAATTAAAAAAGCACCAAAATTAAAAAGTTACCATTAGTAAAAGAGGTACTAGTTTTTTGAATTTCAGCCCCAGAAATTATGTTAATTTCTATTAAAAAATTACAAACTTTTAAAAAAATAAATAAAAAGTACCAAAAATACTTATGTGTTCATTTTAACCATTAAAAGTAACCTTTATATTAATCTGGGTCATATGCTTTCCATCCACTAAATTTCATTCAAATCCATTACGAAAATTTATTGAAGAAAAAAGTACCAAAAGTAGAAAAAGCAACAAAAGTAAAAGGGTACCGTTAGTAAAAAATGACTAATTTTTGGAATTTCAGCCTCAGAAAGTATATTAATTTCTATTAAAAAATTATAAACTATTAGCAAAAAAATTAAAAGTACCAAAAATGCTAATATGTTCTTTTTTAACCGTTAAAAAGTACCCTATATATTAATCTGAGTCACTTGCTTTTAATCCACCAAATTTCATTCTAATCCATTAGGAGAATTTCTTAAGAGAAAAAGTACCAAAAGTAGAAAAATAACCGGAAGTAAAAAAGTACCATTAGTAAAAAGTACCAGTTTTTTTTTTTTAATTTTAGCCCCAGAAAGTATGCTAAATTCTATTAAAAAAATATAAACTATTAGAAAAAAGAAATTAAAAGGAACAAACCTACCAATTTGACCTTTCTTACCCTTAAAAATATACCCTATATTGTAATGAGTGTCTACCAAACTTTTTAAAATCTATTTAGCAGTTTGCGCATTGCAGTGGAACAAACTTTTTATATTAAACTTTCACGTTTATAAAATTGGTAGGATATAAAATATTAAAATGCTTTTGTTTATTTCCTACCGGCACTTTTTATTACAATGATTTCTTTTTTTTATTTTATATTATTTATTTATGGAAAATTTTGTTTATATTGTCAATTTGTTAAACTTATTTTTATTTGATTCAATTTGTGTTGACAAATTTACCATTTAATTGGACATTGATGTTAAAATGTCAACTGATAATATTTAACTGCGGTTCTGTTTGCTTTCTATTTTGCCGGAGGGATGATGAGTTATATACAATATTTTGCCATGATTTACTTAGTCGGTAGTACATATGTATGTATGTATGTAGTAATAATTGAAAAAAAGACACATTCAGTGTCTCCAATATCAAATAGTTGGTACAAATATTTAGATATTTTATTAAAAATTAAATATATTACCGAAAATGAAATACAACTCTCATGAATAGTCCGATGATTCAAAGTCCATTCTGGAGTTACCAGACCGCGTACAAGAGAGAGCAAAGAAGCCCTTGTATGTGTTCGCCTTCAGAATGGTAAAGTTACAATCGAACGTCCACAAACACTACTCCCCCTATCTTACTTCCCACAACCAGTTTTCTTAGTTCCGAAACAATGCACTGTATAAGTGAGTGCTGGTCCTAAAAAGTATTGACAGTTTGTTTGGTTTTATTTTCGTGACAGCGGCTTGTCTCTTAAGCTAAAATTGAATTTGCCGTTTAAGCTATTTTTGCGGTTATGACTCGATATAATGAATGATAACAATGAAAAAATCGTATGATTAATATTATAAATTGAATTCCCATACAAAAAATATTACTCATACGCAGAGGTGTATGCAAGAGCTAGGCGTAATTCCAAAATATCAGCTGCTGATTTGTATTCAACCAAGGTTCCAATACCTTTGCCGAAGTACAAAATATTGACAATTCATACCTTTTCAAAATGTTGTCTACAAGTATTTGTAACGACGTAAAAAATCAACAAAGTCATCGGTTTAAAAGTTAATACACTGCTTTGCAACTTTACATATATACACGATCGAAATACAGCACGCAGCACAATTATGTATCAACCTTGTATTGATATCTTTTTAAAGTCAGCCTATGTATTAAAGGGCTGTACAAGTCGAACATAAATGCTTTAGATGTGAAAGTTTCTATAGCGATTACTTCTATAATCAAAGTATAATGATCCTTGATTTACTGCATGACAGTAGAAAATCCTCAAAAAAATATTACTTTTTTTTTGAAAAGTATGTAAAGGGTGTTTTTTATAGAGTGACAGAAGTTTAATCATAATATCACAAGGAAATATTTTTTTAATATCAATGAAATTAGCTTTATTTTAAAAAAAAATTTATGAAATTAACGTTTAAATATAATTTCTACCATGTGGCCGCCTCGCTTGGCGCGTAGAAGGCGCAATCTGGAATATAAATTTTCAACAACTTTTCGCAGCATTTGCGGCCTGTTTCGCCGCTCTTCGAATGTTGATTTCTAGGTTTCAATTGTTTGTGTTTAGGGACTTAACATAACCCCCAAATAGTCTAATGGGGTTAAATCACACGATCTTGGTGGCCATTTAATTGAGCTGCACGATGACTTTGACAAATAGAACAATTATTTTGATTAAAAATTTCAACAATTTGCACGCGTTGCTCTGGTGTAAGTCGATCCATAATAAAATTATAAAGCAAACTAAACAAAAAGCAACTATCAGCTGTTAAATTGGTGCTCAAATAAAGCAGTGATGCCAACTCAAAGTTGTGACACTCTTTAAAAACACAGTATACAAATTCTGAGCTGCAACATGTTTTAATAATTTGCACAGGTGCCTTAAAAAATATAATCCTCCGAGGAGCATCGTTTATGAAGCTAGGTGTTTCATCATACCTTGGTGCTGTGCTTCCTGGAGAAAATGGCAACTGGCTATAAAACTTACGTGTTTCTATCTAATCTCTGAATCAACTGGCTCTACGAGTGCCGCTGAGCCCTACATTATATATGAATTAGTTTAGACAAGTGTTTTTTGTGTATTTCATTTATCTAACGATGTGCTTTCTGACCCTTTGGGGATAGATATTCCTGTGAGAACTGGCTATCGTCAATGCTGATGCTGGCAGGATTCTGGGAACGCTCATTGCAAAGGTTATCTTTATGTTGATGGCTGTGTTTGCCCCTGGCAGAGGTGTTGGGTAAATAACTGATGCTTGAGTACTTCTAGAGGAAGGTTGGACCTCCAACAACGTTAAGCTGTTTTCAAACAACAAAAGCTGTAGCCAACCAGCAAAAACTATTGCTTCGGTCGAAGCAGGTTTGTAAGGGAGAGATGTTTATTGTTCTTGTGTTTCCTGCTGCGAAATGCATGATTTTTGTTCGCGATGTCACACTTTGGAGGTCTTGTTTTTTACATAAAAGAGCGCTTTTTTCTATTCATCAAAAATGCGCTAAAATCATGTTTGAATGATCTGAATTATGCCTTCGTGTTACTGTGTCATCTACTACATAATTCATCTGTAGGCAAATACACAAGTTTAAATAAATAAGAGTGAGAGAGAGAGAGAGGCAGAGAGCATCTAAATGTAATTTTATCTTCCATTCGCAGTTTACTCTATTATTCGTGTCAACTAAATGTAAACAGCCGACCAACTTTAACGTGCTTAAAAATAAGTTGAGCGATCTATCTTCCTTTTTTTCGTGCAGCCTAAAAAGCGCTTCAAAACTGCGCATCTCGAAAGCATGAAATTTTGTTACTGCTTCCAGAAACAAAATAATTTTTTGATGAGCAGCGTAAGCTAGTGACAAAACACGATATAAGAAATTTTAAACACTGAAGCAAGGTGTTTCTTCGTAGTTGGAGGTCAAAGCATAAGAAGTTGCTATCTTCTGAGTTCCTTGCAAGTCATACTGCTGTGCCTTCGTGGAAACTTGAAGGTGGTGGAGTTGTATTTGAACCACCATCAGGATAGGCAGCAATGCAGTTGGTGACCTTTACCTTTAACACAACTTTTCCTAACACTGAATCCAAATTTAACGAAAACTGTCAATCTGTCAGTCTGATATCTACCTATGATATACATATAAGCAGTTTGATTTTATATAAATACTTATTTATAAAATTATTACACGAATTTTCTTCTTTTTATTATTTAGCAATTTTCAAACCAAGATTTTTTGTCTCCTTTCATATTATTTTAGAAAGTAATGACATATAATTTTGTTTTTTCTTTCATTTCTATTTTACAAATCATAATCACATTTATTGTAGTTGTTCTTTATTTTCTTTAACTGGATGATTTTAAAATAAATCAAATGGTATTAAGTCTCAAAAGTAATTTTCTTTTTTCGCTCTACTTTCACATTCTATTGTTGCAACAAATTGATGTAAATTATTGAAGTCATTAACTTTATAACAATACAAATCCTTACATATATGCTTTGCATTAAAAATGCTGCAAGATATTCTTCTCTTGCTTACACTGAATATTGCTAACAAAAAAAAAAAAAAAAAAAAAAAAAAAAAACAAAATAGATGCACGTCATTTTTACTAGAAATATCATCATTTATCATTTGTCAAAAATTTAGTCATACTGTCACAATCTTACTCACACACTCATCTAATACTAACACATTCGCATGTAAAGATAATATTTTTATTATTTATTTACATTTCAAATAGATGAAAAACAAAATTTTTGACTTATTGTCTGCTACATGTTCTGAAGCATGTAATAATGCTCGTCATATTACAGTGATTCCGTAATACCGCTCACATTTTCTATTTTATCCTGAAATGAATTTTATCTATATTTTCTTTTTGAAAATATTGAAAGTATATTTCAGACTCTGAAAATACTGCTTGTAAATATTCAACCAAGAATTGCAATATTAATGATCATAAGATTTGAAAGGATCATATAATAAAAGATTATTTAATAGAGCAAATAATTTTTTTGTTACGTTTATATAATCCAAAAAAAAAAAACATTAGTTTATCTATCCTTTTAAAAGGAGTTAAAAAGAGTTTTATTCACAAAACATTATGTGGAAACATCGCTGCCAAATTTGACGATTTATCGTTGTGAACGATTTTTATTCTCAAAAAATCTAACCATTTTGTAATGTAATAATAATGTAACAATAATATAATATAACTAATACGTGGTGGAGTACTTATCAAGCATTTATTGCAACGTAGTCAAATCTTAAAATCGGTTAATTTAACTGTATTCTGAATAAAATCAACATTTATGCATCGATTTTCATGAAGTAAAGTTTATTTTATTTGGAATATACATACCTTTCTAATCATGTAATAAAAATATGAAGTTTTTGCCAATATCGATTTTTTTATATATTTTTTAAGAATAAAAATTTACCAATTTTGCATAAAAAAAATTAATTTTAATTATTGCAGTCTAAATAATTCCGAAACCGTTGAGTTTATACAAAAAATATTATTAGCATGGCTTAAGAGAAATTTAATTTCACGTTTTTTAGTATGTTTTGTGACAAAATTGAACAAGTCGTTTCATAGTTATGATAAAATTGGTAAATCAGCCCCTTCGAAAATTCCAAAATTTAGAAAAAAATTAAAAAAAAAAATTTATCCATAGAATTGAAAAATTTTACCATTTTTGTACTTAGGTATCCATGATGCTTCAAATCTTTATAGTGGTTATTAAAGCCTTTACAATTTTTTCGATTTTGTTCCCCTGTGTAATTTATGTAACAGCAGAACACAGAATTAATTTGAAGGCAAATAGAAACATTTTTAAAATTTTTAAAAATTTAAAACACGAAATTACATGACTACATTCAAAGTATATCAATATCAAGTACATGCATTTCGGCAACAACATAAAAAATAAAAAAACAACAGGCTTTTTGTTTCAGTAAAATTAATGTACAATTGTCAAAAATAGCTCAGTAGCAGAGCTGTAAAGAAATGATTCCTTTTTGAAAGAATGTACGAATCTTTAACTCTTTTGAATATTTTTTTTTTTAAACATTCAACAGTTTTTTGTTAATGATCCCAATCCAAGTGAAAACAGTGAATTAAAAAATGGCCTTTCTGTAATTCTCCAATGAATTCACTCAAAATTTTATTCAATTAATCTTTTTAGTGATGTGAATGCATGCGAGAATTTTTAATTCATAAGAAATGCATTCGTGTTTTAATTCAATTCACATTTTGTGTAAAATTAATCAATTAAACTTTTTGTAAATCATTTTGAATTAAAAACCAAATTTTAATCATTATTTTATTTTTTTTTGCTCAGCAGAAATTAAAGAAAATTGTGTAAAAAGAAAACTAAAAAAATTTGACAATAGTCAATGAAAATATGTATAAAAAAAACACGATCAGCTGTGCTCTTGCATGTACGAGTACTTGTATAAATATACTTTGACTACATTCACTTATACTTGTGATATTTACACTGATAAACATAAAAAAATAATATTTTTACTGAAAATTTAACGACTTTTTCTCGCAAATTTATCTGGCAGCCCCTGCACTAAAGGTGTGTATGATGAATATGAGATATGTTAGTATGTGAATGTTTCTAAAGATGAATAAATAAATAAGAAATGCATAACTGCTGTAAATTTAACTGAGTACGTACTTACGTATGTATGTGTGTATGAATGGTAATAAATAATCTTTGCATACTTTATGGCTGCTTGCAATAAAAGACGTTGCTCCTAACTACTTTGAATTGTCTTGTTCTTGGAAACAGAATGATATCACAAAAATTGTGCAGAACATAAAGAAAAAGATTTACTTAACTTAGTGACAGCATTCAAATGCTTATTTCTATGAAGATAAATATGTTGATTTAGAAATAAAATCATATAAATATTGACAAAAGCTTTCGTTACATTTACACATCACAATATATTTAGGCGAGTAGAATTAGAATGTAACTTGTAAAATATATATTATTTTTTTTTTTTTTTTTTTGTAATCGTAATAGAAGTATCAGAAATTTATTTCAATACAAGAAGAATCAAGACTTTTCATTACAGAGATTTTCAGTATTATTTAGAAATGAAGAGTGCATGAATTAATGCATTAGTAACAAAATAATCTGTTTAATATATTTAATGTGCACTCGTCACTTTTACGTTGCGCCTATAAAAATTAACACCGTGACTATACCACAACACACTGTAGTCAAATATCTAGGCGTTCATCTTGATCTTCGTTTAACATGGAAATGGCATATAGACGCAAAGTTAACACAAATGAAACTAAAAGCAGCCCAAATGAATTGGCTTATTGGAAGAAACTCTATACCTCTAGCCTTGACTGTAAACTTCTCTTATACAACGCGATCCTGAAACCAATATGGTCCTATGGAATCCAGTTATGGGGCACTGCCTCAGCATCGAATGTCGAAAGAATTCAAAGGCGACAGAATAAAATCCTACGTACAATAACAGCAGCCCCCTGTTATGTCAGAAACCATCGAATTCATAAAGACCAAGACGATCCGTTGGTGAAGACAAAATTTTCAAAACACGCGAAAAAATATATAAAAAAAACTTGAGTTGCACCCAAATCCACTTGCGCGCAATATTCTTCATTATAGAGGCCACACCCGGCTGAAAAGAAGGGATACTCTTTTTCTCAGCCGTTCACGAGAGATGTAAAACAACAAAAATTAACCGTTGAAATTAAAAATTTTGTTTAGCATTGGCTAAACTTATATTTAATATTTTTTAGATTTAAGATTTGAAAAACTTATTGATAATTTAAGTTATAATTAAAGATTCAATAAATAATAAAATTATCAAAAAAAAAAAATATATATTTTGATAAGTTTTTTTGTTAATTATCGTCCAAAAAACGTATTTTGTTCTTTTATCAGAAAACGACTTTTATAATCAAGTTATAAACACGTTAACCGATATTCATTCTTCTATTCAGCCTTTACATTGACAATTAAAATAACTTTATTATACAAATACTTTATGTGAGTTTCTGGTAGACGGGATTTTAAGGTGACATTAGATGATCTTGGACTAGGAGTTTTATGGACATTTACATTGTTTAAATTGTTTTTAATAGCAAAGCTCACATTAAGCTTTTATACTAACGCTCCTAAAAGTATGCATATTTTTTTGTTGTATACTATAATTGAATTTAATAGAAAAATTTATTGTTCATTTTGAATTTTTAAAGTGTTTTGATTATATGAAAAATTTTTGTTTTTCGTTTTCTAAAGACTCAACTTTTGGAAAATTTTTTAAAAGGATCAGCACTCAGGGTACAACACTTACTTATGCAATGCATTGCGTCAGAAATTAAGCAAAGAGTTGGGGTAGAGAAAATAGAGGTCGAAAATATTGGAAGCTTGATTTTTTTACAACTCTGCTTTTGGTCGTTTTCTGTTAATTTTATTTAGAGCCGTGTTGCAGCGTCTCTGCTGTTAGTTGCAGTTGTATGCTTTCTGCACTTAAACTGTCCAACAAACAATTAATACAATGTCATACTAATGTAATTTAGAAAAATTAAAAAATTTAAAATGAAGTTGATTGACTTTGCCTTTACTAGGTATAGAACTTTGTTCTAAAGTCATATTTTGATTAGAAGTTGAGAGAGAGGCTAACCAATTTAGCCAACATCACTTTCAATCGGAATTAAGTTCTGTGACAGTAGTCTGAGTAGTAATTTTTCGGTCTTTAGTTCTGGTTTCTACTATTTAAGGCCTCTAAATATTATAAAGGGTGTCCTAAATTGAGGTTTCATTTTAATTTTAGGAAAAAAAGAGGTTTTTTTTCTAGTTATCAAACATTTTTTTTATTACAGTTTATTACAACTAGGTTCCGTCTAAATATGAAAAATTATGTCGGTCAAGTGACTCCCTCAGTAGGCTCCCAATATTTTACCAAAACTATCAATGTTGCTGGATTATTGCTCTTCACTTTCAATTAAAAAATAATAAAAAAATAATCTAATTGTGTCAAACAGCACAATCTTCGTAGCCAATTAACTCCTCCTCTGCGAGAAATAATAGGTTTTTGTACATTTTCTTTCAAAATATCCATTGTTTATCTTGCTGTTATCTTCCACATGAGCTGGAAATGGTCTTCGTCAGTGAAGATTATTTTGTTCAAAAATTTTTATTTTTCGATGGCCCAAGAAACGAATTGTCGCCGTAATGCGTGATAAGCTGGTTCTAATTCTTGGGTCAGCTGGATCTAAAAAGCCTTTTAATAGAGATGACGATGCAAAATGTTAAATTATGCAGATTGTTTGATGCTTAATTGCAGCCAACGATGAACTATGGATGTTTTTGGATGTTCTTCATCACTGCTTCTCACAGCTACTTTATTCTCGTTTGAACGACCACCAGATTGATAAATTCTTCTTTTGTTATCATGAACAGTTCCAGTTTCTTTAAAATTTCTCAACCATCAGCTTGATGGCACAATTTGTTAAATCATTTTCTCTACCGGATTTTGTTCTAAATTTTCCAGTTACATCTGGGATGCTTTTGTCATTTTCATAAAATGTTTTAACAATAAAAATACGTTGTTCCTTTGTGTTACGTTCCATATAAAAACACCGTATTCTATTTAGAATAAAAATTTTGAATAAAAATTACAAGTAAAAAAAATGACAACAAAATTAAAATGATACCTCAATGTGGGACACTCTTTATAAACAGCAATTACAACCTTTTGCAATAGATTTAAGAATTTCAGAATCAATGTTTGACCACTTCAATTAAGCATAATTGAATCTCGAACCTGAGGGTACTAAAAAAAGTAAAAAGAACAATTGTTAATTTAGTTCAGCTGTGTATTATTTTCGGAAAGGAGATATACAAGAATTATTGTGCTCTACTACGGAATAAAACATATAAAAAAATTACACTGCTGCCTGTTTGTTTAAATTTTAAGCAACACCTTTTCATTCATATAAAAATCATAAAGCTATTTTAATTTTTGATTATTATTTCCAATATGTTTTCGCTCTTTGCGGAACAGAAAATAAGATTTGCCCGTATCAAAAAATATTTTTTTTTTAATATTTTTTTTCTCAAAAACTAGAATTGTCTTCCCTTTAATTTATTTTAATTAACGTTCATCCTTGCCTTTGTTTATTTTTTCTATTTAAGAAAAACTATTGATTATCTCATCTACTAAATTAGAAAGAACAAAAAAAAAACATAAATTTCTGCTGAACAAGTATAAAACAGGATCTTAACAATTTCTAACAATTAAGCTTAAATAACTATTCAATTAGTTAACAAATTATAGCAATACACCCCCCAGGAGCATGACAACGTAATATAAATACCGACAATAAAATTACACCGACAGAAGGAAGCCAGGAAGCAGAGTAACCATATACATGGTGAAACTACAACAAATGTAGGCTATAAAATAGAAAGATATAAAGTTTATGAGAAAAATTGTGTGGAGGAGTCCTTTGCTAATTAATGCATATAGAACAAATATAATAGGAAAAAGTAGGAGGTAATCATCATAAAATACCAGAGTAAATAAAAATTAATAACACATATTATATGTACGAGTATGTTGTGTATAATAAACAATAAATATTAAAGGAACAACGAAACTTGGACTACCACCCACTCTCTAGGAAACAAGGATGTATGTATGTTTGTCCATGAAAATATGTTCACAAAAGACAACAAAACAAGTAGTGAAATAATTACAATCTTCATTAAAATGTACATCCGGTCACAGTTTAGATGAGTGTGTGTCTCTGTGTATGTGCCTCTGTGTGTGTGCCTATGTGTGTGTGTCTCTGTATGTATGCATTTTATTATCTCTACAAGTTTGTGTGATGATTTTGTGTTTGTGTCTTCCATAGAATATAAGTTGTCACAAAATTTAACCACAATTTAACTGCAGTTAACTTTATTTTACCAAAAAAAAAAAAAAAAACCTCCACCCTCGTTTATGTTACACTTTATACCTCCTTCTAGTTAACGTTCCGTTCTATGCATCAACTAACAAACTGTCTGTCTGGTCTTTTCAGTGTATGCAGTAAAATATGACAAAATTATACAAAAACAAAAAAGAAATTGTGTAAATACTGCAATTTACTGCTTTTTGTTGTTGGTTATTATTATGTTGTTGTTAATTTGTATGTTTGTTGTATTTTTTTGTTTACTCTATGCATAATAATTATGATGATAACGAATATAATGTGGCTGATGACGACTTAGGCAGACAATATTGTTAAATGACAAAAACCACAAACGGACATGTCGATGACCATAATGTGAGAAAACGAGTGACATAAATCAGGACACAGTTGTTAAGTTGTTGTTTAATTTCCTTAATATTGTGTTGTTGTTGTTGTATTTTTTTTTTCTCCTCGCCCCGCTTTTCTACTAGTAATTACTGAGCTTTTCCTAGAGTCATTGGGTATCTTATAATGACCACAGACATTCATTCATTAGTGGCTGTTTAGTTTTTTTTTGTTCTTATTTGAAAACTTGTTTGTAAATATAAAACTTAATGGGTGTTTCCATAAATATAAGCTTTGTAGGTAATAAACAGGCTTTTTCTTTAATATCACTACTAACAGGGTCAGTTGAAAATATTTTTAGAAAATTGGCAAAAGAAAAACAACCTATTTATTTTAAATCGCTAAATTAACATAGAAGTATATCAAGACAGTGCTATTGGCTGAAGGGGTTAGCACGAAGGCTACTAAGCAAGTTATTACTCAGGGCCTGAGTTCGATATCTAGCCAAGGCAAATAAATTAAAATCATAAATTTATTTATTTATTTAATGTTCATTTGTGAGGGATTGTATTAATTTTTTTTAGACTGTTTAAGACTTAAACTTTAAGTGATGAAAACATAGGTCTGATCAGTTCAAACAATTAACAAAATGGCTGCTCATAAAGCTTTAGAAAGCTAATGCGTCTACTTAATACAAAAAGCGCTACATACTGTTCAGTCTTGAAGTTCTAAAATCTGAAGGTCACATGTATGTAGTTTTCATTTTATAAATAGGAACAATAATGATAAGTTACTTTAAAGAAAAAAATTAAATTAAAATTTGGAAAGTTTACTTAATTTGAATTCAAACTGGTTGTCGTATGGCGCCAATGCCGTTTTTACAGTAAAATTTTTCTTTATGACAGGAAATACAAATTTCGTCTTTAACAGGAAATTTTTACTAAAACCTAGAAAATTATTTACTAAAAATATGTTCAGTGTTTAACCCAAAATTATTAAAAAATTTCTTCATGTGCGCCACATCTGCCATCTTGCTGCGCATTTTTCATTTCCTTGTTTTACCTTCTTCTGAACCGGCCCATCTGCTGCAACGAAGCTTTTGATGTCATAAGTGCGCTGGAACGACCATGCATTTGTATTATCTGAAATCGAGGGTGATGAAAATATTTTTATAAAACATACGTCTATTAGGACTCTAACCACCTCACTTGTACTCCTTGCTACTTCTCAGCAGTCAGTACACAGTAGTACCACATTCGTAATTTTTTAAATTAAGAAAAATAATTTATTTAGTTAGTTAATTTTAAAAATTATTTGTTTTTAATTTTGGAAAAATTTCCAATATGAGAAAAAATTATGATAGCCGATTTCATTTTAAGCAGTCAAAAGTAATTTTCAAAATCATTTTTTTATAAATAAATTTCATTTGTATAATATAGATTCTATATCATTTATAATATTTTCAAACTTTGAGAGCAAAAACGTTAAAAACGTTTTGAAAATCATTTTGGGGCCGCGGCTTCAAAAAGGTTGAAAACCACCGATATAGAAAATGCGCATTCAAATGAAAGAAAAATGTTCTTGAAAGTATTTTTTTGTAAATTGACATTATGAACATTTGATTTGTTTTTATTTCATGTTTGTTATCGAACTCCTCCGAAACGGCTCGACCGATTTTAATGAAATTTTTTATGCATATCCAGTAAATCTGAGAATCGGCTACTATCTATTTTTCAAACCGCTAGGAGAACGAGGAGGGGTGGCAGGGACCAATTTCTGTATTTACTAAACTATTAATCTAACAGATGGCGCTATGTTTCCCCTCATAATTATTTTTGTTGTTGAATGACAGATGGCGCTTTGTCCGCCTCATGCAGGAGAATCGTCGTCGTTCATAATAAAATAATTGTTTGGTTTTGTTTTCACTGGCGGTCATCGTCACACACTTACAATACATTCACTATTTTTTATATAACACCCAAAATATGCACTAGAAATAGTTTGTATGGCAAAACAACGTTTGCCGGGTCATCTAGTAATATTATATTATTTGATTCTGAGTTAATATCCTCTTGCTGATCAAGTGCGATATGTATGTATGTACATATTAATAAAATTATCATTAAATATAAAAATATTTTAAACTGTTTTGAAGGATATTTTATTACTAAAATTTAGTACAGGTCTTTTTAAGTGTAAAGACGGCAACAATTAGGCGATTTGGGCTCTGCGAAATATCATTCTAGCAGTAAGGGGCTGTGCACATATTACGTAACGCTGTATTCAGAGATTTTATACCCCCCTCCATAACGCTTTTGAATAATTTTTCAGTGCAAAATTTCCAAGCCGTGGGGGGGGGGGGGGGGCTTTAGAGCGTTACGTCATATGTGCACAGCCCCTAAGGACTAAATCCTAAGTCACTGTATGTTCGGATCAGACAAAAACTTGAACAATTCAACAGCAATTATCATCAGTTAGTCCAACCATTTATTAGGAAGCCTTTCTATGCAAACTTTTGAAAGTCAATTTGGACTGTAAAACAAAAACTATCTACCAGCCAGTTCTTATAAACCAAACTTTTGAAATCAAATCACACTATAGTAAGAAATCTTTGAAATGAAAATATTCTTTTTCATTTTAGTCATATTGAAGCTTCAGTAAAGATCTTAATTTTGATAGTAAATACTCCTACAAGTACAAACAAACTTTAATATAACAGAAGCTAATGGTGTTTTCTTTTCTACAAAAATTGTACACCTCCATATAGAAAGTACGCAGTTTCGTGTTCGTTTCTTGTTGCTCTCTAAAAGGTTAGTGTGTTTTATTAAAAAAAAAAATTACCCTCAATAATGGCGGAAGCCATTGGACTTTATGCCCCCCGTATAAATCGACAGTTTTGATAGTGGCATGTAAGACAGATAGCAAAGCTGTTAAAAACCTTGCGTTCTTTATTTTGATAAATTGTATTTTGTTTTAATGAAATAACAAGATGCATTATTACAAGCTTTGGCAAGACATTTTATACAATGTACCTTTCAACAAGGTGCTATTCGTTTTTGTGTTGAATAAAAAATACCATAAATATTCTGGACTTTATAAAATATTGAAATTTATGATAAAAATAACATCAACAGAGGTAACTACGAATTAAACTATTAACTTACAAACGAACCCATATCATACTTTCTGTATCAATCAAAGTTTTTAAATTAATAAGCAAAATAAGAAATATTTTGTAAATATGGCATTCGCTTTTATTTCCAACGTTTTGCAAATACCGGCTTCTCTGTATTATTATATCTCTACTGGATGAATTGGGCACTTGCTAGTAATTATATCCAGCAGAGTCTCCACTATTAAAATGATTTTAGCTTACGATCATGACTTTGTTTTATTAATTTGCTGAAAAACGAAAAGCGTGTGAGCAGGAAAATTTAACCCAACGCAGATGATATTCCACATGTCGGCAGAGAAAACCAAAATTTAAATAAATCTCCTGAAAATTGCTTCTGTGGTTTTGGATGTTTTACTTCATGTAGAGATTTAGGAAAAGACCTTAAAAATATATAAGAAAAATCAAAGTTCAAGCAGGAACAAATTGAATGCCTTTAATTTGTTTGCATTCGCCCATATGCTTTGGAAAAGTATTTTTATGAAACATTGTTGAATATAAGAAATTATCTTTATCATCCCTTTTTCCAGCACTAACTATAGCGTAAATATCTAAATTATTTGTCAATTTACGAAGATTTCATGGTAAAAACTTTCGATATAAATTTCATTACTATAGTATGTACGTACGAGTATGTATGTATGTACTGGTGTATTGTACAATTTTCTTGAGATTAAGTAGCAACCACCACCACGCGCCGCAAAATTATTACCTACAATATCAATAGAAATTCCATGTAATAAAAAAACATGTATGTATACCATGTATGTATATAAGTTTTGTTTGTTAAACTCCCCATTCCCTCTCCTTCTAAATAAATTACCCAACTAATATGATACAGTCGGGCCTCGATTATCCGTGATGGTCGGGATCAGATGCATTACGGATAATCGATTTTAACGGGGTTAATCGAATAACAATTTTATTTATACAGTTTTTTTTTTTATATTTTTATTATTTAATTTTGTCTTCAATATTTAAAACGTTTCTTTGTCTTTTTACCACTGCTAACGATGCCATACTAAATATATTTAGATCTAACCACTTGCACTTCTCACATATCAAAATTAAACTAATCACTTGTAAATGCTTCTGACTCATCGTAGGCAAAAAAGACAATTCCCCGTTTTCATGTTTATTATACATATTGTATGTACTCGTATGTATGTTGGTATGAATTTTAAGTTAATAAAAAAAATTCTGCCATCACGGATAATAGAGGTAATCACGGTTAATCGAAGCAAAGAATTTGAAAACATTGCAAACAAAAAAACAATAGACTTGACTTATCTTTAGCCATCACGGCGGATAATCGAGGACCGACTGTATTAGAAAAATGTTAGGTTTTTTTTTTGATATTAGAAACTTCAACTTAACAAAAAAATTTGGTAATTGTAAAAGCAGCTAAAATATCCCAAAAGTCATTGAAAAAAGAAAATGAGTTTTATTCAAGAATCTTATTATTTTGTCGTCCCTTATTTGCTCATGTTTTGTGAAAATATGCTCTGTATAAATGTACTCATATATAATATGTACATTTATGTACATTTATTTATGTGTGTTTATATGTTTTTGTATTTCCGAAACAAAAATTTGTGGTTGTCCGCCTATTTGAAGTTTTTCCGTTTAGAATTAGTTACGCCTACTCGATTTATTCGCCAATTTTGCACAGCTTTGACAAAATACGTGCAGCAAAAAAAAAAACAAAAAAAAAACAAATATAAATAAAAGACATATAAAAATATGTTCAAAAAGAAATAAATAAATGACAAGTTACACTTTCATGAAAAATCCAAAATGGGAAAGTAAACAATTTTGACGGTTTTTCTTTTTTGGTGATCACTCTACATCAGGTATTTTATTAAATTTACTACATTGTGAGCTAGATATTGTGCTCTCATAAACAAAATGTATATGTACTAAATTTAGGTAAAAATTTCAAATATTAATTAAATTAAATATTATAAAATTTTTTTAATATAAGAAAATATCAAATATTTCGTGTTTTTTTTTCAAACAGTTCCGAATGTTACTCCAGAACAAATCTTTCTTTCAAGTAAATGTTTATTTAAAAGTAAAATATTTTTTACTAAAGCTACGTTCACATTTATCAAATGTTTGTCAAGAAAAGAACGTGACCAAGAAAGAAACTAAACTATTTCGCTTGATTTCAATACATAATTTTTTTTAATTATGGGTTCGCATATTTTAAAAACTGTATAAAAACCTTTTTTTGTAGAATAATTAATTTTATTTTGTACTATAAAAATTAATTTCACTGACACTATCTCTAAGTAAAACTAGTCGTTGCGTTTTTTTTTTCGACAAATACTTGGTAAATTTGAACGCAGCTTAAGTTTAAGGATATTTTGTGGTACGAATAAAATCAATTTAATTTAGCTTTAAAGAAGTGATTAAGGACTTGATTTACTTTTGAATAGGTTAAAAAAGGTTACGTGCTTAAAAACGGAAAAAAGGTTGTCCACAATTTAATTCTACAATTATTTTCATTAATACTGAAAATTTCTTTATTATTATTTTAAGTTCATGTCTAACTAGTCTTAAGAACTAAGAAATTACGAATTAGTGGTGTACCTTGGTTCAAATCCTAATAGACTACGAGTTTTATTAAAATGTTTCCAGCCGCCTCATTCCAGACAACGCATCTACAATTAAAGAAGCAGTCTCGGAAGTTGCAGGGGCTGTTCTGACATCATGGAAGGTGTTCAAGAAACACCATCTTTCTGGTGAAAATAGGAAATAGGAAGCGCTTAGCAAGATCAAAATCCACATAGCAAGGAAATGAACCACTATAACATTATATGCAAACTACATATATGTTTCTAGCTTCGGATGATGGTCGCCACATGACTAAATTTTTACTCATTTACGATAAAATATTCGCACCATAACAAAAAATGAATAATGGCCCAAAACTTTTGCGTTGAAAACAACAAGAATACGATCTCTGGGGATATTTTTCCTACTTTTTATGGCCATTTTTCATATTTTATTATTAATTTTGTGGCAATTTTTTCATTATTTAGTGGGGAGTCATTTTTAATTTTTTCGTTTGGAGCCATTGAGGCAACTTTTTTATGTATCCAAAATTTTAACTAATTTTAAATAAATATTTTCTTATATGTAATTATGAAATATTTGCTATAAGAAGACTAAAGTTGTACTATTTACCAACAGCAAGAAAAATATTACGGAATTTTGCGTAAAAAACGGCATTAGCGCCATACGACAACCATTTTGAACTCGAATTAAATAAAATTTCACATATTTAGATGAATATATTTTTTACTCAAATTCTTAATTAATTTTTTCAATAACACATTTAAGAAAATTATAAAGAAAATCATGAGAAATAACATGACCAGAGGGTAGAGGAACAAGACCGTATGCCTGTTATCGACATTAAAAAATCAACAACAATTAACGAAAAATACACTAATGACCAATTTATAATGCCTGGATCTCTAGAATTAGTTTCTCCCTGGCGGGATTTTATCCGGTCTTAATCCACAGAAGAAGAAGAAAATCATGAGAAATAACATGATCTGAGGGTAGAGAAACAAGACAGTATGCCTGTTATCGACATTAAAAAATCAACAACAATTAACGAAAAATACACTAATCACCAATTTATGATGCCTGGATCTCTAGAATTAGTTTCTCCCTGGCGGGATTTTATCCTGTCTTAGTCCAGAAAACGGTTTTGGTTCAACCATGGGTGTTCTAGCACCAACTTGCTCAATTTGTCTGCGTTTTCCTCTCCTAAGTGTCCGGGAACCCAGAAGATTGTGACTGGTTTAGCTTAATGCGACATTCCCAAGTCAACTTAGAGTTAAACTCATCATCAGCTAACCGCTTTAATGTCAGCTTGAGTATCCGATAAGATTGCTTTTTCTCTTCCTCCGTAACCCCTATCAATATTAAATTGAATACATCTCTCAATGGCATAAACTTCTGATTGAAAAATTGTTGGCTATTTTTCCCAAGGACTCGTAATAGTTAACACTCGGTCCTATAATTCCAACAGCAGATGCTTTCAGCGTTCTGAAACTATCAGTGCAGCACCACCTGATGGTGCCAGTTCTAAAGCAATATCGAGTTGCCATTTCCCCCCATTCCTGCGTAGTGCTCAGAAAATTTACAAACCTCTTGTCGAAGTCATATACCTTGTCCATCATATCAGAGAGTGGAAACAGTATTGGGAATTGTCTTGCCAGGGATGATTGGTACCGTCGGTCAATTAGACAGTTCATTCCTATGACTTTTCCCCCGATACTAATTATTTTTTGCCTGGCAGCAGTCTCTATTACAATCGTTAGGGATTTGAGTTCGATGAGGACTTCCAGGACTCGTACTCATGGCTTCTGCTACACAGAGCCAAAACTGCCTAATAGAATCAAGAAGATTTTCTCTATGAAACGCTTCTAGGCTAAGGGGTATCCCAGCAGAAAAAAGCGAAGATACTATAGTAAGGTGTAGTAGTGAGGTGGTTAGAGTGCCAATCTACTAAACCGAAGTTCCTTGGTTCAACTCCCTGAATACGTAAGTTTTATAAAAATGTTTTCATCACCCCTCCATTCAGATAATACAAGTACATGTTGTTGTAAATAAGCATTCCGGACGTACCATGGCGTTCCGACGACATCAAAATTGTATTTCCTAACATCACAACAGAGAAAACAGTGCCTAATAAATACCTAATAAAATAGAACAAAATTAATAAGATTATTTTAATAAGGAAAACCTTTTTGAAAAAAACAATAAGATGGCCTAATGAAATCAAGAAGAAAACCATTTTGAAAAAAACAATAAGAATACCTAATAAAAGCCATAAGTTTCCTTCTTGATTTTTCCAATAAGGTTTTCCTTTTTTCTATTTTATTAGGTATTTATTAGGCACTGTTGTTTCTTATGAAAACTAACAGCAATTGTGTGTATTTTTTTTGTTGCATCCTACAAAATATCTACAATATTTCATATAAGCTCTTTTGCAACACCATTTTCATCAAACGCTGAATACGGAATTTGTCAGTTACATACTAAAATTTCACTACTTGCCACTAAGCAATCCTTACCTCATTTAAAACTTCATCAGCATAATTAGTTTTATGCAAGTAGGGAAATAGAACAAAAAATGAATTTAAGCATTTAAAATATTTTTGTTACTAATTTATTTATTCAAAAAGTAGCATTAAATTCGAATCGAATTTTATCGTATATTCGTCTTTTTGCAGCAAATGCGATGCAATTTTCAAAGTGGGGGAATTAATGTAAATTTTTGGAAACATTCTTTTTATTGTTGAGTAAACTTATTTTCGTTTTTAGATTTCGTTTCTTTTTTCGTTTTTTTTTTTTTGCTGACATATGACAATTGCATTTTCATTTAAATTAACATGATTGTTAACTGCTGCCATTTTTAATGATGTTGTTGTTGTTGTTCTTGTTGTTGAACTTCATCAACTATATGATGTTGTTCAGTGTTTACAAGAGAGTTCTTATGGGACTGGTATGAACAATATACTCGTAAACTTTTTTTTTAAAAAAGATTTTGAAAAATTCCAATTTAATTTAGTATTTAAAAATTTTCTGTTAAATCTTTGTATTTCGTTATTAAATGTCACCTAAATATACTTTTTTTTTGTCATCTTAAAACCATGATCCATTGTTAGTTTTTGTTTTTGCTGGGTTGCAAAGTGAAAATTATATAAATTTGTTTTTAATATTTTTTTTTTTTTTTTGTCATATTTTACTTTTATGGTTCTTTGTTCAACTTTCGTTTGATTTGTCACAAAAAACAAACCATCATTATTAAATTATTTGGTTTTATTTTATTACATTCTAATAAATGTAATCTAAGGTTGTACAACTCTTCATCCGGCTAAATTTAAGACAACTCTTTAATGGTTTAACATTACTAGAGGGGTTTGTTATCATCAACTCGTCTACAATTTGTTAACAAACCAAAAGAAAAAAAATAGTAATGAAAATATACACATCTGACAAACAACAGCAACAGGAGACAATAAACTTTAGTTCGTGTTGCAAAATATAGGCAAGCAGGGACACATACACAGGAAACAGGTCGATGTGTTGAATGTTTAATAAACGAAGTCGACGAAGCCTCCAAATAGCAACTTTGCTTTTACATCTGCACTTGAACGTATCCGTAAGTTTCAGTGTGTGTGGGACTAAAACGACTACTTTTAAATCGAAAACTCTATAGTTTTTTGCCGTTTTTATCGATATAAACACTACAAAAAAAAACAAATGGAAGGAATATTGCAACCACAGAAATAAATGCATATATTCATTTATCTGTATTTCTTTTCTACTTCCGAGTTTTTTTATTTTCTTTTTGAGAAGTACTGACAACCAGGAGCTCTAGCAAGTTTGAGGCAGGTGTGTTGTTGAATATCTTTTGTTGTCGTACGCCATAGATATTACTGGATACCACCTACCTACCAACTGATGTAGCAAGTCGCTCAAATGTCGATGTTACAGTTGAGCGATCGCACATGACATGACACGACCTCTACATGTTGTTGTATGCATAAAATTCAAATGTAAATATATATATATAAATGAAAGACACAAAAAAAAAAAAGAATCAATGCATTCCCAGATTCTATAAGGAAGGTCTTAGAAGTTCATTCTAAGCTATAAATTATATATTTTATTTTCTTCTGGAGCAACCCCATTTTGTAAAAAATTAATTTCTTGAATACATCCAACTAATATGATAAATGTGAAAGTGAAGAAAACAGCTCAATGAATTTAGATGGGAATTGGCACACCCAAATTAAAGTGCTTTTTATGAAATAAAAATCAGACAAATTTAATAGTTTTGGTACTTTTTATATTTAAACTAATATTTTTTAAATTACCATACTTTCTGGGTACTGATATGGCAAATAAACTGGTAATTTTGATACACTTTTACTTATGGGACTGTTGTACTTTTGATGATTTTCACTCTTGGTGCTTTTTTTTCTTCGAAAATTCTCTTAAAGGATTTAGATGAAATTTGCTAGATACGAGTAGATGGCATGTGAGTTGGATTAAAATATATGGTACGTTTTAAGGGGTAAAAAAAGAACAAGTAGGTAGTTTTGGTAAATTTTTAATAAATTAACCTACTTTCTGGGGGCTACATGAGAAAAAAAACTGGTACTTTTTTTACTTGTGGTACTTGATTACTTATGGTGCTTTTTTTTATGGTACTTTTGTATTTATTTATTTATCTATTTATTATTCATTTATAATACATTTAGCCTCTAGGCCATTTACAGTTTGTATTAAAATTAAATATAACAACGAGCAATAAACTTTTTCCTTTTAGTTCATTTTATTTTTGGTACTTTTTGTCTTGAAATATTCTCTTGCATAAAACTCATATTAATAAAAACTGTACTTTTTTAAAATTAAAAATAAGGACATGTGTTTTTGGTACTTTTTATTTTTATAAAAATTTTTTATAAATAAAAAAATTTTTTAAAAGTGCAGAAATTACAAATAACTTGTGCTTTTTTGGTACTATTTTAGTTATGGTACATTTTAGTTTTGGTACTTTTTCTGTTAAAAAATTCTCTTAAAGGGTTTTGATCAAATTTGGTAGACGAGATGCATGTGACCCAGATTAAAATATATGGTACGTTTTAATTGTTAAAAAATATACAAATAGGTAGTTTTGGTACTTTTTATTTATGTACTAATATTTTACAAAAAGTTTAATTTGGCGGGCTAAAATAAGAAAACTTAGTACGCTTTACACTTAGTACGTGTAAAATTTAACCAAAATTAAAATATAAGGTACTTTTTAAGGGCTTCAGACGTGAAAAATTGCTTCTTTTTTTTTTTCTTAGTAATTTTTTTTTCATAAATATGCAGTGTACTTTCTGGCGGTAAAATATAGGGAAAGTTGATAATTTGAATACATTTTTTGTTTATTTTTACAATTTATTTTTTACATTTACATACAGGGAGAAAAATGCAGAAAATTTGGTACTTTTCGTATACATATACATAGCTTGAAAAAAGTCATGGGAAAGTAAAGAGAAAACGTGTAAAGTATTGCCATATTCGTAAAACTTTAAACCAAAAATCTTTTAGGATGCCTTTCGTTAGTGCATTAAATAATTTATACATGTTGTATATACAAAAGTGCAAACGAAAAAAAAAAAAAATATCTGAATAAACTATTGAGACAATTTGAAAGGACGAATAGAAGGAGATGACTTAACATACACGTTCACGCATTTAACAACAACTACTCGTCTGCTCATCCAAATGGGTTTACAAATAATTCCATGACATGCTCCTTATTGTCTTTGGGGTTTTTTTGTTCTTCTTCTTCGGATAATATTGATATGCAGACGAATAAATACTTTACGCCAATTTTAACTCCTGTGACATTTGCATGTCACGCAAAAAGTAACCAAACAGAAAAACATGAAAAAGGAACAAAACATCCTTAAGGGAAACCAAAGTAAATTAAAAAAAAAATGTAAAGACAGCTGAATAAAATTAAATAAATTTGTTGGAAATGACAAGAGAGAGAGGAAAACTGAAACGAAATTTTTAATAAATGCCGATTTTTTTTGTGTGTCTTTCGGGTTTAAACAAATGAAGAGCCAAAAATTGCATGGAAAATTTATTTTTAAAGCATTAAAGGAATTTAAGTTTAAATCGGTTTATTAATAATTAAAAAAAAACTATGTATTTGAGCTTACATAAAGTTTATTTAAAAGTTTCTAGCAAAATTTCGATATCGAAATTTTCTTTCGTACAACTTACATTAAAAACAAGATTAAATTTTTAAAATTGTGGCTTAATTACGTCCCCAATATAGTTATCTCCATTTCTCAGGCCACATATAACCGTCATCTAGAGATGACATTGATGATAATGGGACAAAATTATCGAAATATTGTGTTTTCATCCGTCTTTGACAAGTATGCAAAATTTTAAATCGATCTGAACATTTTAAGTGGGTTGCAAATTCAGGAGATCTTTAACTAGTTGAATGCAGCTGCCGTGGTTGGCAGTGAGGTCTACGCGGTAAACACCTCTGATGATGAGACTGTGGTTAGTCTCCAAACATCATGATGTCAGCTCAACCTTCCGTGGAGTCTAATTTTTCTTTGTCTGTTCAAATATTATGTGCTTCTAGCTTTTCTTTGGAATAAAAACAACTAATTTAATTTAAAAATTAAATATAATCAAACAAATTTAATCCTGACTAATTAAAAAAAATTTATTATTTTACTTATGGTGTTTGCAGCTTGTTATTTAACTAGAACTGAACACAACTTATGCAAAAGTGGAACGCCCAGTTTTCAACAGCTGACAGCTAAGTTTTACAGGGCACTATCAACACTGTCGATTTTTACGGAGCAAAAAGTGCAATGCCTTCCACCATTAGTGAGGGCGATTTTTTTAGAATCAAACACACACCTTTTAGAGAGCAAAATATTTTTAAGAAACGAACACCAAAGTACATTTTCTGCATGGAGATGTACCATTTTTTTGTAGAAAAGAAAACACCATTAGTTTCTTTGAATGACATTCATTGAATCAGATTTATAAATTTTTTGCCAGAATACTTATATTCAATGCATGCATACATATGTACTCGTACATTGTTTTAATGAATAAATTCATTGAAAACGCATTTTCCGAAAGCATTCCTTGAAGTTATGCTTTTAAAAATGAACGAATGAATAAATTCAATAAATTTATGAATCATTTCATTAGTTTAGTGAACGAATTCATTGATTTATTTAAATAGTAGTTCTTTGTTTTAATGAACCAGTTCATATTTTTAATGAGAAAGTTCATTATTTTAATGAACCAGTTCATGATTTAGCTAACCAGGTCAATTTATTATCTAGTTCATTTACTGAACTAGTTTATTTTATGAACTAGTTCATTTTATTAAGCCGATAATTTTATAAACCAGATCATTTTATAAACAATATAATTTTATAAACCAATTCATTTTTTTATTTAATTTAATGACCCAGTTCATTGATTTAAGAACAGTCTATTGATTGAAGAAACAGTTGTATACCTATAGTGCGCTATCGTAACGAGTTACCATTTTCCCTCAATGAATAAAAATATATATCCTAAAAAAGATTTATCAGATTTTACTACGACTGTTAAGTGTTTAAAAGTGCTCTGTTAACTGCAAAATTGGTTCGAGTAAAATTTTTCGTTCAACTCTTCGCAAGTTAAATTTAAATTTATCTTCACATACATATTTCCTTATTAGGGCAATTGATGGTCGAATTAAAGTTTTGACAAGTGTGCGAAATGTTAAATAGATCTGACCTTTTCCAGAGGGTCAAAGATTCCTTTACAAACATTAAAAGTGTAAAACTATTTTAATTACAAAAAATTAAAATTTTTTTTTCTCTGCTGGTCACGCTTTTTCCACCTAATATTTGTCAAATATTATCGTAGCTTAATATTATTATTACTTTAGTAAAATAAATAAATATATAAACACAAATTTTAATTTAAAAAGCAAAATTGTAAATAAATAAAAAAATATATACATTTAATAAAATTTTATTTTTATATTTTCGACTAACAAGTTGTTTATTTAAATAAAAATAAATCTGCAAATAATAAAAACAAATTTAATATGTATGAAATATCATTATCAGTATTTATATACAATACAATAGAATGTTTTAGTTAAAAACACTCCAATTAGGAAATAAATAAATAAATGCACACACACATACATATACAACAGTTCAGTTCAACAATTATGCAAATAAATATGACTATTAAACAACAATTATTTCAAGTATTGATAAATCTTGCAAAGAAAAAAAAAACACAACACAAACTGATATAAAAGCTAAACCAGTCAATTACCAGTGGCCGGGCGTATCACACTTGAGGCAACGGATATTAAAAAAAAAAAGAAAATGTCAATCATGTATTAAAATATTTACCACATCAACTTCTAGCAGCCTTCGCCAGTACTGATAATGACAGAGGCATTGAAAATGACCTGATTAAAATATTCTGAAATAAAATCACAAAATTTTAAGCTGCTTAGTTTCAAAACACTCCCTCCCAAAAACACAAAAACCTTGAAAAGAATCTCTTCACATTCCATTTTCATTAAAACATAATGCACATCAGATGAATAGAAGAACACAAAGCATCACTTTTATGCCTGATTTTATACTTTCAATTATTTATTCATTTTATAGACTGATATTCAAACAGTCGCCATTGAGAATACGATTATTTTCCATTGTCAAATTACACAAATTTTCAATATGCTTTTAGAGTACACACATACATACATATGTTTGTTGTTTTCTCCAAGGAATGGCAAGGAGCGAAGCAGTTCCTGTTCCATTTCGTTTTTCATTTTGGAAAAATTTTAAGAACCCCAAAAATACTGTCAATATCTAGTGGAAAACATGAAATTTTTGAAAAAGCTGAGTAAAACTTAACAAAAACAGAAACAATGGAACATAACAACAACGACAAAAAAAGGTAAAAGAAAAAGCTTATCATTATCAGCAACAGAACAGAACTAAGGCTAATGAAAACTGAATTCATTCAATTCGCTTAATTTATGAGTACACTGTTTCCAAAGAAAATGGAATACTTTTAATTAAAAATATTTTGCTACGAAGTTGTTCTTTTAAAGAAAAATCAAAATTGAAAAAAAGTGGGGTTTTCAAAAATAAAATAGATCTGAACTGAAAAATCCAAAGGCGGCATGATCGGTCAGTACCAGCAATTGATCTTTTAAAATTTTAATATAATTAAATTATGAATTTTTTATTCGAACTGAGTGATGTTTAATTCAAAGAAATTTTAATTTGTCAGGCTTAAATTCGTTTTCTCTAAATTTGATTTTTTTTTTATAAATTAAATTATTATTTTTATTAGAAAGAAAAATCTAGAAGTTCGTAATAATTGAACAAAAAGGGTGGTGTTGGCTGAAGTGGTTAGCGTGTTGACTACTAAGCAAACAATGACTTGGGGCCTGGGTTCAACCCTGGTCAGAGCAAGTCAATCAACATCATTAATTTCTCTAATGTACATTAGTGAGACATTACATTAATTGTTGTCGGACTATTTAAGTGATGAAGGCACAGCGCTGGTCACTAAAAAACCTGTTCCGACAGCGATTGATGCTGTTCCAAACTAATGTACACAACATCGCCCTCCTTCGTCGGTTAACAGAAACATCGGCGAAGTAAAACAATTAATAAAATGCCTACCAATACAGCTTAACAAAGTTAATGCGTCTACGTAACACCGGAGGCGCCTCAAAACTGCTACAAAAATTAACATAACGCGCAAAGCAGAGTTCTAAAAGAGTTAAGCCTTCTTAATTTTCAACATCTATCTTCTCTACCCTATCCCTCTCACTGTGCACAGTGCACTGCATACGTAGGGGTCACCCCCTGAGTGCTGGTCCTAATTAAAAAAAAAAAAAAATAATTGAACAGACAAAGAAAAATTAGAATTCGCAGAGGGTTGAACTGACATCATGATGTTTTGAGACTAACCACAGTCTCATCAACAGAGTTGTTTACCGCTTAAAACTCACTGCCACCACGGCAGCTGCAATCATAATAGTTAAAGATCCTCTATCATTAATTGAATCTCCTGAGTTATATGCAAGTTAATACACTACAGTTTTATCATTTTTAATGGGTTGGAACTTTACTATATTTTTCAAAGTCTATTTTGTTCAAGTTGTGTTTCTCATTTCATTTCTAGGTGGCAGCCTTCGGATACCAATACTCTAGGGGTTGTGGACTGTACTATGTTATATATACAGCTGATTTATTTTATAGTATAAAAAACTGTGATGTACAACACATTCTTAGTCTCGAAACATCATGATGTCAGTTCAATCCTCCGCGCAGATTAATTTTTCTTTGTCTGTTCAATTATTACGAACTTCTAGATTTTTTTTCTAATTAAAATAATAATTTAATTTATAAAAAAATCAAATTTAGAGAAAACGAATTTAAGCCTGACAAATTAAAATTTCTTTGATTAATTTTAAAATAATATTTCTGGACTTTTACGATCAGATGACATACTGCCTTTTGTTGATACAAAACTTATCGATATTCTCTAGAAATATTCGTGAATTGTCAGTAATTTTAGAAACAGTGTCGTTTCCAGTCAAGCACACTAAATACCACCTAGTCAAACCGAAAATTGAAGCCATTAGACACTCTTCAATAGCACACATACACATACACATACACACACACAGAAGCAAAGAAAACATACATACATACGAGTACACATAATTTCTGGTGAGGGGGGTGCTAGTGGTGGTGGTGCTAGTGGTGGTGGTGGGTGGCAGTTAGGAATGCTATAAATGCTGTATGGTGATTCTGTTTCTTGTTCTATAATTCTTCAAAATTGTTCATTTAGACTGTCTAATGTTTTTGTCATTTATGTGGGTTGCATTGTGCACAAGAGGTCGCAAGCTACAGAAATACCAAAAAAAAAAAACATTTGAGGAGGGTAAATGAAGAAATTTTATATAAAAGAATTTCTGGTAAAGATTTTCCATTCTTGGCCGCTACAATGTTTTCATTTCAAATTACTTTAAATATGATTGTTGCTGTTGTCATTACTCGTAATATTTTTCTTAGTTAAAATTATTACTTTCAATTTGGAGAAAAATATCACAACGACTTATATAAAATTGTGTGTGTAATGCCGGTATTTAAGGGTTTGGGGGCAGCTTCAACAAAATACTTTGTGTAAGAAGCATGGTATTTTCTGTGATAATAATTTATTTTTTTAAGAATTAAAGAAGCATATAAAAATAACAAAACTGTCATTTAAATGTGTGTAAATGTTCTTTTTATCAATAACAAAACAGCATCTGTTTTTTGTGTTGCTTTTAAAGCGATTAAATTATTAAGAAGCCAATGAAAGTTTTTTTTTTTTTTTCATAGAAGCGTTATGTATTCTTTTCTATTTTTTTTAGAATTTTGGGGTTTCTTACTTTAAGATTAAATGCTTTGGTTAAAAAGTTGCCATCTTCATAAGCGGAATACAAAAGAAAACGAAAGCTAAGCACATGGTTTAACAATCTCGAAGTCAGTATTAAGAAGATTCTGCGAGTCTATATAAACTTAAGCCAAAATAATAAAAATTTAAATAAAGAAATGAAAAATGCTATAGTTACAAAATAGCTAGTATTAGTAGGTTTTTAATTTAAAATTCTTTCTAAAATAAACCGACTTTTGCGCGTGACTATGGCTGTAGTTTATTGTGTAGAACTTTGTCTAAATATTATAAGACATACTTTATACCCACCAGGATCTACATTCGTAAAATGATATTAAATTTTACACCTCAAATCCTCGAGACACTAACTGACTATTAATTGTAATTTTTTAAATTGCTACGAACTGCTTATTATTAATATTTGTTAGAATTTATACAGGCTAAAATTCGTAAAAGTTTATAATCAGAGAAATATTAGGTCGACATTGTTAACATATTTCGAGCAACAAAGGAAAAATTTAATATTTATACATCCCTTTTGTAGATTTTTCAACAGCACTACAGTGACCTACACCATCTTGAGGTAACTCCATCACCAACGAGGATGAAAGTCGAGCCCTATGTTGCGTGTTTCGGCGTATATAGTACCTTGCAATGGAACGCCGAAATGAAAGTTGACGCTATGACTCATTACATATAAACGACAAGCGTTAGCAATGGCCATATCTATTATATAGGTAAACAATACCCACCACCATTTCTTACAACGAATAGCAATTCTTTAGTGTGAAAATGACTGGTCGAATTCATCTACTACTCCCATATGTTTGTTGTGAGACTGAAACACCTTTGGAATATTGACATAATTGTTTTGTCGTTGAATAGAAGACTATCGTTTTACAACTCCTATAGATTCCAGTGAATCGTAATTTGTTGCTTTTGTACAGACGCTATTGTCTTTCCATTTTATTAATAGAATTTCATTTTTCTTGTCAAACATATAGTCAAATGAGTCTCGGTCTTCTTTTTTCATTTCTTTAGTACTTTTCAATGGACACTTTATTGTTCTATTCTCTCATATTGTTTCAGTCGCAAGAAATGCATTTTTCTTGAAATCTATCAAGAAATCATAGCTAGTAAAAAAGTTATCGCAAAATACTTCGTGCGATGCTGAGTCAGTCTCAGTTTTTCAATCCAAATCTTACTGGTTTTCCACGTATAAACTGCTTAGCAGGGTGATGCCCAAAATATTTTACCATCGACTCATCAATTGAAATGTGCTCGTGAAACACTACCTACTGAAGGAATTTTTTTTTTATAACAATACAACTTAACGATGATAACTTTCAACACTTAATTACTTTAATCAAACCAATCAGAAAAACTAGAATTGATACTTTCATTTTTTGGGAATCCTCTTCTTATATATTTAGATAAACAGGCCAAAATTTTATATTATGGATTCCTCCGCAGTACTCAATTGAGTACAGTGGTATTTAAAATTGATTAACTTTGTAAACGATACTAGTAGAATTTTTTTTTATTTATTTAATCAATACAAATGCATGCTTTAAAAATATAAAATAAAATAGAACTTGTCAATATAGTAAAGGCTGAAAAAGAGTAAATTCTATGCTTATCTCGCCTCACCAATTTTATAACAGTTTAATAGTAAATTTTTTGACAACAGATACTTATATTGCAGGATTTTTTTTTTTATTTTTCTCACACGGTTAAGGTTTCTTTTAATATAAAAAACATAAAAAAAATCACAACAAATTTTAAAAATATTGAAATTTTGGCTAATATTTAGCAGTACTCAATTGAGTACAGCGGCGGTTAATGGGTTAAGGCAATAATATATAGATAAATTTTCCTTTATTTCATACATATCATTATTATATACTTATTTAGAGAAATCTACAACTTAATTTGCAATAAAATGACGGACTTGAAGTTTTATAGCTTTAAGATATTTAAAAGCGGTACCAAGAATAATCATCATGCACACATACTGTACATATGTATGGATGTATGTATGTATATATGTATGTATTTATGTATATCGTATAGGTTGTCAATCATTTATTTATTTTCCTTTTTTCTCTCCTGAAATGTTGACAGGCATTAAAAGTTTAGCAACACATAGAATTTATAGCATTTGTGTGTGTATGTCTGTACATATGTGTGTACATACATTTGTGCTTAAATATCTCAATGGCATAAAGTTGAGGGAATTAGCTTCAAGTCTAAAATCAATTAATATTAATCAAATTTATTTATGATACGTACTCGTCACTTAACCCAGTTTATTAAGCCACATCGCATTTGAAGGGTTTTCTAAGTGTGCAGCTCTATAAAAATGAGAATGTATGCATATACTCGTATGTATATATGTATATACGTTTGAGATTTATATTAGTGTGACCCCCACTAAAGCCGCACTTGAATGGTTATTGAATTAGTATAAATATATACAGACATACTTATACATACATATGAATGTGTGTGTATAAATAAAAAATATTTACTAAATTTTGTATATATGTATTTACGAAGTCAATCCGAAAATAAACTCGGAACTAAGAACACAAACTGATCTAAAAGAAGTATTTTTTTTAAAGAATTTCAACAAAAGCTACACAGAGTTAATAAAAAAGCATTTATTAGTGGTTTTGTTGACTATTAGAATAAAAAAATTCCCAAAAGGCCGTACAAGCATTTGTCCTACCTTTTGGAACGATATTCCGCTAAACCGACCTCTAAAATATTGCCGAAAGTTTTAATCTATTGTAAGATTAGCGTCATAGAGTTTATGGTTCGATTATGGATGGCAACCGAAATTCAGTTACGTTACCAGCCGGCAACTCCTAAGTTTGTAGCTCTCAGCTGTTTCCAGTTGCCAATACAAATCCGTGTGAAATCCGAAGAAATGGAAGACCTGCTAATACATGGATGAGACTGATATTTTTTTTTAATTAGGGGCAGCACTCAGGGGATGACCCCTACGTATGCAGCGCATTGTGCCGGAACTCCTGGAGAGGGATAGGTTCGAGAAGGCTTAACTCTTTTACAGATCTGCTTTTTTTTAATTTCTTCAGGGATAGTCTGTATTTCATTGCAGTTTCCTCTGATATTTTTAAAATCCTTTGGAATGCTTTATCGCCAAGCGATATTTAGCCAATATATATTTCTCTCACCTTGTTAACTCCAATCTATAGCCCTGCGAATTATTTCCTTTGGCTTCTTTTGAAGAATGCGTCCAATTCATTTCCAGTTGCTGCATAATCCGTCAATTCTTACAACGATTCAACGCGATATTTTCAAAATTTAACGCACAGAAGGGACAAAATTTTGCAATTCAGTACCTCGTTTCTGTAACTTGTGAGAAGTTCTCACACTGAGAAAAAAATATATAAAACTATACTTGTCACCCGATCTTTTGTAGGCTGAATCCCAGAATATTAATAGGATTTTTATATGAGACACCCTGTAAACTTAATAAGAGTACGAAAGTATATATTTTTGTTTCTCACCCATCCTGTTTTCCTGCTGCGAGAAACTAATGCGAAAGTTACAGAAACGAGACATATATAGGTATGATGCAGTTAACCAGGTGTCCGCACCTAAAAAAATTCTGATGGCACGATCGTCTTGAATATTGTTATTTTGAAATAATGGTTGACTTGAAATATATCGTAACCAGAAATATCACTGGCTGTCTATTTTTTGATGAAACCATTTAATTATCAGTTATGGCAAATCATCAGGAGACTTAAGTCGTACAAAATCTTGTAGCCTATGCGCCAAGTTTGAAGCATTACTTGAGAATTACATAAAAACATTAGATACATTAAAAAAAATTTCGTTCGATATGAGTCCTTGAAAACATGTAAAAGATTCATAAGGAATACAAATTTTCCAAGATTTTGCAAAATATCTACTGTAAATCTTCCTTATTAAACACTATCGCTTCCTTGTTTAGAGTTTTACCAACCAAAGAACTTTTAATGATATCTGTGATTAAATAAAAAAATATTATGGTTCTCTGCAGTCTACATACATCTGCAGGTATATACGTACGTAAATATTTGTCGGTATTTGTCTCCATGGCAAATGAAAAGAGAACGATTGCATTTTATCCTTTTTCAAGTACTCATACATATAAACACTTAAACACATACACAAAGAGTTTTACATCTTTGTACATTTATTCCCATAATATGTATAATATGTGGCCATAATAACCACTTTAAATGCACTGAACCGTACATTATTGAATTGATTTCAATTTAATTGGAAAACCACTGAAACCCTTTATTTTTTATAGTCACACAAATGCAAGTGAGAGTATTTACCTTTATGCAGCTTAAGGCATGAGAATGACGGTGATGATCATGATGATGATGATGATGATGGCAAAGTAGGAGATGACGTTATCAGAATTTTATTCGCAGGCTGAAGGTAGATGTTGTTGTTGAATGTTGTTATTGAGTCGTAGTACAAATATATGTATATAAATTTTAGCTGGCAGCGAAAATAAATTTTAACGTTGTGTCATACAGGTGTATTTGAAACATATTACTATTTTCAAGTGGCAAGTGTAAGAATATTAAATATGTTTTGATGATTGCTATTTTGTCTATAAGAGTTGCCTGCCAGTTTTGTGAGTTTCAATATAAAGTGGAGTTTTATATTTAAATTTGGGAAAAAGGTGATAGATTAAAAAGCAAAGTTTACATACAATTTAATGATATAGTCGATATGTATTTTATTTTAATCAATATATTTTTTGTAAAAGTTTTCTGTTGTCATGTAAGCTATGAATGGTGTTACGTGTACGACTGTTCTAAAATTAAACAGAAATACTTAAGAGCATCTAAATTCCGTCTTCAGTGTGATTACTTTGAGCCCAACAGATGGATTTGAGTCCGATGAATATAAATGGTTTTCAATTGTAATAGATATTTACACTTATTAAAGAACGTTGAAATATGCGGGTTAATAACGGATTAGAATTTATAAGAGTTAACAAAAAAATATTTTTAATTCTTTAAATTCCTGATGAAACTAGAGCCACCACAAAAATATATGCTATTTTTTTGAAGTGAAAACTTCTATTGGCGCGGTACGAAGGTTTTTGATGAGACAAAACCTCAGAACTCCCGACACCGTCACGCTTGTAGCATCTCTGTTTGTGCGAATGCCTAGTCGGAGTGAAGTTAACAACCTACAGATATTGGGGTTAATTACGGTTCTCGATTCGACTTCGACTGCTGTAATAGATTAAAGAAAAATGTTGTGTGTTTCTTTAATCTAGTACAACAGTCGAAGTCGATTCGAGAACCGTAGTAAGGCCCAACACCTAAATTTTTTCGATCAAAATGAAGCGAGCGCCGCCCTATCTTGTGGGTGATGTTGCCATATATGAGAAAAAACACTCATTTTTTGGTGCACCAAAGAGGGCGCACTCTTCAATTTGAGCGAAATTGATTAAGAAGAGTACACAAAGATGGCGCTCTCTTCATTTTGACCGAAAACAATTTAGGTTGTTAGCTTCTTGGGCGCAGTTGTATTTGCGTTTACAATAAGTGGCATGGCAAAACTAGCAGGTATGCGCAATTCAACAACAAGTACAACAATCCAAAAACAACATGTATTTTGTTGGTATAAAGCACTCGCTTCATATCAAAATACACAAACAAATTAAAAGCATTTTAATACGTATGAGTATCAAACTGTATTCATTTTTATGTACTCTCTTCAAACTATATCAGTTTGTATGAAAATTTGCTATAAAGCGAGCTCAGTCAGATGTGCAAGTAAGCTCACCTGTTGCATAAGCCTTAATAAGTGGTTAAATTTGTTGCATGTATTTATATAATTGTTTATATCTACGCATAATTTTTTTTGGCAATAGCACGTGTATTGTTGTAATCACAAAACGTTTTCACTTCTGTCGGCACTCCCGGAGTGCTACCGGAGTTTTTTTTTTATAAATTTCCATTAGTTTCTTCTCATACCAAAATACACAATATTCTCAAAGTTCTTCACATGTTGACAGGCATACCTGATATCTTGCAATCTTAGACGAATTATAGTTATAGTCAGCAGTGTATACCGAAACCAAAAAATTTTCTGGAAACGTATGGTCACATCCAAAGAAATTTGATTAGTTCGGTCTTAAAGATCTTAATTTAAAATCATATTTCGCCAAAACATTCGGAGGAAATGCCTAAGCCAGCGATTTGCAACCCAAATAAGTTACGTTTCACAGTCATAAAGACGCCTAGGTTCTACGATGTTGTCAAATGCTCTGTCTATAGTATGTTTTAAGATACATATTTTGCGATCTCCGGATGACCCTAACTTATGCAATACATTATGCCGGAACTAGCATGGGAAGGAGGATTAAAGGAGTAGTGTTTGTAGACATTCGATTTGAACTTTACAATGCTGGAAAGACCTGTATGGGGAATTTATTACACTTAAACACAATTTTGTCTAAATTATATAGTTCGATTCACTGGCATTTCGTCCACAAATAGATGTGATCTTAATAAAGTGTGTGTTCTGTGTAAAAAATTTTGGGTTTCGCGGAGAAAAATCACTGATTTCCGGAGAATACATTACCAACATTAGGGCGATGCTACAGTGATTCAATAGATTTGCCTACCCTATTCTCACCGATAATCTTCTTTGCTCTCTCCTGTAAGCGGTCTATACAAAAGAGTTGTATTCCATTTTTGATCGAATATAAGTGATAGTATAAATATTAAGGATATCAGATGGAGTATTTCGTACATCTTTCAAAGAAACCGATGCACTTGAATGCTTTTCTTGCGACATGAAAAATGGGATCTGTCTTAAGAAAATCATAGTGGATTTTAATTCCAAGGACATCAAGAGGTTCTGATTCCCCAATACCTATAAATTCAACAGTTAAACATATAAACATATATATCATGTTCCGTCATTAAGAAAATGAACATTAGACCTTACGGGAATTAAAAACGCCCATATTTGAAATGTCCCCCTTTTTTTTTAAATGAGGACCAGCACTCAGGGGATGACCCCTTCGTTTGCAGAACATTGTGCCCGAACTCAGGGAGAGGGATAGGGTAGAGAAGATAGATTTTAAAAATTGAGAAGGCTTAACTCTTACAGCTCTGCTTTGCGCGTTTTGTTAATCTTTATAGCAGTGTTGAGGCGCCTCCGGTATTAAGTACACGCATTAACCTTGTTAAGCTGTATTAGCAGGCATTTTATTAATTGTTTTACCTCCCCGATGTTTCTGAAAATCAACGAAGGAGGGCGATGTTGTGTACAGTAGCATCGAACAGCATCAATCGCTGTCGGAACAGTTTTTTAGTGATCAGGGCCATGCCTTCATCACTTAAGTAGTCGGACAACAATTAATACAATGTCTCACTAACGTACATTAGAGAAATTAATGGTGTTGATTGACTTGCTCTGGCCAGGGTTTGAACCCAGGCCCCAAGTCATTGTTTGCTTAGTAGTCAACGCGTTAACCACTTTAGAGATCGTGATTAGGCGTATCACATATGTTTTGCTACATATTCTTAACCTCCGAATAAATATGAATGAACTATGCAAGAGTAGATAGGGTAGGAAGTTTGACATTAAAGGCCATTAAGAAAAATAAGAAACAAGGTAGGAAACAGAAGGGAGCGTTATGATCCCCTGATAAAATCTTGAACTCGTTTCATGTGATTCCATCCAAATTCTTACGCATGGTCTACCCCAAATGCCTAAACACTCTGCTAAAATGTTTAAACTATCTAATCTCTTTTATATGTTGTTTCTCAACTGCAATCAGAGGCTTCATTTATTAGTAGACCGAAGTACAGCCGGCCACTAGCATTGGTCGAGCATCAGTCCTAAAACAAATAAATCTCCAACCTTTTGGTAGCAACCACAGCTAACACGTGTACTACCGAAGGTAACCTCACGGAATCATGCCACCATCGAGGGTAGTGCGATGGTACCAGCATATCCATTCTCAAGGAGAAGGAATATTCTAATGCATATCCATCCCCCAGAGAATAGTTATGCATCCTTTGAAATATCTAGAGCCCCCAAACACTATGGCTTGTAGTATTTCAAATAAAGAAAATATGACTATGAAATTGTTTGCAAACAAGCGTTGGCAATCCTATTAACTACAACTGTACGAGTATATGTTTGTATGTTTGTGTGCCCACTATGCAATATTTTCGCGCATTATTCATTCATTCACTGTTACTTAAACTTAAACCACCATTATGTGCAAATATTTTTTCTTTCTCACATTACAGGTAGTTGCAACACCGTTAACAAACAGCATTTGTTTATATTGGAAAATCATATGAAACACATAAAATGGCATGTAAGTGCAGGAGCAAATGCGTTTTGTGTTTTAATTAACAGAAACCTTTTTTTTTTTTTTTGTTTTTAAATTTACCAAACGTTCAATAATTGGAAAATTACCTTTTGCTAGTGGTCTTAATAATAACAATGACATCGACTAGCAGCAGGTATGTGAGAATGCAACGTTCAACATATGTTGCTAGAGAAATGGGTTGGTATGTGTGCCTGCATATTGGTGTGTCGTCTGTACTTAATGTCATTGTAATTTTGTGCTTTTCTATAAAAGTGTTTGTTTATTGTTTGAAAAATTATTGTCCTTTTAACAGTTGCCAACAAAAATTTATTAATTTTAATTGAATTTTTTAATTTCTAATGATTCTTTTGTAATTCTCAATCGCTGTATTATATTGTTTTTAGTTCTTTTCTTTGGAAAATGTGTATAAAGTTCAGCTTTTACTTATTTACACTCGAATAGATTTTTATTTTCCAAAAGAAAAAGAAATATTTGATTAATGTTGCTTGTCATTTGTTTTACGAGTATGATAAATATTCTTTAAATCTTTTTTAAGATATATTATTATTAAATCACAAATGATGAGGATGATGATAATGATAATATCCTTTGGGGGTGAAACAATAAAAAATAATGATTTCTTAAACTCAAATTTTTTTCAATCTCAAATTTGTTTTAGTGGCACAGAGACACAGGCAGAGAGACAAGATTTTTATAAATGATGTCCGTTTTTAAATGTTTATTTTATGTAATTAATTATTAAGAAATGACTAATGAGGTAATTTCATTGTAATGAATGATGGCGTTTTAGGAAATACTGTGGCATAACAACGTCTCCTTTATTCTTCTCATGAAATATGTAACAGCTGAGAAAATTATTTATGGATGAAATGGCGGAGAGTTAAGTTCTTGCAATCTTTAATACAGTTTTCTAATTGTTTCAACTGATTTAAGTTGGTAAAATTGATTTAGCCATGTCACTAGCACATATTTTAGGAAACTTTAATTAAAAGCGAAATTTATTATACGAGAGATGGTTGCGAACGTAAAAGAATTTAATACGAATACATTTTATCAAACCATTAGGCTACATTATGCTCAATATTATGTCCTTCCAATTTTTCATACACGACTGATCAAGTTATAGAAAAAAAATAAAATCGATGTTTTCCATACAAAATTCATACATTATGACCACAATAACTTTAATAATCATTTATGAAAGAAAGTCTGTAAAATTTTCCTTGATATTAGAAATTGCAATTTCCTCTTTTACAGGAAATTTTTCATAATTATAAGAAAATATTTTATTAAAAACTAGTTCAGTGTTTACTCAAAAATTTTTAAAAAATTATAGTGTTTTTACTAGATATTATCTTAGAATTTCTCCTTATTGTCTGCAAAATCTTTTCTTCTTTTATATTATCATTCTAAAAAATGTTTGGTTTTTAATTGGATGTAAAAACACATGTTCGTGAAATAAACGTTGCAAATCTGTGTTGTAATTCTAAGCACTATGTAGGTAATGTTGCCACGGCTGCTCTCATAACAAATATGTGGCAGTGGTGCGAAATGATTTCTGACTTAAAGAAACGTTTTTTTTCCTCTCATGTGTCCTTAAAGGTGCTGGCGCAGCTGCAGTAACTTAGTTTTCTCTAAAGCGGTGGTTTACTTAGTATACGGTTTCAGAATCACAGCCACAGTACCCGGATCTTTTGTAATAAACGCAGACTTTTATCGTACCAGAGATACGTTGTCTGGTTTATCCTTAATTTAAACTGAGAATAGTCATATCAAAAACTCTTTCCAAAACTTTATAGGGTCCGGAGCTTCTAATAATTTCCTTAATATGATCTGATCTACTAAAGAAATCCGAATAAGATATCAAGTTTTTATGTACGAAAACTTTTGTATTTATAATGTGATGATCAACTGGTGTAGGGCGAATCTGCCGCATATTCTCTCATCAAAGTTTAAAAAATATTCCCCTGGAAGCCGTATTGTCATCACGTACAACATTTCTGCTGAAATGGCCCCTAAATCCTCCTTATAACAGGTCCTTAGACCAATACGGTAGGCAAAATTTCTAGCCATGGTATTGATTTATTGCTTATTAGCGCTGCTCAGTCATGCCATTTGGTCGTATTGTTTGAGCTCCAATCAACCGTGCGAGAGTTATTAACAAAGCAGACTCGAATTGGGTTCCTTGGTCGGTAGTTATAGTCTTAAGTGAGTTCTATGAACTATAAAAATTTTTAGCAACAATTTCTGCTAAAATATCATTGTTGCCACAGAATTTCACCATGGGCACCATCTGCCGCCCCGAACTAGAAACAATGCTTTCACTTAATTCTCTAGTGGTTCCTTTCCTTTCTATAAGCTTGTTAATCTTGGTAACGACTTTTCATGTTTTCCATTCTTCTGAACCGTCCATCTGATGACAACGAAGCTTTTGAGATGTTAACAGAGTGCTTGAATATGTCCAGGGACACATTTTTTTCGGGAGCAGTTCTCAGGGGATGGCCCTTACTTATACAATGCATTGTGCCAGAACTAGGGAGAAAGGGATAGACTAGACAACAATATACATAGATGTGGAAAATGTAGAAGGTTCAATTCTCTTAAAAATTTGCTATTGCGCTTTCTTGAATAGTTTTTAACGCAGTATTGCAGCGCCTCATCACTTAAACAGTCCAACAAGAATTAATACAACGCCACTCTTATGTACATAAGAAGATTTTATGATATTGATTGGCCTTCCCAGGCAGGTATCGATCCCAGGTCTTAAGACATAGTTTGCTCTGTTGTTTTGTAGTCAACGAGCTCACACTTCAGGCAACACCAACATCATCTTCTTTGCATGTAGGTTGTAAAGGGTGTTTTTTAAAGAGTTACACAAGTTTAAATCATAATAAAACAAAGAAATATATTTTTAATATCAATGAAACGGGCTTTATTGGAAAGAAACTGTAATTAAATTAATGTGAAAATATGATTTCTGCCATCTGGCCGCCACGGAACACCGATTTCAACAACTTTTCGCAGCATTTGCGGCCGTATTTCGCCGATAACTCTTCAAATGTTTATTTCCAGATGTTCAATTGTTTGTGGTTTATCGACGTAGACAAGTGACTTAACATAACCCCAAAGAAAATAATATAATGTGGTTAAATCACACGATCTTGGTGGCCTATTAATTGGGCCATTACGTGAAATTATTTTTTTCATCAAAAGTTTCTTTGAGTACATCAATTGTAGCGCCCACTGCACGATGAGTTTGACGAATAAACAATTATTTTGATAAAAAATTTTAACTATTTGCACTCGTTGCTATGGTGTTAGTCGATTCATAATGAAGTTTCAAAGCAAACTAAATAAAAAGCAATTATCAGCTGTTAAATGGGTGCTTAAATAAAGCAGTGATGCCAACTCAAAGTTGTGACACTCTATAAAAAACATCCTATATTATCTAAAATTAACGGTGCTAAAAACTTTTTAAATAAACTTATACTATTGGGAATTGAACCAAGGTACTTACTTGGGCACTCTAACCATCGCACTTTCTACAACTTACTACCTTTCACCAGCAAGTACACATAAATACCTTCATCGCAATTTCATATATTAACAAAAATAATTTTTTAAACTATTAAGTCTTGAACTAAAGTATTATTTTTTAAATTTTGAAAAAATTTCTAAGAGGCATTTTAAAATTTGTCTGAACTATTCAGGAGTAAATGATTTTTTAAATTAATTTTTTATTGCTAAAATAAAACACAATTTTATTGGTATGAGAAAATGACCTTAAAATAACATAAATTTTTTTAGTAATTGATCCCTCTTTCCTTGATGGTAACATACTTTTAGTGTCACATTATTAACGTTTTCCAAAAACATGAAGTATTTGTTTTCTGCTTCTAAAATTAATAATATTTGGAAGAAAGATTTTTACTTAAATTCTCATTTTCATTGATTCTCTTTGAAGTGTTTTGATTGCATTGATTTTAAAATGATAAATTTAACAAACTTTATTTTTACATCATACATACTAGTATATGACCAATTCACAATTCATTTTTGTTAAGTATTGTACATAAAGATTTCTTTAGAAAAGTATTTATATAGAAATCACAATTTAAAGTTAAATATTAAAAATCGTCATGAGTTAATAAAAAAAAATTAATTTGGATTATAACAATTCCATACAAATAATTTCATGCTTGAATTATCAAGTTATCCCAATAAACCCAAACCACCACCGGTATTACGATTTCCTACGGGATTACTACCACCAAATAAACCTTCGTTGCTATTACTGCCACCTCCTCCTTTTCTGTTACCACCGGTTAATATATTGCCAACGCCAGAACCACCCAAAACATTGGTAACACTATCCAATGACTTTTGTAGATTTAAAACGACATTTCCTAAACCTTCACAAGACGTAGAAGTAACAGGACTTAATGAAGCACCAAACAAAGATAGTTCACAGAAACGAAAATCTGAATTTGAACTAAGATCAGTGTCGACTTTTATAAACGGTGTACCTTTGCCGGTAACACTTTTGAACAAATTATCGGTAAACTGACCAACTTTTGTATCTTCTTTAAATGTTTTGGCAAACTTAACAATCATACCAATTAGATTTCGGCGTGCCTTTAAGTCATCTTCACTTTTCAGCTGAGTTTCGGGTAATGGTTTCCCAAATACATCATTGCAATCGAACATGTAGCCTAGTTCATCGCCATGAGCAACAATTTCGGAATCTGAATTTTTCGTGTCGGCGACTATTGGCAGACCTCGTAAGAAATTAATGCCTTTGGAAGTGGTGCCATTATATTCGAAGCTGTACATAAAAGCAGGTGCTACTTGAGACCATACCTGAGTGGTAAGAACAGCAGGAAGATTAAATAGAACATCTGTAGTGGAGTCAACGATCTAGAAATCAGAAATAATTTAGTATTGATTTTATAGTTAAGCGTCTCTGATAGCAAGCGAATCGTTGATCTGTGAAATCATCCACTACCATAATACATGAGGACTACGTACTTGGACTATCGCCTTAAGTATTAAATTTGAAATACTAAATTTACTTGATTTTCTTACCTTGGATAATATTTGATTCAAATTTAAAGTCTCTGGCACCTTAAGGACATCATTTAAAGTGGGCGTTAAGGCACTGGATAAACCCGGCAGCTGTGCTTTTGCTATTTCACCTGTTATTTTGTCGACTCTTAAAAATCCCGCAAGATCTTTTAAAGTGTCTGTTAGAGAACCCAAAAAATTCTCAGCTGATCCAAATACTTTATTAATATTTTCCAATGTAAAAGCATTGGCTGTTTCGTGTTTTGTTACGCCTGTCAGTAAAGGTAAAGCCGTAAAATTTCCACTTTTTAGTTGTACATCAGGTTCGCCCACAATTAGACTGGGCAAGGCGCGACCATCTTCTTCATTCTCAATGTGCGGATGAAAACCAATGCTACCAGAAAGTCCTTTAATCATGGCTCTACCAGCTAAACGTTCAGTTTGAATTTTCGAATCATTCTCAATTATCTGTTTGGCATCTTTCTGTTGTAGGAAATTTTTATTGATATTTTTTTTTCTCACTTCTTTCAATTATAAATTTAGAATTCTTACCTCTCTCATACATTTAACAATTTCCACTTCATTTGTGGTGGGACAACCGTTTATTTCGGCCACTTCTTGTACACTCTGAACTGGCTCCTTGTCGGTGGCATATTGTGACAATGCCGTACCAGACATGGCAACCACACCTGTTATATCACTTGCACTGCGGGCTGATTTTGACATGGATAAGTACATCGCACTGGCTGCACCCGAACCATGACCCATAACTTTAATTTGCTTCGGATCTCCGCCAAAATGTGAAATATAATCATTGACCCATCTTATGGCGGCTGCCATATCAAAAATGGCCAAGTTGCCGTCAAACTCTGTAGTACCATCGCCAATGATACCAAGTGATCCCAAACGATATTGTGGGGCAACTACAATAACACCCTGCTGGGCCATTGGTGTGGCATCGTATTGATTTGCTGAACCATAACGAAAACCACCGGGATGCAGCCACACTAGAACAGGCAAACCAGTGCTTTCATCAGGCATTCGCGGTGTATAAATATTCAATAGCAAACAATCTTCATCGCCTATAATACGATTTTGATTACGCGGATCGGGTTGTATACAAGGCGGACCAAAAAGCGTAGCATTTACATCACCCATTAGTCGTTTGTATAAAGGACGAGCATAACGATTGGATCCCGTTGGCGGTTCAGCATAATGCAAACCCAAAAATGTATAAATTTTCGTTATGGAATTACGAAAACCTTCAACGCGTGCATCACGATTATAGATGCGTGTAAATATAACCGGATCATCTGGTGGCGGAGCCTTAGAATGACGTCCCCCCACTATACGTTTAACACGCTTCGTTTCGCTCAAGGTTAACAACAAACAGAACAAAAGTATAAAGATGTTTGACTTGAACATTTTAAAATTTAATTCACTTTATTTTTTAGCACTAATTTAAATCCAAACTCGATAACAGTTGTCACAGCACTGAAGCCGGCATAAAATTCCCTAAAATAAAAAAACAAATGAAATAATTGCATTTAATAAAAGTTTAAGGGGCTTTTACGCTCCAAGTCTTTTTATTACACAGTGCAACAAAATTTACTTAAGAAAATAGAAGAAATGCTATAATTCTGTGGCAAAAAGGAAAAAGTGCTTAAGTCATATATTATAGGCGCACAGTAGTGCGCCAGGCCAAGTTCGGCCACACAGTGTGTACATTTACACGAAACCATTCGAGCTGTTTTTACCCGCCTCATAACTTTGCTCCTCTTGATCAAAATATAATGAAACTTGAAACATACGGTCTCCCCACAGAGTTGACCTCAAAGTTTAAATTTGAAAGTTCTACCGTAGCAGCTTCCCGAGATATTAAGGTGTGAAAAGTTCATATTTTAGTATCGTACATATTCACTCACTCACTCATCAATATTATTGGGCACTTCCAGTATACTTATATTATCGAATAAGAATTTAATTTAAATTCAATTCAGGTCTGGTGAATATGGGGGCCAATCCAAAAGTTGAACACCTTGTTGATTAATCCATTGTTTTACTGCTCTGGCGGTATGAATCGGCGCGTTGTCGTGTTGGTACGTCCAAGGTATGGGTCCAAAGAAATCATTAAATTTTGGAAATGCTTCCTCCAGAAAGTTTTTGTAAGTCGTTGCATTCATTTTGTGGGAAACAAAAACCAATTCTATGGTACCATAAAATGAAATGACTCTCCATACCATTATTCCGCACTCTCGGCTGTGTCTGTGGATCAAAAAAAATCCTCCTTATTTTGGTCATGGAGGTAAACCGTTTGTCGGACCATGTCATTGTATTTGTGGCAAAGTGTAGACGTTGTGTTTGCGTTTTTCATTAAGTGGTGGTGCACTGTTCTTAGACTGTCACTGACTCCACTTTTTTCACGTATTTTTGATAGCAGAATTTGAGCAATTCTAAGAATTTTCCATCTTTCTCTTGGAGTTGTTGCCATTTTCTTCCGCCCTTTCATGTTTTTTCCATATTTTTCGACGTTATTTAAATAATTGTATACAATTGTCTTTCCTCTATTAATGTTTTTGGCTATTTGGACCAGATTTTGACCCTGAGATTTCAAAATCAGAAATTTTTCTTTTTCAGAGTTATTAAGTGCCTTACCACGTCCCATTTTGAATAAAAACTATTTAAAAACTATCAAATTAAAAATTCTCTAGCGGTTTATATTGAAAGAAATTGCAATCATAGCCTTCCTGATTAATATTAAAATATTCCTTATTCAAGTGACACACGAAAAAGTACCACAGAAATACATGTCTTTAAATAAATGCATAATTTTAGTATAACAAAATATGTATATTTTTTATTTCTTCAGGAAACTAAAGAACACACTTTGAAATTTGGTTGTGCCAAAAATTATTTTTTTCTGAACTTTAGTTTAGGAGATATACTTAATTAAAGTTATAAAAATGTGATTCCTTATTCAAGTGGAAGGCAGTGTATGCCTTTTTTACCTTTTCACTTTTTATTTAAAGTAAGATAACGAATAAAAAAACCTTTATAAAATATTATATAAATTTTTTTCTCGATTTTAGTTGTTAATTGTATTATATATATATATATATATATATATATATATATATATATATATATATATTTTTTTTGTTGCACAGTGTTATTACTCGTAAAAACATTTTATTGAAGCTTCTGAAAATGCTTTATTTTTATTTAATTTACTTTCGTTTTACTACGAGTACTCTGTTTGTTGTTATGTTATGCTATAACAATTTTAAGGCGAATGTTTTGTTTACTATTTTATTTGTGACCAAAAATATTTTGCTGTAGCACCTGATTTAAAATCGTATGTAACAAATCATGCTTAATGCATAAAATCTATAGTAATTATCGCCGTTTCGGGAAATGAAAGATGGCAGATGGTGGCACACATGACAAAATTTTTTACTAACTTTGAAATAAACACTAAAGTTGTTTTTAGTAAAAATTTTTCTACTTTTTAGTAAAAATTTCTTGTTAAAGACGTAATTTGTATTTCCTAACATCAAGGAAAATTTTACTAAGTTTCAACCATATTGAACTCAAATAAAATAATTTTTGTTAATATATTTCTTTAGTGTACTGTTCTTGATATTTGCCATTTGTTTTATATTTGTTCAGTCCGATTATTAAAACAAGTTTTTATTTTCTCTTCCAGCATCCTGAATTTCAAAACAGACCTTCTGCTCCAAAAAATCACAGGTTTGCTATGCGATATCTGATCACGTTAGAGTTCACGATCAAAAACATTTGTAAATTGCTCGTAATCTTCTTCAAAAATGTATCTACAAAGAACACTTTCCGATGAATAGAAAGGAACAATAAATTAATTGACAAAGGGCTCATCGAAAACCTATTTTTATGCATGTAAGTTCTAAAATTTTTAAATATTTTATATGATTACGTTCACATACATACCAAAACATTTCTGGTTATCAAATTTTTTTTTAATAATTTCAAATATTTTGGTTAAGCTCAATAATCACAAATTAAGGCTCTGAAATATTTTAAAGTTACAAAAAAAAAAAAAAAAAAATAAAAGAATATCTACTCGCCTCCAACTGGCTTATATAAAAACTTACAAATATATTCCTGCTGTAGGTGTAGTGATCAAATATAAATCGTTTAGGCTGAACTTTTAAAACTTTATAAAATTGATAAATAATTTAATTTGTGATTGTTGTTGGTTTTTATAATTTTTTTGTTTTGTGAATAATTTTTATCATTTGTTTTGAAACAAAAAAAAAAAAAAATTAAAAACATTCATAATGTATTCAAGAGATGTTACTTGTTTTTAAACTTTAGAAGCTTCAGCACAAAAACAAACGATTGCAAATAATATTTTTTTTTTGTATTAAATATCAAGTTTGATCATTTTGGTTTAATACACACAAACACACGCACACGCATACACTACTGTTAACCGGTATTATTTTAGTTAATTTCAATCAAGTTTTTTTAACTGCTGACATCGTCATTGTTGTCTTGATATCTAACGTCATGAGAGTATATACATACATACATACATACATACATACATACATACATACATACATACATACATACATACATACATACATACATACATACATACATACATACATACATACATACATACATATATTCATATACACATTCACGCATACATATTGACAATGGGTTAATTATAATAATTGTGAGTGCAGCTTATCATTTTACTACATGTTTACTTCTGATATACAGTCATGCAAGTTTATACGTGACATAATTTATAATTAAATTAAAACTTACAGTAATTTTTATAGTATTACAACACTGAGATAATTTTAATTTTGCTAAACATTTCAAGTCATACATTATTTTTAAAATCACAAAAGTCATACTGATGACAACACCATCTTGAATGATATTGAAAATTCTTAAAGTAGCCTCTTCTAAATAACAGGTTTTCCAATAAGAGTGATATAATTTCTTAAAAAAATTACACTTATTGTTAAGGAGATTCAAAAGTTTTTTATTTAATGTGATACAATTAAGTTCTAAATAAAACGTCATTCAAATGGCCTCCACGACTTCGTCTGCACAAACGAATTCGATGAACCCAATTTTCGAGCACTTTTGCCACTAAATCAAGTCGTATGTCATGAATGGCACGTTCAATATTGACTTCTAAAGCTTTAAGAGAAGAGTCTGGTTTATTTCGAAAGACCAATGACTTCAAATAACCACACAAGAAGTAGTCTAATGGTGTTAAATCACAACTTCTCAGAGGCCATTCAATATCACAATTTCTTGAAATAATCGAATCTCTAAATTCTTCTCGCAATAATTCAAGTGTTGCATTTGTTGGGCACGTAGCCCTCTTATTGAAACCAAATGTTGTCAAGATCAACTTCTTCCAATTTCGGCCATAAAAAGTTGGTTATGATCGATCTATACCGCCAGTTTGCGGTTTGAGACAATCCCAATTTTTTTTAATTAGGACCAGCACTCAGGGGGATGACCCCTACGTATGCAGTGCACTGTGGTGGAACTCAGGGAAAGGGATAGGGTAGAGAAGATAGATGTTGAAAATTTAGAAGACTTAACTCTTTCACAACTCTGCTTTGCGCGTTATGTTAATTTTTAAGGCAGTGTTGAGGCGCCTCCGGTGTTAAGTAGACGCATTAACATTGTTAAGCTGTATTGGCACGGATATTATTAATTGTTTTACTTCGCCGATGTTTCTGCTAACCGACGAAGGAGGGCGATGTTGTGTACATTAGCTTTGAACAGCATCAATCGCCGTGGGAACAGTTTTTTTAGTGACCAGTGCTAGGCCTTCATCACTAAAGTAGTCGGACAACAATTAATACAATGTCTCACTTATGTACATTAGAGAAATTATTGTTGTTGATTGACTTGCTCTGGCCAGGGTTTGAACCCAGGCCCCAAGTCATTGTTTGCTTAGTAGACAAAGCGCTAACCACATCAGCCAACACCACCCTCAACAACAACAATTCGGCGAATAACGTGCACACTTGGACGATTATTTCGACCATAAAATTTCAAAAGCGCACGAAAAGTTGCAATTGGAGAACAATTATTTTGATTATAAAACTGAATAATTTTTAAACGTTGTTTTTGCGTATATCTCTCCATGATGAAATTGTAAACACTACTGAATACAATGAAAAACAAATGACAGATCATGGCATATTATAAATGGCCGAAACGTCACTTTAAATTTTAAAGTTTAAAATCATATAATCTCTATTGGAAAACCTTTTGTAAGACTAGTAGGAAGCTAGCCAGTGTATTCTCAAGAGGTATTTCCACTGTTTCTCAAAAAAAACTTTTAATACGGAATGATGATTCAACACAAAATCATTGAATAAAAATATTCTTTAAATTGAAAATTGTATTCTTTAATAACCCGTAAATTATTGCTAAATAAACACTCAATATGACCTTAAACTAAACTAACACCCAATTTAACCCCACAATTAGAATATCAAGAAGAACAACAACAACACCAACAATGCCATAATATTAAGCTTATCGTTAACAGAAAAGTCAAAGTAAATAGAAACGTCTGCTTGCCTACAGCACACAGCATAGGAAGACTTAAATAGAGTAGATGGATATGAAGATATACGTCGTCTATTTTATACAAAAAAGAAATCAAACAAAAGGATATTTTAAACTCAAAGTAAACTTTGAGAACTACAACGGCAACAAGAACAACAAGTAAAATTACCAACAGCTATAAAAACATATCGCGCACAGAAAGTCTATTGAAGTGAAATTTTGAAAAATAACAATGCCCGTTTGAAGTCTAAACAATAGAATTATTGATATTAATAGACTTAAAATATGGGCTACACAAAAAGAGAATTTAAAATTGAAAAATGGGGAATATTTAAAAAAGTACTTTATAAATTTTACATCTCGTTGTGGGACCAAACAGCGACCTTCGATGTCAATTGAACCTTCAATCAATCGAAAACCCCTCCTTAATACACAGAAAAAAGTAAAAAATGGTTTTAATTACTAAAATTGTTGAAACAATCGAAAAAAAAAATATCAATTTAACACCAAAATGATGATAACAGAGTACAGAAAATTAATTTTTAGCAAAAAGGTGGTGGTTTTTGTGAACATTTTAGCTACTTTTCAATCGTCAAGTAAGTGATTGGATCAAACAAGTAGTTGGTTGAACTAGTCAATGCATTCCAAAATGTTTAATTAATAAGTTAATATATTTTTTTGTCTTTCTTCCTTTTTTAATTAAAAAATTAATTGAATCAAGAACATAATTGACTTCCCATAATATAGGGTGGTTTTATAGAGTGTCACAACTTTTAGCTGGCAACACACAATGCTTTATTTGAGCACCCATTTAACAGCTGATAGTTGCTTTTTGTTTAGTTTGCTTTGAAATTTCATTATGAATCGACTTACACCAGAGCAACGCTTGCAATTCTTAATCAAAATAATTGTTCTATTCGTCGAACTCATCAAAGAAACTTTTGATGAAAAAATAATTTCACGTAATGGCCCAATTAATTGGCCACCAAGACCTTGTGATTATTTTCTTTCGGGTTATGTTAAGTCACTTGTCTACGTCGATAAACCCCAAACAATTGAAAACCTGGAAATCAAATGCTGCGAAAAGTTGTGGAAAATTTGTGTTCCAGATTGCGCCTTCTACGCGCCTGGCGTGGCGGCCACATGGCAGAAATCATATTCAAACATTAATTTCATAAAATTTTCTTCCAATAAAGCCCGTTTCATTGATATTAAAAATATATTTCCTTGTTTTATTATGATATAAACTTGTGTCACTCTATAAAAAACACCCATTATTTCAAACACTAGCGTTAATTAAGAAAAAACCTATGATATTTTTTTCTGTGTAAGGAGCATATGTATATTAGGAAGTGCTTATAAAATGGTGGCAAATTACTACAGTTCTAAAAAAGTCTGCCTAAATAACTGCTAATAAGATCTGCACAATAAAACTCTTAACAGAAACCCACATTAAAACCTCCCAACTTATTTGCAACTGTTGCAAACGGAGTAATACAACTAATTTCCAGCGCGTCTCTTTGTTGCAGACTAAATTTTAAAATAACAATATTGATTCTCTATGTAAACGAACTTAAAGAACAAAACCGAAAAAAATATAATAAAAACAAACTGAAAATAAACATAATCAAGCAACAACAAAAATTAGGAAGAATAACGATGAAGCTGTAAAAGACGAGCTAAAGAAGAAGCCAATTTTTGTAAGCCCACAAAATCCATAATGCAAACAGACATTGGTTGGTTGGTTGGTTGGTTGTTGGTAATGTATACAAATAGAAACCAATTCTGCTGCTATCAGGATAAACCGATGGAAGGATGTTGATTGTTGTATAAAATTTTACAAAGAAATAATATGAAATAATAAAATAGCAAAAAAAAAAAAAACACACACAGACAGGAGAGAGGCAGGGATTGAGCAACATGTCAGTATTTAAAATTTTGATGCTACTTTCTTTCTTATGCTAAATTTGACTAAATGACTGACTGGTGTTGTTGTCGGTATGTTTGGCTGGCTGTTTGATTTGCCAGACATTGATGTTTACCATGACAATGCCGCTAGACAGGAAAGTTTCGTTTTCAGCATTGGAAACCCTCTAAATAAATTTTAATAACAAATGTAATCAATACACACTCACTAAATATACAATCATATCACACATACATAATCACAAACATATACAGTGTAAAGGGTGTTTTTATAAAGTGTCACAACTTTGAGTTTTCATCACAGCTTTTTTGAGCACCCATTTAACAGCGGATAGTTGCTTTTTGTTTAGTTTGCTTTGAAATTTCATTATGAGTCGACTTACACCAGAGCAACGCGTGCAAATTGTTGAAATTTTTAATCAAAATAATTGTTCTATTCGTCAAACTCGTTGTGCAGCGGGCGCTACAATTGGCTTCCTTAAAGAAACTTTTGATGAAAAAATAATTTCACGTAATGGCCCAATTAATTGGCCACCAAGATCGTGCGATTTAACCCCATTAGATTATTTTCTTTGGGGTTATGTTAAGTCTCTTCTCTATGTCGATAAACCACAAACAATTAAACATCTGGAAATAAACATTCGAAGAGAGATCGCTTAAATACGGCGAAAACTTGTTGAAAATTGGTGTTCCACATGGCAGAAATCATATTTTAAAATATTACTTTCATAAAATTTTCTTTCCAATAAAGCCCGTTTCATTGATATTAAAAGTAAATTTCCTTGTTTTAATGTGATTTAAACTTGTGTCGCTCTATAAAAAACACCCGTTATTACACACATACATACGTACGTCAAAAATTCTTTACCAAATGAATAAATACTTATTTATCAGTTGCTGTAATTTAAGTAACAATTGAGTCTATTGCTCTTTTTTATTCTATTTTATTTATGTGTGATTTCGTTATAGTATTTATTTAAGAATGACTTTTTTAAATTTGTGTGTATTTAAATTTAATAGACTGTTAAATTTCCAAAGCTACTCGTATTTAATGTATTCCTTCAAAAATATTACATTCGCATGATATTGTATATAAAATATAAATTAAGAATAAAAATTATAAATAATTATATGCGCGGTGTCATCATCAGGATAAGGCCTCACCGTCACCAAAATAATTTCGGATGCTGATGAGTTGTTTGCGTGATTCAAGTAAATTTATATAAAACAGGTGTGTGATTTTCTACAAATATAATCATGCTTTAATTGAATTTATTTGATTTCATAATAAAAATATATTAAAGTAGATTATGAAAATATAATTTTCGATTAATTAATATTTTTCGCATCAAAATCAAATTATCTTTGTTGTCAGCAAAAAAGATTTTTTTTTTTTTATAAATGAAAGGAGCTTTATATCTTTGAGAAGAAACCAACACCTAAATTTAACACGCACACCCATGCTTTTATGACAATGAAATATCAATTAAGGCTTGTAGGGTAGGCACTTGATAATATTAATACGTACATACAGATATCTTGTGTATGCGTGTGTGTTTTTGCATGTGTTTTTTATATGAAATTGAAACTAAATTTTGGGCCATATGTTAAAATTCCCATAAACCTAACTAAGCAAAGGAAAGAATACAATTTATAATATAATCTTTATAGGATATGGGTATAGGGTATAGGGTAATTTTTAAGGCTTAAAAACGGGACGGTTTGGTACTTTTGGTACTTGATGTTTGTTAACTAATATTCTTTACGTTATGATCAGTGTATTTTCCTGTGGACAAAATAAGAAAAATCTTGTACTCCTGGTACTTATTTACTTATTCACTTATGGTACTTTTTACTTTTTTTGTACTATTGGTACTTTTTCTCTTACGATATTCTATTAATAGAACTGGATGAAATTTGGTAGCCAGAGACCCAAATAAATATATTATAAAGGTGTAAAAACGGGAGGAGTTGGTACTTTTTGTTTTTTTTACAAATTTATTTTTTTACATTAATATGCAGTATACATTCCTGGTGACAAAAAAATAAAAAGTTTTTTTTTTTGGTACTTATTTACTTATGATATTTATTTACTTATGGTACTTTGACTCTAGAGAAATTATTTTAATGGATTTAAATGACATTTCTAAAGAAGACAAAGTGGTATTTTTGGTACTTCTGGTTTTTTTAATTATTTTTTTTTTACATTAATATGCAGAAAAGCTGGTACTTTTTTAATAATGTTTTTTTTACTTTTGGTGTTATTTCCCTTGAGAAATTCTCCTAATGGATTTGAAAGAAATTTAGTAGACGGATAACATGCCACCACGATAAATATTTATGGACGATTTTAAGGGATTAAAACGGCACAGGTTGGTACTTTTGGTACCTCTTTTTGTTTTTTTTTGTTTGTTGTTTATAATTTTTTATTTAATATGAAGTGAACTTTTCTGGAGGTTAATAAAAAAACTTGTTCTCTTATTACTTATTTATTTATTGTAATATTTGGTGAGCGTTGTTGTATATATTTATTATGTATTGCCGGCGCTAATAAACGCCACTGGCAAAGAAAAGTAAATGGCAGATGGATGCCAGTATAAACTTGCCGATTTAGGGCAAAGATAAAAGAATTAATATTGTTTTTGAATATGTAATGCCGATGGAAGGCAAAGTATTAAGTAATTTTATTTTCAAAAATTTGACTCTTATATTCTAAAATAACGGTATTCTAAAACTACAAAATTTCTTATTCACTAAACATAATTGTAGTAAGAAGTAACAAATTGAGAAAAATGTATAAGTAGCAAAAAATACATTAAACATAGTTGTTGTATAATAATAACAAACATTCCAATATTAAACATATAATTGTTGTAAATAAAAATAACAATTGTATTAAAGATATAAATGGTTGTTGTAAAAATGATATTAATATTAACAGTGTGCCGTGTGCAAAAATGATAATAGTAACAGTATGTGCAATAAGTGTACTTACATGTAAAATAATGATAAATATAAAAATTGATTATTTAGGATACACTACATTAGTATATTATTATTATTTACTTTTGGTGCTTTTTTACTTATAGAACTTTTTCTATTGAGCATTTATCTTAATAGATTTGAATGAAATTTAGTAGACGAATGGATTAAAATTATGAAAAATTAGTACTTTTAGTACATATTTGTTTAAAAAAATTTTTTATACTGACGGCATATGTCTTCATTAACATGTATCGTGAACGAAGTTGCAGGTAAAAGCTTGAAGATAAAAAAATGCCAATATTTTTATTTTCATTAATATCACATGGTTTACTGGTTTACGTTTAACCCTACTCCTTAGAATATGTTAACAAAATTGTATTCTATATGCTCACATATACACATATGCATAACGACTATGTTGATAAACTTTTTGTTTAGAAACTTTACTAGTATAATAATGTAATTTTGCAAATTATTGTTTATATATTTTTTTTTTTTTTTTGGAAAAGTTTATGACTTTTACCAGACACTGGCTCTAACCAGCCAGTACTAAACAGTCATCATAATAACCCTTAAAGAAAGAGAGAGAGAGAAAAAAATAGAAGTGAAAGATCACTTACACATGTTGTCATATACGAGTAATCATATGAAGTCCTTAGAAAACATATGTTAGTATGTTAGCTATAATTCACACATATATACATAGATGTTTTATTTATAAGTTTTTAATAATAACCCAAAGCTGACACCAAGTACAAAAACTTTTACTAGAAAATTTTAACAACCATTTTAAATATGTAACAATATTGCAAAATAGTTATTAGTGCAAATATATGTAAGTATATATGTATGTATGTTTTTAAGTGTATGTGTGTTTATTAAAAGATTAATTTTAAAAAGTTAAAGTATTAATAGACGTATTAGGAAAATCAAATAACATCAAAAAGTTTTAATAGAAAAAAGACCGTATTTAAGATGATAATCGTTTGTTTGGTTTTTGATATTGAATTTATTTAGGTTTTAAAGTTGAAATCATCTTAATTTGCTGTTTTGCTAGAACAAGTGGGTAATAATTTGTATGCTGCAATGAATTCTAAAATTTAAAATTCAACAGGACACAAAAATCATAAAAAAATTAAGTAAATACAAACTAAATTAAATTAAATGAAATTTAACTATTTTCATAACTATAAGATATCCAACCTAAATTTTAGTGACACTCTTAATAACTGAAATGAAATAATTCTAATGAAAATATATCTTATTTCGAAATAAGATAAAAGTTAGCATGAAAACTGATGGAAGACCATCTCTGAAGACTTTTTCGTTAATTTCAAGCTGAAAACTATCAAATTTTTTTTACATTTTCTTCATAAATAATAAGACATTTTGTATTATTCGTAATAAGTGCACTTAACAAAATAACATAATTTATAAAGAAAGTTTTTTGTTGCAATAAATGAATTCAACGAAATTTTTTTGAAAAAATTCAAAGCTGCAAAAAAAAAATTATATAATTCTTTTAAAAACTTAAAAAAAAAGTTTTGTTCGGTATTTTAACAAGGTTTTTAGTCTCCTGAAAAATTATAGAAATAGGAAATATGGACTACTCCACAATGGATTAGAACTACTCCAAAACTTATCGAAATGTATGGGAAAAACATGGTCCAATTTACATTGCGATGTCCTAGGGCTTGACCACGTAACCCAAAAACTACTCCATGTTACTAATCCAAGGGGGACCCACAGGGACTAGTTTCGAAACTACTCTATTTTGCTACTCCATAGAGCACTCACTGGGGTTAATTTCGAAATCACATACAGATGTATGTATATTACGAACTCACTGCTGGCAGCATAGACCCTAGAATGCCTCGCATATCATACAAGTCTATCAAATTAAACTCCTACTGAAACAAAAGTTTTCTGTGTTTCTTTAAGCTTCCACGAACTTGTTTCAATTTTAACAGGGGAGCTGACACAGTTTCAATTTAACTCCAAACATTTTTAGTGTTGCCAAATGGTATTTAACTATAAATGTTTGTGTACAAATGAAATGATCTACGGCTGCATTACATAGGAGTACTCCAAAAACTACTCCATTTATCTAAAATGGACCATGTACTCCAATAATTTTTGTAGGGTGTGCTTTTGTCAAAAGTCCTGTATTTAGTTACATGTTTTATATTTACAGTAAACACTTGATCACTGAAATAAGAAATTAAATTTTATCAATGTGAAATTTATAGAGTATCGGTTGTACTAGTTTGAATATTACTTATTCTGATATTCTTTGATAATGTTTTAAATTGAAATATTGAACTTAAGTTTATAAAGGGTGTTTTATATGGAGTTACACAAGTTTAAGTCATAATAAAACAAGGAAATACATTTTTAATATCAATGAAACAAAATTTCTTGAGAGAAAATTTTATAAAATTAATGTTTAAATATGATTTCTGCCATGTGGCCGCCACGGCTGACGCGTATAAGGCGCAATCTGGAACACCAATATTCAACTTTTAGCGTCCTTTGCGGACGTATTTCGCCGATAACTCTTCGAATGTTGAATTCGAAGGTGTTCAATTGTTTGTGGTTTATCGACGTAGACAAGTGACTTAACATACCCCCAAAGAAAATAATCTAATGGGGTTAATTGGTGGCCAACTAATTGGGGCATTTCGTGAAATTATTTTTTCATTAAAAGTTTCTTTGAGTAAATCAATTGTTGCGCCCGCTGTACGAATTTGACGAATAGAACATTTATTTTTATTAAAAATTTCAACAATTTGCACGCGTTGCTCTTGTGTTAGTCGATTCATAATGAAATTTCAAAACAAACTAAAAAAAAAGCAACTATCAGCTGTTAAATGGGTGCTCAAATAAAGCAGTGGTACCAACTCAAAGTTGTGAAACTCTATAAAAAACACCCTTTATTATAAGTATCTGCTTTAAACTAAGCTTCTCTATTTGCAATCCAACATGAGTCTCTGCGCAAATCAACTGCATATCGTTACTTGTAAAGGCAAACGCTCTTACTAGCCCTCTTCCGACACTTATCAGAATTGTCGGCGAAGTAAAACAACTAATAAAATGACTGTTTACACAGCTTAAAAGATTTAATGCGTCGACCAAACACCAGAGGCGCTACAACGCTGTTCTAAAATAAAGAAAAAAAACTCGCTATAGCAGAGTTGTAAAAGAATTAAGCCTTCTTCTACATTTTCACCATCTAAACTCTCTACCCTAGGCCTGCCTCCATAGTTCTGGCACAATAAATGGCATAAGTAGGGATCATCACCTGATTGATGGTCTTATAAAAAATAAGTCCAAATTTCTCATAAATAATTTTACCAAGAGACAGCAATTCTAGAAAATATACCATCTAGAATTTTTCTAAGAAAATCAAAAGTAGACAAAGTCCCACCAAAGACATTCTTATTAGATTTTTCGCCTCTCCTCTAAAGTTATGAAAAAGTTAGAGAACTTGTCTTTTTATGTAACCATACAAATATATGTATGAGTGTAAACTAATGAAAGTCATATATAAAAAATTTATTTACTAGTAGTTTTTGGAAATTGAAACTGTCAACAAAAGTAAGTAAAAGTGTACATTTAGAAGAACAAATACACATGTATGTTTTACTTTTGTCAAGTTTGTAAATACAACTTTGTTGTATTGCAAACAATTGTGGTTATCCAGGATCAAACAGTAGGAATAGAACAAAAATATTTAAAAAAAATGTATTTTGAATTTTATTTTCCAATCACTAAAATGCATATAATTTATTTTCAGAGAAAAATATAAAAAAGAGAAATAAAAATATATTTATTTTATATTTATTTTGACTTGCAACAAAAGTTAAAATGCTGCCAATAATAACAAGGCACCTATTGTTGCAATATCAGCTCATTGGGACAAAATAAAAATGACATAGAATTTTTAAAAGTTGTACAATTTGACAGACCAAAGTATGTGCAAGAATGAATTAAATGTTTTGCATAAAGGATTGTTGTCGGTTTGGGTACGTGATCGAAATATATCGAAAATTTCAATTTGGTGGAAATTTAAAAAACGGTCCTATCATCAGACTAACCATGTTTGTATTGAAAACTTTAGTTAAGTATTAAAGTTATTAATTCTGTTTTGTTCCAGGATAACAATTCTCATAATAATCCCGCTTAAAAGAAATATATACGACTTTCAATTGGATGCATAAGGATGTTGATCTTGCATCCCATTGAAGGCAGATAATTTTCAGCTTAAGTTGGGCATTGAATTAAATATTTTTGGATTGAATAATCTGTATTTAAGTCATTCTATTTATTTAAAGAAAATCTGTACTCATTGTATTTTTTACACCGCTTGTGATCTATTGAGTACGTTTAGAATTATACGTATAAGGTTTTCCAATAGGGATGATATGAATTTGAAGGGACGTTTCGGCCATTTGTCATTGTATTCACTAGTGTTTACACTTTCATCATGGAGAGATATACGCAAGAACAACGCTAACAAATTATTCAGTTTTATTATCAAAATAATTGTTCTCCAATTGCAACTTTTCGTGCGCAATAAGACAGAGAACCGCTCGAAGTAATGCAAATATTGCTGACGTTCAGGCAAATGTTGCTGAAGACCGCAATTTGTCGATTCCAAGACGTTCTCAACAATCGGGAATGTCTTAAACCACAATCTGCTGGACTTTGAGAAAGGATTTGGGTTTGCATCCGTATAAAATTGTTCGCATTCAAGAACTGAAGCCATTGGACCACCGTAAACGTCGTGAATTTGCTGATTTTGCCTTGGAACAACTTGAAAACCACAACCTAGCGGATTTTGAGAAAGGATTTGGGTTTGCATCCGTATAAAATTGTTCTCACTCAAGAACTGAAACCATTGGACCACCGTAAACGTCGTGAATTTGCTGATTTTGTCTCACAGCAAATGCAACAATTTAATTATTGCGAGAAAAGTTTGGAGATTCGATTATTTCAAGAAATTTTGATATTGAATGTCCTCCAATAAGTTGTGATTTAAGACCATTAATTTATTTCTTGTGAAGTTATCTGTCTTTTGAAATAGACCAGACTCTATTCAAGATTTAAAAGTCAATATTAAACGTGCCATTCATGACATACGACTTGATTTAGTGGAAAAAGTGCTCGAAAATAGGGTTCATCGAATTCGTTCCTGCAGAAGAAGTCGTGGAGGCCATTTGAATAACGTTTTATTTAGAATTATTGTTTGATACCATCTGCTGGTATAATTTTTTAAAACTTCTTCGTCTAGTGTATCTTTTACAAATATTTATATTTTCCATATCGGTTCTGTCTCTTAAGTGAAGCTGCCCTCACTTCTATATTCTTATAGTGTTTCCATTAATCACAATTTTTGAGTAAGAATTTACTGCGATTTGATCAGCACTAAGGAGATGACCCCTAATGCAATTATTGTGCTTAAACTATTTGGGAAAGGGGATAGATGTTGAAAATGTCGAAGGCTTAACTCTTTCTTCTAGTGTGCATTTTGGAGCGGTGTTTCAGCGTCTCTGGTGTTAAGTAGATGCCTTAAATTTCTTAAACATTCTAACAACAATTAATTCAGTACTTTAGAAATTCAGAAATTTATGTTGTTGCTTGACTTTCCCTGACCAGTGATCGAACTCGTGTCCTAAGTAAAAGGTTAGTTTTACGTCAACGCTTCAACCACTTCAACCAACACCACCCTTCATACTTGATGTAAGAGTGGCACAAATATTACATGTTCGAAGTACAGTACAACCTCCTTCATCCGGACAGATGTAGTTTCAGCTATTGTCGTGATTAATGGTTCGTCCGGACTACAATTAAAATAAATTTTTAAGCGCAATACAATGTGATGATAATGAACATACATATAATTTGTTTTTATTACCGAACAGAATTCATTTGCATTTAATTAATGTATAGAAAACATAAAGAAAAATACCACAAATATTAATTTTGAAAAATAAGAATTAAGTTGCTTTCAAAAATTTGTCTGTGAATTTCAAAACTACTCAATTGTTGTTTTGAAATAATTTATAAATTTTATTTGTGCCATATAAAAATATATTTTACAACTATTTTATAGATTTCAGAAAGTGTCCGAACAATTTAAATTTCCGGATTACTTGATAGGCAGAATTAGCGAGTGTCCGGACTAGGGAGGTTGTACTGTATACTAATTTGCGACTATAAGGCTTCTCTCCTGACCAATACAGTGAAGCTATCTTCTGAAATACTGTTGTGCTAAGTCCGTATGGAATTTTTTACTAATCGTATCAGTGTACTATTTTCAGTACTTTTTCACAGCAAAAATACCACAGTACCCCCACGTCATATTTAGTACTAGATTTTTGTTTCGCTTTGTTCCCTGTTTAGAAATCTGCGTTATTTTTATAATCATTGACAACATTGGCTTCAAAACAAGAACATAAGGAATGCACAAATTCGTTATTCATGTTGTGTTTAGTGTGTTTTTTTTTTTTCAAAAGTTGTTAATGTTATTGGTACAATTTACACGAGATTAATTTTTAGTTCGCACAACTTGGCTGACTTCCAAAACGTTCGTATACAAAGTTTGTATACAGTATTGCTACTGTATTTAAATCACATACATATGCAAAGTTCCGAATCAACGCAACAACTATAAAACCGATGCCGTGTTTGCTTTCTTACTGCGTTAAAAATACTTGGCGGCGGCGTTTTGAAATGGTATACATTGTACAATTATTGTACTGCGGCGTTATGAAATATGATGCTTTGTTCAAACACAAAGCAATTGACGTTTTGGAAGTCAGCCGTTTTGTTCTTTCTAAACACACGAGACTAATTAGTCTGGCATAAATTTGTATACATTTACCCGCTTTGTGTACTGGTGTATTTTGCACACATTTGTTTTTTCTAATGTACATGTATTGGTTTAGTTCTGCTAATGCGGGGTTGAACCTGGTTGAAAAATTATGCCAACCAAAAACGACTCTTTTCACCGAAAATACCAACAAGCTGCCATGTTATACCAGCACAATTAATCTCGTGCAAATTGGACCATTCAGCCAACCAATTCTAATGTGTTTTAACTATGTACATGGTTTCGATAACATGCTACTTTACACATTACTAGTCAATAAACATATATATTTTGCACACCACTAAGAAATAAAGCATTTTTTGTCCTAGAATTTAAAATTAAAATAAAATAGTGATTTAAAGCTTTCCAAAATATGGAGTCTGCAGAAGCTAAATATTATTTTTGAATAAAAATATGTTTCATAAAAAGTACCTCAATGTTGAGAAAAGTACTCTTTTTGTTGACAGACAGTACCATTTCAATTTTTCATTTTTCCATCACTGAATCGTATAAAGAGATCATTTCTAGCTGCAGCGAGTGAGATGCAGTTAATACCTGATGAGTTGCAAATGATACTCGTTATATTTTTGGAAAACTGATCTGAAAATAATTAAGGTGAAGAATAGAAAAAATTATTCTAATTAATAGACAAAAGATAACAAAAGATGTCTGCTTATTATTATTTTTACGTTGTTGTAAAACAACAACTGACGCCTTTATATAATTTGCTAAATTTGCTAATTTACCTCCAGTTGTAATTTCTCCCCCTATCAAAAAACACAAAAGAAAATCACATTTATAATTTTCTTTTCTTTTTGTAGCTTAATAGTAAAAATATATTCGCATTAATTCAATGTAATTATAGCTCACACACAAATCATTGTTAGTTAGCAAGTGTCATTATATAATTTTTATATTATCAATTCCATGTAATTACACTGGCTTTTGTAATTTTCACCAGTTATTAGTTGAGCACATGATGGCAAAGAATTTTTACTTATAAAATAAGTACCGTGTATAAAGAATTATAAAATACTCTAAATCTTTACAATAAGAAAATATCAGTACTCCATAGATCCATTATCCTGAGATAATAAAAAGACTGTAAGGAAATTGGAAAAAATTTTCTAAGAGTTCTGAGCACTTGGCTGCAGATCTGTAATGAACGCACACGCAGAAGATTCCAAAAATTGCGTTCTAGAACTGAATCGTAGTGTTTAATTTCACTTAATTTAGGTCTTTATTTAAATTCTATTCTAAAATAAATTCGCACTTTCCAAAGTTAGTCTCACAAATAAGACACGAGTATTCATGATCTCATATTTACCCACATAGAAGGGTATCCTTAGGATTCTCTATTCTTTGGTGAAAATAAGCTGTTAATTGCTCAACCAACTTAAATGAAGATTGTAACGAATCTGCCAATACCAGAATTCGGGCTAAACTTTACCACTACAATTTTCTTATATTTGTTTGATTTACGAAAGTTGTATTGTATTGTTGTATTGAATTTCATTTCTAAAGATTTAACTACAATATTTATTTCACGTACATTTGACTTTTAATACACCAAAAATTACGATTGACTTTTAGATTGTCTTTTAGTTTTTACGAAAAGTTTTCTGTTTGTTTTTTATACACTGTAAAAAATTAGGCACCTTTTTAGTGAAAGACAAAACAATTTAGTTCGAAGTCATTTTAATAAAATTCATATATAATGAAATTATCACAAAAGATCTTATTTGGTAAAATTAAAACAATGAATCGGTCAATATAGAATCCCCATAATTGGTATAACGAAAAATCGTTCTGAACTCTATACAAAACTTTATTATATTTCAAAATTTCTTTAACTGTTTGCTTGACTGCTTTGTCTGCCTGCTTTAGTTAATACTTCATCTGTGATATGTTGTTGTTGTTGCTGTTGTTGTAAAAAGTATTACAATGTAGCACAAGTAGTAGCAGAAGTAGTAGTGGTAGTGGTAGCAATAACGAACGTTATCAGTTGTGAAGTAATATTCTCCTTTTAACTGTTGGCTTATTTATAACGCGTGATTGAGTTTTTGCCAATGAACATTATATTGAGACTTTACCCAAAGCAAAATAACTTTCATATCATTTGTTGTATCTCTTGTTCTCTGTGAAAGTTTTATTTTGTTCGGTTTTATCTACAATTCTGCCTTTTTTTTATCGTTCATAGTTTCTCATTAACTTTTCTTTCGAAATCATACAACCATTACAATCGTACTGTTTTCTTTTTTCATCAGTTTAGTTTCGGTTTTACTGCTTCTGTTGTGTGTGTGGGTGTGTGTGTGCGTGTGTTCTGTAATAGATATTCAATGGAAAAAGTTTTCTCTTAAGTTTACCTGGTCATATTCTCAGTGGGTAAAAGTCGCTGATAAGGAAAAAAAACAAATATGTATGTAATATTGTAATGTAAGCACGAAGGCATACGTTAAAGTTATTAAAAATTTTCCTAAATAAATTTAATATTTATTATATTTTTAAGGACATTGTTAACATGAAGTCTTGTGAAATCTCGTGTACATCAATAAAATTGCGAAAATTTTATGGTTAAAATAACACTCAGGAGTTAAGGAAAGAACTACTGATTTTCAACACTTCGAACTTTATCATTTCTGCTGTGGTACTTACGGATTGTCCAAGTGGGAATGTAAGAAGTAAGATTAGCGTGCTGGATTCAAGGTTTTTTATTTGGTTCTTATAATTCGTATATCAATCCTTACGTGAAACACGTATTTAGAGTAAGAAGAAAAAAATTTAATTCAGTTCGATACTTAAAAAAACAATGTTTGAATAAATAGCAGATTTATTTAGTTATCAATTTCTGACGGATCACTCTACATTCCTATTTCGGGAAGAAAACTTGCCCCTCTGACATAACTGCTAGACAACAAGATCAAACAAATAAAAAAAAATTTTGAAACCGGTTACTAAATTGAGGAGGGCGCGATTAGGTTAGCACGAAAATTTTACCACAGTTTTCAAAACCAAAAATTTTCTGAATTTAAGATAAAATTTTCTAAATCTAATTTGAATTTGTAAAAGATCGTATTTCCAAAATTTAATTTACTGCCTGTTCGCCGATATCGAAGAAGTTCTTTCTTTCGAACAATTACATTTGAAACAAAAACAAAATTTTTGAATTTGTTTTTGTTTTTGTTTCAAATGTAATTGCTCGAAAGAAAGAACTTCTTCGATATCGGCGAACAGGCACTTAAAATTTTTTTCTCGAAAAGAAATTTCACTTAAAACTTAAAATATAACCTTTTTTCAAAAATTTATTTATCGAACGACAGCTCTCAAAAAAGTCGAGAAGTTTCGATATTTTTTGCAAGAGAGGCTTTTCTACAGTGATTAATAAAACCAAAAAAAAAAATGCAAAAAAATATAGTAAAGTTTTTTTTAAATCTTTTCGTTTATTGCTTTAAATTGATTAGCTGATCGAGACCAGATTTATGGCACTGTGAAGATTTCGTGAGATCGCAAACCGATTCGGACATAAAGTTTTCGAAAACATTTTTTGTAAGTTTTAAACTACAAGACTAAGTTAAGAACTCCTTATTTAATAATTCAAAAAGTTCATGATAAATCGATTTTGTATCAAAAAATTGCCAAGAAAGTGCTTTGTTTTTAATTAATCCAAAACAGGTTGCCAAATTGATTATTAAGAGTCTTCTTTTGAACTGGATCAATAGCGTCCAAATTTTTCCAAAAATATTTCAATACATACATCCTACTAATATTATAAATGTGAAAGTTTTTTTATGTTTGTACCACTGTAACGCAAAACTTCTCAATTGATTATTTGAATGTAATTTGGTAGAGTACATTTTACGGGGTACAAATTTTTATTTTTTTTGTACTTTTTATTATTTTACCAATATTTTTGAAACATTTTTATAAATTAACATACTTTCTGTGTGGTAAAATAAAAAAAAAACTGGTCTTTTTAGTACTTTCTTACTACTTTAGTACTAGAGTACGTTTTGTACTCTTAATTGATTTACCAATATTTTTTTTTAAATTTTTTTATAAACTAACATAGGCTGAAATAAAAATAAAGGTCTTTTCGCTTCGATTTTACTTCCAGTACCCTTTTAGTTATGTTACTTTTTTACTGTTGCTTCTTCCTTATTTTTTTAAATATTATTTTTAAATTTTTAATGAATTACATTCTTTTTGAGAAAAAATTATAATTTTGGTACTTTTTTTTACCTTTTACTTCTAGTACTTTTTATTTTTGCTGGTATTTTTTTTTCTTGAGAAATTTTTTTAATGGATATAAATGAAATTTTATATGGAGTATAAATGGTACAAATTGAAATTTTTGGTACTTTTTATATAATTTTACTAATATTTTATATATTTTTTATAAATTAACATACTTTCTGTGTACTAAAAAGATAAAAGCTAGTCATTTTGGTACATTTTTAGTTATTGTACATTTTTACCTATGATACTTTTTTACTTTTGGTACCTTTTTTCTTGAGATGTTCTCTAAATAGATTTGAATGAAATTTGATGTAAGGTAGAGGGATTTTTTATGTGGTAAAAATGGGACAAAATGGTATTTGTGGTAGTTTTATTTTTAGTTTTTTATTATTTTTTACGTTAACTTGCAGTGCACGTTTTTGGGGTAAAATAAGGAATATGTACTATTGGTATTTTTAGTAATTTTTATTTGCTTAGACGTATTTTAAAACAATAACTTACAGTGTACTTTCTTTGGGTGGAATATGAGGAAAAGCAGGTACTTTTAATGGTTTTAACTGTTAGTACTTTATCTTTTTTCATCAACAATTAGCGTACACGAGGTCACGGTTAAAATCTAGTTGTTCATAAGTTACAAACGAACTTTGTGGGTAGCTTAAGGAATCATATCCCATATTTTATTTTATAAATTAGAAGAATATCTGATATGTATATTAGTCCCCGTCCAGACTTGCAATTTTATTAGCCGCAATTCATGGTTTTTTAGGTGAGAGAGGTAAGAAGCTTGGGGATGGGTACGGAGTTTCATGTGCTCGGCAATTTTCTTTTTCCTTGCAATTCGCACTGGGTTCTATGTGTATTTGACGTTTTATTGTATTTCTTCAATTATATGAAAAGCAAAATAAAACGAAAATTAAATTAATATGTGATGCATTACAATTTTTTAAGTTAAAAATATTGAAAATAAATTTTTCTGTTGTGGACACTTATGCAATTTCAAAGCAGAATTTTAAAGAATTGCAACCAATTAAATTGCAAATCTGGACGGGGACTTACAGTTATTAAGTAACATGAAAATTTATTATACAGAAATTATTGGAGGGTTCTTATGAGCATTTAACTGGGACTTGTTTTTAATTTAAATAAATTTTTAGCCCCTACTTCGTCGTTAAGTTTTGAATTGGAACTTGTTTTTCGAACTTTAATTTTTAACAACTATTTTAAAAAAGTCTTACTTATTTTCCATCCTGTCTTGCCAGCATTTCATGCCCTACAACTCTCTTGTTAATGAACTTGATTTTTTCTCTTTTGTTTTTTTGTTTTCCAAATTGGTTATTTTACATCCAACTTTATTGGGAATTTTTAAGTTTTGTTATTTTCCAAATTTTCTTTTAGAGTTATTGTTTTGTGTGAGTTTTTCTTTTTTAGTGCTAAAATCAGATTCACATAACTTTTGTTTTTATTATTCACTGCCAAGTAGTTTTTTTGTTTTTTTTTCTTTGTTGTTATTGTTGCATGTGTCTATTTCATTTACCAAACTTTTCTGTTTTATTTACTTGATGAATGAATTCTTTTCACTGTTGTTGTTGGTTGGTTTCTTTTGACTATTTATGCCTTCGCATGCATACCTTCGTTTTATACACTCACTTGAAAATTGAAGAAAGAAGAAAGAAACCTTGCACCTGCTTTACTGCAGTTGCAGCTTGTGCAATAAATTTAACCAACACGTCTAGAACTTTTGTTATATGAAAATAGCTAAAACGTTTTACTGTATTTTTCTTCAAACTTTTCTAGGCGAATTGGACTAACGATTTGAAGAAAAAGCTATATTTTTGTTGTTTGTTTTTTTGTTCAACAATTTTTCAAGTAAACTTTTGGAATTAAATTTTTATATCACTGCCATGATAAGTTTTGTGCGTGATATCATGGCCATTGAATAAAATTTTTATTATTGATTGGTTTGAGATCATGAATAATAGATTAAGAATAGTGGCTTGTTTTTAGAACACATTATAAAAATAAGAACTGCAAAGCTTAAAGCTGTGAAACGAATTTATAAACTTAAAAAAGATGTTGGTAAAAAATTTTTGCACTATTTTTTTTTTTTTTTTTTTTTTTTGGAATATAAAACTATGATTTATTCAACATAGTTGGGGCCTCGGGTGGAAAAGTTATCGTTAAAATACCTAGAAAAGCTTTAAAGGGACTATTAAATAGCTTTAATAATTCGAGCTTTCAAAATATATTAAATAAATCAATTTTACCACAGAAAATTTTTATATTCAGACCACGTAATAAAAATTCTAAATTCATTATAATCTAAACAGTTTATTTCAGAATTATGTATAAGTATGTGTACATATGTATGTACTCGTTTTTACGAGTATATAAAAACCATTGGAAAACAACTGTGTATATACACACATACTAATATGTATAATTCGTGAACGCTGTTGCAGTTACATGGGTATTTAATGGTTATACGTGCGTATATGTACGCAAGCACACCTTTTTGCAAAAATATATACAACCAACTAACACGTGCTCATAAAGATTTGCACATACGCAATGCGTATTATTATGTGTATTGCTTGTTCGAGCACACACGACTGACGACTATACGCGTATACACAATCATTTTTTTTCTTGTAATAAAATGAAATTTTAGTGTAAATGTGCAAAGTTAACAATTTAAATTTAAAGATCTACAAAAAAAAAAAAAAAAAAAATCACGTTTAGTTTAAGCAAATAAAATGAAAGACAAATGAAACACAAAAACGTTTACAAAGATTTCTTGTGTTGTATATTTAACTAATAAGTAGTGAGTGTATAAAGTTGATATAAAATTGAATGAAATGAAAACAAACGTGGGAAGATACAGAATGGAATGATAATTTAGTTTTAAGAATATTAAGAATTAAAATCTTTGAGAAAAGAATTTTATTCCTAAGGTTTTTCGCACAATGTTAAGAAAAATGTTGACTATTGAGCAGGGTATTTATTTGTATAATGCTTTTGTGATTAATCGAAATCTCAGAAATATATAACGTCGGAATAAGATATATAAAAGTCCTAGTTGCAAGCCTTTGAATAAGTGTACTCAAAAACAAAAATTCCCAGTTTTTAGTAAAAAGTTATTAAGAATATTTGAGCCGATTAATTAATTAATCGTTTAAAAATAATGGAAACAAACTAAGAAGTGGAAAAAGAAAGTTTTAAAAGTTTTTTTTTTCAATTTTAAAGTTTATTTAGATGAAAGTTATTAATTCGACTCAAGTTAGATACTTGTAAAAGGTTTTCCAATAAGAGTGATATGATTTCTTTAAAAACAAAAACACACTTAGGTAAAGAAAATAAAAATTTTTTACTTAATGTGAAGTACAATCGATACAATTAAGTTCTAAATAAAACGTCATTCAAATGGCCTCCACGACTTCTTCTGCAGGAAGGAATTCGATGAAGCCAATTTTCGAGCACTTTTTCCACTAAATCAAGTCGTATGTCGTGAATGGCTCGTTCAATATTGACTTGTAAAGCTTGAAGAGAGGCTGGTTCATTTCGAAAGACCAATGACTTCAAATAGCCCCACAAGAAATACTCTAATGGTGTTAAATTTCAATTTCTTGAAATAATTGAATCATTATCGTTTTCAAGTTGTTCCAAGTCAAAATCCTTTCTCAAAGTCCGCCAGGATGTGGTTTGAGACAGTCCCGATTGTTGAGAACGTCTCGGAATCGGCAGCAATATTTACATTACTTCGAGCGGTTCTTTGTCTTTTTGGCACTTGAACATTATGTAAAGAAAATGTAAGCACAAAACTTTTAACAATTCGACGAATAGCGAGCACACTTGAACGATTATTACGACCATAAAATGGCAAAAGCGCACGAAAAGTTGCAATTGGAGAACGATTATTTTGATTATAAAAGTGAATAATTTGTAAACGTTGTTCTTGCGTATTTCTCTCCATGATGAAATTGTAAACACCACAAAATACAATGAAAAAGAAATGACAGATCATGACACATTACAAAAGGCTTAAACATCACTTCAAAATCATATCATCCCTATTGGAAAACCTTATATATACAAATTGTTTTTTAATTATTAATTAAAAAAAATAATTAGAATAAATCCGAGTAAGTTTTTTGAATTAAAAGTTAGTGAAAAAAAACCATGTAATGTTATGAACGTTTTTATTTGATTGTTCGAGTAATTTAAAAATCTTTCAGTTTTGATTAATCGAACACTTAAAATATTTCATGAATACCCTACACATACATCTTCTCTGAAATATAACAGTAATTGTATGCATAGAAGATATAATAGAAGGAAGGGTAAGGGATACGCTAGTCTGGTAGATTGTCAACAAGCAGCTAATGTTCACCGCACACGACCAAAATCGCTAAAAAGATAATCTTTAGGGGTTTTGGCATCACTGCTTTATTTGAGCATCCATTTAACAGCTGATAGTTGCTTTTTGTTTAGTTTGCTTTGAAATTTCATTATGAATCGACTTTCACCAGACCAACGCGAGCAAATTGTTGAAAGTTTTATTCAAACTAGTTGTTCTATTCGTCAAACTCATCGTGCAGCGGGCGTTACAATTAATTTTCTCAAATAAACTTTTGTTGAAAAAATAATTTCACGAAATTTCGTGTGATTATTAGATTATTTTCTAAGGGGTTATGTTAAGTCAGTTGTCTACGTCAATAAACCACAAACAATTGAACACCTGGAAATCAACATTCGAAGAGTTATCGGCAAAATACGGCAAATTTTCTTTCCAACAAAGCACGTTTTATTGATATTAAAAATATATATCCTTGTTTTACTATCATTTAAAGTTGTGTCACTCTATAAAAAACACTCTTCACATACTCGTATTCAACAGATGAGCCTTTAATTCTAAAGGATTATGAAATTAAAAAGGTTACGCTTGATTAAACAGCAAATTATCACCGATTTGTAAGTAAGTAAACATTTAGTTTTGGAACAAAGTTTATAACTGAAATTAATGACAATCAGTAACCACAAATCATACGCTTTAAAAGTGTTAACAGACAACTAAATGCAGCAGGGACACACAGTTAAAAATCAGTCAGTTCTCTTGCAAGAAAGTGAACATTCCAAAAAGATTATAATTTATGGATCAGATATATACTACGTGGAAAGTTTTAAAATTTTTAGTGACTAGTTTCTCATAGATCCACTTTCTATAGCACAGACTTTGCATTCGGTGACATTCAAATTTAATTATGAAACTTAAAATTGCTCTTGAAAGCAATTCTTAAGACTTACCTACAGTCGAGCTCGATATTCTTCAAGAAAAAAAATCTAATTTTTGGCGTTTTAAGAAGGTAATTTTATTAGCAGCACAAAATTTTGAATTCCACGCTAGCGTAAAATCCAAATAACTCATCAATCAACCTACGATTATTCAAACACAAACACACGCAATCATCCAATTAGAAGATAGCAACTTGAAAATTAAATGAAAAAATTAACATTTGGCTAAGAAATATATAAGACATGAAGTTCAAGATTTGATAAAACAAAAACTTTACAAAAAACAAAAAAAAAAAAAAAGTTAAATAAAATATACAGTATTAAACAAGCAAATAAAAGTTACACGAGCAAGAAGGCAATCTACAGGAAACGGAAATACATGTTAAGATTTTTAACAACAGTTTTATGTAGAAGTCTTATTACACACATGAAAAAATAATAACGTTTAACAACTACACAGGCATATGTTGTTGTGATTTTAAACGTGTTGTGCCTATGTGTGTAAGTGTAAGTGTCTATGTATGTTTGTGTATATAATATTCGAACAATGTCTGTTTTCTTAAGGATTCTTAAGGGAGCCTGAAAGGTTGTGTGTGTTCCTGTTTTCCATTCTTTTTTTTCTCTCTGACATTTTGAAGCACAGTAGCAACAACAGCTGCTACTCGGTTCTGATAAAATGATGAAGAATAAATGCACATTTCAAAAATACAAGCAATATATTCGTAAGATGATTTACTCAAAAGTATGCTTGTTTATTTGTAAACGAAATAAGTTAGTAAATGTGTATGTGTTAGTGTGTAAATTACTTTTTCTTTTTGTTTAAATGTTTGTATGCTTTCGTTTCTATGTTTCATATGTTTAATATTGAAAATTGCATTTGTAATAAATGTTATTTCATTTTATCAAACACACACAGATGGGTATTGTGTTAAGACATTTTGTTATTGCGTCTTTTAGAGTAATAATCGTCTTAAGCAACAACACATGATTATGACAATATAATTAACAACAAACGAATAACTTAAGACAAATAGTTTAATATAAAGCAAGTGATTGACGAAGAGATGTTGTTTATGTTGTTGTTAGTATCAATGTAATGGTGCAATAAATTAAGGACGTAATATATTTTGTAATAGATTTTGTTTAAGTAATAGAAATCCTGTATGAATGCTTCATAGTGTTCATTAAAAACAGAGGGATCTCGAAGAAAAACATTGCTTAAATTTGTTGTTCGGTTTTTGTCCGTAATAAATCCTTTTAAAGTTATCAATGAATACATTAATTAAAAAATATAAGTGTATACTTGTAAGGGTTCTCTTTACAGATCACAATGTACTGGCTGACATTTCAACGAACTGCTTGCTATCTCACTAATTGTTTGAACAGCGTTTGAAAAAAATTAAAATCAATTAAGGACAACGAATATTCTATGAAAAAACATTTTGTTATTTCTTAAGCATACGTGAAAATCATAAAAGAAAACTAATTGAAAATGTTTTAAATTTCGTCAATAAAAAACACTATTGATTAAAAATTTAAATGAAATATATTAAAAAATCATATAAATTCCTAAAAACATTGCCCACTTTTCATAAGAACTATTGAATCTGCAAAAATGCAAACCAAGTTTACTTTGTTTACAAAATATTCGCATTTTTAATTTTGAAAACATTGTTTTAATAAAACTTAAATCATTTAAAATAATTGTTGATTGAAAATAATTTGGTTTGTTCTGAGTGAAAAAAAATACTTGCGTGTATAATAAAGACTATCGCCTTTGAATGCATAAGCACTGAGAGCAAGAATATGAGATAGAAACAACTTTTGACGCTAATATTGTCTCTGGCAACGGTTTGAGTTATTTAAGGTACGGTCACATTGGAGAAACATTTGCTTGAAATATTTTTTTTTTTCCAATATTTGAATAAAATGTTTTCATATCAATAAGGAAATTGTTTTACGATCACACTAAGCACTTTTGTTTGCTTATTTTTGTTTCATCAATAGTAAAATAATGTATACATAAATATCGACAACTATATTTTCCTTGTCATCACACTTTAACAAATATATATAGATAATTACATATTTGTTTATATTTCTTAAGTTAACATTTTTTTATATGTTTTAAATAATCTTTATAACAAATTTAGGCTGAATATATTTAAATAAAATGTAATTAATAATATTTTTTTATTTTTTCTTATACATGCATATGTACCTACGCTCTAAACCACTTTTGCTGAAAATTAGGTCAATATTATTAGTAGGCAACACTTTACCGTATATAATCGACCTAAAATTACAAAACTACTTTTTTTTCAACACTTTGTTGATTTTTGAACAAAACATGTTTAATAATAAACAAAAAATGTTCAATTCCTTCACACACATTGTGTCTAGTTTTCTCTCTCTTTTTACATTTAGATACATGCGTTTGATTTTAATAGTGGTTTTCAAATAAAATTGCATATGTAGTACATATTATTATTGAAAAATATATTTCCGTTTAATTATATTTATAAAAAGGAAAAAAATATTAAGAAAAATAAACTTAACTGCATTTATATTGAATTATTTTCAATTACTGCCTGCTCATTTAAACCTGAATAACAGTTTAACGATGTTAAGTATATAATAACAAAGCAATTGCAAAACAAGATCCACAAATTAAAATTATTTACCACCGACGTAATCTCCTTTTCAAACCAAATATAGGCTGTGGATTCTTCTTCCATTGATGTTTCTATATAAATAAAGAAATTTTCAATTATTATAAGAGGGTATTATATTCATTGATAAAGGTACTTACCAACTATAGTTACCAACGGAGTTAATTCAAGAATATCATCTTTAACCTTATTGAGTGTTAAACCAAACTAAAAATTAAACAAAAAAAGGTTTATATAAGGTTTTTAAATAATAACTTTATGGAAATTTGGTTTACCTTGTATTCTTTGAAGATAAGAGTATATTTCTTCTTAAAAAATTTGCAAATCGCTTTTATTATTACTATTTCTTCAGCGTTTTGGTGAAGACCGAAAGCAGTTTTTATTTTATCGGAAGATGCATAAAAGTTTTTTTCTAAATACATCAACGTCCAGCTACATTACTTTACTAAAGTGAAAGAAAAGACAGTCTTTTCGAAAAATAATTGGCCAATTATTCAAAATGTCTTTCCTTCTCCGTCTTTTTCTATAAAGGCATCAGGAAATTTACTTGCTGCCTTGCCAGCAACTTCCCTATAAAATTTCATCAGTATATAATGTGATATTTGGCGTAACTCCTCGACCACAACGTTGGCAAAAGCTTTCAATAGTTTGCCCAGTTTTTGTTTCTCATTCAATCGCTTTATAATTTCTGGTGATAATTTACCCCAAGGAATTTCACAAATTTGGCACACTAACATGTTTTGTTTAAACAATATTTTCTGATTAAAATTTATTAAATAACTTAAATATATTGCTTTAGCTTTATAGAAAACCAATTTTTATTATTATGTTTTTAATACTGAAAACACGACGAAATTTTATTTTTTCCTCAGAGAAAATATGACGCCATGTGCTGGTAAAATAAAAACTCTTTAATGCTTCTTCTTCATTACAAAGCCTGTATAATACATTAATTGTTGTTTTTATTCGACATATAAGCTTAATATTACACTTTTTCATGTTATTTAGGCATATTGAACATATTTTTAAACACAGTTTGCTTAAAAATGAAAAATTTTAACCTAAAATTAGTATTTTTGCTTAAAATTAGACAAATTATGTCTTTTTCGCACGCGTTTATTCGCTTTAATAACAAAATCGATGTAATTTTAGACAACAAGAATTTTTCAACAGGAATTTAGACAAAAGTTTTAGAGTGTATGTATATACTTTTTAATATTCTTGTTAATTATTACAATTAAAACTCTTTTGTTTACAATGGTTTAAGACTTTTTTTTAAGATTTCCCTTCAGATTTTGAGTATCTAGTTACAGTATTTTGTCGATCCCAAAACTCTGCTATTAAAAATGAATTTTTGCACGAGTATTTCTTTAGAAGATATACAGAGTTTTTTTTTTAGTAAAAATAGAATTTTTTGGCCAAAGAGAATGTTATTTATGTAATACAGCGGGTGAGTAAACACCTTTGTAGTCATGTACACGTCCACATTTAAGCTATGGACGCCAGCAGACGGATTTCTTCTTAATGTTTTGGCTTTTATCATCTTATTTTTTCAACATATCTTTAAGATCATATTTCTCAAATCTCAAAGAAACCAGCAGAGTCTTCCTGCAAATGTGATACAGTACACAGATTAAATGAAAGACATTTGCTTTGGAGTGTAGGTTATGTTGTTGTTGACAGTGATGGCTGACGGTGCTTTGAAAATGTCTAAGATTATGTTGTGATGTGGTCGGCCTTGTTGTTGATGGTTTTCGTACCTATAAATTAATGAATACTTTTAAGATTTCATATGTTTTATAATGATAATATTGTTTTCTAAATACCAAATACAGAAGGATAATAAAATGTGGTAAAATTTACTTTTAATCATAGCGTTTTGTCTCTGTGAATCGAACCGAGGTCAGTTAAAATAATCGTATTATTAAACACTTTTTTAAATCATTTGTAATGGGAATCGATATTTCTACAGTTTAACAATTTTTTATTAACTAATTATTTTTTCATTTCATTTCATTTTTTTATGAATATATGTATTTTAATGTATTTAAGAGGGTAGTTTTAAGTCAATCAAAATTTATTATCATTCAACACAAGTGATGAAGAAATTTTTTTGCGATATGCGATTTTCTGAGTTCTTTCATTTTTTCAGTTTTGTGATTTCTGATCAATTTGTCTGCAAGTTTCTGGGTTAAAAATTTTTTAGAATTTTTTAAGATCTGATTTTATCCGAATTGAATTGGTTCGTCTTACTCAGGCATTTATTTACATTATTAAAATATGCCCAACAAAGCTACCAAAAAATATAAGCCGTAAAAATCTTTTATTGAAACATTTTGCCAACAGATAGCTATTTTTATTTGACTCTGTTTGTTTTTACAAAAAAATTTGTAAGATCTAATAATTGTTTTTCCAAAATAAATAAATAAATAATAAATAAAAATATTTACCTTGTTCACATGGGGTACATATCTCTTTGTTTCTGTTTATTTCTGGTTTACGGTTTCCCATTCAAAAATATATTATGGTCAAACTAAAGCAAACAAATATTTTAATAGAAATAAAAAATCCCTTGAAAAAGTGAACATACAATTCACGAAACGTCGGGAAAATATGGAATAAAAATTTTACTTTTATTTACATAAAATGCGGTAGGCCAATAGCTAAATTTGTAAATAAAAAATAATATAACAAATATTCTATATTTTTCATCAAATGTTTCCCCAATATGAACTTACCTTTTTTCTTATCGGGAATAAGAGACGAACATTTTTTTCACGTAAACTTTTATTCCCGATAAGAGTGATTATTTAACTTTCTTTTTTAATATTAAAGAATCTTATATATATATATATATTTTTTTTGTGTTTTACTCAAATGACCTGTGCTAAACTTGAGTTCATATGCCGTCATACTATAACTGATGACAGTAAAACAAAAAAAACTTTGACATTTTAAAGTTTGTCATATATTTCCACAAAATTTCCAGAAATCTTAATTTAAATATTCCATAAGTTTTACTCATAAGCTTGAACGATAAAACTTCTAACAACACCTCGAGCTATTATTTTTATACATGAACGTCTTCTACTCGAATATACGATACGATGCTTTAATAATGCAAATACTAAACACATTTTGCATCTTGCATAGTACTCGTATGTGTTATGTGTGTTTGTATATGTAGCTGCTAACTACATTATTTGCATGTATTCGTTTACTTCTACATATGGTATAGTTAGTTGCTTATATTAAAAAAAAATTGCATATTGCTTGTATTTCTTCAGTTATCGTGTTTCATTTTTATTTTCTATGTTTTTCTATTAAGTTTTATTTTTAATGAAATTCCCATAAATCTCATCTGAACTATGCTGAAAGTAATAATTACACACAAGATTGAATTTTAATTTAATTTCATTTTAACATGAAGAAGTTTTTTTTCCTGAAAGAATCTGTTGAAAATGGAAAGACTGATAACATGAGAAAATTGTGAGTCAGTATTGATTTTAATATTTTGCTTTTGCATAAAAAATTGGTAATGACGTTTATCAATATGTATTAACAGTTCTTGACAATTAAGTTATATTAATTATAATTTTAATAATAAAGTAGTTTGTTTGCCTATAAGTCACTAGTTGTGGCACAAATTGATTTTCTTTACAGTTTAATGTATTGATGAAATCATCTACTAGTGGACTGTATTAAAAGATGTCCTTGTTTAAATGTGCCTTAAATAGTGATGAAAAAAAATTTGAATGTTTTAACAATTTAACTATTTCACAAGTGCAGTTATTATTTAGCCATAAATCATCTTGAGTCCGGTTTTGGTTTTCTTTAGCCTCCTTGTATGAGGCCAAATACTTGAGTTTTTTCCTTGAAGAAAGCTATCAGTGCCTACTACGAATGCAGGAATTGCATTGAGAGGAATTGGGTTCTGCAACCAAAGTTGGTAAACTGGATTTACTCATCATTGTCCGGCCATTAATATCTTAAAGTTCTGTCGTATGGTGGGAGGCATTGAAAAGTGAGAGCCACAGAAAAGTACTGGTTAAGGTCAAGATGTGTGCTTGTGTGGGTATTACAGGTGCCCAGAATGGCAACCCTAAGGCTGTATTGGATGTCATGCTTCACCATCTTCCCCTTGGGGATTTTGTGGTGTGAAAAGCGTCAAGAAGTTTGCTCAGACTCTTAGGATCGGGTTTTGTAATGACAGGATTAACAGGACATATAGCATTGTTGAAGGAGGTTTGTTTTAGCAAGCAGGAGTCCATATCCGCTGTGTTTGCGGACATCAGGGTTGTTGATATTGATTTTAGCAAATACACTCTCACTAGTTATTCTCCATAAGGTTTTTTGGATCAAAACTGTTTGACTGTATGAGCCTCACGCACGGAATTTACAAAAGAGTCGGAAATGGAAATAGGCACAGACGCTGGAATCTATTTTTTATGAACAGGCATTCGTAAGTCTTTAAGACTGCCAAATGAATGTAGCGTATTTAATGCAGAAATCCTAGCGATACTCAGGACCACGGAACTGGGCGGCAGAACATGTAACTAAAGGCGGTTAGGTAACCTTCTACGATGACAATCAGGCAGCGCTGGAAGATTTGAAAGGACACAGTTTCAAATCGATCGAAGCTAGAAAAGCTCTCAGTTTGCTTACCGACAAATATAGTGTTGGACTACGTTGTACTCCAGGTCATAGCAATATTGAGGGAATTGAAACAACCAATGAGCTGGCAAGGACAGGGTTAGCATTAAATAAAGAAGTTACTAATAGATTGGCTAAGTTTCCCAACGGTTGCTACTGTAGGGAACTGATTAATTGGGTGATCCATAAATTAATCATTGCTGGAGGAATATAGAGGATTGTAGAGTGTCGAGGGCCTCAGTTAAATCCGATCTAATACTAGAAATGAATAGAAAGTTCTTGAGAGTCTTTAGAGGCGCATTAACAGTCCGTTGCTCGGTTAAAGTTAGGACCAGCAGATGGGAAAATGCTACTCCAGACTATTGTGTGATGTGCGGGGAGGAATAGGAGCCAAAAACTATGGAGCTTGTCATCTGTCATTACCAAAGGCTGCAACGCCATAGGCAAATTTGTCTGAGCAGACATTTCCTTGAGCATTGGTGATGAGATCAGAGGCTTTATCACGAAAATTAAGTGAATTTATGATAGATGATAAGGAAATATTAAACATAATAACCACAGCAGGCTACACTACACGTCTTCAAATGTCATTAGCCACAATTGTCGCCCTGTAGCGAACTACTGAATTACATATATTGAAAGCCGTAGCGACATTAGGAAATATTATACAATTAAAAATAAACGAACACGAAATATTGTTCTACAATAATTAAAAATAAAAATATAATTGTCGCCAACAAAAATAGAAATTAATTTAAGTTGACGGCAGCTACAATTGTGATCGTGTAGCTCTGTTGTATTCAATTTTTTTTACAGGTGTGATGAAAAATAATTTATTTATGCATTAAATTGGGGTATTCAGTCACTCTCTTATATTTGTTTGCCCTTGTGACATTTTAAATTCGAATAATTTTAGCTGCATTAACAGCCATACCTAAATCAGAGCGTTGAGCGTAGCGTAATAAACAGAGGCGAAAAACTTACATTAAATATACTTTAGCGTTAAATAAACTGCTAGCGGAAATCCATGAATGTCTTATATTGTTTTTTAGCGCTGGGAAAGGAAAATCGATTTGTATTTTTTTTTTATTAATTTAAAAATATCAGTTTAGCATGTGAGTGAATTTTTCATAAACACAAACGCTGCTATGAAGTATAATTTGTAGTCGGACTGCCCGCTTGTTAGACGTTAAGGAGCTTAAGGTGGTTTGCCTGCAAAACTAAATGAAGGTAATCACAATGGATGTAATTGGGACTCCGAGTGGAAATATGCTTGCACACTGTCCTTCCTTAGCTCACCTAACCTTGTGTTTCGTTTATGCAATTTTAACGATTTTGTTAACCTATTTTGTACAGTTTACAGTGTACTTAAGGATTTAAATTTTTAACTTGCATGAACTTCTTGTAGTTATCAGTGTAGGGGCCATTATAACACATTCTCTGTTAAAATATCAGGGCTGGACATATTACGTCTGTAAAAATAGGGGCCTTTGATAGATAAACAGCGAAATATAGGGACACTATAGCATCTTTAGTATAAGAAAAACTAAAAATTTGAACACTAATTTTATCCAAATGTTATGTGATAAATGTTATCCCACGAACACCTGGCAATACTGTTTGTGTAATACCGCGATGCACAAAATCAGATAATATCTTTTTTCCCCTATAACTTTTACAATTAAAGTCATATGCATACACACATGTTACGGGTCACTGCAGCAAACACAATAGAAAAGCAACATACGTATGATTAATATTAATTTAAATGTGATAATCATACGCTTAGTTTGCACATGCAAATTAAAAATTCTACAACGCGCTAAAAAGTCATTAGTTATTAAGTTTAAATAAATAAAATAAAAATGTCCTCTTTTACCACAATATACTCAAACATTCACATTTAATTGATATTTATAGCATTTCTTTCGAAGCAAGAAAAGATAAAAAAAGAAATGAAAAGCAAATTAACACTTGCAAACATTTGAAATACGCAAAAAAAAAAATATATAAAGTTCCAACATACAAATTGTAGTCTGTTTAACTTTGCATGTTAAACAAATTGTATTACGAGCTTAAACAGCAATACACGGTACTCGTTCGTTGTTATGAAAGCATATGCTAGCAACTGATGTCTGATAACATTTAGCAACATGATGTTGTAACCATTTAACATACATACATATGTACATACATATAGGTATATATATGTATGTATGTGTATAAGTTTATGTCAGCTCATGCGGGTACTTGTCGTATGTAGCAGCATGTCTGACAAATGTTCAGTATGTATGTTTGGCTACGCGCAAAAAAATTAAATAGCCAAGTTGACGATGCACCACTTCAGTAAGTTTTACAAATGTCACTTCGAATGACTTTTACTTTGTTGCATTTACACAATTACGTTAAAAGTACTGGCACAAAGAAATCAAAGGCATTATGGCGAGTGGGGGTCATGCAACATCAAATGAATACAACATAAACTGCATAAAAGTATGGGTCGTTATAAATATCATACAGTACTACAAAATGTATGTAGGTGATTTTTCAGAATGTTCCCATCAACTGACCTTTCATTAGTAATTGAAATTAATATGTTGGCTTAGTGAAATTTTTCCTTTTTGTAGGATAGTGTTCAAAGCATTAAATTGCATTTAAAATAATTCTGAACAGAGTAGTTGAGAATTCATTGGAATATTAGTAAAAAAAGCATTTTAATCAAAGCTTTTTCCTCCGGGACTTGAATTATTCCGATTTGAGAGCTCTTAATTTCCGCAATGAACCTCTTTTAAATCATTCTTTGCAGAATGTACAAAGTGTTCTCTGTATTCGACCAGATTGGTCACTCCTTTTACTCTGATGTCAGTTAACGTTTTATATGCCGTTTAGTCATCTATTGTAATACCATTAAAAAGTGAAGAGTGAAATGAAAATAGCAACGAAAAAGACTTTAGTATGTTGTTTACAATTACAGTTGTTGCCTTGACATTCAACTCATGGACAGAACAAAAAAAAAATAACACAGTAAAAGTAGAAACAAAAGCAACATTAAAAAAAACACATCAACACTCACTCGTCTGTTGGTTGTATGGTTATTGCGAGCCATTGCGTTCTACTGGTCACTTTTATACTGTGGGGGTCTTTTGTCATATTGTTTGTAGTTTGTAGTGACATTTTTACTGTTGCTGTATATTTTTTTTTTTTTGTTAAACCAGCCAAACATAAAGCTTTACGCTCACACACACACACACATACATGCATATAATGTTACAACATTTGATTTTAAGACTCTTTACTCTTTATATATTTAGTTTCCCTTTTTTTGTGATTTTGAACAACAATAACAACAACAACAAAAAAAATATTGTGTCATTTTTGTCCACTTTGTTCAATTGTTTCAAACACAATCGTGCTCTGTATAAGATCAACGGGAAAACTTGGAAGGCCTTCAGAAATTCAGGCCTTATTAAAATCCTACTCATGGGTCTGTTCTAAAAATCACGTGATTTCTAATCACATGCCGTTTTAGTATCACACATGTGATTTTATGCTGTTTTGTAAATCACACCACACGGTTTTTGTAGTTTTCGGTGTGATTTTAAATTTTCAAAAGCACAAGAAAACAAGAAATTGGGAGAAGAACATATGCGAACGCGTTGTTTGACGGTTTTGACATACCCAATGGATGTGAAGTAAACATTGTCAGTAGATAACAATTAAGCTAGCGGACAATGATGAATAAACGTGAAATCACAAAACAAATATATATTTTAATAGCAAAAGTGGTCTAGATTTTTTTGTTTTTATTATTGTTATTTTTTACTTAGAACCACCACTCAGGGGATGATCCTTACGTATGCAAAGCATTGTGCCGGAACTAGGAAAATAGGTTTTAGGAAAAATGATAAAGGGAGTAGTGTTTGTGGATATTCGATTTGAACCCTAAGACACTGAAAGTGGCTGGAAAGACCTCTGCGGGGAGTTTATTCCACATACGAACAGTTCGGCTTAAGTACGAATTCTCTCTGTAATGCACGGTTCGCAGATTTCTTTTGAGTCGCATCCCCAATTTGAAAATTTTCATCCCCGAAATTCCCCAAAAAGCAATTTATACTATCCCCAAAAATCCCCACTAAAAATAATACTACTTTAATTTCAATTCACTTAAGTACTAACTTATGAATACTTTATTTGCACTGTAGTTCATTTCTAAGTATATATTTGTATATGTGTTCTAACAAATTAGTTAAGTTGACTGATAAAATCAAAAAGTTCAGAGTCCAAATCTTCTTTACCGCTGTCTGAAGAAATTTTTTGGTACATGCTTTTAGAATTAAACAATTTGACCATTTCTGGAGATGGATCAAAAGTTTCACAACAAATTCCATTATTTTTAAATTGTATATTAATTCCCAACAGAGATTCGAGCAACTCGTACTGCATTTTGTTTCTAATTTTTTGTTTTTACCGTGTTCATTGCCGAAAAACTCCTTCAACCCAAACGTTGCTCGTTGATACGCAAAGTAAATTTAATACCAACTCTGCCAGGTCTTTAAACGGCTGTGATCCAGTGGCATCTTGATATGAATAAACATCTGTCCAAAACATATTTAAGTTGTTTGCTATTTGTATATCAAATAAATCATTCCACCTTATAAATTGCATTTTTTTCCACTGTTACTCAAATATATCTCTTGGAACATTTTCATTTGACGCTGCTTGTAGTATTTTTATGATTGTAGTAAATTTGGGTTGTCCTAATGGGTTGCAACACATGTTTGGAGAAAATTGCTTATATGTTTTGAAAATGTTGAGATTTGATGGCAAATGTTTTAGCATTTGTTTCAATGAAGTTTTTAGGTATAAAAAACCAAGTCCGCTTTACTTTTAATAACAAAGTTTTTTTACCACACTAAAAACACTTATGTACTCAAAAAAGAATAAATAGAATATGTTGATATTAAAATAACCAAACCAAATTTTTCATCCCCATTTTCAAAAAAAAAAATCCCCGATTTGGGGATAAATCCCCTAATCTGACAACACTGCTGTAATGTGTAATGCGGTTCAAGAAAACAAATAAAGAACACATTGATTAAATTATTTAAGTTATATTTTATTACTTTTGCAATATACTTATCGCTAAAAAAAACTAAATGATTTAAAAAGTTTAGATCCTTAGCTGAACGTTTTGAAAACACAAAATTATGTGCACAGAACATTTTTCTTGGGATTTGAAATCACATTAATAAAATGACATTTACAGAACATGCCTGTTAGGTTCTTTTTGGATTCAAGTTCTTTATTAGCTCTAACTGCTAAGGAAGACCTTTAGAAGCCCTTAGATCTGCCGTATTAGAATGCAAAAGAAATCGGGTTCCGGTCTAAAAACAAGAGAACATGAAGTAATTCAATATATACAGCGAATATATAAACAAAACGTAAAATATATTTTTTTTTTTTTTTTTTTTTTTTAATTAGGACCAGCACTCAGGGGATGACCCCTACGTATGCAGTGCATTGTGCCGGAACTCAGAGAGAGGGATAGAGTAGAGAAGATAGATGTTGAAAATGTAGAAGGCTTAACTCTTTTACAACTCTGCTTTGCGCGTTATGTTATTTTTTATAGCAGTGTTGAGGCGTCTCCGGTGTTAGGTAGACGCATTAACTTTGTTAAGCTGTATTGGCAGACATTTTATTAATTGTTTTACTTCGCCGATGTTTCTGCTATCCGACGAAGGAGGGCGATGTTGTGTATATTAGCTTAGAACATCATCAATCGCTGTCGGAACAGTTTTTAGTGACCAGTGCTATGCCTTCATCACTTAAATAGTCCGACAACAATTAATACAATGTCTCACTAATGTACATTACATAAATTAATGATGTTGATTGACTTGCTCTGGCCTGGGTTTGAACCCAGGCCCCACGTCATTGTTTGCTTAGTAGTCAACGCGCTAACCACTTCAGCCAAGACCACCCTTAGGTTATTTTGGTCCTCAAAGGATTAAGCTGTTATGCCTGTATGCGTGTGTCGTTGTCGTGATGAATTCAGAAAAATTTAGCATCGATAGCAATATGTTTTACATTGGCATCGTTAAAGTTCGACTACTACAACGACACTCGTAATATATAGAATTATTAATTCGGTAGCAATAAGCAAAAACTGCTTAAGTCATACATATATTATAGTTTTATAGAAAATCAATTTTAAATGTTTAAATTGGCTTTTAAGCACTTTTCCTTGTTTGCTACAGAATTTTGAATGTTTTTTTTAAAGAATTTTTTTGTAAACTTTATTTTTTTACTTACTTCCATTATTTTTAAACCTTTAAATATTATTTTTAGATCTATTGTATAGTTGAGAGGCTCTTAGCATATGTCCTTTATTAAAAGCCTTATAAGGTGGCCTTACAACAGACATTTTTTGAAAGCCATTTTAAGAGCCATTAATTTGAAAAGTTTTCAGAATCCCTGTCTAAGAAAACGAAAGCAGAAGCACTACCGTGCATTAAGACTGTGTGTAAAAAAGAAAGAGTTTAGAATTTGCAAAAGAAAGAATACAGAAGCCTCTTCGAAGGCATCCATACTTCTTCCTTTTCCCTCAGTGTGTGAGTGTGCAGTGTGCAAGTGGATATGTGTATGTAAGTTTTTATTTTATTATTTTTTTTCTGTATCGTGTTAATTTTTTTTGTTTTTTCTTGATTATTTTATTTTACTTTACACTTCAACGGTTTTTTGTGTGGGACTAACAATATTAATATAAAATTTTTTTTACTTTTTTATTTTTTTCTTTATAATTTTTGACATGTTTGTATAGCCTTGATATATGATAAGCAATAAATATGTCATATATTTTTTTTTTGTTTTGTAGGCAGGCATCATAGTTATTGTTATTATTGTTGTATGTGCTCTTCAATACGTGTATTGTTTGTACAATAAATGAACAAAAGTACTTTATTGAATAATTTGGGTAATTTGACAATAATTAAAATTCGTTACTTATAAATTTGAGATGAGGGTTTTCACTTATAATATTTAAAATATAGTATTTATAAATTGATGAAATATTACACTTTATTTGCGTCAATTTTAAATTGAAAGTGAGTGGAGTTCATTATATTTCATTAATAGTGGCAATTTAAATTCACAGAAAATTAAGAGTTTTAATTGTTATTTTGGCAATTCGTTCAAATGGCGGATATAATGGGTGACCCAAATTAAAGGCAAGATTTCAATTTATCGCCAATTGCATAGTAGTGTTGGAAACCCTAAAATATAACCATTCGACAGCTAACAGTTTAGGGTTAGTAAAAACAATAGAACAACGCATGTTTAATAGGTAAAATCGTCCTGTCTGCTGTAGATGAATATTTTTGTTTTACAAATATCAAATTGTATGTAGCAGAGCAAAAAGCTGATCAAAAATTTGTAGCAGCGTCTAAGCAAAAACAATTATTTCAACCCGCCGGTGGAGTATAAAATTTTATTTGGAAATCTTATATATTAGATAAAAAAAAAACTGCTGTAAAGAAAATTCTAATATGACATTAAGAAATTTAAAACTAACAATGCAATTTCAACAGCCGAACTACCTATAAAAGCAGTAAAAAATCGATGTGTTTGGCAGCGACTCGAATTCACAAAAACGACGATGATGTCCCGGTTCGAAGCGATCGGCTTGTTTCTCTGATTTTGACACATAGAAAACATTTTACACTAACAAAATGCCTGTTGTTTTTGCGGCGGGACAAGACTACTTTAGATGAGAACAATGTATCTTCATTACTGAACAATATTTCAAAAATAACGAAAGCTTGACGGCCGCAGTTCGAAAATTTCAATCAATATGTTTATGTTTTAACGTCATTGTTGAGATATGGTAATCTTATTTATTAGTAACGTTGAATTGACAACACTGTATTTTTTCTCTTTATTATTTGTTCTGAATATAATACGCACTTGCCTTTGAATTGTTGAACATAAAACACGCGTTTATAAGTTTTTTTTGTTAAAGTAATTGTATTACTTATTTATACATCAAATATTAAACATATAATAAAGTATATATTTAATACTTGATTGAACATTAATTTGTGTCTTCTGATTTTGCTTTTTTTTGCTGTTTGGTTTGTAACTATATTCAACTACCAACATACATATATTTTATCAGGTTATGGGCCCAGCTCAATCGGAACGCAAATAATGGAGGAGATGAACGTTAAAGTGATTAGTATAAATAAGTATGGTTTCGAGGTTTGCTGCTTCCAGGTAAAGGTGCTCTTAGAAAGCATAAATGCGTGGAATATAGTCATTGGTACCGAAAACAGGCCAGCAGATGATACAGGTGGCGGTCAAAAGGATTATGATTTCAGAAGCGGCAAGGCGAAGAGAATCTTGGTTTCTTCACTGGAGCCCTCTGAATTGAGAAACATTTTAAATTGCGATACGCCTACAAAGATTTATGCCAAGTTATGTTCATTGTATCAGCAAAAAGATGAAACGCAGTTGCAGTTTTTGATGCAGAAATTTTTTAGGTTAGAGTTTTCATGCCACGTGAAAGATTTTTTGGCAGATATCGAATCTCTTTTAGCGCAAATAAAAGCACAAGGTGAAGAAATAAATGAAACGATGGTCATCAATAAAATAATTTCGAGTCTACCAGCATCATATTCTAATTTTAGTACAGCTTGGGAAAGTACAGCGGCAGCTGAAAGAAATTTGAACAATTTGACAAGTCGGCTTCTTAAAGAGGAAATAAAATTAGAAGAGAAAAGTTCTACAGCTGTGGTTAGTAATGGTGCTTTTCGATCCGGTTTACAATGCTTCAAATGCAAAGGTGAGCATAAGATTAAAGATTGTCCAGCGATGAAGAGTGTGAAATGTTTCAGTTGCAATAAGTTTGGTCACACAAGTAGATATTGTAAAAGTAAATTTAAGGTTAATCGACAACAACAAAATAACTATGGTGGTGGTCGCAGAAAAGGTGGAGGTGGTAATGCAAATTGTGCTGACACTGTTCCAATTATTTTCAATTGCGAAGTTGCAGACGATGTATGTAATGTGGCCAACGTCGATCTATCGGGTAAATTTATTTTGGATTCTGGTGCATCAAATCATATGGTGAATGAAAAATGGTTTTGTTACATGAACGACGTACGTTGGAACGGCAAGCAAAAATTAATATTGCTAAAAAGGGTCAATATTTGATTTGTAAAAGTCAAGGAAATTTATTACTAAATACTAAAGGTGGTCCTATATATTTGACTGATGTTTTGATGGTGCCAGGTTTGGAGAAAAATCTAATTTCAGTTAAAGAGATAATCAAGAAGAAATACAATGTAAATTTTTGCGGTGATACAGTTAAAATAAAAAATGATGAGAATGGAAATATTTTTAAAATCCAGGTTTTTAATACATTTGAAATTGAAGCAACTCCGGGCAAATCCGAACTGCTTAGAAAATTTGGTCACAGTTTTCATTACAAGAACGATGTCAATTGTGAAATTTGTTTAATGGGAAAAATGACAAAATCTCCATTTAAAGGTAGAAGAAAAAGATCAACACGTTGTGGGCAAAAGGTACACAGTGACTTGGTTGGACCCATAAATTATTTAAGTCATGATGGAAAAAAATATTTCGTCACATTCATCGACGACTATTCACATTTTTCAGTTGTCTATACATTGCGGAATAAGTCTGAAGTTTTTGAAATTTTTAGAGATTATGCTGAAAAGCTTTTTAATAAATTTGATCGGAGAATTGAAGTTTTAAGAATAGATGGTGGAACCGAGTATAAAAGCAATGAATTTTCCAGTTATTGTTCTAAAAATGGTATATTAATAGAAACAACCATACGTTATTCTTCACAGCTTAATGGCGTCGCCGAAAGGTTCAATAGAACTGTTGTCAATAATGCCAGGTGTGCATTACTAGATTCCAAATTACCGAAACATTTATGGAGTGAAGCAGTGCAACATGCGGCATATGTTATGAATCGATGCCCAACGACGGCGATTGAGAAAGGAAGAACGCCGGCTGAGTTGTGGTATGGCGAAAAGCCGGATTTTAATAAATTACATCCTTTCGGATGTGGTGCTTATGTGAATATTCCAAAACAAATTCAGAACGGTAAATTTGGTGCTCGATCAGAAAAAATGAAGTTGGTTGGTTATACAGTTAATGGTTTTAGATTTTATGATGATAAAAATCAAAAGGTAATAAATAGTCGTGACGTAAGATTTATGAATTATGATACAGTTAAACTTCGATTCGTTGAAGAAGAGATGATTGAAGAAAATAGAAACGAGTTTAATAAAAATGAAGAAGCTACAGATGATTTCGAAGATGAGAGTGAAGGAAAGAAAAATGATGCAGATAAGAACGTCCTTAAAGATAATGATCAGCAAAGAACTATTAGATTAAAAACAAGACCAAAACATTTAAATGACTATCAAGTTTATGACGCCGCGATGTGTGCTTATACAACAATGTTAGATGTACCTAATACGTTCGAAAAAGCTTATCAAGATGAAGAATGGAAAAAATCAATAGAAGAAGAAGTAGCAGTAATTAACAAAAAACAGACATGGACGGTTGTTGAAGATGAAGGCCAAAATAGAATTGATGCGATATGGGTTTTCACCATCAAAAATAATGGAAACGGTAGTACACGTAAAAAGGCAAGGTTGGTTGCACGTGGTTGTAAACAGAAATCAGATTCTTTCAGTGATGTATATGCACCAGTTGCCAATATCTTTTATATCGATGGCATTGCAAAACAATTTCAAAATACATCAATTGGATGTTAAATGTGCTTTTTTGAATGGGGAGCTAAAGGAGGATATTTTCATGATAGTACCACCACCGTTTGAAGGTAAACTTTGTAAACTAAATAGATCGATTTATGGCTTAAAACAAAGTGCTTTGTGTTGGAATAACGAATTTAATTCAAAGATTTTAAAATATGGCTTTGTGAGATCGGAAAACGATTATTGCTTGTACAAGAAAAGTAATTTATTTTTACTTCTATACGTCGATGATATTCTTTTATGTGGAGACGATGAATGTGAGATTGCAAATATCATATTATTTTTGAAGGAACAATTTGAAATCAAAGATTTGGGTGAACTGAGAGAATTCCTTGGAATGCAGATAATGAAGTTAGAAAATGGAGATTTGAAATTGACACAAACTGTTAATATCATCAGTTTATTAAAGCGTTTCGGTTTTGAAAACTCTAAATTTAAGGATACTCCTATTGAAAAGAATTGGAATAGTGGAGAAGAAAATTGCGACAGCTGCGAATGGGATCAACATAAGTATCGTCAGGCTATTGGTAGTTTACTGTATTTAAGCATTTGGACAAGACCCGATATTACTTACGCAGTAAATACATTAAGTAGATATCAGGAGAGTTTCAGTGGCATTCATATAAATGCTATTAAAAGAATATTTCGTTATCTAAATTCAACTAAAGATGATGGGTTGATATTCAGAAAATCGAAACAAGGCTTGCCTTTACGTGGTTATTCAGATGCTAGTTGGGGTGAAGCTGAACACAGAAAAAGTACAACAGGCTATTGCTTTAAATCATATGAAAATTTGTTATCTTGGAAAACTACAAAACAGAAAACTATAAGCTTATCATCCACGGAAGCTGAATATGTTGCATTAAGTACTGCTGCCCAGGAAGGTATTTGGCTGAAAAGGCTACTAGATGAATTTGAAGTTACTTGTGGTAATGAATCGTTCGTTATAAATGTTGATAATCAAGGAGCAAAATGTATTGCTGAGCAGATGGAAACCAAAAGATCTAAACACATTGAATTAAAGTACCATTTCATCAGGCAACAAGTTCAAGATGGGAAGATACAACTGCAGTATATACAATCTGATGATCAAATAGCGGACATTTTTACAAAGCCACTTGCTAAGGTTAAATACTGTTTCTTTAAAAATTTACTTAATATTGAAATGTAAAATCATTATAAATAAGATTATGGAGGAGTGTTGAGATATGGTAATCTTATTTATTAGTAACGTTGAATTGACAACACTGTATTTTTTCTCTTTATTCTTTGTTCTGAATATAATACGCACTTGCCTTTGAATTGTTGAACATAAAACACGCGTTTATAAGTTTTTTTTGTTAAAGTAATTGTATTACTTATTTATACATCAAATATTAAACATATAATAAAGTATATATTTAATACTTGATTGAACATTAATTTGTGTCTTCTGATTTTGCTTTTTTTTCTGTTTGGTTTGTAACTATATTCAACTACCAACATACATATATTTTATCAGTCATCAAATGTGAAAAGATTAATTGAAAAATTCAGGAAGACTAAATCCATTGGAGACGCCAAAAACACTGGTCGTCCAAAATCAAATCGATCCAGTGTCAATATCCAAAAGAGTGTAAGAGTGCGTAAGAGTGTCGGTAACTATCCACGAAACTCATTTCGGTGTCGTAGACAAGTATTGCAAACTTCAAGAAGCTCTATAGCGTATACTCTCTAAAGATATGTGTCTCCATGCTTACAAAATACAATTAAAACAGGAACCGACGCCTAATGACTATTTGTCGTATAACGCTACATTTTTAATCCCCACAGAGGTGACCTCACAGGTTAAGTTTGAAAAATCTACCGTAACAGCTTCCCGAGATATTAAGGTGTGAATAGTCCATATTTTAGTACATATTCACTCACTCACTGACTCATCAATATTATTGGGCACTTCCAGAAAGCTGAAACTCTGTACGCAGGTAGGTCTTGGCTAGAAATTAACCAGAAAAATCTGAAAACGGGCACTTTCCACCGGGGGAACTAGGGTGCCCCTTCTTTGTATGGGGCACTTCCAATATAGCTGAAAGCTGGTACACAGGTAGGTCCTGATTAGAAATTAACAAAAATAATTTCTAAACAGGCACTTTTCACCTGCGGGGACTAGGGTTCCCCTTCTTTGTATGGGGCACTTCCAATATAGCTAGAAAGCTGAAATTTTTTACACATGTAGGTCCTGATGAGAAATTAACAAAAATAATTTTTAAACGGGCACTTTTCACCTGCGGAGACTAGGGTTCCCCTTCTTTGTATGGGGCACTTCCAATATAGCTGAAAGCTGGTACACAGGTAGGTCCTGATTAGAAATTAACAAAAATAATTTCTAAACGGGCACTTTTCACCTGGGGGGACTAGGGTTCCCCTTCTTTGTATAGGGCACTTCAAGTATAGCTAGAAAGCTGAAACTTCGTACTCAGCTAGGCCCTGATAAGCAATACATATAAATATTTATACAAAAACCAACTTAGAAAAAAGAAGTGAGATCCGCACAAAAACACCAAGTTCCTATCCAAAATATTTCGGCCGTAGAAAGTACTGAGATGCAAATAAGGACCAAGTTCTTGATAGGTACAATTCCATCTCATTTCTAGGCAACCTGTAAGCAATCCAAAATTTTTTTGCGTTTCTAATGTGGGAAAGCATTCTTGGAAAAATATTGCCAAGCTTATAGGTTGCCTAGAAATGAGATGGAATTGTACCTATCAAGAACTTGGTCCTTATTTTGATCTTAGTACTTTTTACGGCCCAAATATCTTGGATAAGAATTTGGCCTTATTTTCAAATTTCTGTTTTTGTGCGGATTTAATTCTATTTGAGGAAATTCTTTTATATTATTATTTTGAAATACCTAAGGATAAATTAAAATAAAAATCATAGACAAAGAATTATTTCACAACATTACAAGTTTTTTTTAAAGTGAAAGACATAAAAAAAAAAAACTCAAAACATAAAGTTTTTTCCTAAAAGCTAATAACTTCAACTTGTTTTTCCCAAGAAATAAAATTAAATAAATTTTAACATATTTTTAACATTAGTTATGGTCTGCTCACATAATCTCGCCCATTACATGCTTCAATTAAATTAGTAAAAGTTGTTTTGAAACTGAAGAAACTGAAATTAAAAATATGCAAAAAATAAAATTCATAAAAAATATAAACTGGAAAACTAAATAAGAAAAAATAAATTAATTTATTCCGAGATGAACAAACAGATAAAATGTAAACAGATAAAGTTTAAATAAGGCTAACCCATATAAAACAACACACATACATTCAAACATGTAAACATTAGAAACAACAACACCAACAATACTGCTAGTACAAGAACATTTTAGTTCAGTTCATTTCAGTTGCTGAAGTAATATTAATTTGAAAATGTTGAGAAACAAACATAAGTTTTAATTAAAAGTTAACATACTTCTAGGCTCTTCAAAACGCACAACAAACACATAAGGACTTGTTTAGCTGCTTGAGTTTTAGTAGGAAGCGAAAAACAGCACGTTAAATAAATAGAGCTACGCAACAAAACAAAAAAAAAAGCAACGAGGAAATAAGCAAAAGAGAAAACAGTAAATAAAGATAAAGCTACAACAACGGCAAAAAGTCTAAAAGAAAAGCATCTAAACAAAGTAGAATGGCAGTACTTAATTTTTATGAACTAAAAGTTTATCTTAAAAACAACATCTTAAATACCATTTAATAAGTTTAGTATAGTCTCTGTATATTCATTCCTACACTCCAACCATGGTATTTCACATCGCCGACATATAAAAAATCTAAGTAAAATATGCATCCAAAGGCAAATATTAATTTATATGTTTGTGTGTATGTATGTCTGCTTATGCATGAGTCAAACGTCCAAAAGGAGTTTAATAATAAAATGTCAGTTAAACCAATAAATTGCACAAAACTTCTTTAGATATTTATACCACCAGCAGTTTTGTGAAAAAATTTATTAACTATTTTAATATCTTTGATCTGTTTATTTAGTTTCAGTAACACATATATAGTCCAGTCAATAATTAATAAGAAATAGTTTTACAAAGAACTTATAAAGTTGTGAATCTTTATATAAATGTAAAGTTAAAGAATTATTTACAGAGAAATTTAAATAAAGTTAAAATAAACTTTATGTCAAAGTTAATTTAATACAAACTAATACCCGGCGTGCTTCTCTAAACCACAAACACCTAAATAATTTTTCTTTCTGGGATGTGCTACACCCATGTGCTACTATCGGTATGCTCATTTCTCGGAAGCATTACACAAAATATAAATTTTCTTACTCAATTAGCTGCAAAAATACTTCAGTATTTTATATTTTTCATTGTATGTGGATGGTGTTACGCTCACTCATATTATCCTTTGTATTAGTGTTAAATACCCCAAAAAAAATCCATTTTATTGGAGGTTCCACGATCACTATTTTTTTTTTTTTTTCATTTCTCTAGAATAATGCCTTTAATCAACAGATTAATTCATTTAAAATCACAGGTCATTTATTTCATTAGTTTCCACAATTCAAAGTTCGCCCACTACGCCCACTTTTCCAATTTTCAATACTATTTTTTCAACATATATACAACTTTCAAGTTCCTCGTTGTATTAGTTCATCAAAACTTAAGAAATTTACTGCCCTATTGTTTTTTTCTGAAAAGCGCAAATGTTGTGTGAAAATTCACAAACACACACAGACAAACATTCACTTTTTTATTTAATAATTTATTTGTTAAATGTTAGCAAATTTAAAAGGTTTTCCAATAAGGATGATATGATTTTGAAGTGATGTTTCGGCCATTTGTAATATGTCATGATCTTTAATTTGTTTTTCATTGTATTCAGTAGTGTTTACAATTTCATCAAGGAGAGATATACGCCAGAACAACGTTTACAAATTATTCAGTTTTATTATCAAAAAATAATCTTTCTCCGATTGCAACTTTTCCTGCGCTTTTAACATTGTATGGTCATAATAAGTGTGCACACTATTCGTCGAATCGTGGAGAATTTTGAGTTTACATTTTCTATACATAATGTTCAAGTGCCAATAAGACAAAGAACCGCTCGAAGTAATGCAAATTTTGCTGCCGTTCAGGCAAGTGTTGCTGACGACCGCAATTTGTCGATTTTAATTCAAGAACTGAATCCACCGTAAACATCGTGAATTTGCTGGTTTTGTCACACAGCAAATGCAACAATTGAATTATTGCGAGAAAAGTTTGGAGATTCGATTATTTCAAGAAATTGCGATATTGAATGGCCTCCAAGAAGTTGTGATTTAACACCATTAGACTTGGGTTATTTGAGTGATTGGTCTTTCCAAATAAACCAGTCTCTCTTTAAGCTTTACAAGTCAATATTGAACGTGCCATTCATGACATATGACTTGATCTTTATTTATTTATTTTTTTTATTTATTTAATTATTTAAAAGTTATAATCGAGCCCGAAGGACCATATATGATTAACAAGAAGGTTACAATAGTAATGAATATATTAATGCAAAAATTATAAGATAATAAATCGTCCTTTTAACGAAAAAATTGTGCTATTTTTATTTAGTGTAAACCATAAGATGTAGGTAATTGATTGATAATGGGTGCGTTCAGCAGACACAGTTTGATACACAACTGTTGCTCAACAATCTGCTGAACGCTTTGATTACTAAGCGAAGAGCGAACATGTTGATTGAGCGCTCACTGGTTTTGGTAGCAAAGAAAAAGTACGATACATTTCATCAAATTGCGAAATTTCAGCCCAGTTTGACTTTTGAATAAAATTTCATAAAATATTTTTAAATTTTAATTAATTTAAATTCACAAATAAATATTATGACACATTTTTACAAAACAAAATTCAATAATTTTTATTGAAAAGTCAAATTTTTTGATATTTTTGACAAAAAAGTGAGCAGACCGTTCAGAAAAATTAATCAAATCAAAAGCTGCTACATCTAAACTGTTTAGTAGCAGGTTTTTCTGCTGAACGCGCCCAATGTCATCGTTAGTATGGTAATTGTAGTAGTTAAATAACAAGAGTTTAAAACGAGATAAAGAGAATTCGAAGCTTCTCAGGCTACCAGGAAGATCATTTATAAAGCCTTCATGATCTTCCTATGAACGACTTCTCAAAAACAGAATTATTAATTTTTGGTAAAATTAATTGTGGATTACGAGTTGATTTAGAAAAACGGAATGAAGAGCATAAGTAAGAGTTTGCATTTTTTTCTATTACGTTATATATATTACATAAAATTCTAATATTTATGAAGCTCTGCAAAGAGGAACCAAGATATTGTTTAAGAAGAACCGAGACGTGGTAACCAATTCTCAAGCTAAAAATATATCTTATGCGTTTCACTATGAGTCTTACTCGACTGATTTAGTGGAAAACGTCCTCGAAAATTGGGTTCATCGAATTTGTTCCTGCAGAAGAAGTCGGTGGAGGCCATTTGAATGACGTTTTATTTAGAACTTAATTGTATCGATTGTACTTCACATTAAATAAAAAACTTTTGAATTTCCTTGACAATAAATGTGTTTTTTTTTTAAGAAATCCTATCACCCTTATTGGAAAACCTTATACATGCTGCATTTCATTGGTTGCTAATCCAACTGATCAGTAGATCTTTTCTACCGTTCTAGAAAAGTTTTCAAAATCATTTACTTCAACATACACTCCCAAGTCTGAATTTAGAATCACCAAAATACAAGTAGAATAGTTTTAAAAAACTTTTGCAAACAATTGAACAAACAATTTTCTATATGGTAAAATTTGACATTCTCGGTAGGTAGCATTTGTGTAAACTTCATAAAAGTCAAACAAAATATTAACTAATATTAATTAAATAAATACTAACACAACAGTAGATTTTTACTATCATGCTTGAAAACGTTTCTCTAACTCATTTGCACAAACTTAACTGAGAATTATTAAAGTATAAAAAAAGGAAATTTATTTAAGCTACACAACAAATAATAAATAGCTTCATATTTGAATAAAAATTAGAAAAAACCGAAAGTTCTTTTGAAAATATAACATCTCATGTGTGTTTTAATCAATTATACCTTTTGCTTTAACAAACTTCAATGACTTTTTCGTTTCTCTGCGTTTCTTTTCGCTATCTTTTTTTTTCCATATAATTTTAAGGAAATAAAATATATTTATTACAGATATAATAATATTCTTGAAATGAACGTCGCCTCCTAGTCACCAAAATTTGCTTATTTTAGTAAAACTTTAACAAAAAAAAAAACCAAAACAAAACAAAGACCGCACACGATTTCGGCAAAAAGAGAAAAAAAATTACATACATACATACATATGACATGACGCGCCTGCCTATCAGAGCAATTGAATCAAATTACCTTGTTATCTTATTAACCTTAAGGTTATTTTCGTAATTTTAATATTTCATTTAAAGACGCCAAGGGGTCATATTCAATGTTTTTCCTTTTCAACTTGTTTTAAGTCTGTAACAAATACTTCGTCTTCATGTCCTTTCATTTTCTCTTCTCTTTTGCCTTAGATTGTGTTCTATTAGAGAAGAAGTATGTAAGTACATATGTATGCATTTCATTTTATGTATCTTCATCTTTATTCTTGGTTTTCTTTATATTATCTTGCGGGAAATAAAAATTAAAATCTTATAGTATTTTCGCTTATCGCGATAGAAAAGTTCAAGTTACTCTCCTGAGTTATTTTACTTTTAGTTTGTTTTAAAAACTTTGTAATCTTGTATGTTTATTTCATGCTTTTAAAAGTAATTTTACATACAAAATATTACAAGCAAACACATATACATAAATACTATCTGTAGATAACTATAAAAAGTATTTGCTTCTGAAGGAAAAGCACAGTAAAATCTCAATTATTCGCAGTGATTCGTAACAAAAATTATTGATTCTTTCTGATAACGAATTATCAGGACACTAGTGTACTGAATTTGAAATATTTTAAATATGTAAATTATTCATACACTTTGGTGCTGTTTCCATAAGACGGCTGACTGATTTGGGTGTATAATTTGTATTGATATTTTTAAAAAAAAACTGAGTGCTTTTCATCAATCGTGCGTCTGATAGAAGCAGGACCTTGCACTGATATTTAAAGTTTGTATTAAATGAATGTTTAAAGCTTGTCTTACATATTTTGAAGGTCCTCCAAAATTTATTTATTAACTATGGGTTAACTTATCTATATGCTGCATTTCATTGGTTGCTAAATACCAACCACCATGCTAGAACTTCTTCCAAACTCATTTGCTTATGAGTTATAACTTAAACTTTCCATTATATTAACGAATAATTCGACCATGATGGCGGCTATAATTAATTTGTTTTGATTGCGTGAACCTCTATGTACATATGAACTCAATAAGAATTGTCCCATATAAAATCTATAGACTAAAATTTTTTTAGAACAAAATATACCGCAAGTACTGTGTATATTAATGAAAAAATAACACAGGCAGCACTAAAATCTTGAACCAATTGAGAACCCCAAAATCTGAAAGCTTATGATGGCAGAAGAAAAACCCTTAGTTTTGAATTATTAGCTAAGATTTTGTTTAATTCATTTGTGAAGTTTTCGACTGGGGGTGGATTTTAGTACAATTTTCCAAAAACTTGTACCGATTCTTAAGTCTTTATCTCGTGAACTATTCGAAATATTGCTTTTCTCTCTTTAGCAAATTTTTACCTCTTAATTAGATTTTAAAATTTTGCCTTAAGATAAAATCAAAAAACAACAACATTTTACTCAAAACAGCAAAACCTTTAAAAAAAGGTAAAATTGCGTCATATATTTCTATGGTTTTTCACATTTACGAACTCGACCACACAATATATGACAAAAAGATAGCCAAAGGCAAAACAAACAACCCTTCTTAAAAAGCCGATTTCATTTGATGACTCCTTCACATAGTTATAGCCCCACAAAGTCATCAAAAATCCAATAAAGGACAAAGAAATCACTTCCAATTGTATGTTTATCGAAATTAAAAATGCTCTGCTTTTTTAAATGAAATAGATACCAAATAGAAATATAGAGTACCGAATTTCATTCAAATCCTCAAGAAAAAAAGTACCAAAAATAAAATAAAGTACGCGACGTAAAAAAGTACCAAAAGAACCAAATTTTGGTTTTCATTTCAGCCACCAGAAATTATGTTAATTTGTAATATACTATCCCGGTGTGCTTCGTTACCCCCCTCGTTATAAAATAAAATTAAAAGTATTTATATATATATCCTATTGTGAAAATTTAATGACGATCGGTCACGATTTTTAATTTTCCTAAAAAGGGGAGTGGTTCCACCCACTTTTCTCCTGGTACGTATTCCAAATTATGCCAATACCATATGTACCAAATATCATCGACGTAGGTCAAAAAATGCCCAAAGTATGGCGAAGTTATTTGATAATCAATTATTGTGGTGGGCCGTTTGACACGCCCTACCGCCCCCCCGTTCGACCCTACAAACAATTTCTAAAAACAAAAAAATATTCTAGACCTTTTCCATGTGCAAAAAGAATTTTGAAAATTGGCTCAAAAACGGCGAAGTTATTTGATAAACAATTATTGTTGAGGGCCATTTGCGACACCCTGCCCCAACGCACAATTTTCAAAAACAAAAAAATTTAATGCACCTTTTCCATATGCTGAAAGAATTTTGAAAATTGATCCACAAATGGCGAAATTATGCTCACTTTACATTATAAAATCTGTTAAAAACTACGTGGTAGGAGTAACATAATTTATAAAAGTGGGCGTAAAAGTGGGTGTGGTTGAAAAAAAAGTAGCGTATAATTCATCCGAGAGTTCCAGTTAAATACTGTGAAAATTTCAGGAAGATCGGTCCAAGGGTTTGGCCTCCTATAAGGAACAAACCAACAAATAAATAGACACACATTCGGTTTTATATATATAGATTAGTACAAAAACAAAAAGTACCAAACTACCAATTTGTTGCATTCTTACAACTTTCAAAGTTCTCTACATCTGGGTCACATGCATCCGTCTGCCTAAATTTCATCCAAATTCCCTTCTTTTGGAATTAACATACAAACTCTCACATTTATAATATTAGTAGAATATAACTTATATGAGAGTACCATGAATTTCTAAAACAAAAATATTACATTGTTGTCGCAAACATGTCACAACCATGCAGCTATAATCCTACACCATTGTTCCTTACATATTTAGCTAATGAAAATTTTTACAAAACCCTGTGAAAAATAAAACTCTTGTCACGTTCACACTACATGGAAATACAAATAAGAAAGCACCAAAAGTACCCGCCTTTCCTCTTATTACCTACAAGAAAGTACTCTATGTGTTATTGTAGAACAAAATTTACAAAAATAGAAACTGCGGAAAGTACCAGCTTTTCTTTATTTTACCTCCCAGAAAGTACCTTGGAAGCAATCCAAAAAAATAATTAATAAAAAACAAATATGTAGTAATAATTTGTCCAGTTTTTAACCCTTAAAAATAACTCTATATTTTAATCTGAGCCAAACGTTTTTGTCTGCCAAATTTTACTCAAATCCAAAAGAAAAAGAATTAAAACTAAAAAAAACACTAAAATTAAAGAAAATTACCATAAGTGAAAACGTACCAAATGTTGTTCCAGTTTTTTCACGTTTAAGCCCTCACAAAAAATGTTAGCTTATAAAAATATTATAAAGTAGTATAATAAAAAGTACCAAAACTACCATTGTGTCCTTCTTCTTAATCCGTATCCATATATTAATCTGGATAACATATTTTCTGTCTGCCAAATACTATACAAATTTTTTAAGAGAATTTCTATAGAGAAAAAGTAAAAAATCACTAAAAATAAAAAAGGACAATAAGTAAAAAAGTACCATAAGTCAAAAAGTACCAAAAGTACCCGTTTTTTTCTTGTTTCAGCCCCAGAAACTATGTTAACTTATAAAAAATTAATAAAATATTAGTGTAAAAAAAGGACTACAACAGTCATTTTGTCCCTTTTTACCTATAAATTTTAATATGGGTCCGTCTATCAAATTGTATCCTAATCTCTTAGAAGAATTTCTCAAAAGAAAAAAAATTAAAACTTGAAAAATCACCAGAAATAAAAAAGTACCATAGAAACCAGGAAGCAGAAACCAAAACTACTCATTTGTACTTATTTCATTCCCCAAAAAGTATGTTAATATGTTAATACATTTTATGGTGCAAAAATAAAAAGTACCAAATCTAGCAATTTTTTTTCCTTGTTTCCCCTTTAAAGAGTATTATATTTTTATCTGAGTCACATGCTATCCGTCTTGTATATTTCATCGAAATCCTTTGAACTTTTGTCGCGTTATAGCAGAAGAAATGTACACATTTATTTAGGAAGTTTTAAATTTACCAGGATATGCAAGTTTTAAATAATTTTTCTTTTACAATGATAAAACAGAACAGTATCTATCAGATATGTTATAAATTTGAGTCCGGTTTCCACAATTCCAAAAGTAGACTCAAATAGACAATTTTTATCAAAATCACAAAAAAGTTTTTTCAATAAATTTTGAATTGAAGTCGTTTCTATTTCTTAAAAAATTTGTTTTTTTTTCTTATATACAAGTTTCAGAAGAACATTTATTGCTGTGTAGAATCCAATCATTTTCATTTCTTTTTTTTTAATGAAAATCAAGCGCAATTCTTCACGGAAGTATTTATTCTTTTAAGAAACCTCCTGCAGAAAAATAAAACAAACACAAACAATAAAATAAAAATAAAATAAAATAAATACCCAACAATATAAAAAACAAAAAAAAAAAAACTCCCATATACGAGTATTAAAAATATTTGCATTTTTGTTGTTGCTGATGTTGTTGTGATTTTATTTTGTTTTTATTGAATTGATAAAATCAGGAAAGACCCCAGAAGCAAATAAACCATCAAACAAATGCGAGATAAAAATCCTTCAATATTCAATGAAACAAATGAAGAAGGATCTGTAGCAAATTTCTATGTCGTCTGAATATGCGATGTGAGGATTTTATGGAAAATACCACATACGAATATCAACCGAACAAAGTTAAATAAAATGCGGTTGCACAAAAAAAAAGCAGAAAACAAAAAAAAAATATATACAATTTTATTTCTCCTCAAAAAAAAAAGACGACAAAATTGCTATTCAATATGCAGACACTTACTGCACACAAAAGTATTTCCAACCTACAATATTTAAATCCTCCCTGCTATTTATATTGATGAAATATTTGCAAATAATACAAGTAGCAGTATTTTGCTCCTTCGTCTTCCTTCCACCATAGACCCCTGTTCAACCCTCTTCTGACAATACAAACCTTAATCGAATTGTTTTACATCAATATGTTAAATATTGTATTGAGATTGTTTTTTTTTTTTTGCTTTTTCTTTTTCTTTTATACATGTGTATATATTTCTTTTGGATTTGCAGTGATGGGGCAGTGATGTACAAAAGAGTGTTCTTATAAAAGTTACTTTAATTTTAGATTAATTTTCTATACTATTTTCATAATGAAAAAAATTTGCCACAAATTTGTGATGACTTTAATTTAGAAGTTTAGCTCATAGGCTTAGGAAAGTGCCTCTAAAATATCACAGACAGACTATTCTGTTAAGATAAAAGTATTCAGTAAAATTTTACGTCTTAAAAAAACACAAAATTATTGCCAATTATAAAGTCAAAAAACTTTTTAAATTTTTTTGAAATCGGTATAAAAGCGTAGATTCGAAATTTCATTATTTTTTATTTTATATACGCAAAAAAAAACATGGTGGATGGATAATCGCAAACTATCATTTACATACGTTTAGATTAAGTCATGTTCATTAATGTCATCTAAGGAACATTTATATAGTCCTCATTGAAAATCTGATAATGTCATAATGTGTAACCATAATATGTTCTGCAACTGCTGAGAAATTTGGGTGCACTTTTATTTTGTTTTAAAATTAAATAACTTTCACAAAATATGAAATTTATTCGAGCAAATACTCAAGTATTTATGAGTAAATGAGTTTTGAAAATTTTCAAACATAAATGTTAAAGATCTACTGATGAGTTGGTATTTAGTAACTAACAAAATGCATATAAATTTGCTAACCCACAACAAATAATTAATAAATATAAAAAAAAAAAATAACTTTCTTTATTTAATTTTAATTTTTACCTGTTCTTGTAAAGTAGCATGAACTACTGCACTTCATACGATTGACACCTATTTTAATAACGCAGTTCTTATAACACAAACACTGTATGATCACAATGAACATAACATTTTAAAGAAAAATTTTGTTATATTTATAGCAGCGAAAATATATTTCTTATACATTCCAAATTAATGAGACAATCATCCCGAATTATTATTTTATTGTTGTATCAAACATTTTAATAACTGATGATTGTTCGAAGCAACCATATTTGCTTTACTGTATAATTATTTGGTTATGGCAATCATACTTTTATTTTTTAATTAGGACCAGCACTCAGGCGATGACCCCTCCATATACACTGCATTGTCGGAACTCAGAAAGGGGGTCAGGATAGAAAAGATAGATGTTGAAAATTTAGAAGGTTTAACTTTTTTACAACCCTGATTTGCGCGGTATGTTAATTTTTATTAGCAGGCATTTTATTAATTGTTTTTTACTTCGCCGATGTTTCTGCTAAAAAATTCAATTCAAATTACAATTTCCAAATCAATGTTGGAATTTTAAAATTGCCTACGAAAAGTCTCCAGGACATTTCACGTCCTTAGTTTATGCTAACATTTTACTATATATGGAACACAAAGAAAGTGTTAGTGGCACAAATGAAGTACTAAATAATTAATAATTTTGTTTGTCCAACAGTAATAAAAATAATGCATACATATATATTTACTCACTATGTCTTCTTATGTCACGGACTAAAACAAATAATAGCAGAAGGAACATTTTTTCATCTTTCGTTTGGAAAATTTGAAACTTTTTTAAAAAAGTTACATAAATCATAATAACTTTTGTTTTAACCATGATAAATATACAGATCGATCGATGAAAGTCCCTTGTGGACTTCCCTGCCACGTTATTATATATATTTTTTTTCGTTTAATTTAAATAAACATACGTATGTATGTTTGTAAAATACTATAAATATGTAAAAACTGTTACGTTCATTCATAGACGGGTACATAAATAGATGCAAGAAAATTATAATGTAGTTACACTAAGCTGGGATTAGCATGTATGGAGAAAAGTAGACTATGGATTTTCATAAAAAATCTGACAGAACTATTGTTTTTTTTTTTTTTTTTTTTTTTTGATAAATTTTATTATTTATTGAATCTTCAATTTTAAATTAAATTATCAATAAGTTTTTCAAATCTTAAATCTAAAAAATATTACATATAAGTTTAGCCAATGCTAAACAAAATTTTTAATTTCAACGGTTAATTTTTGTTGTTTTACATCTCTCGTGTACGGCTGAGAAAAAGAGTATCCCTCCTTTTCAGCCGGGTGTGGCCTCTATAATTTAAAATATTGCGCGCAAGTACATTTGGGTGCACCTCAAGTTTTTTTATATATTTTTTTGCGTTTATTGAAAATACTGTCTTCACCAACGGAACATCTAGATCTTTATGAATCCGATGATTTCTGACATACCAGGGAGCTGCTGTAATTGTACGTAGAATTTTATTTTGTCGCCTTTGAATTTTTTCGACATTTGATGCTGAGGCAGTGCCCCATAACTGGATTCCATAGAACCATATTGGTTTCAGGATCGCGTTGTATAATAGTAGTTTACAGTCTAGGCTTAGTATAGAATTTCTTCCAATAAGCCAATTCATTTGGGCTGCTTTTAATTTCATTTGTATTAACTTTGCGTCTATATGCGATTTCCATGTTAAACGACGATCAAGATGAACGCCTAGATATTTGACAACAGTGTGTTGCGGTATGGTCTCGGTGTTAATTTTTATAGGCGGGCATGTTTCCTTGCGCAACGTAAAAGTTACGTGCACACATTTCTGCTCGTTAACTTTAATACGCCATTGTTTGAGCCAATTTTGCAATTTGGATATATACCCTTGTAAATTGCGGGAAGCTTCCACAGGATTTTCGTGAACGCTTAGAAAAGCTGTATCATCGGCAAATGTTGATGTATGAATGTTACTGCTTAACGGTAAGTCAGAGGCATATATTAAATAAAGTAATGGACCGAAGATACTCCCTTGGGGAACTCCGGCTTCGATCGACTGCGGTGGGCTTAAAAAATTGCCTTCCCTAACTACAAATTTTCGTTCAATTAAATAGCTTATTAAAAGCCTAACAATGTTTGCGGGTAGATTTTGTGTTAATTTATGTATAAGACCTTCGTGCCATACTTTATCGAAAGCTTGAGAAACATCTATAAAGAGCGCAGAGCAATATTTCTTCTTTTCGAAAGTGTCTCTAACTACGTTCACAAGTCTGTGAGTTTGTTCAATAGTGCTATGTTGTCTGCGGAAACCAAATTGATGATCTGGAATGCATCCACTTCTAGTCACTATAGGCATCAGCTTGCTCATATACAGCTTTTCAAATAGTTTTGAAATGTTGGGCAATAGACTAATAGGCCGATAGGATTCAACCTTCGTATGATCCTTGCCGGGCTTTGGTATCATAATAATCATCGAAACCTTCCATTCTGCAGGATAGTATTGCAGCCGTAGAATACTATTAAAAATGAATAGTATAATTCTTTTTGCAATATAAGGCAGCTGTTGAAGCATTTTGTTGCTTATTTTGTCGACACCTGGGGCTTTTTTGGTGTTAAGACTAGTGATGGCCTTTTCAATCTCCACAATGTTAAATCTTAACGGTATTTCTGGTAAAGAGATGACTGGTGGCAGTTCAACAATATCAGTAGAAATATTCGGTGTAAATACATTTTCTAAGTGCTTAACAAAAAGAGCACCTTTTTCAGCATCAGTTCTTGCCCAGTCACCATTCGAATCTCGTAACGGAGGTTTGCAAATCACTGGCCTTTTAAGTCCTCTGGCTGCACGCCATAGCGAATAATCTGTTTGTGGTGTTGCATCGAGTTCTTGAAGAAATTTTTGCAGCGAAGCTGTTTTTTGTGTTTGTAAAACTTTTCTGAGCTGTTTGGTGCATTCCTTTAGCCTTAACTTTAGCTGGGGGGATCTGTAACGTTGCCATTCTCGTCGCGCTCTTCGTTTTTCAGTCAATAGCCTTTCTATATCTACAGAAGAAATGTTGTTGAATCTTACTTGTTGATTTGGTTGATTTGAAGAAGCATTAAGAGCAGCTTGATTAACATGTGCTTCAAACAACCTTATAGAATTTTCTATGTCAGTAGGTGTTCTCAACAGCATATTTTCCGTGCAATGAGCACTCAAATATTTTTTGTATTTCAGCCAGTTAATACGTGCAGATGTCACCTGTAAATCACATGTTGATGTTGCAGTTGTGTGTGAGTAAATAGTGATAATAGTAGGCGAGTGATCTGAAGATAAATCCAATGATGCTTCAACTTCAATCATTTCGCTGGGCACACCTTTCATAACTCCAAAGTCGATAATATCAGGAATTTTTTGTCGATCCGTTGGCCAATATGTTGGCTGACCACTTGAAACTACATTAAAGCCCATTTTTGAAATTGTGTCAAACAAAACACGACCCTTGGGACTGATTAAACGTGAACCCCAAAATGTGTGTTTAGCATTGTAGTCGCCAGCTGCTAGAAAACGGGACCCCAGTGTTGAATAAAATGCGGTATATTGACTCTCTGAAATTGAAAACCTGGGAGGAGAATAAACAGATGATATCACAAGTTTTTGATAAAAATTTTCAATGCAGATGTTTGTTGCTTGAAGGTAATCTTCACAAAATTCATTTAACAGGTAGTGTTTTATTCGCGTTTTTATTAGAATTCCCGAGCCACCACAAGCTCTACCTCGAGGATCCTTGGTGTCGTAGAAATTATATCCACTAATTCTAAAATAGCTTCGAGACGTCAAATGAGTTTCTGAGATAAGCATAACATCGATTTGTTTATCCAGAAGAAAGTATTCAATTTCATTTTTATGTTGGCAGATGCCGTTTGCGTTCCAAAAACATATTTTCAAGTTCATGGTTTGCTTAATACAGCCTGCAACAAAGTAGACTGCATTTTCAACATTTCCTGCATCATACAGGACATGTTGAGAGTAAAAGTATTTACTGTTTGTATTAAGCTCTCAATTGAGGCTTCAATACGGCTAAAATTAGACCCTGGAGCTTCGCTTACTGGTACCGGTTTTTGCGCTGTATTGTGGTTACTTTTTAAAATGTTAGCGTATGAAAATTTATTATTAGGTTGTTGCTGAGCAATAGTCGCGTTTGATTTCAATACGTTTGAATATTGTTGCTGACTGGTAGACGGTTGAGGTAACTGAGGGTAGCTTAAAAGTGTGATAGGCTGAGCGGGAATAATATTTTCTTTTTTGTGCGAGGAGCGTTTAAAAAACGAGTAAAGAGGGCAGCCTCTATAGTTGGCAGTGTGATTTCCGCCGCAATTGCCACATTTTTTCGCCTTGGGATCACCTTTTGTTTTGTCACAGTTAGCGGTACTGTGTAGCTCACCACATACAACGCAGACTGTAGGCAACTTGCAATAAGTTTTCGTGTGCCCAAATTCTTGGCAGTTCAGGCATTGGATAGGTCCAGCTCTTTTATGTGGCTGCTCAACGGTAACTCTCCGGTGTAACAAATACTTTAGATCATAGATTGGATGGGATTCATTATTTTTTATCTTTATGTCACCTGGCTGTAACTCGACTCTAAATATTGGTTGGGGGATTTTTTCTCTATTTTTGATGTTTGAAACATTTTTCACCTTGAATCCACTATTTTCAAGGCCAGACTTGACCTCTTCTGGATCCACACTAGAATCTATACCGTTTATTACAACGGTTAGACCTTTAGCACTCTTAAGCTGATATGTATAAAAATTTTTATTTTTAGTCTCAAAGTCTGAGACTATTTTTCTGTAATTATTTTCTTTAGATACCTGAATTTTTGTTTCATTAATTTTCCCACGCTTGATTGGAGTTACGTAAAACTCATTTTCTCCAATTAACGAGATAAGGCTTTTTACCAGAAGGCTGGAGTTCTGTTCTCTTAAATAAATCGGTGGTGGTTTACTCAAACTTGTATTAGTTGTGTCTTCATCACCTTGTTCCGTTAAAATCGCGAAACGATTTTCGGAATTTTTTATATTTTTCATATCTTTGGGAACTTTTGCCGTTGACGCAATTTGAGCAGATTTGGGACTTCTTCCCCTTTTTAACACAGTTATGTATCTATCCATAACTGTTTGAATTTTATTATCACTATTTTCACTTACTTTATCCATAATTTTATTCATTTTGTGCACGTTGGTCACCTGGGTATTTATTGTTTGTTTGTTTGCTTGTACAGCTAAGCTGACAAGTTTGCTAATAGGTGCAATTGTTGTTGTTTCTTGATCACTATTTAACATGTATGGAGAGCATGATCGCGCACGAATAGTTGTGTTTTGTGTAGAATTCAGGTTTGTGCTTAATTCAATTTTTTTATTGTCGTCATCAGAAACAAAAGTTAAATAAGCATTTCTACTGCTTGTGGGTTTATTGTTGTTGTTGTTGCCAGAAGATGAACTCATTTAGAGTTCTCTTGTTTTTTTCACTTATAAGAGTTTGTGTATGCAAATATTTATGTATACACAAGCAAAAAAAAATAAAATAAAACCAGTATAATAACTGTTTAATAAATGTTTTGTTTTTGTATTTTTTGTGACTTTAAATTTTTGATAATTTTAATATTCAGTTGCGACGATTATAAAACGCGTCTGTTCACTGCGAGAGTTGAAACTGAATGACAGAACTATTGTGATGTCCATTTTTAACAAAATAAGTTTAAAATTAAAAAATTCTCAGTTGAAAATAAGTAAATCAGTTCAATATTAAAGCACAATTTATGATCTTTATGATGTGTCGTGCTCTTAATGACATGTCGTTTTCTTAAATTTTCTTTTAAATTTCGCCCCTAAAAATATAAAATCGAAGGCTTTGTTGGGTTTCAGGTCATTGCAATATTGACGGCAATGAAACCGCTGATGAGCTGCTAAAAATAGAGTCAGCATTAAATGAAGAAGTTAGTGATAGATTGGATAGTGTGCTATTCGCTTATTACGGTGTGGAACTCATTAATTGGGTGATCCACAGAATTAATTATTCCTGGAGGAACAGGAAGGATTGTAGAGTGTCGAAGGCTATATGACCAAAACTTGACTCGAGTAAAGCTGATCTACTAGTAGGAATGAATAGAAAGGTTTTGAGATTCTTAAAAGGTGCATGGACTGCCCGTTGCTCGTCTAAAGCGAGGACCAACAGATGGGAAAATACTACTCCAGACTAATGTAGGATGTGCGAGGATACAGAGGATCCATAGGCAAAGATGGCCAAGGTCCATCCATGAGGTCATTAGTGATATGCGAAATGCAAATTTGAGGATATCAGTAGCTTGTATTTTCTTAGGCATTAAGAAGGCGAAGAAAATTAGCCATGGTCCTTAAAACGACCTAAAATGGTTTGGGTTAAACAATAATAAATGTCTGTATATCCTTCTAATCATTCAATTATGTGATGAAAATAGTTTTCGAATTTAAATCGACACAAGCTGTGATGTGAAGTGGACGACATATCGTTTTCATATCGAGTTTTACGTAAAATCGTATTCGATTTAATTTTCCATTTACTTTTATGAAATTTTCATCAAAAAAGCGTGTGATAGAAAACAAAAATTGAATTATCGCAAAAATCTATCAAATTCGCAAAAAATCTCATTAATGAAAGCAAGCACTAAAATCGATTAAAGCCAAGCAACTTTAAAAATAAAAATTACGCATATCGGGAAAAAGCAAAAAGTTGCGAAATATTGCAAAAAAAAAAAAAAAAGACAAAAAATCATAATATTGACTAAAACTTGCTAAGATTTTTAGGAAGATAAAACAAATTATAAAATGGGATAAATTTCACCGGTCGCGAAAAAATCGAAAATGTGCGAAATATTTTAACAAACCATATTATAAACTAAAAATCACTTAAACTTTAAAGAATGCAAAAAAGATATTGAAAAACGCAATAATAACGAAAATTTAAAAAAAAAATTAAATTTAAAAAAATTTTAAGCACATAAGAAAAAGTCAAAAACTTTGAAAAATTTATTTGCAGTGAAAAAAGCTATTATTTGGCAGACATTTTTTAGGAATTTGGGGGGGCATACCAGCACTAACATTCATATGTATGCTTACAGGTTCTTACAACATCGACAGATAAAATTTTAGGTTTTTATAAACTGGAAAAAATTTATAATTTTGCTTTAAAGACAAATCGGAATGATCATCATCCAAATTGCGAATTAATGTTACAGCAATTCTCCTAGACTTTTGTGAACATCCAAAGTTGAATTATCGATGCCATTCTAATATAGATGCATACATACATGCTCCCATACATTCGAGTATGTATATAAACATGTATAAAAATTTTTTACAACTTCTACTATTTCATATCTCAACGGCACATAAGACTTCTATTGCTATGAAAATATTTTCGTATTGCAACCACGACAATTCGATTTAAATTTTGTGTCATCGCAAATGTTGTTGTTGTTCTTGTTGTTGATTGCAATTATTTGGTGGCGGGGTGATTTTCTGTACGCAATGTTTCATGGGAAAGACATGTGGATGCGTTCGTTTGCAAGTGTATAGTTTATATCGCATAAAATGTAAATTCATTTGTGGTTTTAATTTAATGACAATTTGCGTTTAAAACTTTTATATTTATCTCATTTTAGCTAAAAGTTGAAATTTGAAAATTACAGTGCTGGGTAAAAAAATAACCAAATAAAATAATGACATACAGTCCCTTGCTTTTATCCAGTGAAATTGTCATCCCAATTTGGTATATTTTCAGGCTTCATTAAAAAAGGCCCCAATGAAAAATGCCTCCAAGCAAAAAATTAAAAATTTCCCCAAATTTTTATATTGAAAACAAAAGGAACTTTGGGGACATTTTTCCTATTTTTTGGGTGCCGTTATTAATATCTTATTTTTAAATTTGGGGATATTTTTTCTAAACTTTAGGGCAATTTTCATTTGTTCAGTTTTGATCAAAAAATTAAATGGGCCCAAATTAAAAATGATAAATTGCGGCAACTTATAAAATATTTCCCCAAATTCAAGAAGAAAAAATTAGAAATGGTCCCAAAAAATAAAAAACTATCCCAAACCAAAAATGTAAAATGGGTCCAAATTTTTGTATTGAAAAATAAAACAACCGGAACTCCACGGCCATTTTTCCTACTTTTTTGGGCCATTGCAAATATTTCGTTTGCGACCATTTTTCAAAAAATGAAAATATTCTCAAATGAAAAATGGCCCTAAACTATGAAAAATTACCCCAAATTCGGCAAGAAAAAATGGCCACAAAAGTTATTTTTTGTTGACTTATAGCAAAAAATTGGGGTCATTTGAACTGTTCAGTTTAAGGCGTTTCTCCACTTTTTAGTTTAAGGCCATTTTCCATTGGGGCCATATTCTCATATACCGTACGAGTTTTTAAATTTCCATTGTAAACCAACCAAATATATTTATCGATGGGAGCATACTTTTAGGCTTGCTCTTCATGTAACAAAATATGTATTTTAACCATTTTGTGCACTTTTAATGTATAAATAATTATGCATGAGCCTTGTTTGTTACATCATTATATATGATTTGCAATCAATTCTATGCACTTAGATATGCAGGTGTGTATGCACGCACATACAGTTATACATACATACATATGAATGTATATTAGTATTAGTTTCCAAATGCATACTTACACATGCTTACTGTTTGCACATGTTTTATTGTTTATTAAGAGCTTAGTATTGAGTAGTTTTCTTTTTTTTTCATTTTCCGTTTAAGCATTCGAATGTGTATTTGTTTAATTCTTAATGATGATTTTAACTTTTATGCGTGTGTTAGTGAAATTGTTTTCAGAGTTAACAACACACAATATTTATATAAAGTTTAGCTTTCGCATACAAATGTTGTTTTGCAGCAAGTATTTACTTAAAAGCAATTGATAAAGTTTACCAAAGAATCGACTTTTGTGACAAGTTAATACGATTTGTATGTAAGAAACCACAACATGCAATTTTAAGCTGAATTTGTACAAGACTTTTTGACATTAATTATATAAAAACACAGATAATGTAATTGAAAATTTAAATTTGCTGTAAAACTAATAAAGAATGCAAAGTTGTGATTTTTTTTTTAATATTGGTGGCACTCGCATAACATCATTATTTTTAAAAAGAATTTCGAAATTATTTTTTGCAGTTTAGTCCCATGAAATTTTTTCGAAAATCGGAAAAGCAAGTTACGGGGTCTAGAAATGTTTTTTTTTATGAGAGGGGCTTTTTGCAGTTTGGTTCGTTATAATTTTTTTTTTTTTTTTTTTTTTTTTTTTAGAGAATTTTGAAGATTGAAGGTATTTTCTTTTTGGCCCATACTTTTCTTAAATTCGAAGGTACAGGTTTTGCGCGTAACTTTACCAGTTTGGTGCCATAGAAATATTAATGGCAGTCTGAAATATTGATTAATAACTAAATCCGCTCTTAATGGAGAGCTTTTAAACCCCTTAATCATAAATGTTTAAATAAATTAAAGGCCGCAATAAATTTATTAATAGGTTTAGTGGCTTTTACCGAAAACAACATTTGTTATATTCAGCCGTGTAGTTGAAATCTAATGTGATGTTTAGATATTAAATTTTTTCTTTGTGTCTAATATGTCTCTGATTATTAAGTGTATGAACTTTAGCCTGTGTAAATATCAATAAATTTTACTAATTGATTATGAATAAGGACTTTAATGTCCTGTATTTAATGTAGAACTATAATCGGGGTTTTCTTGCAGTTTGGTGCCACATTTATAGGGTTTTTCATAAACTAGAACTGGGCTATGTCGTGCTTTAAACTTTCGCGTATATGCATCCATTTTATAGCCCTTGCGATTGGCTTTTCGTATTGAAGTCAGATCAAGATTGCTTATTTGCAAAACGAAGGTATACAACGAAAGGACACTACCAGACGACACCATCAGCAATTTCAGCAATTCAAATTTAAACTATAAAACCCAATTTTATTCAACTTATCTCTGCCACATACTCACTCATTGTTCATTAATTGCTTTAAAGATTTCTCATGCAAGAGAAAAAAAAATTGCCTCTTAGTTAAGAGACGAGATACACTTAAATTCCTAACAAATTGTCAAACATTTGTTAAATGACAAATTAGTACGAAAAGCATCCCTTTCATTTATCTTTACTATGAAAAGCATACAAAAAGTAAATTTGTAATAAATAAATTGTCTTTTAAAGGACACAGTTATTCAACAACCAAAAAAAAAAGAAAATCTTAGATTGTAAATTTTCCACCATTGATGGTTACAGGCTCTTTGTCAATGTACGACAATTGCTTGTTTTTTATTGTTGTTGTTGTTGTTGTATTTCTTTGCTTAATTTAATTTAATCAAAACACAAAACAGTTAAGCTTCAGGTCAAGCCTACAAATCAATCTGCTGTATAAACGGATTGTCTGTATGCCTGTCCTTCTGTCTGTCTGTCTCTTTCTGTGTTTCTTTTTTTGTGTTCTTTAGTTGTTTGTAACTTAAGCACCCCTAAGGATGTCTATAATACAATTACAATCACACCAGTACATTTCCGGTTGCTTTCTTATATTTTTCCTTTACATCTCTATATTTTCCAAGAAATCTTTTATAGTTTTTATGCCTTTTGAATTTTTTTTTTTTTTTTTGTTGCCCTTCATTAATATATGGAAAGCTGCTGGCAATTGCATTTGATTAATGCGAAATTACGCACCATAAAAAGGATCCTTTTCCCGTTTGTAAATTTCTTTTTTTTTTTTGTTTAGTTTTGCTGTTGCCTTGCTTTGCCTTAAGTCTTTTCTTTTGCATTTCATTTAAATTTTTTGTATATATTTTTTTTTTGCAAATATTCTCTTTTTCTTTAGTTGAGCAAAAGTTTTTATGCCAGTTTTTGCCTAAACCAACCTTTAAATATTTTTCAATGTCTTCCTTGTAATTGTTGTTGTTCTAAGCACTGGTGTGGCGTTGTTTAGTTCAACAACATTTTACAGGATTTCGAAATGCCATATATAAGATTTAATTTTTGTTTATATGGTATTTATCTAGATACACAGGATTGTGTATGATACTTTTTTTGATTTCTTTTCGAAGAGTTTGTGATGTTTTGTCCACTTGTGTTGAAAAATGAAATTTTATATGCTTGACTTGGCAGCGAAGCATTAAAGAATTATTTCTTTAAATAAATGTATGTGTGTGTGTGTGTTTGTATGTGCATAAAGAAAAAAATTAGTAAAATTTATGTAAAATTACATTTTGCCTAAGCAGGCACACATTCCACAATCGATCAGCTGTATCAGAAAACAGGGGTCAAATCACCGCTTACGATATCGAATTAACTATCGAATAACATTACGATATGTGTTAAATAAGCAAATTATGGCATACGATTCGTCAAATTACGATACAATTCATTTGATATCGTATGCGATAATACCAAAATGAAAAATTTCCTAAGTTCTCTGTGGTAATAATCGATGTCTATTTTGAAAAAATCTCATTTATGTAGATATTATTTATGGAAGACGGCAATAAAAGCTTAGTGTTCTAGTGAAATATCAAAGCGATTCGAATTTTTCTCAAGTTGGAACTTAATTTTCATAGAATTAGCAAACCGAAATAGTTAATAAGATGTTTAAAGTTTGCCCCTGCGATGCGATCTTTTTCTAAGCCTCGTGTATGGTTAATCGATGCTGGATAAAATCTTAATTCAAACCAAATATCAAATCACTTCGATATTATTTTATAGCTGGCACATGTGAAGTGATGTTTACACAAATCTGAAGCTTTATTTCGAAAATGAAAATTCAAATTACATTTTGAAAATTTAACCTTAATTTCGAACTTATTTTTGAATTTAATTTCAAAAATTACTAACTTCCTTTCTCACAAGCCAGTTCTATATAACAACAAATTAGGGCTTGGCATGCAATGCCACCTTGTAGATAATGATTAAAAGAGTATTTTTAAATGCACAAAGCAGTTCCAACAACTGAATTGATTTATTTTCAACATAAATGGGCAACAGTAAAACTAAATTTCTTAATCATAATTAATATCAAACATTGCAAATAAATTTGCTTTGTTTTATGGAAAATTTCTTTCGTATTAAAAAAAATTATAAAAAATGTTAACTTGTGAGTATGTATGTGTATTCAAAGTGTGTTGATAATACTTTGGAAAATTTATATAAATTAATTTATCAAAATGGATAGATCTGTCGAAATGTATTTTTCGGAAGATTCACAGGAAAAAAATGTGAATCTTATGCGTACCGACTAGAGTTGTCAACCGATTAAGAATAATTCAATTAATCGATCAAACAAAACGAAACTCTTGCTCGAATAATTTTAAAATGCCGATTTTCGAATAACGAATAAATCGATTAATTAATGTCAATTAACCAAACGAATTTTTTTAGTTTAAAATGCATACGTCAAAAATGTTTAAATTTGTTTGTATGATATGAAACAAAGCGAGTACTTTATATCAACCAAATACATATTATTTTGGATGTTTGCAGTTGTTGTCGAACTGCGCATACCTACATAGTAGTCGTGCTATGTTTTGAATGAAACGTTAAACAATTTTCAAGAATGGGGTTTTTTCACTCTCAGGTGAATAAATTAGAAATACAACAAAACAAAAAAATTGAGCTCGTTTTGGAAGTATTTTACAGAGCACAAAAATGAAAAAAAAAAAAAAACAAAGTCACATGTAACAAGTGTACTAAAGTATACAAAATTGTTGGATCAACAACAAAAAAATTAATAATTCTTTTGCAACAGATTTACGAAAACGTATTAAAATAAGAATAAATGAGAGACGTATAAAATTTTTAAATACGTTAATAAAATTTTTTGAATTCTGGAAATTTTCCGAGCAATGAAAGTTTTTTAAAATATTCTTAAAATAGTGAATCTAAAGAATAAATTATACTACAGATTATTTTATGTTGAAAGTAACCACAATAATTCAGATGAAACTAATGATATAGAAGATGTTACTAGTAATGAAAATAACAATAACAAAATAACGAATTAAATAATTATATTAAAAATATTAACAATTCAAAATTCAAAATATAAAAAAGACTTCAGCGATATATTAGACGATATGGTATATTGGAAAAAATGTAAAAAAAGAATAGAAAAATTACATAAACTATTTTATGCTCTTCTCACAATATCACCTACCTCGACAATTAGCGAAAGAGTTTTTTTCAAAAACCAAAACCAAAAAACGTTTGAAAGCTAAAAAATTGAGTTAACTTTTATTTGTAAAAGATTATTTCTTAAGAACAACCCAAATTATCTGATTTAACAAAAAAAATAACTCATTTGATATTTTTTGACTGAATGAAGCATGTTTATTTGAATCAATAGTTTTATGTATTTTTTTGTTAATACAAATTTCAACTATTTTATTTTTAAGTTTTTTGTATGAAATGTTTATTTTTTGTCAATAAATTTTTTAAATCATATTTTATTCGTTGTTCTCATCGATTAATCGAAAAATTTTTCAGCTTTAATTGTTTGATCGAACGAACAAAATCAATTATTTGAATTATTCGAACAAAGTTGAAAGGCGAATAATTGACTTAACAATATTAAGTATACCTAATTTTTTAAACAATTAAAATTATTTTAATTTAATTGCTTACTAATTTTGTCTAATCGTTTTTTAACGTACTAAACACCAAACAAGCAAAGACATCTAAGTTTTTTCCAAGGCCGTTAAAATAAAGACAAAAAAGCTTTTGCTTTTTCGTATGAATTTAACGAAAAATCTGACAAAATTAGTGTGCAAATTATTACCATTTAAATTATATTTTCTTCTGTAATTTCTTAAAAATCCTTAAAGAAAATAAATAAAAATATTTTTGGAAAATTGTCTTCTAGAAGATAATTAAAATTTGTCTACTAAAAATTGCTTTGGGAGACATCTTCTGTTTGTTAGCAAAGAATTGTTCACTTCTTGTATTTAAATTAATTTGAATATAATTTTTTATCTAATTTTTTTTTTTTAACTTGTTTGTTTCCCATTCATTAAAACGCGTTCCTTAACCTTCTTCGTTCTTGTAAAATAAAACAGCAAAATCGTCCCACCACCATTGTGTTCACTTAGCGTAAATCTTTTGCTTTGTTGTCCTTCTTGTTTAAAAGATTTATGCTTATATGCCGCTCAACACAAAAAAAAATTGTAAATAAAATAAAAAACACAAAGTTTTCATGTTCATTTATGACCTTAAAGTTTTTTGAGAGCTGGCAATAAAAAGGACCTTCTGTTCTACATACTTTTTCTTTAGTAATTTAATTTCCTTTTATTTTTTGGATATAAAGAAAAATCGTTCTTTTATCTATTAGAATTTGATGTTTCTTTTTTTTTTCCTTTTCTTGGGATTTTTTACGTTGTTTGTCTCCAAATTAAAATTGATTTGATTTTCGTCTTGATCTCTTTCCCAAACATTTTTTTTTTTCAATATAAAACGAACATTTTCTTTGTCTGCTTAATTTTTCATTGGCCATTTGATTGCATGTATTTTAGTTTAATTTCATGGTAATGTGATTTTTCCACATTCAAACATACTCGTACACGCATACTAGCATGTGCACATCTGTTGAACATTTCCGGTATGTTGTCAATAAACATTAAATGGTATTTTAATTTCATAATGACATCTTCTCGTGGATTATCAAGAAACATCAATAGATTTCGCTTAATCCTTCTGAATTAAACAGCTTCGGTTTTACGTAAATTTAATATAAATGAATCGCATAAAATTAGCTTAACTAAGGCTGATACTGAATTCGGCCTGAATTTCATGTTTCCTTAAGATCTACTTGTAAAAGACTTACTTTCATGTGCAAGGTGGAATAACAGGTCAAACTTAAGCCAGTAGGCACAATATATGTAATTGTGACATGTTTAAAATTAATTCATAAAACACTTATTTTGAGCTAAATTTATAGTGTTTTTCTTTCTACAAAAAATTGGTACATCTCCATGCAGAAAGTGTACTTTGGTGTTCGTTTCTTAAAACTGTTTTGCTCTCTAATAGGGCAGTGTGTTTGATTCTGAAAAAATTGGCCTCACTAATGGTGGAACGCAATGCACTTTATGCCACGTCAAAATCGACAGTGTTGATAGTGCCCTGTAAAACTTAGCTGTCAGCTGTTAAAAACAGGGCGTTCCACTTTTTCATAAGTTGTGTTTTGTTCAAGTGAAATAATAAGCTGCATTATTACAGGGTTGGCCAGACATTTTATACATGTACCTTTCAACAAGGTGCCGTTTTTTGTGTAGAAAAGAGAACACCATCAGTTGTCGTAGGACGCCAACTCAGTAAAATATTCCTTGATATTTGGAAATACAAATTTCGTCTTTAAAAGTACATTTTTACTAAAAACTAGAAAAATATTTATTAAGAACAAGTTCAGTTTTTATCCTAAAATTCGTCATGTTCGCCATCTGTCATCTTGCTGCGCATTTTTAATATCCTTTTCTTACCTTCTTTTGAACCGACCACCGGCTACCACGAAGATTTTGATCTTATCAGCGCGCAGAAACGTCCGGAATGCTTATATACAACATGTAGTTGTATTCTCTGAAATGAGAGGCAATGAAAACATTTTAAAATAATTACGTCTTTTGGGGCTGGAACCAAGGAACTTCAACATAGTAGACAGACACTCTAACCATCGCATTATAACACTTTAATATCTAAACATCCCATTAGATTTCAACTACACGGCTGAATAGAACAAACGTTGTTTTCGGTAGAAGCCACTAAACCTTTTCAGTATTCATGTGCAAATGCTTTCACTACCTGTTAGGTAGCTATGTTGAACGTGATTAAACTTTTCCTTTGTTGCTTAAAATATTTCTCTGATTATAAAATTTACGAACTTTAGCCGGCATAAATATAAACAAATATTCACCCCTATCGTGAATAATTTTCCACGTGAAATTTTTTCACTTTTCACGTATTTGCAATCGTGAACAACTCGCATGAACAAATTTTATTCAGTCCAGAATAACAACGTGAAAAATGTTCACTGAAAAAAGTTCCCCTTATCGTGAATAAATCTTTCCCTCGGAATTTTTTCACTTCTCACATTGATATTTTCACTTTATTTTTGATGGGGAATAGAACAGAAATTATATGTATTTCTTCTTATAATTCGAATATTAAAGCTTAAAAAGTTTATTTTTTTTTTTTTTTTTTTTTAATTAGGACCAGCACTCAGGGAATGACCTCTACGTATGCAATGCATTGTGCCGGAACTTTAGGAGAGGGATAGGGTAGAGAAGATAGAGGTTGAAAATTTAGAAGGCTTAACTCTTTTACAACTCTGCTTTGCACGTTATGTTGATTTTTTTTTTAGCAGTGTTGAGGCGCCTCTGGTGTTAAGTAGACGCATTAACTTTGTTAAGCTGTATTAGCAGGCATTTTATTAATTGTTTTACTTTGCCGATGTTTCTGCTAACCGACGAAGGAGGGCGATTTTGTGTACATTAGTTTGAAACGGCATCAATCGCTGTCGGAACAGTTTTTTTTAGTGACCAGTGCTATGCCTTCATCACTTAAATAGTCCGACAACAATTAATAACAATGTCTCACCAATGTACATTAGAAAAATTAATGATGTTAATTGACTTGCTCTGGCCAGGGTTTGAACCCAGGCCCCAAGTCATTGTTTGCTTAGTACTCAACGCGCTAACCACCTCAGCCAACACCACCCTCAATGAAAAGTTCCGATAATAAGGCAGAAACTGATGTATTCCTCAACAAAATGCAAATAAACAGGTCGATTGCCTGCAGATTTGTGAAACTTTAATTTGTTGGCATTTTTTCGTTTTGTTGGCTTTCCAAAAAGTCGCCGAATTATTTTACCACATAAAAGTTAGAATGCAATAAACAAACGGAGCAACCAAACTAAAGCTCCAAAACTGAATATTTAACTTTGATTTTTGAAGTTTTCTTTAAAATAAATATGTCCGTGTATATTTTTGAACAAAAAGTTGTATGATTTTTTATTTTTTTAATCTTCTTCCCTTTTTTACATTCACTAACAACTGATAGCGGGAATAATTTTTCACGGGAGATTCACGATACCATTTTTCCCTTCGAGTGGAATTAAAATTTCACGTGAACAAAAATTTCACTTCTTATTCACGATAGGGGTGATTATTTATTTGTAAGTAGGCGAAGAAAAAACAGTTTTTTTTCATAATGTTAGAAAATTTTGTGACGCCTAAAGCAACGTTATTAATGTCACACAAAAGAGAAAAGATTCAAAAACCAATTAAAAAACGCAAAATACAGTATTTTTAGTTGAACTAATGCATAAATGGGAGTAATTAAATATATTGACTAATTAATTATCGATTTCATTGGCATTGACTTATAAACAATGCCAATTAAATTTTTAGCATTATCAAGTTTTTGAACAATGAAATAATTTCATTATTAGTTAGTTAAAAAGTAAAAGCATTACAAATAATCAATGCTAAAGTTTTTTAAAAGCATTAAACGTCAATATTATTTCACATATTTATTTACATATATATGTATATATGTGTATGTATTAAATATATATAATTTATAATTTTATTTTTTCAAAAGCTGATGTGACCATATTTTTTTTTATACAGATAGTATTAATTATTTTTTTATCAATTGTAATTAGTATTTCAAAACTTTCATTGTTTTTTAATTAAAAAAGTAGAAAAATTATATATAAAAAAAGCAATGGCATTTATTGGTACTGATTTTTTTTTTTTTTTTATTGTAAATGTTTAAAATAATACCAATGAAAATTCAATGCCAATGAAAAAGTCCCATGTATGAATTAAACAAAGTGATTCTTAACTATTGAATATCTGAGCATAAAGTTCAGTTTTTTTTATTTTATTATAAAAAAGTTATTTCGATAATTTGACCCATATTTTCGTAGTTCTTGTATATTTGATGAATTTTTCTTGACATTTACTTAAACATGAAATAATGTGAAGCAAAATTTGCAAACAAAACAAAATATCAAGTTGGATCTTGCAAAAGTGTTACTTTTTTTTGTGAACGTGCATCATCGTGTGTGAAAAGTTACTTTCACAATCCGATATTCACTTCTCATTGCAGTAAATCAAAACAGAATATCAAGACATTTTTATATACTCGTACAGGGTGTCCGCCGGGAAGGTATACTACTTTGTTTGTTTATAATTTTTGATTGAAGGAATGAAAATGGATCTTATATTGATAAATGTTTTGTTTAATGTCGTCAATTATGTATGGAATAAAATATCAGATAAATGTCCGCTTCTGTTAGCCTCACAAATGCGAGCCCTTTTGAGCACATTTTTCATTACATTCTCACACATTTGATGCGGCACTTCATTAATTTCATCACGAATATTGTTTGAGTTGCTGGTTTGTTTGCATAAACCTTGCTTTTCAGATATCCCCACAAAAAGAAGTCCGGATCAGTCAAATTAGGCGACCGTGGAGGCCAATCAACATCAACATTTCTTGAAATAACTTGTTGTGGAAAGAGGTCTCGTAGTAATTCCATTGTAATCCTGGCTGTGATGTGGCACCGTCTTGTTGATACCACATGTTAATCAAGCCCAAAACATGCAGTTGTGGCGTTAAAAAGTTTTCAATCATATCACGATATCGCTCCCCATTCACAGTTACCGTTACGCCGTTTTCATTTTCAAAGAAATAAGGTCCAATGATTCCTTCTGACCAAATTGCACAGCAGTCTGTCACTTTTAATGGATGCAAAGGTGAATGATGAATAATTTGTGGGATTTCCATTGCCTAGAACCGTCTATTCGGTTTATTCACATACGCATTAAAATGAAAATGTGTCTCGTCACTCATTATGATGTTTTTATGAAAATCGGGGTTGTCATGGGCGTGCTGTAACATCCTATTGGCTTATGTACGGCATCGTAAATGATCTTGTGGAAGAAGCTCTTGTGTCAACTGAATCTTAAATGGAAACAAATGGAAATCCTTGTGCAAAATTGCAGCGTCGAATTGAGGTTGATAGATTGTTTTGAGAACTTTCTTGAGCAGCAGTAATGTTTTCAGCCGATCTTGCAGTACGTTGTGGTCCATGCTTCGGCATATCACCTACAGACCCACTTTCTTCGAAATCATACACTACACGATAAATAGTGCGTTTTGTTAGCACGTTGTTTCTCCCAAAAATTTCACGTAACTTTCTCATCGTCACAGTAATTGATGATTGATTTTGATAAAATGTTTTAACGATTAAAACACGTTGGTTTCTCGAATATTTTTCTATAATAAATTTGTCTACTTCACGACTGCCAAATATGAACTGTCAAGACTAATGTTTACCAAAATGACGGCAAAACAAAGTAGTATACCTTCCCGGCAGATACCCTGTACGTGACAGATTTACCTCGTTAGTCTTGTATTCTTTTATTGAATTAATTTAACTAAAGGCCGTGCCGCACTATCCTACACAGTCGCGCGATTTGCAAAATATGACATGTGTGTTAAAAATGTATGGTAGTGTGGACTATAAATGCAACTGTGTGATAGATTTTTTGGCAAGTCGTGCGATTTGTAATATTTTATGAAAATTTTCATAAAATGATAATTTTCATGCGATCAGAGGAGTATTTATTGTCAACAAGATGCTTTGGCATCAGATTTGTATGATAGTGTGGCACCTACAACACCATTTTGAAACGATTTTTTAAAGTCGGTCAAATTTTTGCAAGATTTTCATGTGAATGAATCGTACAATTGTATAGGATAGTGAAGCACGGCCTTAACAAACAAAAGTCTGATTTAATATCACTTAATTAATCGCATTCATCTAATACTAATTTATTCAGCTTTTGTGCTTAAAAACATTATTTTTTTTTAATGAAAATTCATTCATATTTGGCCAAATATATGCTTGTCGTCTAATAAATAAATGTCTTTAATATTAAAACTTTTCTTAATTCATGCTAATTGATCTATAAAGTTTAAACGATTTGTACACTTGCTAATACCAATTGCTGCATAAGTTTTTTTTAATGTTTATATCTTAATTCTTAGCACGTTCGTTCTCTTTTACCGCAACTCACTTTAGCTGTTGCAAATATTTCCCGGTAATTTTGTATAATCTTCCAATAAAAGTATCAAATTTATTTCGTTGTATAATGTTTTGTTTCTTAATTTGATAACAATAACCAGACATCTGTTACCTATAATTAAGTTTCTACTAATTGTTCTTTATAGACGCCCAGCGAAAGGAACAAATAACAACAACAACAACAACAATATGTTGAAACCAAATCAACCAGCCAGCAGCCGAAACAAGCCAACACAAGGCAAGTAACCCAATCTAGACGCAACGCAACGACAAAACTTTACAAAAGAAAGGTATCAATTGTTGTGGGATGTGTGTGTGCGTCTGTGTCAATGCATGAAAACAGTAGTGTATAAGAATGTTGTTAAAGTAGTGTTGGTGTACTTAGACATCAAGCTCCTTTTTAATGCCATTCGTGTGGCTTTCTAAAGGTTTTATTTTTTTTTTTTTTTTTATTCGTTACTAATGACTGAACTCACATACACACAAATACTCTCTAATACACAAACCCACACTCAAACCATTATTACGCACAAGTGCAAGCAGTTTAAGAAACGCCTGCAAAATGTACTTTCAACTTGAATTATATGCGTACTAGTGATGTTACGAATACTCGTATTCGTATTCGACTATTCGACTATTCGCCTGTTTTAAGATATTCGTATTCGTATTCGCCAAATTCAAGCGAATATTTTTCGAATAATTTTCCCATACATTTTCCAAAAAAAAATCATACAAAAGTTTAAAAAAGTACATAAAATGTAAAAAAATATATTAATTTTTATTAAAAAAAACCCATTGTATTTCACGCAGAGTAAGAAAAACGAAATCTGAAAGTATGTAAGTAAAATAATTAAAAAATGTTCTGTAGAGGTTTTCAAATTCGGCATCTTAATGCAATAATAATGTTAAATCACTAAATTTTTTTTTTCATTTATAGTTACTAACGCAAAGGCAGGGATTTTTTCCAATTAAATTTGAAATATAAACCTCAAAAGAAATATTCGTATTCGTATTCGTATTCGGCGAATACTGTTTTAAATATTCGTATTCGTATTCGCGAATACTAAAAATTGATATTCGTAACATCACTAATGCGTACATTAAGAGTTTAGTATTATTACAATGGCGGTGGAAAGAAAGCTCAAGTATAATAATTTCAAGAATGAGTATGTATGCAACATTAACCACAGCGACCGCAGTCAATTAAGCTACGAAAATGGTAACCATTGGCAACTTAGATAGGAAAATTCTAAGTACATCAACAGAGATGGAAAACTTTATGCCATTTAAAATTTTTTAAAGTGATATTAATATAATAAGGGAAAAATTCTAGAACTACAAATCAAAATTATTCTTAATTTCTTCATAACAAATAGTATTTCGAAAAATATTATAATATTAGAAACTATTTTATTAATGAGATAAGTAGAGTAACGAATAATGACTATTATTACGGATACATGTAACTCAGACCCTACTGCGGGAATCGAACCAATGTCCTCTAAATTTAAAGATATCAATCAGCCACAGCGACATCTTATTAACCTCAATTACCTTTAAGATGGCAACTTCACATTCCTGATCTTAAGGAAACTTAAAAGTTACCGATTGCCAATGATGAAATCATAAAGCAACCACGACCAAAAAAAAAATAAAAAGACACTAAGACTAGCAAACAAAATAGAGCCAAAATGTAAAAGCTGCAAAAATTACTAAAATTACAACTTAGCCGTCTGTATGTTAAATGGCAGTTTGGAAATTTTTCTATAACCATGTTAGACGACTTCAATACCACTTCTTCTGGTTACCTTTAGAGTTTTACAATTTTTTGGTACAAATACTGATGCTGCAGAATAAAATGGGTGATGTAATCATTAAAGAAGAAGAAAAGATTGCACCAGACTTTTTAGCATTTAACGAGTATAGTATTTTAATTTTACAGTAAAGTGCTAGCACAGTGTTACAACTTCCTAAACAGCGTGCTATAAATACAAAATATTAGATATTACAGTTTGAATACATATTAGCTTTTACCCTTGACTTCGTCCACGCTACATTTTAGTGAAGACAAAGACTTTCTGGATACCAAAATTTATCGCAGAAATACAAATAAACCAAAAGCACTAACATTTCCTGATTTTATCCCCATCAAGTGAGCTGTACGATAATTTAAAAACAAAAAACATGTTAAAGTCGCAAAAAGTATCAAAAGTATCAGGTCACAAAACTGCTTTTCTTATTTTACCCCCTAAAAAATCACTTCAGATTGATGTAAAAAAAAAATAGTAAAAACAAATATTAACAAAAGTACCAACTTGTCCTTTTTTCGCCCTTAAAAAGTACCCTAAATTATAAGTTAGGCTACAAAACTGATTATCTTATTTTACCTCCACAAAAATAAACTTCAGAATAATGTACAAAAAATATTACAAAAGCCAATACATAGTACCAAAAGTACCATTTTGTCCCTTTTTTGCCCCTAAAAAATACCCTATATTATAACCTTGGTCACTAAAGTGCTTTTTCTATTTTTACCCCCTAAAAAATAAACTTCAGATTGATGAAAAAATGATAGTAAAAACACAAATAGTACCATAAGTACCCCAGTTTTTAACATGGATAACATTCTATCTTTCAACCGAATTTAATAAAACTACATTACTAGACTTTCTAAATGAAAAAAGTACCAAAATAAAAAAAAAACACAAAAAGCAGCATAAAAAAGTAATCAACATACCAGTTTTTCTCATTGGAACCCCAGAAGTGTGTTAATTTTTAAAATATGACCAGAAATTTTATACAAAATAAAAAAAAAGTACTAAAAGTACTAATTTGTATTTTTTTTTACCCGTTGAAACGTATGCTATATTTTAATCTAGGCCGCATGCTATTCGTCAAACCAATATTTTTGAGGGATTTATGTTATTTGTATAAGTGTTTTAGAGCCTTTTTGCTTTGCTTTAGTAATTCTCGTTTGATACTTGAGAGTTTGTACAAAAGCAAATATTTTCGGAAACTTTTCAAGCATGACGGAAAACATATTTCGCTTCATAAATAAAGTTTAAAGAGGAAGAGAAAAAGATAAATAAATATTCAGTAAAAGTAAAGTTCTGCCAATAATTTTTTCTGCAAAAATCACTGTTCAGCTCCCCAACATATTTTATTATTTTTTAATCTAGGTCGCATGCTATCCGGCACACGAAAATTTATTTAACTCGCTTGAGCGACTTATGTTATTTATGTTATTTGTACAAGTGTTATTTGTGCTTTGTTCTAGTAATTCTCGTTTATTGCTTGAGAGTTTGTACAAAAGCAAATGCGTTTGGAAACTTTTCAAGCATGATGAAAAACATCTTTCGCTTCATAAACAACTTTTTTAAAGAGGAAGAGAAAAAGATAACTTCGGGTTAAATAAATATTCACTAAAAGTAAAGTTCTTTCTCCGTTTTATCTGCCAAAAAATGTTTCTGCAAAAATCACTGTTCATCTCCCCAACATATTATTGATGCATATTTTAAGTGCTGTGTTGGCTGTTTTGTATCCTCAAACAAAAGAGCAGTTGCTCAAAACATGGTAATTTTTTTTATTGTTACACTACAACATTCTTGCATTGTTTAGTACTTTATTTGATGTTGTATGTTGTTGTTCTTAACGTCGTTACGGATGTTGATGTTCAAGCTTTTTTGTGGCTTTGTAAGCTAAAGTAGTAGTTGTGGTAGTTGGTGTAGTTGGTAGTTAAGGACTAGCAAATTACCGTTTAACAAATGCATTTTATTATACCTTATATTGCATACAAATGAATTATTGCCACTTTTAAGCTGAAGCAATTTCACCATCATTTAGCGTCCATAACAGCGGGTTTTCAAACATCAAATAAAGTAGTGCTTTGGCAAAAATACTTGTATTTTGTTTTATATGAATGTGTATACGAAGCTAAAAAGTGTGCTTTTTATGGAATATTTTGTGGTTGGTTTTGCCACTCTTAAGTAATTAGAATTCCTAAATTGTTGTTTTAACTTTTGTTACATAAAATTGGGTTTAACATCTTGTTTCAATTACCTGCATTGTGTCTGCGAGAAAGTTTCTCAGGTTTTTTTTTTTTTAATATCTAACAGGAAAATTTTAAATGGAGCTTATTCTCTTAACGCATATTGTTTGGCGGTATTACAGATGGTCGAAGAGATTTTAAATATTATTTTCAGTTATATTTTGCACAAATTTATTTTCGTTAACAACTTACAAACCTAATAAAAATTTTAAATTCTAAGGCAAAATATTTTGCTAGAGGCGCCAAACCAAATGTATGGATGGAGTATTTGCAGCATCCAACACTACAAATACTTTTTACATAAGTCTTCATATGACTACAGTTAACTCTCGATAACTTGAAATTCAAAGAAACAGAGAAATAATATGTAATAAAAACTAAAGATTTCATATTAACAAGAGCCCACTTCGAGCATTCGCTAAACCATTTGCAGCTTAATACCGAATTTCAAAAATAAGGAGAAAAGACAGTCAGGATTTATTTGTTAAATTTCACTGCAGCAGTTATACTGAAAGCGATGTATTATTATAAGTTGTTAATAGAATTTCTTAGTAACAATAGCGACAGGTCTTGGTAACAAATTCGATTTCGATCGAATCTTTAATATAAGGTTTTCCAATAGGGATGATATGATTTTGAAGTGACGTTTCGGCCATTTCTAATTTGACATAATATGTCATTTGGTTTTCATTGTATTCAATAGTGTTTACAATTTCATCATAGAGAGATATACGCAAGAACAACGGTGCTGATTTTGCCTTGCAACAGCTTGAAAACGATTAGGATTTTTTTAAAAAAATTTTCCGAATTCTCCGAAGTAAATCTACAAATTATTCATGAAAAACCATTACATTCACTTAAATTGACAGTTTGGTGTGGGTTTTGGTCTGGTGGTATCATCGGTCCGTACTTCGAAATGAAGTTGGTAACACCGCTACTGTCAATGGAGAGCGATATAGATCGTTGATAACCAACTTTTTATGGCCGAAATTGGAAGAAGTTGATCTTGACAAAATTTGGTTCCAACAAGACAGGGCTACGCGCCAAACAGCAAATGCAACAATTGAATTATTTCGAGAAATGTTTGGAGATTCGATTATTTCAAGAAATTGTGATATTTAATGGCCTCCAAGAAGTTGTGATTTAACACCATTGGACTATTTGAAGTCATTGGTCTTTCGAAATAAACCAAACCCTCTTCAAGCTTTACTACAAGTCAATATTGAACGTGCCATTCATGACATACAATTTATTTTAGTGGAAAAAGTGCTCGAAAATTGGGTTCATTGAATTCGTTCCTGCAGAAGTAGTCGTGGAGATCATTTGAATGACGTTTTATTTAGAACTTAATTTCATCGATTGTACTTCATATTAAATAAAAAACTTTTGAATTTCTTTAACAATAAGTGTGGTTTTTTTTTTAAGAAATCATATCACTCCTATTGGAAAACCTTTACAATTCAAATCGATCAATATCGAACGCCATATCTTGCCTCTGAATTTTTTTTAGATGATTATTCCTGTAAACTGCTAAAATTACTACATATTTTTTTTTTTATTCGAAATAATTAATAACCAATGCTTTTATAGATTTAAATAAAATTAAAACTCCCCAAAACATTCTTTAAATTTGTTTAATCTGTAACAACTTTTTAAATTGCTAAAATGTGTAAATTATGCATAATTTTCTGAATTTTAATATGTGAGATTTCTTGCATTTTCGTGTAACTGAAAGAATTCGTACTGAAAGAGCTTTTAATTTTGATATTGAATTGCATTGTTCCTCTCTACGTATACGTAATATTATTCAATATAAATAATACGTCATTTTTGGAAGGACTTCACATAAACGAGTGTTTGTTTCTTTTTCTTGTCCAAAACTATTTAACAATATTCGATTATATTTTATCGATTATATGGAAAAATGAATCCATTATAATGTTCGATTAAGCCATAAAAAAATCTTTATTTATTCAAGTGATTTACGTCTTCCGATATAAAGAAGATATGACTAAATCTAGTTATTTTGTAGACTATTCTAGATTAGACAACAATATGATAATGTAATGTTAAAATTAAATAACAAATACATATAATCTATGTCACACATAAAATATCAGCATGCATCTTAAAGAAACGTAAAACTATTTCGGTAAACTCGTAGTGGCTTTCAATTAGAGCCTTTCTATTTTTGCACGATCTTTGCAATGTAATACATTATTTTTTTAAAATATGCTTTTGGTATATTGATAATTATGTTTAATTTTATTTATCATTAGATTAATTACATTTCAAAGTAACTGCATTATTTGTTACTAATTGAATTTTAACGTATCATAAGTAATCACAAAGCAAAAGATTTCTGTTTTCAATGATTTCTTTTTTAAAGTAAAAAGTTATTTTTTTTAAATTTTAATAAAACATGTCAGCAAATAAGTTATCATCTTTCAACGGTACAGTTTTACTTTACGCAATTTTGCTGAATTGCTGATTCACAGCTTCATATTTCTCATAAAAAAGAACTCTTAAACTCCTAACGAGTTTGTTTATACTTTTCGTAAATAAAATTCTAACAAATTAACTTAATTGAGTGCTTTTGGAATTTTTTTTTATGATTTTGTTGATTGTTTTCTTTTACTTTTTTTTTTTTTGGAGAGTAAAAACACGAATGAAAAATATGGAAATTTGTAAGCATAAAGTGATCAAATTTAATTACATTTACAAGATAATAAACGAATATATAAAATTATTTTATAAAGCATTAACACATGGCCACGTTAAATATTTTTCTCATCCAGCCAAACGCACACACACATCCACGCAAACAAGCAAATGGTCTCTCTCATAACACTTAAGCCAAAGAAGGCATTTATACACATAAACTTGAGCATACTTTAAGGCAGACATTTATTTCTAGACACAAGGGTACCCATCCAGCTTTGAACATGTTAAAGGAAGAAGATCCTTTTGTTTCCCTTTTTTTTTTTTTGTTTCTTTTGTTGTTTCGACTGGTTGAAATTGGGTTCTGGTTTTCGGTCTTGTTACTGTTTTTTTTTTTGTTTTATTTTTTGCTTCTTTTTGTTGCTACTAGTAGAGATGTTGTTCTTTAAATGTACAACATAAAAGTAATAATTATTATAGTTGTTATTATTGCTTACATATATTTATATGTAAGCATAAATATATATATATATGTGTATGTTTGTACGTTTGCATGTATGTATGCATGTATACAATATAACGTAGCATTGTTGGAAGTAATTTTTGTGCTTATGATTATATGGTGTGAAATATAACAATTGTCGAATATAAAAAAAAAAAACATAAGTAAAAGAAGAAAAAATGGGCATCCTTTGGGTTCCTTTTCGTAAAGGGAATTATAGCCAGACAAACTAGATGGAAGTATTAGCAAGTTGTGAAGACTTCAAAAAAATACATATAAATTTACTGAACGTAGGTGAAGTGTAAAGCGAGCGAATTATTTATACATATATTTTTTATTATATCCTTTTGAATATAAAACTGTTGTTTTTATTTTTTTTTTATTTATTTTTAAAATGGGAAGTACATACTCGGAAATAAAGTAAAAAAAATGGAAAATTGGCATAACTCAGATTTTACTTAAATTTGCTTGCTACGTGCTCTGGGGTCTCAAATTGTTATTCTATTAATTATATTTCACATACTGTGTGTGTGGAATTCACGAATAATAGCGATCATCGGTTTACGGTTGTAGTCGCCTACTTTTTAGAGTAAGGACATAAAGAATTAGATGGTATACTGAAAGACTGGCCGCTTTACCATCGCCTTTAGCATGGAACAGAATGCTTTCAGTTCCATAATTGTATTCTGATCATTTTTTATTTACAGTTTTCGGATTTCTTTACTTTTATTTACAATAACAAAATTTTTTAACCTATATGCGTTTATTTATATTGTTTTTACTCGCAATGATAGAATTAAGATTTTTTTTACTGACGCTCCTAAAAGTATGCATTCTTTTTTTTTACTCAAAATAACGTAAGTACTCTTTTTGAATTCCATTTCGAATTTTAAAAGTGGTTTGATTATAAACAAAATTTTCGTTTTCTAAGGAATCAAGTTTCGGATTTGAATCCACTTTCTGTAACTCTCGTAATAACTGAACACACAAAGAAAAATTAGACTGCGCGGAGGATTGAACTGAGATCATGATGTTGCGTGAGTTTAATTTTTCATTGCCTGATCACCTAAAAATTCACCCAAAAACTTTCCTTAAACTTCAAAGCTTAAATAAATTAAAAGAAATATATCGTTTTTATTCCATTTAAAATGGGAACCATGTTGCTGAGTACACTTTCCCCATCTAGAGCTTTCCACCTTTTTATTTTAAATATGACAAGGAATGTAAAAAAATTATTATCCTTAAAAACAATAAAGAAAAAAACTCAACCAACCTCTACTTTAACACAATTTCAGCTAAGAGACACAAAACAATATCGAAAAAAAAATAAAATATTAAACTTTGTTCACCATCAAGCCGACCGCAATAAACAAAAAGTAATTTCACAAATTTGCCACTGCCTAATCCTCGACAACAAACAAGCAAGAAGAATCCACAGGAATTTATGTGGCGTAAACGAAATTATTTACGTCATTATGAGAAATAAAGTAAAATATTTAACAAAAGAACTACAACATTTGCAGTTCACACTTTCTGAAACTCTCACAAATAAAAGTAACATTAATTTCCCTTTCCCTTTCCTGGAGCAGCAGCAGTGGCAGCAAAACAACATCCACTAATACACAAAATATAAATCACCCTCCACCCTTCTGTCAGTATTAATTTCTTTTACAGTGTGATTGTACTTAAAAACTTGAGCAGCTGTTAACCCGGCTTTTTACCTCATATTACTAAACAAAAGAAAGTCGTTAGTAAAAGTTTATAGTTGTTGCACATCTAAACTAACTTGGCAATACATGGCTCCGCCATACTCTTCTGTCTATACACAGCTTCTGGTTATATGTACGAGCATGGGTGTACTTCTTCTGCTGCTACGACTGCTAACATTAATTTATAACACTTACAGTATGTGAAGAAGACGCCTTTTTTTCCGAGGAGTGAGATCTGGAGTGGAAGTAAAAGTAAGACACAAAAACACAACAACAAAAGAAAAAATGCTTCATGTTGTGTGACGACGAAAGTTTTTTATTCATACAAGCATTTTGTACGTATGTATGTATGTATGCATGTAATATGTATGCCGTATAGACCCAGGTGTAATGCGTACATGACCCTCTGTACGTGTATCAACTGGCAATTTCACTTTCTTATTGCAACATTCAATACAATAAACGACCATTGTCGTACGCCATCATCATCATGTCTTTCAACACAGACGAAGGGAAAAGGAGCAACATTTTAAAGTTGAAAATAAAGGTTGTCAGCATTTTAAAGCACTGCAATACAAACTAAACAATAAAAAAAAGTTGTCCTTTTATTTAATGGCAGTGTAAAAGGACACTGTTTTGCTACTTTTGCTTTATGTAGCAGCCCAGAGTTTTTGCTTCAAAATGTATGGCAAGTTTTTTGGTGCTAAAAACGATTAAATACTTTTAAAGTTCTTTTATAATCGACAAACACAAAAATTCGATTTAAGCGTATGTCTGCACAAAATTTCTCTCCGGCTTCAAAAAAAAAAAAAAAAAATAAGCAAAACTGTCGCGACATCATTTATTATCGTTTTCTTGTAAAATGATATTAACGACTTTCGTACACAATTGGTGTTAGAAAAGATTCTTAAGTTTAATTTTAGCTGCTCCATTAAAGTACGGAATAGAAAGTAGCAAGCAAGTAAAAGTACACTTTAAATTGTAGTATTAAATTTAATGAAAGTTTCAAGGAAAGTTTTTAGCACAAGGTTAACAACTTTTGCTGTATTACACTCAAAATAAATTTACAAGAATTAATTAAAGTTGACAGATTGTAAAATTGTAATTAGAAAAATATGAAATTTAGCTTAAAAGTTATTTTTCACATAATATTTCTTATGTGATGATTTATAAAATAAATCAAATTTTGTGTTTCTGAATCTTTCCAAATTTTATTATAATAAGTTTTGTATTGCTTCTTTTGATTCATTTAATATATATATGAATCAAAAGAAGCAATACAAAACTTATTATAATAATATTTCTTATCAAAGAAAGTAATATTGATAAAATACAAACGGAATTGTCACACAACATCGCCATAATAATTCTGACTTGACAATTTGGAAAAATAAACAATAAGAAATTTTCGTCATCACACACATGTGTGGCAAATTTCTATACCCTTCAGCAAAAATGGTGTCACTCCGTGTGTAATTTCCACAATATTTATGTGAGGCCCATATAGTACATATATTCTAAATCCATATAAATAGGGAAGTTGAATGAGCCATGTCCGTCTGTCTGTCTATACGTCTGTTCATCTGACCGTCTGTCTGTACGTGAAATCGATTTTCCGAAGGCACTTGAAGAACTACAAACATGTTTCTTAAGCTAAGATCCCACTATCGGCGCAATGCACCAACTTTCGTCGCAATTCATGTGCCGATAGTGTGACCGCACACAATTTTTCAAAATGCGACAATCTGCGCCGAAATTGTGCTGAGTATGGACAATCAAAATCAACCTTGATGCGCCGATAATGTGAACCCACTATTGCACAATGTTAAGCAATCAATTTGTAAAAAATGCGCCGATTTTTGTCGGCCACTCGTGCGCCGATCACAGTCGACAATCAGTGCCGATACACGGTCTGGAAACCCGAATTTTGAAATTGCACCACCTTGTAAAACTATTTTTTTTAAGCTTAGTTGTACCAAAATTAATTTTTTATTAGCTTTTATACATATAAATTTTATTTATTTGTTGTGGGTTAGCAAATCTACATACATATGTATATGCCAAAAATTAATAAAATTAAAAAAAAACAAAATTCTTGAGTATTTGCTCGCATAAATGTTATATTTTATTCATATATTTTTAAAAAATTGTTATGGGTTAGGTAATCTATGTACGTGCATTTCGTTGTTAGCTTAATACCAACTCATCAGTAGATATTTACCATTCATGTTTAAAAAGTTCCAAAACTCATCTTCTCATACATAAACTTGCAATCATAAGTTTGCGAATTACTAAAGCATACGCAAAATTGCTTTTAAAAAACTTTAAAAATATCACACAAATAATTTTTTTTCATTCGATATAAATCTGTTTACTTCTCTTATAACTTTTATACAGTTACACAACCTTTTGTTGGCAATAAAAGTATTAATAAGGCAAAATAAAAACAAACTTCCCTTTTACAAAATATAACCTTTTACTCAAGTATTTATGTTTTTAGCAAAGATGAACTGATGAGTTGATATTTAACTACCAACGAAATGCACACATGTAAATTAGCTAACCCATAACAAGTTATAATATTTTAAAAACATATATTCCTAAGTATTTGTGCGAATAAAATGTTATATTATATATAAATTAATATATATATATATATATGTATATATATATATATATATATATATATATATATATATTAAAACATTTAATATAACATTTGTACTGTTGAACAAAAAAAAAAAAAAACGATTTTACCATCCCTGAAAACATCTGTTTACAAAATAACAAGAATAAAAATACGTGCTGCGTAGTAAATTCAATTAAAATTCATTAATTTTTTATTATTATATATTAATACTCGTACATTATTATATACTCGTACATATAAATATATACGGCCAAAGCAGTTTTCTCTTTTCATTGTAATAAATGCCGAAAATTAAACTGTATCTGGCAACAAGCAAATAAACAAACACATACTTACTTACTCGTACATACATGATTTAATTTGCCCAATAATGCACGATAGTGGGATCGCATTGTACCAATTATTGTCGCAATTGAGATTTGGCCGATATGAGCCGAAAAAAATTGTCGCAATATGCGACGATAATGGGACCGCCCAGAAATTAATTGTGCAATGTTTTTACATGTGTGCCGATATAGCACGATAAAAATTGTCGCAGATTGTGCTGTTTGCGCCGATAGTGGGATCTTAGCTTTAGACTGAAATGTATGGATTTTTCTTAAGATGATTCGTATTGAAAATCAGCAAAAATAAAATATCGCTTCTAAAATGGAATTATATATACAAATAAATGAAGATAATATATATATATAATATATATATATATATATATATATATATATATATATATATAAATATATATAAACCATATATATATAAACCATTCAGAAATAAATTTATAAATACATGAGGTACACCAGTGTTGAATATGGAATCTGTCGATTATAATTCAACGCACAAACCATCGTACTATTGAGGCTTGTTAGAGTTATGTGTATATTAACTTAATAATAACTTTATTTATGTTTTCGTACAAACCCCCTTTTTGTTCACTGATGGATGGAAAATTGCAAAATATTTTAAACAGTCTATATTTTTTTGTATATAATTATGTATATACTGTATATACTGTATACTGTATTATACTCGTATTCAGTGAATCACATAGTTATGCATTGGTGAATGGTATATAAGATTCGGCACAGCCGAATATAACACTCTTACTTGTTTACTATTAATTTTGATCGCAACATGGAGGCGAATATAATCATCTGGTCTATCGAGGCCACCTGCTATTAACTAGCCGTGTTATAAAGTGTTTCTTTTATAGAGGTCTAGAACTTAGAAATGGAATAAAACAAAGATGAATTTTTTAAATTGACAAGAAATTTACTTTATTGGAAAGATAATCTTCTGGCATTCCAAATTAAATTTGACTTCTAGAATATAACCGCCACGTCTGTGTCGGACGTAGTCTAATCTGAAGGTCCAATTTTCGATGACATTTTCTAACATTTGTGGCCGTTTATCGGTCAACAATTTCGTGCTTATCGGCTTCACATATCCCCACAAAAAACAGTCCAGCGGAGTTAAATCGCAAGATCTTGGGGGCCAGTTCACGGCTCGGAAAGTTGAAACTATGCGGTTACCAAACATTTTCTTCAATAAATCAATTGTGACACGAGCTGTGTGACATATTGCACCACCATTTTTTTTTTTTTTTTTTTTTTTTTTTTTTTTTTTTTTTTTTAATTAGGACCAGCACTCAGGGTATGACCCCTACGTATGCAGTGCACTGTGCGGGAACTCAGGGATAAGGATAGAGTAGAGAAGATAGATGTTGAAAATTTAGAAGACTTAAAACCTCTTTGACAACTCTGCTTTGCGCGTTATGTTAATTTTTAAGGCAGTGTTGAGTCGCCTCCGGTGTTAAGTAGACGCATTAACTTTATTTAGCTGTATTAGCAGGCATTTTATTAATTGTTTTACTTCGCCTATGTTTCTGCTAACCGACGAACGAGGGCGATGTTTTGTACATTAGCTTGGATAGCATCAATCGCTGTCGGAACAGTCTATTAGTGACCAGTGCCCATGCCTTCATCAATTAAATAGTCCGACAACAATTAATACAATGTCTCACTAATGTACATTAGAGAAATTAATGATATTGATTTACTTGCTCTGGCCAGGGTTTGGACCCAGGCCCCAAGTAATTGTTTGATTAATAATCAACGCACTAACCACTTCAGCCAACACCACGCCTTGTTGAAACCAGAGGTCCTGCACATTATGGTTGTTCAATTGATGAACGAAAAAGTTAGTAATCATGACCTTATAGCGGTCACCATTGACTGTAATGTTCTGACCATCATCGTTTCTTTAAAGAAGTATAGACCAAGTAATCCACCAGTCCATAAGGCACACTTTACGAACTGTACGACGTCTCTGTGGATGTGCCTTATTATTTAGAGTAAACGTGGTGCGAAAACGTTTCATAGTTAATCGAATTAATTGTTCTGATGCACGACTACTCGTATATTGACCGTAAAATGGACGCAGAGCGCGGTACGTATTTCGAACAGAACCATGATTATCAAAATAAATTTGCACAATTTGAAAGCGTTATTCAGGCATCAGTCTATTCATGTTGAAATGCCAAACCAAAGTAAACATAAATCACTTGACAGCTGGCAAAATGGCAGCCAGTTAAAAATGTGTTGCTAACTTGAAGTTTTATACCTCTATAGAAAATACCCTTTATAAGCTGTGAGCTATTGTATTTCTGCTTTACTAATGTTTGGATCTACAGTAGCCTGCCAACAAACATCGCTTCAAATTAAATGTTTAAGTTATTACACCGTATTATAATAATTATAATTTTTAAGCACATCAAAAGCACTTCATGGCCTTCAAGTTACAAGTATTCGTCTTCTGTGACGAATGGCAGTTCTGGACTGATGTGATCATATCACAATCTAACAGCAAGGAATTTCTTTTGCCTTTGATAGAAGTTTATAAAATTAGATATATTTGATCCTGCGACCAATTACCATTTTAATTTGTTAATACAATTTTCAAAGCACCATCCTTAAAACGCATATTATTTAACGTTCAAATTAATGACCTCATTACTCTTGAACAGAAATTAAAAATTACTCAAATATAAGTATTCATAAAAATTGTTTAATTTATTCGCTTTATTCGTTTTTCCGCGACAACATAAATTTTCATAAATTAAAAAAATGGTTAAATTGATATATTTTTCTTCTTCGTATTTTTTTTTTCTTCTTCTTCAATCAATATTCTACTTTCATTAAATAGTAAATGAACTCAATTTGAAGCGAATTCTCACCCACATACACACACAGACACACACATCAACCACGTAGTCATATCGGGGCTATTATATCAAATCCGTTTTTTAAATAAACTCCCACTTCAATTTAATCCACTTTTTGCTTTAAACAATTTTATAAAGATTAATTCACCATTAATTTGCATATCCGATCGATGATGTTGATAATGACAAGAGAAAAAAAATAAGCAGAAAATGAAATTGTTTTTGTAAACGGAAATATACGAAAACCAATCAACATGATAAATATTTTTCAAATGAACAAATATATGTACGTATGTATGCATGTTTGGCTGTGTGTATATCCAACAACAAGAATGATATCAAGCACAAGCTAACAAAATTGTATGTAAATCCCAAAAGAAACAGATATGAAATGAAGCACAGAAACACACACAACAAAGTCACAATTACAAACACAAACATATACGCGCACAAGCTGCTAAATAAATGAAATGCTGTTAAAAACGGAAATTATTTTAAAATCAAAAATGATGATTACATTACCTACAGCTAAAAATCAGTCAGTGACATCCCCAAAGACACTCACCCGGCCAACCCTCGAGCAAAGTTTTGTTGTTCTTCTTCCTTTTTAATGGGATGATGTGGCATTTGTTTAGCGATGAATGTTATCACAAATCAATGCCTCGAACTTAAGGCAAATACAAATTAATATTTAAAAAAATAAATACAATGTTCCGGTAAGTGGCTCATTTAAATGAGGAACACGTACACCATATGTTTGGACCATTAAAGATAAGCAGTGGCAACAGTAACAACATTTACAATCGTGTTCCTTTTTTCTACAGAAAAATCTTGCTGCAAATGTTTGTATGTTTGTATGTAACATAATAATCTAGTGAATGGCAGACAATTTAGATTTTTTTTAAATTTGTATTGTTCCGTTGTTTTTTCCTTTTTTTTTTAGAATATTAAAAACCAAAAAATTGTATTGTTGCTTAGCAGACTTTAAATAGGACATATTAAGGTTGTCCGTAGTTTTCATGTTAAAATAAGAAATACAGTCACAAAACAGTCGTCAATTCTCGATTCTAAAATTTTTTTATCAAATTAATTATATTAAGAGATTTTGTGACAATTCCCTGAACATTTTATGGCAAGAGCAGAAGGATCAAATCACATGGTTTCGGTGGCCAGTTCACATCACCTCCACGTGAGATGACCACGCCCTCAAATCGCTCGTACAGAATCCACAATTTGGCATGACCAATGAGTCACGTAGAAGCGGCCTGTTGAAACCAAATAGCGTTGGTGTCAAGATAATAAGGCCGAAAGAAGTTGGTATTCATCGATCAATACTGCTCGCTGTTGACAGTGATGGCCTGGCCAACGGCGTTCGCAAAGAAACATGGACAACCCAAAATCTATACCAAACAGTAAATTTTGCGGGATAGATTTGACGCTCTTGGATGTGATGTGGATAGGTATCGTCCCAAATTCGGCAATTTTGTTTATTCATGTACTCGTTCATCACGAAATAAGCCTCATTGCTGAAGATGATTTTTCGATGAAAATTCGGATGAATTCCACATGTTGTTGAATACTTTATTCGTCCTTGGTGATTTTGCCAAACACACTGAACAAATGACAAGAAATTTCACAGATGTGGCTTAAAAAAGATGACCGTTATTAGCTATCAAAGTTAGGAAGTCCGTGTTGGAAGACCCTTTATATTCACAGTTTTAGCTGCTTAGTATGTTTTGTTTGCTGGTGAGAGGCGTAAAAGTTCGAATGTTTTTGTGCGTTTCGCTAATTTCTGGGACTAAGGGACTTTCGTTTCGATGTCATAATCATAATCATATACCCATGATGCGTCATCAGTAATGACCCTTTTAAGCAAATCTGTGTTTCCCATGACGTTCTTCAAGAAATCCTGAGCGATACTCATGCTACGGCTTTTTTGGTAAAAATTCAGTAAATTTTTGGAACACCCACAATGTCCGAATAATTGCCTGACATGAGCCAAGCGACACCCTCAGCAACTTCTCTAATTCGGCGATTCTCCAGAACAATCTTTATCACTTTCTCAACACATTTATCGGTTGTTGATGTGCTGGGGCGTCCAGGGCGAACGTCGGCATTCACATCTTCTTGACCTTCTGTAAAAAGCATGTACCACATTTAAACACTTTTCTGACTCAAAACACAAACACCATATGCCAGTGTTAACATATCAGCTATGTTTGATCAATTAATTACATGCTTTACACAAAATTTTATGCAAAATTCCTTGGGCCATTTTTTATAGCAGTAAATTTACGAACAGGCAAAACACACTTCACACTTTATCAAATATTTTCGGAAAAAAAAAACGTGACCAACAGACAAACTAAAATTTTATTTCCTTTAATTCCATTTTTTTTTTAAATATGGGCTCGCTCGCTTTTATTAAAAACTATATAAAAATATCGTTTTGTAGCATAACGAATTTAAATTTGTACAATAATATAAAACTACTTTAAATGACTCTAATGTGTGGTTTCTATAATACAAGCAATTGATTTGATTAGAAAATTTTTATGAAAAACACTCAGTTTTTTTAGTGATTCCCATAGAAAATTTCTACTCAAGTCATTTGTCTGTATTTTGGAAACAGCACTAACACTAATAACAACAAAAAAATAGTGGTTTTGGTCAAATATTTGCCAATCGCGAACAGAGCCTTACAAGGTCAACATGCTAAACAGCTGAAATTGTGAACATATGCTTGAGGCGAGTGTATCAACATAAGAAAAATCGAGCTAATCGAGTATACGCACCCCGGGCATTTTTAAAATTCATATTGTGTTTTAACATTTCCTTGCAGAAAAATATAATTGATTTGAAAAATGACTCTGCAATGACTGTCGGAAGTTCTGTTAAAATATTTGTTGTTATTATGCAGCAGCATTAAGTTTGACAGAGATAATTATATATATTTTTTTTAATTTTGCGAAAAAAAAATAAGAAAAATTAAACATTAGCGAAAATCACTCTTGATTGAAAACTGGTCTGGCATCCGTTGCAGATCTTACATGTTTAGCTTATTTACATATTTTGTTATTGCATTGCAGCAAACTGATGAAAATACAATTTTCAAGGTATTTTACAAAAGAGAATAACTCGTTTTTTTAGAAGATTTCTTTAACTCCTTTAAACGAGAATAATGCCTTCTAAACTTATTCAATTTTGAAGAATAATTATATTTTTAACAAAACTAGTCGAGACATCGAAATGTAGACGGTTACAAAATAGGAACCATAAATAGTTTTTAAAATATAATTGGTTCATGTAACACTTCGAAGATATTTTAAACTCCATATTTCTCTAAAAGTAAAATTAAATAATACTTTATGATTTTAAACTTTAAAAGGTCTGTACAGTTTGCCGTGCGAAATGTAAACGCTTAAAATTGTCATAATATTATTGCGAGCCCCTAAGCTCAGTGATTAAACTAAAAAAAAAAATTAATAATTGATATAAATATATTCAAATGAAATTATTTAACTATTGTCTGGTTATCGTTGTTCTACACAACTCATTGATATAAATTTTAATCCTTTCCTTCCCTCTCTCTCTCTCTCTCATTCTCTACCATTTCCTTTATTGCACTGGTTATAAACAATTTATTTAAATGTTGTAAACATAAAATTTACATAGAAAATAGTGATTTTAAGCATGCCATTGCAACAATATGTCTCTTACCGAAATATTTCATGCAATCGAAATATGAAGTAAATATATGTGAGCATAAATGTATGTATCTTCAAAGTTCAATTCTACAAAATTTACATACAATAAAAGCATTTACCATTATTCATTCATTCATTCATTCATTCATTCATTCATTCACTTAGAGCTTGTGTATTTTCTCGTGTTTTGTAATCGATTGTTTTCATTCAAGGTAAACTGTCTGTCTCTACACTGTTAAGGATAATGCCAGCAGAGTTTGTTCATATCTACAAACAGTGCTTTTGCAATCCAAAAACTGTAGTTGCTGTTGTGTATCTATAACAACAACGGCAACAACAAAAAAATCCTTAACGATTTGTTTCTAGGTATTCGTACACCAAAAAATATAGATTTGTTTGTGTATAATTGTGTATTCCTTGTACGAAATCAAAAAAGGATTTTCAGTACCTTTTCCATGTTGTCACTACAACGATAGAGGTAGTAAAGTTGCTCCTGTCGTTTTGATGCATGACGATGAAACCGAACAAGAATCTCGTCCCATATTATATTGGCATTATTTTGTCTTATAGTTTTTCAATGGCTGTGTCATCGTTGTCGTCGTCATCATCATCATCATGATCGTCATCATCATCCTCGACTCTTTCTCTTGTAGTATTGTTGTCGATTGTGTTATAGATTTTTCATTTCATTCGTAGAAACATGAATGGGGACGGGAGTAGAGGTTCTTTGTTTTTATTATTGTTGTGCGAAATGTTTTCAAATGCAGCTATAAATCTTAACTTGTTGGATTTTCTAGAGACTTTTAGAGGCAAAAGTTCATTGGTATTGTTAAAATTTCCGATGAAATTGTCAGTAGATAATAAATTGCCAAGATATTCAAAACAATTGTGAGGGATTATTTAAGTACAGATTCTATATATGTATGTGCGGCTTGTTGTTAATGTTTTTGTTTTCTCTTTTCTTGCCGTTGTTGTTGTTTTGTCTACTTTTCATTTATAATAGGCGGGGTGATGATTTTAGTTATCCCTTGGATATATTTAAAAGAATAGAACGTGGTCATGAATAATTGTTAAAGAAAATATATGCGAATGCCTTAATAGTGAAAATTTGAGATTTAAAAACTATTTTTGGTTCTGTATATTGCCTTTTTTAAGTTATGAATTCTTTTTGTCGAACTGTGAGGCATTCCGGCTAATAAAGAAAATAATTGTTTAACTTTTTGGAAGTTTGAATTGTCATTATGATTTTTCGAGACCAACTGTGATACATTCATCAAAATTCATGTCCTATTAGAACTCTCTATCGATGAGAAAAATAACCTTTAAGTAGTTGAATATCCTTTAGCTTAAATGTGTTCGTATGTGAACTGGATTTTAGTATACATATTTAATCCGCACAAAAACACAAATGTGAAAATAAGGCCAAGTTCTATCCAAAATATTTGATAGGTACAATTCCATCTCATTTCTAGGCAACCTATAAGCTTGGCAATATTTTTCCAAGAATTCTTTCCCATATTATAAAGGCATAAAATTTTGAGCCTGATAATATTACTTTTAATATGTACATCAATATAAGTTCCAATAATAATTACGTTTATTCTTAATAATAATATAAAATTTTAAATTTATTTTAACTTTTTGCTTGTATTGAACATAGACTAACATGTTTGTAACAAATCTTCTTATATAAGTCAGCCATCATTCGTATATTAAAATGGACAAATAAAAGCTAAAAAAAACTTTCATATATGTTATGTTAAAAGTTCACTTTTATGTGTGTAACTTTGAATTGTTACAACATAAATGCAAAATAGGTTGAACTCGAATTGGTCCAGGTCCAAGAAAATTTGTAAATTGGATATAATTTGTGTCACAATAATCTTGGCATTGTAGGTAACTTTTTGTAACATATGAAACCTGGAAGTATTTATTATTTCTGCAAAGAAAATAATAATAGTTATGTTAAATAATCTAAACTCCAATTAAATTTTCTAACTAAAAATTTAAATTGTTTCCAACTCAAAATAATATATCTTTAAAATTTCTTTAACCATCTTAAAACTTTTTTTGTTTAAATAAGAATTGAAAAATGTTGTCAAACGGCTGTTATTTACATCTGATGTCTGGAAAAAGTTGAATGAAGGTATAGACAAATTTAAATTTTCAAACCAGAACATGTACTTCATTATCTATAAAAGATAAATGCTTGTTTGAACATGTTTATAGAAACCAATTTGATAAACTTGGAAAAAAAGTAAAAGAACTTTTACAGCTCGGTTAAATAGAAATACTCCATCGCTAAGGGCGGTTTCCACAATATGGGTGCCAAGTTTGCGATTTCCTTAATTATTTTACACTCACCTAAAACTATGTTATAATTTTTTAAATTTTATTTATTTGTTGCGGGTTAGCAATATCATCAATATCAACATCAGTAGATGTTTTACCCTTTATGTTTAAAAAATTCTAAAGCTCATCTATTTATACAAAAACTCATAAATATATTTTTAGATATATATCTAGATATTGCTAACCTATAACAAATAAATAAAATTTAAAACATAAATACTTGAGTACATGCTCAAATAAATGTAAACTATGTTATAATTTTATACTGATCGGACTATCTGCTAAGAAATGTAGCGGCACGAATTTGATATTTTTGCATAAAAAATTCCTTCATTATTCCAACTTTAACTTTAATAATCATTTATGAATATGGGGGTCAATAAAAAAAAATTTTTAACCCTGAATATGCTACAGTCTTATTATTTTTGCGCAGCCTCTTATAAAGATTTATTATCTACTTAACCCACGGATTCATAAACGATTATTACAGTTAATGAGCTCGTAAAGTAGGAATTTTATATGATAAACCCCAGTTTCATTTTGTACTTTAGCTTCATCAATCGTTTATGAATAAGTGGCTAAATATTTTATGATTAAATTTACTAGTCCTCCTTCCCATATTTCCACTTAATTTTAAACAGACAGATTCATTAAAGCAAAAAAAAAAACAAACAACCGTTCAAACGAATACAAAAAAAAAACAATGAAGAGCCGTCTAAAAGCTTCGGCCATTAATCCATTTGAATATATTTATATTCACAAAATATAAATAAATCTCACATTGATGGAAGAACTTTTATATTTTAAAAAACCATTGTCTACCTTTAGGAGCTAACAACGGAAATAAAACGCAAAAAAAAAAACATTTTCATTTACATTATTTTATTTAATCCTCTTTATCACAATATAAGTTATTGAATATTGTACGTTTACAGTTAATTTAGCTTTAAAATAACACCCCCCGCCAACCCCCAAAAAATCTAAAAATCCTTTAAATATACTCAACACTAGCGCAACAACAAAATTTACAATACATATAAAATTTTATAAAGCTTTTGCCAGCTTCTCATTTTGAATTTAGCAAAAAGGGCCAATAAATTGTATTGAAAAAAATAATGTAACAACGACAGTGAAAAAAAAATAAAAGAAATCAAATTGAAATCATACACGATGTAACGGTGCTTAAATGTTCAAAAATTTCCTCTTTCATGTGCTCACGCTAGCAGGCACAGCAAATTGTTGTGAATGTAGATGTGAATGTGAATGTGTTTGTGTCGAACTATCACGTGCGTTCAATAAATTCGTATACGGTCATTTGGGCACAGGATTAAAGGTCTCGATGGATTTTAGGCGATTAACTCGGTACTCGAATGCTTTTTATCAAAAAAAAAAAAAGATACAAAAATAACTTTAACCAAGTTGATTTTGTTCGTAAAACACTTACTTACACTTTACTTTTTTCTCTAGTTATTTATTTATTTTTTCGAACAAATGCATATATTAGAGTAGAAAAGTGATTAATTTCAAAAAGCCGGAATTGAAATAAAAAGCACAAAAAAATTATATACAAAAATTGAGTGCATAAGCCAGCATATAGAGAAATAAAATACGAAAAGTTTTATTGAATTGCAATATGTTAGAGAAATATTGGAATTCACTTGGTGTTTAACGCTTGTTAACCTTTTACGACACATGAGTACCATTTTAATGTGAACTAAATTGTAGCATATGTTGCCCTTTCACAGTGAGGGATATAGTTAAAGGTACAAATTTAAGTCGCACTAGCAAGCGGCTGTAAATATAAAGTTATCTTATTTTATAAATACATACATTGTTACTGCCTGGCAAATTTTTATTAAGGTCCATTTTCCCAAAGTAAATTTACATTGTTCCCAGATATTCTGAACTGATTTCCATTACTAAGGACATTTATAAAGAGTGTCATAACTTGGAGTTGGCATCACTGCTTTATTTGTTAAATATTTTTTACATATTAATAATGACAATAAATAAATCAATTATAAAAAAAAAAAAAAAAAAAAAAAGATTATTTTTTTTTTGGTTATGTTACGACACTTGTCTACGTCGATAAACCACAAACAATTGAACAGCTGGAAATAAACATTCGAAGAGTTGAAATACGGCCGCAAATGCTGCGAAAAGTTGTTGGAAATTTTGTGTTCCATATTGCGCCTTCTACGCGCCAGCCGTGGTGGCCACATGGCAGAAATCAGATTCAAACATTAATTTCATAAAATTTTCTCTCCCATAAAGCCCGTTTCATTGATATTAAAAATATATTTCCTTGTTTTATTATTTATTTATTCAACTTGTGTGACTCCATAAAAAACACCCTATAGAAGACTTTTTAAAGTGTCGAAGGATATTTCTCATTTGGATAGACAAAAACACTTAATAAATTTAAATATTTTAGAACTACTTTGAGTACGAGTTTTGTTTAAAAATTTTTAATCCGAAATGAACTTGAATTAATTCAAAAAGATATTAAACACTTTTTAAGCTGCTTTTTTACAATACAAAAAATTAACAACAATAATAATATAAAAAATAGCGAGACGTTACTAAAAATCTTATTAAAGCGCATTTTTGAAGCGAAGCTTTATGTCCACTCCTCTGGTTAGTGAATAATTGACGATCATCTCTGCATTCTTAGGTGGGAGATCAAGAATACAACTGTCGCGTGGGAAGATCCACGTGGCCCTACTACATCCTGAGGGGGCCGCTAGATTGCTTCGGATTGGCAAATGTCGCTCAAGACTATTAGTAAAAGTGTTTACAAGGCACTGGCGTATAAGGGCCATGGATGGGTCTAAGTGACAACGACTTCTGTAGGAGTTGTAACAATAAGGAAGAAGAAATACTTCTTCACCATCTATATCAATGTCCTACGCTAAATAGACGGTGGTACATGCTGAAGTGTTAGCGCGTTGACTACTAAGCAAACAATGACTTGGGGCCTGGGTTAAAACCCTGGCCAGAGCAAGTCAATCAACATCATTAATTTCTCTAAAGTAAATTGGTGTGGCATTTAACTAATTGTTGTCGGACTATTTAAGGAATGAAGGCATTGCACTGGTCACTAAAAAACTGTTCCGACAGCGATTGATGCTATCCCAGCTAATGTACACAACATCGCTCTCCTTCGTCGGTTAGCAGAAACATCGGCGAAGTAAAACAATTAATAAAATGCCTGCTAATACACCTTAACAAAGTTAATGCGACTACTAAACACCGGTGGCGCCTCAACATTGCCTTAAAATTTAACATAACGCGCAAAGCAGAGTTGTGAACGAGTTAAGTCTTCTAAAAATTTCAACATCTATCTTCTCTACCCTATCCCTCTCCCTGAGTTCCGGCACAGCGCACTGCATACGTAGGGGTCATTCAATGAGTGATGTTCCTAATTCAAAAAAAAAGAAAAAAAATAGCTCCAGCACTCTGTCAGACCTAGACAGTTTGGCGAATGCAGGGCTAATCGACTTATTCTCCTTCCTGACACGATCGAGAGAGCACCTACATGAAATTGACTTTAGCGTATCACAAAGGTACTGATTTAACGGACCCACATGCGTCACTTCCGAAACTATGAAGGCACTCAAAACATACCCTAATCTTCTCAGCGTTCTTAGTATAAGAGCTAATGAAATTGCCATCCAAATCTGCTTTCATTTATCATATATTAAGCTTTATGCCATACTACAACAAGATTTGGAAGACACCTCAAGTCACATGTATCTCTTAGCAGAAAAATTAATTCCGCAATATTTCTTTGAAATTGTTAAAATTTTCCTAATAACATGTTTTGTAAAGAAGACAGGAAAATTTTTTTCGATGGCCATTCATTAATTAAGAGCACATCTATTTAAGAGCACATAAATTATGTTCAGCGATAAATCTTATTTTTGTCTTAACGTCATTAGTAGTAATCAAAATTTCGGCTATGAAGTGAAACCAATCCATAATAGATGATACTATAGGCTTAATTACATACAAAAAAAATGCATTGGTTTACACGCTGGCATTATCATTGAAGCTTTTGATAGAATCCGGAGCTCACATTATGATCAATGGAGATCGTCACCGCAATCTAATAAACAATTTTGTGTTTTAAAATATGGATTACATGCATCCGGGCGAGATGTGGTATCAACTGAATGGCGCTACATTGCAAACGCCGACGAGAATAAACGATTTTTTTAAATTTCCCTTTCGATTGGTCTTCAAATTTACTTAATGTCAAAATTTCGTCATGCACAGGAAATTTTTCATAATTACAAGAAAATACTTTCTAAAAACTATATTCAAAAATAAGAAACAATTTTCTTCATGGGACCCCATCAGTCATGGCTAGGAACCATCTTTTCATTTAATTGCACACTGGTTCTTTTCCTTGCTATGTGGTTTTTGATCTTGCTAGACCCTTTTCATTTTCATGTTTTCTCCTGTATATGAGCCGTTTATTTTGAAAGTGGCATAAGTCACTTTTTTGTTGATTGCAAATTTTACCGTTCAATTTTATTTAGTGTTGCCATTAACGCGATTTTTTTAAAAAAGTGATTTATGCCACTTTCAAAATAAACGGCTCATATGACTCTTCCTGATCCGTCGCATGTTATCGGGAGAGCACAGGAACCTTCCGGTACTGCTTCTTTTAATGTAAATGAATTGTTTGGAACGAGGGGGCTGGAAGTCTTTTAATAAAACTGGACTTCTACTGGGATTTGATCCGAAGTATTTCTTTTTAGTTGATAGGCACTCTAACCAACCATACTACACTTCAGCTTGCTACCAATTTTGACAAAAACTGGAGAATTTAAAAAGACGATCGGAGCTCGTCAAGGTATAAAAGTTTAAAGGGGCATGTCACAATTGTTTTATTTTTAATTGTGTTCTTTATTTTCGTTTTTCTTTAGGAGGCCTAAAAACCTAAAACTATATTCTAAACTATAAAACTTTACCTATTCTGAAAAAGTTCAATCATCCTAAATTTAATATCATCACTATGAACTATTACTGTATCACATAAAGTCATAAACTTGATTGTAAAAAGTGAATATTCTGCAGGACATGAACTGAAAATAAAAAAAAAATACTCTCTAAAAAATGTATTCCAATAATGTATACACTCCATTTACCTGCACAACTGAATGATTTCTAATCCTCTGACTCGGCTAAAGGTTTACAAAAACACAAACTTATATACAAAAGTACTTACAGTCATTGAAACAATTTCAAATTTAACTTCAAATGCGAGTATGAAAAATAATTTTAATGGAGTGTCTGGAGATTTGATAAGACCCTTAGTATATTTTGTTTGTTTTTCTTTTTTGCATTTCTTATATCTGCCTTCACGATTTCCCAGGATTTTTTTTTTCTAATTCAAAAAAATTACCGTAACATCTGATTTAACGAGAAAGCTTTAATTTATTTTCTTTTGAATTTAACCCTTGAAGCCAAAAAGGAATAAAACAAAAATCAAATACTCTCACAACTTCACTGAAGTATTTCCCAAAATATTGACTTTTAGTCTATGACTTTAGTTCTGTTTTTTTCCTTCTTTTGCAGACGCAGGAAACCAGGTTGTTTTTTAATTCTATTTTATTTGCAAACCGTTTTCTCTTTGATTTTTTTATCCGTTGCCTTTTTCTTTTCATACAATTTTTGGTTGCTAAACACCAAATGTAAAGTCTGATAATTTTTTGTTTGGTTGTCTGTTAAAATAACGAGGGGTTTTTACCATTAATAAAATTAAAAACACTTTGTCAATGCATGCTTTAATGCCTGATAATATTGGTTTACAATCTACAAAGCAAAACAATTTATGTAATGGTTTCTCTTATTTCATGTGTGTAAATATTTTGTCCACTAACTCATGCACACACACATACATATTAACATGTACGAGTATGTAGTGTTTGCATGCTTATGCTTGATTTTTTTTTTTTCTCCATGAATTCCTGCTTAAGAGGTCCTTATTACTTAAACAAATAACCCTTGTATAAGTGTGTCTGTCCAAACATATGCTAAATGTGTGTGTGATGAAGGTTTAGTGAAAAAATTGGATATGTTAAATGAATTTCAAATAAGAAATATTTTTTAGGCTAAAAAAGAACTTGAAATAGTTGACTCTTGAGTAACCAAAGCATTTATATTTTTAAATATATTTTATGGCTCCATGAAAAAAAGCCCCAATATAAAATGGTCCCAAACAAAAAAAAAAATGAAAAATGGCTCCAAACTGAAAATTTAAAAATGTCCACATGATTGCAGTACATACTTTATGCAGAGCAAGCAATACAATATAATTAATTCGCTTAATAACTCTACCCAAATAGCTAACGAACTTAATTGAGTTTCCACATTCTGTAAAGCAGTCGTCTGTACAAATATTCGTCAAAATAAATTCATATCCACCTAGACACACACACACAACAGCAGCAACAATGCAACATAACCTAAAGCAAATAAAAAAGTTTTCTAAAATATACATACAACGATTTGAAGCAAATCTAACATGATACGACTAGGTAGCAACTCTCAGAATAAAAACAAAGCAACTCGTTTAAAATCCTTGCTAAATACATAGAAAAATATGAAAACTTATTTTTTTTTTGGTTTCTATTTAACAACCACAACTATAATAGCATGTATACTATATGATGACAACAAGAACAACAACACCAACTATCGCCTGAAAGAGAGCATAGCGCGAAAAAAAATCGTTTTAATTAGTAACAACAACATCAGTAGCAACAGCAACAGCAACAGCAGCGATAACAGTTGCAAAAAGAAAAAAGAAAAAACTAACAATACACAGTAACAAACACCATCATTCATGCTAGAAAATATGGAAACAACCGCGAAAAATTTACTCTTAGATACAAACACATACAAACATACACGGTACATTGATATAAACAAAACATCAAACCACCCTCAACTTCAATTTAAAATTCTCCTCTTTTTTGTTTTTTTTTTTTTTTTTTTTGTTAAACATTGTTGTTACTTCTTGTTCTGTTGCTGTTAAAGTTGTAGTTGCTATTCGTTTGGTTACTAAAACAACAAGAAAAATTATACAAACTTTTACACAAAAAAAAAGTAAAAAACTAACATGATGTTGGTGAAACTATAGTTTGTTTCTCTTTCTATACATACTCGTTAATACAGTTTTTTTGTTGCTTGTAATTGATGAAACCACGGTTTTTACAATATTATGTTGCAAGTTATTATTATTGTTGTTGTTGGTGTTGTTGTTTTTTTATTCTGTTTTCTGTTGTTTGGGTTTTAGCATAAAAATACAAATAACGCCGCAGTACTTAAAGTTTCTTCTGTAAATATACTCAGTTCTTGCAACATGAACATTGGCAACTGCTGTTGTTGTTCTGCCATTTTTCGTTGATTATATACCAAACTCTCTATTTGGACCCATAGTGGCCAAACTGTGTTGACGCGGCAAAAGTACATTTTATGGAAAAAAAAAGCACAGAATCCATTCAAATGGAATATGGACACGAAACGAGATATTTAAAGATAATGAGGCAAAATGGAAATTTTAATTGAAATTAAATTAGAATGTATTAAAGAAAAAGAGAAAATTATCGTTATTAAAAACATTACAATTATAAATAAGTCCAAGAGTAATAGAATAACTTAATTATCTCAAACTGCATGTAAAGACCGCTTGAAATATTAAAATCATGAATTTTATGGTAATATTCTTAAAAAGAGGACGATGAATGTGAAATATTGAATGTGAATATATTTTCTTATGTTTATATGTATGAGTGCTCTTCACAATTGAAAAAATACATACATATGTACATTGTACATGGTTGTGTGGCATGAGTACAGCAATATTTTGTTTCCTGAAATAGTTTTTATTATTATTACTAGTATGTGTAGACAACGGCTGAGCCAAAATACTGAAACTAAAATGTCGCGTTTACTTTTCTGAATAAATAATTTTAATTTAGTATAAGTTTTGCCAAAATCGGTTGATTAATGTTGCGATAAAAGCCATCACAAAAAAAGGTCTTAGCTACTAAGTTTATACAGTACGATCCAACTACTTAATTTCAGCTGTCATGATTGGCAGAGAGATCGAAAAGATAAACAAACAACTCTTGTGCTTAGACCGTGGTTGGTCCCGAAACATAATGCTGTCAGTTTAAACTTCCGTTCAGTCTAAATTTTCACTGTCTGTCTTTCTAATAGAAATTATTTAATTAAAAATTAAATTATACGAACTTATGCGCGTTGACTACTAAGCAAACATTGACTTGGGGCCTGGGTTCAAACCCTGGCCAGAGCAAGTCAATCAACATCATAAATTTTCCCTAATGTACACTGGTAAGACATTATATTAATTGTTGTCGGACTATTTAAATGATGAAGGCATTGCACTGGTCACTAAAAAACTGTTCCGACATCAATTGATGCTGTTCCAAGCTAATGTACACAAAATCGATCTCCTTTGTCGTTTAGCAGAAACATCGGCGAAGTAAAAAAATGAATTAAATGCCTGCCATAATTCAGCTTAACAGAGTTAATGCGTCTACTTAACACCGGAGGTGCCTCAACACTGCTATAAAAAATTAACATAACGCGCAAAGCAGAGTTGTAAAAGACTTAAGCCTTCTAAATTTTCAACATCTACCTTCTCTACCCTATCCCTCTCCCTGAGTTCCAACACAATGCCCCTGAGTGCTGGTCCTAATTTAAAAAAAACATTATTTATAAGATGTTTTAGTCAAAATGTTTTTAATGTAATTTATTACAACATATCCATTTTGATAATAATATGTTTGGAGGGCACTATGCAACCATTATATGTTGCTTTTGGATCAATCAATTTCTTGAACCAATGTGCTAATTTAATGGCAAATATTTTTGTGCAACATTTTGGATCGCTCAATTTCGATATTTAGGCATTTTTTTTTGTATATAAATTCTTAAAAAGTTCAATAATGTGATGTGGTAGTCAGGCGGTTCGTAGATCCATGGGGCAAGATCCATCAAAGATCCAAAAAAAGTGTTAATCGGTTAAAGGCCAAAAATTCAAGATATACACCAAATTCCTTTGGTACTAAAGTCTTGCCTTAAGGTACCTACTCTGCATAATAAACTGCTCCAAAAAATAGTTAGTTGTTGAACAATCAAATAATACTTTTAGACAGCCAAAATAAATAAGCGACTTAAAAAATGACTCCCTGGAAAATTGCTGCAATGAAAAATGGCCCCAACTTAAAAACTAAAAATGACCGCAAACTAAAACATCAAAAACGGAAAAAAATAGGAAAAAAAAGGCAGCAAAATATAAGCAAAATGGCGACAAAATTCGTGTGGTTTTTCTTAATACAAAACTTTGGGCCATTTTCCATTCTTGCTTAAGGAAAAGCAAAAATTAAAAACAACGCCAAAGTTTAGGAAAATTGGCCCCAAAATAAGAAATAAAAAATTGAAAGTGGCCCAAAGCTTAGGAAAGTTGGCCCAAAAAAAAAAAAACAAATAAAAATTAAAAGTGGCCTAAAGTTAAGGAAAATTGGCCCCAAAATAACAAATAAAAAATTTTAAATGACCCAAAGTTTAGGAAAATTGGCCCCATATTAAGAACTAACAAATTTAAAGTGGCCCCAAAATTTTGTATTGTAAGGTTAGGTTAGGTTAGGTTTCGAGGGCCGCCACATCTGAGACGTGACGCACTTGGGTCCGTTAATTCGGTCCCTTTGTGATACCCTACAGCAGACAGGGCTCAGTGAATTGGTTATTCAATTACCTGTGATTGCCCTGTCGCCGAATCTAACCACCCTGATTGTTGCAGGAAGGAGGATATGTTGGTTAGCCCCATGTTCGCCAGACTGTCGAGGTCTGGCAGAGTGTTGGAGCCCATAGTAACCGCCCTAATGCTATTAAGCGCGGGGCATTGACATAGAAGATGAAGAACTGTTTCTTCTTCCTCCTCATCGTTACAACTTCTGCAGTAGTCATTGTAACTAAGGCCCATCCTTTTGGCATGAGGTTCCGAAACACCAGTGCCCCGTTAGCACTGTTACTAGTCGTCTTGTGTGACATTTACCAAGCCTGAGTAGATTGCGAGTTCTGTGCAGGCTGTAGTGGGGCCAAGTGGACCTGGCTTTGCTGTCGGTAAAAATATGGATGTCTTCCGATATCCTATAATACCTAAGCCATCTTGCCGCTCTTGTAATGGCCGAGACTTCGGCTTGTAGGACGCTACAGCCATCCAGAAGTCTGAATGGAACCTTGACGTTGAAGTTTTCCACATAAAAACCTACCCCAGTGCTTACGCCTCTTTTGGAGCCATCAGTGAAAACTCTGATGGCTCCTCCGGTGGCAGGGGGTAGGGAGTGATATTCCCTATTGGGAACAATGGATTGAAAAAGCCCGCCAAAATAAGGTTCCGGTGGGCAGTAGTCGGTGAAGTCATGGAGCGCTTGGTGCTGCGTGAGAATCCTGGAGTGACCAAGATCGGTTCTCGTCCATGAACATGTAGCGTTCAGTCTGATCGCCGCAGTCAAAGCTAGCTGTTTGGCCAGAACATCCACCGGAAGCCAGTTCAGCATAGCGAACAATACCTTCGTTGGAGTAGACCTGAGCGCTCCCGTTATCAGGATCGCCGCTAGCCGAAAAATTTTCTCTATAGTTCGTCGGTGGGAGTCTTTCTCTACCGTTTCCCACCAGACTATAACCCCATAGAAAATTATGGGCTTAATTACCGTCTCAAAGATCTAGTTGGTCCCTCGATGCCCCAGATGCGACCAATTGCTCTTTTGCAGGTGTAAATAGCAACGAGGGCCTTATTTGCTCTATACTGGGTGTTTAGGTTCCAAGATAGTGTACTATCTAGGATTACGCCCAGGTACTTAGCGCTGTCCGAAACTTTCAGTGTGGTCCCGTTTAGTTTGGGGGGCGCAAATTGTAAACAACCACTTGAACTTTAGGGTCGGCCATTTCTTTCTACATTTTTGGACCATATATCAGTTTTAATTTTTTATTTTCGAGTCATTTTTCATATTCTTATCTTGACCACAGATTTATCATGTTATGAAAATACAAAACTTACAAGCTAATATGAAAAATTATCCCAGATTAGAATAGGAAAAATGGATCAAAGTTTAGAAAAACCTTAAAAATAAAAATTTTAAAAATGGCCCCAAAAAATAGGAAAAGTTTCCCCAAAACTTATGTTGCTGTTTTTAATACAAAAATTTATAAATATTTAAAAAATTTGGTTTGGGGTTATTTTTAATGAAGACATAAACTGTTCCAAAAGCTAATTAGTGATTTAACTATCAAATAAAACTTTTAAATTTAGACAAAACCAAAAAACATAAAGGATTATAAAAACTCCACTATGTTCAAAGAGATCCTACTTTTTGTTCTAAATAATAAGAGTTATAAAATAGAAAAATAACTTGTAGTATTAAAATATTATGTTAAGCATTATTTTAAAAATTCTATAAAAAAGAAACTTTCACAAAAAATTCTTGTTGTTGTATATGAAATCGTTATTTTCAAATTAACATGGTTTCTACGATTTCACGATATTAAAAGAAAAGTTGGAAGAAAGGTGGTGTTTTATTTCATATAAATTAAGTTAAAGCTGATATTAATTCATGTTAGATACAAAATATTTGTGTTGTTGCGGCTACAATATATTTAAATTTGTAACTAGTTGTTGTACAAACACACACACACACATTTATAATGCTAAATGTATTTTATTCTTTCGTTTTTATTGTTTACATTCGTTAGGTTTATTGCATTAGCAAACGTTTCATTTGGTCGGCTTGTATAAATGTAATTTTCTAGTGGTTTTAGTCAGGTTTATACATATTTTTTTGTTTCGTTTTGTTTTGTTTATTCTACATTAGTTGTATGAAGGATTCGTATTGCTTCTTCTGGCTGCTTGGTTTGGATATTTTTGCTTAGTAATCAAAACAGCGGGTGGTAGATTTTTAGTGCAATATGCATTTACGTACATTAAACATGCTAAACTTTGGCAGTAATTTAAACAGCAACATGCTGTGCCAAACGCTACACGATTTTACTTTAATATAATCGTTTGCCAGAAAGTTAGAGAGACATGGAGTAGAACAATTTAACATAAAGGGTACGAGTGAGTAATAAACTTTGGGAATATTTAAAATTTTGTTAAATTCTTAAAGAGTATAAAACTGTTTAAAGGGATGCCTGGATGAAATAAATAAAAGAAGGCATAAATAATAGTACTTAGATTGCAGTACTTTTTTCAAGTGTAATCTATAATTTGAGGGCGATAAAATGTTTATATTGAAATTCTATTAAATTTCAACTTAAAATATTCTAGCAAAGTTTAATTTAAAGTACGAAACCACTCAAATTTAATTAAAAAATTTAATTATTTTTTTTTAACATCAGTTCACTAGTCTTTCTGAAATTTCATACATACAAAATAAAATTTATTTTACAATTAAATTTTAATCATAAAAAAATTAAAAGTTTTATCAAAAATACCTTGAAATTATCGAAAGGATTATAAAAGAAACAATCGTGTATTTGCAAGATTTTCTTTTTGTAACAAATTGTTTGTGTATGTGGCAACTACGATGCCCTGGCGTATTTTCACTATTCATTTCGTGACTGAAATAATAATCATACGCCAGAGCATGCTTCAGAGTCACAATAACAAACAGTAAACAATAAGTGCTGCATACTTTTAGACATTTTTTTGTGACTTCAAAACAAGAAGTCGACAGAGAAAGACCCACCGACGAACTATAGTGAAAATTTTTCGGTTAGGCGACCCTGATAACGGGAGCGCTCAGATCCACTGATGGCTCCAAAAGAGGCGTCAGCACTGGGGGAGGTTTCTAAGTGGAAAACTTTAACGTTAAGGTTCCATTTTTTTTTTTTTTTTTTTTGAATTAGGACCAGCACTCAGTGGATGACCCCTACGTATGCAAAGCATTGAGCCGGAACTAGGAAAATAGGTTTTGGGAAGGAGGATAAAGGGAGTAGTGTTTGTGTACATTCGATTTGAACTGCGGGGAGTTTATTCCACATACGAACAGTACGGCTTTCTCTCTGTAATGCGTGGTGCGGTTCACTGACATATCGACCACAAAGGGATGCGCGCCTGATGAAGAGCGTGTTATACGTGAAAAGTGGCGGGTTTCAGGAACAAGTTCCCTGATTTCATTAGAGCACATTCCGTTGTAGTAGCGATAGACCAACGAAACACACCCAACATTGCGTCGATGCTCCAATGAGTCAATAGAGTTGGCTACGCTACTGTCACCGATAAGCTTCTTCGCCCTATCCTATACGCGGTCGAGTAACTTAAAAATAGATTTTGAAGCACCGGCCCATACATGAGAGTTGTATTCCATTTTCGGTCGGATAAAGGTGGTATAAATATTAAGGAGATCAGATGGAGTGCAGTATGTCCTACACCGTCTTAAAAAGCCAAGGCACTTGAATGCTTCTTTTGAGACATGAAAAATGTGATCATTCCATCGAACATCACAATGAATTTTCATGCCAAGAACATCAAGAGCTTCTGATTCCTCAATATATATACCATCCATGTTTACAGATGGAGCAGCATGTCCGGTCAGACGTCTATGTGTGAGCATAGCACATTGGGTCTTTCGTGCGTTAAAATTTACCCTATTAGCATGACCCCAATTTGAAATTAACAGGAGATCGCGATTTAGTGTATCATTCATATTTTGCCGCATTGCCCGGATCTCCAACGGTTGTGGCCTGTTGCTGAATGAATACGAATGAACTAGGCTACTGTCATCCGCTAAGTAAACTGTTGAGCTCTAAATACTTCACAAGATGGAAATTCAACATACTTTCCATTACTTTGGAAAGCGCAGAACAAATTGCAATTGGGCGGTAATTTTCAGGCTTGTTGGCCTCCCCCTTTTTAGGGATCGGCGTTACATTGGCAACCTTCCAACACTTTGGAAATTCACCAGCATGGTACAAAGTGCTAAACAGGCGTGCCAATGGACGTGCTAACGTCGAAAAGCACTGTTTCAAGACCAGTGCTGAGATACCATCCGGCCCAGGAGACTTGTTTACGTTAAGCTTCGCTAAAACCTTTTTAACTGCACGCGCTCGAAAGAATATTTTTGGCATAGTTACAGATACTCCCTCGAGAACGGGTAGTGGTTGACTGCTTTCCGGCAAGTGAGAATTTCTTGCAAACATTTCAGCCAGAAGGTTAGCTTTATCAACCGGGTCAGTGAATACATGGTCGTCCTTTAAAAGAGGTGGAATTGAAGAACTAGCATTATCCTTGACTCTTTTAACGAATGACCAAAAGCTCTTGCTACCCCGTGGAGCATTTTGTACGAAGGCGCTGCTCGTACAAAGCTTTTTCGCGCCTTAGTACTCTGGCACATGAAGATCTCGCCTTTTTGCGCAGCGCATTAGTATCTGCGTTTTTATTATTACGCCAGATACTAAATGCTTCCTCTCTGGATCTGATTGCATTTCTGCACGTCTGATTGAACCACGACTTAACATTCGGTTTAATCAAAATTTGCTTAGATGGAATGAAACTTTTCATTCCCAGCAAAATGATATTTTCTACCATTTTCGCCATGGCATCGACGTTATTGTCTAGAAAGCATAGCTTCCAATTAAAATGCCGGAAAAACTCGTTGAGCTCTGCCCAACGTGCCTTTTCGTACATATATTTTAAACGCCTCGTAGCTGATTGGGAGACGTTGCGAAGATTAGAGAATGAAAAGGTGGCGGAAATGGTACAATGATCCGAGTTACCAAGAGGTGCATTTACACTCACTTCATACTTTTCAGGGTGCGAAGTGAGAAAAAGGTCGAGAGTGTTGTTATTGTGCCTTTCAACACATGAAATATGTGTTGGCTCATTCACTAGTTGCGCCGCAAGGTCATTATGCGCGGCGAAAAGCTCAAAATATTGGCCTTCTGGGGTTGTGTGGCTCGAATGTTGAAGCCAAGATGAGTTGTGAACATTGAAATCACCAGCAACGACAATTTCACTGTTCGGACAGCTCTCAAGGATCTTCGAAATTGAATCGGAAAGGGAATCGAAGTGGGATAAGGTTTTATCCCTTGCCGCGTTTGGACTTCTGTAAAGAAACCCGAAATGTAAATAATGTGTCCTGATTTTGAATTTAACCCAAAGACAGCTAAATTCAGGATCAGACGTGCCTAATGATTGCTGGCACTGGTACACAACTTCATTACGTATGTATATTGCAAGACCCCTGTGTAAATTAAAAAGTGATAGGAGGTGATAACCAGGTATATGAAAATCCTGTGGATCAGAGTCTTCAGACACCTGGGTCTCACATAAGGCGAAAACATCCGGCCGATGGAGACAAATGTGAGCATACACAGAGAAAAAATTGGACCTTAGCCCCCTAATGTTACAGAAGTCAATTCTGAATTGACCCACCATAACAGTATGCAAAATTCAAATCGGACGCTCATTCTGTTATGCTGATACCAATGGTAATAATTGCTGTCGTTAGAGTGTTCAGTGACCAGTGCTATGCCTTCGCCAATGAACAGTCAAACAGCAACCAACACAACGGCATCAGCACAACAAATGGTTTTTATTTTTTTTTTTTTTTGAAGATATGGAACGGCTGACACTAACTTAGAGCCATAAAAGCCCTGGGCTGGTCATTTATTATAAATAATTTTTTGTTTATAATTAATTTTTATTTTGTGTCACGGGGTCCGCACTATTCACTGTGCCAACACTGGTACCCGTTAATTATTGTTTTTGAGTTTTGTTGTTATATCTTTATCTTCGTTTTGAAGTTTTATTATTATATTAAGTATATGTAGTATTGGAATGTATGTAGCTTTTTTTTTTTTTTTTTTGTGTACAGAAATATGCATTGTAAAATTTTTATATTCTTATTTTTTTTTTTTTTTTTACCTATATATGTATGTATGTTATAGCGTTTTTTTTGTGTATTTATTTATTATTTTAAATTTGTCGCTTCATTTAGTTTAGTATTTTCACATAAAAAAGAAGTAGAAAAAAATATGTTTGACGACAGAAAAGAAACTGGACGACACGCGGACAACATGTTTGCACAGCAAAGGACAAAACACTGCTTCGGGATGGCAGTAGCGTCCCGCAAGCTCAGCCATTACAAGAGCGGCAGCAAAGCGGCCATTGCCGCTATCAATGGTGTATACACTACATCGACGGTGGTAAACGAATGCCAGAAATCTCTAAACAAGATAGTGAGACATTCAAGAGTTACACTAGTCTGGATTGAAAAATTTTACCATTTTTGTACTTAGGTATCCATGATGCATCAAATCTATATAGTGGTTATTAAAGCATTTAAAATTTTTTCGAAATTGTTCCCCTGGGTTATTTTATCTGACTTTAGATTTCGTAATTTTGTCTCATCAATCATCAATTTTATTTTGTAGTAATTCAAACATGAATATTTCATTCTCTTAATTCTCACATAAATAATTATTTTTATATTGTTTTTTTTTTGTCTTTATTTTATTTTAAATATATATATATATGTATGTACGAGTATGTACAATTTATTAAAATGATTGTTTTATTATTAAGTCAATTTATTGCCGAAGAATTTATTTAATTTTTATTAAAAACGAAAATTAAATAAAAATAAACTTGAATTTCGTACTTCATAAAAGAGTAAATTCCTCTTGATTTTTTGTAAATTTATACACATGTGCACATTCGTACGTGCGTTTATTTTCATGTATCTGAATATTTTTGTGTAAAATTTTGTAAAGTGATGAACAAAAGTAAATTGCCTTTGCAAGAAGTTAAAGAAAATCTTTATCCAAACTTGTATGACTCTTTAATTTTTCTCAGTTAAGAGTTAATGAAAATTAAATTTGCTTTCAGGCAATTATGGTTTGATTTCTCACTAAAGAGACCAAATTTTTATTTTTGATAGGGATATCCTATACATTACACTGGTGTACGCAGAAAATGTCCTTTAAAAAAAAAAATGGAGTAGTGTTGTTTTTTTTAGCTGCAGTAGAACTTAAAATTATATATCTCTATTCTTATGTGGTAATTAATTTAATGGGTCAGCAGAATTTTATATAAAATTGTGTTCTTTTAAATATTATTAAAAAGAGTAGGGGGAAATATCCCACTTCCCACCCCCTCCCAACAAGGTGTATCCGTGCCTACTCACAATACACCGTAACGGCAGATCGCTTTTTTCGATAGACATAGATAGAGATTGTCAATTTTTGTGGACTGTAATAGTAATTTGTTAAAGACTTGTGGAGTGTTTTCGCTTCAAATACGGCAATTACACTTATACGAAATTTCGTACTCATTAAACTTAAAATAAGTTTCATCAGAAGACACAAATCTATAAAATTCACAAATAACTTTATATCCTTTTTTCTAAGCAAATTTTCACAATTTGGGAGCATCGTTCTAAGATTAAATGTATATAATTACTTTCCAAGCCTTACTGAACAGAAATCTCTATACAGTTTGAAATTTTTAGGTGTCAAACCATAGTTAACGGTATTGAGACTTCTACAGCCAAAACAAAAACACCCTCTATTTTAATATTTTCTCACTGGAAATACAGTAATATTGAATAAGTGGTGAAAAATAAAGCTAAAAACTTACATGAATTTAGTATTAAGAAGTCTCGTATTTCATTTTCATTCGAAATATGTTCGTATAAATGGAGTGCTACCCAACAAGATGTGAAATCATTCAACACATGAATACTGACGAAGTTTAGTGGCTTCTAGCGAAAACAAAGTTTTTTCTATTCAGCTGTGTATATTGAAATTTAAGATATGTTGGATATTAAATTTTCCTTTGTTCCTTGAAATAACAATGTTTAATAAAGCACCCCATACACGTTTCAATCCAATTGTCAACTGAGTCGGTTTTTGCTCAAATCAAAGCGTGTATGGCTATGTCAATTGATTAGTTTGGCAGTTGTCGAGTTGGTTGAGGAAAAATCAAAAGATTTTGATTTTTCCAGTTGGCTAGCAAGTCTTTCAATTCGATTGTGCTGTGTGTGCTCGAGTCTCTTGATTAGTTGTCAAGATTTAGGTGTATAGCATGATGAAATAATACAGGTGGTATTATTATGGCAACAAGTACATACAAATCTAGAAATTTTTTACATAAGGCAGGATAAAAATGCTAGAGCAAATTGACAATTGAATGAAAATCTTTCAATTCAGTTTATGAAGTGTGTGGCCAAGAATCAATTCAATTGAAAGACTCAATTGACAATTGAATTGAGACGTGTATGGGATGCATAATACACAAGTATTTATTTAATTTTGTGTGCCACTGTATCTCACTGCAATAAAACTTTAGCATTTATTTTTCGATCAACCATTAAGTATTTACTTGACTTCATCTTTTGTTGAATAAATATTTTTTTGTTTATTATTGTCATTGTTGCTATTGTATTATGTATGAATTTATGAATTGTAAAATGTTTGCTTAAGTTTGTTGTTGTTTTTTTATTTTTTAAAAATTCTTTATGCCCGATTGCACCATATGAACACAACATTTTGTTTCATTTTTCTCCTTTTTTTTTTTGTTTTTTCTCCTAAGATATTATTTTACTTCCGTACATTTTGTATGGAAAATATCAATGAACCAAATGAAAATTTTGTATTAATAAATAAAATTTGTTATGGTATATTTTTCCTTTCTTTCTTCCTTTTTTCTTTTTTTTTTTTTTTTTTTTTTGTAATTTTTGATTGCTGCATATTAGAAAGAAAAAAACATTTTCAAACAATCAATTCATTTTAAGGTAAAGATACAGTCTTTTATCGAAAGGAATAATACATCTTTTGTATAATAATTTTTAAAGTCGAATCTATAGATTTACATAAAGCCTTTTTAAATATTGTATGAATAATGTATGATATTTAAAAATGGTTTTTGTTTCTGCATGAAAGTAAATAGAATGTAAACAACAAAAAAAAGAAAAAATTTTACACAGTAATAGGCAAAATAAATATTTTATATCTGTAAAGTTTATTGTTCTTGTGTTACTAATGAAAGAGAATTTCTTGGAGATTGTTGTTATACTTAGAAAAGCTTATAGGTAGCATAGGTATTTTCATAGAAAAGTCTACTTTTTGCCCCTTTCGCCCCTTATGCCAAATAGAATTTATATTTTATTTTCATTTTTATATCATTTAGAAAAACATTAAAAAAATTTGAATAGCATGACACACGTATACAAAAGTAGAATTTGTGTGTGGAAATGCCCATATTTACTATCATGAAAACATGTTTTTTTATTTCACTTAAAAATAATTATGGATGGAACAAGTTTTGTGATACAAAGAAAACTTAAAACTCATACATGACTATAGTAATGGTGCAAATGAAGCTCGACTTTTGTCTTTGGTGCGCTTAGTTTAACAGAAAAAATACCAAAAAAAAATATTTTCAATTCCTTCAATAAAAATTTTCATCATATATGGGGTGTTTTTATAGAGTGTCACAATTCGGAGTTGGCTTCTCTGCTTTATTTGAGCACCCATTTAACAGCTGATAGTTGCTTTTTGTATAGTTTGTTTTTAAATTTCATTATGAATCGACTAACACCAGAGCAACGCGTGCGATTTGTTGAAATTTTCAATCAAAATAATTGTTCTATTCGTCAAACTCATCGTGCAGCGGGCGCTACAATTAATTTCCTCAAAGAAATTTTTGATGAAAAAATAATTTCACATAATGAATGGCGCAATTAATTGGCCACCATGATCGCCACATGGCAGAAATCATATTCAAACATTAGGTTAGGTTAGGTTAGGTTAGGAAGGGTAGTGTGAAATACACTTCAACTCGGAGACCCAATTGGATTCATTGCGATTCCCTTAATTTATAATTTATTGACTAATTAGTCTCCTTACTTCCCGAGGAGAAAAAAAGAGCCGTTAACATCCATCATTCAGCCACTTAATTCCCATGATAAAGCCCGTGATATCCTAAAGTTTGCACGTCGCGATATCACTAATGGAAACATCTGCTCAGCCATCTTCGCCTTTGGCGTTGCAACCTTGGGCAATGACAGATTATATGCTCTATAGTTTCTGGCTCCTCTTCATGTCCACACATCCTACAGAAATCCGGAGTGCCATTTTCCCATATGCTGGTCCTCGCTCTAACCGAACAATGGCCAGTCTAGGCGCCTTCTAAGACTTTCAAAACCTTTTTATTCATACCCAGCAGTAGATAAGATTTACCTGAGTCTAGTTCTGTCCATATGGACCTCGAGGCTTTACAATCTTCTCTATTCCTTCAGGAATGTTTAGTTCTGCTAATTGCCCAATTACATTCAAACATTAACTGCATAAAATTTTCTTTCCAATAAAGCCCGTTTCATTGATATTAAAAATATATTTCCTTGTTTTATTATGATTTAAACTTGTGTCAATCTATAAAAAATACCCTTTACAAACAAAAGATTTTTCTATTCGCTTGACAAATCAAATCACTCCTTACGCGTTTTTAATAACTTATTAAAAGATATGATATATTAAAATAATAATTTATTTGTTATCGGTTACCTAATCTATATGCTGCATTTCATTAGCTGCTAAATAGCAACTTATTAGGAGATCTTTACCATCGTGCTTGAAAAGTTTCCAAACTTATTTGTTTATACACAAACTTCCAAGTAAGAAATGAGAATTACTAAAGCATAAGCGAAAATTGTTTAAAAAACTTCTACACCCACCTCCACGATGTTAACACAAAAAAACCATCAAGTCTATCCTTGAAAAAATCTAAATCACATTTCTCAGTATAAAAATTACTTATCTCTTTACTCGCAAAATATTTGAGGCAAAGAGGAAAAATACTTAAGTCGACATAAGCTAATTTTGAGATAATGCGACCATTGTATTCGTCATATTCAAAAATATTTTTAGGCAAAGTTTTATTTATATTGAAAGATTTTTTACGCAGTTCTGTCACTATGACTTGTTGATCAACATTAAGCACAATGGGAATAAATTTTTAGAAAACCCATCTAAACAATAAAAAGTGCAAAACTTTAAAATTTTAATTAAGCACTTTTTTTCCTTACTGTTATAAATATAATTATTGCAATATTTTTTATTTTTATTTTAATTTCGTTACAATAATCCTGGCAAAAGTTTATTTAATAACCTACAAATGTGTACGTGTACTTATGCTGATCCCTTTAATAACTTCAAACTGGCAACTACTAAAAATAGTTCAACGAAGTAAATATAAAATTCTGTTTGTATTATATTTGCTGTTTCGCATGTCAAAAAATTTAACCTATTTTCTCTCTACTGGCATCAAAATAAATTAATTACAGCGTGCGTACATATATCAACATTAATTTTTTCGCAATGAAAACCTTTTATGAATACACAATTATTTCATTTGTAATTACAAAAACTCTTATAAATATTAAATTTCATTTAAAAGTACAAAAAAAAAACCGGATAAAATTTAATAGAGTGATTTGAAATAAAGACACACACACACACACACGCAAATAACACCATGCCAACACTTCTTAGCAACCAACAACATTAATTCATTAATTAAAAGGCTTAAAACATATGTAAGCCCAGCCACAATTTAACTCATACAAGCGTTAACGCGCACTTACACACACACTTACAGAGTATTATAACAAACAACTTAAGAACAACGAAATACATTACAAATACATTAACAAATCTAAATTCAGATACAACCATCATATGAAGAAAATGTTTATGTGTTTGTTAAAGGAAATAAAAATCATAGATTCTATAATAAAGAGCAGTACGAAATAGACATGTCAACGCATTTCTAAAACATCTTTCTAAATTGCTTCACGCCATGCTCAACTCAGCGCTAAATGCTTAAGCAAATGTATACAAACAAACAAGGAAACACACAGACACACACTCCGAACCAAATATGTCAAATTCTTAGAATGGCGTCAATAAAAGTGGTTAAAATGAAAATTGAAGAGGACTAAAATTGGAACATGGGTGAAAATCTTAAAATATAAGGACACACAGGAGGCAAAATAGAGAAGTCTTTTCTTCTAATAACTTTAGATGAAAAGCACGTTAAAGAATCCTGTTGTGATTTCCACCTATCGGTGATACTTCGAACTTTAGAAGTGTTAAAATTTTTTCAATTGTTTTGCTTTACAACATTCATTGTATCGGAAAATACTTGTGACAAAGCAAAACAGAGTAAAAGAAAAAGTGGCAGGAGCCACTGATATTACAAACAGCTGTAAAATTTACAAATAAATGCAAGATTCGCATAATTTTGTCAGTAACGTTTTTTTTTTTTGCTTTATACTAAGTTCACACTTGTGTTTTTAAACGTGTTTAAGGCAAATGTTTTAGAATCTAAACACAACCGTTCACATTACATTTGAGATGTTTAAGGTTAACGTTTCGTCAGCTGATTATTGTGTTTTTGTAATATTGCGCGTTTGAGAAACTAATATTATATTACAACTGGAAAGAAATATCAGTAAAAAACTATTATTTATATTATTATTTTCTTTCTCATGAAATTAGTAAAATTGCTAGCCTATTAAAAGGTGAAATATATGTTATATGCAAATGGAATTTTTATTTTTTTGATGTGACGTCATATAATAGCATGGCAAAATGACATAGTTGGTGAAAAATTTTTGAAGTGGCGCCATTTAATAGCAATACAAACATTACAGAGTTGTCAAAAAAACGCACTGAACATACTCCAAATATATTTGTAACCCTGCCTTTTGCGTGTTTAGCGAGATGTTTAAATCTAAAACTTGTCATTTGAGATGTTTAACAAAACAAGTCAATGTATGGTAAAACATATCAAAATCGAAGTGTTTAAGCTCTTAAACACGAATGAGACGTTAAACACATAAGTGTGAACATAGTATTACATGTCATAATGTTGAGAATCAGTGAAACAGAATGTAGGGCAGATATGGGGAAAAATGTTGATTTAGTTGAAAGAGTCTGCAAAGCCAACTACAACAGCCACTGCTACACAATCTGAATTTTGAATGAAAAATATAGATTTATAAATAATAATACCAGTATATGATAATTGTTTTTTTTTTTTTTTTTTTTTTTTGTTAACTTTTGCTAATTTTTAATATGAATTCTCTTAAGACAAATCCAGGCACATGTGGCTACGACCCAAGTCTCCAAAACGATTTCACAAACAGATAGACCTTTTTCTCTATAATGATCCAGATTGTGTATACTTTAAGGATATTATAAAAATATTGTGGAAATTACACACGGAATGACAAACATATACCAGTACATAAATTCCCTTACAATTATTGATAAAGGGTATACAAATTGTGTACTATTTCATATACACTGTTTGGTTTTGTTCTCGGCGGAATCTTAAGGACTAGTTTATTTATAAGAAAACAAAACTGAATATATGGGCAAATCCTGCGTTACGAACTCTACATTCGTACGCATTTTCATATTAATGTATAGAAATTTTTTGGTCTTTCAAAAGAGGTACCTTCAACTTATACATGGTGTTTAGTGGGATATAAGTGCACCTTCGAATGGCATCAAATATAATTTTTTAGCAGGTATGTGTTGCGAAATAATTGATCACAAAGTCATGTGACGCACGCTACAAAAAATGGAAGTAACTTTGAAACTTGCAGTCTGTTTTCGTAATTTTTAGAGAATTTTGCATAATAAAGCACACAAAATTTAGTTTCTAAAAGAAAGAGAATTCTAAAATAACTTATTTGCAGCCAAAAAAAATTTGTCGTTTTTTATCAAACGACGTGACCCTTTTGAGACACACGCTACAATTTTTCTAGTAGCATATAAATAAACACATTTTTATTTCTTTTAACAAATTATATTTATAATTTAATTTATATTTATTTATTTATTTATAAAATTATGTATCTAGTCAAATATTCCATAAAAAAACATAAAAAATAAGTTGGATAAATTTCCAAAAATGTTGGTTGGTGGACTGTTTCTGGGATTTGCCCATATGCTCTGCTCCGTTTCTTTGTAATTTTAGAGAAATTGGCAGTAGCAGTGTTCGACTCAGCTTATTTTATATTAAGATTTTATTATTATAAAGTTTTTTATACGAATAGGCGTTTCTTTCAGTCTTCTTTTCTAGCGAAGCTTAAGCTTCAGCGCATGAAATATTTGCGAAAAAGAAGCGTAGCTACTAACAGTCAAACTTTCTATTTCCTTTCAATCCAATATTGTTTTATTAATTTTTTTTATAAAACTTTTTTATATAAAAATTATCTTTTAGCAGTATAAAGCTCCATTCACAATTAAAAAAAATTTGTCGAAAAAACGTGACCAATAAAGAAAGTAACACTTTATTTCCTTTCATTGCAATATTTTTTAATTATCTGTTCGCATTTTTTAAAAACTGTAGAAAAATACTTTTATTTTGTAAAATAATTCATTTTATTTTGTAAAATATATGGTTCAAATAATAATTACGTTTATTTGTAATAATAACATAAAATATTAATTCAGCTTGGGCACGAGCTATTCTCTAATAATATGATTTTCACAGTGATGTGAATATCCCAAATATTGAGAGAAAATAACAATACGTTATAATTACAAAGTAAAATACTTTGAGTATAACGGACTATGAGAGTTTCTGGAATATTAGTAGTAAGAAATCAGACATGGGGAATTTCGTACTAACCAAAATTGTTTCAATATGTAAAAATAGAATAAAAATAAATTAAATTAATTCTCGTATTCTATTTCTGTTGAAAACTTGGTTAAATAGTTGATATTCTTCTCAACTAGTATCCACTTTACGAAAATTGTTAAGATGGACAATTGAACGCTGATGAGAGGTAGTGGCCTTGAAATCAGTGTACTGATACGTTCTGCTAATCTGATTGCACATGCTAATGTTTTTCAAAAATAAAAAAACCCATAGTAATTTTGAGTTTTCATTAATTCAATAAAACTTAACTTAAGCCTAATAATAATAATTTCTCATTTATACATTATTACAGTTCAAAAATTAATTACGTTTATTTGTAATAATAAAATAAAATATAAATATGTTTGGACTAAACTTTATTGGAAATGTAATAGTTTACATGACCCCTACGTATGCAGTGCATTGTGTCGTGACTCAGGGAGAGGGATAGGGTAGAGAAGATGGATTTTGAAAATTTAGAAGGCTTAACTCTTTTACAACTCTGCTTTGCGCGTTATGTTAATTTCTATAGCAGTGTTGAGGCGCCTCCGGTATTAAGTAGACGCATTAACTTTGTTAAGCTGTATCAGAAGGCATTTTATTAATTGTTTTACTTCGCCGATGTTTCTGCTAACCGACGAAGTAGGGTGATGTTGAGTACATTAGCTGGGATAGCATGAATCGCTGTCCGAACAGTTTTTGCTGTTCCAGGCTAATGTACACAAGCTTGCAACAGCATCCATCAAGCGCTTACGGAACAGTTTTTTTTAGTGACCATTGCTATGCCTGCATCACTTAAATAGTCCGACAACAATTAATACAATGTCTCACTAATGTACATTAGAGAAATTAATGATATTAATTGTTCAAATTTTAATACTAATTACACTGGTCGGCAATGAACATATCATATCGATCGTTTAAATAATAATTACGATTTAATGTTAAACTTTTCTTATACAAATTTCCTCGAAACTGTACGCCATTTCGTTCAATAACCTTTTTAATATTATATTATTTGTTCTGAAATGCAACGATATCTTCCGATAAAATCAAGTTTGCCAGATCGGTTAGAGGGAAAAAAATTATAAGTCCTTTCCATTAACTTCATTGAAATTTTTGTGAAATATCCTTCCACCAACACAGCAACACAACTAGCTTTAAACAGTTTGTATTTAATTACTTCTTATAACAGAAAATCATAAATATTTTTTAGATATAAATTTTAGTTAATTTTTTTAAATAGCTACAATGTGTCCCTCCCTAAAATTATTTATGGATTCTACTTTCCACTACTTTAAATATCAGATTATTTCATGTTCATGCAGGACTTGAACAAAAATTTAATTAAATTAATAAAAATAAAACAAGTACATAATATTTTTGAAACGTAGCTGTTGAAATTTTCATGGTCTTAAGATATTTTAAATGTCACAAATTTCACTGATATGAGCCCTCGAAAACCTATAAAGTCATATACACATACATTTAAGTAAACAACTTTTTTTGGTCATTAAACACGCATACCACGCACGAATTTATACAGCCAGCTTAACTTTATGAATGTATTGCTGGAATGAGTGCCTGCTTGTGAGCGTATTGAATAATGCAAGCAAGGATACAACCATACAACAAACGCATACATACATACATAGATATATTAAATACAAGCAAAAACACATATAATAAAGCTGGATTTGAGCATTTAAGGGATATTGGCATAAACAAATGTTTATAATCAGACTTATAATTTGTGCTATAAATTCATATAAATATCAACACATAAAGAAACGAGAATGAGAACAGGACATTAAATTCAAAGGATGTGAATAAAAATCATTCATGTTAGTATTTGTGTAGGAATGAATGTAAGCACAACAAAATGGAAGGTATTAATGTCTTAAAATAATAAGACATCCTAATGATGTTAAAACTTGACAAATTTTAAAGAAGCCAAAAAAAATAGTCATAAATAGTGGCAATACATTTTCAAATGTATTCTATTCAAAGCTGCATCAGTGTTTTATGAAATAAACCGTTTCCTGTCGTGTGCTTACAAATTCAATTACTGTGTAACACAAAAAAGTTTTCATATATAGTTTTATTTACTAAAAACAGTAATAAAACTGATGACAAACTAAATGAGACTTGTTGTTACAAAAAAAAATATGACGAGAGTAAACCTAAACAACTCATGTTCAAAAAAATTGATATTTAATATTGCAAAACTTCCGTTTAAATTAAATATTTACTTGAAACTTTTTCATTTCTTCACTTCTCATGTTGACGCAGTGCTTCCAGTAATTAAATATCCAATTCTGTGAAAAAAAAGTCATAAAGATTTTGAGTTCATTTGCTTGACTTTATTAAACTTTCATTTTCAGCTTTCATGTCAACTAACAAGCAAACAAACAAACAAACAAATAACATGTCATTGAAACAGTTTCATATTTAATGTGGCTTAAATAAAAATTATTGTGGACAATATGACAATTTAATACTTTCGGTTTTCTTACTGACGGCGTACAGTGGGAAAACTTGACCAATATGTGTATTAATTTTTATAGAATCCAAATAACTAATTTAAAGTTTTCTTTTTGACAAAGATATTTAATTATTCAGTTTTAAGTTTGTTGTTAATTTCATTTTTGAATTAAATTATAATCTTATTAGAAAAAAAAAATCTTGATGGTTGGGGGTGGTGTTGGCTGAAGTGGTTAGAGCGTTGACTACTAAGCAAACAATGACTTGGGGCCTGGGTTCAAACCCTGGCCGGAGCAAGTCAATCAACATCATTAATTTCTCTAATGTACATTAGTGAGACATTGTATTAAGTGTTGTCGGACTATTTAAGTGATGAAGGCATAGCACTGGTCACTAAAAAACTGTTCCGACAGCGATTGATGCTGCTGTTTCAAGCTAATGTACACAACACCGTCCTCCTTCTTCGGTTAGCAGAAACATCGGCGAAGTAAAACAATTAATAAAATGCCTGCTAATACAGCTTAACAAAGTCAATGCGTCTACTTAACACTGGAGGCGCCTCAACACTGCCTTAAAAATTAACATAACGCGCAAAGCAGAGTTGTGAAAGAGTTAAGTCTTCTAAATTTTCAACATCTACCTTCTCTACCCTATCCCTCTTCCTTAGTTTCGGCACAGTGCTCTGCATACGTAGGGGTCATCCCCTGAGTGTTGGTCCTAATTAAAAAAAAAAAAAAATAGAACAGAGAGAGAAAAATTGGTCTGTACGGAAGGTTTAAGTGACATGATGTTTCCAGACTGACTGCAGACTCATCATCAGCGTTGCATACCGATTTTTTAACAGTAAAAAACTTTTTGATTTATGTCCGGTTTCTATAATACAAATAATTAGTTTGAGTACAAAAATTTTTATGAAAACCACTCAGTTTATTGAGTGATTCCCATACAAAATTTCTACACAAGTCAGTTGACTACATTGTGGAAAAGGCACCTTAATATCAAAGTTTAATAGACGCTTTCTGAGTTTTATTTAATCCATTTCTTTAACCAGAGAAAATAGATTAAGTGACTACGATTACTAAAACTCCATAACATTAATTAAAATGTTATTATAAAATTTTTTTGAGTACCACGATTCAGGGGATGATGCCTACTAATGGAGTGCATTATGGCAGAACTTGGGAGAAAGATATAGGGTATGGCGAAGGCCTAGAATGCCTAATTTTTTTTCAACTCTGCTTTTGCGCGTTTTATTAACTTTAGAGCCTCTGGTGTTAAGTAGAGACATTGCATAAGCTGTATAAGCAGTCGTTAAATCAATTGTTTTACTTTTCCCACGAGGGAGGGCGCAGCCACAACAACTTAATCGCTACCGGGACAGATTTTAGTGCCTTCATTATTTAAACAATCCAATAAACGTTAATACAACGCCACACTAATGCACATTAGAGAAATTTGTCATGTTAAGTGACTTTTTCTGACCAGGGATCGAACCTAGATCCAAGGTAATAGTTTGCATTTAGTCAACGCGCTAATCATTTCATCTAACAGCTCCCTCAAGTCAAAAGTGCTTGTATGAAGAAGTTATATTTTACAATATTTAACCCTGTATGGTAAGCCGTAGAATTTAACAGAGCCCTATTAACAGATTAACATTGCTCTGTTGGCATATTAAAATAGTGAGTGCACTAAATTTTAATTGTTTTTTTTTCTTTTTTGAGGAAAGCACATTGTTTTTTAGGAAGGAGCCAACATGGATGTAAGAAACGATGGAAAATCGTGGATCCTTATCCTTTACCTTTAGTACTCTACAAGATCATCTAGTTAAATTTTTAAAGAGTTTGACTAGAAACGAATTATATTTTTTTAGGAAAGAGCCAACTTTGGCAAACAAAAAATAAAGAGATTTTTAGGTGACGTATTCATCGACTAGATGATATACAGTACAACCTCTCTAATCGGGAGCGGGAAAAGATAATGGGATTTTTAGGTGAGGTAGTCATTTACTAGATGCTATAGTTGATAGTTGAATTTTTTTAACAGATCAAATTGGAACGATCAGTTGATCACATATTTTTTAGTCTGAAGCCAACATAAGCAAGAGCCTACAATGAGAGTTTTTAACAGTTTCTGTTTTCAACAACTCAACAAAAATCTCTTCAGCAATAAATATTTCCGACCACCACCTAGCAAAGTTGTTCCCACAGTTCAGCAGGACTTTAATGACATTTGAAGCTCATCATGAAATGAATGAGTTCGTTTATATCCAAAGAACTGAAATTGTAGCATTCATATATTGCAAGATTTTACTGGGGATGTTGTTGGTAACTTCCATTAAGTGTATGTGACAAGAATTTTTAAATTTCTTTCATTTCAGTTCATGATATACCATTAAATAACTGCTCTGTAGGATATACTATACCACTTACTACTATTATACAACCGTAACAGAGTGTATTTTTGTTTTATTAAGTTTTGAAAAATTGTATTATTACCGAGACATGTTGATGTCTAGTATAAAAATGAATTCACTATTTCAACAATGATAATAGGAAAATTAAGAAGGACATATAACATGAAAAAAAAAATAAATAAAGTGAACAAGTGTTGTTACTGCCTCATTTCCGTTTAATGAGATAATCTGCTCTTATGGCTGCAGCAACAGCAACAGCAACCAACCATACACAACAACGGAAACTTGGGTATGTTTTCTGTAATTTATCGTTGTAATTGTTGAATTTTTTCGGAATGAACAAAATCTTGCAATGACTTTTTACTCCGGTGTTGTTTACTATTTTCTGCCACAACTCAACCCCACCATTTTTGGGGGGCTTTCATATGCTCTTGTCTGCTTTTGAATTTAAACACACTAAAATGTGAGGTTGCTATTGGTTTTTTTTTTTTTTCGTTAGTAGCATGTCGTTCCTCTGTTGATTTGTAGGCCTCTTTTAATAACGCATCCATCGTGTTCTTCCTCTCTTTACACTTGCCTAACATCTCATGGCATGATAATGTGCATTAAATGAAGCATGTTTTTAGGAAGATTTATTTGATTGCTTTATTTGTTGCCATATTACGTACAGCTGTTCATTGTACAAAAAAAATTAGAAGTTAGCTACCAAAAGCAATGATATATGGCAGATAATAAATGACTTGAGGAATTTTGGAATAAAAAACGGAAAAAAAGAAATAAAAATTGCATTTGAGCCGAAAATGTTGTAATATTTTAATTTTAAAAGAAGAATATTTTACTATAAAGAAGATGTTGTATAGAAAAATATTTGCTACTTAAAAACAGGATGTAGCAAGAGGAAGCAAGGCATGTTGCAAGTGGTAGCTTCCTTTATACATATTCACAAAAGAGGGATTTAACTCCATTTGTCTCTTGAGGTGCTTTTTCTTTTCAAAGTCAGTTTGTACAGAAAATAAAAATTATATTCATATGAAATGATAATATTGAAATTTTCTAATGTTTTGGAAGATGTTTGTTACATTCCTTTATCGATATTTGTAGATGAGTGTCCTTGTGATGGTTGTCATGCTTTGAACATTCTTCTTTTTTATGTAGAAACAACTCAAAAATAATGTCCATTGTTTCACATGTTGAAAAGTATAAGTAGCTGAGTTTATGTGATAAAATTGCTTAATTCAGCAGGTGCTGTAAGCGATAAGTTTTAATTGCAATGAATCCTGAGACATTTTACATGCAAACAAATAAAAAAAACTTTATATGTTTACAGAAATCTTTTTGAGTAAACCTTTTAAAAATGATATTTAAGAGTATCGAAGCCTTTAGCCCGCTGGCGTTTAATTTTTGGGAAGTGTATTCGCAGTCAAATGAGAACTGCTTAGCAGGATCAACAACCACTTAGAAAAGAAATGAATCACTTAAAAACATTGGAATATGGCGTCCGTGGTGATATTTTTACTCATTTTTAGATAAACGCTGAACTAGTTTTTAGGAAATATTTTATTAACTCCCAAAAGTACCAAAAGTTAAAATTTGTTACATTTTCATAGCTTTATAAAGGCCCAATACATTAATCTGTGTCACATATTATCCGTCAACGAAATTTCATTCAAATCTTTAAAGAAGATTTCTCAAGAGAAAAAGTACTAAAAGTAAAAAGGTATCATAAGTAAAAAAAATTAACCAGGTTTTTCTCATTTCAGCTTAAGAAGAAAGCATGTTAATTTATAAAAATATTAGTACAAAAATAAAAAGTTCCAAAAGTAATAATTTTTTACTTTTTTACCCCTTCAAAAGTACCCTATGCATTAATCTGGGTGGCATGCTATCGGCCAAAAAAGTTTCATCCAAATCCATTAAGAGAATTTTTCAACAGAAAAAGTACTAAAAGTATCAAAAGTAATAAAGTACCAGTATTTTCTCATTTCAGCCCCAGAAAGTAAGTTAATTAATCGAAATTTATAAAAAAAATTTCCCTCTTTTATCCCTTAAAAAGTACTCTATATTTTAATCTGGTGCACTAAATTTCATTCAAATCGATTGAGCGGGTTTCGCGGTGTAGTGGAACAATCATCCAAACATTTAAATCTTCAAATATTAGTAGGATCGTATATTAATAAAAAACAAATAAATTGTGCCAACGCGTAAGCCGCAAATACGAATACAATGAAATTTCTTCATTAACAATTTTTCCATATAAGAAACTTCCTTTTGAAAAACTTTAATTAAAAATTTTTTTTTTTTGCATTTATTTGAAATGTTTTTCTAAAAGTTCCGAAAAGAAAAAAAGACATCCTGCAATTGCCAGACAACATTTTTTTCAAACTTTAATACCATCATCGCATATAAATTAATAAAAAGAAAAAAATCTAAAATAATTTAATGCGATTTTAATAAAAATAAACAAATTCCACGAATTCTCAAGCAAATTTGTTCAAAAATATATAATTTTTTTTTTACTTCAAACAATTACTGGCGAAATTACAGCGCCACACCACTATTTTCGCATCACAATAAAAAAAAAAAAAAACAAAGAAAAAAAAGGATAAAGGATAAACATTAATGAATGAACACAATAATAAAAATATTTTTATATTCATATTATTCCTCGAAATTTGGGATTACTCTGGCTGGCAAATTCAGTTAAGAACATAAAAAGTTATCTGGATGTTAGAGCGAGCACAAGGATGAAACAAATAACTGAAAGAACGCAATTGTTTTACGCACGAATGAACATTAATGAAACGTTACAATAACTGAAATTTATTTAATAAGAATTAAGGCAGCGTTGGAAGAAACGATGTGTCGAAATTAAAGTTAAAGCGCTGCTTTTCATGAGACACCACTTCAAATTACAGCTGGGTGGCGAATTGAAAAAAAAAAAAAACAAAAAGAAACACGATTAAACATTATTTATTTATTTTTTTTTTTTTTTGCAATAATAAATAATAAATCATGTAAAAGAAAATTTTGCTTTTAATAAAAATTGTTTGGCCAATTATTGGAATATTTTTAAAAAGATTTTGGTTACAAATAGTAATTTTGAAGAAGGAATGGTAGAAACATCGCTCAGCACTTACATGGGTATATTAACAAAAAAAAAATCTCAAAGCGAAAATTTATTTAATAGAATTTCAACAACTTCTTGAATAATTATTATTTCCTTCTTTTTGATACGCATTGAATTTTCTCTTTTTAACAACTAATAGATAACTAAGACTACTACAATACCTCTCTCTCCCTCTCTCTCTTGCCTGGCTAACAAAATATGGCAGGAGAAGGCATAATAATAATCTTCTAAATGAATCTTCACAAGGCTTTAAGACACACGTACAAGTGCACACAGCTTGTGTTTAATCAATAAAACCGCATGGGGTGTACGTTTTAGTACTTGTCTCAATTCCTTTTATTTTTTCTTGTTGCTCATAACAAACATTCATTGTTTATGTTGCTTAAGGTTTGTCCGTATGTGCACATGAGTTTCATTATATCCTTCAGTACTTCCGTTTTTTGTGGTTCTAAATGTCATGTTGTTACGCGGTTATATTGGTTATAGAGTACTAAGATTTCTAAAACGCGCATGCATACACACACATAATAAAAAGATCCATTTATTTTATGAATTATTGTAAATATTTTTCTTCCTTATGTTTTTGTTTGTTGTTGAATAAGTTAAAATTTTTCCTGACACCTAGTATCACACAGAGCATATAATTGTATAATTTATTTCAGAGTTTAATTGTAATTTAATAAAAAAAAAGGGGCGACACAAACAAATATTCAAAATTCGTGTTGTTTTCAAATTTTATTGGTATTTTGCTGTAAACTATTTTTTTAATTAAACTATGAATTTTTATTCGAACTGAGTGATGTTTAATCAACGAAATTTTGATTTGTCAGACTTAAGTTCCTTTTCTCTAAATTTATTTTTTTTTATAAAAATAAATTATTATTTTTATTAGAAAGAAAAATCTAGAAACTCGTAATAATTGAACAGACAAAGAAAAATTAGAGAGCGCGGAGGATGAACTGACATTATGATGTTTCGAGATGAGACGGTTGATTATATAGAAAATCTTTTATTATTATTATTATTACGAATAAACGCAATCATCATTCGAACCCATATTGATTTACATATGTAGAAAATCAATTGTAAGAAGTATCGTTTTAGGAAATGACATGACGGAATAAGTATTTTATAGCGGTGTCGAAGTCCGTCTATGCATGCGAATCTTACAAAAATTAGTGAGCAGTAAAAAAATTTTTTTTAGAAAAATTAGAGAATAACTTTTTCAGTTTAAAAGGCTTTGGAAATTTTCAAAAATATGACTAAAATCTATTGATAATTTGCTATAAGCAACAATGAATTGCACACATGCTTAACATATCAGTTATAGAAACGTATTTTAATAAAATTTCGAGAATATCTTATTCTCGCTTAGCTCGCCTTGCTTCGCTACTCTCATTCTTATAAATTTATTAATCCTTTTAATATTTTATTATATTAAGAAACTTAATAATAAATTTTGCTAAAAACACACTTAACACACTTTTGAATTAAATAGATGACATGTTTTTACTGCTCAAGGCTCAGAATGGCGTGAAAATAGTCATACTTCCCACAGCTACGATAGGAGTATGCATCGAACAACTGCAAAAAAAGTTTCCAGTGGATCTCTTTACAATATATGTACGTGTACACATGTGTGTACATTAAGCCAACAAATCCTGCAGATGTTTGTTTGCAGCTCATTGCTGCAAATGTATTCAACATAAAACTAAATGTTCTTATGGAACAAACTTTAAATCAATAGAAATGTATTTAATCATGGTTTCACATAACACACGCACAAACACACACACAGAGAGAGATGATGTTTTGGCTTTTAATCTTGCTTTACTTACAGCTTAAATATTATTCTTTCTGGAAAAAAAAACACTTAAGTTTTTAGTGGTTTTCCGGTTTCCGCTACAAACTTCCTTCTATTTAAACCAAACTCAAATATCTATTAAAAATTTTCTATCTTTCTTTCATATGAAATTTCAAAAACTTTTAAATGTACTTAACTACTCTGTTACAAATAAGCTTTCTTTTGGCTCTACAGTTTATATCTTACAACAGAGTTTGTTCAGCAAAAACCAAAATAACAGAGAGAAAAAAACCAAAATGTTCTTTTGGTTTTATACTTTTATTTGCTTTATTTCGGTACTTTGGGCAATAAGTCATTCAGTCATTGGTCAGTAGAATTTATTCTTGTAGAACAAAATCTAGTTTTTCTTATTTAAAGTTGTTTAAGCTCGTGTGTCTTGTATATGAGTAGTCAATTTACTGCTTTAAACTTTGGCCATACACAACTCTCATCTCATGTAAAGACTTTGTGTTGCTGTTGTTTTATTTTTTCTTCTATTATCAAAAATAATTTCAGTAAGAAAATTTTGGTTTTTGTGAAATTTTATCTAGAAAATTTGTCTTTTGGGATTCTTTCATTTTGTTTTTTTTTCTTCTTCGTCTTAACAAAACAATGACCATCAAAAGTCTAATTGCTGAGCAAACTTTTCTTTACAATAAAACGATGGATGACAAGTTGATGAAATGGTCTTATTTTACACAAGAGCCTTTCAACTCAAAATGTATGTAAAAGAGTCACCTCTTGTTCAAATATACTTTTTGTTAAGTACAAATAAAGCAAAAATAAAACTTTATTTCTTATCAAAACTGAGGCAACCTTTAAGAATGTCGTTTCATTAGGAAATCTTTGCAATTGCAAACAAAATGAAAGGAAGAAAGGAAAAAAGTTGTAGTTTTTGGCAAACATTGATGATGAAAATTTAGTTTTCCTTTTTGTTAGAAATTTTTAAACTTTTATACTTGAAGTGAATGGTAGTGGAAAACTTTTAAAGATCTGGGATGGTAAAGCGATCACTTGATTAAATTCATTAAAGAAATTCAAAATGATTTTTATATTTTACAAATATCTAAAATAATTTTAAAGTTTGATCCTGTTCACTATTCAAAGAAAAATAATCGAAATATTTTGGCATGTGGCATTTTTTTGTTGTCATTTGCAGATGTTGGTAATTTGCTGCATATGTTGAAATTGTACGAGCAAATTGGGATTTTGATTTGGATTCAGCTCTTTAAAATACATGTTAGGTTTTTTTCCGCCCATATAAACCTTTTGAGAAACTCCTCTTAACACGTTAGCGGACAGTAGAAATTAGTTGTTGGCAAGTGAAGGGAATATTGCTACATATGCCGTCATGCATTTCTAGGAAACTTTTTTGAAACTATATGTGATAACGGTTTGTATTTCAATTTAAATCTTACTAATTGCCCATATGTGAAAATAAAATGATTTTTAAAGGGACGTTTAAATTATATTTCAATCCTTTACTCGTATAAGGCATTTCGCGTCGACATACGCAGTTTTGTCTATATACCTGAAATAATGAATGACGGCATTTCCCGTCAAGTCCTTATATTTGCAAAGTTTTCGAAGGCATATGCCGGCTTGTCCGCCAACGTGTTAAAGTATTTTTCATCGCACTTCCTCATAGAACTGGGTTCATAGATTCACATTCTACATTTCCTATGAGAAAACTTTTAAAGGATTTGGTTAGTTCAATTTTGAAAATTTGAAGAAAAGTCTGTGTTTGGGTTTTGTTAATAAATTTGAAAGGAAGTTGAAAAGTAGTTCCACAATTTTATAAATTACTAGATGACCCGGCAAACTTTGTTTTGCCATACAAAATATTTCTAGTGTATATTTTGGGTGTTATATAAAAAATAGCGAATGTATTGTAAGTGTGTGACGATGACCGACGATGAAAAAATACCAAACAATAATTTTGTTCTTTTTGAAATACGAACGAAGACGATTCTCCTACATGAGGCGGACTTGGCACCAGCTGTCATTCAACAACAAAAATAATTATGAGGCGGACATAGCGCCATCTGTTGGGTTAATAGTTTAGTAAATACAGACATTGCCCCCTTCCTCCCATCCTCGTGCCCCTTGCGGTTTGAAAAATTCTACGTACAATAACAGCAGCCTCTTTGTATATCCGAAATCAGCGAATTCACAAAGATCTAGACGTTCCGTTGGTGAAGACAGTATTTTCAAAACACGCGAAAAAAATACATAGAAAAACTTGAGTTGCACCCAAATCCACTTGCGCGCAATATTTTAAATTATAGAGACCACATCCGGTTGAGAAGGAGGGACACTCTTTCTCTATTGCCTGCGGAGTTGTGAAGCTTTAATTTGTTGCAATTCTTTCGTTTTGATGGATTTCCAAAAATTAGCCGAACGCTGCAAATAAACAATCGCTTTAATACTGAATATTTAGCTTTTGCTTTTTTAAGTTTTCTTTAAAATATGTATGTATGCCCGTGTATATTTTTGAGCAAAAATTTCTTTAATTTTTTTTTTTTAATCTTCTTTCTGTTTTTTAAATTCACTGAGAACTAATAGCGGGAATAATTTTTCAATTGAGAAATAAAAATTTCACGGGAACAAAAATTCCACTTGTTAATAACAATAGGGGTGATTATTTCATATTTTCCCAATTTTAATTTCATATTCTAAACAAAATTTTTCATTATCCATTTCTGGCCTGAACAGAAAGAGGTTTGAACGGAAAAAAAGAAAATACATAATTAAATCGGAAACCCAATTTCACGTACAGATGGACAGACGGACTTCTTTCATCCATCTTCCCCTATAAGGATCCAGGCTATATACATATATGAAAAAAATAGAGTTATTTAAAATTGTAAATTGAAGCATTCACAAGTTTTAAATGAGATGCATTTTTTTCGCCAATTTTTTTTGAGACATGTTAAAACTTTTTTTTATATTTCTATTCCACAATAAAAGATTTTTCAAGTTATGATTATTTCTAAGCGAATACCCATTCATGTTATCAATCATTTAAGCGCTTGTAAAATCTCTTTTTTATCAGATTGATCTGATAAAATTTGTCATTAACTTGGCAGTGTTGTGACTCAACTTCCGCCTTCGATGTTGTAAATTTAAATTAAATAAAATATTTTAAATGTTCTACGAAATTTCATTAAAATCGGACAGCCCATTTAGAAATTTTCATTTTAGTCAAAATCACTCACTGTGCAATCTGCATTATACCGCGAGAAATGGGCATTGTTCGCTGGCTGTTGATAATTTTCTCTATATTTTCAAGAAATCATCTAACATTTTATTTCAATAATTTTCTGAATAGTTAAATGTCAATTTTATAAAAATAACTTTATCAATCTCTAAGGATTGCAATTCTTAATAATTGTTTAAATTTTAGATCTACAAAAACTGACACATGGTTTTTCCTTTAAAAAATTATAAAAAAAATGAAAACATCCGCTATAAAGAAATTAAAGTTTGTAAAAAAATAAGTCGTTTAGCCAACTTAGAGATAAATAAAAATTTTTTTATTAACATCATTAGCCCACTTTTCTGTCACATTGTCTTTCTTAATTTAAAAATTCAAACAAATTTATTGCAATTTCGTTTATATTAAAATAAGAAGAATTTTCTTTTAATTTTCAGTTATTTTTTCGTACTTAAGAATTTAATTTCATGGAAAATATTTTCATCTTATTTTACGCTGTTATTGCTGTTTCTGTTGTTCTTGTTGTTGTCATTTATATATAAATTTTAATTGTGTTGTTAATTTTCCAAACAGTAGCAGTAGAGGAAAATGAGTAAAATAGTTTCCTAAGGAATTTGTTGTTGTTTTTTTTTTTTTTTTTTGTTACTTTGTTTGTTTGTAATTTGCATTCAGTTGTTTGCATCTTATGTCCAATTTTCTACTTTATTTCTTTTTACTCCAGCAGCATAACTTTATCTTCATCCCTTAGGAACCAAAGAGTTTAGTTTAAGATTATCATGGCATCAGTCTCCAAAGGATTTTGCATTACAGTCTTGGTTTTCTGTTCAACATTTACATTTACAACAGCATGACACGATCCTGCTTCAGTTTGTCCCCTATTGTTGTATGAATGTATGTGCATACGTTGGACTTGAGTGTTTAGAAGAGTTTATTGCCTGCTATTGCAGTTGTTGTAAAATGTTTTTATTCCAATTGTAAAATTTTTAAAATATTAAATAAACAGAGAAATGTTAGAAACGTGTAAAGGAGTGCGGTTTACTTTGTAATTAGTTTGTGTTTTATGAATTTTACTATCGGGTATCTGCTGGTTTTAGGGTTCTTTTTGTTTTACTTTGTTTTTAGCAAAATTGCAAATTGTTAATTTAAATTAGTTAAATAAAATATTGTGGTTTTTGGCACTAAGAATAAAAGCGAACAGTTTATAGTGAAAAATAATTTGTACAAAATATATTAAAAAATTGTTTTTATTCATAAGCAATGTCTTCTATGCTGAGACTTTGTTCATAGGAAACTGGCAATCGATGATAAATTTTGATGTTTTTTTATTGATTGGGATCCGTCACTTTGGCCTCAGGTAGTCATAGTTAGGGCAAATAAAAGAAGAGATCACGAAAATCGTAGCAAAGGGTATTTTTTATAGAGATATAGAACTTTGAAATGGAATAAATAAAAGATGAAATTTTTAAATTGACATGAAATTTATTTTATGCGAAAGATAATCTGCTGGCATTGCAAATTAAATATGACTTCTAGAATATGACCGCCACGTCTGTGTCGGACGTAGTCTAATCTGAAGGTCCAATTTTCGATGACATTTTCCAACATTTGTGGCCGTATATCTGTCAACAATTTCGGGCTTATCGGCTTCACATATCCCCACAGAAAATAGTTTAGTGGCTTTAAATCGCACGATCTTGGAGGCCGATTCACGGGTCCGAAACGTGAAATTATGCTGTTGCACATCATGGTTGTTCTATTGATGACAAAGAAGTTATTAATCATGGCTTTATAGCGGTCAACTTTTACTGTAATCTTCTGAACAGCATCGTTTTTAAAGAAGAGGGACCAATGATTCCACCAGCCCATAAATCACCCAACTAGTCCGTTTATCTGGATGTGATGGTGTCTCAACATACACTTGAGGATTATCATCACTCCAAATACGGCAGTTACGTTTATTGACGTATACATTCAAACAAAAATTGGTTTCATCGCTAAACGATGAATCAATAATGAAAACGGCGATACTTATTTCGAGCAGAACCATGATTTTCAAAATAAAGTTGCACAATTCGGAAGCGCTGTTCAGGCGTCAGTTTATTTATGTTGAAATGCCAAACCAAACGAAACATCTATCATTTGATAGCTGACAAAATGGCCGTCAGTTAAAAAAGTGTTGGCATCTTAAAGTTATATACCTCTACAAAAAAACACCCTTTATTAAGTCACCAGAATTAATTTAAAATGTTTTGATGTTTCCAACTAAAAAAATCGTATACTAGATAAAAATGTAATTGGAAAATTAAATTTGAAAAAGTCTATGATTTTTTGTAAAAAAACTTTGCGTACTCAGATGAATTATTAATAAATCAATTAAAGTTTTAATCGAAAACAAATTTTGCGTTTTTCAATGTATTCTAATAAAACTATTTAGGGACTATGATTCAAAAATAAAATAGATTTCAAAAGTGTTTTAGTACAAAATTTCAATATAAATGTTTCTTAAAATTTTAAACTAAAATTAAAACTATTAAATTTTTGAAATTCTCTTTATACTTGAAAAAATAGCGAGTAACCATTTCACAATTTCATAACTTTAGTAAAACAAAAATTGTTCGAAAACTTTTCATACGAGAACAACATAAAACTGACTTTCTTTTAAATTTATTGTTTTCATTTTTTTTTTTTTACTTCACTTTAAACTGAAATAAATTATAAGAAAAAGAAAAAAAACTCTCAACAAACTCTTGCATGTAACTTGAAAGTTGTAATTTTTAAAAATCACCTTTTAAGCTGGATTAATGTTCTATAAACTTTAGTTTTGCTCATTTCCTCCCTCCTTCTCTTCCCAGCCACCCAGCCTAACTTCTTAGTAAATCGACAATTTTTTGTTTTTGCTCAAAAATTCTAGTCACATTCTGTCCGAAGAACAACAGAACAATACAAATAATAAAATCATAATCACTTGGATCAACACAATCATTAACACTGTTGTCATCGCTATGACACCGAAAGGTAAAGAAAATCACCTTTAAATCCGAATATTAATGCCATGACAAAAAGATTGCTAAAAAAAAATTTATATAAAGAAAAGCATCTTTGTATTCCACTGTTGCATTAGAGCAGAAAACTTAGTTCTTTAACACCTACACATACACACACACACACACAAACAAATAAACTTATTCATACATATACACAAAATTAAAACAAAACAAACACCTAAATAAGTATAAAAAAATGTTTTAAAACTTCAGACTTCAAAAGATAATTGCAGCAATAACTCAAATGAGATTTAAACGCAATGACAATAACAACAACAGCAGCAGCAGCAGCAATGACAAACAGAAAAGAGAAATAACACAGCAACAGTAACAACAAGCAGCAGCAGCAGTAGAAGGAATTTATAACAAAAATGACAATATCTACAAAATTGCACACAAACACGATACTCAAACACCCACACACATATACATACACTCACCTGCTCGTCCTGAAAGAAAATTCTTCAAGTATGTGTGTGTGTGTGTCTAGATAATGTGAAACATTTAACAGTCACAAACTTCTTTTGTTTTTTCGTTGCACGTGTACACTAACTCATCAAGTAACTCGCTGGATGGAGTATGACGTTGCAGATTAAACAGATGATGAAGGTGATTACAATGCTGCTACTGCTACTGCTGCTGCTGTTGCTATTTCTGTTGCCTGCTCACTAGACTGTGAAGTCTTGCCGCAGCAAACCATAATATATGTATAAAAAAACAAAAAGGTCATTGTGGAAAACAATAAGTATAATGTCTTTGCGGGAGGCAAATGTTAAACCAGCTTTGCAAGTATTATAATTCAGCTTTCTTATGTTTTTCTTCTACTCATTGTCAAATCTTAAAATGTTTCTCTTATAACATTGTGAAAGATCAGGTGCAAAGGAAATCCATAAAAATTTCTTAATAGCAAAAAAAAATAATATAAAATAAATGAATAAGGAAAGCAAAGTGCAAACATCAAAAATTCTCTATGAAAAAAGATATTTAAAATAGTACAGTGTAGTCGAAAAGTATTAATTTAGATAAAATTAAAATTTAAGAATAAAAAAAATTTAGAAATTCCATTTTCTTTTGTTGCCACAAAAACTTCCAAAACGTCAATTGCTTTGTGTTTGAACAAAGCATCACATTTCCTAACGCCGCAGTACAATAATTATACAATGTATACCATTTCAAAACGCCGCCGCCAAGTATTTTTAACGCTGTTTGCACATGTATGTGATTTAAATACAGTAGCAATACTGTATAGAATCTTTGTATACGAACGTTTTGAAAGTTTTCCAGGGTATTTTCTTTGGCAAAGCTTTTAATATGCAGTGCAGGATTTGATTTGTTCAGACTGTGATCATGTACAGGAATCATACAAAATTTAGACATTTTAGCTGTAAGACTTTTTGCAAAGAGATACCACTTGTAGTGAATCTAACACATTTTTCAATTTGATTTATTTTGAAAAAATATTGAATATTTAATAGAAAATGTTTTAACAGCAATTTATTCACCCATTAAGGGGCTGTTCACATTTTACATAACGCTGTTTTCGGTGATTTCATACCCTCCCGCTCCTTCGTAACGCTTTTTACATATTTTTCAGTGCAAAATTTACAATCCGTAAGAAATCTGTAACCCCCTGCCCACCCCTTCGAGCGTTACAAAGCCCCTATCGCGTATGTGACACATTTCACTCAGATTTCGTTTATTTTATATTTTTATTATAAAGTGTTGAATTTTTTTATAACTGTAGGCTTTTCTTTGAAGCAAATCTAACATTAAACTTTTTTGATTAAAATGCAATGCTCTTGGTAAAAATATTTTTGTGCCGCTCCTTAGTGTATGCAGGTTTTTTAGTAAGATACAGCCTTTGACCATTCCATTTTAAATTTTGAATATGATTTAATTTTAAACAAAATTTTGGTTGTTCTGTTTTCTGACGATGTAAATTATGGAATTAAAACAATTTTCGATCGGAATAGTATTTTCTGACATGGCGGTAAATTTAGTACTGAAATGTAATATACGTATTTGTTTATTTCAAGTATTAAAAAAGGTAAAATCTTTTCATGCGTTTATAAAAAAATTAAAAAAGATCTTCTAAAACTGTTAGCCATGACTCAGAACTCAAATCTGATCGGAGTTGGCATCAATTCAATTTTAAAACGCATAATGGAATCGACAATGATTATCGCTACAAACTTTATTTAATTAAAAAGTAAAATAACATGCATACTTTTAGGAGCGTAAGTAAAGTGAACTTTTCATGTCAATAAAAAAAGTTAATGTGAGCTTTGCTGCTAAAACTACTTTAAGCAACCGGTTATCACAAAGGGACCGAATCAACGGACCCAAGTGCGTCACGTCTCAGATGTGGCGCCCCTCGTAATCTAACCTTACCGGTTATTAAAATAATTATCGATGTAAAAACGCGACTACCCCGTATATTTGTGTGTTTGTGTATTAAATAAATAAACAGCTAAACCGGAAAACAACAAGATACGTCGTCAGAAATATGCAAATATATGCTCTAACTAATCAGTCAATCATTGATTATAAAATTATTAAAGCTGCGAGCAATCAGGGAATATATATAAAATAAATGTTCGAAGTTTTTGGAAAAATTTGGACAAAATTACTAAAAAATTAAAAAAAAAAAAAAGCAAAATACATGTGAAGAATTATAAGCAAAAATCAAATGTAGAAGAAAATTTGATTCTTTTACAACTCTGATATTGCGCGTTTTTGTTGATTTTTGAAGCAGTGTTACAGCATATCTGGTGTTAAGTACATGCTTAAATTTCTCTCAAGTAGTGGGAGCAGTCATTTTATCAACTGTTTTACTTCGCCCACGATCCTACTAACCGATGAATGAGGGCGCTGTGGTGAACATTAGCTGGGAACTGCATCAATTGCTGACTTCATCAATTCAACATTCCGACAACAGTTAATGCAATGCCACACTAATGTTAATTCGAGAAATTGAGGATGTTGTTTGACTTTTCTCTTACCAGGAATCGAACCCAGCTAATAAGTCATAGTTTTCTTTGTAATCAACGTGATAACCACTTCAGCCAATACCATCTAATTAATCTTTATGGTATATAATATAAGCAAATTTCTTAAATGTGCAGGTTATAAGAAATATATAAGTTTATGCTACAAAAATTAAAGTATTCAAAAATGTCAGCTAACAAATTAAAACCAAAATCCTTAAAAAATTCGGAAATGGATAAACATTTTACAGCATATATCCTGTTACCCTGCTAATAAATTTGAAAAGATCACTTCAAAGTGTTTTTACATCAAATAAGATACAAAGTTGATAAGAAATATTTTTTTATACATATTTTTCTCCCCAAATTTTATATGAACAGCTTTTAATTTTTAATATTAAAATCGCTTTAACTGAACAAACATTTTCTTTCAAAAAAAAAAAGAAAAACTACTAATAAAAATGTCGAAAACATTTGCGTTTACTATTCTTACCACATTTAGCTGTTCTGTCTTAGAAAAGATTAGTTAACACATTTTTGGGGAAAAAGTTTTAGTTGCAAATGTTACAACCTTTGATACGCATTACAAGAACAACAACATAAAAAAGTATTTTATTTTTACTGGTCTGTGTGCACAAGAAATATCCCCCACAGCATAAGTGCTCATTATGCAGGAGACGTTGCTGCCTGCCAAATGTTCGCACAGGTAACGATGATATTAAACAGTTTTTTTTTTCCCAAAATAAGGAAAAGTTTGTAATATTTTACTTAGAAACTCTGTGTTTTTTTTTTTTTTTGTGGTGTCACGAGACGCCGGCAGTTAAGAGTTATATAACAAAACTTAAAAGAAAATCCTCAGCCAATGTCAAGTGCTAAGAAACCATTTGCAAAAATTATTTTAAAAAAATTTATATTGCTCCAAAAAAAATATACAAAATATAAATAAATAAATAAAAGTTGCAACAGTCTGGTGCTTTTTTCTACAATTTCTAGTCACATGCGTTGCGTCCTTAAACAAAAAAAAAACATGTTTTTAAATTGTAAAAACTGTAGCAGCATAAAAGAAAGGATGCAAAAAAAAAAAGAATGTTTTCATTTTAACACGAAACTTTAGAGCAAATGATAGCAATAAACAAATCCCATTATACATGACGTATCAAAATACTATTTTCATACGTGAGTTGCCTTTTAAAAACAACTATTGAAAAAATGCTCACAAAATAAAAATGAAAAATTGGGGCTTTTGGAGTTCATTCATTCCCTTCACATATTTTTTTATATTTCCGATTGCTTTTCTGGGCGCTTTTGTTGTTGCACATATGTGATCTGTTTCAAAAATTCTATAACAGTTTTTCTCCTGTTTTTCCACTAGACTTGAGGTACAAGATTATGTGCTGATGATATGAAATTTTTTTTAGATGGTGTGTCATTTTGACAAAAGTGTTGATTTTAAAATAAGTTTCAGTTAAAAATGTATTTGTTTGGTATGGAGGCCTGGAGAGCAGATGCGTAAAATCAAGACGGTTACAGTTCTGACAAAATATTGAGTAGCGGGCACCGAGTATTTTCTATTTTATATTATTTTTGACGTCCGCAATACTCAGAAATAGTTATTTATTACTATCAGAGTTGTGTTTTTATAACCCGGCAAAAAATTATTATGTTTCTGGAAGCAGTAACAAAATTTCATGCTTTCGAGATGCGCAGTTTTGAAGCGCTTCCGAGGCTGCACAAAAAGAAAGCAGAGAGATCGCTCAACTTATTTTTAAGCACGTTGAAGTTGGTCGGTTGTTTACATTTAGTTGACACGAATAAAAAAGGAAACAGCGACTGGAAGATAAAATTAAATTTAGATGCTCTCTGCTTCTCGCTCTCTCTCTCTCTTATTTATTTAAACTTGAGTATTTGCCTACAGATGAATTATGTATGTTAGTAGATGACATAATCACACGAAGGCATAATTCAGATCATTCAAACATGATTTTAGCGCATTTTGGATGATGTGAAAGAAGCGCTCCTTTATGTAAAAAACAAGAGCTCCAAAGTGGGACATCGCGAACAAAAATCATGCATGTTCGAAGCGCTTTTCGCAACAAACCTGCTTCGGCCGAAGCAGTAGTTTTTGCTGGGAACTAAAACCATTGAAAACTGCACTGTAAGTCTGCACCTCAGTCCTTAGAACCAGGAGGCGCCCAGTACTTATACATGGCATTGTGTCAGAACTTGGAAGAAAGAAGAGATATTGTAGATACGTTAGATGGTGATATTGTAGAAGAAAATTTGATTCTTTTACAACTCTGATATTGCACGTTTTTGTTAATTTTTAAAGCAGTGTTGCTCTACCTCTGGTGTTAAGTAGACGCTTAAATTTCTCTCAAGTAGTGTGAGCAGTCATTTTATCAACTGTTTTACTTCGCCCACGATTCTGCTATTCGACGAATGAGGGCGCTGTGCTGAACATTAGGTGGGAACTGTATCAATTTGCTGCTTTCATCTCTTAAACAGTCCGACAACAGTTAATGCAATGCCACATTAACGTACATTCTATATAATATATGGCAAATTATCTGCCCGATATTAAAGATGTTTTAAAATGTACAAGGCATAGCTAAGGATATTTTTTTTTAAATTTTCAAAGTTTAAGCAACAATATCGTTTCAAAAAAGGCCAATTTCTTTTCGAATCGCAAGGCTATCTTGAAGCTTAATAAACTCTTTAACTAATTTCAAACAAAATTTTTGCGCCTGACGGAAAGTTAAAAAAAAAGACATGTGGCACTCGGGGACTGCCGCGGTAAAGCTTTTTTTTATCAACTTATGCAATATTATTATTATGTTTTGTTTAATAACTCCGTTGTTTTTCTGGCAATATTGTATGTTAATGAAATCAAAATCAATAGCATACTTTAGGGGTTAACATACATTGGTGGGATTTTTTAAATTTCTTTAGGAGCTTGTGATATTGTTAGATACAAATCTTATTTACGTCATTCACATTTTAACTATTAAGTTTAAGTCAAATAAAGTAAGAAATAGCATTTTATTTAATGATTCCTTTCGTACATCTTTCTACTTTACAGCAAATTAAAGTAAAACTTGATCTATTTACAAGGATTTGCAAGAAATTTAATTAATATTGAGCGCTATCAAATAATCAATATTTTTATACTACATTTGCATTATACTGATATCGTTAGAAAATAATTATACAAACAATTTTAAAACTAAAAAACAGATTCAATATTGAACTTAATGCGAACATTAAATTAAGGTAAAAAAAAAATTAAAAGTGCTTTTTCCAGTATATCTTTAGCAAAAGAAGCAATCAGGATGAATACAGCTACACAAAAACGAAAAAACTTTATTTAATTAAAAATTTTATTAAAAGGATGCTAAAGAAATAAATATTTACTACTAAAAACTATATTCCAATTTGAAGTCCTTTAAGCGCAAACTAAAAATTAAAAGTCAAAGATTGTGAAAGCTTTTCTCTCTTTCAAAAAAACCAAAAAATAAAAAACAATATACCACAATTTTACGCTCCAGCTGCTTTTATTAAATAATATAAAAGAAAAACCAAATTATTAACAAAAGACCGTTCCACTTTCAGAGAGAACCAACTAAATTAAAGTAAATTTTCTGCAACAAAAAATGACTAGAAAAACTGAAATACGAAAATAAATAAATAAAAAAAAGAAATAAATACAGAAAACGCAAAAAAAAAGTTAAAACCTAATTTAGCTAATGACAGATGAACAACCTGAATACAAGACTAAAGAAATAAATGAATAACAGCCTGACGGAGTGGACTGACTACCTCACTGGCTGTTGAATATAAAACTTTTTTTTTGCCGTCTTTCTGTTAGTGAAAGAAAAGAACTTTTGAAATAAAGAAGAACAAATAGTCTTAAAAACCTAAATAGTAAAAATAAATTAACAAACAAAATTATAGTAGAGGAGCACAACAACAAAAAAAAATATAAATAAATAAATTTAACATAAAAACACCTGAGAGTCAAATAAGGGCAAAGAAGAAAAACTTTTACTTTTTGAAAGGACTTTTACTTGAGAAAAAAATATCAGCTTACACAAAAGGAAAAAGTATATATGAAAAGAAAAGCATTATAATGGTTGTTGGAATAACACCATTTCTAGTAATGAAAAATGTTTGAAAATAATCTAATTTATAGAAACACTTCAGCTGATTTTGTTACAATCTGAGCCAAAATCGTTACATCAGTTAACGTTTAACTCGTCACGTAATAATTGGAGAATTGAAATGGCTATTACGTGAGAAGTTGTACCTTCACAGATGTAACGATTCGGGCTCTAAATTTATTTATTCAACAATTTGCTGTTGTTCATAATTTTTTGTACGATCGTGTGTTTATAATTTTAAATATGAAATCTTTGTCAGATTGTTACGTTGAGTCCTTAGCAAACGCTGATCTAAATGTGAGCTTCCGATCGCACCGATATCTAGTGTACATCGGCCAGTGGCTCCCATTGTAATCCTAGCCAATGCTAGACAGTCACGTACAATTAGCTCTGCTGTTGCAGACTTTTCCTAGGTACGGTGTACAAGTGACGCCCTACTTGATTAACATTATGGTAACTGGAGTATCCGCGTCCTGTTATTAGTGCAGTTCTCAACCATAAGTTTCTGCGGTTATATCTAAGAACAGCAGCACCCAATGGCTGCTTGGAGCATTTTATTTCTCTCTTTTGTCCTTCTCTTTGTATAAAATTCTAGAACTACATAATTAAATTCATAATCCATGGAACACTTATTTAGCTTGAGAACACTTTCATGCACTGATTTTGGGTACACATTCATCTACTGCATGCATCTAATCACCGACTGGATGGCTACAGATCTCACTTCACGCTTTCATCTAACTCTCACTCAATTAGATGCTCCGATCCGTGCATAAGCCCAACCATGTCTACTTGGTAGGCAAGACAAAAGATGATTCAACTGATTTAATTAAACATCTGATAGTGCTGTTCCGGACAAAAACAAAAATCATCACCAATGAAAATGCTTATGTCACTCAACATAATTAAACAATGAGTCATACCATCCACGCGAAGAGTCCGATGAAGCATTTTGACAACTCTACTTCTATTTCGCACAAAGAAATATTATGGTTGAGGCAACCATATTTAAAGACTAATATACTTACTTTGAATTTTATGATTGCTCCAAGTACCAGCCTATCAAAAGCGCATTTTACAATGGAATCATTGGCTACCATCTGATCTAATAGTCAAACAAATAACGTTGAACTCTTCGATCAGACTTGAAATAGCAGGTGCAGGTGGAAAAAGGCATTCAAAAATCATGCCAGAATACCGCTCACCCATATCATTGTCCGATAAAAATTTTGCTGTATTGTTATTGAGCTCATCTTCCCTCCATCAAAGGGATGTTCTAGAGATACGATTATATATGGACGGATCTAAATAGAGCATTGGAGAGGGCGGGGGCATATTTATTTCTCGCTGCTAAGTTCTCTATCAGGCGTTTATACAACTTCCAATTTAGTGTGTGAATGTCGAATGTCTGTAAACGAAATTGTGAGACACTCAAACCTGGAATTATTTTTGGTACAAGGAGGGCACAGCAATATACCCGGTAATGTTTTTGCAAACGAACTGGCCAAATGCGGAGCAGGAATGCATATTCGAGAAACGGATCTAATGGTCCCGTTGAAAACTGTACAGCTATGATTCAGTACAATATATTTGGAATTCTGCAGAACAGATAGTGTAATGAGGTTACCTACTTGATATCGAGGCTAATATGAACCCAATATGATTACAGTAGATCTAAGAGGACATCTCGTGGTCATATAAGCATTCTTGTTGCCGTCATTACAGGTCACTATTTTATAGGTCGTTATTAAATCTACCGTATAACGATTTCTGTAGAAGTTGTCACAATGAGGAGAAGATTGAGAGTGAGAAACAGCTCTTCTGTATTTGCCATACTCTCTCTGTAGAAAGATTGGCTTCTTTAGGTACTCCACTGCTAGAATCTCTAGCATCCCTATTGGACTGCGATAGTAGGCACATAAGATCGTTTAACCTGTCGCCGGGTTGGTTAAACACTAAACCGAATTGAAATGTGTAGATGAAATACATTAAATAACAGTTTTCGCTTCAGGTAACACAAAGGAACTGTTAAGACCCACCTGTGCCTGATCCATATTATTGAAGTGGTGACCTGTGTAACATAACAGAAGCATGCCACAACTATATATTGTTTGTGAGCACACGCCTATCAAAAGGATTTGATTATTTATAACATCTTTAGGTATATGGACAGCAATATTAATGTCTCTCAAGTTGGAGACAAAAAAAAAACTGTAAAAGGATTGGAGTCTACACATTTTCTCTTCTGAGTAAAGAGAGTGTGGTTATTTAGCAATTTAAAAAAAATTATTTAAAATAACTTAAGAAAACGAATAACTATAAAATTTTGTTTAAGAAAACGAAACGGAAACTGTGTAATTTTTAACTAGAGTTGTTGATTCAAATGTAAAAGTAGCTTATGGACTAGTTAGCTATTTAAGGACCCAACTTAAATAATGCTTTTTTTTGCAAGAAACCTAAAAATATATAGAAAAATTATAAAACAAAACATCATAAGCATATTAAAAAGGTGGGGGCCAGCAAATTGGTCTAAACTCTTGCAGAAAAACAAAAACTAGCAGCACGTACATAAGCAAGCATAACTTTAATTTTAGACAAAACCACACACCAGACATTTTAATGTTTCGAAATAAATACAAACACATTCTCATAGAAAGAAAATACCACACTACTCAAGACACACAAAAAGGAATACATGAATAACTGCAGCATCTAGCATTAGGCAAAAAAAAAAGGAAAACTATTATATATAATTTTGTCCTGAAGAAAAAATTTATACTCGTATGAGTAGCTGGTTGTTAACAATTGTTACCTTTTGTTTTGCACTTCAGTTTTGTTTTTTCTTCATCTTTACAACAGTCATGTCATTATGAATGCAAGTATGCAAAGCTTGTTATATTTTTAGGTTAGTCTAAACTACGAGTATCTTAACTGAGTCTGAGTTGTGGTGAACAGTGAAAAACAGTTTTGAGTTGAAAAATTTCATTATGGTCACAATATTATGTATTATAACCCAATATCAGTTTATTATATATTTTAAGGATTATAAATGAAGAAATACAAATAAGTTCACTGTGAATAAAAATCAAATCATGTGTATTTGAATTAAGTCAAAGTGGTTTTACGGAGACAACGAACATATTCATTGTGATAAACGAATTTGTTGCGAAACGAATTAAGTCGGCCTTAGGGGCGTTCCACATGTAACGTAACGCTCCAGGCGGTGGGAGGTTAAAGATTTGTTACGGATTGGAAATTTTGCACTGAAAAATTAGTAAAAAGCGTTACGAAGGGGAGGGGGGATGGGTATATCAATCTCTGAAAACAGCGCTACGTAATATATGCACAGCCCCTTATGTACTACAAAGAGCTGCAAAAAGTATGATCGAGCCGTCTCACTCACTAGCGCAACCAGATAGCAAAAAATCATCAGGATTTTGCGCTTTTGAATTAATTAAAAGTACTGTATGTATATATTTTTAGTTATGAACCACTTTTTAAAACATCATATAACACGAATGAGGACTATGAGCAACAACAACCACAATAGCACATGTATGTGTTTGGTATTAAAAAAAATTTGCTCGATCTTCGCGGCGTATTAAAAATTCTTATAAAAATGATGGAAGCATAATGTTTATTTCGATCTTGTGCGGAGTGGTTGCAACCATACCAACAATTATAAAAAAATATGTTTATAAATTTAAAATTGAGTATTTGAGAGTGTTTGAAATGCGTTATTGAATTTACAATCATGGCTTGTTGTTGAACAAGAATGTTGGCATCACAAAAACTTAGAGTCATTAACTATAATCGTATATATTCAAAAATTTGTTACTCGTTGCAGATCTCTGATGTGCCAGTATAAGAGTCTGAACACAATGTAACCATAATTTATTGCGATGCGGTTTTTCATACGATTCTTAAATATGCACAAATAAATTATTAAAAATGTAAACCAACAATGACAAGTATTGCCGTCGCCGTCTTCCGTTGTATTATGTTTATTTTTTCTCTCCTGCAACGAGAAATAGCACCGCACCGCAAACATTTGGGATATTCACACTGTAGTCATAAGTAATATGTCATAAAATTATAGTACACCAAAATATGACAAGTGTGAACACCGCGTCATAAATAAGTGTGCTATGTCATAATTGTGCCAGCTAATAAACATTTAACAACACTCCATTTTTAGTCGGATTATTGCGCATACGTTTGCATTATGGCTTAAATGTAATTGTTTTTTAATTGTTAATATAGAAAACAATAAATTTCCTGTATATTTTCTAAAATGTTCATTATCAATTAAAATTTTCATTTTTTTTATCTATACGAACTTGCTGAAATGAATATAATCAAAAGCAGCTGTTGCCGGTAACATGAGCTGAACTATTTTTTGGACGGCGGCAAGTGGAAAAACGTTCACAAGGTGCCAGGCAGATCACTTACCCAAACACATATTTTCATTCTAGGCGAATTAATTATAAGGTGGATGCAGTGGCGATTTCACGCGAATTTATACATTAGCTACACTGTCAAATTTTTACATATTTTCCGGCGCCATTTTAATGTAATTTTCGTGCAAAAGTCAAATTCACTACGAGTACAATAATTCAACAACAATGCAAACAACAGGCATTTTGTTTGTGTAAACGGCGAATTCATTACCTAAGCTGTCGAAATTCTCCATGCATAAAAAATTACATTAGAATGGCGCCGGAAAATATGTAACAAATTTTACTGTGTAGGTAATGTATACATTCGCGTGACTTCGCCACTTCATCCACCTTATAATTTATTCGCCTTGGTCGTACATATACCTAGTAATGAATTTGCCTTGTTTGCATTCTTGTGTTATATAAAAGTAGCGGCGGCTTGTAAATATTATCGCCGGCTCGAATAAGGAGTTGCAGATGCTCGACTAAGATTTTTACTGTTATTTTATGACAAACCATAAACATACCTCAAAATGTCTTATTATTATATGACTTTTTTGTTTAAAGCACAACAACAATTTTTTTAAACTATTGTAAAATAATAAGACATTATGACATATGCCTGATATGCCTGATATGACAACAGTGTGAACACCCCAATTGTGTTCCGACTCAAAAGTTGATAATAATCACTGCAATAAATTGGTAAACCGAAGTGATTATTAATACGAACTACCCATCAGGTATAAATTGGGTAGTCAATAACATAAACCCATGTATTTTTGAAGGACTTTAAAGAATCAAAATAAAAACGAAAATATACAAAGAAAAATAATGTCGCATTGCTGTCTGATTACCTGGTGTATTTTAAGACAAAAACTTGATAATTAATAAAATGTTTTTTTTTTGTCGCGTTTACATCAAACAAATGTCTTTGACTTAGGCTGAACCCACCCCAACAAAAGACAAAACGTTTTCAACTTTTAACTTAATTACAGCGTGCTTACCTAAAAAAAAATTTTTTTGTTTCAAAAGACAAGCAGTAATCAGCCCGCAATGCAACAATGTTTTTTGTCTTAATAGGTGTGGTTACATCTTACCCTGTGTAGGTATGTTGTATCAAACCACATGTATTTTCTGCAACCAATGTCAGAGAATCAAAACAGGCAATTTTGAGTTTGTTTTGACCGATGTGAGTTCTTTCACGCGAGAGGGAGGGTTCAACCTTAAAGGCCTCATTAGTCTTGACGTTTACTTTCTGTTCTGTTCTGTGCCGTTCTGTTGTTGAATTTTTGTAGTTAGAAGTTCTGTAAAAACGTATCAGCTGTTTCTTGCAGAATATACATAGCCGAATATACATATTTTATCGGCGGCGGCGGCAGTGTTCACCAATTTAAAACGGCGCTTTGTCTTAATTATCAGGTTGAATAATTTTAAAGGAAATAAGTTAAAAACGTTATATAATTAAAAAAAACTCTACTCACTATAAATTTTTTATGAATATAATATTTTTTTATTAAAAATCGTTTTGTTTTTAATGTGCTTAAAGTCGATGGCGGCGGTCATAATAAAAATTTAACAGCGATTACGCAGCAATTTTCTTCCGATCGGCTTGGTTCACTGAAACAAGCAGCTGTCTTTTGCTGTCACTTAGAACTGTAAGTAAAATTCTGTTTTCAACAGAATGGTCCGTAACAGAACAGAACAACTAATTGAAAATATATGTTTTGCATACACAAAAAACAGCTGATCCGGAACAGAACCAGAAAGTCATGACTAATTCTACCTTAAAAGACAAAATCGTTTTGTTTTTAGATATTGTGTTCTTTGTATTTACAAAATTTAGAGTGGGGTTCTTAACAACGAAATTTTTTTAAGCTTTTTTTTGCTATTTTTTCATACAAATTTTTCCTATCTTGAAAAACAAAGCAACGCTTGCATTTTGATGTTCTATAAAGAACTAAACTAATTTAAAAAAAAAAATATATTTTGTTTATTTTTTAAACTCACTTGTTGATGTGATTTCCGCAATTAGACCTTAAATTTTATGTCTGAATTCACTCTTTAAGTTGATTTTTTTATTTCTTTTTTTCTATTTAAGGTTAAATCAGCAAAATCGGCCGCAGAAAACACTTGAAAAAAAATCCAACGCAACAAAATACAGGTAATAAATTTAACTTAATCTCTAATCTACTTCTTTAAACGGCACTATTAGCACTTTTTAAAAGTTGATTATATTTATATCCACCCTGCACCACTTGCAGTACCAACTTCTTGTTCTATAAGTGCGTAACTTTTCGACAGTGAATTCTTTGATATACTGGACTATCAAATGACATTTATTTTATACATATAAAAAGTTTTAACGATATAAATATTTTAAAAATAACAAACTACAGCATAGATTAGTTACCGATAATGAATAAAAAATTTTTTTATTTTAAAAATATTTAATCAACAATTAAAGAACAATATTTTAATTTCCGTTCGTTCGATTAATAACTTCAACACCCTCAATTTTAATTTTTTATCAATAAATAATTTACCAATTTCAAAATAGCATGGAAATATAAACAAAAAGCCATCAATATTAAATTTTTTTTTTCTATAAATAATTGATGCCAAAATAAATAAATAATAAAGAGAAAAAAAATAGAGCAAAAGTTCAAACAAAGTTTTCGGTAACTTTTTTGGCCTTTAAATAATATAAATGACTTGTCGTTATATTTTCCTTTAGCCATTAAATATCAAATGGCCTTTTTGTTACACAACAGTTGGCCTATTGAATAGGAACTTTGTGCACACACACACACACAAAACAAATAATATCAATTACTATTACTTTTCCGTATTTTCATTTATGGGACAAATGACGAAACACTCATTCCAACGATTGAAAGCTCTAAAATTTTGTTGTTTTGTTTGGCAAACAGATGGTGACATCCAACATAATTTTTTATTCGTATAACAACTTGTGCAATGGTATTGGTAACAAACAGTTATTGTTGCCTCCTCATGATTCTATAAAATTATTGTAATAGAAAAATTTATGTACTTTATTTTAGTATTTCCAGCCAGGAAAAGAAAAATCTAAATTTCCTTTATGCGTACAAACATTTGGCAAAATATCGTCAACATCAATAACTTGGCTCTTTGCCATCATTTGACAAAATGTCGATAGAAAACTAAGAAAATTTACAGCATATTGTTTTTTAAAAGTATGCCATTTTCTTAGACAAATCTAAGAGTACTGAGTATATACATATATACATGCAAGAAATTTAAACTTACTTTAAAGTGTTGTTTTTTTGTTGTTGTTGTTTTGTTATGTGTTGTAAAATATATTAAAGAATTTATCAATTGTTTCTTATTTTAATTATAATTTATAAACAAACATATAAATTTAAGTTGATTGTTATACAATTTAATGCATGTAAATGTTTTTTGCCACACAGAATATTTATGTGGAAATTTAAAGAACTACATTAAAGAGGTATTGAATTTTCAAAATATTCTCAAATAGACACAAGTATTTAAAAATTCTGCACAATTCTATAGATCCTGGTGCTTTTAATAAGTTATTCACGTTCTAGCACAGCTAATAATATCTTCTTAAAAAGATTAAAAAAAACCAAAAAAATAATTAGAGGAAATGAAAAGATCCGGAGTTCTAAGTAAAATGTATGATACCTCACTATAAGCTTTCTATTCCATAGTTAAAAAGTTTAAATAAGTCTACAAAAGGCACCTAAAATTTTCATAAACCATACATGGCGGAGCTAAGCGTTAGTAAAAGTTTTTTGGATGGACATTTTTGCAGCCCCATTTTACTTTAAATTCTAAATGACAAGTATGTATTTTTTAATAATTTCCTTTTTTCAAAATTGCTTCATAAGTGAAGGAGGTATGCGACAATCAATATGTCGGGCATGGGAATATCCAATCCAACCATGCAAATAAAGGTTTTCCAATAGCGATGATATGATTTTGAAGTGACGTTTCGGACATTTGTAATATGACATGATCTGTCATTTTTTTTTCATTGTATTCAGTAGTGTTTACAATTTCATCATGGAGAGATATACGCAAGAACAACCTTTACAAATTCTTCAGTTTTATTATCAAAAAATAATCGTTCTCCAATTGCAACTTTTCGTGCGCTTTTGCCATTTTATGGTCGTAAAAATCGTTCAAATGTACTCGCTATTCGTCGAATTGTTGAAAATTTTGAGCTAACGTTTTCTTTACATAATGTTCAAGTGCCAATAACACAAAGAACCGCTGGAAGTAATGCAAATATTGCTGCCGTTCAGGATAGTGTTGCTGAAGACCGCAATTTGTCGATTCCAAGACGTTCTCAACAATTGGGACTGTCTCAAGCCACATCCTGAAGGATTTTGAGAACGGATTTGGGTTTGAATCCGAATAAAATTGTTCTCACTCAAGAACTGAAGCCATTGGACCAACGTAAACGTCGTAAATTTGCTGATTTTACCTTGGAACAACTTGAACACGTTAACGATTTTTCGATTCTTTCAAGAAATTGTGATATTGAATGGCCTCCAAGAAGTTGTGATTAACCACCGTTAGACTATTTCTTGTGGGGTTATTTGAAGTCAGTGGCCTTTCGAAATTAACCAGACTCTCTTCAAGCTTTACAAGTCAATACGGAACGTGCCATTCATGACATACGACTTGATTTAGTGGAAAAAGTGCTCGAAAATTGGGTTCGTCAAATTCGTTCCTGACGTTTTATTGAGAACTTAATTGTATCGATTGTAGTTCACATTAAATAAAAAACTTTTGAATTTCCTTAACAATAAATATGTTTTTGTTTTTAAAGAAATCATATCACTCTTATTGGAAAACCATTTATATTATGGCGATCACACAAGCAAGTACATTATTTGAAACTAATTTTGAAAAGTGAAAAACAAAATAATACAGATGAATTGACAATCTCCTGTTTTTTTAAGTCGGTCAAAAATAGATTTGACAAGCGACTGAAGTGTACTCCTGAAGATAATATAAAAATACACAGATGGGATAAATGGACGAGTCTCTTGTAATACTAAAATTATGTACAGATGTGCCTCCTCTTCTGCAAGGCTTACAGTTAAATTTTGTAATCAATTAAGAGTTTAGAGGATACATTTTCAATTAGTCCCTCACTATGCACCACCGTCATAAATATATCTTTATGATTTTTACTTTACATATCTTTTAATATTCATACACATTAGTGATGTTACGAATACTCGTATTCGATTATTCGACTATTCGCGTATTTTAAGATATTCGTTATCGTATTCGTATTCGCCAAATTCAAGCGAATATTTCTGGAATAATTTTCACATACATTTTCCCAAAGAAAATCATACAAAAAGCTTAAAAAAAGTACATAAAATGTACAAAAATATATTCATTTTTATTTATAGAAAGAAAGCCCCTTATCTTTAACGCAAGATAATAATCTTCTTAAAAAACAAACGAAAATTATATTTCATAACTATCATTTAAAAGTTAAAGTCTTATATGTAAACTCATATCATGTTTAGTTAGTAATCAATTCTCAGTAGAGGAATGTTGGACTTTAAAAATAGAAGAACTTAAATTTAATATGTGAAAGTCCACCGAGACATGTGGCTGCGCAATCTGCGAAAATATGTTCTCCCAAACAACACGGAATTACTAATTAAAAGCGCAAGCAGAGTAAGAAAAACGAAAGCTCAAAGTATGTATGTATTAAGAAACATAATTTCAAAATGTTTAGTAGTGGTCTTCAAATTCGGCATCTCAATGTCATAATAATACCTAAAGCAGTGTGACAGTTTTTTTCAATTTATTGTTACTGACGCAAAGGGAGGGATTTTTTCAAATTAAATATGAAATATTATGTGGCTCCAAGCCTTAGAAGTAATATTCGTATTCGTATTCGCGAATACTAAAAATTGATATCGTAACATAAGTGCACGGCTGACTTCCAAAACGTTCGTATACAAAGTTTGTATACAGTATTGCTACTGTATTTAAATCACATACATATGCAAAGTTCCGAAACAATGCAACAACTATAAAGCCGATGCCTTGTTGGCTTTCTTACTGCGTTAAAAATACTTGACGGCGGCGTTTTGAAATGGTATACATTGTATTATTATTGTACTGCGGCGTTAAGAAATGCTTTGTTCAAACACAAAGCAATTGACGTTTTGGAAGTCAGCCCACATGTGTGCATTTGTGGCCGGTGACGTATAATCATTATAGCGCAATTAAATATTAAGTATACGCAAACGGTATAGAAAGTATGCAACAGTTTCTTTTGCTGGGAAAATATTTCTAAACCAATACTTCGTGCTGCCATACGTAAAGATTTATCTGGTTTTTTAGTTCTGAAACATTTTTAGATGGCAAATAAGAATTTTATGTGTGTTATTCATAAAAAATATTTTACTTTATACCAGTATTTTTCGTATTAGTACTCTTCTTTCTCTTCACTTTTAGTAAACTTTTAAACAAATTATTATTTTTCGGATTTCACCACGTGAAAGAGCGTCCCAAACTCTATCCGAATCGACAAGAAAGTGAAAAATTTTTTTTTGACACGTAAGGTCCCTTTTCATAGACCAGGTCACATGTATTGAATTTGGCAAGTTCTTAATTATTTAAGCAAGAACAGTAGTAGAGGTTATGATATCGTTTATATGAAAACTTTACATTTTATGACCTCTCCTGATTAATTGCTAATAAAAAATTTCTCAACTTTAATTAAAAAAAAAACCATTTACATAAAACTAAGTTGAAGCTGAACTGGAAATAAACTTTTTATGCTAAAGTTTGATTGGCTACAAAATTTTACTATATTAACTCCGGTTGTAATAAAACTAATTTAATTATTAGAGCAACAAATATTCAAAGCATTTTGTGCAATAGATTTAAAAATTATAGCTACGAAAATTTGCAAAAAATATCAAAATTGAATTCAAAATTTGAACAATTTTGTTCAGAAAGTCTGAAGTTTAAAGAAAAAGAAGTGCTCTCGACATCACGTGTGAGCCCTCATATATACGAACGTCACTATTTCTGGTGTAGTCTAAATTTACTTTTAGCAGAATTTATTAACCATGAAATTTGAGTAGCCACTTTTAGAAAAACTGAGTTAAATATTAAAAGAATGATCCTTTTTCTTATAAAGGGTAGTTTCAACTGCGTAATGTTGCTGATTTTATCGGCACCTGGGGCTTTCTTCCAAATAGAAGTCAGCAAAAGCATTTTCATCAAATCTTCTTTGGCTTAAGTACCACTTTCAAATAGTTAACGAACACTAGTCCTTGTCCAGTCTTCATTCGAACTTCGTAATGAAGATTTAAACATGACCTGTCTTTTAAGGCCATAAACTAACTGATTTTGATTTGAAGTTCACGTATAAATGCAGGTTTTCGGTTGTCGTATGATTCTTCCTTCTGCTTGTGCGTTTCTTTTTCATAATTTTTAGCTTGTTTTAGGTTAATAATAATTCGATAATAAAAAAAGTGCTTTAGCTTGAATCACTTCACTGCGGCCAGCGTTTAATACTCCGAAGTAAATTACTTCAAGAGTCATTTGACGATCGGTTGGACAATAAATTTGATTATTCACATAAAAATTACATTCAATACCATTTTAGAAATTCCATTAAACAAAAGAAAAATTTTCGAATTGAAAAGTTGTTGTCCTGAGGATGTTCGCTTTTTGTTGCGACCAGAAGCTACTTAAGAAGTTAAGCATTTGGATCCGTTGATTTGGTCCCATTCTGATATTTAATAAACTTGGGCTTAGTGATTTACGATAATTCATTTACTTACTTGCAGTGATTTAAAATATTGGATAAAAATAAATCGCTAAAGTCATCAAGATTTTTATAAAAAAAAAAATTTGGAGCATTGAGTCTGAATAATTGGATCTTAAACACACCCTTGCTAAATATGATTTCATATCTACAATATACCAATATAATATGTTTTAAACATTTAATTAAACAAAGAACAATTTAAGTTTATTGCAAAAATAAAAACATAAAATAAAAATAATATTGTTCATAAAAATTTAAGGACGTAACTTGAAACCAAAAAAAAATTACACAAGACTTGTGTTTTAATTTCTTATTATTCCTAAAGTAAAAATAATTAAAGCACCCGTATGTCGTTTTTTTTAACAATCTCTACCCTATGCCTAAAACCATCTTACCAGGGTATCTTCTTAAGTGGTTAAATTAAAAACACACAAATTCTAAAAAGCAGAAGTAAAGGCATGTTAACATGTCTAAAAACATATAAAATAATAAAAACAACAACAAGAAGCAAGCATACATTTACTGTATAGACAAACAAACAAACACTTTCGCTTTACTTTCTTAAAATTTACTCGTCATTTGCTGAACAAAAGAACAACAACGCGTACAGCAAAGATATTCACCCACTTGCTATCCTTCCGAGCGACAAGGTTCAATCCTCTTAAGATAATTTTAAGGATTTTTTCTCTTTTTGGTTTTGTTATTAATTTTACTTTTAACAACCCTCTTGTTGCGAGATATAAATATATTTATTCATGTGTATGGCAAAATACATTTAAAAGGGTATTTCCGTTTTTAAAATTAAGCAAACACAGAAACACGCTCGCACACACACACACGCACACACGCACACACATATCTTCAGAGACCTTGAAGCATATGTATACAAAAACACTTTTGTTTTATGATAATTTAACGTGTTGTAAAATATTGTTTATTTATTTTTCTTAGAGGGAAATATATTTTCTCATACTGTAACAGACAGAGAGAGCGAGAGGGAGGGAGTGATATTTTGTTTAAATCTAATGAGAAAAAGGTTGCTAAAATAAATAAACTTTGTGTAAAGTAAAAGTTTATATTAAATTGTTGTTGTTATTATATTGGCATGTTTATGGTAAGACATTCTACCATTGTAAACTTACACCTGTGTAAACAGATATTGTTCGTTTTTATGGTTCTGAATATAATCAGAGGAAACATTTATATTTATCCTCATTTATCCTCTACTCTGTTGTTTTTTATTTATTTGATTTTTTTAAATTTTATAATGTCTTCTGACAAACAATACAAACTTGAATTATTTAAGGCGATTATTTTATAGAAATCTTTAATGTGGCCAAAGCAAAGGGCTGGCTAGACAGCTTAACAAATACCTATTGATGCACTGAGATCTTCCCTTAATATATTAAGAAACAATTAAATAACGAGAAAAAAATTTCATGAAAGTAGCCTTGTTAATGTAAGAAATTCCGAAATTTTAGTTTAAGTGCGAACTGCCTAGTGAGATGTAATATGTGTGGTGCCTATCTGCAATCCCAATAAAATTCTAGATTAAAATGCTTTCAAACTCCATTTATTCTAGACAATGTCATCTATCTTTACGGACGTTCCAGGGGGGTTACCGCGTATTTCGATTCGAAAACTAAAATTTTCCGAATCGAGCCGTACTGCGTAACTCGTTCGAAACGATGACAGGGTTGCATTTATAAACAAATGGGAAATTTGAGGAAAGGTTGGTAGCACTGCTACTAAATTACCAAAATATAGGAAAATATCCCAAAACAAAAGTAGGCAAACAGAAAAGTTAAATATTAGTGTTAAAAATATTATAAATTGTGTTTTTTTATTATAATGGATTGTGTTTCCCTGTGGTTTGAAGACGATGATACCATCCCAGAAAGAGTCCAAAGAAAAATAGTGGGGGACTCATCCAATATTATAAATCTCAATTTATAATAGGTATGAAAATAAAAATATTGTGCGTATAGTTTTGTGAAAAATTTTAAATGCATTTACGTTGTTCTTACCAGCATAGAAGGTGACTTAAAAACTGTACGAAGGTCTACCGCCATTGCACCCATAATAAAGCTGGCAGCCACTTTTAAATTTTTGGCACAAACTGTTTGATTTATTTTTAGCATCTGGAGCATTAAGATGGCCTTTTGCTAATTCTGGATGCTTTGACATAAACTGGACCATTTCTTCATATTGCTTTTTATTTGTATAATTACTTTTGTTTTTGTAGTATTCCTTGAAAATTTCAAGACCACAAATATTAAAACATTTCTAATAACAACATTAAAAAGTCTTAATATTTGTCATATCTAATATTAAGCTTAATTTATTTATGATTTAGTTTTATTTATCTAGAAAAACATATTTTTATTTTTCTTTCAATTTGTCACTAACAAAATACCTTTCGAACGATTTCCTAACGTTTTCTGTATTTTCTAATGCCTGTCTTCGTATTACACAGTAGTACTTTCGAAATGGAATTTTATTGTTCGTAACACAGAGTTGGCGTTTCGAAAGGGATTTTTACTTTTCGATAGAGTGTGAAAAACGTCAGTTCATTCGAAACAAAAAGTACGAAAATCGTAATACAGAGTACCAATTGTTCGAACTCGTTAATTATTTCTTTCGAATCGAAATACGCGGTAACCCCCCCCCCCCCCACCGAGCACAAGTGTGAAATCAAAAACTCTGTCGTACCACATGTCCGCTTAAGGAAGTGACATACGAAAGAAAAGCACAGCATAGGGAAGTGCTTAGCAGGATCAAGAATCCTACAGCAAAGATATTAATCACTACCACACAATTATGTGAATACATTAGCCACGGTAGATGTGTAGCAACAATGTTGAAGTTTTTATTTCAATTTAGATAAGTACTAAAAGATTTTTTAATAAATATTTTCTAACGATTATAAAAAATTGCATGAGAAAAACGAAATAATTAAAATTACAAGATATTTTTCATGCTTGAGGAAAAAAATCTTATTGTTTTAATGTTTTATTATTAAAAACAGGACGAACAACAATTAAATAATTTAGTAATAGAAAAACGTAATTTGAATTTCCTAAGAAACAGTTTACAGAATTTTTGTAAAAAAAAAACGGCATTGGCGACATACGACAACCATTTTAAACTGAAGTAAAATTTCCCAAGTTTTGCGTGATTTTTTTTAAGTGCGCTAAGTAACTGCATATAAATGGCGCTTTGTGGCTATTTTCTTCTTTTGATGTCGGGCAAGTACCAGGACCTACGGAGGCTTCTTTTAGTTAATTTTCCAATATTTTAATTATTGAAAATTTTTCCCATAATAACTGCCTATTTCTTTTCAGTAAAGGCTCAAGAAATTATGATTTGCATAAGCGAAAAGAAACAAATAGCAAACAAAATCTGTGGCAAAAAGGAAAAAGTGCTTAAGTCGAGATAGGCTGATTTTGAGTTAATATCGCCATTGTATTCTCCATATTCAAAAGTATCTCTGGACAAAGTTTTATTTATATTGAACGATTTTTAAACAAAGTTCCTGAACAATTACGAGTATTTGCTGCTTTTCTTTTTCTAAATAATTATCCCGTATGGAACAACACTTTATTTTATCGTATAATATAATAAATTTCAAACTGAATATATATGTTATAGTGGACAAAACCATGTGTTAAAAAATCAAAAGAATCGAAAAACGAATGATTAACTTTTAGTACAGTGCGATTACATTTTTGTCAAACCACTTAAAAATTTAAAACTGCTTTTCTAGAGAACTATAAAATATGACTTAAGCACTTTTCCTTATTGCCACAGAAATGTTATGGATCGCTATACGAAGACTAAAGACTAAACAGATCTCTTATAATTTTTATAATTTTTAATTTAAAGTTAAATTTTCCCCCCTCAAAAATGTCTTTGCCTTCTATACACGATTTGATGCAGCAGCTAACTTTTTAAGCATTTTTACCTTGAGACTAAATCTTTCCCCACTTTACATAATGCTGTTTTTTCCTTGAAAAAAAAACCATTCTGATAATCCATCCCTGTAATACGCACATAATTATCGCTGTAGATAGAAATAAAAGACAAGACAACAAACAACAACAAACTGAACTCTGTGCTTGTGTTTGTTTAAGAAAAAATACGCAACTTATAATTTATCCATAAATATTTACGTATTATCACGCATTCTATGAACTTGTAGTGGTTTTGTACAATTTACGGGTTAATTGAAGCTTAAATTTTTAAGTATTATTTAGACACAACAACGATAGCTTTCATAAAGAAAATAAAAACAACAGCAAGAACAATATTTATAATATCAACAATAACAATGTGCAGCTGTTGTTGTTTTACGGTTGTTTATTTACATGCGTTTTAAAGTGAAACCAACCCACTTCAGTATATCGAAAATTGTGTTTAAAGAAACAACCAAGCAACCACCCCCCCAGGAAAAGATATTTAATTCGCATTCCAACGGAATAAGCACATATACATGCACACATACATACATATGTACATATATTTTAATAAATACATACATATAATATTACAGAAAAATATTCATTTTAGTTGTTTTTAATTTTTTCTTGAATAAATAAATTTATTAGCAAGAAGCAGAAAAAAACGACAAGAAGCAGATGCGTTTTTTTTACAAAACGAAAATGTTATCATGAAATAAAGAAATTTCACTATTACACTTGTATTCTATGTATATATGTATGTATGTAAGTATAAATATGCATGTGTATTACGGTAGCGCTTTGTTTTATAAACAAAAAGAAACGAATCGTTTTATGTATAACATTGTCACGAAATTTGAATACGAGAATTACTTCAAAATTAAATTGATTTATCTGATGTCACAACAAATCTCAGTGTTAGCAATGTTTTTATTTTTCTGCCAATTTTTCTGAGTATTTTATTTTAAAGTTTTTGCTTTGATTTTCACACTTAAGTCCACTTATATGGCCAACAGTCATTGAAAATTTGAAAAGCTCTTGTCAGTAGCTAATTGTCTAATTTGATTTTGTTAGAAGACATGGTTCGCAGCGTTATATTCAAAAAATGTTAGAAATTACCAGATTTGTTCGGGGCTAGCGTTAGGAGATGTCTTTCTTCGACGTTACACCAGTGTGACTTGCAAGGAACTCATCTGGGTTGCAACTTCTTAAGCATAGACAATGCAGACTAAGAATGTCTGCGCGATCTAATGTAGTCCTACTTATGAAGCTTCCGTTTTTTAGCAGCAGCACAAAAAGGTTTATAGAAATCCAATCAAAATTTACAGCTTGGGGGTCAGTCATTGTTCTCGCCAATAACCGATCTCAGAAACCTGCCACCATTGTGGGTAGCAAGATGCCCACTGGCATATCCATTACCAAGTATCCATCGCTTAGTTTTTCCTAAGATAAGTCGAATATACGAAAAACACTTCTCTGATCCTTCAGCAGGCATTCATTTATGTTTCTTAGAGGTTCCCGTGGTACCAATAAATGGTTACTGGTGGTGCATCAAAGAAGAGTCTCTCTAGTTTAACTTTATGTAGACTCTGTTGCTAGGTGCCTGTTCACCTTCCATCAGACTTGTGTAGGTATCCCTATTTCCTTTATATCTTACTAGTATAACCAAAGAGTGACACAATATATCGTATTCTAAATGTAATTATTTCTTTTAATGTTCTGGAGAAATAATCATACAACAACCACAACTACAATTATTTTATCGGTACATTTGCATGAATTAGCGTACTTGTTTATAATAAAATTAAAACAGACTAGTTTAATGGAAACACGAATTACCTTCCAATGAGCTAAATTTATTTCTCTTTTGTTAATTTAACATTTCTCCAGTTCTCTCACAACCAAACTTAGAAAATAATTTCTTATTGTTGCTAATTTCTTTGCAAAACCAGTTGAAGAAAACACAAGTATGTTTAGTTTTGTCTTAATCTCCCAAAATACTATACGCACAATATCTTGTTCCCTTCTGTGAATACAAATTTTTAATTTTGTATAAGTTTTGTCAAAAGCGGTTTAAAATTGTGCCTACAACCTCACTCACAAAAAATCCTATAGCCTTTTAGTTATATGAAAGATTGCAATTAAAATTTTCCCTAAAAAGAACAAAAAAGTGTGATTTGTCATCAAGATGCTTAGCAGTATCCCTGGGGGTTGGGGGATTAGACATGATCAATATTCCAAGGTTCAAGTAAAATATCTACATTTTGTTTGCAGATCGCTGCGCTACCATCGCACAGTTGCAATAATTAAAAGAAATTGCAGATATGATATTTATGTGTTACCTTTGATCTTTTCAATTCATTCCATACATTTTTATTGACTTTAAGCTCAAAACAAAATAAAATAAACAAATATATAGAAGAAGTTAAATATGAATTTCTATGACAAAATAAAATACATTACTACAGAATTTTGTTTAAGATTTCACAATTAAGAGCCACCCTAATGTATATGAGTTTGAGATGACATGAGTTTTTTGTATGTAGTAGAGCATAACAAAATAAAATTGCTTAATAAGGTTTCATGGTAATTTTTAAAATAAACACCGGAAAATATGGAACATAAATTTTTGATAATATATTTGAAAAAATAAAAATCTTTAAAGGATGTAAAACATCGTTCTCTTTCCTTTACCTATAAAATTTTATAAAAATCTACTCATTATATGTTTCGTGAAAGTGAAATGTATTTAAGAAGAATATTTAACTTAGTTGTAATGTTTTTTAGAGTTGTCGCCATTCTCAAGGGAGGCAAGACATCTTACTGTTAACATAAGGATTTCAGGATGATTGGTGTGCAGTCTCTTCCGCTGAAGAAATTGTAAAAGGCTTTTAGCATTTAATTAATAATGACTACACCTATTGAGCTGCTTCCTTCTCTGCAACTTGCCCAAGCTAAGGATAAGACAATGTCCTTTTAATTTTTTTGACAAGATGACTAACGTACCACATGATATCAAAGGACATTTAAGTGTATAACAAAAAAAAAATGTTAAAACACAAGAAATAGTTAAAACATTAATTAATTCTTAATTAGTCACAAAAATCGTAGTTATAATTTCCCAGAATTAATTTCAAATATATTCTGTTTTACCAATTACAGAAATCGTATATTAATTGAAAATTTAATTAATATATATATTAAAAAAAATAATTCATGTCGCATACACAGAAGAACTTCTCAATCTGCACACAAACTAATTTAATTTTAGTTTTAATGAATTGGTAAGGTGAAATTTTCAAAATTTTATTTCTAAAATCCATTAAATTAATTCTTGATTCAATTAATTAATTAGTTGTGAAACCTTAGACAGTATTTTTTCTTTGTAATGAGATGTCAAAATATGTGAGAAACACAAGTTTGCTATGCAAAACTCTTAATTTAATAGCGAACTATATCTGTGACAGTTAGTGATTAACCAAAAAGTTTACTACTTTACTAGTACTGCTTAATCGCAGTTGCTTGGATTAGGTTGACACTCGAAAGATTCTGTTATTAATAACAGGACAGTGGAATATTGAAACGCACGCAAAAAAAGGATGATTCTAAATTGAAGTAAATAATGGGTGATCCAAGTAGAGATACTTTTTTCAATAGCCTTTTTTTGACAGATCACGTGTGAGTCGTGTCATGATGTCATGTTATTTTTGTTTAGTATTGTTTGGCATTTCATAATAGAAAGACTTACGCCTGAACCACGCTTCGTTCGTCGTTCAACTTTATTACGAAAATTCACGTCTGTGAGGAATGTGTTTCGTGCACTTCGCTCAACTTATGGTCAACATGATCGGCCTACTGAGCGTACTATTCGCAACACCATCACCCATTTTGAGACCCTGCATTCATTATTGGATAATATTCGACCGAATAGACCACGTCCAGCACGCTGTGAAGAAAATTTATGGCCGTAGCTGAGACTGTACACGAAAAAAAAATGATGCCGAACGCAACCGTCAATGGCGACCGTTATCGTGTCATGATAACCGACTATTTAATGCCTGAAATTGAAGCTCGTGATCTCGGCGACATTTGGTTTCAGCAAGACGGCGCCACTTCCCACACATCGCATCAATCAATGGATTTATTGAGAGAACATTTATGTGAGAACACAATTTCACGTTTTGGGCCGGTCGATTGGCCACCAAGATCGTGTGATATCACACCGTTAGACTTTTTCCTGTGGGGATATGTAAAGTCTAAAGTTTATGCGGACAAACCCGCTTCGATTCAGGCCTTGGAGGAAAACATCACGCGTGTCATTCGCCAGTTACCAGTCGAAATGCTTGAACGAGTCATCGAATATTGGACTCAACGGATGGACCAAATGTGACGTAGCAACGGCCAACATTTGATAGACATAATCTTAAAAAAATAAATGCCAAAGAATGGTCTTTCAAATGATAATAAAGATTCTCCATTAAATTTAAATTTTCTGTGTTTTTTTCCTTAAAAAAAGTAGGGAACCTCGAAATGGATCATGCGTTATAATTCTCGTACAGTTGTTATAAAGAGGTAACGGTTGATCATCAGCCATCATAAGAACTAGAACGGCGGATTTAACAACCTGCTGCAACTTGATAGCCTGGCAAACGTGTTGAAGAGTTATGATCACACAGTAAGTGACTTCTTGAAATTTGACTACCCTTTCAACAAAATCAAAAAAGATCATATTTTTTGGCCAAACAAATTTCAATTATATATTAAGATGTTCTTATTCGGTTAGCGCATACAGTGGCAGTTTCTTTAATATTTTTTAAGCAAAAATAAGTTTGCAGTTACTAAAATAATCTAAAGTAGTTTTAATTACGCAAGCTGAATCTTGAAAAATTCTAAAATGATAAGTTTGCTTGTAATCAAACCATTTTTTAAAATTCAAAATATAAGGTGTTTTTTATAGAGTGACAAAAGTTAAAATCATAATAAAACAAGGAAATGTATTTTTTATATCAATGAAACGGGCTTTATTGGAAAGAAAATTTTATGAAATTTTTGCCATGTGGCCGCCACGGCTGACGCGTAGAAAGCGCAATCTGGAACACCTATTTTCAACAACTTTTCTCAGCATTTGCGGACGTATTTCGACCATAACTTTTTGAATGTTGATTTTCAGTTGTTCAATTGTTTGTGGTTTATCGACGTAGACAAGTGACTTAAAATAACCCCTAAGAAAATAATCTAATAATCACACGAAATTTCGTGAAATTATTTTTTCAACAAAAGTTTATTTGAGGAAATCAATTGTAGCGGCCGCTGCACGTTGAGCTTTACGAATAAAACAATTATATTCATTAAAATGTTCAACAGTTTGCACGCATTGCTTTGGTGTTCGTCGATTCATAATGAAATTTCAAAGCAAACTAAACAAAAACTAACTATCAGCTGTTAAATGGGTGCTTAAATAAAGCAGTGATGCCAACTCATAGTTCTGATACGCTATAAAAAACACCCTTTAGAATTAACAATTGCGGTATTCAATGAGTGGCGCAGATGGTGTTGCAAAAGCTATTTTTTATGAAATCTAAAGGCAATTTTGTTGTTGGACTTTATAGATAAGCTACGATTATTTTCATTTGTTATTTCGCAAGACCATTTGCGCCATACACTGAATACTGCCAATAAATTTTTCTATTTACTTTATACGTTATAAACCATAAACATCATGCGCACTTCTAGGAGAACCATTAAAATAAGGTTTTCTAATAAAAACAAACGCCTTGGTTATTAAAAATGTTTATCTCAGTAAAATCAAAATGCAAAATAAGCGAAATCTGATGACTCCAAATTAATAACGATCGAAAAAGAACTACGGAATCGAAACTCTTCCGATAGATATATGGATAACTTAATGGATTGTAGTTTGACCCTAAAAATATACGTCACTCCACTATAAAATCATAGATATGTTAGGAAACCAAAATTTTGTATGAATCGGTTAAATACTAAGAAATTGATGTATACCTACGAAAATATCAACCATATATTTGTTGTACAAACTTCTTGTACAACTTTGTACATGTACAAACTTCGGTAAAAAAACAACACGATTAAAAATCAATATTTTAAAAACCGCATCGAAACCACCTTAATTTTGTTTACTTATAAAACTTCTTTTGCCATGGCAATCAAACAAACGAGTTATTCTTGTTATATCAAATACAAAAAAGTCTTAACACAGTTGCTTGCAAAAGCTCTTTGATATTTATTCTAATTTTAAGTTAAATATCAAATAATAATACAAATAAGCCAATGGATTTTACCAACAATCCTTTTAAGAGGCCAATGAATGCTCTTCAAAAGCAATGGTATCGCATTCTTATAGCACGTAAAGTGGGCTTTTGTACAGAAAAGGAACTTAAAACACCACCGCAGGATACGTAGTAAGTAGAAAAATTTAAAGAAGAAAAAAGAACCCCCAGCTAATAGAAATATTTTGACGATGAATGTATTTAAAAATTATTGAATTTCCTTTTCTGTACACTTTTTCTTTTCAACTGTTTGCCAAACAAACTAACTGATGCACTTTGAATGATTTAAAAACTTCTGGTTAAATTTCCTGTGTTCCTGCGTTTTTCCAACAATTTTCTTTGATACAAAAATATTTGTTTGTAATGTCAGCCAAACGATATGCCGAAAGCGTTATAAACAAACATTTCATTGTTACAATCAACAATTCCGCAAGGAAATTAAACAACTGGAGGCGATGCAACCGACTGCTATAGATGCTATGCGTGTGCACAGGTTAGTTAGTAGTGGGAAGCAAAATGTTACACAAATTGGCACAAATATAAAAATCAAAATACACTTTTTTTGTCCTTTTATACAAAAACTTATCTATTGACCTGGTTTTGTAACAGCAAACAAAAAAAAAAAAGAAGAAAAATCTTGATTAAATTAAAATACAAAATAATTATGCGCAGCTCTTATCTAATGTTGTTGTTGTTGTTTTTGTCGTTAATTTCTAGGACCTTTGCCATCACAACACTTTGGCTTCCTTTGCATTCAAAGCGAGAGATCAACTTGACACTAGAACAACTGGAAAATGTTTTAAGTGTCAAAGAAAGGCGACGCTTGCAGCATATTTTAAAATATGGCATTGGTGCGAAATAAAAACACGACAAACACACAACATCAAGCGCAACAATCCCACCTGCTCATCTAAAATAAGAAATTTTTATTCCATCACCTTGTTGCTGTCTAAAGTGCTTTTGTATCAGGCTGCTTGTTTTAATCGCGTATAAAAGTACTCGCTGCTCCGTGAAGTCTAGTGTAATAAGAAGCCAAAAATGCAATAAAAAAAACAACAAGAACAAAGTATCAACAGTATTTTAAAATCGTGTTCTTCTATGAGTATGAAAAACAACACCGAGCACTTGTTGTTGCTGTTGCTGTTGAAACTTTGTTTCTTGTTTAATTGTAAATAATTTCAAGTGGAAATACGAAACAGTTTATCAAGTAGAGACACTACAACAGCAAAACTTTATTGTAACGAATATTAAAAGAATTTTTAGTAGTGCTTTTTTTGTGCTGAATCAAAAGTAAATTTAATAAATTAAAAAAAAAATAAACAAGAAAATTTAACAACTCAAATCAAAACGTAAAATTTGTCGTACAATAATTCAAAGCGAGCATGGTGGGGTGTTATTTTCTTATTTTTTTTTTTTCTTTTAATTAGGACCAGCACTCAAGGGATGATGCAGTGCATTGTTCCGGAACTCAGGGAGAGGGATAAGGTAGAGAAGATAGAAGTTGAAAATTTAGAAGGCTTAACTCTTTTATAACTCTGCTATGCGCATTATGTAGCAATCAATAAATTATAAAACAAAAAAAAAACTTACGTTAAAAATCTACAACGAAATTAACTTTTGTATCATGATATTTACGACTTACAGCGAAGATAATTAGGTTGGTTGTCTGAAAGCGAACGGATTTTTTTATAGCTGTGTTTGCGAATTCATTTTATGCATTAATAAGTTTTGTGAATATTCACAAGATCTCGAGACAACTAATCAGCAATTAAGCCTTACAACCCATGAAATCGCTTATGAAAAATGTAACTTTAAAATCCCATCAATCTAATTTTTATTCAGAACAATGTATTCGAAAATACATTAGTTTTCGCTTAATGTGCAAAATTTGCTGCCAACAAACATACCACGATATTAATGGTGTTTTTTATAAAGTGTCACAACTTTGAGTTCAATGCTTTAACAGCTGATAGTTCTTTAGTTTGCTTTGAAATTTTATTATAAATCGACTAAAACCAGAACAACGCGTGCAAATTGTTGAAATTTTTTATTAAAGTAATTGTTCTGTTCGTCAAACTCATCGCAGCGGGCGCTACAATTGATTTAACGCCCCAATTAATTGGCCACTAGGATCGTGTGATTTGACCCCATTAGATTATTTTCTTTGGGTTCACTTGCTTACGTCGATAAACCACAAACAATTGAACACCTGGAAATCAACATTCCAAGAGTTATCGGCGAAATACAGCCGCAAATGATGCGAAAAGCTGTTGAAAATTGTTGTTCCAGATTGCGCCTTCTACGCGCAAACCGTGGCGGCCACATGTCTGAAATTTCATAAAATTTTCTTTCGAATAAAGCCCATTTCATTGATATTAAAAATATATTTCCTTGTTTTATTCTGATTTAAACTTGTGACACTCTATAAAAAACACCCTTTAAATTTAAATATTTTCACTTTAATGCACCCCGCTCTAAAGCCTTCTCTGCTTAAATTTATAATTTTATACACAAAAAAATTACAAACAGTTCTTTTAACTAAAAAAATTTTTATGAAAATCACTTAGTTTTTTAAGTAATTCCTATCAAAAATTTTTAATCAATCCGTTTGTAAGTATCATGCAAACAAGTCCTAAATTTTATTCACAGCCGGCCACTCTTTCTATGCGTAGCCAGGAAAAACGGCATGAGAAATTATAATTAAATGATGGGATCAAATTATGATAAACTGGTTCGATTTAGGTAAAACATGCACGAAGTTTTACATTAGCGTGTCATTGAAGATCAGGTGTATGTGCAGCATAAATTGCTCTTCGTTAAAATGACTTAATTGAAACAATGAAATTTTCCTAAGTCGAAGACAATTTTTTATGGGTTAATTTGAGTCGGTATAAAACTGTTGTTTTTTTTTTTTTAATTTATTAATTCAATTCCGATCGAAAGTGTTTTTCATTCCGTAAGTTGAGTCCTTAGAAAATTAAAAACGAGAATTTGTTTTGAAATAAAATCACTTTCGAAATTCAAAATGGAGAATTGGCAATGATTTTGTTTTTCTACTAAAAAAACGTGCATACTTTTAGGATAGTTATTAAAATATTTTACTTTAACAGTTCAACCTAAACAAGAGCGGCAAGCGGTACGTTTTCTACCGACAAACGCTAACCATAAATCAGAGCGAAAGCGTTGTGTCACCAATAAAAATAGGGCTGTAATAAAACTAAAAAATCTGAATAGTGATTGGACAGGAATGATAAGGCCGTTTCAAAAATCGTACTTCATTGAGAGGAAAATAATACTTTTTTCACCCAAATTGCAGTCAATGTAATTTTTTTTATTAAAGCCTACTCAGAAAAAAGTAGAAAATGGCTTTAATTACTAAAATTGTTGAAACAATCAAAAAATTACTCAATTTTGCACCTATCACCAAAATGATGATAACAATTATCGGAATTGTAAATATTGCAAAAACGTAATTTTTTTTCTAATTAATGATATTTTTTATTTTGATTAGGGAAATGATTAAAAAAATATTTAAAATCAAACAATTGATTGATTAAATGAATCAATACATTAATTGACTGAATATTAACACATTAATTGATCCGTTCATCGTTCATAATTAAAAATGAAATGAAAATTAATTATTACAATAATTAATGATAATTTTATTTTTGATTAAGTAAATAATTAAATAAATATATGAAACTGAGCAATCGTTTAATTAAATGAATCAACATCATCATTGACTGAATATTAACACATTAAGTGAACGAATCATCGTACATAATTAAAAATGAAATGAAAATTAATTATTACAATAATTGAATTGAACAATTCAATAATTGAATTTTTAATCAAAATTAATTACGATTTAAATTTTATTTATTTGTTGCGGGTCAGGATAATTGATAATTATCCTATTTTCTTAAAAAAATCCCTTAGAATGTTAAAAAACGAAAATAAATTTTAGCATGTGTACATATTACATTTTTATTGGCGGTAAAATTACTATAGTACACAGTTCTTACGGAATTTTAGTTTTAAAATTTTGCATTTAATTCTACACGGAAAAATAATTATGTAGATTTGCTTAATTTTTTTATTTTATATAACATTTAAGTGTTAACTTTAAACAATAATTACGAATACTCAGAAACATAAATGTCAAAAATTCCTTCACAAAACAATTATCTGAACATTAATTTTTGTTTCTGTTCACGGAAAAATTTTCCATTTATTACACAAGCATACCTGTAATTACCACTCAAATGTCAAAAACTCCGTACACTTTCCTTTTCAGCTGTGTACTAGTGTACGGAACTTAACATAAGGAATTTACCAACCTGAATTTCCGTTCGTTTTTTTATACATACTTCTTATGGCAACCTTAAATTCCGTAAGAACTGTGTACTGGCCTTGACTTGCATAATAAAGAAGTTAACGACAAAGTTATTGTTTAGAAAGAGTGGTTATTAATTTGGAAAAACAGAATATTATTTCTTTAATTTTAGTCTAAAGTATTTTGATTTTATTTAGCAATTTGTGCTATACATACATATGTATATTATAAAAATACAATAAATACAATAAAAATAAATATATTAAAATAATACGCGCATAAACGATTTTACAAAATTTCGCTCCATGTTATTTTCTTGACATGACATAGAGCAAAATTTGTACTTCATTTGTCATAATAATGAGTTTCCGTTGAACTCTAATCGTACCATGACAGAGCTTTTAAAAAGATTTATGCATGTGCATATGTAAATTCACAGATAGTACTTTTGATATGAAAATTGTACTGAGAAAAGTATTCATCGTCCCTGACAAGAAAAAATATTAACACAACAAATTTTTTAAACATTGTTTTTATATTCTGCCGCCAACTTCAGTATTAAACGCGTTGTCAAAATTGGATTTTCCAACCGTTTAGAGTTAACGCGGCGGTATTTCGGTTTGTTTCATACAAATTATATGGGCATGACAAATTTTGACACCTAGAAAACGCTTGCCGCTCTTGTTTAGGTTACACTGTAATATGATCTTTGTTAGTAAAACTAATGGAAAGAAACGTCTATTCGTAAAAAAAAACATCATCTCTGTAAAATCGAAATACTAAATAAACGGAATCTAAAGACTGTAAATCAAAAATGATCGGAATACAATTTTTATTTTATTTGTAGGGCTAGAACTTAGGGGTCACTTATACCATCCATTGTGCCAGAATTAGGGAGAAAGGGCTACGATAGAGAGGTTCATTGATGCAAATGTAGAATAATGCTTAATTCTTTTACAACTCTGCTATTGCGCGTATTGTTGATTTTTAGAGCAGTGTTGTTGTAGGGCCTCTGGTGTTAAATGGACGCATTAAATTTCTTAAGCTGTTTAAGCATTTTTATTTATGGTTTTACTTCGCCGATGAATGATGATCTCCCACTGCCCAGTCCGATTGTTCTAACTTGCAGCAACACCAAAAAATAGCTGTTGTGTAGTTTGTTTTGTTTTCTTTAAATATAAAGAATTTTGTTTTTTTTCAGTTCTATTTTGTGCGAAAAATTTTTTTATTCTTTAAAAAGAAAGAAAATTACATCTGCTCTGTATATTTGATGCTCATTACAATGATTTCTTTACCAAACTCCATGTCAACCCTTTAAATAATGTAATTGTTTGCTAAAACAATTGGCACTTACGAAAAATTAAATTTTATTAAGAAGTTGCCGCATATTGGCTACTTTAATTGAAGTACGACAACACTAAATATTAGTACATTTGCAACACGGTAGCACATCAACCGTTCAGCACAGTTGCGTTCTCGACTTTCGAAACCACACGATTTCCATAAAAAATATACAAATAATTGAAGCATTGCGGCAATAGCGTGATCCCATCTTAAAAATTAATTTTGGCAACTGAAAATCAATTCACAGTCGTTTTATTTGCTGAAAAATGCGAGAGATACCCATCCCACAATTTAATGTGATGAATATATTAAATATATGAAATACTTAACAAAACGGTGTTCGCCTGTGTAATTAGTTGCACAAATAAAATAAATTATCCTTTCTAACTTTTATTTCAATATTAAATTATTATTAAAGCAAAAATGTTTTCCTAAAATTATACAAAATAAATCAAAATGTTTAAAGTTTTATTAAACAAAAAAAAAACATTTACGGCAACTACTTACTTTATTCCAGTGCCCAGATACTTTCAAAAGCAAACACCTGTAAAACCATTAAATTAAACTGCTTTTGGGGATTTTTTATTTTTATTTCATATTTTTCTTCGTTATTCTCTTTATATTTATTTACAACAAGACGAATTACAACAAGAATATTTACATAATATTATTATTTATTTTTTACACTTTTACACTTTGAAGTTCCCACCCATTACATGCCATCATCTGAATGGAATGTTTCAGAGAGAAAAATAAATATGGAAAAACTCTAAGCAAGTTGATGCCTTTACAAAGAGTGCATATTAATATTGTTAAAGTTAAAGGTTTTAACACACACACACACAATTCTCCGTTAAAACAACAACAATGAATATATAAAAAAATGGAAAAAACAATATTTTGTTGAAAAGCTGGACACAGGTGTTTTCTACGTGGTTTGGTTTTTTTATATTTCAACATTAAGTTAATATGCCATAACAACAGCAACAACAACAACAACAAGGACATCAAGAGCATTAACAACAACATTTAAAGCTATAAGGAATAACCTTTTAACTTAAGTAATACACAAGAGTAACGAAAAACAAACAAAAGTTTTAAGAGCAGCATCAACAACATGTAGATTGGTAGGTTGTACACCCTATTTATAGTAAACTCTCGATAACGTTTAATACCTTGCAACTAAAAATTTTATTATATACCCGATAGTCGCTTCTTAAGGTAAATATTGCTGTTGTGAGAATGTTTTGCTGTTTTTGAGATCTGCCTTTAAATACTTCATATTCGAAGCCGTACCTTTTTCTGTTACATTTTATATGTTTCCGCAACATTTCAGTTGAAAGATTTTAAGAAAAAACTATACACACCCACTGACTTTTTTTAATAGTTTTCACTATGAATTGCCTTCGTATTTGTAGCATTGTTTTTCTCTTAGTTTTTCCCATCACAATTAGCCCCCATCAACTAATTTGATCCTTTGAAATAACTTATTAAGTCTTTCTGCTTATTTTGTTTCCTTTGCCAGTTTTTCAATGTATTTGTTTTTCGGCAACTTTTAAGATTTATTGTAAGTCCTTTAAGCACAAGTCGTACTTAATTGGCAACACATCAGTGCGTAACAACGAAAATACCATTTATAGACGACGTACCTTAACACCGTCATGCATGCAAGCAAATATTTAATCACATAAAACTTAACAAGAGAATTGTACATAAAATGTACACTATAAACAAAAATAAACTCACAAGGATATTTTCCTATTCTCTGTCCTGAAAATTAACACAACAAAATGTAGCCTTTTTCCACACAACACAAAAACACAACAGAAAAATGTAAAGGCGTTAAGGTGTAAATTTATTTCCTTTTTTTTTGCTGTACACACTTTAAGCTCTTGCCTCTTATTGTATCTGTACTTAATGCTGTTGCCTCTTATGTTTATTATTAAAAGTACCCAGGTATTAGCAAACTACAGAAAAAGTAAGAACGCCAGAAAGAAAATCACTGGGGCTGTAGTTGCTGCAGGGCCACAGGTACACAGCAGTAGCATTGCCGATTGTTGGTTGAGAACAAACTAAAAAACAGGTTTAAATAAACACACGATGGCAGCAAACAAAATAAATAAATAAATAAAATTGAAATCATTTTTAATGAGCACTTTCTCTGTGCCAAAAGCAAAACCAAATAAAAAAAATTCAAGTAAAATAAAAAATCCATATATCTTGATGTTGACATGTGGGTGAAGCAAATTTTTTATTTACCTACTCGCACACACACAAACATACATACGAAAAATAAATGCAAGGAAGGATATAATTGTATATACTAGTGTATGTATGTGTATGTAATAAATACCCATGCACACATACATTAAATATTCTTTACATATTTCACCGTTCCTTGAGTGGCACGATTTAAAGGTTTATCTTGTTTAAATATTTTATTAAGGAAGCGGATCACTGGGCGATTTAGCTATCACACATACTGAGATATATGTATGTGTGTGGGAGTGTTTGGATATGGGTGGGTACAGGTGTAAAAAATTTTTAGTGAACCTTTTGAGCTTAAGTGTGTTTATGGGTCCTTATTAATGTGTATTATACTAAGTGGTACATTATAAAAATAATGTTAAAAGCAATAGTCTTGCAAACCTGATAGTACGACACCTTTTTTCTTTTGTACCGGCACTCTAGGGATAACCCTTTCTTATGCAAAATATTGTACTAGAACTTAGGGATAGGGTAGAGAAGACAGATGTTTAAATTTAAATATATGTTACAACTCTGCTACTGTTTTTACTTCGCCGATTTTTATAAAGATCGTGAAAAGTGAAATTGATCTTTTTTAGTCAATTATAAAGTTGATTGAATTTATGTTTTCGGTTTCTAAGCAAAATAATTTGAATATTTTCAATTCTAAGAATGAACAAGTCCTTTGTTTCATCTTTAAATATAATGAGGGGGCTTAGGTTGAATTGATTATCGTGTCTACTACTTAGCAAACAATGATATAGGACCTGGAATCGATCTCTGATCAGGTCAAGTCAATCAAAATAATAAATTTCTCTAATGTACTGTAGTGTTGTCGGACAGTTTAAGTGATGAAGGCATACAACTTGCCACTAAAAACTTGTCCAACAGCCTTCATACAACTCCCAGCTATCGCACACCATATCGCAGAACTTTTAACGAAGTAAAATAATTCATAAAATACCTGATCATACAGCTGACAATTAGAGAAGACAACTAATGCGTCCAGTTAACAGCAGAGGCGCTACAACAGTGGTCTGAAAAATTAACAAAACAAGAATAACAGGGGCCAAAGCACTGCATACGAAAGACCCAATGTGCTATGCCCACGCACACACGTATGACCGGACATGGTGATCCATCTGTAACTATGGATGGTATAGATATTGAGGAATCAGAAGCTCTTGATGTTCTTGCATGAAAATCCACTGTGATGTTTGATGGATTGATCACAAAGAAGCATGACATGCTTTACTCCATCTGATCTCGTTAATATTTATACCACCTTTATCCGACAGAAAATGGAATACAATTCTCATGTATGGGTACGGTGACCATCCGTCCTTTTTTTTAAAAGGACAGTCAGTTGCAAATAATTTTTGGACATCAGAAAAGTCCCAACTAAAAGTGATTACTTTAGAATCATTTTTGATAACAAAGTACAATTTTCAAATGGGCTGTGCAGAATTTAAATTGTTTTTTATCAAATAACATTGATATCATAAAAAAAAATACATTCTTCAAAAAAATATCAATAATAGATAATTCTTAAACTATTGGTTTTAGTTATTTTTATTTATTGAATTTTGTTATTTTTGTATTATTGGCTAAATTTAATTTCTTTGTTGATTTTGATTAATTAATTTTTTGTTTTAACGACGTGTGAATTTCTAGGCATATTTTATTTCTGTTTTAAACATTAAAATAAGTACATACAAATGTATACAAATTACTTGTACTAGTAACTAATATTACATTTTTCTAACTATATTTTTATTTTATTGATATAAAATATATCTATGTAATAAAGTTAATATCAATCATTTTTATTTAATTTTGAGTGTCCTTTTTTTGTCGAAAAATATGGTCAACGTATGTATGGGCCGGTGCTTCAAAATCTATTTTAAAGTTACTTGATCGCGTACAGGATAGGGCGAAGAAGCTTATTGGTGATAGTAGGGCAGCCAACTCTATTGACTCGCGGAGCATCGACGCAATTTTGGGTGTATTTCATTCCATCGCTACTACAACGGAATGTATTCTAAGGAAATCAGGGAACTTGTTCCCGAAACCCGTCACTTTTCACGTTTAACACGCTCTTCATTAAGAACACATTGGTCGATATGCCAGGGAACCGCACTACGCATTACAGAGAGAATTCGTACTTTAGCGGAACTGTTCGTATAAGGAATAAACTCCCCGCAGAGGTCTTTGCGTGGCATGTGCCACATATTTATTTTGATATATTTTGGGAACTAATACAGAAAATTATCTGACATTTTGTAGGACTTATTACGTTGATTTAGTGCATTGCTCTAAAGAAACCAGAGTCTAAATATAAGGAGTGGGCGTGACAAATCTAATGTAGAGAAAAAAAATCCTTTTTTAAATATTTTTAGAGATTCTTTTGTAAGAAACTAAAAATTTTGTATGAGTAATTAATTTCCAAATAAGCGTTACTCAAGAAATATGCGTACCGCTTTGAGGTGTGGGTGTGGCTCTTTGTGGGAGAGAGAAGAAATATTAATTTCGCTATACTTACGTTAAACACTAAAATAGGAAGAAACTTGAAATATTGTTGAGATAATTGCATTGTAAACTGAAATTAGTTTAAGAATTTAACAAGTGGGCGTGGCGCTTCTTATGTATAGCTAATATTTATTTTGCGATGTTTTCAAAACTATCAGCAGTGCAAACATATTGCTGAAATTTATGCGGAACAAAAAAGTAAAGGAGGTGTTAGATCAACGCGGGAGATGTCTCAAAATTGACAGATATCGCATTGATACATACAGATCTACAGCGTCATCAGTTAAATATGATGCAAGCTTAGAAAGTTGATATCGTAGAATATATAACCTAAAAGCAAATGAAAGATTAGAAGAGTACGAAAGGCATCTCAGAAATGGCCGTTCTATGTTTAGATCATTTGTGATGCTGCAACGTACTGCAATGATTATGACAGAAATGCCCTTCGGTATTAAGCGATTGCCGTAAATGGCATTAATTAACCTAATCCTAGAGTCTCACATAGACTGATCCATATGCTCTAGGATGAAAGTCAAATTCATAAATCAAATACTTTTAACCTGAGTATCTATACAATATTAAATATTTAAAATAATTCAATACAATATATGATTTTTTTTTGTTGAAATCACCCACCTGGTACACAACAGCAATCAAAAAAAAATTGCGCAACAAAAATCTTTAAAAAATGTTTGTTTTTAATGAAAGATACCAAAAAAAATTTTGTTTTCTTAAAAGTATTTGTGCAAAATACTCTTAAGCTGCCAAGTGCACACACATACACTCTTGCAAACAAAAACTCTAACAAGACTAACAGTAAAAATAACATTACTATTGGCAAAGTGTGAGCTTAAACAAATGTATGATGTACGTGTGTTTACTTATGTATTTGTATTGGTATCTATCTAGCCATGGCAGGAAGAGAATATCTGTGGGAGTGTGTGTGTATGTTTGATATTGTTCAAGCATCATCATCTAAATAAAAGAAAGAAACTACGCCAGCTTATCGCTAATGGCATAAACTTCCGAAACGTGAGTGAAATTTTCAAATATGTGCTAAGTAACAGTACATCCACACACACATACTTGCAAGCATACGTATTTTCTATCTGTGTAGTATTGGAAGAGCGTGCTTGCGTTTGTGTCTATTGATTCTACAACTACTCTGATGCAAAACTCGTAAAGTATAACAATGAAAAGCCAACAAACATCAAGCTTCAAACAAACCAACCAAGCAACCAACCAACCACTGTTAAAACAACAAGCACAAACAGATTTTTTTTTTGCTGCCAAAAAGAAAAAAAAACTTTTCCTCGTTTTTTCTATTTTTTCGGTTTTTTTTTTTTTTTTTGAAAACCAAAACCAAAATTGTAGCAAAAAGGCAAACTGTATACAACCAAAACAAATCAAATCAACAAAAGAGAACAGAAAAATTATTTAACTAAAAATCTTGTTAAAAAAGACGTGAAAAATAGAACTCCGACAGAAGATATAAAAAATATAATCGTTGAAAAAGAATGGAAAAACCGCAGCACAGTGGTTTGTAGGCTTAATCTACATTCTGGGTTAATTGGTTTAATTTAATGTACATTTTTTAAAGAAGAATTAAGTTTGAAACGCATGTAAAAAGTTGATAATAATTAAAGAAGTATTGATTGGTTCTCCGATTTTTGTAAAAAACTATTAAAATATCTTAAAGCCAATTTTATCGCACATCTGTTAATGATCTATTGCTCGAAATGGCAAATATTGTTCTGAATTAAGGCAAAATATACTGACTTGAATTGACATGACTTGACTTTAAAATTTTTATGCGTTTACTTAATATTATCAAGTACAAAATCATAACACATATTAAATAAAAATTGTTTGTTGTGTTCTTTTGAGTTTTCTTAAACTATTATGCTTTTTGTTTTGGTAATTCTCGTATCTTGTTTTAGAGTTTGTCTATAAGCATACGACTTCTCAAACATCACGACAAATCTACTGATGAGTTGGTATTAGCACCCAATGAAATACATAATATAGATTAAGTAACCCACAATAAATAAATAAAGGGAAACATTTACTATTAAAGCTGCGTTTATATTTATCAAATATTTGTCGAATAAAACCGTGACCAAGAAAAAACTAATCATTTATTTCTTTAATTCCAATATTTTTTTTAATGATGGTTTTGCATTTATTAAAAACTGTATAAAAATACTGTTTTGTAGAATAATTAATTTTATTTTTTAATATAAAAACCATGGTATATGCAGAAGTACAAAAACAACCAACTCTATTCTATGTATTTTGATGGTAGAAAATTTGATTTCGGAAGTCAAAAGTATTAATATGTGTGTGTGTATGTTTCAAACTGTGACAAAAATATAAATAAAAATTTATAACCAGCACTGTTTCATTGTAGAATAAAAATTGAATTAAAAATTAATTCTCATATTCTATTTCTGTTGAAAACTGGTTAAATAGTTGATATTCTTCTCAATTAGTATCCACTTTACGAAATTTGTAAAGATGGACAATTGAACGCTGATGAGAGGTGTAGCGGCCTTGAAATCAGTACTGATACGTTCTGCTAAAAACTGATTGGATATAAATAATAATATTTTCCAACACAAAAAAAACTCTTAGTAATTTTGAATTTTCATTAATTCAATAAAACTGAACTTGAGCCTGATAATATTACTTTTCATATGTAAATCAATATAAGTTCAAATAATAATTACGTTTATTCGTAATAATAATAATATAAAAATAAATAAAAATTATTTATTCAAATACGAAAAAAAAAACATTTGCTATAAAATTTTTTCTGAAGACTTCTTTCCACGATTTTAGTTTGGTTTCATCTTTGGTAACTTTTAAAAAGGTTCCTTTCCAATAGTTCTAATCTATTTTACACATAACATCTATTTTGCACAAATACAAACTCATATTTACTTCGTAATCATTTTCAAAAATTTTACAATTTTCTTCATAAATAAAAATTTTTTAATTTAGATTTAATAAATAAATAAAAACCAAATTTGACACCTGAAATAAAAAACAAGTGGTTTACAACAATTGTCAGCTGGGCTTCTAAGACTAACTTATAGTCATTGTATCATGATAAAAACTAAGTTAAATGACACTATTCCTAAAGAAAATTAGTGGTTACGTTTTTTTTTTTTTTTTTTTTTTTGACAAATATTTAATAAATGTGAACATAGCTTAAGTACATACATATACATAATATTTTTAAAGAGTTTTTTAAAGCAAATTGTGTTTTACTTAATCCTTAAGCCCCGTTGATTACTGACATATATTTTGGATTAAATTTTTTGATTTATAAAGAAATTCAATCACAAGAATCTTAGAATTTCTTAAGGTTTTGCCCATAAAATCCACATTAGGCTTCTAAAATTTTTTGGCAAACACATGGGTATACAAAAGAATTTCTGCAAAAGTTATTTGCTCTAGAGTCAAACCTTTGGGGTCTTAAGGCAGCCTTCGTTTGTAAAATACATAGAGTTGAATTCGAAAAGTTGTAAGGCCAACAAAACTATTAAATTGGATTGATTTTTTCTAATACTAATTCCGTGATGATACCCCTTCGTTACATATAATCATGTGTACTTATGTATTTTCTAGAAAAATAAGTTATTTTTTATAAAAGAAAAATATGATGAATAATTCAAAATATTTCAAATTTTCAAATGAAAAACATTATACATACATATGTATGTATGTACATATGTATATTCCAGTTCAACCCCCCGCGCAGTCTAATTTTTCTTTGTCTGATCAATTATTACGAGCTTCTAATAAAAATAATAATTTTATTAAAAAAAATTAAATATAAAGAATACGAACTTAAACCAGACAAATTAAAATTTCTTTGATAAAATCAAATCTTCATAATGTCACTTTAAAACAATTCTACTTCAAGGAAATTTTTCTTTTATCTGTGTGCGCATTTTCTAAAAAGAAAAATGTTGTTCCTTAACTTAAGAACATTTTATCATACACATAAAATTATTTGTAAAAAAAAAAAAAGATTTAGGAAATGCAGTACTCCTGAATAGTTCATAAAAATGTTAATATTTAAAAACGGCTGTCACCAATTTTAGTTCACATTTATATCTCATATTGGAAATTTTTTCAAACTTTAATAAAATAATTTCTTTCCAAAAAAATATTTTTGATCATATGTATAAGAAATTACGAATTTAGTGCTTACGTATGTGTACTTGCTTTTGAGAGGTAGCAAGGTGTATTAGTGAAGTAGTTAGAGTGCTTTACATACGACAACGAAGTGCCTTGGTTCGAGTCCCAAAAGACTGTAAGTTTTATAAAATGTTTCCATCACCCCTCATTCCAGATAATACAAATACATGTTGCAAATAAGCATTCCGGACGTTCCAGCTCACTGATGACATCAAAAGGTTCGTTGCAGCAGATGGCCGGTTCAGAAGAAGGTAAAACAAGGAAATGAAATGAAAGCCCAGCAAGATGGCAGATGTGGCGCACATAACAAAATTTGGACTAATTTTGTGATAAAAAACTGGACTTGTTTTTAGTAAATATTTTTCTAATTTTCAGTAAAAATTTCCTGTTAGTTTTACTGAGTTTTTGTAAAAAACGGCATTGGTGGTATACGACAACCAATTTTATCTCAAATTAAGTAAAATTTCCAAAATTTTGGTTAAAATTTTTTTTTAATGCGGTCAGTAGGTAGATATTAAGTTTTACTTTAAAATCCACTTTAAGCTTTTTAATAATGTGCAGAGCTTTTATATATATTTTATATACATTTATTGGATTCTTCTAAAAGTATGAAATTTATATATATTTTTCTTCGTTTTCTATTTGTATTCTCTTTCTTCCACAAATTTTGTTAGAATTCTAATTCGGTTCCCATTTTCCATAGTTTACTATAAGAAGTGAATCAAAACCACTGTTTAGTTTTGATTTTAAATTTCCAAACTGTAGGCCTTCTTTTAAACCTACAAATTTTATTGTTGCATCGAATATTTTTATATTGAGTTAAGATGGTTTTTTTCTTCACAATATTGTATTTTGATTTTCCCTGTTTCTTTTAAAGTTTTTATTTTATTTGCTTTTTTTTTGGCGGATAGATATCCAATAAAATTAAACTTTATACTAAAATGTTGAAAAAACAAGCTGATGGAAAAACTCTGAATGAACACGAAACATGCACGTACTATTGTTTTGGTTTCTTTTTTTTTTTTTTTGCAACAGATTTGTTGATTTCGTTTTAAGAAAAATATAAAAAATAAGTACGTATGTATATGCATATGTATGTAAGTATGTATGTGTGTATGTATTAATCCACTTTTTAAAATTCAATTCACACACAAGCGAAAAATATTTTCGAAGTTGTACATTTGATGGCAGTTTAGGCGTTAACAATAAAAACACGTCTATACGAGAAAACGACAAGTCTGTTGATGCGATGACGATGACAAAGGCGCTGGCCGATGATGATGATGATGATGCTAAAAATATGAAGAAAAGCTACTGCATGACAACAGCAACAACAACGGCGATTTCCATCTGATAGTGATTTTGTAGTGTGCCGTGATTTTTGTCTTGTTATTTGCCATGTTCATTTGTTCATATCGTTACAACCATTTTATAATATTGATGCTCACTCAAATCAGTCTAATCATGTTTAAAAGCCAAAAGAGGAATAAGCAAAATGAAAAAAAAAAAACTTATAAAACTTGTTGTTCAGGCTCATACTTTGTATTCGTAATAGTCATGCAATTTTGTTGGAAATTTTTTCAAATAACTTTTACTTGTTTTTTTTTTTTCTAATACGTATTTTCTTGCGAACGTTTTCAGTTTTTGATGATTGTTTGCATTTACATGATGTACTTTAAAATAAGTGTATAATTTTTTTTTTTTTTTATTTACGAAAACGATACCATCATCAGCATGTGTATCAGCGGTATTGATGATGTCTATGGTATATCAATTGCTGTTAAGTTTTATCATGATTTCTTTTTTTTCGTTTATCAACAAATCCGAAAAAGAGAAAATGTTTGACTCACAAGAAAAAAAGTACAGTAAAGAGAAAAAGAGGAAGCTATTACTTGCTATGCAACTCATGTCAAGTAACCAGCCAAAATTTAATTTCAATTTTATTTGGTATGGTTTTCCAGGGATTTTTTTTTTTTTGTAAAAAAACTAATTTCTAAAGGGGATTTCTTTCATTTGTTTTAGGTTTGCCAAGTTTTGCGAAATTAATATTAGCTGCTGTTGTTGTTGTTGTTTATTTTCTCGCTAAAACTTTTACTTTGATGTTTTTGTTTGCCTTCTCTCCCTTTCATTTTCATTTAAAGATCTTTTTTGGTTTTTTCTGAAAATAGCCATATTACTTGACGCATTAAAGAAAAACTTTTCAGGCATTGAAATGTTGTTCAATGTATTTATTTTTAATGAGCTGTATAGTGTTGCAAATTCTTGAAAATTGTTTTGCAAACTATTTCTTTAGTTAATTTAAAAGCAATTTTTTTCACTTAATAAATTGATTAATTAAAGTTCTTAATAGTAATAGGCTAATCCGCTACGAAAGGTTTCTACGAGCTCATCTAGGAACCAATAAATTTATGCATTTGCATTAAATGGGAATATCATTAGCTTTAGTAAGTTACTGTACGCAATGAGAAAACATTACTAAAGCAATCATAATTTAGAATCAAAAAAGATAAAATTATGTTCAGAAAATTTTTATTCATTTGAGTTCGAAATTGTTGTTGTATAGTGCCGTGGCCTATTCAACATTTTGTAAAAATATTCTTGCAATAAAAAAAAAAAGAACTACAATTTTAGAAATTTTACTTAATTTGGGTTCAAAATGATTGTCGGTCGGCTGTTTTTTACAAAAACTCAGTAAAATTTTCCTTTATGTTAGGAAATACAAATTTCGCTTTTTACAGGATATTTTTAATAAAAATATTTACTAAAAACCAATTCAGTGTTTATTCCAAAATTAGTAAAAATTTCGTCATGTGCGCCACCATCTGCCATCTTTCTGCGCATTTTTCATTTTTCTTCTGAACCGGCCATCTGCTACAACGAACCTTTTGATGTCATCAGAGCGCTGGAACGTGTGAAATGCTTATTTACAACATGAATTTGTATTATCTGGAATGAGGGGTGATGAAAACAATTTTATAAAACATATGAAAAGTAATATTATCAGGCTCAAGTTCAGTTTTATTGAATTAATGAAAATTCAAAATTACTAAGAGTTTTTTATAAAAACTTACAGTCTTCTGGGACTCGAACCAAGGACCTTCGGTTTAGTAGATACACAGAGAAAACAGTGCCTAAAAATTACTAATAAAATAGAACAAAATTAATACGATATCTCTACGATTTTTTTTCAAGAAGGACATCTTATTAATTTAATAAGGAAAACCTTATTGAAAAAATCAAGAAGGAAACTTATGGTTTTTATTAGGTATTCTTATTGATTTTTTCAAAAAAGTTTTCTTCTTGATTTTATTAGGCCATCTTATTGATTTTTTCAAAAAGGTTTTCCTAATTAAAATAATAAGACTTCCTTCTTGAAAAAAATTCGTAGAGATATCTTATTAATTTTGTTCTATTTTTTTATTAGTATTTATTAGGCACTTTTTTCTCTGTTGTGATGTTAGGAAATACAAATTTTATGTCATCAACGTCATGGTACGTCCGAAATTTACAACACGTATTTGTATTATCTGGATTGAGGGGTGTTGAAAACATTTTTATAAAACTTACGTATTCAGGGAGTTGAACCAAGAAACTTCGGTTTAGTAGATTGGCACTCTAACCACCTCACTACTACACCTTACTATAGTATACATGTTAGCAGCCAGTTTAAGAAGATGATTTATTGTAGCACAAAAAAATTATGAAAGAATTGTTCCTATGTTGATTTATATGTATGAAATAACAAGCAATCTAATATAATCAAGAAGATATTCTTATAAAAAAAATTAAGAAGATGATTTACACATGATCATACAGGAACCTAATAAAATTAATAAGGAAAACTTTTTGAAAAAACAATTAGGTAACCTAATGAAATCAATAAGGAATACCTTTTTGAAAAAAACAATAAGATGGCTTAACTAAATCAATAATTCAAAGAACTTGTTTCAAGATTTTAAGTACTATATGATGATTATTTTGTATGGATCAAGAATAAATTCTTAAAGTTTCTTAACTTCAACGAACTGGTACGTTGAATGCAACAAGCCAATGATTGCCATACGTTGAATTCAAAGTAACTGTTCCTTGGGTGAAAAATAAGGAAAAAATTCGTTGACTCAACGAATGAATTTAATTGCTTTTGGTTGAATGTAGTACTTACTCTCGAATAGAACTTTATATATTTCTAATTTTTGAAAATATTAAATATAATATTTAAAAATATTAATAATAATATTTAAAATAGCGATCACTGTATCTCGTGCGTATGATTAATATTAAATTCATAAAGATTCTCATTTTCACCTTGGGCGTATGTGAAATATAAACACTCTTTGTTTCTTAGCTCTCTAAGCAAAAAGTGTTCATATGTCTGCAATTAAATTTTTCCAAAAACAAAAATAATAATATCTTATTTCAAATGCGGTGGCTTCTTTGAGTATTTAATAAAATTCAATTCATTCATTAATTTGAGTCATTAATTCTCTCACATTCATCTCAAGCTTTTGCTTGAATTGTTAAAATTTAATCAAAAAGGTTAATTATCTACAATTACACAACTAATTAAGTATCATTTTAATTAACTTGTGTATTTGATAGTATGTTAACGCACAGATACACAAGCACACACAGACTCTCACACACCCACATAGATAATCATGCATTAACAAATAGATGAATATTTGTGTATTTGTGGTATTTTATAGCTTAAAATGCTTTTACATTCTTCATAAACACTCTGCCGCATTTTATTCAATAAACATACAAAAGAGTGTACGTTTATATGTATTTGTATTTGTATATGTATTTTTATTTATGTATGGTATGCATGTGTATATTTTGTACCTTTACAATTTTGTCATTAGCACATCAAAGCAAACTCAAGAGTGAATTATTAAATTTAAATATTTGAATAAGAGTTGGTGGTAAGAGGATATATATTCGTATATCATTTGGCCACAAAAGCACATAAAAAGTGGATTATTAATTGAGATAATTTAATTGTGCAGGATAAATGTTTCATTTCTGCTATTGTACCCATGTGAAATTTCCATTCTAATTCTAAATTTTTGTCCACATTTGTTTCGTGGAACAAGTTGATGATTTGCTTACGTGGGGGAGTTTATTAAAATTGATAAATTTGTATACTTATTTAAATGCACTGGCACGCATACTTTTGGGCGCTAATAATATTACGTTTCATGTATTGGTATACAAACCTAAAGGACATTCGGCGTAACGTTAAGTAATATATCGAGACCATGTATTCAATGTGTGGTACCTCAAAGAATTTACCTTCTCAAGGTCAGTCCATATTTGCTATTTTGTAAGCATTGAAAGGTCCACTAAATATGCAATTTAAAAGTTAAATATCGTTAGCAAAAAGGCGTAATTAACATAAATATAAAGTTTTCCAATAGCGATGATATGATTGTGAAGTGACGTTTCGGCCATTTGTAATATGTCATGATCTGTCATTTGTTTTTCATTGTATTCAGTAGTGTTTACTATTTCATCGTGGACTACCGTAAACGTCGTGAATTTGCTGATTTTGTTTTGGAACAACTTGAAAACGATGACGATTTGTTTTAGTGTAATTAAAATCTAATTAAGAGCTAATGGCATTAAATTCAAGTTAATTTTGATATTTCTTAAAATTGTTTATATTATTATTACGAATAAACGTTATTATTATTTGAACTATGCATGAGTAGACTACTCGTACTTGGAATATAAGGGACTATGAGTGTTTGTTGAATATTAGTAATGGGAAATTTCGTACTAATCAAAAATTATTTCAACATGTAAAAATGGATTAAAAATTAATTATATTAATTCTCGTATTCTATTTATGTTGATAAATAGTTGATATTCTTTCCCAATTAGTATCAATTTTACATTAATTGTAAAAATGGACGAACTAACGCTGATGAGAGGTGTAGCGGCCTTGAAGTCGGTAGACTGATACGTTCTGTTAGTCTGATTGATAAGGTTTTCCAATTGGGATGATATAATTTTGAAGTGACGTTTCGGCCATTTGTAATATATCATGATCTGTCACTTTTTTTTTCATTGTATTCAGTAGTGTTTACAATTTCATCATGGAGAGATATACGCGTTTACAAATTATTCAGTTTTATTATCGGAATAACCGTTCTCCAATTGCAACTTTTCGTGCGCCAATAGACAAACAACCGCTCAAAGTAATGCAAATATTGCTGCCGTTCAGGCAAGTGTTGCTGAAGACCGTACTTCTTTCGAAATGTAGCTGGTAACATCAATCGTTACTGTCAATGGAGAGCGGTATAGATCGATGTTAACCCAACTTTTTATGGCTGAAATTGGAAGAAGTTGATCTTGACAACATTTGGTTCCAACAAGACGGGTCTACGTGCCACACAACAAATGCAACAATTGAATTATTACGAGAAAAGTTTGGAGATTGATTCAAGAAATTGTGATATTGAATAGCCTTCAAGAAGTTGTGATTTAACATCATTAGACTATTTCATGTGGGGTTATTTGAAGTCATTGGTCTTTCAAAATAAACTAGACTCTCTTCAAGCTTTACAAGTCAATATTGAACGTGCCATTCATGACATACGACTTGATTTAGTAGAAAAAGTGCTCGAGAATTGGGTTCATCGAATTCGTTCCTGCAGAAGAAGTCGTGGAAGCCATTTGAATGACGTTTTATTTAGAACTTAATTGATCGATTGTACTTCACATTGAATAAAAACCTTTTGAATTTCCTTAACAATAAGTGTGTTTTTGTTTTTAAAGAAATCATATCACTCTTATTGGAAAACCGATTATAAGCAGAAGCAAAAACATATATGTAAATGTCTCTTTGTTTTTTTATTTATAAAGTCATAATTTTTGATCACAAAAGTGTAAAATTTTGGCCAGACATGTACGTATTTTAATGACACTCAAAATAATCAATACTCGATTTTGAATTTTTTTTTTTAGTTACGTCTTTTTGCATTTTAGCCAACGATATATACATACTAGCCATGGGATGTCGAAATATTTATCATATTCTTGTTTAGCATGATAAATGCAAATATTATAAATGGAAATGTGGAAATTTAGACAGTATTGGCTGAAGTGGTTAGTGCGCCGACTATAAAAGCTGTGGCTTAAGATCTGGGTTCAATCCCTAGTCATTCCAAGACAATTAACATCTTAAATTTCTCTGATGTGCATTAGTGTAGCATTGTATTAATTTTTGATGGGATGTTTAAGTAATGAAACACTGGTCGGTATAACCTTTCCTGCAGCGATTGATACTGTTCCAAGCTTATGTACACCAGAGCGCCCTCTATCTACGGTTAGTCGAATCATTGGCAACGTAAAACAATTAATAAAAATTGCTGCTCACACAGCTTAAACAATTTAATGTGTCTACTTAAGAACAAAACGTGCAATAGTAACAGACTTTCAATAGAATTACGCATTTTTAACATCTGCGTTCTATGCCCTATTCTTTTCTCTCTAGTCCTGGCACAATACCATACGCAGATGTCATCTCGTTCGTGAAGGTCGAAAAAAATATACATAAACCGATAAGATGTACTGCTGCTTTATTAAAATTAATTGTCATAATTATCGTATGGACTCCTACTATTTCCAATTGTAACATATTTCATACACCTGACATATTTATATCATGACATGTGTTAAACTGCATATTAAGAGAAAAATTTATATTCTTAAATTTTTTCCGTACGACGTTTAAAGGTACTAACAAGGCAATTTCATAACCGATAGTTTCGACAGCTTAGGTGATTATTTTTACTTTGTTTTGGACCCTCGTACATGTGATCCAGTTTCTTTGTCAAATGCTTTGTTGATACATTGTTTTTAAAAGCGAATTCGAGCAGCGAATTCAAGCGAATCCCTGAGACACAACAAAACCAAATTGTAAAAACCCACAACAAAAAACCTTTAATTAAACTTTGCAATCAACATACTGTATATGGAAAACCCTAAAAGATCCTTATCATGCAGTATTCGTACCCTGCTTCTACATATGTATGTGTGTGATTTCGCCTTGACACATCTGTGATATTCAAGGCAAATTCAAAGCAAATTTGCCTTGTATGATAATATAAGTTTCGAAAAGTCATTGAAATATTAAATCAATTTTAAATCAAATAAAACCAAAATCGACAAAATGATAAATTAGTTAATAGAGATTAAAACAAAATTATAATAAAAATATCATCATCATTGATAGCGAAGCATAAATTACTATACTCGTACACAATAGATTCTCCGGTTCACCCACATTAACAATTTCGTTCAGCATGGAAGAGTCAAAAGTCCTTGAAGCGGCCATTAAAAGTTGTAAACTATTGCAGCGTTCTCTGTTTCGTTCCATAAATGAAGTAAGACGTCTTAATATACGCTACAACATGGATTGGCTGTTGCAAAACTACTCATCTTATGTAGCCGGCATATGCACTCAATATCAGTGCAAATCTGATGTGTCTAAACTTGTTGTCAAATGCTCCTCAAAATCACACAAATATCCAAACAATTTAAATTTATCGACACGCAGCTCTCACGAATTGTGTGGAAATAATCGCAAAATAAATTATAAACTTATAAAAATAAAACGCTGTATGGAAGCGATGGTGTTGCAAGTACAACGCGCCATAGAGATTGCAAATCGTCAACGAAATTTTATTCATTTCCATTTTAGTGCTCATGATTCAAAACCTCGATTATGCTGGCATTAATTTGAAAGTGGGATTTCACTTAATTTTTTTTTATATTTTTATATACTTAAGATTTTGCACAACCATTTAATTTTTATATCATTTATAATTTAATTTTATATACATACATAGACCTTATTTAATATATCGATGGTACTCCTTAAAGTTAAAGTTGTCTCATTTCTCAAAGTCGCGGTTCACACGCACTTTAACTATGCATTCAGCTGAAAGAAACACAGCAGAGACATTTGTGTTCCCTTTTTTGTTGTTTTTTTTTTCTATTTTTTGAAAATTTATTGCTAAAAGTTTTGAGTGTAGCGGCACAAAATCTAATAATCTGAAAAAAAAAAAAAAATCCGACAAATCCCAATAATGAAATTTGGTTCTGTTTTTGGGGATTTTTTTGTTTTGCAAAATACATATTTTTCTCTTTTTATTTTTTTGAGAAGAAACTAAAGTCCTCAGCTAAAGGTTGCTGTAAAATTTTCATCTTTCAATATTTTCAGCTAAAACACCGTATTCAGGTAAAAAAAGATGTCGCTAATGTGGAGAAAAAAACATGCATTTTTTTAAACATTCAGCAACTCCCAAAAAATTCATAAAAACCCCATAAGTGGGAGTTTTTACTATTTTCGCGGTTTTTGTTTGGTTTTATTTTTCGCCAGTGCAAATAATATTTTTAAAGCTTTTTAAAAAACATACGAAGCCTCCAGGTGGCATCATAAGGTTTTTTTACTGCAGTTTTGGAGTTTGAGAAAACTGCGCTGAAAATTTTAATTTTCAATAAAAATTCTACTATTTTGTAACGCTTGGCTTTTTCAATTACATAAATTTGAAAGAAAGAAATTTTATTGTGCTATTCTTCACAGTACTATCTTTCATTTTGAGAAAAAAATCAAAGCAATTTTTCTACAAAAATCGAGAACAAAATGTTTATATTTAATGGCATTTAACTTTTCATTGATATTTTTCCGCCATTTTCTTCTGTGAAATGTTGACTACATATTTTCATATCATAATCTATGGAAAAAAATATTTTGTACTTCGGGGGTAGATTTAACTATCCACAGTGTGTAAAGCAATAAAACTTTTCGGTCGATTACACTGTGATAGTTTTTGACCCGAAAAAAAATTACTTCGGTGAATCCTTATCGAACTATTAGGGGGGAGTCCCCTGAGTGCGAAAGTACATTTGGAAGTGTCAGATTGGCTCCAGTTTTTGAGAAATCGGTATATACCCATGAAAAATGGATATATACCGATTTCTCAAAAACTGGAGCCAATCTGACACTTCCAAATGTACTTTCGCACTCAGGGGACTCCCCCCTAATAGTTCGAAAAGGATTCATCGAAGTTCATTTTTTCGACTATCACAGTATTATCTTCCGAAATGTAAGCAGAAAGCCATTAAATGCATATACAGTTTTTTAGTCCTTAAAAAAGAAAATCTATTTAGTTTTTTTAATCAGATCAAGAAAAACAAGTTTGCTAATGTTTGAATTTTTATACGTTTACTTGCTTTGAAAACACAAAAAAGAACGTGTTTTGGATTTGAACACGTTCAAAAACACAAATAAGGCTGTGTTCGAGTATTGCCTTGAGATATGTTCAGTGAAATTATTAATAGCAAATAAAAAACTTTTTATAACAAACAAACACAAAAATATAGCCGAATATTTTGCTTAAACCAATGGACAATTGTAATAAAGAATCACAAAATAATTGTGCACAGAACTTGCACCACTTCTGTATTCTGCGGAGGATCATTTTGCATAAAAGCGGAATCGTTTCTCGGAATCGCGACTGTTGTTTTTGCAAACATCTGAATTTGTTGCACAGCAGATCAAATGTCTGGCGGTTCATTAGAAATTTGTTTTCGAAGTCATCGTTAATAAGCTTCTGATAATCTATTCCCCAAATGATTTTGTACGATCTATATCTATATATGTAAGTATCTATACTCATTCTACGATATTTTTCTAATTACTATTAGTAATTATTACCAATTGCCACAATCTTTTTTCATAACTGTTGGAATTGTTGGAATGCTCTGCCATCAGCAATAAAAGCTTCAACTGCTCTCTTCTCAAATGAATTATGTTTCTGATCGTAGCACAACGTTTTTTATAATATCCTTTTTTTATTTCATTAAATATTTTAAAGAATAATGATAGCATCGTTCTATCAGTTAAATAATTTCGTATTTAAAAAAATTTTTAATTTTTGAACCTGCTGGAAAAAACAAGACAACATGTCAAAGCAAAACACAACAATTATAGTGTAAAAACATTGTTTAACACTGTTTAAAAAGATGCTTAAACACGTTTAACTTTAATAGTGTGAATATAGTATTATGGTTCCGCTGTTGCTAAGGATTAAACATCCAAACTCCGAACTTAAAACTCATTATCACCTTTTTAAATGCCTTATGAAACTTCACATTTCTTTAATTTTTTTTTTTTTATTTCTCCGCTGTGCGACATGAGGTCTCCTTCAAATTCCACACTTCAAAATAATTTCCATAATGGCGGATATATTTCTTTTTTCTCTTTTGTTCACAATACAAATAGAGATGTTCATATGAAATTTTAAATACTCGTATGAAATTCTATACTTATGAAAGGATCGAACGACTTTTTCGCAGATTTTTTGTTATAAAGCAAATGCGTATGCGTCTGTCCGCCTATCTACAACATATATTGGTATAAAATTTTTTTGCGATAACTATTTATAGTTCTAAAAGTAAATCGAAGCATCTGTTTAACAAATAATATCGTGTAAATAATTTGCTAACATCAACTTAAAATTTAATTTATATAAATACCATTCTTAATCCCAGATTTTGCATACAATTTATTTTTTTTAATAAAAAAAAAAATACCACCATATTTTGGTAAATATCACCTGCTGCAAGCACAAAATGTTAAATTGTTTTAAAAAAAATTAAAATTAATTGAATGGTAAAAGACCACATAATAAATCTACCTGCAACCAAATTAACCAGCATAAAAGTATTGTTTTTTTTTCACTTAAATCCTTTTAAATACACAGATAATGTCGTGTGCTGTTGTTGTTGTTTTCTACACAAACGCAAATAAATGGGTATTATAAGGATTTTTTAAAGGGTAATTAAATCAATGAAAATTTATTTTGAAAATTTACTTTCACGAACAGTTTAATGATGATGGAAATACATATACATACATAAGTAGGTTGCTTATATATCTGCCTACATAGTACATGTTCATGTACACATACTTGCATATATGTACATATAAATAATTTTCAATCCGTCTCTATTTGGCCGTAGCACTGTGGTCGTCCCCATTGGCCAAAAATAAAAAAAATTAAGTCAAAATTCTGGTTAAAACTGTGGCAACACTATCTCACAATAGATTTTGCTCTATCAAATTACTTTTGTTTTTGCTTTATTCCACCTGTCCTCTTTAAGAATAGCTGCAAAAGGCAGACCATGAAAATAATTTTGTTTCGCAGCGTGAGTAATTGTATAGTGAAGGTCCAAAATAAATCGTAAAAACCTCTTTAAAAAAGATTGTTTAAACAATGGAAGAATTAAATATTGTAAAGAGATGTATTAACTATTATTTAAAAGAATTAAAAACTTCTAAGCATGTTGTATCTATTTTATTATATCAATTTATTATATGTGCCTATTTCAGTACTAACTCGTGTGTAGACTTAAATTTCACTTTGAGTTTTAGTTGCGAAGTCGATCGAGGTCGACAACCAAATTTTTTGTAAAATGATTACCAATATTTACAGATTATATGATGAAAATTTCAGCTGCGGAAATTTGCGGTGTGTTGAGTTATCTTCAATAGATGATACATTATCTATTACTATACAATAATAAAATAACATACATACATAACATACATTCTTTAGTTATTGTGGTGATTTTATAGAATTTTAGAAAAAAATTTATGGAATGAGGATAGGATCTCTGGAATGCCCTTTAATCCTTTTGCCGATTTTAACCAAAACTTATTTTGGGCACACATTTATTAAGATAACTGATATGCCGACTTTGGTATGCCTGCTATGAAATTTAAATTTTCAGGATCTAAGAGAGGTCCTTGAATTCTTTGTCCGACATTGACAAAATTTTAGATTTAGTCATAGACTGATGGAATCAATGGATATGCCGACTTTGGTGTGCCTACTATGGAATTTAAATTTTCAGGATCTAAGAGAGGTCCTTGAATCCTTTTACAGATTTTAACCAAATTTTGGAAATTGGTGTCATTTAAAGAAACTGTGAGATGTGCCAAAGATTATTCACCAATGATAACTCCTTCTATTTTTTGCCGCTCTTTGTATGAAACGGCAACCAGTGTGCGTAGTGGCATTAAATAATACCCATTTTCTGTTCCACAAAGCACCTCATCAGCATTTCGTCCTTATTTACCTGTCCAAAATATCTAAATTAAAAGCACATGTATCTGCATATACTTTTTTACTTATAAAAGAATTTTATTGTAAATTTTAATTTAATTTCGCATGAATTTATCTAAAGCGTTGTTAGTTTTCTTAAATGTAATTTTACTTCTCCAGATTTTTACGCATTGTTTCATTTTAAAGGACATTGTTTGGTAATAAGATAATTATGTCAAATATTTTAGCATCAATTGGCAATATTACTGTGGCAATAGGGAAACAGTGTTGAAGTCAGAAAGTACAGGAAAATTACTGTTTTAAATATTTAAGTGGTTTGAACGAATTTTACTTCCATTATACATAAAGCTGATCATAATTTTTTTGATCCTTTTGATTTACTTTAAAAAAAATTATTCAATTTGAAAGATAATATGTCGTAAGGCGAAATAAGCCGTTATTCCATTTTAGATAATTAGTTAGAAAATGAAAAACAGCAAGTGTTTGTGGCATAACTTCTTTAGAAATCGTTTAATATAAATAAAACTTTTCACAGAGAACTTATGAATATGAAGAATACGTTGGTGTTATTTACAAAAAATTAGCTTATATCTACTTAAGCACTTTTTCGTTTTTGCCACGATTTTAATTTTTTTTTTGCAGATTTTATTAATTATTTTATATATTATATTATATTATTATTATTATATTTTATTAAGTAGATTAGATGAAAGTATTAATTTAAGAATTATTTATTATAAATGCCAAAATAGTTTAAACACTAAAAAAATATTTTTACACATGTACGTATGTATGTCCTTTAGGCTGAACACACAACAACGAGACACAAATAAGTTTTGCTAACAAATACGAGAATGGCGCAATAGTTCTTATGAGCCACATCACACAAAAAAAAAATTGACGTAAAACTCTCTTTTTGACTTATTGCGCCATAACATTGTTTGCAGAAAATACGTGTGGTTCGATACAACATACCCACACAGATCATTAATGCAAGACAAAAGTAACGAAAACAGGCATAAATCGTTGTCGCATTGCTGCTTGATTTCTGGTTGTCTTTTAAGACAAAACCTGAATGTTTGATAAGACATTTTTCTATTTTATGTGGGTTAGCATCAAACAAGTGTATTTAACTTAAAAGCCAAACACGTTTTGACTTTCGTTGGTGTGGGTTCGGCCTTATAGATTATAAAACCATTCAATCGCTGTGCTACGAACCGGGGTCATTAGAAAAACACTTAAAACACAGCAAGTCTGAATATTATTTTCGAATTATATTACAAAAAAATGGTATTTACGAATTTTAATACAAAAACTTTTTTCCCGTTTTTAACTTTTAAAAATTTTGAAATTGTTTATCCTTTGAAATTTTGTATGTTGGCACCTCTCCGGTCTGTTGATAAACTAAGAAAGGATTTTTGAAAATTCAAAAATTGGTAAAAAAACGCAACAAAAATTCAACTTTGGTCTTTTCTTTTCTACACACAAAATTGCACCTTGTATAAAATGTCTTGCCAACCCTGTAATATTGCAGCTTGTTATTTCACTAGAACAAAACAGAACTTATGAAAAAGTGGAACACACTGTTTTTAACAGCTGACAGCTAAGTTTTACAGGGCACTATAAATACTGTCGATTTTTACGGGGCATAAAGTGCAATATCTTCCATCATTAGTGAGGCCGATTCTTTTAGAATCAAACACACTGCCCTCTTGAAGAGATCTACCACTTTTTTTGTAGAAAAGAAAACACCATTAGTCTCAATTTAAGCAGAAAAAAAGTAGACGGGTGAGTTGTTAGTACTTTTTGATTTGTATTCCTTAGAGGTACTAAAACGAGCAAAACCCCAGTTTTAGGGCTTTAATGTAACTCCTCTTTCCAGAAAAACAATAATCACATTAATTAAATGTAAATGAAATTGTAGTCCATTTAAAAAAATATACAATTTATTTTGATACTTTTTTGAATTTTGAACGTATGAGGAATCAAACAGATCATCCTGTTTGGTGCTATTTTAACAAAAATTTTTCTGCGTAAATTTATATGGTAAAAAAAAATGTTTAGTATAGAGAGCCCTTCGTTAATAAAGACCTTATAAGGGAATTTTTTTATGGTTTTTGTACAGAGGGACAAAAAAGTACTGAAACATGTCTAGTACTTTTTGCAAAATGCGGCCAAACTTTACTTACTAACGCGAAAACTGATTATTTTTTTATATTTTTTTAGCGTAGTAACGCATGAGGGGTGGCCGCTAATGTTAATATATTTGTAACGTTTTAAACCATGTGCAATGGAGTATTAAAGGATATAATAAAAGAAGAGTTAAAAAATTATTTAGTGAGAATCCTGAGTCTAAAAATCTTTTATGTATATATCAAGGTAGGAAAACGTATTTGCTGTAAGCCTAAAAATATAAAATTTTTCAGAAACTAGAAAGGAGACACTGGTATCGCTCAATAAAATTAAGGACGTAAATGATTATTTTTTTGCTTCAAAAAAATTTCTAAAACAAGTTTCCTTATTGCGAACAGTACCAATCGTTATTGAAAATAAAAATTTGTGTTTGATATTGATTCAGTTTTGTTATTATTTGATTGTTTTTTGGCGTGCTGTTTTTTTGTCAATTTCATTAGTACATTTATTTGTGCTAAGTTGATGGATAGGCTTTCAGATTATTTTAATAATATTCATAATAATACATAATTATAAACACAGCCTTCAACTACAAATCACTCTACGTAGTTAAATGTATTTTCTTTTCAATCTCCGAGTGTCCAACCGGTTTATCATATTCGGTAATTTACTGTTGTAGAAATTTCTTAACCTCAAAATGGGAAATTTGTTAAATTGGCGAACTACAAGTAATTGCTTCTCTTCGGCTTTTTTTTTTTTGTTTAGTCCTAAAATTGAGCCTTCGGTCGAACACTCACCATTCCAAGCGCTCAAAAACTTCGTTCTTTTGTTTTTATAACAATTAATATAATTTTAATAATAATTCATCACTAAATATCTTCTATACGTTGTTATTCGTCATCTTCCATTCTTAGTGCATGAGGAAGGGGGAAACAGGGTGGGGGTGTAAAAAACACAATAACATTTTTTGCAGTCTGTTGTTGATAGAAATATTTTATTAATTCAAATTAATATAATTCTGAGAAAAATAATGAATTTGACTTCATGTCTTCGTGCTGTACCATAGAGATTGAAAAAATTCTTATTTATTGAAAATATCTATTCTATTCTATTCTATTCTATTCTATTCTATTCTATAGTTAATCAGGTTGAATATGATGGCAGCAAGAATTTAAGAATTTCTGGTTTGATTGATTCTATTTTGTTTTTTTTTTAACATATAGAAAAGATTTTGGGGTATTTTTTTTAATATTATTTATTTAGCTATAGAAGAAAAATTATTTTATGGGAATGTACGAGAATTTATAAAAAAAAAATATACTAAATAAAATCAAAAATGGAAGCTTTTAAATTCTTAAGGAAAGCAAGAAAAAAGTCCTAGCGATTTTATGTCCAGCAAAATTGAAAGGAATCAATACGCTGAGATCCAGCTGCAGTGACACAGTAATTATTTTTAAAGTGCTATCAAGCTTGTACGTATGTTGTTCGTACAATAAATGTTCTAAATCCTTCAGCATTCCATCAATGGGTTCTTAATTTTTTTACTTTGAAATGATAAACAATATTTCACTTTATTCTCTTAATTTTAGTTGATGAACTTACTCTGTGTGTTTCTCTGTTACATTTAAGCAAACAATTCATTTGAGAATTTTATCAGAGTAACGCTTAACAAATTTGTTTATTAGTTTTCTATGCAAAAAATTCTTCAATGAATTTTAAAAATCCTTGGAAACAAATTTCTAAGCAATATTTAATCAATAACATACCTTTATATCTTTACGCGGGCTTAGAATTATAACAATCCTACATACGTATACTTAATAATATTAAGTATAAGTAAATTTTGAAATTTTTAAAACAAATTCAGATTCAGATTCAGATTTATTTTCCCAAAACATTTTACAAAATATTAGTTTTAATATTAAAACTAAAACAATTTTTCAAATTCTTTACATACTAAATTATTTTTCAAAGACTATCTTATTGAACTAATAAGTACATTTTAATATACATCTATTGAACTATATTTAATTAAACTATTTTATAAATGCCCAAAAAAAAGGAAACAAAAAGGGAAGCTCTCGAAATAATACTTACGAAACTAAAGAACTTAAAATTAATTACTTAATAATAACTTATAAAACTAACAAACAAAATATAAACAAACAAATTCATAGTTAAAACAAAGCAATAAATAAAATAATTCTACTGAGTTGTCATATACACAGTATCATTTATATTTAATGTTCTAACTCGCCTGTGATAAAACAGCAAGTCTGCACCTTGATAAAGGAGTCTCGCTCGCCTAAGAGTCAACACATCCACCGGTGAAAGGTACTTTGACATTTGAATGGTCTCGAGATTCCTAACCTCAGAGAAGCACTCTTTAACTAAAGAATTATTTGAATTCTGCACCTTCTCAACAAACTTTAGTGCACCTTCCATCATATACACATTTATCCGAGCAAAATCAATTGCCCTGTAAATAGATAAACATGATGGCCTACGCAACTCCCCATTCCTACCTATATAAGGCTTTAATCCTAAGCAACCCACCAGAATCATACGTTCCCACCTCCTAAGCCGTTCCATCTGGGATGAAGATATTCCAAACCAGATCGGAAAGGCATAGGAGACGAGGGGACGTATAACCTGGCGATATATTAAAAGACGCACCTTTATACTAAGGCCACCCCTGCGCTTTAATATGCTCTGATACGCAGAATATATGCGCTTGGCCCTCAACAATATGTCATCAATATGTCTATAAAACTCGAAGTTTTCGTGAAAAGTAACCCCAAGATACTTCATTCTGTCCGATGTAATAATCATCTCCCCACCAACCGTCAAACAAGGTATATACGACCTACAGTTCGGATATATATATTTTCGTCGCCCTTTGAACATAACTACCACTGTCTTACGCAAATTGAGATTAAGACCCCAGCTTGTAAAATACTCCGTCAATGTCGCCAAATATTGGTTCATCCGTCTATTAACTGTTCTTGCCCTTGGTCCAGTAGAAGCCATAAGAATATCATCAGCATAGGCCAACAAAAGATCGCCTAAAGCAGGTGGAGGTATATCCGAAACAAATATATTATATAAAACAGGACCCAGCAACGACCCTTGCGGAACTCCTGCAAAAATAGAACCCTCATGAGAGAGAACACTTCCAAATCGGACCCTAAACATTCGGTTCTTTAAAAAACTGTTAACCATACGACAGATGCCATTGCCAAATCCCATTTCCATCAGTTTGTAGATCAGGCCATCATGCCAAACCGTATCAAAGGCTTTAGAAAAATCCAAACTTACAGCCAATGTCAGGCATCTCCTATTCAGACCCCTGGCAACATAGTCCGTAAATACCGTCAGCGCGTGTGTCGTCGAAAGTCCTTTCCTAAAACCGAATTGAAAATCCTTCAAAATATCCTTATCAATAATAACATTATTGATTGCTGCCAGGAGGAAGTATTCAAATAACTTTCCAAAAGCCGACAGCAAAGAAATCGGCCGATAGCTTCTTGTCTCACTCGGATTCAACCCCCGTTTCAAAATAGGAACTATAAGGGCAACCTTCCATGCCTTTGGAAAATATCCAATGTTTAAACAGTGGTTAAACAAAACTGCTAAATATTGCCACGTAGTAAAGTCCGTTTTCCTCAAAACAAAATCAGGCACACCATCTACACCAGCAGATCTTTTGTTGGATCTTCTCTTTAACGCATTTCCCACTGAAGTCGAATCAGTGAAACCAAGTACATCAGAACGAGTACTACTGTCAGTAACTATTCCGTCCGCCGTAACTGTACCACCAAACGTTGTCAAAGGCGTTGTACTGTCCAAAGTCGCAACTGCCTCACGCACCCTTACACTGAGTGGATCTACACGAGCAGTCTGCCCAGGAACAGATACCTGGAAAAAACTGCTCGCTAGTAGATTCGCCATTCCAGCAATATCAGAAACGATAGCTCCACTGGAATCTACCAAACTCTGAACTACAGGGCGAGCACATAAACCAGCCGCTGACTTTACAGTTCTAAATGTCCTATTATTCAACCGAATGTTGCCTAGAAACGTTGTCCAATAATCTTGTTCAAAATTAGCCACTGCGCCCTGAATAATTCTGTCTACATTACGAATCTCTGCTCTTAAAATATTATATCTACCTGGGTCTTCACACCTATGTAACGTTCGTCTTAGACGTTTCTTTTGCGAAATAAAATTGAGAATGTGAGGGGGGAGCTTCAACAATCCTCTTTTTAAAACAAAAAGTAAAAAGTTGTTTTATATATTTCTACCAAGCGCCCTCCTTCGTAGGTTAGAAGAACATACGGCGAAGATCGAGAAAGTTTATAAGTCTTCTTAACACCAAAGGCTCTTTAGCAATGCTCTAAATATATTAAAAGAACACACAATAGCAGAGTTGTAAAAGAATGAAGCCTTTTTTTATTTTCAACATGTGGCACAAGCATTGCATAATTAGAAGTCATACCCTAAGTGCTGGTCCTACAATCCATTATTTTTTAATTATTTCTTAGATTGCTTTTGCAAATTCCTGCAAAAAAAAACATTATATGAAATCTTACAAAAGCCACTTTTTCCATTTAACTCTGCATTTGATCCATAAAATGCTTTAACAAAAAAATGATAATCTTCGCTAAACACTTGGTTTAGAGAGCAATTCAACAAATGTGATGTCCTTGACGCATGTCAGAATATTTTATGATTTGTTAATCATTTCACTCTTACAGCCTTTTTGCGAGGACTGAAGTATTCAAAAGAGAATATATACCACAGCCTCATAGAGCTAAAAGAAGTAAAGCATTTCATATATTGTATTCATTAACATTATAGGGCTGCGTGAACGTGGTCATCAATGAACATATGAATATTTTCATTGACTAAACCTCTATTTCGAATAAAAATCAGAACACCAAACAAACTGTTGCATTGTTCATAGTATGAGTGAGAACATTTTGTTTCACTTCGTTAACACAAAGAGTTTGTTCATTGAAACGATTTTTATTCGAAGTTGTCGCTCTCATCTCACAGTTTCTTATTAATACGCCATAGCAATGTTGCCAATTTGGTGAAATCATGTAATCTTTTGCATGAGCTGCCCATGTGTAATTACTTGCATATGTAAATTCAAGTTTTAGCTTTTACACGCATGTACGTATGTATGTATATACTATTCATATTACGAGCACTAGTAGTAAATCAAATTCAATATGTATTTTAGTTTGTTATTTGCATTTCTAACTAATATAAACCTTCAATAAACGTTAATAAATAAAATAAATCATTAATGATTAAACTGTAATTTTTTTTAGAGTTTTTGCCTTCTTTTTTTTGCGATTTAGTTCATTGTATGTTTAACGTATTTCTTAAATGATTTTCCTTTTTCCTACAACTGGCAACACTGATCTTTGAGAGAATATTGTTTTTGCATGAACATTATTGATATTTATTCAAGACATGTTCGGTTTCACATTTGTAAATGTTCGTTCGCTCTTGTATAAGTGAACACATAAACTTCATTAAGGTATAAACACATTCGCCACAGCAGACTACACGAACACAATAACACAAATGCTGCTAGCTACCGTTGTAGCCGTTTAGCCAGCTACTTAATTATTTTGGAAACGACAGATACACAGTAAACAGCTGATCCAGAATTGTTGCAACGATTCATTTATGTATATTACAGTGGTGCATATTCAGCGCTTTTACTTTTTTAATAAAGTTCGCTGGAGCGAATTGAATACAGCGAATTGAATTCGCCACTCAGATCACTTTGTATGGATTCGCTTTGACATAAATTGAAAAAATTCATCTCATGTATCTATTTTGGCTCCGGTGTTACGGGTTCAAAAATTATTTTTTATTAACCATAATTCCTAGAATATGGAACGGATATAAGCGATGTGGATATCAATCTAAACTTTTCCAAAATACCTTTATACTGGTATACAAATTTTTTAAAACAATTTACCCATTGCGAGTGAAATTCAAATTTAAAATTTTTTTACCTGACTTTTCACTTTTACAGAGAACTTACCATGATTTTATTTGGTGTATATTTGAAAGCTGTCTATATTGTAGGACTTATGATCAATAATATATTAAAGTTTTGAAACCCGTAACTGCGGAATCAAGAGAGAGCGCCGAAAAAATTACACAAACATTTTTAGGTAAAAAAGGGCTATTACCCTGTGAGTTTTTTTAATCTTTGACAATGTTGGTATTTTTGACTCAAGTCAATATTCTATATAACAATAAAGCTAATAAAAATTCTTGATGCATATGTATGTATTATAACATTTAAATTTTGTAATATATTTTTTATCTTCCAATAAAAAATATTTCTAATCACTAATTTGTTTTACAAATTTTGTATATTGTCAACACTGTTTTGGTTTTGTAGCCATCAGAAATAGAAATTAGTTTAATTCGACTACACGACAAAAGTAGCATGGACAAAAACCTGTTGCCGTGTTGCCTTGCTGTCTTCAATATAATCATTCTCATATGCACACATGTATTCTAATTTTGACAGGTGGTAGTCGGTAGTCTGCTGTGGCGAATGTGTTTAATGCTTTACACTCGTCTCTTAACTCTCATGTGTTCATTGTTCTCTGTTCATAGTTATTCATCTCTATTGAAAAGAAACGAATGAATAGAAAATAATGATCAAAGTTTCATGATCATCATTATTAAGCTTCATGCAGCTCTTTAATTAACATATTCATTTACTTTTTTTTAATTTTACAGATGCTGCAATTTCTATTGAAGCGGAATAGGAAGAATTTGTAAAAATAATAAATTATTATTCAAGTTCGCCAAAAATATACAAGATTCCCGCAAGTAATACGTGAGTAAAACAGAAATAAATTATATAATTTTTATATTTATGTTTTTTATAAATATGTAAATAAATAAAAGGAAAAATTCTGATGTTTACATTCCTAAGCTTACAATAATATTACGAATGTAAGCTTACTTTAAGCAGCACTAGAAAACAGGTTAGACTTTTTGGCTTATTCTACAAACAAGTAACATTCAGCCATGTCAGAGAACTTATTTCCGATTAAAATTGTTTTCAATTCCGAAAGCTGAGCGAGTCCTTAGAAAAAAAACGAAAATTTGTAAAATATAAAATACAATTGATAATGAATACTTCTACTAAATTTTTTGTAGTAAACAAAAAAGAACAAACATGCATACTTTTAGGAACGTCAGTAAAATAAACTTTGCACATTATTGAAAGAAAAAATCTAAATATCAGCTTTGTTAGTAAAAACAATTTTAAAAAATGTTTATTGGTATAAAAAACTTCATCATTGTTAAATCGAAATACCAAAATAAACGAATTCTCATGGCTGTAAATCAAAAACGATCGTAATGCAGTTACGAAATTTGAAACCTTTGTGCGATCGGAATGTGTCACTTGCCCGATTACACTGGTCAGCAAAACAATTAATAATTAATTTCAAAAACAATTTTTTTTTTGCTTCTAACCAACACACTGTGCATACTTCGTGACTTCAAATGGAAGAAACCTGCTAAAATTAGTCCCAGATGTAAACATATACTAATTTTTTTTATATTGGTCCCCTCTTCTAAAATCAGTTGTTCGAATCACATTGTTTTGGTGTGTGTTATACGGTCTTCTAATTCACTACGGGTACATTAATCATATCGATGGCTTAATATAGAAAGGTCGTATCTCGTTTTTTTCCAAAATTGGTTTTTTTACATTTTCTGGTAGACAAAACTCAAATTGACGAATGTTGACGAATAACAGATTTACAGTAATTAAAAAAAGCCCAAACTAACTTACTAACTAAAGATTTTATTGAGTTTTTTTCTTTCCTGTAATGTAGCTTAAAGTTGAGATACGACTTTTTTATATTAAGCCAGCGAAGACAGAGAAAGCAATACAAAGGAGACTTCGAATGAAGAGCTGAAAATTTATTAGAAACTACTTCGAAAAGTACAAGAAAAGAAAACAAAAATTTTTTATTTAGTTTTTTTAGACAAAACAGGCTATTATGGTTTTATTATTTCATTTCTTGATTTTTTTTACTTATAAATTTAATTTAAAAAAAAAATCATAAATTAGTATTACATTTGTAGCGGTTTTTTGTTTGTTTTACGTTTAAATAAGACACAAGATATTTAGCAAAAGAAAAAAAGGTAAAAAAAATATACTTTTTTAATGAAATTTACAAGATATATTAACTGTTAAATGGGCATTGTATGAATTAAAAATTTTCAAAATTTCTCTAAAATTGATTTCATTGAACAGTTAGTACAGTCTTGTAATAGAAATTTTTATGAAAATAAAAGTAAATTATTTCCGTAGCGTTTTAAGGCGAAGTGTATTTGAGTCATAAGAAATGTGTGGAGGTGTTTTCAAATCATAGAAGATCTTTTGTATAAAATATTGCACATGTCATAAGTCCTATGAAGACATCGTTTTTTTTTTCACTCACTGACTAAACTACGCTTCTGCATAATGAAGCTTCAAAAGTTGTATTCAATATGAAGAAAATACACTTCGATAAAACACTGCTGTAGAGAGCCAAAACAACATAAAAAAATTAGAGAAATAAATTTTTAAAATTACAGAAATTTGTTAGTGAGCATTTTCTTTAAAAAAAAAATTAAAATATATTGAGGCAAACTTTCTTAAAATAATGCAAGAAAGTTTTATTAAATTATAAGAATTAATTTAAAAAATTTTTAAGGACAATTATTTGTGAATGGTTTTGGACGTTGTGTTATTCTTTCAATATATATTTTTTTTTGCTTTATTTATGCAGTTTTCCAAATTTTTTATTTATGAATTTATTTATCAAATTAAGTTTCTTTTCTAAATTATTTGCTTCAATTGTTATTTTAGTTTTGTTACAATGCTTCCGAACTCTAACACATCATAACATGTCCCTGAGCACTTCCTTTTGAGCGGCTGTTAATTTCTCGGGAAATTGTATATCAAAGGCTACTAGCAAATCTCCTTTACGTGATGTATCCTTGGGAAATGGTAAGCCGTAGCCCTGTATACGTTTGACTGTATTCGGTTTGATGATTTCTTGCATGGTACTAATACGCAATTTATCGCCAGACATGGTAGGAACTTGAAACACTACACCACATAAGGCCTGCAAAGAAAAGAAAGAAAATTATACTCTTCAATAATTTATAGAAGGATAAAAACCAAAAACAACAAAAATATTTAATATTTTTTTATCAATTTTATTGAATTTTTTTTTCAATTAAGTTTTCTCTATTTATCAATCATGATCTGCTCATTTCTTAATGATATTTGTTTGTCAATTGTTTGCTATCTTAATATCTTGTCTTGTCCTTTTAAATCTTTTTTATTGTTTATTTAATAAGTGTGTGATATATTTATGTACACATACGTACATACATTCATAAATCCCCCTACAGTTTATTAAGGACTATACTTTTATTTTGAATATAAAAAAATTTGGCAAAAAGAGTCCGACTATAAAATATAATGAATATGCGACGGTGTTATTCTTTTGTAATTCTCAAATGATTTTTAAAACTTTGTGCATAACCTAGGAGATGAATAGTTTCAATATATTTTTGCTGACTTTATAAAGTAAAACAAATGCATACTAACGCTTTTAAAGATTTCACTTAGAAAAAGAACAACTGAGCTGCAAGTGAAAAGAACAACTGCCATACACTGCCTTCCAGGGTTCATCAGATTTTGGCATACGATGAACTGGCCAACCGACTTCAATTTCAGCAGTGAGATTTTTGTCGAAAGGCTCAAGTTAATAATAAAAATATAAAAAGTGTTTGGAAGAGCAACAAGTTGATTCATTCCATATGCTTCTAGCGAAATCTGACAAAACAATTTCTTATTTAAGACCAAACTTAAAAACGAGAAATATGTTTCGGTATACTCCAAATATAACTTTTTATACAAGAATTAAAACGCGAGGAAATCAATAAGGAAAACGGTTATAACTCCCAAAATTATTTCACATACCGGAACTAAAGCTCTAGGAAATCAATGAAAAAACGTTGGTGAAAATAACGCATTTTTTTTTTTTGTAAACGAACAATATTTTTCTTAATTCTAAAATAATAACTTCTCAAACTTTTTATTTTATAAAAATTTAGAACACGTTTAACATATTAAAAGTTTTGTAAAAAATATAGGATATGGTTGAGCTTGTAAGTCATCTCTGAAGCTTTCTTTTATTTAATTTGCAGCATTGGATGATGTCTTTTAAGTTCAGAAAAGAAGCCTTATTTTGAAAATCTATTTCACAAGAAGTTTTACAATAATTTAAAAATCTTCTAAACGAAATCCCCTAAGAATTAGACGCAGTTTTTCAAGACTAACAAATAAATGAATTTTGAAAATCGATTTGACAAACACTTTTGGAGCTTTTAATATTAAACTTTTTTTTGAAATTTTTCGACACGATATCTTTCGAACGAATCAAATGATTTTAATAAAATTTTTGCAGTCGAAAAACAGCAATTTTAGAAGTTTAAAATATAATAAAATAAAAAGGTTTATTTTTTAGTTCTCAAAATTAATCGACTTGAATCGTTTCATTACCTCAAAGGCATTTGGCTGAGGTTAATTTCTTTGCAATTCAGATCGGTTAAGCAATTCTTAAGTTAACAATATCTTCGAAAAAAAAACAGTCACAACAGATTTCCATAGCCTCAGAACATAAAAATCGGCTTAAACTCCGATTTAAAAAACTTTGGATACAAGCACTAACTTCCAAACTTTCGTAGCAGAAAGTTAAAAATACGTTTTGTGAGAAAATAAGTACTCCGTCCGTCTCCCCCTTAATTTGTTTATAGTATGTCTGGTCGAAAAAAGAATGACAAAAATAAATTTGCAGCAAATGTATATGAAACGATACCAATCAAGATTTTTTATTTTGAAATCCCTCCACGCCCCTTTTTCACAAATAGGGAAAATGGGCTGGATATAAAAAAATTTACCAACTCAGACACATCATGATCTGTAAGATCAACGCACGAAGTTATTATATACTCGTACATGAGAATGTAAATAACTTTGAGAATAGCTGGGAGAATACAAAATTTTATTAATTATCTGGATATTGATAACTATCGGGCAAATCGAACATTCCGATCGGAATGGTTTCAAATCTGATCGTCTGAATTACACTCTTCACACTACGTTTATTTCTTATTTAAATTTTACAGTGATCAAGTTTTTTATACCCATAGATGTTTGTTTGATGCAAAGATTACATTAGTCTTTTTTATTTACATGCAAAGCTTATTATACTGACGCTCCTAAAAGTCTGCAAGGTTTTTTTGTTTACAACAAAGAATTTGAATTTTAAAAATGGTTTGATTACAAACAAAGTTTTCGTTTTATAGTCAACTTAACTTTCGGAATTGAAAACACTTTTGATCGGAATTTCTCTCCATAACATGTCTGAATAACTTTCTGAGAAGTCTAAAATATTGATACTTTGAAAGCATTTTAAAGTATTTTATAAAAATATATTTTCCAGTATTGTATTTTTAAGTGAATTTAGAAAGTCTTGAATAAGAACAAAGATACCTAAAAATCAACGAGGGATAATAAAAAATCAATTAAAATTCACGCCTTTCGCAAGCTTGTCTCAGCAATCACGTCTTACTGACACGTCTAGATGGAGTAGCCTTCTTATTAAGTCGTTTTTGATCATCCTATACAATCAAGTTTAGTTTATTTTATCCTTGTTGACATATTGTTAAGATTTCCATCTTATTGTTGCTAAAGTCCTTTTACAATATTTCCATTTATTTTTATTGATTGTCCTCGCACTATTTTCTCGTATATTTTTCTTTCTTTTTTTTTTTTTTTTTTTGCTAAAGTAACAAACATACAAAATCTATTTATTTTTGTGTCCTTTAGCTTTAACCAACTACATCGTTGGCAATCGCTTGTCTAACTGTTTTCATTGCTTACATACACACTTACACATACATATGAGTATAGTCGTACAAATGCACAAATGATTGTATTGCATGTATGTATATGAGTGTTTATCCTTAATAGCATTAAATATAATGTTTACATGTATAATTCAATATTCTTCTACACATGTGTACATATGTTTGAATTAAATCGCATTTTAACATCTCATGTAACCAAATATCCATTAAATTTTAGTTGTGTTATTTTCTGCTTGACAGTTTTATTTATATTCTGTATTTAGAACTAAAATCATTAATCAATCATGGATTTTGGTCTATTTTAATACTATATACAAAATACACATGTACATACATACATACATATACACATGTATTTATTTAACTTATGTAAATATCTGTCAACTTGTAATGAATTTCTTTAATTTTAGAAATTTCAGGGAAACCACAAATATTCCATTGCATATTTTTTCCTGTGCGATGCGTGTAGACCAAACTAAAATATTTACACCTTTTAAAACTTTTTATGAATGTTTGCATCAATTTGTTGCTGCATATTTTTGCATACTTGACACTTTATTTTGCATATTTCCGAATACACTGCATATTTAGAAAAATTTTTTTGCTGGTTTCTTCTGCACATTTTGATTTTTAAAAAAGAATCAAAAAAATTATGTTGTCAGTAATATTTTCAAAAAATAAAAACTTATCTTTAGCGATTTTAAATTTAATGTAAGAAATCTTTCTTTAATATTAAAAATTTCTGCGATTTACTTCAATTTAGATTTAGAAAATTTTAGTTCATTTTAGGGGTCTATTTTTTATTTCATATTTTTGCATAGATCCAAGGACATATTTTGCTGCTTTTTCTGGATATTTGGACTGTTTGTTTTTTCATTTTAATAGTTAGCTTTACAAAAATGAGCCAAAATAGAAAGAAATTTTGCAGCAGTTTTTCACAAATTAAGGTATTTCCTTATTGACGATTTTTAAGTTCTTTTAGTGAATTTTCTTCCGCAATTTTAAATTTATTTTAAGGGTTAGAATATTAAGGTTTGATACATATTTTCACCGCATATTTAGGTAAATGCAATTTTAGTGTTTGCGGTACATGTTTATGTACATATTTCCGGCATATGTACTACATATATAGTAGATTTGACCCATGACTTCGTTCGCGCTAAATGTGGATGAACGCATAAATTGATTGTATACCAAATTTATCAAAGAAAAATGAAGGAATCAAAAGTACCAATTTTTTTCTCAAAATACACTGATTTTAATGTAAAAAAATTAATAATAAAAATAAAAAAAAATTACAAAAAGTAGCATTTTATTTCCCGAAAGTTGCATGTTAATGAAAAAAAAATGTACCACAATTACTACTTTGTCCCGTTTTTAGCCCTTAAAAAGCACCCTTTATAATGGATTAAATGCTCTCGTCTACCAAATTTCTTGAAAATCCAATAAAATAATTTCTTTAGAGAAAAATTACCATACTTAAAAAAGCACCAAAAGTACCATAAGTGAAAAAGTACCATGTTTTTCTTTTTCATTTCAGCCAACCGAAAGTATGTTATTATATAACAAAGATACAAAATATTGGTACAAAAATAAATGCTATGAAAGTTCCAAATCTTACCTTTTTATCCATAAAAAGTATTTTATATTTTAGTCTGCTTCACATGCTATCCATCCGTCTACCAAATTTCATTCAAATTCATTGACCAGGTTTTGCGATATAGTGAAGCAATGATCCAACATTTAAACATAAAAACTATCAGACTTATAAAATTATGTGTAGTAGGATTCACTTTTACAAAACAGCATCATGAAGATTATGTTTTATGATTAGCGATTTTTAAAAAATGTTAATATTTCCTTTATACTATGTTCAGACATACAAATTTTATTGAGTCAATATTCGGTTAATTAACAAAATTATTTTAGTGTTTACAAATACAGAATTAAGTTAATTCAATAAACTTTGTCAGCTGGCAAATAACTTTGTTTTAATTTTAAACCGGCCTCATAACAGCCGATTCTCTTTTTATGTATTTTTAAACCTACATATTTATCTAAAAAGAAATTGGTTATTTTTAACTTATTAAACTTATTTATTGTTATAAATTATAAATTAAATTTAAGAAATTTAAATTTAATATATTTAGTTTACAGCCTGGTCCACGATGTCGATCAACAACTTAAGCGAGCGACAGCAAGTCATTCACTATCGCTCGCTTAAGCGCCCCACTAAATATCGACTTGTCGGTCGTCTGGCTTTACGTGCTTAACGTAATCATTGTCAAATGACTATATTGCCACATCAAATATTCCATGTTAGTTGAGCCATAAATATGGCCATATGAACGTGGCACAACTACCAGTTATGCACACTTCGATAACAAGTACAACAAACAAAAAACAACTAGTATATTGTTGGTATAAAATACTAGCTTTTTTATTGAAACAATCAAATAAATTTAACAATTTCTTAAAAATGCTTTACAAACTGTAACAATTATTTGTGTATGCTGTAAAACTGTATCAGTTAGTATGCAAATTTGATCTAAAGCTATCTGAGTCAGCTGTGCTAGTCAACTCACCTCTTGAATATGCCTTGCTTCAAATGTAAACACAAAACATATGTTTTCAATAAATCAATTTTGTGAAAAATAACTTTTAGCAAAATAATTTTTTGATATTGTGTATATTTTACAAATTCAACTAGAACCTGCATCTGCTTCATATTTGCCTTTTTAAGGCTGAAAAATGTTGTTGGTAATAAATAATTATTAGCTGTACAAGAATATTTTTATCAAAATACATACATATTTATATACATAAGTACATAAATATCTACATATCAATTTTCCATCATGAAATTTCTAAAATTATTTATAAAATAACCAATTTTTTATATATTTTGTCAAATTAATTTCTCAGTCGACAACTAAAAAGCAAGTGACTGATTTTGACAGTTGTTGTCGTACAATATTTCTTAGTGGAGCGCAAATTTGTACAAGAATGCTTACGTTATCGCTCGCTTTGATTGTCGATCGACTTGTCGTGCTGAAAACTCTTAGTGGGGCGCAAATCAGCTGTTTGTCGTCACAAAAGCAAGCGAGCGATAGCGGTCGACATCGTGGACCAGGCAGTTAATTTATTTTGTTGACATTTGGATGTTAGATAAATTGTAGATAATTTTCACCACTGAACATACTTGTGAACAGTGTTGCATATGAAGTTTTACTCAATATTTATAACAATTTCGTATTTATTGCGCAATAACTTAATTACAATTTTGTATGGAATATTGACCACAATAATGGCATTTATTGCGATAATCGCAATAAAGGTGTATGTCTGAACAGGGTATTAGCGATTTAAAATTTATCGTAATTAATTTTTACCGCCATTTTCTAAAAATACTCCACATTCCATTGATTTATTTAGAATTTATATACGAATTTTAAAAAAAAAAACTTAAGGCCCTATTTTTTGGAGAATATTTTACTGTTTGTAGCATAATTTTGCTCAATTCGAAACACAACACGTATTTAGAGTATATTTTACTAAAACCTTTAAAAATTTGTACAGAAGTTTAGTACTTTTTTTTAAGCCATACCACTTTTTACACTTATTTCCGTTTCATGGAAAACACATGGAGATGTAGTGGAGATTTCCGAATGCTTAAGCTAAAAATGCGATGCTCATTTATATGAAAAAAAAAATAAATATGGAAAGCATGTGCGACTTTTTAGTAAAGATTTAAGCGCATAAATTATTTAGGAATTTTGGTTTACAATATTTCATATTCGGCTTAAACCCCATTTAAAGAAATTAATTGACCAAACTGCAAAATAAAAAGTGTTAATATTCAGACCATTAATGACAAGGCTATGCTGTAAAAAGTAATAAAGACGAGTTAAGCTGTTCCGAACAGTTTTTAGTGACCAGTGATATGCGTTCATCCCTTATTGAATTTCTACTGCTACGTACGTTTAGCAGTGTAGCGATATCAAGGTGGCGACACTGTTCATCAACGTTCATTTATTTGTTCGTTTCGAAAGTCACCAAACAACCATCGTTCACAGGTATACATATTAGCCATAGTATTTTTTATTTAATTTTATTGATTTTATATGGTTATTTGCTTTTAATAACCTGTTGGTTTAATTAGAATTAACAAAATTAATTTTAATTAATTTCCATTATTCAGATTAGAGTTGAGATTAAATAACTTTGAAAATTACTTTAAAATTAAACTTGTGGATGAAAGTTACTAAGTCTTTTATTTTATGAAGGAAACACGATTGTAATTTAAAATATGGTTTCATTGGCTTTTCAAGTCCAAGACAGGGTTAGCATTTATGCTTCTACGCGTACTTTGAAAAAGAACGGACTTTAATTTTTTAGCCACTAAGTATACCGTTACATGAAACCTAAAACGTTTTAGCTAACATTTCCAATAATTTAGAGCAGAAATAAAAAATATGCTATAGAAATTTTAAATTCTTCTTAAGGATGTGTATTATTATGGCTGCTCTAACAATATAAAAAAAGACATGTGGCACTCGGGGACTGCCGCGGTAAAGCTATTGCATAGCATTTTTTATCAACTTATGCAATTATATTATTACGTTTTGTTTAATAACTCCGTTATTTTTCTGGCAATACTGTATGTTAATGAAATCAAAATCAATAGCATACTTTAGGGGGTAACATACATTGGGCGATTTAATTACTTAAAAAAACAAAAGACTTAAGAAACAAACTTAGTGTCAGGTTTTTTGGTTTCAAAAACAAAAGACTTAAGAAACAAACTTAGTGTCAGGTTTTTTCATTTCAAAAACAGAAGACTTAAGAAACAAACGTTTCAAAATTTCTTGATTCGGTCGCCCAAAGCCCGCGATAGAAGCTTTACAATAGCTTAAAAAAAAGTTAAAGTGATGTATACATAAATAATTATATTCCTCTTATCTATGTACTTCCTATTTGAAGGACCAATAGTTTTGTTACGTGAAGTATGAGGGGTTACTCGGTATTTCAATTCGAATAGAAAAGTGTTTGAACTAGCATGTTATTTACATGGCAGTTCGAAAGACTTTTTGCATTTCAAACTACAGAGTAGAAGCCCAATTTTTTTTTATAGTGAAATACATCTCTGAATTCATAAAAAATCGATTTCCGATTTTTTGTTACTTAGTGCGTTTTGCATTTTAGTTAACGATATGTAAAGCTTCTGATTGCTTTCTCTGAACATTTAAAAAATCATGATTAAATTTAATCACCATTAACATTCATTTCTTTTTTTTTTCTGCCCTTAAGTGTCACTTCACATTTCATCATTTTAAATTCCTGGTTAACAAATCCATTCTTTATAAAATTAATTCTTACTTTTTTTTGTGAGAAAATTAAATTTTTGTTTTAAAATTTAACTCACGTTTTAGGTTTTGTTTTCCAGTCCACTCAAAAACATACAATAAAACAAAAAATGTGAAAAATACGACAGAAAAAAAAACTTTTAATTGGATCAACTGAATGTTGTGACAAGAGTCTAATAAACTTATGGTGGCGAAAAGTAATAAATTCCATAAATGTAATAAAAAGCAAATAATTTTTAACAGGCTGCATTAATAATAACAAATTTAACAAATATAAACGATATAAAATGTAGAGTCAGTCGATCGATTATTTAAACAATTGTAACACTTAACTAATGTTTTGTATTTTGTTACGGTTTTTATTGCTTGTCTCTGCTGTTAACAACAAAAACAGTTTGTTTGTTTGTTTGCTATTTTATCATACTATTTTTAATGCAAAATAAATAAACAACTAATTGAGTGTATTAATGAATGTACACTCGGAAAAAAGGCACAGAATAAATTTAAGTAAAAAATACCCGCCAAAGTAGTTAAAACATTTATAACTTTTCCTAAATTTAATTTAAATTTTGTTAAAATTTAGAAAATTTTGCAAAAATCAAATAATTAATTTTTTAGAAAATCCAACTAATATGTTGGGATGGTTAATCCACTATAACTTAAAAACCTCTTAAAGGATAGACAAATATAGGAAACTTTTTTGGGGATAAAGAAAGGAACACATTGGTACTTTTGGTACTATTTTTTTTTTTTACAAATTTTTTCTTCTATTAACAATCAGAATACTTTCTAGAGGATAAAATAAGGAAAAGCTGGTACTTTTGCTTTTGGTACTTTTTTTTCGTATACTCAACCAAAAAACCAATTAAATTTAATTAACGAATTTTTTACTTATTTCACCTAAGGAACAGGTTCTTTGATTTCAACGTATGGCATTTATTGGCTTGTTGAATTCAACGCACCAGTTCGTTGAAGTTAAGAAACCATACGTTGAAACCGTACGTTGATTTTTTTAGAATTTATTCCTTGATCCAACGTATTTATACAACAAAATCATCGTATATTACTTAAAATCAAGAAACAGGTTCTTTGAATCAAAGTATTTGTTCATTGTGTTTAAAGAAATAAACGAGTTACTTAAATTCAACTTATTGTACGTTAAATCAAAAAAATTGTTCATTGTTTAATTCAACGAATAAAATCAAATAAACGTTGCAACGTTGAGTTCATAAATACATAATATTTTACTTTTAATTTCAATCAGTATTTTACTGAAACCACGTATAATGCGCTGAATTTCAAAGAATATAAGTCAAGGAACCGGAGTTCGTTGAATTTAAACCTTGCCCCAAAGAAAATCATTCTTTCAGGGAAATTTTTATATAGTTTGAGAGCTCATTTGCTAAATGTAAGAATTTTTTTAATTTTCTTAATAGACTTTCAACACGTCTTCTACCGTTAAATAAGCAGTACTGGACGTTCCAGTACATCACCGTCATCTACAGAGGAGTAAAAAGGATATGAAAAATGCTCAGCAAAGTCATAAACTAACCATTACAGTTTTTATTTCCTACCATGAAAGAAATTTTTACAGAATTTCTGTACAAACGTCTTTGCCACCATACGACAAATAATTTGAACTCATATTAAAAAGTGGCCAAGTTTCAGCTACTTTTTAGTGTATACGTACATACATATGCACGTATAAGTTTATGTCAATCACAATGACACTATGGATGCATATAACACACATGTATGTATCAATTTTAGCCACAAAATAGCAATAAATAAATAAAATATTTTGTGAAAAACATGAGATTTTTGCAAATATTGATTAATAATTTTAGAATTTTCATTGTGACCAATTATGGTAAAAAAATTAAAAAGACAGACAGATTTTTCTATGTTTGCTCAAAAATCTTAATTTTTACAGCGACTATGAGATAATTATATATTAATTTATAGCTTTAAAATTTATAATCTGATAAATCTTTGACGTTAGTTATTAAAGTATTAAATAAAAAAGTAGTTTTTATTGAATTTAACTAAATGATTTGTTCTCTTTCGTTTTGGTATCACTGACTTAAGTCTAGCGCAACTGCTTTCAGCCATAATCGTTTCGTCTTTAGACAATAATTAATTTTCGCTTTAATATTATGAAAAAATTTAGCTTCTAAGCCAATTGCACATTCCTCAAGATCGGCAAGTTCGGGAAGTGTGAATATTCCCATGCTCAACATTTTCTTAGTAAATAGAGCTGAAAAAAGTTTTTTTCTCCTCTCCATTTTAATAGCTCTTGTAAAAATTATTAAAAAATATATTAAATCTCTTTTCATCGCTACTAAAATTTTGTATTTTGGAGCTTTTCAACGCGACTACTAACAAGCAATTCTCCCTTCATGAGGAGAGGACAAAGAAGAATGTAATCGGCTACACTCTTTTATGTTCTTTGTAATGTTTTTTTGTTGACAATATGAGATCAAATACTATATTTTGGGAGTGAACACGGCTTCCCTCCAAATTTGAAAAAAGAAAACTAAGAGGCCAAACTGCAAGCAATCCTGACCTAACAAATACAAATGGAGGATTTATACGATAAGCAAAATTTTTTTGGCGGGAACAACTTGACCTTGAAATTCGAAAACATTTCAAACAAAAAAAGAATTTTAAAAATTAATTCATAAATAAATTATGCGCATCCAAATATAAAAAAATACACACGAAAAGTAAACTTTTTATAATTTTTCTAGCTTAAATTAAATTAATTATTTTTTTTTCTAACATTTAAAAGCATTAATTCACTCTGCCATCCAAATATTTATGTCATACCTATAAAATGGCATATCAAGCGTTAAATTTTATGTTGACAATGACAGCATAGACAATGATGGTTCCGATGGTTTTATGACAAATACTTAACGTGATTTAGTAGACAAGTTAAAGTTGCCTATCACAACGCAAAACGAATAATATAATAATAACAATACAAAAATACTACAGAAGAGTAGCTTGAATTTTATAGAGAAAACGTGGCAACTGTTCCGTTGACAAATTAGGATATTTTTTTTTTTTTTGTAATACAATCAATGAGTTTTTCCGTTGTATAAAAAATTGTTAAGGAATGAGTATATATTTCTTTGAAAATATAACAATAGATAAACTATCCCTCCCCTATCTGATTTGTCACAAATTGCAAGGGAACAACTAAAAATGATTTCAATATAGCAAAAGAATAACACTTAATTGCATTTGCATTTCAATCGAAGAAAATAGCTCAACCAAACTATAAATGCAAAGCTGAAGACTGACTACCTCATATTTATGGTGTAGGATCTTCCAGGTATAAAAATTCAGTTGATGGATTTGAAATATGTCAGCATGAAAGGTAAAACAAAGTTGATTTATTATTATAAGACGGAGTTTTAAAATCTATTTTCAAGTTAGCCGACCGCGTACGGGAGAAGGCGAAGAAACTTATCGGCGACTCAGTTCAGGATCAACGCAATGTGGTGTGTGCTTCACTGTTTTAAAGATACTAAAACTGAATTAATCTAATATTGTTTATTATTTTTGTTACGTTAATTATTTATGGAATTTTGGATCTTCAATCTAAAAATGATCACCAATCTTAAAATTATTTTCAATCTCGAAAATTATCTTCAATCTAAAAATTATCTTCAATCTAAAAATGATCGCCAATCTGAAAATAATCTTTAATCTGAAAAGTATCACCAATCTTAAAATTTCTTTCAATCTAAAAATGATATTCAATCTAAAAATGACCCAAATCTACACAATGCTAAACAAAATATTAAGGCCCGCGCAACGATGTCAATCGATCGATAATGCTGAAATTGCAAACGAATAACAGCTGATTGACGACCTTCTAACCATCCTTTTAATTAATTTGTTTAGGTTTTTTGCCAATAAAATAATATTAAGTTAATAGAAAAACGCAAGTTAGCATTTTTTGCGTCCAGAAATCCAACGATCGATATCGTTCAACATCGTGGGCCAGTACGTTAGTTTCAGCGGTTGATCTGTTTGAGAAAGATTATCTCTCCGTCCTTCTCGCCCTAGTGTGGCCTTTTTAAATTAAAAAAATTCTAATTCTGCGAAGAATTTTTTCGCTTTTGAATTTTTTATACATTTGATGCCGAGACATCATATTCGTTTTGAATTTTTTTTTTTTTTTTTTTTGTCAATAAACACAACCCCGCAAAGCGATTAGCTTGTCTGCAGAATACACCCAGAATCTCTGGCCGGAATCGTACCGACAGCCTCTGGAATACTAGGGTAGCATTGCTAACCATCAGCCACACCGGTATGCATGATGGAAACTTACCAAGCATGACGAAACTGAACTAGATTTTTTTGAGTTTTTCCACATACTGTGAAATCAAATATCATCATAAAATATAGTCATAAGTCCCGACTACAATCTACAGTGCTATTCTCTGCCTAATTGTATACGGATACTCGTTAAACTTCAGATCAATTTTGTCAGTATTTTATGTTTTCATTTTACATACTGCCGCTAATGTTTAATGTGTTGTGTGTGTTGTAATTAAATCATGCAACTTGTTCCCCAAACCCTATATTTTTCACATACAACACGCTCTTCATTAATAGCACATCCCTATGTTGTCGAACTGAAAGTAGGCCACACGGCGCTTTAGAGAGAAAATTCTTTATTTAGTCGAGTAGTTCGTAGCTGGAAGAAACTCCCACGCAAAGGTCTTTCCAATCAATTTCAGTAATGCCAATGTTCAAGTGCTACTCCCTCTTCCTTCACATAACCAATTTTCCTATTTTCGGCACACTGCATTGTATAAGTTTAGTTATGATCCCTGGGTGCTGGTCCATTAGAAAAGTTAGAAAAATATCTTTTACTTTATATTATATTTATGTAAATTTAACTACGAATTTTTGTTATAAATGTTTTCTTAGAACAACAAAGTCATTCAAATCTATATAATTTGCATTTCGAAATCGATACAGATGGAAAGGCGGATGGATAGGTGTATGGATGAGCAAACTTACGCAAGGATAGACGGACGTATGGACGGAAAAACGAACGGATAAACGGACTGCCTAAATCTGAAACTTAGGTATTAGAAAATGATTTTTTTCTCTTAAATTGTTTATAATAAGATAATTTTTTGCGAGGAGTGATGCAATTTTTTGTTCTGATAGTTCCGATGGAATATAGGTATTTTCACAGAAAAAGTCTACTTTTGTGACCCGCTCGCCAAAAAGCAATTACGATTGTATTTTAAAGCCATGCTATTAGAATTTGTTCACTCTTTTACTTAAATTAGATCTACGCAAAGATACAGGAAAAAAAATAAATTTTGTTTTGAAAAATAAGTTTTTTGCTTGGCGGTGATGACTTTTCTGTGGAAATACCCATATTCCATCGGAATATGCCAAACAAATTCGAAATCTTAATTGTTTCCTGAAAACTTTGGGTGCTTCTCCACCAATTTGTCATATGTTATATCGTTTTGTGTGAACATATCAAATTTAAACCATCAAATTTCAATGTGTAGGGTATTTCAAATCCTTATATGTATGTACGTCCCATTTAACGCGATATTTTGTATAATTTTTTTTTTTTTTGTTCAATTCTCTCTAAATGGTTAGACGATAATGTTCATGTGCAACGTGTATAAGACAAATAGAAAAAATAACGACATTTTGCAGCAGTTAGACAAAATGTCCGTCCATCCGTTTAGTTATTTCAAGTGTATTTGTAGCCATCATATTCCGTTGTCTCTCAGCATGCAATTGCACAAATACAAATTGTCATTCTATTGTCATTTCGTCATCTGCATCGTTTACATTGTTATCGATTGATAGATGGCAGTCATTTTTTTTTACTTTTGTTCTATTTTTATTACAAAAGATTAGTGCAGTTTTTCTGTTTATTTTCTCAGTCACTATATTTTAACAGAATTTTATGTATTTTGGTAACGTTTGTAATATGTTTATTTGTTGTTGGTATTGTTTGTGCCTTCTTTTTTCATTTATTTTACAAGTTTTATTTTTTACTGTTGTCTTTTGTCGTCTATAGACGTGCCTCTATGGAATTGCAATTGAAATGAAATTCATTTATTCGATCAGAATATTTTATGCGCATGATCTGATCATCGACGTTTTCATCAGTTTGTTGGATTTCTTGTTTTGTTGCTCTTTTTTTTTTTTCTTGTAAGAGAAGTTTGCCAATGAAAACTATGTGAGTGAGGTTTTTGTTAAAAATTATAAAAGGTTCAGTATTTCTGAAATTTTTAAAATTTAATTTGTAACAAAATGTTACAGAATTTAATCAAAATTTTTTTAAGAAATTTTACAAATGATGAATACAATTTGAGACTTAAAGGAAAGCAACATTTGTTTTTTTTTTCAGGACGTCCACTCAGGGGATGACCCCTACTTATGCAATGCGTTGTGCGAGAACTACTAGTTTAAGGGATGGGATGGGGTACAGATAGGTAATTAGCCTACCTTCCTCTTTATTTAAGTTTCTATGATTTCTTTGATTTTTTTTCTTGAATTTATACATTAATGCAGTCACATATTTTTTTTTTCGACTATACCACTTTTATTCATGTACTTTTTTCTTTTGCTTTTTTTTTCTTTTTATCATATTGCCATAAACAATTATTTATTTTCATTTTCTTTTATTTATTTGTTTTGTCAATTTAGCAACCTTTTAAGGCATTTGCATGGGCTATTAAGTTATCATAACCATAGAATAGTAAACAATCGAATATATAAAATCCGCAAAAGAAGTTGTGAAAAAAAATAACAGTTGAAAATTTAAAATTTTTTATTAACACTTTGACATACTTTACGTCTGAGTAGAAGAGTGCATTGTGCATTTTTGGTCATGTAATAAATTTTATAACAAAACCAAACAAACAGAAAAAAATATAAAAATTATTTAGACAGAAAACATTTTCATGTAATTTGTAAATATTAATTAACTTAAAAATGTTTGCGTTCTTTTTTATTGAATGTTATTTTTTTGTCGCTGTTGTTATTGTCAGGTATAATTGTTTATTGCAATTTATTTGTTTTTTTTCGTTTTTTTTTTTTTTTTTTGTGTTTTATATGCAAGTGCGAGCATATGAACTGAATCGTTAAGTTAAGTTTTTTTATTGTTTGCAAGTTTGTTGCTGTTAAGCTCAAATTAAATTATAATTTATTATTTCAGCTAATTAATATTTATTAAATAATTTTATATGAAAACTTTTACTTTCAAGAGAAATGATGAAGAATATAACTGTCACAAAAGAGTGTAATTTGTGGTGTTCATATATATAATACTACCATACCCGCCCGGTACTTCGTTACCTGTAATTTTTAAAGTAAAAAATAAATAACATATTTTTAATGTTTTCAAAAAACATAAGCATTTATGCTAATAATAATATTTAAAGCGCGAATTTCTAAGAATCCCTATTTCGGTTCGAATCTGCCTCCCAAATGGACCCCACATTCCAAATTTCATGTTTAAAAATGTCTCTTTTTGGGCCGTATTTATCCTTTTTTATCCCCTTAAAATGCGAATTTCCTAAAATACATATTTTGGTTCGAATCTGCGTCGTAAAAGGAACCTACGTTCCTAATTTGATATTCCTGGGACCTTTTTTAAAAATTTAATTTTTAAGATCTAATTTTTTGGCCGTTTTTACTCTTTTTTACCCCCTAAAAATTCGAATTTCCAAAAATCCCGTCTTAGTGGATCTACACTCTGTAAAAAGAACTTATATGCCAAATTTTAAGTTTCTAGGCTTAGCGGTTTGGGCTGGGAGATGATGAATGAGTCAATCAGTCAGTCACTCACGCAACTCTTTTATAAATATAGATTGCTATGAAAATAATATAGATTCGAGCCCACTTGGGTCCTGATGTGCTCCCATTGTGATACCTGTAGGTAGAAGAGAAATAAGGGATGACTAGAAAAACGATCAAGGGTCATCGAAATAATTAGATACAACGAAAGAGAAGAGAGAGGCAGGCGTACTGAGTCTGCTGTTGGGTAGTGAGTGAGAAAACCACTCGCTGTTCCTGATAACTGAACTTAGGTTCCTGAGCTCCGTTGCTGAAACCTCGAAGAGGTTACTTAAGGATCTTGTGCCTAGAAAGTGCAGGCGGTAGCCCCTAGCGAGAAATACTCTTCTCTTCATCATTACAGCTAAAACAGTAGTCATTATAGAAGAGAGAAGATACCTATATGTCTGAGGTTGCGTAAGTGCAACTTAGCTAAATTTAGAACTTGCTTAGTTCTGGTAGCATCTAGACGAGGCAATAAAGTTCTCGCTGTAGAGTAGGTTAACCCATTGTACCATCTTATTTGAGCCATTTTGAGAAAAGCAACATCAATACGTTTCCAGCAGAATGAGAGTGAAAGACCACAGAGATTGTTAATATCGACATCCCCAAGTTGGGTTCCGCTCTTTGACAGACCTATAGTGAATTCATGTCCACGTATCCATATTATTGTTGCACCTGAATGAATCGCCACAGTGGTTACTGACTTTCGGCATTCTAGAACCAGGATGGATGTATAGAAGATTTTTTTAACAAAATTATAACAACAATACCAAGATACTCCCACAACAAACCCTTGTCGAACGATACTTTTCGTAAATACATTTTAACGTCCTCGTAACTGTCCGTAAAACGCTACAAAGGGGAAGGAAATTGTGAACAATATGGTCCGCTATAAACATCGTCTTTAACTAACAAAAAATATGCGACATTTTCAGAGATTCTTGCGATAAATTTAAATTTGTTTTGCTTTTTTTTTCTATCACATAATGATTTTTAATGAGCATGACTATCAGGACTCTCGCTAATACATTTCTTCATAATTCGCAAATGATCTTTCGGGTAACGATAAATAAAATTATATCATATTAATAATAAATCATATTATGCTCATTTATGACCATAATATAATTAACTTGTGTTATTATTTTTATTTATTTAAAATATATGGACGCTAAGAAAAGATACGATTGTGACATAGTAGCATCGCATATCCCGACTTATTTTATTGCTGTTGTTTTAAATGGCTGTGAATCGTAATAAGCTTACGATAATCAAACTTATGTTTACATTTAATCATCATCATGACAGTCGTAGAAATTGTATCTGTCAAATATAATGTTGAAAATTTTCGAACTACAATCAAAGTTTATCTCCAAATGCAATGTAGAGAATCATATTATTGTTACATATGTAAGATAACAATATTATTTTTAGAACATATATATTTACTTTCATAATAGAATGAGTTTACTACAAACATTTAGATTCAACCATGGTATAATAAATAAGGTAGGCTTGTCCTTAAAACAAATACAACGTCACAAAAACAACAGGCATTTTGTTAGTGTAAAATGTTTTCTGTGTGTCAAAATCAGAGAAACAAGGCGATTGCTTGGAAGCCGGATATCGTCGCCGCTATTGTGAATTCCAGCCGCTGCCACACACATCGGTTTTTAACTGCTTTTACAGCTATTTCGGCTGCTAAAAATGTCTTGTTATCTATAAGTTTCTTTATGTGATATTAGACTTTTCTTTACAGCAGTTTTTTTTATTTAATATATATAAAATTTATTAATAAAATTTTATACTTCACCGGCGGGTAGAAATAAATTTTTTGCTTAGACGCCGCTATAAATGTTTGTTCCTCTGCTATAAACAATCTGACATTGTAAAAAAAAAATATTCTTCTACAGCAGGCAGGACAATTTTACCTGTTTTATTATACCATGGATTGAACAACGTATTATCTTTCTTTTGGCATGTGGAATTATTTCTTACAAACTTATAAAAATAACAGATATGAAAATCAATTGAACATTAATGACAAGTTGATTATTACGATATTAGAAAAAAAAGGTACAGTGCAGTGAGCTGCAGCAAGTGCTTAATTTTCGGATATACTTAATTATACACATTGATTTTTGAACCGTTCGTTTCAAACATTCAGTTTTCTTCATTTGTTGTTTTACGCTAACATGAATGTTCTGACTGTGTCGTTAAGAGTATGAAACTCATTTTGAATCGAAGCCAACGTGTTGTTAGCGGAACATGTGTTTTATTCACTTGTTAAAGTATTTTTGTACTCGTATTTGAATAAATAATTTTTATTTATATTTTTGTTACAGTTTGAAACATGCACACATACATATTTATACTTTTGGCTTCCGAAATCAAATTTTCCACCAACAAAATATATAGAGTTGGTGTTTTTTGTATTTCTGCATATGCCTTATATGCATTGTATCACGCAATCAGACCATGCACATTCGCATCAAATGATCGAAATGATTTACACTTGTTGATGAATTTTCAGCTTGTGCATAAAAAGCGAACGAGTATAAAATTGAATAATACTTTTTTGTGTTGTTTTTAAAATTCAGAGTACGTTAGGATAAGAATATAAAATTATAAGGGTGCTTCGCAACTAAATATAATCTTCGAATTGCCATTGTAACTTCTTTTTAGAGCAACCATTCGTGTTGTTCAATCTCTTAGAATTAGTTCCACGATACGAACTTCTACGATATTGTTATTTCCAATTGAATCGATCATATTCAAAATTTTAATATGATTTTTTTAAAATAAACTATTTTTTATTTTCTTTTGTTTTAAAAAAACCTCTACATTTATACTTTTTGTACAAATAGAACACAACATTCAGAAATGTTCTTTCGTTATGGACATTTTTAATAATAATCATAAATTTTAATTATCTACACAAGTAAACTATAATTGTACAGAAACAGAAAAACAAAACAAAAACCACATGTGACGGCAACTACTAGCAAACATAAACTATTTTAATTTTTTTCCTATTATTTTCGTACATGTTCAAAATGATACAATAACAAAATTCTAGTAAATTTGTTGTTACAAGCGAATAGCAACTACAAGTTTGTCAGATTTTTTTTCCAAATATGGTTTAAAACATGGAAACACAAAAATTAAAATCAGCAAAAAAAACTATAATTACGAATTATTTGAAGCAAATAAAAAAGAAAACAACGATCATAATAAAATGATCACGTCATCAGGCAGCGTATGTAGGTACATAGAAATTTGTGTTTTATGATAATTTTAACTAAAATTCAAGCGGCATTTTATACTAATCTATTTTAAAAACAACATGTTAAAAATTATTTTTAATGATGTTTTAATGTAAATCATTTGACATCTTTCAATTCTTATTAGTAGTATTTTTATTCTACTCATTGTTTTTGTCTGGGTGGACACAACTAAAGTGATAAGATACCAATTATGTTCTCGTATGTACGTACATCTAAGCCTTTTTTGGAGGCTCAGCAACCAATGTATGACAGAGAAGGTAGGGCAGAGAAGAAAGATGGGGAAAATTGTAGATGGCTAATTATTTTACAACTATTTGGTATTAAGTATATGCATGAACTTACTTAAGCTTTGCAAGCAGTTAATTTATTAATTGTTTTACCTCGCTGACAGTTCTGCTAACCGACGAAGGAAGGCGCTGTGGTGTACGTTACGTGGGAACAGTCACAATCACTGCAAGAACAGTTTTTAGTAATCACTGCGAAGCCTTCATAACTTAAACAGTCCAACAATAATCCCACACTAAAGCAAATTAGAGAAATTTATGATAATGATTGACTATACATGACTGGGGACCAAATCCAGGTCCCAAAAGTCAAAGAAATGGGCCTAAGATCTTAAAGTTGGTTAAGCTGATCTAAAAATATTTAATAAAATTCATGGCTATAATATCTTCTTTGATTATATCGAGCCAGCTTGTGCTTTAATTCATAAGAGCATAAATACAGAAAAGTATTTAATGTGCAGTAGCTCCCACTGAAATGCGGCCGCTTCAATGAGTTCTCTGTTTTAATTTTGCAAAAGCTGCTGGCAGTAAAATAACCCTACTTTTATATTGCACTACAAAATTTTCTTTTAAATACAACCCGCTGAAAAGCCTTCCCCGCGGAAATGAGTTATTTTATATTTTTAAGATAATCTTTTTAAAAAATTTAATTTATTTGTTGTAAGTAAATGATTTTTGGAACTTTTCAAACATAAATGGTAAAGATCTACTGATGAGTTGGTATTTAGCAACCAACGAAATGAATATAAATTTGCTAACCCACAACAAATAAATAAAATTTTTTAAAAACATTTTTTTTATTATTACGAATAAACGTAATTATTATTCGAACTTATGTACATATGAAAAGTAATATTATCAGGCTCAAGTTCAGTTTTATTGAATTAATGAAAATTCAAAATTACTAAGAGTTATTTTATGTTGAAAAATATTATTACATATTATATGCAATCAGTTTTTAGCAGAACTTATCAGTACCAATTTCAAGGCCGCTACACCTCTCGTCAGCGTTCAATTGTCCATCTTTACAATTTTCGTAAAGTGGATACTAATTGGAAAGAATATCAACTATTTAACCAAGTTTTCAACAGAAATAGAATACGAGAATTAATTTAATTCTTTTTTTATTCTATTTTTACACTTTTCATATGTACATTTTTTAAGAACATAAATTCTTGAGTATTTGCTCGAATAAATGTCAAATTTTATTTGTGATAATCATTAGATTAACCCATTGCTACCCTCAGTCACAGATGTGTAGACACATCAATATGACAAGGCTCCAAATTACTTTACCAGAGCTGTAAAGCAGTGGATTCATGTGCAATACGTAAAACTTTAAAATTGTCATCCATACTAGGTGCTATGGGATAATCAAGAGTTAGGGATGGGTGGGGGTTGTGCGAATCAACTTAGAAGGAATGGCAAAAAAAAAAAGAAAAAATGTCCTGGGAATCATTATTCATAATTGAACTTCACAAAATTTTCATTCTCCTCGTTGAAATAAAGAAAGAAATAAAATCAAATGGTATCGTGAATCTCCCGTGAAAAATAATTCCCGCTATCAGTTCTCAATGAATGTTAAACAAGAGAGAAGATTAAAAAATAAACTATGAAAAAATCAAAGAAATTTTAATTTTTCAGGCTTAAGTTCGTTTTCTTCAAATTCAATTTTTTTATAAATTAAATTCTTATTTTTATTAGAAAGAAAAACCTAGAAGCTCATAATAATTGAACAGACAAAGAAAAATTAGTCTGCGCGGAGGATTGAACTGACATCATGATGTTTCGACACTAGCCACAGTCTTAGTCTCCGTCCAGATTTGCAATTTTATTGGCTGCAATTCTTTAAAATTCTGCTTTGAAATTGCATAAGTGTCCACATTATAAAAATCTAATTTTGCAATTTTTGTATTTACACCACAACAGAAAAATTTATTTTCAATATTTTTAACTTAAAAAACTGTAATGCATCACATATTAATTTAATTTTCGTTTTATTTTGTTTTTCATATAATTGAAGAAATACAATAAAACGTCAAATAAACATAGAACCCAGTGCGAATTGCAAGGCAAAAGAGAATTTCCGAGCCCATGAAACTCTGTACCCCTTCCCAAGCTTCTTACCTCTCTCACCTAAAAAAAACAAGAATTGCAACTAATAAAATTGCAAGTCTGGACAGGGACTTATCATCAGACTTGTTTAAAGCTTCACTGCCACCACGACAGCTGCAATCATACAAGTTAAAGATCCTCTATCATTAATTTAATCTGCTCAGTCATATGAGCCGTTTATTTTGAAAGTGGCCTAAGTGACTTTTTTTGTTGAATGCAAATTTTTTTACAAATGAAGAGATACCGTTCAATTTATTTAGTGTTGCCATTAACTCGTTTTTTTTGAAAAAGTGACGTAGGCCACTTTCAAAATAAAAGGCTCATATGTAAGTTTATACAGTATAGCTTTATCATTTTTAATGGGTTGGAATTTGAAATGTTGTAGATACTTTTATTATAGAATTAACATCCCTTTCGAATTAAAACTGTTTTCATTTCGAATTGAATTACAGAGAAAGTTCTCTGAACACGAAATGTCCTATGTCTTTCATTTTAAACGACACTCAGACAAAGATGTATCAAATGCCGAAGTTAGGTCTAGGGTCTATCATATACCTAAATGTATATAAATAGCCACCAGAAAATTTCATTCCTCAAAGCTTTTTTAAAACACTTATTTGTAAATATAAAATGCAGCATATTTCCTTCAACAAAAATAACACATAACATTTTCAACATTAAATTTATTTCATTTGTTTTAATAAAAATTAACCCCATATGTATTATCAAATCATTATAAATCAATTAGTTTCATTAATATTTATTGAATTTTTTTTTGTACATTTTTCAACAGAATAGCTTGGCTGTGTATGTGTGTTTTTTATTGTTACATTTGAAATATGAATTATTTATGGTGTTAAAAATTCATTTAAAATTTTTATAACAAATTGTTAAAAATCTTAAACGTACGTTTTTTCAATATAGGATTCTCTGTGTATGGCTGTCAGTCGTCTGTCTATCTATTGTGTAACTGGCATTGAATTGCGTGCAATTTTCTTGGCGTGTCACACAAAATCACCTTATCAAAAAAAAAAATCACACACACACACACACTCAGAGTCACAGACACATCACAAATAACAACAAGCACCCAGACAAGTCAACTTAATTGAAATGCACGTCAAAGTCTTATAAATCATTTTTGATTATAAAGAAAAACATATCAAGAAAAAAAAAATGAAAAACTTAATTCATTATACTCCTGCTGAGCAGAGTAGTCAAAAAATATTAAAGTTAAAGATATATTGGAAAAGACCACATTAAAGAAAAAAATAATGAGAAAAAAATTGTTTAGGGGAAAAAATACTTAACAAAAGTATCTTAAAAAGCCCCTCCTTATACGAGTATTGCAAGAATTTTTCTATTCATAAAACCTTTTTGACTGTGAAAATTTTCAATTTCACTTTTATTTAAAACTAATTGTTTGTATGTATTCTAAACGTCCCCAGTTTCTTAATTAAAATTGTTTCAAAATATATTTCGCTATTAAAATTCTTATAAATTGTTTAACAATTTAGTTTATAATTTACACATAAATTGCAAGACATAAAGCAAAAATAATTTGAAATTTTTTCAAAAAATTCTATACCATAAATTGTTATGGTCTAATTGGCTTTACAAGCATATTTTTTTAACTTTAATTCAATCGTTTCGAATAAAATAGTTAATTTTTTTTGAAACATGGCAACAAAAATAAAAGACAAAATTATAAAATAAAACAATTTTCCAGTATCACACATTTTTCAACCGAATAGTTGTTATTTTTGTATGTATAGTGTGGTAGCAATTTAATAAAAACAAAAGGTAGATAGATAGTTTTAATAGCAAAATAAATATGTGTGAAAAAAATTTAACACCTTAAATAAACATGACTATAAATATATAAACACACAGCAGTAAGGCCGCACACATACTAGTACAATTTAAAGCGTTTCCCAATAAGTTCGGTTCTTTCGTGCAGAACGTTCAAAGTGGCATTTGCAATATACACTACTGAAAAATTTCAGGGTTCTAACTGACTCTGACTCTGATACAAGGTACCACTATATAACGTGTATCTTTTTTTAAGTTAAGACTAACTTTATGGGAATTTAAAAATATTAATAAAATTTAACAGAAAATATCAACATCTTTCTATTTTTATTATTCAGCAAATTCCATCAGGAACATAAGCTGTCTACGTAGAATCTCCAGTTGTGTCTATCTGTTGCAATATGTCGAAGTTCGTTGAACGATTTATTTGTTTCCTTGAAAATTGTGCGCCTCCATGTAATCTTTGGTCTTCCTCTTCTCCTCGCTCCTTAGGGGTTCCATTCTAGGGTTTCGTGGCAAATTTCGTTATATGGTTTTCTTAATGTGGATCCAAGCCATGTATATTTCCGCCTTTTTATTTGAGTGTTGATGTTGTCTTCGTTCGCGATTTCAAGTAACTGTTCATTGCTGACTACTCTAAGCCACCATATTTAACTGGCCAGGTTTCAGAACAATACAGCAAAATGCTTTTCACGCAGGCATTGTATATATGTATTTTTGTTTTAGGGGAGATTGCGTTAGAGTTTCATATATTTCGCAGGTTAAAGAAAGCTATTTTTGCCTTGTGTATGCGCGAGTCTACGTCGTCTATAGCACCGGCATCAGGAGTTATAATGCTACCTAGGTAGCAAAATTTATCAACATTCTCGATTGGTGTGTTGTTTAGTAGGAATGTTGGGAACATCTTTCTATCCTTATTAGAAAACATTGTGTACAATAACTTTTGAACATACACGCACTAATAAATATAATCAGAAACCCACTAAACAATATAATATCATCTTGAAATATTCCGCGCCTTTGCTACAATAGTCATAACTCAAAAAAAAAAAAAAAAAGCTCGGCAGAAAACGAGTGTAAAGTTTATATATGATTAACAATTTAATGGTAAAAAAAAGTTATTTGTTTGCTACAACCATAATTACTTGACAAAGCCTGTATTTTCAATACTTGCAGCAGGCAAGAGAACAAACGAAATATTTACCCAAAAACAGTTTGATCCTGCGCAAAGAAACTTGCAAAAGGCACATATATATTGGACTACACTCGTATTTTTATTATGCATTTCATTTCGCCAGACGAATTCATACAAGGTACTATCGAGAGCAAAGGTGCTTATTGCGGCCATTTTCGCCTCTTGTATTTTTCATCTCTCTCAGATTTAAAAATATATTTTTCAGTGCATTTTTTTACATCCCAGGGAAGCATTTGTTAATTCGAATTAGGGCAAGACCACCTTCTATCAATTCGCCTCGATGCATTACGAAAGTAAATTTCAAGTTTAGAAAATCAACAAAAGCTGCAATTTAAAATTACTTTAAAGGAGACATTTACTTTCGAAAAGAAAATTTTTTTATAAATTCAATTCTTCGAAAAATTTTCATTTGAAAAAAACCAAGTCTTTTTTGTGGCAAAGAATTCGTCATTAGATTTTATCTACTATTTTTGAAACAACACATCCGTATGAAACAATCAGATCGGTAGGCAGTCGATCAGAACGAATAGTACTCTTTTAGATGTGGGCATCTAAATGGATTCTCAAACCTGAATAACTGTATATTGGCGACCCATTTACAAATTATTAACTGGGCATATCTTTTCCACAACTCTTCCAAAGCTGAGTAAAATAGATGTTGACGTTTGTTATGCTCAGAAATAAAACGTCATTCAAAACCAAACCAACAAAATTTTTATTTTTCGTTTTAGCCCAACAACAAATAGAAAATCGCAACACACACATACACACAGAAAACAAATCACAACACTTAACAAAAGAAGAAAAGTAAACGAACGATATCAATATTTTAGTTGAATTTATGTTGAGCTGACGGACTCTACAGTTGACTAGAATGAAGTAGAGATACAAACATACTCCATGTCATTAACAGGCCAATGAATTCAGTCCATCATGTTAAACACACTAACTGGTTACCATAAAATGGAAATAAACTGATGGGAAAATTCACACAAAATACTTTAATATTTTTTTTTTTCTAATCTTTTATTTTTGCAATATCGCATCTGTGTTTAAGTGACTGGTGTGTCTATGGTACAATACACACACACACACACATCCAGACAATTTGGATGTCTATGGCCAGAAAAAATAAACATGGACTGAAACTTTGATTGGTTGGCCATAAAAATATTTTGAAAATTAAACAACAAACAAACTTCAACATAAAAAAAAGTTTCACTGATTAATTTGGAAAAAACTGCCTTTTAAAAAATATTTAATACAAAAAATAAAACGATAAAAAAAGTTTCTTGATCAAATTAATGAATGAATGCTTGCATGGTTGGAAATCATGCTAAAATGGTAAATCGCCATTTATACACTTAATTAACAATTTTAAATTACCACCAATAAGTGTGAGAATTTTTATAAAGAAAATCTATAATATTTGTTTGTTTTGACACACAAATAAAAAACAATTAAAACTTACCTGTTTTAGTGTTAGGCGGGCGGTATATCTTAAATCACTTCCTTCACGTTTAAACATGGCATGTGGTTTATCTCGAATTATGAACACAATATCCGCTGGTATTTTGCCTGGCGCTTGATCACCTTCCTTTTGAAAGGTTACTTTTGTGCCAGACTTCCAGCCAGGTTTTATCGATATGCTCACATATTTATCTTCTTTTTTCGATGCACCATCGGGCTGTTGGACACGCCTTGAGATTTTCATTTTTTTAACACAGCCATGATAGATTTCCTCCAACGTTACGTACAAATCATGTTCCACAGGCGGATCTTGTTGTTTTTCCTTTTTGAATGGTGTATGAACATTAAATGAATGCGATCTAAATGAGGGCCTTCTCTGGATTATTTAGAGCATAAACACAATAAATTAGGTCGATTACGAAACTTACCTAAACGCACCACCGAGACCATGACGTGAACCGAGACCACCAAAGGGAGATGAAAAGAAATCATGCTCCGTATCCAAATCGAAGACATTCTTGTCGAACAAATTATCACCCATGTCACCAAAGAATGAAGCGAACGGATTGCTCGAGCCAAAGAATTGTGCAAAAGTAGCCCGAGGATCGCCATGGAACTGATATGTAAATGTATTGTTCGAACTTGTGCCATTGCTTCTGCCTATAAAATAAAAATTATGATAAGAATAAGAATATTTAAAGCTCGCCTTTATGTTGCGTGGAAGCTTAAATCATATAAGTAAGTATTTGTATACGTAAAATATTAGTGACACTTACCACCATTTTTCAAACCGTCTTCACCATATTTATCATACAATTCCCTTTTACTTTTATCCGATAACACTTCGTAGGCCTCGGCAACCTCTTTGAATTTTTCTTCAGCATTTGCTGCTTTATTCTTATCGGGATGATAACGTAGCGCCAGTTTTCTGTAGGCTTTTTTAATTTCTTCATCGGTGGCAGTTTTCGCTATTCCCAAAGTTTTGTAATAATCTTTAGCCATTTTGTTGTTGTAAGTGTGAGTGTATGTTTGTGTGCGAATTTATGTATAAGATAAGATGAGAAGATGGATGGTCTTATTTTTAACTTCTGGTGGTTCCAAGTAATATTTAAAACTGAAAATACAGAATAAATACATACATATAAGTATAGAAATGCATCCGTTTTTATGTATGTATGTACATATGTATGCATGTGTTTTATTGCACTCACCAAATTTCTCAACTACAAAATAAATTTGTGAATATTATTTCCGTTTTTCTCTAGTTAAACTGTTGCAAAGTCCAGCAATAAAAGCATCTTCTTACAAGCAACATTTGATAAGTTTATCAACCATCAGGTATTCTAATTTTTTACAAAATTCAAATTTAGCAATATTTTCTGTAATTAAACACACAAAAAGATAAAACTTAAAAAAAAATATAATAAAAATCAATTGAAATAAAATTATATTCAGTACTTTTTGACGGAAAGATTTTGATTCACAAAATATTAATACTAAAGCTGAGTTCACACTTATCAAATTTTTGTCGAAAAAAACGGTACCAACAGAGAAACAAAAACTTGATTTCTTTTAAATCCAATATTTTTTTTAAATATGGGGTTGTGTTTATTAAAAACCATATAAAAATAACTAATTGTAGTATAATTAATTTTATTTTCTAATATAAAAACCCAAGTTAAATGACATTAATTCAAAGCAAAAGTAGTGGTTACGTTATTTTGGACAAATATTTGTTAAGTGTGAACGTAGCTTAACGGATGCTGTTAATAACACCGCTGGGCTACTTTTTTCTTGCCAAAACGGTGTCGAAATTTGTGCATGTCAAATTTTGTTGTACTGTAAAGCGAATTCGCCTTGATTTAAATAAGAAGAATTTTAAAATTTAAAAAAAGCAACATTTTTTAGACTTTTAATGTATAAATATCTTCATTTATTGGAATTATTTTCATAAATCTTTTGGCAAAAACACTGATATTTTACCATTAACGCAAGCAATAATATTTCGTTGGTATTTTAAGAGACTACAACAACGTCATAGATCGTTTAATTATTTTAATGGTAAATTGAAAACAATATTGTACTTTTTTCATTGTTAAGACTTGCTAAATGGCAAGAAAAGTTCTTGCCACAATAAGGCAATGACCAAGAAAATCTTTTGTCAAAATTTGAGACATCCCACGCCAAAAGAAAAAAGTACAACTACCAAAAAGAAAATATTTTTAATTCTAAAAATATAAATTTTTCTGACGTTTTATTAGTTCTTATTTTTAATAAATAAAACATGTGCTTACAAACATGCATATGTACATACATATATGTATGTACTCGTATATGTATGTTTATGCAAAAAGAAACTAAGAAAATTTTATTTTTATTTTATGCAAAATTAAACATTTGATTTTACTTAAAACCAAGGTAAAAATAACAGGCATATTTGGTGAACGGTTAACGGTGTATATACATATATAAGGTATACTTCACCAAATACACCTTGGCATTAAGTGCCAACCATTGAATGATTACTGGTGATACTTCGAAAAATAATTCTTTCAGATAACTTACGATTGATTTTGTTTTTGGGATAAGAATTAAGGTGCCTTTTCATATTTTACCAAACTATCGTAGGTTACCCTACTTCCTTTTCTATCTCATTCTTTATGCTCTACATTGTAAACATTTTTACGCTAAACCACTTAACCTTTTCTCTAGAAAGTAGCACGAGGAATAACCTTCGAAAGAAAATTGACCAAAAAATATTACCAAAACAAAATAGTCTCAAAAAACTGTATTGGCAAATCGAAAAATATCGCCCAATCGAAACTCCAAGAACGAAATAATAGTCAAACTTGTAATGCATCGCCAATAGGAAAAAACCATCCAATAGAATCGACATATTAATTTAATACCGATAACAAAAAAGTCAGCATCTGAAAAATCACACAAAAAACGAAAATAAACCATTCTAGTGAATGTTAAATTCATACTTTACCGATTTATTTATAATTTCCCTATAATACTTCACAGAGCCTTTACACAAATTTTTATGCGAAGCAAGCTTTTACCCGCGATTTGTTCACGCTACATGTAAATACAGACATGAACAGTTGTATACCAAATTCACTGAAAAAACAAAAAGTAACAAAGTATCACCTTTTTTTCGTTTTATCCCGCAGAAATTTTTATTAATTTTAATGTAAAAAAATTTGTAACAAACATTAAAAGGTACCAAAAGTACCAAAATTTAATATGGGTCATATACTAACTGTCTAGCAAATTTCATTCAAAGCAATAGAACGATTTTCGAGTTATAGTGCAAATATAGAACAAACATCTTAACATATATGTACATTTATAATGGTAGTAAGATTGCATTAATATTTTATTTAAATAGACGTTAATAGACGTTAATAATTATTTTTGTTTGCAATTGTGAAAATCGTCGAGTTTTTACAAAATGATAATCGAATTGTGCTAATCTCTAAATAATTTAATGAATTTTTTAATTAATTTAATAATTTTTTCTATTGGTATAAATAGTTTACACGAGAGCACAATAACTAAAGAATGTAGTTGGTTGGTTCACTTTTTTATTTCTTAATTAACCTGCCACCCACGAGCTTTACTCCTGGTGGAACGTATAAGTAATATCAATAGAATTGATAATATTCATCATACGCACCATTCACCATTCATTAAGATTACCCAAAAACACCTTCATTTCTAGACAGATATTTATGTAAATTAAAACTCGGTTATAACGATTTCCATGACACCAGCGAAAATATTTCTTTAAAGGGAAAATTCCTAATTCCGTGACATTAATAATGAAAACAACTTTTTATTACATATGTATGTATGCAGATGTGAACATTTGTAAATGCATATGTACATTTGCCACCTGGTTTAATTCGCCATGCTTTTAACAATCTAGATTTTTTTCATCTATCAGCTGACTAAAAGTGTTACCATCTGTACTGAAAATGTGTGTAGGTTTAACAATTAATGCTGCCGTTGGTACATATTTTTATGAGTTCGTTTTAAAAGGGGCAAAATTTCTTTGGGGGACCATAAAAAGTAATTCGTTACAACCGAGAATTCACTATAACCGATTACATTATAAGCGAGTTTTACTGTCATTTTTTTTTTATTTCTTTATGGAAATCGCAATTAATAGTAGGAGGAGCGGAAAATGGGAAAAAAATTAGCCGGTAATTAATTTTTCATAATTGGCCTGTATATTTCTATTATATTAAAATTACTTAAATATATTTATTTATTTTGATTATTTCTAGTCTTTTAAATTTGCACGTTCGTATTATTAAAATGTTTACTAAATCACAAGTCACATGCCACTAAATTGACAATATGCCATTATAATAATGATTAATGTCAAGTACCCAAATACGTGTGGATTTAATTAATTACTTACTTATTTATAATACATGCTGGCATACGCAAAAGACATACTTTAAGTTAAGGGAAGGGAAATATCGATGCAAAAAGGACTTCGATAATCAGTTTAACAAACACGCCATTTAATTTTTTAATAAGTTAAATCAAACAATTTATTTTAACATAAACATCGAATATGTCTAGATATAAATATGTATGTATGTTCATACAAATACATACATACATACATACTCGTATTTATGTAGATCCTACTAATATTGTAAATGTGAAAGTTTGTATTTTTGGATGTTTTTTCCACTATAACGCGAAAACTGCTGAATGGATTTAGATGAAATTTGGTAGATGGATAGCATGTGACCCAGATTAATAAACATAGAGTACTTTTTAAGAGAAAAAAGAGGCGAATTGATAGTGTTAGTACTTTTAATTTTAGTACGAATATTTCATGTTTTTATTAATTAACATACTTTCCTGGGGCTGAAATGAAATTAAACTAGTATTTTGTTACTCTTATGGTACTTTTATACTTTTGGTACTTTTTCTCTTGAGAAATTATTTTAAATGAATTTTCATTAAATTTTGTATACGAATAGCATGTGACCCAGATTATTATATATATTGGTACTCTTTTAAGGCTTAAAACGGGACAAATTGGTACATTTGGTACTTTACAACATATTTTCAATTGTTTTTACATAACCATATAGTATATTTTCTGAGACTTAAAATGAGTTAAAGCTGGTACTTTTTGTGTTTTCGTAAAATTTGGTATACAGACTGTTTATGCTTTCATTAACATGTAACGTGAACGAAGTCACGATTAAAAGCAACTGTTACATATCGTTAGCTGAAATCCAAAACCACGTAACTAACATTTTTATTATTTTTCAGTAGAAACAAAGTATGTTATATGTTACGTACTTTATAAGTAGTTACGTACTTTCGGTTTTCGCTTATAAAATGTCTAATTTTTATTATATGAGAGTAAAAATTGGTGGGGGCATGGATGTTGATGATATGCATTATAATCAATCAAAAAATCGATTTCTCATTTTATGGTAGTTACGTGGTTTTGGATTTTAGCTAACGATATACAGATAAGTATGGCTGACTTCCAAAACATTCGTATACAAAGTTTGTATACAGTATTGCTACTGAATTCAAATCACATACATTTGCAAAGTTCCGAAACAATGCAAAAACTATAAAACCGATGCCTTGTGTGCTTTCCTACAGCGTTAAAAATACTTGGCGGCGGCGTTTTGAAATGGTATACATTGTATAATTATTGTACTGCGGCGTTATGAAATGTGATGCTTTGTTCAAACACAAAGCAATTGACGTTTTGGAAGTCAGCCTATGTATTAAATTTTAATGATTTCATCAACTGAATGACACAATTTAAAACTGACAAACATTGAGATCAGTCGGTTTTTCTCTTTGGACTATTCCTGGATGTTAGCAAAACATCATTTTTTAAATTATTTCAAAATAGAATTGGCATAAAAATTTAAATCAATTAAATTCATAAATTCTATTAATGTGCTGTTGCATTCAGTAGCTTATATTAAGGCTTTTATTTATATATTTTTGTAGGACTAGCATTTAGCGAATGAAAGGGATTGGGTAGATAAGATATACATATGATGGAAATGTGGAATTCTTCTACAATTCTGCTATTGCGCTTTTTGTTAATTTTAGAGCAGTGTTACAGCGCCGCTCTTGTTAAATTGTAAACTGTGTGAATGTATCGCCGACAATTCTGATAACCGACGAAGGAGGACGGTGTGTGGTACATTAGCTCAGAATAGTATCAATCGGTGCCGGAACAGTTTTAGCCTTCATCACTTAAAAAGTCCAACAAAAATTAATACAATCCCGCACTAATGCACTTTGGCGAAATTTATGATGTTGTTTGACCAGGGATCGAATCACGGTCCGAAGTAATAGTTCGTTTTGTAGTCAAGGCGCTTAAAAAAAGTTTCACTTAGATTATATGTTTTGGAGCATAACCTTTGCTTTCAGTACAGCCAATAGAAAATCCCATGCCTCAATTTTTATGTTGCACTGTGTTTTATTATTTGAATAATTAGTTTTAATAGTAAGGGTAATCACGATGGGTAGTGCAAAGTGTGCAAACGATGCAAATGTGTGCAAATATACACACATTTGCACAACATAACAACAAAATGTATGTATTTGCAATTTGCTTAATTTTGCTTCGTTTGCACTAAAAAAACCATGAGCAAAGATAGTAGTGCATATTTTATCAATTGCAAACGAAAATAAACAATAACTTGTGACATACAGACTATCATATTTTTATGTTTAGAAAAAGAAAATTTAATTTTGTAACTAATTTTAATTTAATTTTAAAAGTTTTAGTATTCTTTTTTTAATTTATTAGTAAATAATAAATTTATGCATTTGTAACTTGACATTTGAAGTCAGTGTTGCCAGAATTTTTGATGGGCTGCCACATTTTTCTGAACAAAATTACATGCTCTTTACTAAAATGCAATAAATTTAAAAGTACGCTCACGAAGTACACTAATATGCACAGCAAATTTGCAAAATGCATATTTGCACAATCACCATTGTGATTACCCTTAGTATATCATCTCAGAAGTTGCTGTGTTTCTTAATTTAATATTTATAGATTTAATCTCTCTGACACTTTTTGTCAATTGTCAGAATTGAAACATGTGTTTTCTTTTGGGATTTAATTTGTGTGAAGTTGTCATCAGAAAAGAGGAGGCTGTTAAAAACACTTTTTTTATTTTATTTAATTAAAACTTTTACGTGTTGTTGTTTTTTTTTTTTTTTGTATTCTCTTTCCTTATTATTTAGCGGCGCACAAAATTATTGTTTTGTTTTCACCCGCAAGTTTGCGGCATTCTGCCATATTCTCACATATTCATCAATAAAGGGTTCAACCTTTTTATTTATTTTTTTTTTTTTGTGATTTGTTGCTCTTTGTTGGATACGTTGTCGTAGTGGGTAAACTGTTGGTATGTAAATACATATTTTATTATATATTTTTTTATCTTTTTTATTTTTATATCTTTTATCATTTAATGAGATCACTGCTACTTAATTAAATAGAGACTTCTGCTGTTTTCTTTTTGTTTGTACAATCCACGCTATTCCCGTATCATTTGAATGTTGAATGTTGCACATACATACATATAAATAAACACTTTTGTTTTCATTGCGATTCATTCGTTGCTCTCTGCAGTATACACTGCAAATTATTTATATAAAGTACGAATGTATTTAATTTTATTAACTTTGGATGAATGTACATATGTACATACCCATGTACATATACATGTATTGTAAAATAGATGTTGCGGGACTACAAAACTTAGGACTTTAAAAGGGCACAATTTTCGCAAATCATATATTTTAAATTAAAATTAAAAATGTTAATACTCGTTTATTAGTTCCAAATTTGTTAAAAGGAATTCCTTATTTAATTGATTCACAGTGTATTTATGTGCACATACATACTATATACACTCGTTTTTTTTTAAATCATTTTTTTTACATGTTCTGGTAGACGAAACTCAAATACACCTCCCTTGAAAAATTCCTATGTTGACGACTAACAGATTTACAGTCATTAACAAAAATTCTAACTAAATTCTAAATTCAGCCACAGACCTCAATTCCGATCAAAAAATAGTCTTATTTCCGTAAGTTGACTCTTTACAAACAAAAAAATTAACAAAAATTTTGCTTGTAATCAAAATACTTTCAATATTCAAAATTGATTGGACAATGAATTTTTCAACTAACTACATTTGCAGCGTCAATAAAATAAGCTTTTGATGTTAATAAAAAAACTTGATTGTGAGCTTTGCTAGTAAAAACAATTAAAAAAACGCTTAAGGATATAAAAAGACTTTATCACTTTGTCACACAAAATATACGGAACCTGAAAACTGCAAAAAAACGATGGGATTACAATTACGGAATAGAATCCATTGCCATCGAAGTGTGTTACTTGTTTTTTTTTTCATAAAGTAAAACAAAGATAAGCTTGATTTCTGTTAATTATTATTAAATATATAGTGGGTGCCGCCGTGGCTGATAGGTAGCAATGCTAGACTAGTAGTCCGGAGGTTGTCGGTTCGATTCCGGCCAGAGATCCTGGGTGTTTTCTGCAGACAAGCTAATCGCTTTGCGGGGTTGTGTTTGTTTTTATAAAAAAAGCATATTTTACAGCTCATTCTATGGTTAAATCTTGTAAACTGATAAATAAAAATCTGAAAATATAATTGCTGAAAACAGGAAGAAATAAATATCAGATCACGTCACACAAACATACAGACACGAAAATATTTATACACACACTGCCATTTGGCAATAAAATAATTACGCATTTAATGTAATGAGTTTATTTCATACAGTAAGTGATACATTTTTCTTATCACACATACACATATTTTTTTTATTAAGAGTTTTAAATGTATTTTATTTATTAAATTTTTAGCGCACCTACAAAAGGCTGAAGTGAAGCAAATGTAAGTTTAAATACCAAGCACAAAGCATGTAGCATGTGTAAGCAATTGAATTTAATAGTGAAAACAAAAATTAAAATTCCAAGGAGAATAGTTAAAGTTAACGAGATAATCTAGGAAAGAGTTAATTTAATGTTTCAGATAACAACAAAAATCTTTAAATTACCTTTTTAAGGGCTTAAGGATCTGTAATAAACATATCGCACACTAAATCAAATGTGACTGGTGACACAAAATACTGTGAACGGAATATGAAACAGTATCCCAAATATAAAAGTGGCTGGTAATGGGTTAAGCAAATGATTGTCTCACGATATATTAAATTTGGTCCCCATGTTTTTAATTTTTATGAACTAGATTTTAGTGCTTTAGGATTACTTTGGGTACAAGTTGTGATTAAAAATTTTAATCCGAAATTTACTTGAATCAATCTCAAAATGTATTAAACACTTTTTAAACTGCTGGCTTCAATAACAGAAATAAAATTATAAACAATTTTTTTCTTGGCTTTAATTTGCAAATTTTATTAATTTAATCTGGCTAAGCTGTCTAAGATGAGGTGCTTCAAACATATTCAATACCAACAATGTAAAATATTTAATTTAGTATTAAAAATATCTTTTATGTATATTAATTGTAATTTTTAAAATTAAAAGGTGATGTATAAATATTAAATTTTTCCTTTGTTGCTCGAAATATGGTAACAATGTCTACCTAATATTTCTCTGATTATAAACATTTACGAACTTTAGCCCGTACAAATATTTTCAAATATCAATGATGATGTTGGTCGCGGACTCATGCGTCCAATCTAAGGCTGATGTCAGAGTGCGCGCTATGAGCGATAATACAATATTAATCCGAACGCTTTTTTAATTAAGCTGTTATTTTTCTGGAATTAAATTAAGTATTTCGGAATTCAATAATCCGCATTCGAATCAATATTTTCATACTTAATTCCAGAAAACCGGCACTTAACGTGTTATTGACACAGTCTGGGACTGATTGAAGTTCGTTTGGGATAATTTAATGTCGATTTGTACATCATTCTCCGATTGAAGAGGATATCAAAATAATGTGAAAAAATTCTATAAATAAAACGTACTTATAATTATATTTTTTTTTTCTTTAAATAAGAAAACAAATATCTCTTTTTATCTAAATGACCTTAACTCATAACTGTCAGCAGAAAAACAAAACATTCCATTAATATAGTCTTATTTTGCTTTTAAGTTTTTTATTCTTCACGCTCTTTTTCTTAATTTACAAATAAATTGCTTGGCTAATTTCTGAAAATATTAATAAAAATTAGGCAAACCCTTGCTTCTTCGACCAGCCACAACACAATGTGTTCTCTGCTTTTAGTTTCTCTGTGAACAAATTAATTTCGGCTGTGTGTTTCTTTTTTTATATATTTTTATTTTTCATTCAACATGTTCCGTAATTAATTGGGTCATCTAATAACCCTGTAATTATGTGGGCAAAATGCAAAGAAAGAAACAAGTGGTTTTAATTGTTAGAAACAAATTTTATTGGCATTTCAAGTGGAATATCTTTATAAAGAAAATTTTCTTTAGCACAAATAATATTATGCGTAATAATATAAACAAATTTTTAAATAATGTTAAAGCATTACAAATTAAATCTATTTTCATATGAAACATTCTATTTCTAAAACAAAATTTTTAATATATGAAATCATTAACCAATCAAATAAGACTTCCTTCGTTTCGTTAAAAAAAACACTATCGGCATGTTCAACGATGTCGAAGAGAAGAGTTTGATCGCTTTCTAATCGAATGAAAACTGATTTGGGTTCAACAACTGGTTTTTTATTCGAACGTTGATTCGAATGAAAACTCAAATGAAAACGTAAGTACTTTCATGAAAAATTCCGTTCAACTATTTCGAACATACGGACATCATTGCGAACGCAAATGTCAAAATCAAGCACTTGTTCTTTTGCTTTCGCTTAAAAAACATTTTGCCAAAAACATATGAAATTTATATAAAAATGCTTTTTAAAACATTGATAAGTACATTTTTGTATGTAAATACATGCATATATACATACATTTAGCCAAGGATGCAGTTTGAGTTTTTGGGGGAGGGAGAAGTTGTAACTGAAACATACTATTTTGCATATGTAAGTTATTGAAAATATGATACGATCTATTTTAGTTATACAAATGAACATCTTATTTATTTATTCTTGGGAGTTTATAATGAGAAAATTAGCTTATTCTAAAGCTTTTTTATAATTATTGATTTCCAATATAAAGTTGACACAATTTCAATTTAACAGTTTTAATTCTATTGCAAAATTCTAGTATGAAATGTTTGTTGTGTTTGTTATATTAGTGTGGATTATTGTTCTTAAATTTTAAAGGGATTCAGTGAATGAGCTAAATTTTATTTCTACAAATGTATGTCTTTAGAAACTTTTTGGTTCATGAGCAGCTCCAGGACAGTGTCCGTAGCTCGTAATTCCCAACGACTTAAACGTACGCCTTTAGAATTCTCTTTGTTAGAAAAAAAAATATACGGCACTCTGCCTGCATATTTATTGTTGCCTTTAAATACATATATACATATGTTCATACATACATTGTCTTTATTATTTGTTTGTAATTTTTTATTACTTTTGTTTATTTTTATATATCAAACGAATTGATAGTGATTTTGACAATTTTAAAGAAAATAGCTCAAACAATTAAAATTTCTTATGTGGCAATATTTTGAAAAACGTAACTACATTCGATCGAAAGCTGTCGATATCGTTGAACCCAAATTGATTAGACTTCGAGCGGTTGGCTTTCGATCGCTTAGATTTTCTTTCGACATCGTTGAACAGGCAGTATATATAAAATATATAATTCGCCACTCATTCCAATCGGAATGATTTCAATACCGTTATTGTATTCCGACCGTTTTTGATTTACAGTCTTCACATTTCGAATGAGCTGTAAACTATGCACTATATTTTTTAATAAAAGTTAACAGAAATCATGTTCGTTAATACAAACTTATCTTTGTTTTGCTTTCTGAATAAAACAAGTAACACACTCCGATCGCAATGGATTCTATTCTGTAATTGTAATCCACACAAAAACATAAATGTGAAAATAAGGCCAAGTTCGTATCCAAAAAGTTTCGGCCGTAAAAAGTACTGAGATCAAAATAAGGACCAAGTTCGTGATAGGTACAATTCCATGTCATTTCTAGGTAACCTGTAAGCTTGGCAAAATTTGTTTGCCTTTCTAATATGGGAAAGAATTCTTGGAAAAATATTGCCAAGCTTATAGGGTGCCTAGAAATGAGATGGAATTGTACCTATCAAGAACTTGGTCCTTATTTTGATCTCAGTACTTTTTACGGTCGAAACTTTTTGGATACGAACTTAGCCTTATTTTCACATTTATGTTTTTGTGTGGATCTCACTTCTTTTTTCCAAGCTGTTTTTGTATAGATATTTATATGGTATTGCTTATCTGGGCCTACCTGTGTAGAAAATTTCAGCTTTCTAGCTATACTAGAAGTGCCCTATACAAAAAAGGGGCACCATAGTCGCACCAGATGAAAAGTGCCGGTTTAAAAATCATTTTCGTTAATTTCTTATCAGGACCTACCTGTGTACCAAATTTCAGCTTTCTAGCTATACTGGAAATGCCCCATACAAATAAGGGAACCCTAGTCCCCCAGGTGAAAAGTGCCCGTTTAAAAATTATTTTTGTTAATTTGTCATCAGGACCTACCTGTGTACGAAATTTAAGCTTTCTAGCTATTCTAGAAGTGCCCCATACAAACAAGGGGCATGATTGTCCCCCCAGATGAAAAGTGCCCGTTAAAAAATCATTTTCGGTAATTTCTCATCACTACCTGCCTGTGTACAAAAAAGGGGCACCATAGTCGCACCAGATAAAAAGTGCCGGTTTAAAAATCATTTTCGTTAATTTCTTATCAGGACCTACCTGTGTACCAAATTTCAGCTTTCTAGCTAAACTGGAAGTGCCCCATACAAAGAAGGGGAACCCCAGCCCCCCCGGGTGGAAAGTGCCCGTTTTCAGATTTTGCTGGTTATTTTCTCACCAAGACCTACCTGTGTACCAAGTTTCAGCTCTCTAGTTTTACTGGAAGTGCCCAATAATATTGATGAGTCAGTGAATATGTACTAAAATATGGACTTTTCACACCTTAATATCTCGGGAAGCTTTTATGGTAGAAATTTAACCTGTGAGGTCACCTCTGTAGGGAGACCTTATGTTTCAAGTTTCATTATATTATGATCAGGGGGAGCAAAGTTATGAGGGGGGTAAAAACAGCTCGAATGGTCTCGTGCAGCGTTGTCATCTTGGTGCGTTTCGCACCTTTTTTGGTGCTTTTCTAAATGTTTTGTGCGAAAAATATCTAAGTTGGTGCGTGGTGCGCTTTTTTTTAATTTTGGTGCGTTTTTTTAATTTTGGGTGGCTCCAAAGCATATTAAACAAAATTTTTTGTTTCAGTATGAGAAAAAAGAATTTTGTACAAAAAATACAACTGTTTCAATACCATTTCATTCAACTGTCTACAATTTTTACATTCAATTTTACAGACCATAATAAGAGCAACCATTAATAATGTTTAAGAGGTACCAAAACACATTCACAAAACCCGTTAAACCGTCTTGTTGTTATAGATAATTTGTAACATTTCATTATAAGAAATTTGTTGTCCCTTTTAGATTTTCAGAGTACATAATTGTTTTTTGTCGTAAAAGTTGTTGTCAAGTCTGTTAAAGAGCTTAGCAAAAACATAGTATTCTTGAGACTTGCGATCATTGTTCGTTTTTTATAAAATGCGTAAAAGTTTATATAAAGTGTTGTAACACTAAAATTAATAAAATTTCTATTTACTAAAAGAAATATTTAAAGTTAGTGTCAATAATGGGGTCTAAAAAGGAGATCATAAGCGAAATACAAAAAGATTTGGAAATCACAATTATGTGATTTTAAGCAATGGATTCGGCCTTGACCAAATAATGACACAAAAGCAAAATGTTATTGCAAATGCGATATCACGCCTAAATATCCAACCTTGTTCGGCATGCTGGAACACGGAAACACATTGCAGCTTTAAACCCATTTAGCTACAAACAATATTATCTAGTATTGAAAAAGGGTGGAGAATGATTCACTTCATGCAATGGCACAATATTGTATCAACATTAGAATTTTGGATTTTGTAAAGACGCAAAATTAATTCAATAAAAAAAAAATTCTGAACTTTTGTTGAATGGCGCGTTTTTTTCTCCATTTTGGTGCCTTTTGAAATTTCAAAGTTGACAACGCTGGTCTCGTGTATATATACACACTGCTCCTAAAGGTATGCATCATTTTTATTAACTATTAAATTTGAATTTTAAAATTGGTTTGAAATGAAAATTTTCATTTTCAAAAAACTCTACTTTCGAAATTGAAAACGCTTTAGATCGGAAAGTTTTAAAGTATTTTATAAGAAAATAATTTCCAGTAATTTTAAGAGAATTTAGAAAGTCTTGAAAAACGTCAAAGATACATAAATGTCAACGTGGGAAAAAGAAAACTCGTGCCTTCTCTCAACATTTCTTGCTGGCAATCTGCATAGAGAAGACTTCTTATAAAGTCGTTTTTGATCATCCTTTGCAATCAAGTTGACTTTATTTTATCCTTGTTGACATATTGTTATGATTTTTATCTTATTGTTCTACTCTAAAGTCCTTCTACAATATTTCTATTTATTTTAACTTACGGAATTGAATAAGCTTTTGAGCGGAATTGAGCTCTGCGACATTGCTGAATATTTCAAAGTGTGCATTAAAGTAAAAGCACCAACTTATAAAATGATTAATAAATATTTTTGTTCTGTATATTTATACCTTTAGCTTTTGTTGAACCCTTGTTTTACAACTTTATTATCCGGTCACTTTTTTAAGGATATTTTTTTTTTTGTATCCTTATCTTGGTAATTAATATCTAACAGCAACTGCGGAATTATTTGCATATTTTAGTCAACAAGTTTTAAATTAAAACACAAAGAATAAAGGGAAAATTCTTTAGAACTTTGCAGAGGAATCCCTTTTGTTAAAAAAACAATTAAAAATTTAATAAAGTCTGTTGTATTTTTGTTTTTGTAGAACGTTTATTAAGAAACAAACAGAAAAAAAGCGACAGACAGAAACTGCTTGAGGTTTGTTAACAAAAATGTAGAAATTATGTTGTTATTAGAGCTTTCTTTGTAAGAATTTGCACAAAAAAAAATAATATAAAGTGATCCAGTCACCTTTTACAATTATAAGTATCAAAGCTGTTAAATAATTATTAGGAATTTGATGAATTGAACTAAAAATACCTCTATGGCTCTGTCGGGTTGTGCATAACAGATTGAAAAAATTATTAGTTTAAATGATATAAATTTAAAAAAAAATTCAATTTATTTCTTCTAGATTTCACTTTAGTGTTAATTCTAGTGTAAAACTAATGCTTAATCCAAAGAAGGACTTAATCGGCCATGAGATAATATTCCAAAGGAATAAACGAAAAACTAATGTTGGTTTATTTTAAACCTTCAATTTTGGTTTTTTCTCTTAATTTTAATATCGTAATTTACATTTCTGCTTTACATTCTCTTACGAGAGAGTAAAATTTGGACATTTTTTAAAAAACCAATCCTCAATGTCAAACTTTTATTTAATGTTTTTTTGTAATTGATATTTCTTGAAAAATGTTTGTGAGTGGGTGTTTTGCTTCGCCGCCTAATTGACGTATTTTCCGGTAGATGGTATTTGATTACTGTAATCTTTTATATGTATAGTCGTATATAATTCAATATCTTAACTGATTAATTTATTGCTAATTTTTGCAGTCTTTGATTTTTTGCAATTCTGTTTCCTTTTTTAGGAAAAAAAAACCAAAACAAAATGTTGTTTTATTCAAGTTCACTAACATCTCAGAGGTCGCATACGTGCATTTAATTAAATTTAATTTAAATGTTTTATTTAAAATTCATTTTTCTTTCAATTTACATTATTTTAAACAATTTTTCTCTATTTCCAAAAAAAAAAATAGAAAGAAAGAACACATTGTGTAGGCTGATTTTTTTCCTCTCTTTTCGGTTTTTACAGAATTTTATCTCAATGAACCAAATAAACTAAAATATTTTTAGTTTTTAATTACTTATCTATTAATGTTGAATTTTTTATAGGCTTTATTAGTCATTGTCGGCAAAAAACGTTTAGGAAAAAACCGAAAATTATTTGACAGGTTTGATGCCCCTTTAATATTTTACATTTTTGTATTTTTCAAAAAAATAAAATGTTTTGGCTATTTCATGTGTAAAAGCATGAAAAGGCATAAATTATTTCACTAAATAACATTAGTGTCAACGAATATGTCATTGTTAAAATAAAAAAAAGGGTTACAATTTTTAGACTTTTTATTTGTTTCAATTGTAGTTGTATGAAAGACAATAAATTTTTTTAAATTTATACATTTTAGAAAAGTAGACAGCTTTATACCCACCCAAAGTATTTACCTGCCGTTACGACTTAAGCCCACAGTGCTTTTAACACCCTGTAAATACATGTGTTCAGAAGCACCCCCGAGTCACCTCGAGGGCACGCAAGTATGACCTCAGGGCTCGTATCAGGTCGCAACTTTTTATGCACGGATAACCAACCATGGGTAAACACCTTGTTTAAGTTTTTTTAGATCTCTAATTTCTTCTTCTGGTGTTTCGCAACAGCACATAGAGGCTTCCCATTGGTTGTTCGAAGTCCAATCAGCAACTAGCACGACCATCATTCATTTAACCTCGTGCAGTGATTCTGGTAACAACCACATCCATCATGTGTACTACCGAAGGAGACCTCACCAATAACCGCTAACGGAATCATCCCACCAACGGGGGTAGTGCGATGCCCGCTAGCATATCTTTTTTGCCAAAGAGGCGGAGTATGACAAACTACATGCCCATCCCCAAGAGGATTCAAAGAAAAATCAGGAGATGGAAAATCGGCTTGTAAAAAAATAATAATATGATTCTTTTTTTTAAATCTGTTTAAAAACTGTTCTCATCAATACTGGTTTTAAAATATTTTAGTGATTTGAAAATCACTACTGTAGGCTGTAAGCAACTTGATAGTCAATTTTATTTTCAAGATGCCATCGTCAAGGAAATAATTAAAAATGTTCGCCTCACTCCAGGTATAAATCGCAACACATCACAATTTAATTAATTTTATTAATTTTTTATTTCAAATAATATATTTTCTTAAGGTACGGTCACATCTGGCAAACATTTGCCCAAAAAAGCGTAACCACTAAATACTAATGAAAACACTTTTGATTTAGATACCTGTTTATTACGTTAAGCAGTTTCCTATATAATTTATAGAAAATGTAATAGAATCTTATCTAATTAGATGCTGTTTAACTTAATAATTAAATGCATAAATCAAAAAGTTTTTCATTGGTTTGTAGTGGTTACGCTTTTTGGGCAAATGTTTGCCAGATGTGACCGTACCTTTAGTAATAAACACGAAAAATTATTTACAAAAGCTCTCATCAGCTGTTTACTTGAAAGAAAACTGAAAGCAAAATTGAAATCAAGTTGGTAGTCAAAATCCAAATGTGTGAGCGTGTTAGTAAAAATGTGTAATTTTATTGAATTTTGAAACCAAAACTTGAACGTGTAACCCCCAAGTTAGGAAAATATTTGATTAAATTTTAATTAAATCATATAAATAAAATTGCTTTTAAATTTACATTAATTTTTTTAATGATTCCCATACAAATTTTCTGGACAAGTTGATAACACAAGGACGTTTTAATTTTTTGGGATTTATTTCATTTTAGTATTGGGGACTATTTCATATGAGTAATTTTTTCATTTGTTTGGGGATTTATTTAATTTCCATAATTGGGGATTTATTTCATATGAAATAAAATTCTAAAACCAAAAAAAAAACGACGTTGTCGTTTCCTGTACATTTTTTTGCCACTTATTTTGGGGACTTGTTTCATGCCTACCCCATTTAGTGCCATCTGCAACAAAATCATTTGCTAAGTGGCAAATATTTGAGATTAGTTCATGTTTGTACAAACCACAATCTATGAAATGTTATACGAATCAATGAAGAAGAAGAAGAAGCATATAAGCAGAGAAAAAACTATAGTATAAATAAATTTATTTTAAAAATTTATTCATGATTTTATTTATCTTGAGTCATTATGATTTCATACCAATTTGAAAATAGTCAATTAATTGGTGATTTTCATAATCCACCTACATAGATTTTGTTTTTTTTTTTTGACAACTTTCAACAGAAAGCTACAAAAAAAAAATCTCTCCATATTTGTTTGTAGAAGTGCCATTAGCAACATTAAAAGAATTGTTTTGAAAATATTTTATGACAACCACTTAAATAAATATGATTGAACAATTTGTAGCGACTATTATTATTTTTTTCTATATCTCTGAAAAATATTGTCGCAAAATAAAATTATACGAGAAAATTAATTTCAAAATACAAAAACATATCAAAAGGTGTTGACTTTTTATTACTCTTTATGTGGCGATTCGCAGCTACAGTAGCGGGCAGTCGAAGGTGTTGAAATATTAAATTGAAGAAACTTAAGCCTGAAAACTCAGAAATGTTCAGCAGATACGAAATACCGTTGATCCTATACAATTAGTGCAAGCAAAATGAAAACCGGAACAGAGGTATTTTTCAAAATAAGGATAACGGGAATAGAAAATAAAATTTAACATCTGAACAGGTTTGTGAAACAAAAAGCATTTTGAAAATGTTTGAGTTGTGCGGTTTATGATTTAGTGTGCGAACTATTATTAGGATTTTCGAAATTTTTTTGGGAATTTGTGAGGTTTTCAGATACACATTTTTTTTTTTTTTGTGGAAGAATTTTTAGCCGAAAATCAATCAAATGAGTTAGTGGCTTAAAATGTAGGGATTGCAAGATTTCCTCTAACAATGTGCAAAAGAGGGAATGGATATTATCGTCCCTTAAAAGATGTCCAAGGTTTAACTTTCAAAACGCCGAAACACGTGCTCACATTTTTCTAAGACAATTTTAGAAAATTTCATCTTTTTAAATTTAGAAATTAGACACATCCTTTGGTTTAATCAGCAGATTTCTGTCTTGTTTAGTTACAAAAATATTAATTCAATGTGTTCATAATTATTACGAGTATTTCGCAGCAAATTTAAAAAAAAAGCCTAAGAAAAATTCGAATTGGCATTGGTTAATTGTGTAAAAATTTGCATTTTCCTTAAAAGCATATGCAATTTCAATTTCAGCTTTCTAGCTATACTTTCTAGCCATACAAAGAAGGCGCACCCTAGTCCCCCCAGATAAAAAGTGCCTTACCTTAGTATTCTATGTCCTTCTCCTGGTTCTAAGCTACCTGCCCCCGTTCAGCCGTTCTTGAGTTATAAATAGTGTAACTAACACGACTTTCTTTTATATACATATATAAAAATCCCGTCAAAAACCCAGAAATCCCCGAAAATTTCCCGGGAAAAGCTGGCACACTGGACGGGAACTCCCAAAAACTTGGGCAAAAATCCCCTCAAAATCCCAGAAATCCCGGAATATTTCCCGGGAAAGTAGCAACCCTGAAAATTTAAAAAATTTTCAAAGCGACAACACTGTATAGTCATCATACATAGCAAGGCGAATTAAACCAGGTGGTATCGTTGCGACAGCTGACTATTTTTTCCCTGCTTATTTTTTAGTTGACAATTTCAAAGAGATGCTTCCTGGTTATATATTTGACAACTTCAATTGTTTAGGCATTACTTTTTCTCGTGCTGCCAAGTTCTTGTTTTCTCCTGCAGTCATCTGGTTTAATTCGCCTTGATACATAGGCTATACAAAAAAGAAGTTTTCACTTCAAAAAACAAAAGACTTAAGAAACAAACTTAGTGTCAGGTTTTTTCGTTTCAAAAACAAAAGACTTAAGAAACAATCGTTTCAAAATTTCTTTATTCGGTCGCCTCAAAGCCCGCGATAAAAGCTATGCAATAGCTTAAAAGTTTCATTTCTACTGAAAATTTTAAAATTATATTTAAATTGTTTTGGTACTGATAAAATTTTTTTTTTGAGTACTCTCTAAAACTTTAAACATCGCAAGAATTCAAAAAAAACGTAATTTATATGTATAATTTTTAAGTTCATTTCTGAACGTTTAAAAATATTTTTTACTCTTTTGACAGGATTAAGATGAACAAACAAGCAAGAGTTCGATATTCAACTGTACCAACACCCAAGTCTTCAACTCTTTTGCTGCCTTTGAAAAAATGATTTCACGTACAGACAGACAAAAATGACAGACGGACAGACTAACAGACAGACATGGCAACTTCCCTATCCATAAGAATCCAGATTATATAAACTTTATGAGTTTTATATGAATATTGTGGATATTACATACGGAATGACAAACCTACAAATATCTTTACCATCTTTGGTGAAGGGTATATATAAAAAGGTTTTGATTAATATGTGAGTTTTGTTATGAAATCTCAAAAAAGTGAATGAATAATACAGCGGAGAACATGTGAATGCAATAAAATCATTATTAATATGCGAATATTAAAATCAAAAACATTACAAAATAAATTCATCTGTTTGAATTTCCTAAACCAGCTTTTAATTAATGAACTTAAGCCGTAATGTTGTTCCTATATGTCCAAATTTTTATAAAAAAAAGCAAACAAGACACCAGTTAAATGTTGCAATAACAAAGAAAATTTATTTGATGTAATGATTAAGTATTTCGGAAGCAATTAGCACTTAATATACAAATTATTGCCTTTTTTTAAATACTCTACATATGTGTATATGTATGTATGCATAAAAGTTAATAAAACACATGGCATGGGTATGAGCGACCCCAGAGACCAATTATTGCGGTGTTCGATCAATGATGGAATTTCCAAAAAAAAAATAGTTGCTTGCCTTTTTGGCGGGGATAATAATGGCATGGTTGCGTTAACAATGACATATTTGCCTAAATAAACTTTTTAATACCCTTATTGGAAAGAAAATTTTATGAAATGTTTAAATATGATTTCTGCCATGTGGCCGCCACGGCTGGCGCGTAGAAGGCGCAATCTGGAACACCAATTTTCAACAACTTTTCGCATCATTTGCGGTCGTATTTCTGCGAATGTTGATTTCCAGGTGTTCAATTGTTTGTGCACAGAGAAAACAGTGCCTAATAAATACCTAATAAAATAGAACAAAATTAATAAGATATCTCTATGGTTTTTTTTCAAGAAGGAAGTCTTATTATTTTAATAAGGAAAACCTTATTGAAAAAATCAATAAGGAATCTTATGGTTTTTATTAGGTATTCTTATTGTTTTTTTCAATAAGGTTTTCTTCTTGATTTTATTAGGTATTATTATTATTTTTTCAATAAGGTTTTCTTCTTGATTTTATTAGGTATTCTTATTGTTTTTTTCAATAAGGTTTTCTTCTTGATTTTATTAGGTATTCTTATTGATTTTTTCAAAAAGGTTTTCCTTATTAAAAGACTTTATTAATAAGACTTCCTTTTTGAAAAAAATTCGTAGAGATATCTTATTAATTTTGTTCTATTTTATTAGGTATTTATTAGGCACTGTTTTCTCTGTTATGATGTTAGGAAATGCAAATTTGATGTCATCAGAACGTCATGGTACGTCCCGAATGCTTATTTACAACATGTATTATCTGGATGGAGGGATGATGAAAACATTTTTATAAAACTTACGTATTCAGGGAGTTGAACCAAGGAACTTCGGTTTAGTAGATTGGCACTCTAACCACCTCACTACTACACCTTACTATAGTATACATGTTAGCAGCCAGTTTAAGAAGATGATTTATTGTAGCACAAAAAATTGTGAACAATATTGTTCCTATGTTGATTTATAACAAGCAAGCTAATATAATCAAGAAGATATTCTTATTAAAAAAATTAAGAAGATGATTTACACATGATCATACGGGAACCTAATGAAATTAATAAGAAAACCTTATTGAAAAAAAAAATAACACGACCTAATGAAATCAAGAAGAAAACCTTATTGAAAAAAACAATAAGAATACCTAATAAAATCAAGAAGATATTCTTATTAAAAAAATTAAGGAGATGATTTACACATGATCATACGGGAACCTAATGAAATTAATAAGAAAACCTTATTGAAAAAAACAATAAGACGACCTAATGAAATCAATAAGAAATCCCTTTTATTTACAATTCATATGAAAACCTAATAGAATCAAGAAGTTTTTCTCTATGGATTGTTTTTTTGGTGCCAAAAATAACGGAAATTGGGTAAAAAAAAATTGTAAATAACAAGTTTTCTTCTTGATTTTATGTGGTTTCCTTATTGAAAAAATTAATAAGATTTACCACATAAAAACAATAAGGAATCTCTTCGAAAAAATCTTCGCTTCTTTCTGCTGGGATACCCCTTACCCTAACAGCGTTTCATAGAGAAAATCTTATTGATTCTATTAGGCAGTTTTGGCTCTGTGTGGTTTATCGAAGTAGACAAGTGACTTAACATAACCCCAAAGAAAATAATCTAATGGGGCTAAATCACACGATCTTGGAGGCCAATTATTTGGGCCTTTACGTGAAATTATTTTTCCATTAAAAGTTTGTTTGAGTAAATCAATTGTAGCGCCCTTTGTGTGACGTGTGGGTCCGTCCTGTTGGAACCACATATCAGCAAGATTAATCCCACGTAATTGAGGTACGAAAAAATTTCGAATCATGTTCCTATACCGTTCACCATTGACAGTAACATTCTGACCATCATCGTTTTTGAAGAAGACATATGGGCCAATGACCGTCAGACCAGAAGGCGCGCCAAACAGTAATTTTCTGTGGATATAATAGTTTTTCGACAAAAGCTTGTAGATTCTCCTCACTGTAAATGCGGCAATTCTGCTTATTTACGTACCCATTCAAGCAGAAATAGGCTTAATCGGAAAATAAAATTTTAAATGGAAATTTAAAATCAATATCGATGAGCTTGACGAATAGAACAATTATTTTTATTAAAAATTTCAACAATTTGTACGTGTTGCTCTGGTGTAAGTCGATTCACAATGAAATTTCCAAGTGAACTAAACAAAAAGCAGCTATCAATTGAATGGGTGCTCAAATAAAGCAGTGATGCCAACTCAAAGTTGTGACACTCTAAAAAAATACCCTATATAATTGGTGTAGAAGTACCATATTTCTGCTCAACCAGAGTACAAGCTACAGATAATAATTTTCAATATTTTGCCGTTACACACTTTTTCTTATTAACAGATCAAGGACAAAATATGAAAAATATTTTATTTAAACAAACATACAATGTGATCTCTTTATTAGTGCTCCCGCTTAAAAATTTATATCAATTTTGAAATATTTTTCGTCCAATCCAGTAACATGTATTTTGTGCATAATATGATGTGGGCGTGTGACTATTTGACTGACATTGTATCAGTATGTACATTATTTGTTTTAACAATTAAACAAATGAAAAATTAAACATTTTAAAGCTGAATAAAAATATTTTAAGAAATTTTATTTTAATATTTTTTTTTTCGTTTTGCAATATTTCCGTGAAGTAATTTCGCACGATAATATACATATGTATTTTGTGCAATGACAATTTTGCACAAGGACAGACATACTTACTTGCAAGCATATACGATAGATAAATTTATAGATAGATAGATAGTTATAATAGATACAAGCACTGCGATTCACCTAAGTATGGAAGTGTGGGTCTTTAGTAAAATTACACAATTTGTTCTTTCGGCCAAAAATTCGCACTTAGGAGCGAAGAAAATATTAAAAAGAATTATTCAAAAATTCCAAAAATGGTATTTTTTAGTATTTCTGTCGTATTTTTCTTAATTTTCGCCAAGTGCAGATAATATTTTTTAGAAAAACCTAAAAGCATCATAAATTTTCTTCACAATTTTTATCAAATTTATAAAAAGAATATATGTCCAAAGTTAATATAATTGAGTTCCTTATTTAAATAAATCGCAGTGTACATTATTAATATGGATGATAGGCGCACACATGTTTGTTCATGTAAAATTAAAAATTTTAATTTGAAATGAATGTCATTTATAGATGCAAATCAAGTTCATTGCATTATTTATCAATTAGTATAGAATTACAGATAAGTTAATTTTTTTTTCTTGTAGTAAATAAAAATGTTTGCCACAAAATGATGCTTGGAATAGAAATTTAAAATAAATTTAAAATTGAAAAATTATTAATATTTTATTGAACTTTTTCATCTCTTACAAATTTTATGCAGTCCTCATTAGGAAATTTTCCAGAAAATTATAAGTTCATAAATGTTGATAGACAAGGAAAAAGTTAAATACGATTTTCTCCGACGAAAACTGCAGATTCAATTAAATTTTTTGTCAAAGTTCAAACTACGACGAAAATTTGTTAATCAATCACTGAAATTTTCAAATTGCTCTAAAGTTTTAAAACTTATTGGAAATATGAAATATTTGTTTTTGATCACAGAATTAATTGAATCAATTACGGATTTAATTGAAAGTAGCTTTAACTTTTGATTAATTATAATAATTGAATACTTTTTAGGAACATTTTTCTTCTGCTTTGTTTGGCCTTTAATTAAAATTAGATAACTAATTAATTAAATATTCTACGTATCAAATACGCTAAATATAAATATTTTTTTGACCATAGGAAATAGGGAGCCATTACGATTCTCAAAAACACAATAATAAATAAAATACGATTTCATTTACGAAAACAGATTCATTCAAATTTGTTGTTGAACTTCAACCTTCGACGAAAATTGTATTTTCAATCACCAAAATTAAAATTATCATCTAAAACTAGCTTTAAATTTTGAGTAGCTTCCAGTTGCTCTATTCCGAATCTTGTTGAAACAATATACATATACATATGTGCGGACAAGTCACACATTCCGATCGGTATGGATTCATTGTATGTTGATCGTTTTTAATTTACAATCTTCAGATTCCATTTATTGGGCAGTGTGAATAAAATGGTAGTTTATACTACATAGTAATAGATTATACTACATAGTACTAAGTACTAGCACTAGCACTAGCTTTAACTTTTCAGTACTAGCTATCTTGAAAAGTATAAACTACAAAAAGGGTGAATAAATCTCTGCTAGTACTACGTAGCTAGTACTGAAAAGTTATGGCTAGTACTGGAAAATTACAAGATATGCGGCTGAAAAATCAGCTGATAGAAACTGTTTGGGAGTTGCCTCTGTTTAAAAAAAAGCTATTTTTCTTATAAGCTCTAAGCAAAACTTGTGGTAAAACATTTTGGCAACACTATAAGTTTGTTTTCATTATTTATTATCACGATGGGCGACAAAATAGCGGGAAATTTTTTGATATGCTCCAAAAGCATAAAATTATATTTAAAAATTCGCAAGTGCCGTCAGTGAGAGTGGCAAAAAATAATGTCTTGTTTTCACTCCATGAACAGAATTTGGAACAGTTTGGCTAGGAAATTACAATTGGTCAATTGAAAAAACAAATTCAAAACATAAGGAATGATAATAATTCATCAATGCAGCCATCATATTTATATAAAAACAAACGACAATGCGCTTTTTGACGAATAAACCAACAATAAACTTATTTCCAGCACCTCAATGACATGCTTACAAAAATTCAAGTTAAAACTAGTAATTTTAAGTACTTACTAGTTTTTATTCACACATATTTTCAGCAAACGCTGGAAAAACTAGCTTGTGCTAGACTGCAAAAAGCACTAGATTTATCTGAAAATTTTATTAACCTCAAAACTAGTTTAAACTTAAGATTTGCTAGTTTCAGCTAGAACTACATTTTTATTCACACTGCCCATTGTGTGTTTCGATTTAACAGTCAAAACGGGTTTGTTTGAATTGTTTTTACTAGCAAAGCTCACATTAATCTTTTTTAAACATGCAAAGCTTATTTACTTCAAAAGTTTTTTCATTAGTATTTAGTGGTTTTGCTTTTTTGGCAAATGTTTGCCAGATGTGACCGTACCTTAAGAATATGCATTTTTTTTTATTGTTTACTATAAATTAAGTTAGTAGAAGAATTTATTGTCAATGCCATTTTTCATTTTAAAAGTGTTTTTATTGCAACCAAAATTTTCGTTTTCTAAAGTCTCAACTTTCAATTTTACAAATATGTACATATGTATATACGAAGATGCAATACCATTTGCACAACCTTGTTAATTGCGTTAATATTTACTTATTTATTTGCATATAGGCAGTACTCAGTGTTTGGTGCAAATCGTCCTCAGTGTTTGGTGCAAATCGTCTTGCAAACGTGCCTTTTGCTAAAAATCCAACAACGAAGTACAAAAAAAAACTACTATATTTTCAATTTGCACTTTCGCTAACACTGGCGGTATTCAGTGTGAAATGCAAATGGTCTCGCGAGAGAGCAAATGCTATTTGATGAAATATAACGGCAACTCAGTGTGTTTTGTTGCTAGAATATATCAAAAATCTTTTTTGAATTTACACTTTCGTTTTTTGCAAAAAACATTGAATACCGCCACTGTATATCGCCAAAGAGTTTTACTAGTGCGATATTTTTTATCGGTTTTACTTTCGCTTTTGTTGCGAAGATTTTTTTGCCAAAAAAATTTCTAGCTTTCAAATCCGACTGTTTGCCTTTTTTATTTTGTAAATATGTATATACATACATACATACATATTTATGTATGGATTTCGTTTTGTTTTAAAATGTATTTTTAAATTATGACGCATAGATTTAAAGAAAAAGAAACAAATTCGAAAAAAACCACACAACATTTTTTTTAAATAAAAGAGTGCAATTATCTATTTCTCATTTGGAGGTAAATTGGTAAAAGGCAGTCAAATTCTCTACATGATTTCTAAGATTTTGTGAGATAATTTAGCAAAACAGAAATGAAAACACCGAAAAAAACACAAACTATTTCAATTTTTGTTAAGTGGAGAACATTTGCAAATGAAATAAAACCAAAAATTGTTTTTGTAAGACATGCGGAACTCGAAATATTTGGTTCGATGCTCGTATTTGAAAAAAAAAATTATGTATTTCTTTTAGTGGATTTCTTTTTTGCGTTTATAAATATACAAAATGCGAAGGTGTTAAAAAGTTTTAAAAATATCAACCACATTAAAATACAAACAAAGCAAAGAAAATAAATTTTAGTCTCTTGAATACCGGCCAATGCGTGAGAGCCGAATCAAAATTTTAAATAGATAAAATAGATCAAATTTAATAATTAATATTCAATTGTGAAATACATAAGGTCTCTTCACTATAAACAATTGGATTAAATCATAAATATCTGAGATATTTTAAGATAATTTGTGATACATTCAAACTCGTGATTTTCACAGACATAACTTATATTCATAAACAATTGGTAAAGTTAAAGTACACAGTAAAACCAATTTTCTCTTATGAAATTCGTACATTAAACCAACTGTAACTTTAATAATCGTTTAAAAATGGTTGTCCTCAATTAAAGTTCATTATTCTTCTTAAATTGGAAAATTTTCCAATAATTAGAGAAAATTATGTTAAAAATCTTTTTAATTTAAAAAAAAAAATAACTTTGTTAATATAAAAGATTACGAAATTAGTACTTAAGTGAACTAACAGGTGGGAAGGTCTAGTAATGTGGTAGTTAGAGTACGTATCTAATAAATCGAAATACCTCGATGGGAATCCCAGTAAACTTTTAGTTTTATTAAAGGGTTTTCAACCCACATCATTCCAGATAATACATTTACATTTAAGGAAGCAGCCATCGGACATTCCTGCGCACTCCGGAATCGAAAAGGTCAATCAAATGGACGTCCACGAAACGCCATCTAAGGGAAAACACGGCAAGGAGAAGTGCCCAGCAAGGTCACAAACCACTTTACAAGGAACTGCACCACTACACAATTATGTGAAGAGGTGCAGTTCTTTCTAGGCGCGGCCAGATGGCTGGCTCCGCACGACAAAGTTTTTATTAATTAAGTAAAATTTTTCAAATATGGTCTTATGGAATATAGTTATGGGGCACTGGCTCAGCATCGAATGTAGAAAAAATTCAAAGGCGACAAAACAAAATTCTACGTGCAATTACAGCAGCCCCCTGGTATGTTAGAAATCATCGAATTCATAAGATCTAGATGTTCCGTTGGTGAAGACAGGTTTTTTTAAAACACGCGAATAAATATATAAAAAATTACTTGAGTTGCACCGAAATCCACTTGCGCGCAATATTCTAGAGTATAGTGGCCACACCCGGCTGAGGAGAAGGGATACTCTTTCTTTCAGCCGTACACGAGAGATGTAAAACAACAAAAATCAACCGTTGAAACTAAAAATTTTGTTTAGCATTGCATAAACATACATATATTTAACGGTGGCACGAAATAAGCCCCAATGAAATAAGCCCCAAATCGAAAAATGAAATAAGCCCCAAAAATTTTTCAAATTTTTTGTTAGGGGTTTATTTCATTTTTTCGTTTTTTAAAAATTTGGGGGTTATTTCATAAAATTTTTTGCGGCTTATTTCATTTTATTTGGGGCTTATTTCATTTTATTTGGGGCTTATTTCATATCCGTAAAATAGATCTAAAATCCTTGCGCCCGGCCGTAGGCCGGTTATGCGGAGAATACTTTGAACGCGAAGCCGGTGTTCGATATACCATATAGGATAAATTCCTTGCGCCCGGCTGTAGGCCGGTTATGCAGAGAATGCTTGGAACGCGAAGCCGGTGTTCGATATACCATAGTGGATAAATTCCTTGCGTCCGGCTGTAGGCCGGTTATGCAGAGAATGATTGCAACGCGAAGCCGGTGTTCGATATAATTTAGAGGATAAAATTCTTGCATTTTATGATTTCTTCTTAAGCTTACTTCATAAAGTTAACAAATTTGGGGCTTATTTCATTTTTTTGGGGTTTATTTCATTTTTTAAAAATTTGGGGCTTATTTCATAAAATTTTTTGGGGCTTATTTCATTTTATTTGGGGCTTATTTCGTTAATTTTGTTTGGGGCTTATTTCATTTTTTTTGGGGTTTATTTCATAAAATTTTTTGGGGTTATTTCATTTTTCGATTTGGGGCTTATTTCATTGGGGCTTATTTCGTGGTGCCATATTTAACATTTTTAGATTTAAGATTTGAACAACTTATTGATGTGTCATTTTAAATTTGAAGATTCAATAAAGAATAAAATTATCAAAAAAATTTTTTTTTAATATCAGTTCTTTCGCATACACTTTATTTTTGAGGTATGTAGCTTCAAAAGAATGAATAGAAATCGGGAGTTTTTCATTCGAGGGAACATTATGTTCAGGTAAAATATCAGAAAAACGCTAGAGGCTGCTTATGATCATATATTTTATTTGATCAGAATGATAGTTTAAAATTGTGGCATATTTTATTACGATTCGTTAAGCCGTTCGAAGTTCATCAGTCAGAATAGCTTCCTAGAACCTCAAAACGTTAAAAGGGGGTTGAAAATTTTAAGAAATAAAATAAATATAATAAGAAATAAAATAAATAAGCATTTTAGATCTGATTCCAATTCAAAAAGAAATTAAAACGAGTTCAATCATTTTATTCTGGTTTTAATATTCATGTTTAATTTGTTTTTCATTGAAGAAAAAAATTTTTCCCACACTTTTTTTAATGTTAAAAATGGTTATAGAGAAAGGTGTGTGGATTTAAAGAGAAAACAAGATTCCATTAAATTTGAAAAAAAAATTTGAGTTCTCTTAGTTATTATTGATTATAAAATATGCACTTTATCTCATCTTATTTATACTATTGTTTATTTAACTTTATTTACGTATAACATTAATTTAACCATTCACTCACACTTCTTATCATTTATTGGAGGCCAACAATCTTTCAGTAGAACACAACTTATTTTGCGTTTGCTTTAAATAAAGCTCAAGTGTAAATAAATTAAACGTACATACCTACATACATATTTTACGAATACATTTCATATGAACTTAATTGACATCTTTAAGATTTCCTTTAAAATTTTTTTGCTAAATGCACACATATGTACATACATGCATATGGTTTAATATAAATTCTAAGCATATGGAGATTTTCCAGTCATGTCAAGAAATTTAACAATTTCTTTTTGTACTAATTATGAATGTATGTACATATGTATGAACTATATGTAGATTTTTAAAAATTTTGCAATTTTTCGGCAAGAAATAAATCTTATCACATTTTGTGTTACTTTTTTTTCATATTTACAAATGTGTTTTATTTATAATGACGAAAGTTCGCAAAGAAAAATTCGTCGTACGTCCCAATTATGTTCCCAGCATTAGATAAATAAATATTATCTTGTCCAATTTTGGTGGAATTACATTGACACACATATACCCCTTCATACACACATACATAGAATAAATATTAAAACAATCCAAACACAACTATTAGGGGCTATTCACACATTACGTAAGGCACATGGTGTGGGGTGTTAAAGAAGTAAAAATTTATTAAAAGTGTAGGGAGGGAGGGGCGGTGATCAAAATCAACAAAAACTGCTTTTTCAAAATAATCATGCAACGCCGGATACAAGAAGGACTCTCATTTATAAATTTTTTAAATTGTTATCGCTGTGACACCATAATTTTCTCTCTTCTATAAGGAAATTAATCAACAACTTATGAATATGTATTGTTTTTTAGTTACAAACGAATAAAAACACGTTTTAGTACAAGTTTTTAATTGTTGCATCATTATTAAAAGTACAAATAAATAATTAATATATTTTGCAAAAAAAGAATATTAGCAACAATAAATAACACACCCTATTAATAGGCAAATATTAAATATTTCTCTAAATTTTATATTATATCGTAAATATGTACATACATACATACATATATACATACATGATTATATACGAAACAAATTTTCTAAATGTCCATTTTATATTTTAGATACATACCGCTACAAATTTCTATTTTCTTTATTATTCCATAGAAATTTTTGAAGAAAAACAAAACGAAAAACAAACCGAATCGTATATAGAAATTATAAGTACGAAAGAAAATTCACACAAAATTTTCAAACGAAATACAACATTTCAACAAAAATAACTAAAAAATATTAATTTTTTTTTTTGCTAAAAATAAGTTTTATTTAAAGATATGAAACCATGAAAAATTAAAAACGAAAAAAAAAACAATTATAAATAAATAAACTTATTTTAAAGGCAAGAGAAGAAAGAATTGGGAAAAATAAATAAAGTGGTGGTTAACATGGGCATGGATAGACGATAGTTGGAGTGGTATAACCAGCTCTGGATTGTCTAAAATATTTTTTGTAGTATTCCAAGAGTTTATATTTTTCCAATTATTAAAGTTCGTTTAATTTTCTTTAGTGTCCGATCAATTAATTTGGACCTGAGCAACGCCGTTTTGTACAGAAATTCTGTAAAAATTTACTTGATATTAAGAAATATAAATTTTCTATTTTATAGTAGGTGAACTCCCCGGCTTCCCACGGAAGATATTTACTTTTATAAATTTCGATTTAAACTTAAAATGATTACTCACTGACAGCTGTCAATGTGTATGCGCTACAATGTGTATTTACCGTGTGTATGAAGTCAGCACACAGTATATATACTGCACAAGCTCATAGGAGCCCATGGTGTAATAATATAAGGTGCGCTTATCAATACAACAATAAAAAACGACATGCATTTTGTTTGTGTAAAAAAACATGATATTGTCAAAAATAGCTGTGGTTTGTATGTATTTAGTGGTTATGCAGCAACAAAAAGTATAGCGCAAACAAAACTATTCATGATGGCGGCCAAAAATGTAAACAACTTTTGAGAAGACCATGGGACTTACATATTTTTGCAGATTATTTAACGGTCAAAACACAACCCTGCAAAAAACCATATTCCTTCTTGCGCAGACCTGATTATTAGACCATGTAGGCGCCTACGTATTTGCTGTTGTTTTTTATTTGGACAAAACCATCTACACGACCATACAAAGGAACCCTATTTAATCGAATTCGGTTTGACCGTTCGTGAGTTATAAAGTTACAACACATTTGCAACAATTTTTTGTATATACTCGTATTGTATGTAGATGAAATTTTTAATAATAAGAAAATATTTACTAAAAATAAGTTCACCCAAATAATTAGTAAAAAATTTCGTCTTGGGGCGCCATCAGCCCGTGTCTAAAAGCAATGCTCTTCCCATAATTGTGTAGCAGGAATAAAAAAGTAGATTTGTAAATTGTAAAAATAATTATACTTTTCTAGTACGATTGTAGCAAATTTTTTTTTTTCATTTGCGATTTTATTAAAAACTAGCTGATTCCGGTGTACTTCGCTACCCCCCCCCCCCCCCCCCTTGTTATAAAATAAAATTAAAAGTATTTATATATCCTATTGTGACGATCGGTCCAGTAGTTAAGACTATATTACGATTTTTAATTTTAATAAAAAGGAGCGTGGTCCCATCCACTTTTCTCCCGGTACGTATTCCAAATTATGGCAATACTATATGTACCAAATATCATCGAAGTAGGTCAAAAAATGCCCAAAATATGGCGATTTAAATTTTTGGGTTATATCGGTGGTGCCACGCCTCTTTGTCCAATCCCGCCCATATTTGCAGCAGCACTTAAAAGATGCACACCAAACCGACGTACCAAATTTTGTTCAAATACCGCTATCAGGAGCAGAAATAATAGATTTTTAATTTGTGGTTTGTATGAGAGGTACCACGCCCCTTTGTCCAATCCCATATCCTATGTCCTTCTCCTGGCTCTAAACTACCTCCCTGCCAATTTTCAGCTAAATCGGTTCAGCCGTTCTTGAGTTATAAGTGAAGTAACTAACACGACTTTCTTTTATATACATATATAGATTTATTGAAAAAATACGAAAAATTTTGTTTGTAAATAAGTATGTATATATGTATGTATGTGTATGTATGTAAAAAGAATTATTTTGAAATATTTATACAATTATCAACATTTCGAAGGAACAAATTGAACCCAGATTTATGGTCCATCCATACATGGAAGAGTTATGCGATAATCAATATTGATTGTGGGTTACAATTTGCACCCGATTTTCAAAAACAGAATTTAGATAATCGATTTATTAACTAAGGAGTTATCCGATAGCCAATATTTCAGGAGAAACAACTGCAAAAAAAAACACATACGAATTGATAATCTTTTCGTTTTTTGAAGTCTGTTAAAAATCAGTTTTGTTGTCAAAATATAACTATCGATATGTATAAAAGTTACACAATTTGACGGAAAATTTCTTTTCCCACAAGGCGATCAATAGAACACTTATCAGATTCTGATCGTGGTGATCAATTTTATAATATTTAAGTATGTATGTATGTAATTTAATTTATAGTCAAGTTGAATAAAAGTCAAAAAATTATTTTTAAAACAAGTTTAAGTCATGCAGAAAAATAAACCAATAGTTGTAACACAGAGATTTCTAGTGATTCAACATAGATGATTTAATTCTCGTATTGGAATTTGTTATAAAGTTTTGCAAAAATAAAAACTACGATCACATTCCACCGTGCCACTCAAAAATAACCAAAGATGAACAAGAGCACCGCCCGATGGGAGTGTGACGGCTGCTGAAAACAACCTTGCTCTGTTCTCCTTTGTACGTTCAAAATTAAATTGATGTTATTTCCCTTATTTCTGGCAATATTTTTTAAATCTAATTAATTCGTAATATAACTCTAGAAGTCTTATATAAGCACTTTAGATTAAACAGTAAATTAGTTTAAAATAGCTACATTAAAAATTAAGAAATCTACTAAATTTACTACAAAAATATTGCGTGCTTATTTTAAAGTTGATCTTATTAAAGCATGTGATTATCAGCCGGTGATAATCCAACCTTTAAAATGTACATAGCAAATTTATGGATTTTGACACATAAAAAATTATATAGAGTTTTATTTTGCGAATCAAACTTTATTTTATACTACGAAACATGTTATTTCCATATTATACATATTAATAACTGCCGAAAAGCAGGATTGTTTTTATCGTGGTCATTTATGCTCATTTTTACGGCATGATATACACTGGAATTTGATGGAAATCTGTTTTAAAAACGAATAGGTTTGTATTATTCTTGGCAAAGTGCTGAGTAGTGGGTACTGAGTACCGATTATTATCTTTATTTTCGGGAACCCAATATTTAAAAAGTATGTACTTAATACTACATTCACTAGATATTGAACGTTGTAACTCTGTGGTAAATTGGTTAAAAACTTATGGTTGATATATACAATGCAATACGTTAACGCAATCTGTTATGTTTCATTGTTTTTTGCATAGTGTGTAGTCGTGTTTATGGTTTAATTTCAGGTTGCATGAAAGATTTCATCAATATATTTTGATATTTTGTAATGTTGCGTTTATGGTTTCATGTTGGTTGCAATGTCTGAACGACAAATGCATTGTGTAAACGTATTGTAAATTATGTACATACACCTACCATTATAGTTTTGAAGTATCGAGTAGTGGGTACTAAAGGCCGTGCTTCACTATTTTACACAATCGTACGATTCATTCACAGGAAAACCTTACAAAAATCTGACCGACTAAAAAAAATCGTTTCAAAATGCTGTTGTAGATGCCACACTATCATACACAACTGATATCAAAACATCTAATTGTTATATGCAATTTATTTTTTATATTAGAAAAAGAATTAAATCCCTTTCGTAGTATAAAACAAGAATAAAGTGTTACGAATAAAGACAAAGTTAATATTCTCAGCTTTACAAATCGCACGACTTGCCAAAAAATATCTGTCACACAGATGCATTTTTAGTTCAGACTACCATACTTTTTGAGCACACATCTAATATTCGGCAGATCGCACGATTAAGTAGAATAGTGAAGCACGGCCTTATGTATCCAAACGAAAAGTGTCAAGCAGAATTAAGTACATACATATGTAATTAAAAGATGGAGAAACAACCAGCACTAATTTACATCCACACAAACTTAAGATAAATGGATAAATTTTCTTTAAATCTATTTCAGATTAATTGTTTTTTATCTTTATCGATCGATTTCTATCACATGCCTGATAGAACCATGATCGAAGCGTTTAGTTTTACAAACTACCAAACTGACCCCGAAAAATCAAATATGTATTTTTTTTTTACAATTACATGTGCAAATAATCATAAAAGCATATTTATATGTCTTTGTGTAGATAACTGTGTATTTTCTATTTCACATTTTAAAACTATAATATAAAGAATAGGTTAACATTTATGTAATAAGCACCTAGAAAAAGTATTCACCCCGAATATTTCTGCTGATATTGTTGAACTGCCACCAGTCGTCTCTTTACCAGAAATACCGCTGAGATTTAACATGGCGGAGATTGAAAATACTAATAAATACTTAACACCAGAAAAGCCCCAGGTGTCGACAAAATAAGCAACAAAATGCTTCAACAATTGCCTTAAATAAAATCTGAATCTGAATCTGAATTTTTGAATTGCCTTAAATTGCAAAAACGAATAATACTATTCATTTTTAATGGTATTTTACGGCTGCAATACTATCCGGCAGAATGGAAGGTTTCGATGATTAGTATGATACCAAAGCCCGGCAAGGATCATACGACGGTTGAATCCTATCGGCCTATTAGCTTATTGCCCAATATTTCAAAACTATTTGAAAAGCTGTATATGAGCAAGCTGATGCCTATAGTGACTAGAAGTGGATGCATTCCAGATCATCAATTTGGTTTCCGCAGACAACATAGCACTATTGAACAAACTCACAGACTTGTGAACGTAGTTAGAGACACCTTTGAAAAAAGAAATATTGCTCTGCGCTCTTTATAGATGTTTCTCAAGCTTTCGATAAAGTATGGCACAAAGGTCTTATACACAAAATAACGCAAAATCTACCCGCAAACATCATCAGGCTTTTAAAAAGCTATCTAAATGAACGAAAATTTGTTGTTAGGGAAGGCAATTTTTTAAGCCCACCGCAGTCGATTGAAGCCGGAGTTCCCCAAGGCAGCATCTTCGGTCCCTTACTTTATTTAATATATGCCTCTGACTTACCGTTAAGCAGTAACATTCATACATCAACATTTGCCGATGATACAGCTTTTCTAAGCGTTCACGAAAATCCTGTAGAAGCTTCCCGCAATTTACAAGAATATACTTATATGCAAACTGGAAAAATGGCTCAAACAATGGCGTATTAAAGTTAACGAGCAGAAATGTGTACACGTAACTTTTACTTTGCGCAAGGAAACATGCCCGCCTATACAAATCAACACCGAGACTATTCCGCAACATACTGTAGTCAAATATCTAGGCGTTCACCTTGATCGCCGTTTAATATGGAAATCGCATATAGACGCAAAGTTGATGCAAATGAAATTAAAAGCAGCCCAAATGAATTGGCTTATGGGAAGAAATTCTATACTAAGCCTAGACTGTAAACTTCTACTATACATCGCGATCCCGAAACCTATATGGTCCTATGGAATCCAGCTATGTGGAACTGCCTCAGCATCGAATGTAGAAAAAATTCAAAGGCGATAAAATAAAATTCTCCGTACAATAACAGCACCCCCTAGTATGTCAGAAACCATCGAATTCAGAAAGATCTAGACGTTCCGTTGATGAAGACAGTATTTTCGAAACACGCGAAAAATACATTGAAAAACTTGAGTTGCACCCAAACCCACTTGCGCGCAATATTCTAGAGTATAGAGGCCACACCCGGCTTAGGAGGAGGGACACTCTTTCTATCAGCCGTACACGAGAGATGTAAAACAACAAAAACCAACCGTTGTAACTAAAAATTTTGTTTAGCATTGGCTAAACTTATATTTAATATTTTTAGATTTAAGATTTGAAAAACTTATTGGTGTTTCAATATATAATTGAAGATTCAATAAATAATAAAATTTATCAAAAAAAAAAAAAATTATATAATAGTATTAAATCGTAACCCATTATACCCGCTATACAACGTTAACTGTATTACATATATGAATTTTTTTTAAGAAACAATTTTTGGTAAGTTTCTGGCAACACTGTGAGAAACATTGTTTTTGTTTGCACTATTTTTTTTATTATATTCGCTTTTGCTTGTTTTGAGAGAGTTTTTGAAGTTATTTATCTCAGTCTTTTCTTTTTAAGATTTATCAATTTTATTGACCACATATGGCAGCAGACACAATGACGATCTTGATTTTTATTTCAGTTTTATTTAATTTTTTATTTTCTGTTTCAATTTAATTTTAAATACTTCTTGTTATTGTTGTTTCTATATTTTATGTATGTACATGTATACATAATATGTACATACTTATGTACTATGTATATTTTGAAGGTGAATTAATAATAATATTTCCAAAATAAGATACGTACAATAAAATTTATGTATGTATATATAAAATAAATATGTACCAACAACAAACATATTGTAAAAGAGCGTTATACACTCACACTAATAAACCACAAGAAAAAACACAACACTTTTTTAAAATTTGCTATTGAAAATATAATTTTATTGAAAAATTGCATTTAAATTAAGTTCAATTTTCGGTTAACATCAACAATTCTTAAATCTGACATTTCTATTCTTAATTTTTCTTACTTTTTCACACGTTTTTTATTTCTTTTCTCTGGCCCACGATTAGTTGAATTTTGTTGTTGTGTTTTCGGATTTTCTCAATTTTCTTTTTAAACAAACTCTTTAAAAATAAATACTATTTTATAGACACACTTTTATGTTATTTATATGTACGTATCAAACACTCACACCATAAGTTAGATTACTTGATCTTTTTTTTTTTAATACAAGAAAACTTAGCGCAAAAGTCTAGATCGTTTTGGGCAAGAGGTTCGTTCGTGTGGAGAGCGCGCACGGTTCTGACGCAAATCTGTTAGCTATCATTTCTGTTTAGATGGGCAGATATCCAAAAAAACTTGTATATTCAAAAAATATAACAGCTGTTTCGAAATTCCTCACTGCGAGTTGACAGATGACCGCCCAAAGCTAAAAAGCTCTGAGTGAATCAGGTATGGAAAAGAAGGTATTTTAAATGGTAATGAAATTCAAAATTTTATATTGACTGCCTGTTCGCCAATGTCGAAGTAGTTTCTGTGCTATATAGTACATGTTAGTGATGTTACGAATACTCGTATACGTATTCGACTATTCATCTGTTTTAAGATATTCGTATTCGTATTCGCCAAATTCAAGCGAATATCTCTCGAATAATTTTCACATACATTTTCCAAAAAAAAAATCATACAAAAAGTTTAAAAAAGTACATAAAATGTACAAAAATATAATAATTTATAATGATTTTTATTTAAAGAACGAAAGCTCTTTATCTTTGACGCAGGATAATAATCTTCGTAAAAAACAAAAGAAAATTATATTTCGTAAAAATCATTTAAAAGTTAAAGTCTTATATGTAAATTCATATCATTTTAAGTTAGTAATCAAGAGAGGGGTGTTGACACAGTAAGAAAAACGAAATTTCAAAGTATGTATGTATGTAGGTAAAATAATTTAAAAATGTTCAGTAGTGGTCTTCAAATTCGGCATCACAATGTCATATTAGATAATGATATATGTATACCTAAAGTAGTGTGACAGTTTTTTTTTCAATTTATTGTTACTGATGCAAAGGGAGGGATTTTTTCCAATTAAATTTGAAATATTACGTTATATATATGTATATACAAATATAGTTCTATTTTCGGTAGTGCGTTGATTTTATTATATACATACATATATTGAAAAATTAAAAGTATTTAGATAATTATTTTATCTGGTTCAGTAAACTATATTTTTTCAGTTGGTTTTTCATTATGGAGTACAACAACTTTTAAATTTTTTACTAAATAACCTAATATTTTTATTTTTATAATTAATTAGCTGAAGTAGCCCCGGCTTCGCACGGAAGATATTTACTTTTATAAATTTCGATTTAAACTTAAAATGATTATTCACTGACAGCTGTCAATGTGTATGCGTGTATGCGCTACAAAGTGTATTTACCACACACTCTCATAGAATTATATTTTATTAAAAATAAAACAAAATCTTTTTAATTTTTCCTTTATTTTCATTTAATGTTCTTTTCCTTTCAACTTTTAGATTAACACTAAACTTAAATTACTTGTTTCTTAATATTTAACACAAATATGGAATGGCATAATATAATGAATAAAGAATTTAAAAATAACGGTAAGACCGGTTTTAAGTATTAAACAAATTAAAAAGAAAATAGATAAAAATGATTAAAGAAAAATATGATAAAAATAAATATAAAGGATAAACAAAGATTAAATTAAATAAACTATAATAATAATAATTGAGGGGGAGGAGAAAGGAAAGAAGATGTATATTCAGAATATATAACTATAGGCGCCTACGTATTTGTTGTTGTTTTTTTTTATATAGACAAAATCACATGTTGTCATGAGAAGTCATAACTCACGATCGCGTCGACCGATTTCGTGCAAACTTTAGATAAACCATCTACACGACCATACAAAGAGACCCTAAAAATTCGGTTTGACCGTTCGTATATAGATTAAGCTCTTTTTTTCTGTGCACAGTTACTGAAAATAAGCTAAATAGAAAATGTAATTATTAATTACATAGTTCGTTCACTCCAAATTAATTATGTATATAGTACATACATACATACCTACATACCTATATGTATATATGGAAATACATAATTTCTCACTGAATAGAATATTTGGCTTCTATGCATAACCACAATCTAATTCAGTGCAAATTTGGTTTACACAAAATATTTATGGGGAATTTGGGCCTATACATTGTAATATACATATTTGATAATTTTTATTAAAATATTGAATATAAACATTTCCACTTTTTCAAGTTATTTTTGTAAATTATCTTAATAGAACTCAGTTTCCCGTCTCTGAAGTGAATGTATTCATTTTATAGAGCTTTTGAGATCATTTGTATATTCTCTTATGCAGCGGAAATTACAAAAGAGAATTTTAATCAACAGGAAATAATGTTTTTGGCATTTAATTCAAAGATCTAATTATCGCATTTTGTTATCGTAATATGCAGTATCGACATCGAATTTGAAATTGCAGCATCTAATAGCGAATATTCAAACTACATACATACTTTATTCTATCGATGCAAACGTCAATCTCATAACCGGGGGTGGCATAAAAGATAATCTAGGTAGCAATTTTAGATCATAAAAATATAAGTGGATCTATACAATTTTTATATTTCTATAAAGCGCGAAAAGAATGGATAGTGATTATTTTCGGATGCTTAAAACTTGAAAAAGACTGCACCAAATTGGATATTTTCTTCTGCGGTTTGGTTTTTTTGCTATGCGCAGGTTTAGGTAAAAAACGAAAGTAGAAAAATAGGTTTAGATATAAATAAAAAATAGGAATGCCCTATTTTTTTTATGTATGACTAGCACTTAAGGGATGACCTCTACTTATGCAATTCATTGTGCCAGAACTAAGAGAAAGGGATGGGGTAGAGAATCTAGAAGGCAAAACAAAGACTTCCGTATAACTTAATTGTATACATACTCAATAACTGATTTAGTTTAATTTTTCGATAAAATTTAAGTAAAATTTTTTTTTGTGGCCATAATAATAAAATTTTAATTTTTGCCTTTTCTTTATTGAAAGTTGCATTAAAACTTTTTAAAACATGAAATTTTTCAGATTAAGTTTTTTCGTTAGTGATGTTTGTATGTATGTTTTTCGACCTAAATCCACCAAATTCCGTTCAGAAAAAATTGTCTATGATTACTCACCTGATGCGAAATGAAAACTATGTGGAAATTAGTGACATCACGTAACAAGTATTTTTGTTGCGTCAACAACTCGGCTTCAAAATTTAAAATCACGAATTTTGTATTTTAGCTATTTTTACATCCGCTTTTGATTCTTTTATTGTTCATTTCTGATTATGTATGTATAATATATTATTATTTTACGTTAAAAACTAAAAAAATGGTTTATTTATAAAAAAAAAAAACTGCTGCTAAGTTTTGTTAATGCGAGTTTATAAACTTACTTTACAGTACATAAAAAACTTTCGCCCATTTTCTGTTTAATCCGAATCTGAGTCAACTGCATCATTTTCGTCGTCTGAATCTTCTTCCAGTTCTGGCATAGGAAATCTTAATATGGCAGCTACGCCAGTCAACTGAGCCAATTGTTCACCAGATATATGCATACTCGAAAATATTTTCACATCGCCGCCAGAATCTCGTACATTTTCGACCAACTGAACGTATTCCTTACGTTGATGAAAGTCTTGGCAACGGAAGAGATTGTCGGAGATGAGTAGAGTATCTATAGCCATACTATTAGCTGCCATAATCACATGTTTTTTTCCATAAAATGCTTTGGAAGGCTCACACTGCAGCATTGTATAAAATTGTTCTAAAACTTTAACCTCGCCAGCAGCCTTAGTATCTGATATTTTCGACATCACAGCAGGTTCTTGTAAAACTTCTTTAAGGGCATGTTTAAAACCAGACGATGAGTGTACGAGCATAAATTTACTTTTATTATCCAGCAACACTTTGATATCGGATTTAACAGCCTGTTGATACATATATTCAAAAAATTGGTCCCTAACAAACCCAGGTGATGCTAAAAGTACACATTTAACCACGTCGAAATTAACATGCCTTAATATGCCTTGCATAACGCTTTCATAGAATTTTATCAGACCTTTTTCATGTTGCTGTATGCTCCCTTTTCGTTTACGGGGTATATTAACTTCAATCTTGCTACGCACTAAAGTCATACTTGGTGTAATCAAACATACGTGGGCCAGACCCTCCTGCATGACCACGGCAGCAACATCGGCTGATTGTGTAGGATCACAAGCTAAGTCGATACGTTCTAAGGCTATGGAATCCCATTCAGGCTTTTCCAATTCAAACTTACGATTAAGTTCTATGTCTAAAGTGTGATAGGCTCCCAACTTCACATATTGATTTTCCTCGACATTTCGTCCCTTTAAGCGTAAAACACAAGCCTGGGTATCAAAGTCTATGGACTCGACTTTAACTGTTAAAGTGGTTCGCACACGACTACTCGTACTGGAACCGGTAGCTGTTTCATTTTGAACCTTACGTATAGTTGTACTGCGGACTTTATCACCTTCAGATATTAGATTATAAGCATGCCACATGTCTTCAGATTCTTCCGGTACTAAGACCACAGAGCTTTAAAAGCAAACAAATTTTAATAAACCAACATAATTCTTTATATTATTATGCTTACCCTTGACCTCCTTTATCCAAATTTTTATTTACTAATTTCATTTTGTGTATTATATGTATTAAATAAACAAAATCCTTGAATTTTTGTTTCTCGCCTCACACATGGGTATTGTGATTGTTATTGTCCCTTCTTCAATTTTATTATACCAGTTTTCGGATGTTGAGAGGTATACAACATTTTTCAAATTAATTATTACTGATTATTATTAGCTCAAAATATCCAAAACGGTTGTTATTATCTTTAAAAATCTATATAAGCAACTACATTTAAAGCACCAAATCAGCCAACAGCACAAGATGATTTTAATTAAAACGTCAAATTTGTTGCTGCTTCTTCTTGTCAATGGCATTCAACCACTAAGAGGTGTTAGATTGTAGCCAAGCAGCTGATGTCGATAATACAGTGTTTTATATAGCCTTGAGTTGAAATAAGGCCAACAATTTTGCGCTTTCTGCTGCATCCGTTTCCTTTCGGATGAAATAGTTTAAATATATTTTTAATTTATGTACAACTGCATTCACTATTGAAGACGTGAAAAACACTAAACTTTGGAATTTATAATATTATTTCTTTACTCGTTGGTTCTAACATTTCGTTATTTTCATGCTTTCGATAATTCGAAAAATCCGATACGTGCATACACAATTAATACATTCAAAAATTAATATACATATGTATGTTTGTCATATGCATTTCGTTGGTTGCTTAATACCATTTCATCTGTAAATCTTTACACATTCTTGAAAAAACATGGAGAGGTCATATTTAGCGTGTGTGAATTTAATTGAAAGTGCTTTGAAATTGCTCTCAATTGCAAAATTTTTTTCTATGATTTCCCTGTAAAATAATTAAAATAGCAGGTAGTTAATGCGGAAGGATATTACATATTAAGGTTACCAACTAATGCACCTTTAAATTCGATTGACAACAGATATATTCCGATTTATTTCGTTTTAAACCTAAAACAGATTTTGTCATGGACATAATCAATCCGTTTTGTGTATAACGTTGTCAAGCTCGACGGTATTGGATTACATTTTAAATGACACAATTCTGATACTAAATAGGACCGGAAGTGAGTTATTCACTTTCTGGTAGAAGAGCAAAGAAACTTGAGGTTAAACCAACGATTCAAAATTTATTTTCATACAATATTTGGGTATTCAATTTGATTGCTTTATATATTTACAATAATTAAATAAAATCTAATTTAAAAAACGAACTGTATTATAAAAAATTACTTAAAAATTAAATTTGTAAAACAACTTAGCTAATTTATAGTTTATTAGATATATAAATCACACCGATTCATAACGAGATTTCATCATTTTCTTTATATATGACTTGTAATCATCACCTGGACCAATGCCTGATTTTGTACCTAAGCCAGCTGTCGTATTACGAGAATTTGCCTACAAACAATATTTTAGAAAGGTCTCATTTAGTTTGTACACAATGTTACCTACCTCGATAATATTTGTACGCCCCTGATTTTTGCGTCCCAAACCTTGTCCCTCAGACCAACCCATTTTTTGTAATAAACGATTTCCAACATTATTTGATCCAATGGGCATTGCGGGTGCGTCCTGCTGTTTCTGGCGGGATGTAAGATTATTAATCTCCTTTTCAAAACGTTCACGACTTCGATTTGGAGGTGGAGGATCACTTTCACCATATTTAAGTCTTCTTTCTTTGGCACGATCTCGATAGCTAAAAATAATTGTACATAATCAGCATTTCATTACAGAATTTGTAAAAAAAAACTCACGACAAGGCTGCTGTCAATGAATCTTGTTCAGCTTGTTGCTGCTGCTGTTGCTGTTGTACCGTTAAACCTCTTTCCAAATTATGTCTTGCTAAATTTTCTTTGTGAAGATTAGACATTTTTAAATGTTTTTGTAATATTTCCAATGATTGAAAAGCTCTTTTACACAAAAGACATGTAAGTTTTAGAAAATCAACATAATCTTTTTCACCCAATTCGCCGCCTGATGGCGTTGTAACATTTTGTTTAGGAGGCGGTGGTATGTTATCCTCATCGGAATCAGAGCCATAAGAAGGTATAATCTTATTAGTTGTCGCTGAACTTAAACTCATAGGAGACATAAATGTATTAGATGTTCCTAATTTCGCCGTTTTTTTCTCTAAAATAGAAAAACCCAAATCTGCATAGCCGCTGGAAAGACCGCCACTTGACGAGGCCTTCATGCCATCTTCAATTCTATTGTTGTTTAATATTGGCTGGGGTGTAGCGACTACTGTATAATCTTTCTTTTGATTCAATTGTTTTGCCCATTTTTCCATATCTTTAACAATTTTTTTTGCAACTTTAACCTTATCGGGTTTAACGCCACTCTCTTTTTTCTCTTTTTTTGTTGGTTCGTCTTCAGTCGGTGTTGTGGTTGTTTTGACTTCGGCTTCTGGTTCTTTTTTGACCACATCTTGTATTGCGGCCGCAGCTGCTGCTGGCGTGGCTAAAACATATGAGCTTTTACGTTGATCCCAATAGAGATATGCTCCAGTTTCATTGTTATAATAGTATTGTGAATGTGCATCATAATAAAGTCCCGTTGTGGGGTCATAATAATAGCCAGAAGTTTCGTCATATTGATACAAGGAAACATCGGGGGTAGCTAAATGAAAACAGAAGATTTTGTAAAGGAAATTTAAATTCAATTCCTTGATGAATTCATCGAATCTAACTTATACTAATTTTGTGCATAAACTAAAAATTGTAAAATTATTTTCTAATTTTCTTAGCAACTCTTTAGTATATTGGAATCATTTATTTTGTGATTCATTGATATCCTTTAGATGTTAAAATGTATTAAACTTACGATATATCTTGCCATCATTCCCTTTCGGTGTGACAACAGTTCGAGCTGCCAATGATGCTTTTGCGGCAGCCGCCGCACTTGCCGCTGCTAATGCCGCTGCTGTAGCTGTTGTCTCAATGCTATTCATTTTCCTTTGTTTGCGTTGTATGGCCGACAAGGCAACAGCAGCTCCTGAATTCGCTTCGGTCGTTTGCAAGTCTGATGGTAAATTGCCGAAAGACCCTTTACTAATTTCTGATATATAATAATCTGTGTAATATTGCAAATAATGGGCTTGTTCAGCTGGTGTGGTGGCATATAAAGACGCACTATACTCGGCTAAACGTGGAACATCGGCCAAAGTATATTCTCCAGTGCTAACAGAACTTGTAGAAGCCAATTCTGCAGCAGTTAAAGGACCAATAGTTGTTTGATTACCAGCTGATGACGACGAATCAGTTTTCTTCGGAACGATTTGGCGATTTTCATGATCAATACAATAAGTTACAATAACTAATAATGATATGCAAGTGAGGTATATTAACTTTTGTATTATTTCATCAAATAAATCATAAAACAACTAACCTTCTTTATTATCAATTTTAAGAGCCGGTTCGAGGGTACTTAACAAATTGTGCATATTCATTGAATCCACTAAGCTATCAAAGTGTAGATAACAAATGCCTCTGGAGGTTTGGGTTAAAGCATCACGACTTACCAAGACTTTACTAATTTTTTTTGCCAAGTCAGGAGCATGTATTGTTATGGCTGTTAAAACACCCTCTTCATTTGTAAGCACATCCAAATTGCGTAACATGATTTCTGCATTGTATATGTAGAGTGAGGGAGATTCATTTTGTTATTAGCGTTTTTCTTATTAACAATAATAATGGAGAATATGCAAAATTGAGATTTGAGATTTCAAAATTAAGTTTGTTAATAAAACTATTTTGTAATTGTATTTTTTTTTTTAAGATATTCAAATTTTGTTTTAATTTTTATACTTTTAGTAAGAATGTTGCTTATTTCGTCACTGCCTTCCCCACCACGTTCACTTTCTTCACGAGAGGCATAACATTTAAAACAATTGTCACGCCGTTTAAAGTTAAACATGCCACACTAAAACAAAAACCGAAAAATAATAATACTTTTTTTGTTGATACAAAATATTTCTTTATCCACACCTTTCCGCAATACCAATCTATAGGATTTGCTTTATTTTTATTTGACTGGAATGAATGACTGTACTGCAATGTTGCCCGACATGAGTCCTGTAGTACCAATGAGCCCTATGAAGTTAAAAGAGAAGAGAAAAAAAGAAATCCGATTAGTTAGATTCTATTCGGCGGTAAACATCCCACAGACTATACAAGTCACCGGTTTGCTGGTCTTATTAATCATTGATACAGATTTTTTTGCTGTTTTCTAGTTGCTTATTTTTGGCATGATTCTTATAATTGAGTTATGATCTTTTAATTCTTCTTTTCTTTATGGCACATCCAACATTGTATAATTCATTATTGTTTTAACAAATGATATGATCGTCTAACGTCTGTCGTCTTTGAAGTAGTAAAATTGGAAGAAGGGTTTAATTTATGCAATCCCGTATGATTGCAAATGCAGTTTAGGATTAAAATCTAAAAGTAATCTACATTTTAAATATTTTGTTCTGTTTGGTTTTTTATTATTATATGAGTACATACATATACATATATGTATGTAGTTCTATCTCTGTTATAAATTGTTTAAACTACACTAGAATAAATATTTATTAGCAGCAAAATTATATTTCTTTTTTGAGTAATAAATTCAGGTATTTTAAATAAGAAATTACTTTGCAATAATTTTCTTCTTTAGACGACTACAAAAGGGTAAGCCTCCAGATTAATCACATTGATCAATTTTTTCAACATTTTGATAATTTATATCATTCCAATTTGCTCTTTTTGGATTTCATTAGAAAAATATTTTTTTTTTTATTTGAAAGGACATAAAGACAATTGGGATTTTCAAGTACATACATATGTCATTAAATACATATATCGATATACATCGATTTGGTATGTATCGAGTAAATTATCGATATTTTGACATTAATATGTAACATCATACATAATGCCTAAGAAAAATAGTTTTTGATCAACTAAACCAGTATTCATATGGTTTGGATTAAGACGTTAGAAAGAATGAGCTGATGCAGTTGTTAACGGCAGGTATAATATGTCGATCGTCGATTTTTGCACTGTTCTTGAAAAATTTGCTGATTAGCCAATTGCATTTGAAACGGAAATTCACAAAGGCAGTTACATAATTGTTTTAAAACGCCAATTTTGGATTCGATATCCACTTGTCATTTGATGTTGATTCTTTTTCTCCAAATCTATATTTTATTTTTGATCCGATGCCCGTCTGTCTGTTTGGGAGTCGTTGTTTTCAAGAAATGTTTTGTCCGTTGTCATAAGAATTGTCGTTGTCGTATATGAAGATCATTATCATCATTATGATCATGTTTGTATATTCACTTTGACATAACCATTTTTGTATTGATTTTTTTGTATGTTGATACCTGAGTTAATTCCATCCAATGTGCAGCTTCATGAACCGTATTAAACTCGACGAATGCAAAACCACGTGATGCACCTAAATAATTTGAATAAGAAGCAAATACAAAATATTTTTGTAAAAATCAACTATTTTTTTGTTTTGAGGTGGTTTTTTATAAAAAAAAAATATTGTTGAAAGGGGAAATTGTTTTATTTGGTATAATGATCCAGAACGTAGTTATTTTTTTTTACTTGAATACTTACTTTTTGCACGCTAATCATTTCATGTCTATTAAGAGTATAACAATAATAATAATAATTACATATTTTGGGAAACCTACCTGTAGTACGTTTACGAATAAGTCGTATTGAAGCAGCTGCCATTCCCATTTGTATTAACAAACTGGTAATCTAAGTCAAAATTTTTAAAAAGCATTAAAATTCAATTTAAATATTGTTTAAAATATGTATTTACATCTGCTTCGGTGATATGAGATTGTAAGCCCAATACTATTATAGTATTTGATGGCGTTTTGTTATAATATTGACTGCTCATAGTATCATCACTGTCATCACTATCGCGTTCAGCAGAGTTATAACGCCTGGTACTATGACTGCTATTAGTTCCATTTCCGGCGCAACGTCGGCTCTCTCTGTTAAGATACATTACTTATATGTTTTCTACATAATTCCAAGTATTATATTAAATTTGTATACCTTCTATCTCTATTCTCATAGTCGCGATCTTGATCACGCCCTTTATCTCGTGACCTTTCATTCCAATAACGATCACGCTCATCTATGTAATCATCGTCATTATTACGTGATCGATAACTATTGCTCGCTCCGCCACCTCGAGCATAACTACCACCACTATTACCACCATAATTTCTTTCATCTTGATAGTCTTGGTTAATAATTTCACGGTATAAGTCATTCTCATTACTGTTGGCACGTCTATGATTGCGATCACGAGATCGTGATCGAGTATTGCGTTTACTACGATAATTTTGTTCTCGGCCGCGATCCCTAAAATTTGTTTAATAATAAAATTAAATAATTATACCACGCAAGATGAGTTATTCAAATAACCGAGGTATACTTTGTTTGAACCTATCACTTAAAAAAAACAAATATTTCAAATTTAAATTTTGTTCATAGATTCTTTTCAAAGAATTAAGAGCACATTCCTTAAGATATTTGAATGAAATTTTGTAAATAGTATTTATGCTGCATTAAGAATATGGCCTATTAGGCTTTATCAAGTATTTTATTTCATTGAAATTTTAAAAACAATACTTGCTGACAAGCTATAATAAGAAATATGTTGGTATAGATTAATTAAGAAATAAACGCTAACGACGTTGATTTTTAGTCGCACAGAGCTGGATTACTGCTTTTATATAAAAGTTTGACTAAAATTCAGACTAAATTTATTTTAAATTTCAATTAACTTCTTAAGAATATACCAATGTATATCCTTAAAGAATCATTAGCTTAAGAATTCCATACTGAATCTACTGTGAAGATTTCAGTCTAGCGAATCGCGAAATCGTGCAGTTTAAATAACTATTTATGATTTATTTACCTTGATCTAGAACGAGAACGACTATATCGACGATATCCTCCTCCATTGCCACCATTACGATAACGTCTCGGTGATGAGCTTCTAGACCCTATATAAAGACGTTACAGAAATTGTAAGTGGGAAATTTGTACATGCATATATTTATGTATATGAATATTAGTTATAGTTAGTAAGTTCGGTTATGTTGAATTATTATTTTTTATATATGAGAATAAAATTTTTGGATTGTGCTATATTCTTTTTCTATCTTTTTTTGGTATCGTTTAAGAGGAAACTTGCTGATTTTTTAAATTTGAACACAGTTTAGTCCATGAATGTTGGCCTTTGTTTTATTTTATATTCTTTTCTTCTGATTTTTTTTTTTTGTGTGCATTGAAGTCGTTAGAATGATTTTGAGAATGTTTTATATGTTATATTGGTTGGTCTATTTTGCATTGTTAACAATTTTTTTCTTTGCCTTATAGTATACGAGTATGTATATGATTACTGGTAGATAATATAGTACATATATTTTTATTACTATGGAAATTGATTAGAAAGAAAACAAGTAAAATTAACGATTCGTGATCTTGGGGGAGCGTAAAAGCATTTTATATGTATATTGTATTTCCCGAAACGGCATATTAAAAATGGTTTTCCCTACATTAGATACTTACTTCATTGTGACCTAACCTAAAATTAAAATAGGACCCAAAATCGGACAATTTGAGCCAAAAAACATTTGTTACTAGAATATCTGATAGTTTATTGTATATATTTTTTATATTTTGTTTGTAAACTATAATTTTCATTTCTAAAAACTTAGATAATAGAACTGTGTAATATGTTTTTATGTGTTCTACGAGGGCTTTGTATTACAAAACTAATAAATAAATAAATATCTAACTATATTGTTAATAACAAAGAAAGAATTGCTAAAATTATCCAATTTACTTATTATGGTAAAATGGAATAGAAAGTTGTTTATAAAAAAATATACATTTTGTTGTTATAGATTTCAGTTTTTTTCATAATAAAAAATATTTATAAAAATTATATTGGTCATGCAGGCTTTTTTGTAATGATATACACATCTAAATAAATAAATAAATTCAAGGCCAATGAAATCTTGATGCATGCTGTACATACATAAGAGTGTACAATGTATGTATGTATGTACACTGTACATACTTATGAACATGAGAAATTTTGGATAGATTTATTTCAGAGCTCTAAGCGAAATTGGCGATGTAGTTACATATGAAAATCTTCTAACTAAGTAAATCTGACCAGTGTTGACGAATTTATTTTGGAAGAAGTAACTTAAATACCGAACAAAGCATATTAGTATAATTTGACAGAAAACTAGTATGTTTGCTGGGTAGTGCGTCTGCACATGCAGAAACTAACTTAATGAATGGTACATTGTATAAGTTATTAATTTTGCTTTGTTGAATTAAGTTAAATATTTAATTATGTCTACAACTTTGATATCAAATTAATAAATATTATTTTTTCAACATTTTACTTTGTAACATGAACAGAAGAAAATGGCGACTTACGGCGATCCATGTTGTATAAAATTTTCTAGTGACTATTCTTGAATTTTACAAAATATTGACGACGTCTGGTGCAAGTACTTAATACAATTTATTTCTTTGCGTTCTGTATATAATTAATTTAAAATTTACACAAACTATTAACCACAGAATATGAACTTTTAATGAAAAGTTTATTGAATTGAAAAATTGATTTCTCTCTTTTTCTCGACACAGAGTTGTAGATCAACGCATTGAATTAAACAGTTGGAAATTAAAGTATTATTATTAATACCTTGCCCGTTTCCACTGCATATCAAGGCGAATTTATTTATTAATTTAATACAATGCAAATTCATAACAGGTAAGCTGTATTCACTCATTGTTTCCGAACAAAATTTTTGTCCGGACCAAATTTTTTGTTCTGAAACATTTTTGCAGCACAATTCACTCATTTCTAACTATTTGTCCGGAAAATCAAAGCTACCGTATGACATACATGTGTTTTATTAATTTTACAAGCCACTGACAGCTGAATTAAATTTGGTGTTTTATATGTCAAATGCACTTATTTTTTATTGTTTAATAAGAAAATTACATGTTAAAAAAAATTAATAAAACTCAGTTTTTTTACTGGATATAAGTTACTATGTGCTTTTATTATACATACTCCTAACATCATGTGGCAGCTCATTTCAACTTTGGCTGAAAAAATAAAATAGCTGGCAGCTCATTTCAACTTTGTCCGGACAAAATTTAAGCTGGATTCACCCATTGTTTCGGAACAAAATTTTTGTCCGGACAAAATTTTTTTTATATGAAGTTTGGCGTTTCTCTTTTTGAGAGTGAGAGAAAAAGAGAACAAAATTTGTTCGGAACATTTTTTGTTTGAATTGGTTTAATTTTAAATTTTGTCCGGACAAAGTTGAAATAAGCTGCCACCTATTTTATTTTCTCAGCCAAAGTTGAAGCGAGCTGCCACATAATGTTATAAGTATGTATAATAAAAGCACATAGTAACTTATATCCAGTAAAATAAAAATAAAGTAAAGCTCAATTGCTAGTAAAAAAACTAACTGACTTTTATTAATTTTTTTAACATGTAATTTTCTTATTAAACAATCAAAAATAAGTGCGTTTGACATATAAAACACCAAATTTAATTCAGCTGTCACTGTACTGCCACCTTGAAAAATTAATAAAACACATGTATTTCATACGGTAGCTTTGATTTTCCAGACAAATTGTTCGAAATGAGTGAATCGTGTTTCAAAAATGTTTCAGAACAAAAAATTTTGTCCGGACAAAAATTTTGTTCCGAAACAATGGGTGAATCCAGCTGTTGACTCCGTTCAATTCGCTTTGAAACACATAAAGTTACTTTATAGCATGATGAAATAATACAGGTGGTATTATTAGGGCAACAAATATATACAAATCGTGAAATTTTTGACATAAGGCTGGATGAAAATGCTGGAGCAAATTGACAGTTGAATGAAAATCTTTCAATTCAGAGTATGAAGTATGTGGCCAAGAATCAAACCAATTGAATGTGTATGGGACGCATAAAAAACGAATTCATCACCGAATTCGCCACTTTATCCTGGTAATTAATTCGCCTGAAGTCAAGGCAAATTCGCCTATTGAAGTTTTCCAAAGCGAATTCAAGTATTAATTTGCCTATTTTTATATTTATTGCAACTTTGATTTTGTGCCGCAGAATATGCAATTTGTATGGATATTTACATTAAAATATGGGTGGTAAAAGTTATTTTTGTGATTACTGTCGGTGCTATATGAAAAATGATAAAAATGTACGCAAAACTCATAATGAAGGTTTACAACACAAAATTATAAAAACTTCCATCATGAGGAAATATCAAGGTAATATGCATGTACGTACGTACATACATACATACTTATGTTTGTATCGCACCCTTTTTAATAAACCACGAAACAAACCTGGGCATTAATTAAGCCATGGCCCAATTAAGTTGCACCAATAATTAAGTTTAGTCACTAAAATTTAGTGGCATTTCTAATAGAAATTAAAAGGAGCCCTATCCTACAGAAAGTAAAAAAAAACATTGATGGCAGACTTGCGTTGAGCGATTTAGTCGGCAGCGGCGATAATTATTATTATTTTTCTATTTTGACCGTTAAACAATCGTAAAGATGCCAAACTTTATAAAAAAATTAACGAACATTTTTTTATATCATTTTGAACTATATTACATTACCTATTATATAAAAGTGCAATACTTTTTGTCTTTACAGATCCCCCCAAACTTTACAAAGAAGAGATTAATAAGCAACGATGTTTTCGATATTTTAAAGGCTATTGCAAATATGACCTATACTGTCAGTTTACACATTTTAGCGAACCCCAATTAAAACAATTACACGAAATTGTGAAAAATGTAAATACTAAATCCGAATCTACCCTATCGAATAAACTAAATTCCTCTCCAAAATCAGCAGCGTGTTTGAAAATACCATATCAAAACACAATTCCTAAAAGAAATTTAAAATTATTACCCCCAAAACTTCCACCATCACTAAGACCTTTAAATCTAAAAAGATTGTCGAAATTTGTTAGAAATGTTAATAATAAATGGGGTTGCTAGGTAAAACACAGCAATTTAACTTTTTTAAATATACTTTTATATATTAAGCTTTAATGTATAACATGTGTTTCGTAAATTTTGGAGAAAAGAAGAGATAGGTATTTTGACTTTTGTTTAAGCAATTTTTTTATTATGTTGGAGTTCTTACTATATGTATGTATATTAACATAATAAATTGTATAAAATGATATAGCGAAGGTTTTGCGTAATAATGGCCAATCCTCATTGATTGGAACATTTTACGCAACACAATCGATATTTAGAACAATATTAAGATTAATAAATAAATAAAACATATCGGTGAGATAAATGAGAACACTTTTACCTCTCGAAATTACCGAAAGGCAAATCTGTTCTCCTCTTTCACGATATTGTCGAGTATATTATATTGGCCATTTAAGTTTAAAATATTTCGGGGAAATTTTTTCCGTAAACTACTTTTTTTTTATATTTTGGGGAAAAAACTAACAATTTATCATGTCACCGTTTCATTTTCCTTAAAATACTTAAAACATGTATTCTATTATGAAACAGCTTTTTTGGCGTATATAATATGCATACATATATACTTTTACGATAATAATTTTATTACTTTTTCCATTGTATTATCTATATTTAGGCTAAGATTTAATGATTTACCAAATTCACAAAAATAAGTTTTGCAATCTATACCACTTAAGTTTTCAGTTCTTGGATCAGTTAAATGAGCTAATAAAAAATATATTAAGTGTTCTGAAATAAACAAAATTGTTATTTAAATGTTCAGCGACTTAATATTCTTAATTGCTTACCAAATCTATTATCTATTGCAAAATACAAGGACGTATTTCCACTTTTGCGATCACCAGCTTGCAATAGTTTTTGTTTCAAAATATCATTACCAACAGCACATTCATCCGTTTCTTCATCAACGGCCATTTGAATACAAACCTTTTCGTAGAAATCTTTGAACTGCTTTTTTAATACAGTTTCATCTGTTTCTAGTTCATCGACCGGACGTTTATAAAAAGGTTTTTTTACGAGACGTTCATCCAACACATTTATTAGTCGTTCGGCCAATAAGTAACGATCTTGCCTAACGGCTAGGTGTAAGGGTGTGTAGCCATCATCGTTTAATGTGAGAAGTAATTTAAGATCTATGTGTTTCATTAATTGTTCTAACGATGCTGCAGTAATGTCGTTTAATACGGCCAAATGTAAAACAGTATTCGAATCTGCATCTAAAGTATTAGGATTAAGCCCTTCTTGCAATAAAAGATTCATAATTGATGGATCACAAGTATTTAAAATAGCCAATTGCAATAAATCCTGTAAAGAAATTGAATTGAATTTGAAATTTTGTATGAGAAAATTTTTTCAAATTTTCTAAAACTATGCTTTTAACCGTTTGTGATATTTTAAACATCAATAATAAAAATATCAAAGATCGATGTACGTACATAATCGATTTTTCAAATGAACGCACGATATGATATCATCATTATACTATAAATTGATTAGTCATGAGGAAATAATTTAGTAAGTTTTTATGTTAGCTGATGTAGTTTGCGTTCCACAAAACAGATGAGTGTGCTGTATCCATACAGTCTACATTAATTAATTGCGAAATATAAATACATAGTACAAAATGCAGTTAAAGCCAAAACTAAACCAAACAAAGCCAATAAGCTTGAAAAGCAAATTAATAAACAACATGAACAAATGTAAACAAATTGCGTTTAGATAGGTCAGTACTGATTTTTGTTCCACTTTTTAACGAAATTCGAATTTTAAACAAACACAGTCATCGCCCTCGTACTTGTGTTGATCAATAGTTCAAAGCACGAAATATGAATTTATGTAAAAGTTGCAAATTCCCAATTTTCATTCAACTTGGTCACAGAATAGTATTAACGCGCAGCAGATAAAAATGTATGAAAGCCTGGTACAATATTTTGTATAATGAATTAAAATAATTGTATAAAGGTCATAAGAATAACAAACATTCACATCGAAAAAAATTAGTTCTTTTGTTGTTTTTAAAGTTTTCAAAAACTATTTTGCTTGTCCTTTAGTAATTCCCAGATCTTCCTACGGAGTTCATGTAAAAGTAGTAGGTATATGAGTTTTGAAACTTTTTAAACATGGTGGTAAAGATATACTGATAAGTTGGTATTTAGCTAGCAATGAAATGCATATATGTACATATTTAGATTAGCTAACCCATAACAAATGGTTATGTTAAACCGTTTCAAAAAATCTACTTATGTTGAAAATATATATGTACCTGGTTATTTAAATTAAATACATCAACTCTTTGGAAAATAGTTATAATTTAGGCTTAAGTTGGCTAAACCTAAAAACATACTTTAATTTAGTTGGATATTTCAAAACTGTATTTACTTACCTCATCTTCTTCAGTCAATATATCGTTGAGGTCTACAAGTTTATATTTTTGCCATATCCTAATATGTATATTTAACTTGATTATTTGGTTTCTAACCACAGCATCCTGTATAGGTCTAGAAAAAAGTATACCATTCATTTTTTTTCGTTCAAAAAATCATGTTATTATACGTACAAAAGACCATTTTCCAGCAGAAAAGTGCACTGCTGAATTTCATTCGTTAGATTTGTTTCTGTATCTTCATATATATTTACAACATCTGAACAACATTCTGAAATAGAAATGGAATCGAATCGGCTACGTTTAGTTAAGTTTATATTTTGTGGTTCCTCTTTAACAGTCGGCGAATAAGAATTTCCCTTAGCTGTCTTGGGTTTATTCATTTGAGCTAATTGCTTTGCGCGGGATTCTTTATTGGCTTGGGGTAAAGAAACCTTACGTTTTCGCTTCCTTTTTCTTACTTTTAATAAACTGTTTTCACTTTCAACAGAATTCGAAGCATCCTCATCTACCTCTTCACTTTTTTGATCAATTTCTAATAATTTAAATTCAACCGGGTCTGTTTGTGTTTCAACAGTTCTGTGTTCAACTTGATGGTGGTTGTTAATGACATCTAATAGCTTCTTCTGCATTTCTTTGTCCGGAAGCTTCATTAAAGCTGCAAATAAATCTTTATACTCCAGCACCATCCGTTTCCGCTGTTGGTAAACTTCTGGTATCTCCTCTGTTAACGGTTCACATTTTATATCTTTATTTATGATTCCGTCGCTTGCAAAAATGTTTTTTAAAACTGAAATTTTTCTCAAAGGTGTCATAGAAACAGTCTGTGTTGACGATACAACGTGTATGATAGCCAATTTGCTCGAGTCCACTGCAGTTTGTTCAACAATTCTGTCTGCTTTCGATCCCCCAGCATCCTTATTTTGCTCAAGTTCTCGAACTGTTATCATAGTATAATTTAAAATAAATAAAATAAAGGTAAGTATACACAATATTCTTGTAAACTTTTTCGGTACATCCCCACGATATATTATGTTGAACAAAGTGTGTTTAACGAGATGGCAATGTAACAACATGCACCAATTATAGTTCGAAGATTTCTTTATATTGACTTTGATAGAATCGATTTAATGCTTATGTGATATCAGTATAGGTTTTGACTGCAAATATGAAATTTAATTATTGGTTGTCCTACTAAGTTTTACCTGGTTAACTGTGTCATGTCTTTGGCAATTTTTTTGTACAAATCACAAGATACGTTTTAGTGCTGAATGCTACGAAAATTATCGAGTATGCAATCAAATAACAAGGCGAATTCATTATGAACTCGCTTTTGATGGGTTTACCTGTTCAAGGCGAATTAATTTTCAATTGAATGCAGTGGCGAATTCGTGCGAATTTATGCATAACCCAGACTGTCAAATTTGGTACATATATTCCAGCGCCATTTTGTTGCATGGAGAATTTTGACAGCGTATGTTAGGAATTCGCCATTTACACAAACAAAATGCCTATTGTTTGTTTTGTTGTTGAATTTTTGTAGTCGTGCATATACCTGATTAAAATTTAGAATTTGCCTTGTACCTATTGTGAAATTTGATAAATTCGCCCGAATTCGTCACTGTATCCAATCGCCTTGATATAGAGTTACTTTGCCAAAAATGTACCGAAAAATGTGTTAACAAAGCTTTAAAACTGATAAAATATATTAAAATTTTGACATACATAAGAGCATCTATTAAGTAGAAAAAAATAGTAGCAATATATAAATAAAATTTAGCTCAATTGTTAGCCGATGTAGGCGGAGTAATCGGCGGCGACTCTTAATAGTAAATAAAATTTGGCGGCGACTTACAGCCGTTCAGCTTCGATCTCTAAATTGGAAATATACCATTTTCTTTTATCCATGTATTCTATACACTCGTTTGTTATTGTTACACAATTATTTATTAATATTAATATTTTTTGCATGAGTTAAAGAATATTAAATTTAGATATTGTTGAAGAAATGTCACAATTGCAATGCTCCTATTGCTATCTGGATATAACAGATGACCATTATCTACATTGTGGAAACTGTGTTGGGGATGTGCATATTAAATGCCTAAAACATTCCAGCACGCCAGGAGATTTGATGGGGGATGTTTTCTTCGATTTTACATGTGCTAAATGCATGCGACTCAAATTTGATGCACCGTCCACATCTAAAGTCAAACATATTAATTGTGTAGATGATATAAAAGAGAAGTTTGTACGTCAACGAATGCCATGGTTAATAATAATAACTATGGCTTTGTATAATCTATCAATTAAATCAAAGGGCTTAAGTCGTCATGGATATTTCCATTGGAGAACACATATAGTGAATTTCATTGATAAAAATTGGGACTTTCTCTTCGATCCCTCCATGTAAGTTGCTATTTTGCTTAATTAAAGACAAATATTTCTTAACTTTACATGTATATTTTGATAGAAAACGGCGCAAGAAATGGACAGGCTCGATTTCAGGGGCATTATCTCATAACAGTCCAAAATATTTCACATCTGGACAGGAACTATTTGAAGAAACTGGATGGTGGAAATTAACATATGACAACAAAACGCCTAAACATATTTTTAATTTATGTATGTATGCTTATTTTCATTAAGAACATTTATTTATTTATTTATTTAAAATTCATTTATAATACATTTAGGCTCTAGGCCATTTGAAATTACAAAAACACAATAATTTTCTTGCTAAAGTTTCTGTCGAATTCAATGCTTGCAAGAAGAATAATAAAAGTTTTAAAATTATTTCCAGATGAACAAGAGTGTTTAAAACGTCAACAAATCCGTCATGATAAACGACAACAAGATGATAATTATGCAAGCGACACGTCAACGATTGAAAATGAGAATAAACGTCTTAAGCGTCATGAATCCGACGACGACTTAGTTCCAACTGATTCCTGCAGTCGTACTATGTAAGTTCAGGCTAATCATGTAATTATAATCATATTCTTATTATATATATTTTAGTCCCTACATGGGTCGTAAACCTAAATTAGCAAAGCCTCTGAACGTATTAGATGATGATTTATTGAATAAAATTGGCACCAACTCTAATGCAACACTTGATGATCCGGTAATGCATTTAAATACAGTTCAGTCGAGTTTAATGGATTTCTTAGCTGAAAGTTTAGCAAGTGATGATCTGAATATGTTTAACTCACTGCCAAATATTACACCCGAACCATTGGTAGATAGTGCTGACAAAAATGAAATCTTGCCATTGTTTGAAACTCATAATGACAATGCAAACTTCCTTGATAACTCATCATTAATAAAAACTGAAGCAATGGATTTAAATGGACATTTGTACAGTGACTTTAGTGCCCAAATATTACTAAGTGAAAAACAGAAAAGTTATACAAATTCGACATTTTCGTTAGATCATCAACAGCCTTTTAATAATTTTTCCAGCAATGTAAGTGCAGGCAAAGACATCAAGCTAGAAGATGAGCTGGAACATATGTATGTATAAAAATTTTTTTTTGTATAAAGATTTAAAAATCTTAATATTTTATTCTTAGTCAAAATGAAAATTCCTTACATACCAATTCGGAATTTTCCAATGAACTTGATGAGGAAAATACAATAAGTTCTAATATTTTAAAACCTGGAACTCTTAATAAAGTGCAAGATCAAGACGAGACCGAAGATGAGGAAGACTCTTCTGAAGAATTTCAGCCTCGTATTGTTCAAATAACCAATTTCCAACAATTAACTACTGAATGTCCAACCATTTTACCTGCGGGAAACATAAGTCCACCTGTTAGACAAGAATTTACATCTGAAATTGAGATTGAAAACTCTCTTAATAATCAAACTATTACAATAGATGAACATTTGTCTGATGATGATGTTAGCACAACTTTAAATGCTTGTAGGCCAAGTTTATTCCTAAAAAAGCCAAAACGACAATGGCCTTGGTTAATAGATGATCGTACGGAAGACGTAGAAGACGAATTGGAAGATAAAACGGAAACGGCAAATAATGCAGAGTAAGTAATTTTTCACCTTCCAACTTGTATCATACATGTATTAATATATCAATACCAATTGAAGACTAACGCTGATGAGTGAATATGAAGAAAAAGAATTGTTACAAAAGCTACGTAAGATTTTCCATTTAGAAGAAAAATGCAAGTTACATATTCCTCCACATATTCGACGATATTATAGAAAATTATGCATACGTGAATGGAAGCGGGAACATGGCAAACGGATATTTAACCTAGATGATTATGTCGGTGACAAGAAAACCGGCATTACAAAAGTATCTAACGAAAAAAATAAAATTATAGAACGGTATCAAGTAAGTTTATAAATTTGAGAAAATACTGCACATACATGCTTACATACATACATATGTATGTGTTTTACTGAAATATTTAAAGCTCATAACATTATCGAAAACCGATACAAAGAAATCGTTTTATGCTCGCATTGCGGGATCATCACAACATGAACTATTTGAATCTCCTTACACACAACGCATTTTGCATCCATTTATTTACCGTGATAGAAAATGTTTTCCTCCGTTTCTCAAGGTAAAATTAAAAATGTGTGATTTAATTTATTATTGACAAAATATGTAATATATTTGTTTTAGCTCATGTGCGAACTAAAATTCAAAGTCAATGGATATCCTCCGAGTAGAGCAACCATAGATTATTGCTACGTTAGGCCCAATCATATAGCAGCAGTCAATGCTCTTCTACAAACAGTTTTTTGGCCAGGCATTGATAGTAAGTTATAGAAAAATTAATGGGTGACAGCTTCAAACATTGTTATTATTTTTAGTGTCCGAGTGTTTAAGCTATCCAGATTTTAGTGTAGTGGCTTTGTACAAAAATTTAGTTATAGGCTGTGGTTTCCTAGTACCTGACGTTGGCTTCAATGAAGCATATATATCGTTTATGGCAGTAAGACCGGGATGGCAAAGAAGTGGAATAGGAACTTTTATGTTGTACCATTTAATACAGGTTTGTATGTTCTTTTACGTTTTTGGTATTCTGTATTAATTATTTTGTTTTAAGACTTGTATGACCAAAGATATAACATTACATGTATCAGCCAGTAATCCAGCAGTTGTTTTATATCAAAAATTCGGATTTAAAATTGAAGAAATTATTTTAAATTTTTACGAAAAATATTTACCATTTGACTCAAAGCATAGCAGAAATGCTTTCTTTTTAAGGCTAATGAGGTAAAAGATACATCCACGTTCACACATCTCTATACGTCCAAATACATCATACATACATAATGTATTACTATATACTTATATAAAAATAAACAATATTTTTTTGTAATCCACATTTAATATCTTTCTTTCTTGGTTTTATTACAAGTCAATTTTATATGATTAAATAGTGCAATCTATTGAAATAAAAGTTCTAGGCAAAGATTTTTTCTTCTCGACGTTTTTTCGTAACCACTGTGCCCGGCTTATGTTGGGCTTCTGGATGATTCACGAGTTCTGGAGGGCATACTGACACAGGACTTGCCATAACGCACTGTTTAAGGTCATAGAATAAGTGACTGTCATCTTTGGTAACAAACGATATAGCACAACCAGTTTTACCAGCTCTGCCTGTACGACCGATACGATGTGTATAGTCCTCAATTGTTTTGGCCATGTCATAGTTGATGACCAAAGATACGTCTTTAATGTCAATACCTCTGCCAGCAACATCTGTAGCAACCAACATATCTTTTGCTCCAGATTTCAATGCAGCCAAAGCATATTCACGTTGTTCTTGTCCTTTACCACCATGCAGTGTACATGAGTTATATCCAAGTTTCTCTAGACCCTTAGCCAAAACATCGGCTCCCTTTTTCTGATTGACGAATATAATAACCGGAGGGTCAATGCCTCGTGAAAGAATTTCCATAAGCTTCTTGCGTTTATCATTTTCACCCATCATGTAAACAATTTGTTCGGTACGTTCAGTAGGTTTACCCATTGAACCTATATACACCGTAGCTGGTCGTCGTAAATATGTACGTGCCAGACGTTCAACAGCGGGAGGCATGGTAGCTGTAAACATTACCGTTTGTCTAGAAATAGATAGGAAATTATATTAAATTTAATTTACATTGTATTCCAACCTTACCTATATTTCTTTTTTGAATAGAAATTTTCCATAAGTTTACTGGCATCTTCTGCCTCTTCAGTGTCTGGTTTCAGATTTGTCACAGGCATGTATTCTAAAATTTTCTGAACATCTGGTTCAAATCCCATGTCAATCATACGATCTGCTTCATCCAATACAATATATGTACATTGATTTAAAACCAAATAACGATTCTCTAAAACATCTATAAGACGACCTGGTGTAGCAATAACAATTTCACAACCCAATCGCAAACGAAAACCTTGTTCCTCGCGCGAAAGACCACCAACAACTACAACAGTTCGTATTCCTAAAGGTTGGCCAAATTTAGTGGTCTCTTCTTCAATTTGTTGCGCCAATTCTCTTGTCGGCGCCATAATTATGGCATACGGCCCTTGATCTACGTCCTCTAGGCGTTCAATTTTTGGAAGGGATTGGATCCATGAAATCAGAGGTATAAGAAAAGCTAACGTTTTACCAGATCCTGTTTCCGCTACGCCAATTATGTCGCGATTTTGTAGACCAATTGGTATGGCTTGTCTTTGAATAGGTGTGGGTTCCTTGTATCCAACACTATCGATAATATCCAGAATTACCTTGGGAAAGCCGGACTCTTTCCAACTTCGAATGGGGTTGGGTATTTTACCACCTTTAATAGTGACATTGTAATCTTCACGAAATATACGCCAGTCACGTTCCGTCATTTCGTCATTATCTTTTTCGGACCAATGACGATCATCCCATTTTTGTTTGTCTTCCTTGCGTTTCACTTTCTTAAGGCGAACCTTTTCTTGCTCTTTCTCAGCTTCAGTACGACGCTTTTCCAATAGATCACCATAAAATTTACTCTGTGTACGTTTTTGTTCCTTGATGTCAATTCCAGCAACATTTCCGCGACCAAAGAACTGGACATGGTGACGTTCTTTGTACAGATTGTTATAATCCACAGATGTATCTTCAGCCGCATCCCAATCAAAAACGAATTTTCTATCATTTAAGCGTCGTACTCGGCGCTTTTTTTTAACTATACCTAAGTATCGTTCTCTAATAGCTTCCAACTCTTTTTCTTTATCTTTTCCCGAAAGATCTTCTACTCTTTTACTTTCTCTATCTCCAGCTCGCTCCTTATCTAAGACAGCACGGTTTCTGTCATCCCCGTTTCGGTCCCTACGGTCAAAATCTCGATCACGTTCTCTGTCTCTGACATCTCTTTCCCGGCCATCTGACCTGCGATCAGCTTTTGATTCTTGTTTTTTTACGGCTACACTGAAGCTGTTATCAATACCACTGCTCGAGGCAGTTGCTATGCCGGATATAGATGCTGATATACCTACTCGTATACCACTTTGAGCTGCTCTCATAGCGGCCACTTCCTCCTGACGTCTTTTTAACGCTTCAGTGGCTCTTTGTTCTTTGGTCAAAAATACTGGTTTAGCTCTGGCCTCCTCTTCCTTCTTCTTCTTTTCCAAAAGCTCTTCTAGAGATAATGGCTCTAATTTTTTATCTTTCCGTTTTTGTTCGATCATTTCTTCATCTTCAGCTTTCAATTCTTTTTCACTTTTTAACTTTTGCTCCAGTTTTGATAATTGTTTTATTTCTTTTGACTTTACATCTTCTTCTGTGTCGCGCCTTCTCTCTTTGTATTTAGATGCTTCTGATTCACGGAACCGTTCTCTGGAACGAGATCTTTCACGGCTACGATCTGGATAGCGATTTTGGGAGCGCTCCGTAGGTCGGTCCAGAGGGACACGTTCTTTTGACCGTGATCGGCTGCGTCTGCCTATGCGACGATCATATTCAACTGCTCGAGAATCCCTTATACGCTCGCGGTCTCTATCACGTTCTTTTTCATTGTAGCGTTCGCGCGATCGTGACCGACGTTTCCTTTCATTAACCATCTTAATATCTAAAGATACTTGTTAATTTTTCAGTATGAAGAAAAAATTTCTTTCTAGACAATTTAAAAACACTTGCACATCCAAAACATGGTGTAATAATATAAGGTGTGCGCAACAAGGAATATGGTTTTATGTAGAGTTGTGTTTTGACCGTTAAAAAATCTGCAAAAAAATGGCAAGTCTCTTCGGTCTTTTCAAAAGTCGTATACATTTTTGGCCGCATTCATGAATATTTTTGTTTACGTTATCCTTTTTGTTTTTGCATAACCACGAAATACATACAAACCATATTTTGTTTTGTTTTGTATACAGCTTTTTTTTGACAATATTGGCTATTTTTTTACACAAAATGCATGTTGTTTTTTATTGTTGTGTTGATAAGCACACCATATATTATTACACCATGATCCAAAACAAAGCTAAATGAGCACCCAAGGCGAATTAATTATGACTTGACACATTACAAAGATGGCACTACTGATACAGCTGGAAAGCAAGTCATATTCACAACAAGTAGTTCAGGCAAGGTATATTAAATAAGGTAGTCTTGTCCCTAAAACAAATACAACATCACAAAAACAACAGGCATTTTGTTAGTGTAAAAACTTGGCTGTTGTCAAAATGTGATGTGTAAACAAAACAAAAATTAAATTAAAAAACAATTGCATAAAATAAAAATATATGTAAGTTAAAATTTTTTACAATACAGAAAACAAAAAGGTGTTGATAGATGTATGTATGTATAAAATCTAAAAGGGTATTAGGAAACAATTTCCTCCCTTTGCAAATGAATTTGTTTAAGGCTGGAGTTATGATAATTAAACTGCATCGAAAAGTGGAATTAGATCATAAGAGAATACTGCCCATATATATATACGTAAAAATTACCAGTAGTAGAGGCATTGGAGAAGAATGTTGCTTCATTACAGGATATTTTTACAGGAAAGGTAAGAAAACAAAAATATATGTACATACATATGTATCGAAAAATTCCTAGTAAAATTTAAAGAAAGTATATGTATCCTCCTTTCCAGGATATTTTGCAACAACACAATATTGAACGTATTGTAAATGCTGTTGTTGGAGCAACGGAAAATTTTAAAGATGTCAATGCACAATTCACGATTAGACTTTACCTTTTTTCCAGCATGTAAAATGCTTGATGGCAACAAGTGAGAGCTACATAAAAGAGAAGTTGGTGTGAAATTCCTGAAATTTTGCTCCATATACTTCTCAGGCGCTTTTCTTTGGGTACTTGGAACAACTTTACTTCCCCCTTTGCAATTTTTTTTTTGCAGACACTACATACCGCATTGTAATCGATATTTTTAGTTTTAATTAAATTTTAAAAATTTTTCACGGGTTTTTTTTTCAATTTCTTAAATTTTAATGAAATAAAAAGCAGCTGATGTCAATTTTAGCTAATGCGACCAAGGCGAATTAAGTATGAATTTGCCTTGAATGCGACTACCTGATAATTAATATACCTTGAGTTCAGGTAACTCTTTTCGCCTATAAGAATTAATTTGACAGGTGGTGATAAATTCACCACTGTATTCACCTGATAATGAATTCGCCTTGTTTGGTACATATTTTGACAACAATCATGAAAAAAGTAAAAGCTGTGTTAGGAGCACCACCTGGTAAATGAATGTGCTTTGTGCAATTTCTTCTTCATCCTTTTATTAGAGCTCCAATTGTGGAGCTTGTTGTGTTTACGTTTATTTTGTTTTCGTGAAGTGCACACGAAATTTGCTCTGAACGGATGAGAACGAATGACGCATCTGTGAACAGAAAGTAATTACATATAAATCGTGGAAGCATAGTACATACAAAACAATGAGCTAAAAATTTTTGTATGAAAATTAGAACATTAATATTTAGTGAAAAACCTAGATTCAGTTGCTAGATGTTACGAATATAATTACTAAAGCTTTCTCTTTTGTTAAGTTATACTTACACATTTGATATAAAATTTAATTTTGCCTTGATTATCTAAATGAAAAAACATTTCGCAGCATTTGGTATTTAAAAATCAACTTTGTCGTCATCTATAAAATCAACATACATATGTACATATTTATTATTAATTGTTATTGTGGGCGTCTTTGTCTTTTTAGCAGCCGTAAAAGTAAGTGAACGGATATTAACTACATTAAACTAGTTACATTAATAAAGAAAAAAAAAAAAGAAAAAAACAGTTTTGTTGGCTAAACAGCTACTGGGCAATCCAGCTACCACAATGAACTCTCAATCTAATATTAACGGCGATCCCGAAACTGCACCTATAGCAAATCAACGTATAGGTGGACCATCTTCTATGATGCGTTCCTTTGGTTCACTTTTTGGGTCTAATAACGGTGCGCCTAGACGTTCAATCTCTCAAAATGGAATTGATGGCTATGTGGAATTCGGAATGCAAGATCCTGAAGGAACCGGTCGTACGCTGGGAACGTTTGCTGGTGTTTTCAGCCCAGTAGCTTTGTCTATGTTCAGTGCTTTGGTATTCATACGTGTTGGTGAGTATGATTTTTTAAATATTGTTTCTTTTTGACGATTGTGGACGGACAAATGTTTTTCATGTTTAATGATTGATGAAGGGATTAGGTACCCATACGGGTGTTTTCTATTCGTCATCTCTAAGTACACACATTTTTATGCACCATAATGATAGGAAACAATATCGTCACGCTTAATTACTTTAAAATACATGTGTATATACGTATGTACATACATACATATATACATTTGTAAGTACATACATATCGCTCCTTTATTGCAACATAGTCATATCTTCATATCTCATATCATATGAGATATGACTATGTTGCAATAAAGGAGCGATATGTACTTGATACTTTAACGAATATGAAAGTGCTAAATTTAAAAATTTCGACTTAAAATTTATTTTATTTATTTATAATATATTATAAATAAAAATGAAAAATAACTAAAAATCGGTCCATAAAAATAAACAAAAGGCGCAATAGCAGAGGTGTAAAAGATTCAAACTTTCTGTACCTCAAATTGAAAAATAAAAATGACCTACAAAAAAGGAAACTGTCTCAAATAAAAAGAAAAATGGCTCCAAAGTTAGTGTTGGTGTTTTTAATTTTAGCTTGAGGAAAAATAATCCTAAACTATGCAGGGAAGAATATTTGTTTATGTTACAAAATTGTAATACAATTCAGATTTTGGATATTATTGACAATTTTTAAAACATTTTATTATTTTTACTAAAGATTCTTATTACAAAAAAGTCCCCAAATTAAAAAAACTTAAAAAAATGGCTCCAAAATAGGAAAAATTTCCCCAAATTAAAGAAGAAAATATTTTTTTCCCAAAATAGGAAAAATAGCTCCAATTATATTAAAATAAATAAAACATTATTTTTAGGCTTTATTGTTGGTAATGCTGGTTTATATGTTACCCTTTTGCAATTCGTTATTGCCTATATAATTTTATTATTTACTGTCGCATCGGTATGTGCAATTTCTACAAATGGAGCTGTTGAAGGAGGAGGTGTATACTGTAAGTTTCTTTTAATGTATTTTTATTACTTATATAAATTACCTCTAGCGAAATTCGTACAATATATTTTTTTACATCTTAATTATCTTCAAAATTCTTGTTATATGAAAATTCTACAAAATTTGTGTTCTCAAATTCCTCAAGAAGATAGGAAAATTAAAATTTAATTCGTATTAAAATTAATTGATGTGTTCTAAAAATCATTTTATTTTTACTTTCAATTTAATAAATTTAAGAACACAAATTGAGTGGAATTCAATTTCAATTCCATTTTATTTTACGAATGTAAAATACATACATACATATATACAAACATAGTTAAAAAAAATTTCATCTATTATACGGGTTTCATTCAGAGTTAATGCACATACATATTTTAATTGCCATTTAAGTGAAATTTTATATTTCTAGTTATGATAAGTCGTACATTGGGTCTTGAATTTGGCGGTTCTATTGGCACACTGTTTTTCTTAGCAAATGTTGTCGGCTGCGCCATGGCTATATCCGGTTGCGTTGAGGGTATTATGAATAACTTTGGTCCCGGAGGCTATTTTACAAGTCATGAAGGATTTTTGCCCGATGGTACTTGGTGGCGTTTTCTCTTTTGTACATTAATTAATACCTCAATGCTATTGGTGTGTTTAATTGGAGCCTCATTGTTTGCCAAAACATCTGTACTTATTTTGGGCATAGTAACCGTCTGTTTATTGGCTACATACATAAGTTTTTTGGCTGAGGGTCCCAACAAGGTAAGTTTTAATTTTTTCGCCGAAAATTTACTTAACCAACATTTAACTTCAATTTAAATTTTGTTTAACAAACCCATCGCTGGGACGTTCACTAATTTATTAGCTCTTATCACAAATTTGATATTAGTCTCTATCGTAATAAATAAACTTTAATTTCTCAGAGGCTGTAAATTAAATGACTGAGGTTAAAAAGAAAGAAAAAACTTACTTGAATAATGGTGGATGTTCTTGAAAATGCCTCGAAGAAGTGAAAACGTGGAAAACAAAAACAAAACTTCATAAATTTAAAAATTTGTTTTTGTTTTTCATACAAATTTTAACGTTTTTTTTAAGAGAGAAATGCTTTACAATTCTCACGTAGATTTTATTTTAGAAATATATGAAATTTTTAAATTAGTACTTCTTTTTTGGTTTTGATCTTTATAAATTTATTTAGACTCTTATTTTTATTGCAATATTTCGCTATTGTCGATATTTTTTTTGCAATTATGTATTTGAAAGTAAAAAAATCTTTATAATAATTTGTAATAGTTTTGAAAATATTTTAACTCCCTGAAGAAGCTTCTCATTGTTGGTAGCAAAATATGGGAATAAAATTGGTTTCGTTTTAATGTAAATTTTCAATTTTTGACTCGTTTTCAAAAATAGCCACGAATGCAGTATTTTTAATATTGATAAAGACGCTATATTTATTTTCACAAGTCTGATATTTAGCTGTGATGTACCTACAATCTTTAACGCAATTTTTCGAAATTTATAAAAAAGTCGTTTTCAAATCGTTTTGTTAGATGGTTTTGCGGTTTAGGTAATGATAAAAGTTTGTACTAGATATTAAAAGTAGATATTGAAAAATATACTTATGTATGTACATATGTATATACATATGTATGTAATTAACTCAAATAGAACACAAATCATGAGTATGTATTTGAATTATTTGTTTTTTTGGTCTGTTATCATTTATTTTTACTAACAAGCGTCCAGTAGCAAGCTTATCACACACATATTATTCATATGTATATAAATACATATATACTATGTATACATATGTAAATAGTTTTTTTGTAAAAATATTTTTCCTGGTCGTAATGAATAATTGTATAAATTTTTCTATTCACAGTTTTGTTTTTATCTTTACACTACATTTAAGACTTTAAAATTGAATTTTCTAATTACATATATGCATACATACATATGTACATTCATATACTTATGTAATAATTATTATATGTGAGTAACAAACTTTCTACAAAATGATGTCATTATTCATAACGGCTGTATTGAGTAAATCCACCGTGTTATAACCATATTTATATGTTTGGTCAAGTTTTATCGCAATAACATTCAACAAAATTTTAGGAATCCGAAAAGAAAACACCATGCTTAAACATTAATCGTTTTAAGTATTAGTTTTAGCACGATTAAATAATTAATTTTAAATTTTGTGATTTTCAACTTATGATTTATTGCCTATTTCGCGTTATCGAAAGAATTCCTTCTTTAATACAAATACATTGATTAAAAAACCAATTCATGGGAACCATTAAATATTAAAATAAATTAAATCAAAGAAATTTTTATATTTAGAGAAAACGAATTTAAGCCTGAAAAATTAAAAATTTCTTTGATTAAATATCACTCAGTTCGAATAAAAAATTCACAACTAAATAAATTAAATATTAAAAGTAAATATGTTATTAAATATTCTACAGAGAAGTCTATTTTTTGTCACGTAACTAGAAATTAAGCCAGTATTTTAAAGTCATCCTGTTCGAATTTTTTCATCTTTTACTAAATGTTGAGCTAATTACGATCTACGCTAAATTACAAAAAAAGAAAAAAAAAATTACATGACATAGATAGACAACACTACGTAACTAGTCGGTCACCAATTAGAACAAAGTAATATTCAAATTTAAGGTGTGAAAAAATGCCATAATGGTCAAGATGTCTAAAAACAACATACAAAAAAAAAATAAATCTGTTTAAAAAACAGAAAAAAATATTTTTTGTTTGTTTAAACTTTTTGTATGGTAGTCGATGTACCTACAGAAAAGTATTGTCGACGCCAAATATTAAAGCCATTGGACTTTTCTTTGGCAGAAGATTAAAGAAATACATTTTTTACCATTTCTTGCAATTTTCAGTAGACTATAACAGCTTTGTTCAAAAAAAAAACAGAACACAACTAATGTGTTTTTTTATTTTTTCGTAACGATATAAAAATTAATAAATGGTAGAACACTGTAAACCACTGTTTTCAATCTTAATTAGTTCTTTAACCAGAGCTAACTTAAAAACGGTCGGCATGATTGAATTCAGTGTACAGGAACTACAATTTTACCCGCCGGGTATTCTTGTAGTTTTTAATTTATAAACGGAAACTAAACATAACCAATACTTTATCCTTACAAAAATTTAAATAGTTAACCATTTAGCATAAAATTGATTCCTTCGCAACGGAATCCTTCACGACCTTAAATATTTGAGATATAAACCGAATGATAGTAAATAATAGATTTTCATCGAAAAAGTAAAGATTATATATTTTAACTTCCTGGGCTTAATGCTCGATATGTATGTACATATGTATGTACTAGTATGTCTTTGTTGCTGCAATTATTTTAGATCTCTTTGATATTTCTTATAACAAGTTGATATTTGTTTCTTTTAGGTACCCATACCAGATGAAAATATCCTAATTAACAAAACAGTGACACAATATTTGACTTATACTGGTTTGAATGCAGATACTCTTAAAGGCAACTTGTATGAGAGTTATGATCGCGATTATACGTCTAAGGGAAAAATGGTTGATTTTGCTACCACATTTGGTGTGTTGTTTGCCGGTGTTACAGGCATTATGGCCGGTGCAAATATGTCGGGTGAATTAAAGAGTCCTTCGAAAAGTATACCGCTCGGCACATTATCAGCTGTGACATTTACATTTGTTTCTTATGTCATACTGTCGTTCTTGATGGCATTTACTACCCCAAATGAAACAATGCGCAATAATTATCTCTTCTTAATGTATGTTAATTTCTGGCCACCATTTACGGCTATTGGCATTTTAACAGCTACATTTTCGACGGGATTAAGTAATCTAATTGGTTCGAGTCGTATATTGGAGGCGTTATCAAAAGATCAAGTTTTTGGTTCATTAACAAATTTTGTAATAAAAGGAACTTGGAAAGGTAATCCAATAGCTGCTGTCGTTACCAGTTGGGTGCTGGTGGAGTGTATTTTGTTAATTGGTTCTTTAAACACAATTGCCCAGATCAATTCAGTATTATTTATGCTCTCTTATTTGGCTACGAATTTGGCATGTTTGGGTATTGAATTGACAGGCGCTCCAAATTTCCGGCCACTGTTTAAATATTTTACCTGGCATACTTGTCTTTTTGGTTTAATTGGTACCTTGGTCATGATGTTTGTTATAAATCCTATTTATGCTTCATCAAGTATTATATTGTGTTTATTGTTGGTTATTGCTTTGCATCTGTTCTCGCCAGCCACACAATCAGCCCAATGGGGATCAATATCACAAGCTTTAATGTTTCATCAGGTAAAGTGTGTGTGCGGCAATTTAAAAGTTTCATTTTACAAAAATTTATTTCCGCGTAGGTACGCAAATATTTACTTATGCTGGATCCTCGCAAAGATCACGTTAAGTTTTGGCGTCCGCAAATGCTTTTGTTGGTCGCTTCGCCTCGTTCATGTTGTCCTTTGGTGGATTTTGTTAATGATATGAAAAAGAGTGGCTTGTATATTATTGGTCATGTAAAAATTGGTAATCCCACCGATTTAGTAGATCCCACTTTGGAAGACAACAAACAATGGTTATCGTTTGTGGATCATATGCGTGTTAAAGCTTTTGCCGAAACAACTGTTGCCAATACGATGCGTGAAGGAATTCAGCATTTAATACGTTTATCAGGCATTGGTGCAATGAAACCCAACACCATAATATTAGGTTTCTATGACAACGAGGCTCCAAAAGATTTCTTTGAGACGTAAGTTTCATAATTTCACAATTGAAATATTCTACTTGTGGTAGTAAAAATAATTATAAACGCATTTTTAGCGCTACGTCACCGTACAAAACGGATGGTTTTAATTCTGGTGAAATGCAAAACTTCCCAATACGACGTGATGGAGAAACAAAAAATATTGAAGTTACTGAATATGTGGCCATCATAAGTGATATTTTACGCATGAAAAAGAATTTATGTTTATGTCGACATTTTCATCGTTTGGACAAGAATTTTATAGCAAAGTATGTTTGTTGTTAGATTTAATTAATACATACATGTGCGCATACATATGTACATATATAAATATGTATATGATTTTGTTTATTATGCTCGTATTGTAATTTACTATACTTTCATCATATTTTATTTAGAAGCAAACATGTTAAATATATTGACGTGTGGCCCATCAATGTTTTCAATCCAAAAACGGAAGATCCATTTGATGTTGTATCATTGTTTATGATGCAACTGTCTGTGATTATGCTGGCCAAATGGAATCATTTACGTCTTCGTGTATTCTTGTGTGAAACAATCAATACAAGCAACACATCCACATTTGAAACGGTGGAGACCAGTATGCCGCAAATGGAAGTTTTTTCTAAAATGAAATTGGAACAAGGTTTGAAATCGTTACGGATAAATGCCGATATCATAGAGGTAAATGAAATGGAAAATTAGATTTAACAATGCGATGTTAGTATTAACTAACATTATTTTTAAAATTAATTTATTCAAAATATGTATAGTTACCAAAAATGCAAAACGATATAATCGTGTCTGTCATGAGTTTCACATCCGTGTGAAAGTGAATCTTTTCCGAATATTTTCGTGTCCTGGCATTCACTTCCGAACAATTTGTTCGTTTTACTTTCGACTCCACTAAGCTGTGTGAAAGCAAATAGAATCTCATTTATTACACAATAAAACTAATTTAATTTGAAAAAAATCTTTTTTGAACTTAAGTTTGATATCTTATCTACCTAATTCGGAAATAAAAACCAATATATGTTTGATAATAACTCATGGAAAAGGAGATTTAAAAAAAATCCCACATTAGCCACCAATCGAGCAAAAATATTCGGAAGTATGCGGAAAACAAATATTCTATTTTGTGATTCGGAAATTTTCATTCTAATTGGAAACGTTCGGAACTCATGACAGACACGAATATATATTTTCTGTATTATTTAATTTTTTTTTAAGATTCAAGAATGGGCACGAGATACGGAATTTACTCGACATTCTCGAATATCTAAACAATTTACGCAACATGCCGAATCTGCCGAATCTGAAGTACTGACACCAGAAAACCTGAATCGTTCAATGTTATATATGCAGAGGTAAGTGAAATGAAAGTTTTTTATATTCATCTAAAAAAACCATATCATATGACTTCGAACCGAGTTATACCACTAATTGTCTAATAATTATCTATTAATTTTCGAGCAAATGGTAAAATAAGTTCGTAATGAAAGCAATACAGAAAAATTTTATCTCTATACACAGTGAAACTTCGATATAACGAACTTCGATTCATTGGAAACCTCTATACAACGAATATTTTTCGAGTCCCTTGAAAAACCTCGTTATTGCAAAGTTTTTCCTACAAAAATACACTATAGCTATAACGAAGAAATTCTGAGCTATAAAACTTCTTTACGACGAAGTCATAATAAAGCAAATTAAATTTAAAGTGAATGGTGAATGTTATTTCATAGTACACCATACCCCGGTTTGCGTCGCTAATTGGTACCGGAGGAACGCGACGCAAACCGAACAATGATTTTCAATACATTTGTACTGATTTTCATTTAAATTGTTCCGAGATTCATAATTTTACCTCAGAAAGCAGATTTTTCCATACAAAATACAATTTTTTTAATTTATCAACAGCCATTTCCCCCGTTTTAGCTTTGTAGAAATATTTTCATATTAACGACGCAAATCGAATCCATTATCGACACTACTTCAAAGTCACAGAAATTTTAAAAAGACGCAACTTCGAAACGACGCCAAACGAAGCGACGCAAACCGAGGTATTGGTATACATATTTCCATTAATGTAGGATTTGGATAAAAAACTAGTTATAACGAATTTGTTTCGTTTGTTTTTGTTCATTATTCGTTATAACAAGGCTTAGCTGTTATATATGCAGTAGGAAACAATAGCGATCTCCTTCAACTTCGTTATATAAAAGCTTCACTGTATGTATCTAAAAATGAAAGGGGACATTTGTATCATAACAATACTTGAAAACTTGACTAATTTTTTTGTTCTTTAGTTTGATATTTTCAGATGGTTTGTATAAAAAAAATTTTTAATTTTGTGGGGATGGGCGAGATAGGAATGGGGAGAATAGCAACTACCATTTTAGTAACCCAAATTTTAATTTTACTTTAAAAAAAATCGTCACTTTGCGACAAATCTGATCCTGATCTCACAATACTTCAGATTACAGTAAAATACAAGGCATATTATCGGCTAAAATTAGTTCAACGATAGTTAAATTTTTTTTAAGTTTAGTAATGGCAACTAACGGCCAGGCCCATGATATCGAACGATGTCGACGCCTGGATTTCTAGACGTAAAAAAACTACCTTACGTTCCACTAATACCAGATTTTTATTTAACTTATTATTTGTTCTGAGGCACATAAGCTAAACAATTAAATAACATGGGTGTTTAGAAGGTCGTAAATCAGTTGCTTTTCGTCTACAATTTCAGCATTATCGATCGATCGACATCGTGGGGCGGGCCGTAAATTGTGAATTTTAAACAATTTTTTTTAAATAATCTTTTAACTTAATTTCAGAGCCAATCAAATCATACGTGAACGTTCGGATCAAACAGCTTTATCATTTATATATTTAGCAGCACCGCCACCAATTAATGAACCTTTGTTTTTCGAACGGAGTAAACTTTACATGGAATTGCTAACTGAATTAACGGCGGAATTACCTCCTACAATTTTAGTGCATGGTGTGAGCACTGTAACATCCACTACACTATAAGAGGATATGACTTGTATATATTTTATATAACTATATGCAAATATATTAATTAAACAGTTATTATGTGCACTGTAAATGATACTTTTAGAAATTTGATGAAAATTTAAAATAATTCCAGCACTGAGATAAGTATTTATTTTCATAATTATGTTTGATAAAAATGAGATTGAAACTTTTTTGTGAAAGATATGTTTATGTAATTGGTATTAAAAATCAGCATTTTGAATTTTATTAAAAAACAATATATTTAAGTAAATATCTTAAAAAGTGTATAAATACAACAAAATCTGATTTTTTTTTGTTGTGAAAATCATTTTTATTGCTATTTTAATATTAGACAAATTTTTTTAGATATAATAATAAATCAAATATAAAATTATAAAGTCGATAGTTTCATGATTTTGAATCAGTTCTTGTTGCTTTTATACATTAATAGAAGACTTGTTGATAATATTTATTTTTTTTTGTATGGAGAATTTATAAAAAAAATTAACACAAATAAAAAATTCGTTTTCTTCAAAAAAAAAAAAAAAATATTTATTATAATTGGTTTTTTATCTTAAAACTTTTAGAATAAATTTTTAATATATTTTTTATGTATATTTTTAGTTTTACAACTGATAGTTTTCCATTACGTATTACATAAATGTCTGAAGCAACTATATTGACCATATCACAATTGTTATTAACAATTCTAAATAAAATTTTTATTAAATCTTAAAAACAAAAAAAATAAATTATATCTATTTTTATATGCAATATTAGATACTATTTTGTACTACGTTATTATTTTAATTTCTTATACATTTTATTTATTAGTTTGCGACAGACCATTATGCTCTCATAAATATTTTAAATAAATTCAATTCTGATTAATTATGATAATAAAAACTGCAAACTAAGCATCACATATTTGATTTTCTTATTTATTACATCAATCTACTGTTCAAATAACCGAAGATTAAAATTTCTAATTTTTTTTAAGAAATATTCTTAGCATATACATACATACATATATGTTGGTACTCATTAAAGTATAATTTGCCACAGTTATTGGGGATGTATTTTTGGTTAGGTTAGGTTAGCAGGCTGCTGGTAAAGGGAAGATTAGATTCCAGCTCACTTGGGTCCTGATGTGGTCCCATTGTGGGAAGGCCATAGAAGAACAAGAGAAGAGTAGAGCAGGTGGGAAAAAACTAAGCAAGGGTTGTCTTGCAGAACGGTCAGGATGTCAAGCCCCTATTGGGAGAACCATCCACTGCTCCTGATGAAGGAGCTAAGACAACCGAGTTCCGTATTTGAGAGCTCGGAGAGGTACTGAAGGATCTGCTGCCTAGAAAGCGGAGGCGGTGATCCACCATAGCTGGGCAGAGGCAAAGAAGGTGTGCGATGCTTTCTTCTTCTTCCTCGTCATTGCAGCTGGAGCAATACTTATTGTATGGTAGTAGCATCGATTCCCATTGCAAAAGAATAGAAAAAAGAAAAAAAATATTTTCGTCTGAAATTGAACAGACTATAGTATATGTAGTATATATAGTCTTATGAAAATTGCAAAAAATGGCAAAATCCATATTTGATCGATTTTAAGCTGGAAAAAATCGTAGGTTTAGAAAAACCAAAAATATTTTTTGGTCTGAAGTTGAACAAAGACTATATATAGTCTTATGAAAATTGCAAAATATGCCAAAAATCCATATTTTATCGATTTTAAGCTGAAAAAAAGTCGTAGAGCACCAATATTTGGTGTGAACTAATGATTTCTGTAGTAAAACTGATTCCCATTGCAAAAGAATAGAAAAACGAAAAAAATATTTTTTGGTCTGAAATTGAAAATAGTCTTATGAAAATTGCAAAAATCCATATTTTATCGATTTTAAGCTGAAAAAAAAGTCGTAGAGCACCAATATTTGGAGTGAACTACTGATTTCTGTAGTAAAACTGATTCCCATTGCAAAAGAATAGAAACACGAAAAAAATATTTTTTGGTCTGAAATTGAAAATAGTTTTATGAAAATTGCAAAAAATGGCAAAAAATCCACATTTTATTGATTTTAAGCTGGACAAAAATCGTAGAGCACCAATATTTGATGTTAATAATATAATTTTATTAAAAATAATTTCATCACAAATATTATAAAAATATTGCACGTTGTCGAAAGAATTTTTTCAACAGATTAAAAAAAAAATTAGAATTTCCGTTAACTATTTTCTTGTACAGAATTTCAACTAGTGATTCAATATTTTTTTTTGTATAAACAAATTGAAAGTAAGTAGCTTTTTTAAACAAATCTAAGCTAAATTTTTTATTATCCATAATAACAAAATATTTATGAGTTAAACTAACATGAGCGGTTTATGAGTGCTTCAATTTTTTTTACATAATTTCTCACGGCTTAATTTTCACTTCAGAACCCTTTATTTTTAGTAAAAAAAATAGTTTATTAAATTTTGTAGAAACAGTAATTATAATTTAAATAAACTGAACAACTCTTATTATACTCTTGTTTAAGTTGTTCATGATTCTAATTGATACAGTTTTTTTTTGTAAAATATGCGGCTTAATTGAAAATTCTCTATTTTTCCAGCTACATATATTAAGTTTCCGAGAAATCCCATTGTTTATTCGTCTTCAACAGACATCGTAACGCCAAGCATAACTAAAATATACAAATGACTATGAACTACTTCACATGCAATTTTAAATACGAGTACATACATACATACTTAAGTACATACTTACTTTCATACATATGTATGTGTGTATGTATGTAAGTAAATAAATAGAACAAATAATAAAAGATACCATTGCAGCATCTGTGAAGCAACAGATACCCTCAACACAAATGATGTCGGGTCGGCAATGATCTGTATGATCTGAAATTGATCGATTGTAGATTGTCAAAAATGCCACGCGACCGCAAAAACTATATCCTCTACAATATTTACTTTACTACCGAATTTTCACGAAATCAGCACAAAATACTCTAGTGCAAAATTCAAAAGAATACTTCTAAACAAACACAAAAGAAGGTTTAAGCGATAATTACAGGTTACCAAAAAGGTTGTGCAACGCCCTCACAATGTTTGTGTGGGAATTAAAAAAAAATTTTAGTTTCAAAAAATTCTAATTAGCAGCATAAAAAGATACAAAGTGGGATGAATTTTGATTGTTTAAAGGACAATGAATGAGAAAGTAAATACAATTTACCTGTAAAAGGCTACTTTTGTATGTTTGTGAGTATGAATGCTTTACTTTTGTAAATATGTACATAAAAAATCGGCCATGTCAAAATAATGACAATAGAGTAAAACTCATATTAGGCGTGTTTGATTTCAATTTTGACTTTTTGATTTTCTACATTTCAGTTATAGTCTTTTATTGAGACTAAACAATGATTTTCTATTCTTCCCATTTTTCGATCCATACGATGAAGTAATCTGGCGAAAAAAAGAATACCAATTTTTTTTGGAATCAAAAAGAAAAACAAAATTTTTGAAATTGTTTTTGTTTCAAATGTATTTGTTCGAAAGAAAGAAGTTCTTCGTTATCGGCGAACCGGCACAAAGAATTTTTAAAAACAATTTTTTTTATTCGTTTTGTGCGCATTTTGATAAAATGTGTAAGCAACAATTTTACAAACCCTATAATAGTTTAGTAATGGAGCTTAGGACTGTTGGATAGTTTTAAGTGCGAGATATTATCGCCGGTATGCATAATGAAAATATAGCAAACATAACGAAACTGAACTAGATTTTATTGAGTTTTTCCACATGCTGTGAAATCAGAAATAGAAGAAAGTAGAATATAGTTATGAGTCCCGACTACAATATACAGTGCTATTCCATGACAAATTGTATAAGAAGACTCGTTAAACTTCAGATCAATTTCGTCACTTATGCTAAATTTTTTTTTATACATACTGCCGTATATCCGCATTTACTATCTTTGAGTTTATTTTTTCAAAATGATTTTTGCTTCCTTAGCGGCCGATGATGGTTGATTAATCCTACATAAAATAAATAAATTTAAAAATATATAAGGTCAAAGATTAAATTCAGATATAAAATTTAACTTAATCTCTAATCCCGTCTTGAAAAACTAACGCGAGCCCATCTGTACAGTCTTTAGTTAACTATTAACAATAGTTTAACCAAAGATTTTTCATAAACCTACAAACAATGGGCGCTAAACTAGCAAAAAAAATATTAACTGCCGATTTCACGATGTCGAAAGAATTTTGAATTTTATTTACATTCGTACAAATACATTTGATACAAAAACAAAATTTTACAATTTGTTTTTGCTTCAAATGTAATTATACGAATGGAAATTTTCTTTCGACATAGTGAAATAGGCAGTAAATTTACTTAAGATCTTACAATATTGTCAGAAAAATGATTAGAGAAAGTCTGACAACCGTCTGAACTTACAATTTTTGTTGGCAGATAAATTTATTCTCTGACAATTGTCTGACAGTATATTGCCATATCTTACAATATTAGGTCCGTTTGTTTACTTTTACAGTAAAATGCAGTAAATGAGTAAACAGCAGAATTTACTCTCCAAAAAAGTGTTTGCCAAAAAAAGTACGCGAACGGAAAAATTGTAAAAATTTGTAAGATTTAGACAACAGCTGATGGAAAATAAATGTAGTGTTGAAAAATTTTTATATTATTGGATATTTGAACAATTTAATCATCGGGACTCGATTAAATACTTTTTATAACACAAATATTTTAATAAAATATAAACAATTTAATTTATGTAATCTTTCCCATTTCTTCTTTTTATATTTTATTTGATTTTGCATATTTGTGTGTGGTTAAATTTATTCAAAATACATGAATATTTGTTTTTGCTACTGACTATCGTAAAATGAAGTGCAGTACTAAGTACCCAAGTACTTTAGAATTTCACAACTCCAAATAATTAATATAACAACTCCACAAAACTAAAATAACTTTTGGAAAGTAATATTATCAGGCTCAAGTTCAGTTTAATTGAATTAATGAAAATTCAAAATTACTAAGAGTTTTTTTGTGTTGGAAAATATTATTATTTATATCCAATCAGTTTTTAGCAGAACGTATCAGTACTGATTTCAAGGCCGCTACACCTCTCATCAGCGTTCAATTGTTCATCTTTACAAATTTCGTAAAAGTGGATACTTATTGAGAAGAATATCAACTATTTAACCAGTTTTCAACAGAAATAGAATATGAGAATTAATTTTTAATTCAATTTTTATTCTACAATGAAACAGTGCTGGTTAGTACGAAATTCCCTCATTACTGTTTGGAACTAATAATCAACACAAACTCATAGTCCGTTATCATCAAAGTATTCTACTTTGTATTTTAACGTTTTTGTTGTTTTTACTCTATATTAGGGAAATTCACATATTACTGTGACCCCTGTTATTAGGGTATTTATAGCTCATGCCCAAGCGGAATTAATATTTTTATATTATTATTATTACGAATAAACGTAATTATTATTTGAACTTATATTGATTTACATATGGAAAGTAATATTATCAGGCTCAAGTTCAGTTTAATTGAATTAATGAAAATTCAAAATTACTAAGAGTTTTTTTGTGTTGGAAAATATTATTATTTATATCCAATCAGTTTTTAGCAGAACGTATCAGTACTGATTTCAAGGCCGCTACACCTCTCATCAGCGTTCAATTGTCCATCTTTACAAATTTCGTAAAAGTGGATACTTATTGAGAAGAATATCAACTATTTAACCAGTTTTCAACAGAAATAGAATATGTTGTTGTTTTTACTCTATATTAGGGAAATTCACATATTACTGTGACCCCTGTTATTAGGGTATTTATAGCTCATGCCCAAGCGGAATTAATATTTTTATATTATTATTATTACGAATAAACGTAATTATTATTTGAACTTATATTGATTTACATATGGAAAGTAATATTATCAGGCTCAAGTTCAGTTTTATTGAATTAATGAAAATTCAAAATTACTAAGAGTTTTTTTGTGTTGGAAAATATTATTATTTATATCCAATCAGTTTTTAGCAGAACGTATCAGTACTGATTTCAAGGCCGCTACACCTCTCATCAGCGTTCAAATGTCCATATTTACAATTTTCGTAAAGTGGATACTAAGTGAGAAGAATATCAACTATTTAACCAGTTTTCAACAGAAATAGAATATGAGAATTAATTTTTAATTCAATTTTTATTCTACAATGAAACAGTGTTGGTTAGTACGAAATTCCCTCATTACTGTTTGGAACTAATAATCAACACAAACTCATAGTCCGCTATCATCAAAGTATTTTACTTTGTATTTTAACGTTTTTTTTGTTGTTTTTACTCTATATTAGGGAAATTCACATATTACTGTGACCCCTGCTATTAGGGTATTTATAGCTCGTGCCCAAGCGGAATTAATATTTTTATATTATTATTATTACGAATAAACGTAATTATTATTTGAACTTATATTGATTTACATATGGAAAGTAATATTATCAGGCTCAAGTTCAGTTTTATTGAATTAATGAAAATTCAAAATTACTAAGAGTTTTTTTGTGTTGGAAAATATTATTATTTATATCCAATCAGTTTTTAGCAGAACGTATCAGTACTGATTTCAAGGCCGCTACACCTCTCATCAGCGTTCAAATGTCCATATTTACAATTTTCGTAAAGTGGATACTAAGTGAGAAGAATATCAACTATTTAACCAGTTTTCAACAGAAATAGAATATGAGAATTAATTTTTAATTAAATTTTTATTCTACAATGAAACAGTGTTGGTTAGTACGAAATTCCCTCATTACTGTTTGGAACTAATAATCAACACAAACTCATAGTCCGTTATCATCAAAGTATTTTACTTTGTATTTTAACGTTTTTGAAATCAGTACTGATACGTTCTGCTAAAAACTGATTGGATATAAATAATAATATTTTCCAACACAAAAAAACTCTTAGTAATTTTGAATTTTCATTAATTCAATAAAACTGAACTTGAGCCTGATAATATTACTTTCCATATGTAAATATGAAAGAAATATTTTTAGAACAAATTTATTGTTCTAGTTGAAATGAAGACTATAATACGAACGACAACACGAATGGTATTTTCTTTTCTACAAAAAAATGGTACATCTCCATGCAGAAAATGTACTTTGGTGTTCGTTTCTTAAAAATGTTTTGCTGTCTAAAAGGGCAGTGTGTTTGATTCTAAAAAAACGCCCTTACTAATGGTGGAAGGCATTGCACTTTTCGCCCCGTAAAAATCGACAGTGTTGATTTCATCAGGGCACTCCAATTTTTCATAAGTTGTGTTCAGTTCTAGTCATGGTCTAACAATCAGGTCTGCGCAAGAAGGAATATGGTTTTTTATTGGGTTGTGTTTTGGCCGTTAAATAATCTGCAAACAAATGGTAAGTCTCTTCGGTCTTGTCAAAAGTTGTTTACATTTTTGGCCGCCATCATAAATATTTTTGTTTAAGTTATGCTTTTTGTTTTTGCATAACCACTATGTATGTTATGTATACAGCTTTTTTTGACAACATTGGCTATTTTTTACACAAACAAAATGCATGTCGTTTTTTATTGTTGAGTTGATAAGCGCACCTTATATTATTCCACCATGGGTTGGCAAGACATTTTATATATGTATGTATGTATGTACCTTTCAATAAGGTGCCATTTTGTGTGTAGAAGAGAAAACACCATAAGAAGAACATGACCAAGTCACTTTTAACTATGACGATGACGACGAGTTCAGGTAAAACTTCTGGTTATCCAAACACATGGCTTCGAGTTATAATTGGTCCATATATAAAAGTTATTACTTACATATTTTGATTTTACGTGGGGAGTTAGTACACACACTTTGCGCTCAATTTCCGTTTTTAGATTTACATTCATAAGAATTAAAAGGACGACGTTTCTTATTCTTCGTCTTCGTTATAACAAGCAAAACGGCTTGGAAAAATTTGACAATTGAAGATTAATTCGACCATTTTTTATTATTTAGTATGAAAATTTGCTAAAATAAAATAATTAATAAAGAATTATTATATGAATTACATATTTTTACATCGGGCGAAAACTTCCGTGTTTCTGAGAAATGAAAAACTCTAATCCTTAGTTAAATCTAGCAAAAAATCACTTCTACGGAGAAAATAACCGTTATTCACTAGAGGAAATCGTATACCGAAAAATTCTAAAATTTTTGTTTCAAACTTGTTGGTACTGTGGTTGGCGTTTTTCGACTTCAACTACTACGACACTTTCTATCAGATTAAATAATAATGTTGAGGGTCTTTTAAATCTAGTACAAAATGTGAAAGCTGAAGTAGAAAAACTCCAACCACATTGAGGTCTATTAAAGCTTAATAAATTGACAAAGTTTGAAAAAATCGTTATAATCGAAAAAATTTCGAAAATAAAAAAGCAGACGTGTGGCACTCGGGTACTGCCGCGGTAAAGCTATTGCATAGCATTGTTTTTATCAACTTATGCAATTTACCCTAGTCCCCCAGGTAAGAAGTGCCTTACCTATGTCCTTCTCCTGGTTCTAAGCTACCTGCCCACCAATTTTCAACCAAATCAGTTCAGCCGTTCTTGAGTTATAAATAGTATAACTAACACGACTTATATACATATCGCACCCTAAATACAAGAGGGTCACAACTCAAAATACTAAAATTTTCAGGAGAGACAAAAAACTGTTTTCGTGCAGAAGCAATACATTAACATAAAAATAGACATAACTGTATTTTTCCAGTTAAAGAAGATAGTGATGTGAAAGAAATTTTTACAGTAGTTAGAGATCTGTACTCTGAATTAATTTATGCAAAAAAGTGAGTTTTGGAAAATTTTGAGTTGTGACCCTTTTGTATTTAGGGTGCGATATATAAAAATCCCCTCAAAAACCCAGAAATCGCGGACGGGACGGGAATTCCCAAACTTGGACAACAATCCCCTCAAAATCCCACAAATCCCGCAAAATTTCCCGGGAAAAGTGGCAACTATACAAAAAAGAAGTTTTCACTTCAAAAAACAAAAGACTTAAGAAACAAACTTAGTGTCAGCATTTTTCGTTTCATAAACAAATTCTAGGTCTTTTCGTTTCATAAACAAAACACTTAAGAAACAAACTTTCTTGATTCAGTCGCCTCAAAGCCCGCGATAGATGCTATGCAATAGCTTAAAAATCGAAAGCAGACAAGAATTTAAAATTACAATGCAAAAACTTCTGAGAATAACCACTGCCTGAGATATCCTCTATGAGGATTTAAATATGTATGTATATACATACATATGTGTGTATGCATGTTATCGAATACGAGTATATTATTTTTCAAGTGGACAAGTATTTGTTGTCAAATATTTTTGTTAGACATTTGTTAACAGCAGTCAGTATGGGGTAACAAACAAGTGAATTGTTGGCCTTTTGTTTCGAAATCTATTTAAAATTTCACACATATCTTTTTATGGTTCTACTAAATTAAACAATTACTTTTGTGTTTTTCAAAATCCTTTTTAATCCTGATTTAGGTCATAGTTTTATGCAATACTATCAGTATGTGTGGATGTGTGCATCGGGCTGGGTAAAAGTAACTGTTTTATTTAAAAAATTTATAACATTTATGGCATTTTGCATTGTTTGCATTCATAAAAGTAGAATTTTATTTATATTGTGTTCCGGTAACGATTATTACAGCAAAGTTAGATAAAATTAAAAAGTGGTTTAGCAGATGTACAATTTTTTTGAGCAGCTAATTTTTGTATAATTTTTCTTGTGCACATACATACATACATATTTTAGTTCCTTATTATTTTTATGTTTAATAATTTTAACAGGATTATTTTTAGCTATACAATATACAGCAGATATTAATTTAGCTTTTAATAGAGTTAATCATATTTGTCGAGATGTAAATTATGGTTGATTATTACGAACTATACATTATGTACATATGTAGTATGTAATAGCCATGTTGCGAATATTCGTATTCGTATGAAAATTAATATTTGTTGATATCATTTTAAAATAATAATCAAATCTCAGAAGAGAAATGTTGAACTTCAAAAATAAAGTTTTGATAATTTTTCTCCTTCGAGCATATTGCGAAGCGGTGTATACATTAGACCCGCACTAAATAGACAAAGCGTAACAATTTTATGAAGACATATAGCATGTGACACAAATTTAAATAAATATATGGTACTTATCAAGGAGTAAAAAATACACAAATTGGTAGTTTTGGTACTTTTTACTTTTGTACTAATATTTTATATATTTTTTATAAATAAACATATTTTCTGGTGCTGTAGTGAGAAAAAACTGGTACTTTTCGTACTTACTTACTTATGGTACTTTTTTTTATCTTGATAAACTCTCTTAATGGATTTGTATGATGGATAGCATGTGACCCAGAATAAAATATAGGCGGTGAAAACATACGAATGAGAACTGAACTGTGCGAAACTTGAAACAGTACTGTGCGATATCATGTCTTGATAAATACATTAAGAGTTACAATTAGTGATTGATATTTCTTATACCGACCTATTCACTGCATATTTCTTTATTTCATTTTAGTAACACTGTTGCACTCAGAAATGGCAATCTTGCAGTCTTACAACCTTGTATATTCCATTGTCTTAAGAGTTCATGCTCAAAATTCTTTTGACGGACTTCTACATATTATGTTTCCTCATGGAAAATTTCTTATAATTACCATTCTAAAGTTCGCTTGACCACGATCAACTATTTCAACGTGTTCCTTCAGATTTTTTCACTATGTACTCTGTCTATCGACTTTCTGGAACTACAAGCTACAAAATTTCATTTGATCTTTAATTTTTAAACATTTTTATGTCAGTTCAACAAATAATTTTATCTATGTTACAATAAATTAAACTTTTATAAAAAATTGTGATGCACTTTTTTAGGCTCTCTGCATCAAGTTTATAACACATAATAAGGTCGAATAAAAATACCAAACTAATACTTTTATAAAAAATAAATTCGAAGTCTTTTATGGTAGTATTCATAAAATGTAAAACGGATATCAAATGTGTTTTAGTACAAAATTTCAATATAAATTTTATAATAAATTTCAAATTTTTATGAATTGGGGGTTAGTATTCAGAGATTCAGTCTTTTTATACTCGATTGAAGAAAATCGGTATTATGCACTGAAAAATTATTAAAAAGTGGTAAGTAGTAGGGGGATATGATATATGTGAAAGCATCGTTACGTAATATGTGAATGGCCTCAAAGGGCTTTAAATTTACGTCATCAAATGTCATGTGAGAAAGTTATAAGCCTCAGTGTTGATTTTAGCTTGCTCTAACTCTTCTCGTGATTCAGAAACAGGGCCACCATGCGATCTAAGGGCTGACTCCTCCTCTTATAGTTTATAAGTTCCAAATATATCACCATATATGTATGTATGTACATAGTTTGTAAAAATCCCCACGTTGCAATACTTTTTACTTTATTTGGGTGTTTAAGCCAAAATATTTTTTGATTAAGGTGCTGTTTCCACAATACAGACAAATGAAATTTTATATGGAAATCAGTCAAAAAACTGAACGTTTTATTGGAAAGATTAGAATATTTAAAAGAAAATCATAAGAAAATAAAAGTTTTCTTGGCAAGTTAATCTTCTGTATTGTGGAAACTGTAGATATATACCTTTAGACTTTTCAAAAAGTTTCTTTGTAGTTAAAACCATAAGTATACTATAAAAAAATAAATATTTGTTTAGCTTTTGTCAATATTAAAAAAAAAATACATGTATGTATGTACATAATTTCTTACTTTCTGTGCAATGATGTGATAGATTAAAGTGTTGGCTTTATTTAAACATAACAACACAAGTGTTTTGTATTAAAAATTGCATGATTGCGGTCATGAATGATGTAAAATGTTTTCTTCTTATAAATGTTATTAAATTTGTGTGTATGTGTGTGTGTGTGTGTGAGTTTTTATGTGCTCTGTGGTTTTTTAAATTTCACCCAAAGTCTAAATGTTGACCCACATTTTTTTTAAATTTTCCAAATAAAATTTATAAAAATGTTATTAAAACTACACGTAAGTAACAATTTAATTTTTACACTGTTTTTTTCGCATGGGTGTTAGCAAAGTTTCAAGTTTGTACACAGCTTCCCCGCTTGTTCGATAAAACTGCTATTGACGTTTTTTCTGTAATAAATTCGTCACTCACAATTGCCAGTACCTACTTGGTGTACCAATATATTATATGAATTCGTTGATCGTATATAAATAAGCAAGTGAACAAAATTCTTTTTCTGTCATATTCTATTGTTTACGTTGATTATCCAACGTTAACGAAACCGTTCATTATTTAACTCCGGCTTCAGTGTTCTTTTCATCATAGTATTTTTGTGAATGAAAACTATGATGAATATTCGTCACTGTCAACGCAATGTAAGCGAGAGGGTGGCGATTGTATACTTCCAATGACATCCCCATGTTAAATCCGTCAATAAAACGCACTGCGTAGGTATTGCCGAGCAAGTATTGCTTTGTGCATAATGGTATAATGACTTATGGAATGTATCCGCGGACAAGCGGGTCGTTAATAAACAATAAACAAATGTATGTGTGATAAAAATATATCACTTTTTCCAAAAACTCTTTGACACAAGCATTCTAAGAACAGCCGTTAAATAATGTCGATTTATTTTTAGTTAAATCCCAGCCGATTATAAGATACTAATCAAACCCCTTCTAATTGCAACATTTAATTGAATTGTCACATTATAAGCAGATCGTAAAGGAGGATCGATAATCAGGCCATGATATTCTTTTCGTACGTGCTGTGCTGTTGTTGTCCTACCGTTTTTTTTTTTTTTTTTTTTTTGTTAAGACTTCTGGTTAAACTAAAGTATTTAATTGGTATTTAGCAGGTAAATGTAATTTTAAAATGATTTGACAAAATACTCACAACATTCTCAATATCGTACATTCCTTCATACAAACATACATACTCGTACATACTTATGTATGTATGCATCTATAAAAAGATATTCAGTTAGACTTACATATAAACAGTGTATCACAAAAAGTCATCACATAAATATTAACGTCCAAACTATGATGTGACATTTATGACTTCTTTTGAAAATGTGTGTTTAGAAAAACAGTTTTTATCTTAATGAGGTTGTATCATGTTGCGACATTGTTTTGTAATTTTTCGATCGATCAACAATGAATGAAAGGACATTATTTTCAAACAATGTTTAAAAGAAATGCGGAACAAATCTTTGAGTGTCACCAATTCGGGATATGTTGTGTAAATAAATATGTTCTGAAGTTGTTGATTATTACGCATGATATGTATAATAAATAAAAGGTAATTCCATTCTATCTCTTTATTATTCTTAATAAGGATTTTTAAAGTTTGTTTTGAGAGTAAAATATTAAAAAAAAACGTTGCCACTCAATGAAACAAGAAAATTCACCTATAGAATTTTTTTCACAAACATGTGTAATTAATTTGTATTAGAGGTATTTTTCTTGGGATGCATATTTGAATTTTAAGGTATTGAAAATAATATCTTGGTACTGATGTAAAAAATATTAAAAGTAAACATAATTAAGCGATTTTCATTGACATCTTATTTAAAGTTAATTTTTTTAATTTGTATGTAAAGGGTCAGCAAATTTTTTAGGAAGTAAATTTGCTAGGAAGTAAATTGGCTGTCAAATGATGAAATATTAAGAATTGAGCTGCCATGTTTATTTAGTAAAAAAGTTGGGAAGTTTTAACCATGGAACAAAGAATTTTAATTGTGAAAACTTTTTATCAAAATGGTGAAAATTTTACTGTATCACTTCGTAAAATTCGAGCAGCTTTTCCCTCGTAATCAGGCTCCTTCTGATACTGCTGTGCGGAATTTAATCACTAAATTCGAGGCTCGCGGTACTGTTGCTGACACTAGACAAAAACAATACGCTCGCACTGGCCGTAGTGATGCAAATATAGCCGGTGTACAACAAAGTGTTGACAATAAGCATGAAACATCAACTCGTTCGCAAATGAGAAATGAAACGCCATCATCGTGAATTCTCTGCGCTATCAAACCATGATAACCGATTTTTTGTGCCCGCAATCGGTTAATGTTGACATATTAGTCACCTTTGGTTTCAATAAGACGGCGACACAAGCCACACACTCGTCCAAACATTTCAGTTATTGCATGGGAATGTCAATTGGCCGCCTCGTTATTCTGTTTTAACGCCGCTGGATTATATTCTATGTGGCCATTTGAAAGACTGGGCTTACTTGAAAAAACCACAAACAATTATCGCTCTGAAAGATGGAATTCGACGCTGCATTGAAGAGATAAACAAAGCTTTGTTGCAAAATATGGTTCAAAATTTTGGGTAAAGAGCGGACGTCTGCCGACGTGCTAGAGGAGGGAATTTGCCCGACATATTGTTCCAATATTTCTACTTTACATTGGTATCAAAAAAACTGAATTTGTCAAAAAACAGTGAGTTTTTAAGCCAACTTACTTCCTAACCTCAAATTTGCCCACCCTTTATATTACTTTAACCCTTTCGGTACCTCTTTAATTGCGATAATATTTAAATGTATTGTATTCCACGAATTTAGTATGTTACTTGCAGGGAAACCAGAAATATGCAAATGCATATTTTTTTTTCTTTGCGAAATACTGAAATAAAATATTTATACGTTTCAGAACTTTTTTTAGGGAATTTGGTATTAATTTCTAATTGGATATTTTTTTTGCATATTTTACTCTTTAAAATATTTCAAATCAATTTTTGAACAAACAATATTGAAACTTTTCAATAATATTTCCAAATTTAGAAATCTTTTTCTAAAAACTGCCCACATTTTTTTGATTTTTTTCTGAATTTGTTCACAACTTTAAAAATTTTCTACACATCGGTTATTTATTTAAATTTCCAACGAAATTTTGGGAGTGTAGCGAAAGTATTAGGGCAAAAATATTTGAGTTAAGATTTGAATTCTTCCCATACAAGCTACAGTCCCAATGATTTTTTTTTGTTTCAAAATTAAAAAAAAATGTTTCCGCGTTAAAAGTATAGGGGAGAATAAATAGGGGAGATTTTAACAAAACTTAGGCCCTAATTTTGTAAAACGCATCACCGAAGTGAGTTTTATACGGAAAGCAAAAACAAAAATTCAAATATTTAAAAATTTGTTTTTGTTTTTCATACACTATCATCGCCGAAGAAACGCACAGAAATTAAGGTGTTAGTTTGCCATGAACAAAAATTTTAAATATTTGAATTTTTGTTTTTGCTTTCCATATAAAAGTCACTTCGGTGATGCGTTTTGCATTACAAAATTAGGGCCTTACTCTCTTGGCGAAGTGTATCGGGGCTTAATATATGTATGTATGTTTGTATTAAGATTGATTTTTATTCCTTACAATAGAACAAGAATTGACCTTGCCAATCAATAAATAACAAACGATAAATTAACTTGCCAATATTGGAACAGACAATAAAAAATGTTTTCACCATAAATGTTATATGTATCTAAAAAAATATTTGTATGTATGATCATTAGACTGGTGCAAATTGGAAAATAATTGAAATATTTTGCCGCACAAGGCGTCCCCTATTCCAATTGACAAAATAAATATGGTATGTTTAAAATTTCAGACAAATCGGACAATATTTAGAGATGACTAGAAATTTATGATTTTGCACTATAAAGTGTAAATTTGGATTAACTCTAAGATACCGATCCAAATAAAAGAAAGTTATAGACGGCAATAGAAAATTGTTAATTAAGACGAAAATTTTATGTGATAAAAGTTTCGGAAGCGCATAGTTTTCGTGTTATAGGTGGACCATTGAAATGTAATGAAATAATTAGCTTTTTATGATAACTTTAGATGACCATAACTCTGAAATTAAGGATCCTCTCCAATTTTTTCATTTAATATTTTTGTCATTTTTTTTAATTTTCTATCTTCTTATTTTTTTTTTCTATTTGGAGCTGCTTCGGCAAACTAGATTCAATACGTAAATTGATACACAGAGCTCAAAGTCGAAATGTTTAGCGACCTCTAAATATGGTTCGATCGTTTAAATTTTTTTATGCACTCTTTTTTAATTGAATGGAACAGGGGCGGATTTGTGGAGACAAAAAAATATACATTTACAAATCCCATACACTCTTGAGCCAGCCTAATGTCCATACATACATACGTACATACCTACATATATGTATGTGAAAGAAACGGAAAGTGAAAATTAATTTTTTTTTCAAACCCACAATAATTATACTCTAAAGAATAGCAGTAAATAATTTTAATAACAAAATGTAACTATAAGATTAAATGTGAACATTATATATATTGAAGTAATGGAAAAAAAAATACTTATGTGTATGTATGCATGTATGTATTTGCAATACAATGAGAACAATGAAAGGAAATTAAACGTTTTGACCGCAAGCCAATTTTATAACAATACTAAGAAAAAAAACACAAAATTAACAATAACTAAAACAGTGAGAAAAGACATGCAACAAAAATACTCTAAACAAAAGGATCAGACAACATTGCACGTAAGCAAAGCACTCGATTTATCGAAAAAGGAGTGAGATCAGTTATTTACTGAACACTTTATGTGCATTTTATGCAAGCATGTATGTATGTATGTATGTATGTGTATCAGTGTGAAAAGAACGAATCAGAAATTTTTAAAACAGGTAAAAGTAAGTGCCCTACATTACAATAAACCAATCATAAAAAGGCTATAATATTATTTTATATTTGAGAAAAACACAAAACACAAAAAGGAATGGTATAAAAAGAAGTTAAGGATGCTGGCTAAACAACAGTTTCATAAGTTCTCTTAAAAGTGAAGTTACAAAGATAAACGCAAAAAAGAGCCATGCTATCCAGTGATTTTAACGAACAGTTTCATTATAGAAATTTTCAAAACCAAAAATACGGTGAAACAATAAGCGATCAGTTTAATAATAACATAAGCACAATAAACCTCCTAGACAATATTGTATTAGATGAGCAGCTCAGTAACTTAAATGATAATATGGATTTTTATAATATGGACCTTCAAGCCAACGATTCAATGTCGGAATCAAATCATAGTAATGAATTTGGCATTGAATCTACCGAAATTAGTATCTCAACATCTACAACTTATGAATTGGAACAGTTCTATAATACCTACCAGCACAGTACGAAATACTGTTATCCCGCAATGATGCCAATTACAGCAAACAGTAGCAGTGGTAGTAGTAAAACGCAATATAATCACTCGCATGCATCTGTACCGTTAAAGTTAAGTTCAGCCAGATTTGCTTTGAAGCGAAGTCATGCCGGTATGAAATCGACAGCAGAAAACACCTCCTGCTCTCAAGAAGTTTTACGCAAACGACGCTTAGCTGCTAATGCACGAGAACGAAGACGTATGAATAGTTTGAATGATGCTTTCGATAAACTGCGTGATGTTGTTCCATCTCTGGGCAACGATCGTCGTCTATCGAAATATGAAACTTTACAAATGGCTCAGGCTTACATTGGCGATTTGGTCAAATTACTAACAAGAGATTATTAATAGACGTAGCTTTATTAGAAAAAATAACTTGTGTAAATATTATCGCATATTAATTTTTAAGTGTTTTACTAAGTGAAAAGTTATTATTTTTTTTTTTTAATTAAGCATTGTTAAGTTTTTCACCCGAAATTAAAAACAAAATTAAATTTTCCATGAAATTTTTGTTATAAATATTTTTTATTTTAACAAAAATTAAAAAAAATTTTTCTTCATTTTTATTTTGAGTGAAATACTGAAAATGCCACAAAATATTAGTAGATAGATAAGTGTTGATTTATAATAAAAAAAATTTAATAAAATATATTTTATAGAAAATTTCCATATTCATGCTATTTTAATATTTTAGATTTTACATTTTTGAAATTTTCAATGGACTATATACAGCCTTTGTTCAAAATTAAACCAAAAAATATTTGTTGATTTTTTTAATTAGTTTGGAATGTGATTCGATGTTACATACTACAGAAATCATTAGTTCACACCAAATATTGGAGCTCTTCGACTTTTTTCGGCATAAAATCGATTAAATGAGGGTTTTAGCCATTTTTTGAAATTTTCAATGGACATTTGCGAAGTTTTTTTTAAAGCCGCTGGATGGATTTGTGCAAAAGTTTAAACATCTCATTAATTATTTCGGCATGTCAAAATAAATGTTGCAATAAAAATTTACTTGTATTAACATATAAAAAAAAATTAGTAGATGACGTAATAAAGCGAAGGCATAATTCACATAATTCAAACATGAATTTAGCGGATTTTGGATGATTAGAAAAAAGCGCTCTTTTATGTAAAAAACAAGAGCTCCAAAGTAGGAACAAAAATCATGCATGTTCGAAGCGCTTTTCGCACCAGGAGGCACAAGAACAACAAGCATCTCTCCCTTACAAACCTGCTTCGACCGAAGCAGTAGTTTTTGCTGGGTTGCAATAAGTTTAATTGATTAATTTTACACAAAATGTGAATTTAATTAAAACACGAATGCATTCCTCATGATGTACTGATGTACTTGATTGATATTGATATACTTTGGTTTTCAATATGTAGTTGTAACTTTCGAAATTATGTTCGAGTTTCGCAAATATAGAAAGAAATTAAAATTTTCCAAACGACCGGGATTAAAAAAAATTAACCGGCATCAGATAATAAAATAAAAATTGTTGCCCAAATTTTTTTTTAAGTTTTTAATGCATAAATATTGTGACATTAGTGTACTCACTTGTTTATAAAAGGCATTCCAAAAGGTTCTTCCGAACTTTGACACTTGATAACGGCCATTTTGTTGCTACATCATATCAAAATAGTAGTAATTTTTTATTCTGTCTGTTTTACCAAATCACCATGGACGGATACTGCCATTCAACAACATGTGCAAATAATAAGATTGTGTTTATTAAATGGTGGTTCTGATCGGGCAAAATACTGCGAGTTTCGTCCATTTGACGGTTGCCATAATCGACCTACCGAGAGGATAAATTTTAGTTCACTGGTTTAGTAAACGATCGACCAACATCCGATCGTTGACGTCATATTATTGTTGTCATATCGTTGCATCATCGGTCCGTATTTTGAGAACGACGTTGGCGAGGCCATCACTGTCAACGGCGAGCAATATAGGTCTTGTTTACCGACTTTTGTTTTTGGACTGAACTGGATGATCTGGACACCAACGACTTGTGGTTGCAACAGCTCTTATACTATATTCCGCTCATAATGCCATTAATAAGTCTTTTAAACGAATAAAAAATTTCGATGATATCCCATACTCACTTCGTTTTATTTAAATTGAAAGATATTAAGCATTTTAATGAAAGACCCTTTTCACATTTTATGTATGTATGTACTTACATACTTCTGTAAATATTTACAAATATGAAAATAAATTAGTAATGAATAAAAGTTTCCTAAATTTTAATGCATATTATTTTGGTTCTTGGTTTTTAAATATACGAAAATCCCATCCTTAGTAATACTCGTAACACTTAAATGAAATCTCCTTTATCTGTAAATTTCCCATCCTTTACGGTTTCTGTTTGTTTGTTTGATTGCTCAAGAACTAGTTAATTTGACAGCCGTTTCTTGCGGTATCCTTTAAGGAATATTAAGTGGTGGGTGTTTTTAAAACAATCACAACAATGTTTAAAAATGAAAAAGCAAAAAGGAGCAACCGCTGTATAATTTGATGCGTGCCGACCAATGCAAGAAGTCTGATGATCACTTCCTAATTACATTTCCGCAATTTTTAGACATTAACAAGGATATTGTTTTAAATACATGGTGATGTTGTTAGCGACCTAAAAAAATCTAATTATTCGTATTAGTAAATATGTATGTACATTTTATATAATAGGACAGGTAATAAGAGTGCCAATGTTCTACTAAATGGTTACTTACAATAAAATTAAGGTTAACTTGTTTTCTAATAGATAATCATCTTCGGTTAACTTCTTTCTATTCATTTTTTTAACAAATGTTTAATTAAAACATTTAACATATTTATTATTTATTTATATTTACTTTACACTAGTTTTAAAATTTACTCAATATTTTACACAATATATACATAGAAACTTAATTTATTTTGTTACGTACATGTTTATAAAATTTTAAATTCTCTTAAATATTAGGATTTAAATTATGAGTATCCAACTATTTCGATATTCTTAATCATAAAAATGTTTTTATAGACAACTTATCTTTAATATAAAGATATTGTGAGGCAAAAAAAAATTAACTGGCTAATGAGTTAAAAATAAAATAGCATCAGAACTATATTAAATTTATGTATTAGTTTTAATTTAACAAAAATCAAATCCATTTTCCACAATCCCGACGGACTTGAGAAGAAATTCTGTACGAGAAGCGCCCGATCACATGATTAATTTTTATAGCGATTTTCTACTTAAATCAACAATTGGAAATTCGCATAAATTTTCTATATTTCCATATTTTGTATACAAATGATTTAAGGCCAGGTCAGACTGGGCTAATGTTAGAGAAAAACTAGTAGTCATGATAATTTTGTCAAATATTTGCTAGGACCGATCATGTGGATAAATGAAGGTCGGAAATACTATAAATATAAATAAAACGTACTTCCTATCAATGTAAAATTTAAAATATTGTAGTTACTTTTATAACTTTTTTGAGTATAATGAAAATATATGAGATTTACACAATCCAGACAGATGATTTAAGTAAAAATCATTTAATTTCTTTCGAGATTTCTAAAAACATTTTTTTCTCCATTCACACTCTAATAAGATTTTGAAAATTGGTTTGGCTTCAAATGGAAAAATGAGGAAAATATGGCTCTTTTGGTGCTTTTTGCATTTTGGTATTTTTTTCCTTTTTTGATAAATTTGGTTCCACACATTTTATGACCTCAATAATACGTAGTTTAAACGAAGTCACGGGTAAAAGTTAGTACTCCATAAAATTCAAAGTTTTTGTCCTTTTTGTTAAACTAAATTTTAAGAAATTATATGTGCGGATTTTTGACAATACAACTTCATTATAATTTTGTTAATTTTTCGTAGAATAAAAATACAGTAGAATGAAATTTTTTATTTATGCATTTAAATCGATTCATTACAGTCAACTTTAGCTGCGCAACTTTTTAATTTGTTGATGGGAGATGAGAGAGGAATGAAAAAGTGTACAAAGTTCATGTACACGGAACTATTTTTAAAAATTGGAAGAAGAAAAACTATACAAAATAAAAGTTTCTTTGAATGGACACGAATGCGACTGCAAAAGCAAATTCAAGTTATTTGCAGAAAGAAAAGTTTTGACTCGTATGGACGTCGATTTAAGGACAATTTTTCTGGTGTTTTTTTAGTGTTAAAACATTTAAAATTAGCTGTTGATCAGTCGAAAATTATAAAATATGATTAAAGCAAGGGATATACCTTTAAATTTAAAATTATGTTAACACGACTTATGTGTTTTTGACAAAACTCCAGAATAAATATATTTATTATAAGTATTTGTTTATTTTTATACATGCTAAAATTCGTAAATTTAATAATCACAGAAACATTATCAAGCAACAAAGAAAAAATTTAATATCTAAACATCACTTTAGATTTTAACTACACGGCTGAATAGAACAATATATTAATTATAATTCCTGCAAAAAAATCGACTATAAAACCACTAATCATAATGTTGTTGAAGTGTTCCAGAACCATCTGAAGGTGTGTAAAGTTTTTTTTTTTAATCGGTTAAGTAAAGTTAGTTGAAAAGGAATATTTATTTCGTTTATGAGTTTCATAACAATCCGCTAAATAAGTATTTACATTATGTTGGAATAACGAAAATTTTTCCAAAATTGGTTAAATATAATAAAAACAAATCTTTTATTTCCTTTTTCTTATAAAACATGTAGTTTTACAATATCAATTTATTAAGAAAACATCAGATAATTAATTTCTGCGACTTTTTGATAAATAGTTCATTATTGGTCACTATCGCTAAAACGCAAGACCACGAAATGTTTACAACAAAAAATTATGTCAAATCATCAGTTCTGTTCTGCGTTCCATTCGGAATAAAAATGTTAGGGACCAGTTTATATACATATACACGAGCTATTGCGACAATCGAGTCAAATGAATAAACGCCTATTACTCTTCAGCCTGTAGGTATTAAAGCTTTATCACCAGTTTCTGGCATAAACATCTCTACTCACCATCGCACGCAGCATTCCTTGCAGATCAGAGTTTATTGAAGTTTCAAGAATAGCATCAATAATTTTACCTTGAGTAACCGTTAAACCAAGCTTTCCTGCTCTGGTAGCTGAGCTTGATTTTGCTGAAGTGTCAGATAAAATCGCATCTGCAGCCTTAGTCTTCCCACCAACGTACAAGATGAAACAAAACTCGTCAAATTGAAAAAAAAATCGTAAAAAGCTTAAAAATCAAAAAAACAAAATATGGAAAATAGTCAAAATTAAAAAAAAAATCAGGAAATAAAAAAAAAATTTCGAGCCAAAAAAACCGGCGATTTTGAAAAACATCCTCAAAAGAAAAAAAAAAAAAAAAACAACATAAATAATTGCAAAAAGGTGCCAAACCGAAAAACATTGGTTAGCTGGAACAAATCCCAATAACGAAAAAATATTCTATACAAAATTTTGAGCATACATACGAAGCTCTACGCGTGCGTGCCAGTCACAGTAATCCCAAATATAGAGTAAAACCAACAAAAACGTTAAATTACAAAGTACAATACTTTGATGATAACGGACTATGAGTTTGTGTTGATTATTATTAATTTCCAAACAGTGATGAGGGAATTTCGTACTAACCAGAATCGTTTCAATATATAGAATAAATAATGAATTAAAAATTAATTCTCGTATTCTATTTCTGGTGAAAACTGGTTAAATAGTTGATATTCTTCTCAATTAGTATCCACTTTACGAAAATTGTAAAGATGGACAATTAAACGCTGATGAGAGGTCTAGCGGCCTTGAAATCAGTACTGATACGTTCTGCTAAAAAATTGATTGGATATAAATAATAATATTTTTCAACATAAAAAAAACTCTTAGTAATTTTGAATTTTCATTAATTCAATAAAACTGAACTTGAGCCTGATAATATTACTTTTCATATGTACATCAATATAAGTTCGAATAATAATTACGTTTATTCGTAATAATAATATAAAAATATAAATAACTACTTTTAAAGTAAAATTGGAAATTGTCTCAGTGTAATTTATAGGAGCCGAACAGTAAATTGCTTGATTGCAAAAAAAAAAGTCGATGCCTAAAAATACGGAAATCAACTTTACTTGCTCATACGATAATTTATACATTCAAAACTATAAAATTTATACTGAATATCTCAGGAAATATGAGGTTTGGGAAGAAACTGATAGTACCCCTAAGAAGAGCGTGATAACTTTGATAGGCACGTTTAAAATATATTCAAATCTAGCTAAAAACTTTCATTTACATTTCTATATTGAGTTAACATTTATCAAATATTTCTCAAACAAAACGTAACCAAGAAAAAACTAATAATTTATTTCCTTTAATTCCAATATTTTTTTAATTATGGGTTCGCATTTTAAAAAAAAACTATATAAAAATACTCTTTTGGGAGAATAATTAATTTTATTTTGTAATATAAAAGCCAATTTAAATGACGTTTTTTTGGACAAATATTTGATAAATGTGAACGCAGCTTTAGCAAATATTAAAACATGGACTTAAAAAAGAAATTTATAATAAAAGTTGAAAAACGCTTTCTTCTTAAGTCTTTTCCATATATTCTGAAAACAAAAGGCTTAAGCAACAAACTTTATATTGTTTCGCATTTGTGCCAACGAAATTCAAAGTGGGACGACGAAAAACACTTGGAAATCCAAGCAACATATGTTTTCAGCTTAACAATATTCCATTGTGGTTTTTACGTTTGTACATATCGCACTGGTTCCTCTAAAGAGTCAACTCAAAATTTTTCAATTTTCACTTCTTCCAAGAAATTGTTGGACAATGGTCACTATAAAAATCTTGCATCATTTTTCTCTACTCTTTCGCCAAAAAAAATATTTAGTTTTATCTCTCTTTGTGATATATAATTTCAACATAGAACGACCTGAGAAATATAGCCCTGAATCGAGGGCGATAGAGAACCGCTATTGTTAGCACTCTATTCTCCAGTGGGAATTAAACGGACGTAAGTATATGTATGTATGTATGTACACATGTACATGTATGTATATGTACTTACAACAGTTTCGTAATATATGCCATAAGAATTTAACACCAAAGTTCCAGTCAAATTAAAAACTGTAAAAAATTACATAGAAGTTTAGGTCATTTCGCACAAAATACGATCATATTAAAAGGAATGGCAACCAAGCTCTTATTCCAGACTTTTCACAAATTGGTAAAAATACAATATTAATATGAAATAAGGCGCAATGAAACGATATCTCATCTGAGTTGTAGGAATTATTTGGCAATTTTTGTTGATAATGATGTTTTTATTCTTTAAGCTAATAAGGCCTAACATAGTTAATGTTAATAAAGCAGCTTTACCCAACGTTTCGTCAACGTTTGTTGACTTCTTCAGGGGTTTCGTAATAATACAAATGTTCAATTAAAAAGGATTGCAATATAAAATTATTTTTGAAAAATTAATAAATAAAAATATACTGTAAAAACACAGTTGGTGCTGTTATTTGATTGCAACAATATAACTAGTGCTGATATTATTGGTGTCCTCTTTTATGTTCATCGTTCTCTCGTATCTCATCTGAACTGCCTAAAATATCATCCAACATCAACTCGCACTTACTATTCCCTATTTTCCAGAAATAACCATCCATCACTGTCAAAGAGCCAAAAAAAGGAGGATCTCATCAAATGCCAAAATTGGAGGTGTTATTAAACTTGCTGTATGTAAATATAAACTAATAAAATTGCATCTAAAATCCGCTCCAATTCCCAAAGAAATTTAAAAAATCCCAATAATGGGATTTTTAGTAGATTCACATTTGTTTGCTTATTTTTCGCCAGGCGCAAAAAGTTTTTTTTATATTTAACAGTATATTAAGTCTCAACCTATCGTACCGAATTTATTGATTGCCGCTTTGCGATTCTATTTTGGTCTAAACGTTTTATTTTGAAATGATCTGCTTCATTCGATAACGAAAATTTAAAAAAGAAATTTCTATGTTATAAAATTTTTAAATTCGACTTGTTCCTTAATTCGTTGTTTTATATATGAAATAAAATATAAACAAATCTACACAATGTGAATGCAAATTGTTGCAATAAAAATCGCAACGAAAATGCAATTTTGAAGATGCAACTACAAAAATTGTTGGGGAAAAATCGCACATTGTAGACTTGGACTTGGTTAATACTGACGAATAATTTTTTTTTTCTAAAACACCGCAATTCCCAAAAATAATTTCAAAAATCTCTAAAAATACTTAAACTCTCAGTAGGATTGCAGATGTTATTATATAATTTTTAATTGCAGCTTTAAATTTGAGAATACATGCTTTAAAATTAATTGATTTTTTCAATTAAGTTAAGTCTATTTTGAAACGCTGTGGCTGGCACTGCTAATTACTAAAAATTATGAGAAAAAAATTTCCGTAATATGCTATTTTGCATAATCGAATATTTCCTAAACTGTAAGCGAAAAACCGATAAATGTCATGTAATTATTTTTATCAGATTAAAAATATCAGGTTGGCATAATTTTGAATTTATAGCAAGCTCAATGTGACCTATTTCGGGGTCTTGTGATTCCGTTTACGCAGAATTCAAACTGTAAACTCAAAACCAATAGCAGCTCTTTAATGCCATATAAAATTTCCTTGGAATCTGGAGTTTAGAAACAATAGATTTATTCCCAGATTTTTTTGAAAATCCCCCACTAACGTTAATTTATTAAGATTTTCGTTCGTAATGAAGATCGTGTTTAAGAAAATTATTTTTTTTGGATTGGCGATAACAAAATTTGAATCTGCCGATTGTGTTTCATTTTAGTTTACGTTAGAATAATAAAAAAAAATTCTCATATTATGTTTCCAGTCATGAAGAGTTCCGAAAGTCACCAGAAGTGTTCCGAAAGTTATACACATGAACACAGACGACTGAGTATTGCGATTTGCAAAAACGTTATATTCTGACGTGTGGGTTGTGGAAATTAATTAAAATAGATTTTTTTCGCTTGAATCTTAGAATATTGTCTCATGTCTAATTCTTTAGCGTAACAAAAACATCAATATTATGCAGGAGTTCTCATTTACCAATTCTGTTTTATTACACTCCGTAGAGAACCGAAAATGTCCTGAACTTTTCTAGGTCACTTCGTGTAACGGTATATGTATATATTCAAAACCCCTTTTCTAAGTTTCAACTATAACCAGTTTTTCTTTGCTTAAAAAATGGATTTTTACAAATTAATTTTTAATTGAAAACAATTTGGTATCATAAGCAAATTAGATAGTGAGGAAAATTAAATTTTGTTGAAAAATTTTATATTTTTTTACACAAATACCACCATAACTTTATTAACCGATTTTGAAAACCTACAACAATGTACACCAATAATAAATTAAATTAGAGAAATACGATTTAAAACGCACAAGCTGTGACTTTCGACGTCAAAAGTAATCCACTATCTAATCGTTATTTTCATAAAAAAATTTGGCAGTCTTGAATTTGTTTAATCAAATGTTTGCATAATTGAGGACGACATCCCAAGTTTAATTTGTTTAGCTTTACGTACTTAATTATTTATCATTTAAATTAGAATTAAGACTATATTCAAAGTTCGAAACGAAACTGTGATAAATATTCCTTTTTTATTTTTTTTTTTTTTCATTAATACACTAAACGTTTTTATTTAATCATTAATTTTTTTAAAGAAAAGAATAATGTCTATATGTATGTACGTATGATGTATGTATGTATGTAATTATTATGTATTAAACTTAATTAGCGTGTAGCAGTATGTATTTGTAATTTTAAGAAGCATTGTAACATTGAATTGTAAGATGTCTGTCTGTGGTCAATATTTAAAATTACGGCTACTAGATAATTACATTTGATATTTTTTTTACCTAAAAATAATGATGCAATATTTTATAATAAAAAAATATGTAGGAAATAAAATGTATATATTTATGACTGAATTTGTACCATGAAATTTTTTACATAAATTTTTTTTTATTCGCTTGCAATAAGGGAATGTCGCAGCGAATAAGTTGAAGAAAGTTAAGAACAACCATTTGAAATGTCATAACGAGTTTTTCACACAACTTGCTTCGCTGCCCATCCTTACAAATAACACAAAAAAACTTTTATGCGAAAAATTTCATGAAATATTTCATTGTGTAAATTTAGTCCATCTTATATACAATTTATGTTTAAAAAAGGAAAAACTAAACATTTTGATTAGTTCGAATATCGAAATAGTTTTAAAATTTAAAGTTAGGCTTTTATAGTTAATTTTACTTTAATGATTGTTAAAAATATTTGTAATATTTTAAACTGAATATTTTTTGAAGTTCCGTACATAAATGGGAAAAAATACTTTTTCAATATTTGTCGTTTTATTGCAAATTATAAATTCATAAATACATAGTTAATCTTTTAAATTGACAGTAAAATATATATTGAGTTTGACATATTTTTTGTAAGTAATTTCGTTAATAATTTTTTATGCAAAGAACCTATGGTTTTAGCTTTTATCATTCAGGTGCTAAAAAATATTTTAAACAATTTTTTTCAAATTTAAACCAAATGTTTTTTACTGCTCTGACCTGTTTTTTTGTAAGATTTTCAGATATTATGATTATTTTTTCCCACTTTATAATGTTAAACTTTACTGATCTCTAATAGTTATCAATTTAGATTAATATTTACAGTTGAATTCAGTAGTTATTATTTCTTTTTTTTTTCTTGTTGTGGTTTTTATTAAACAACTCATTCATTAATATTTAAAAAATTCTTTGAAGAACATTTAAAACTAATTTTTCGTTATATTATTGCATTTTTAAATCCAATTATTTTTTCCTCGAAATTTACCACGAAAACCTGGACGTCCTCCACCACGGTTAAAGTAAGGAGATCCACCGCCACCACCTCTAGGTCTGAAAAAATGACGAAATGGATTTTGGGGCGAATTAACCCAACCACGACCGCCGCCACGTCCTCCAAATCCACCGCGTTCTCCCATCATACTACCGTTCGGTGATCTAAATGGTGCACCATTATCCAAACCTGGTCCCACGCCATAAGGAAACTGCATAGGATAAGGAGGTCTTGGAGGTGGAGGCGGCACTCCTCCACCGCCCATGCGGTTATTATTCTGCCAAGACAAATGTTGCCATTCTTGTTCAGGCAATTGTCCCATTTCTGGTGAGTCCCAGTTATTAACATGTTCATATTCTGGAGGAGTTTCTAGTAGAGGTTGTTTTTGCAAAGTCGTCTGAATTACCGGTTTATCAATTTCTTGCTGTGTGTGTGTATTATCGTCATCATTTTCAGTCTGTACTTCAGCATTGTTTTCCTCCATTTGTTCATTAACCTCTGCTTAATTAGGTTTTTTTTTTTATTATAATATTTTTCGCAGAATCGGGAGAATAAAAGAATGTTTAACAAAAAAGTTTATATTAATTTCCAGACGAAAGATATATGTAAGCTATGTTACATATCAGTAGAAATTGCATGGGTTGTTTGACTTGAAACTTATTCGAAAATTGATAAATTTAAATAGTTTTTGTGACATCAATTAAATTATTGTTTAAAATGCTTAATTTCTTGTAACAATTGATCTTGTCAAGGGTTTGTTTACATTTTAAAGTGGATAGTAAAGTCTTAACATTTTAAGTTAATTTTTAAGATTGCAAAAAAATACTTTGTTTATTTGTAGATCATGCCGCCTGATTGTTAAAATCGCAGAAAATATATTTATAGTCTAACATTAGTCAAAACAACCCATGTTTAATATTATTTTACGTCTTTAGGCATTGATCTTGGAATTTACCAATAGTGCAAAAAATAAGAAAACAGAAAAATGGTGAGTATATAAAATAATTAAAATTCGTAACCTAATAAATAAATCATATGAAGCAAGCAATTGTTTTGTAATGAAATAAAAATAATAATAAAAATACATAAGCAAACCTCTAAAGATATCATCAAGATCTTCGTCAGACATATCCATATCAACAACCATATCTGTTGGATCATAACCTGCCATACCTCCATCTGTATTCTCTAAATAAGAATCATCTTTATGAGATTCTTTTGAAGGACCTTCAAGTATAAAATGCACATTATAAACATAGAAAAACAAAAAGAAAAATAATATGAAATATTTCAAAACAAACTCACTGTTATTTTTCACAGGTGAAGTAATTGTTGATGTTAACTGTAATGTTAAATAGAAATGAGTTTTCTTTTATTATTTTACTTTTTACATTGATTCAAATACGAGCACTCACATTTCCTGATGTGTCATTAGATGAAACCGAAGAATTATCATTTAAAAATGATAACGTTGCTGTGGTTTCGATGGTTTTAATATTTTGTCCAAATGTACGATAGTCAACATCACCGGATGTCTGAGGGAAAGATATTTTTCGAAAATTTAAATAATTCAAATTAATTTTTATTAAATTTTAAAACAAACATACCTCATTTGTTTCCTGATATAACCAGTTCTTCTTGTCATTGTCCGTTGATCCGGGTGAGCCAGTAAGTGATATTAGATTTCTATGATCTATATCCAATTGACGGGACTTTTCTGCAAAAAGAACAATAAAAATGTTTGAATTTAAATAGGAATTAAGACAAATACCTTTGCTTAAGCCTAACTTCGTACCAATACTAAAAGCTGGTAAAATCAGCTGACGATGATCAACATCTTGAGCTGTTGACATGGTTCCATCATGATCGGAGTATTCCAGAGTTGTTGAATCTGTATTATGGGCATCTGAATCAAAATGAGGCGGCGAATGAGGGGTATCGATTGGTGTATGACTATAGGACGAGTTCGAAACACTTGAACTATCTAAGGGATTAGTCCAAGACATATTCAAATCCCATGTAGAATTAAAATCATTTCCATCTGATGAATCTATTGATCCGACAGTAGGTGGCATTGGTGGTGGAGGCATTAAAGGTTGAACGGGAGCTGCTCCTATTGGCCGACGATTGTATACATTCGGATTATAGGAGTTGTCGGTATTATAAGTTCGGGGATTATGGGCACTGTAGCCCGAGTTTAAATTGTGGTGTAAATTATTTGCATGTGTGTTTGATGCGCCACTAAACAATGGTGGATTTGGAGGTGGTGGTAGAACATCTCCATATTGATGTGAAGCTCTGGCCAAAGAAGTATAACCTCCAGCAGGCACTGAGGGCACCGGCATAGGTGCCAAGCCTGGTATCGACATATTGGTATTGCTAGAATAAGCGCTTATTGATTCAGGTTTATAATAATCAACACTGGGATTGTAACTTTCATCATCCGATCTTGATCCAATAACTTCAATTGGTTGACCTTACAAAACAAAATTTTTAACTATGTATTAGCTTTGGGTTTCATTTGACAATTTTTCAAAAAATCAAGTCTTTTTTTTTGTAAGCAAAAAAGAGAGAAAACGATATATCAAGGACTTAGATTTCAACTCTCTATATCTTTTGCAGAAAATTAAGACTTTTGGCACCAAAACTGGAATACTTACTTGATGATTTTACATTTTCATCTCGTTTAAAATCATTTATATCGAAAGGTAAGTTTCCATCCATGTAACTTGAATAGCCGTTGAAATTATTCTTCAAAAAGTTCTATAAATATGGAGATTATTTTCATCGCGATCCGAATTTAAAAAATACAGAAGAAAAAAACAGTTTCAAGATAAAACAACTTACCATTGTAATCGGCGGCTGCTCATCAGGTAATTGTAAATCTGTATCTGGTTCCGGTGATGGTGCATTTATATCCGGTGATGGTATAGGACTGGGCAAGTTGGGAGAAATTTCATCCAGCTTCTTTTTTACCAACTTTATACGACTGCCAAAGTTCTTATAAGCCTATAAAATAAGAACTGACGATATATTTTGACTTTAAAAACTACTAAAATTTAATTACTTACACTAACGACAACTTTAACTTCACCCCTCTGAATAGCATAAAACTTAATAGCTGTATCAACATTATTGACCACAGCTTTGCGACATTTTATCTCAGCGTGCAAATTCTTTGTAAATGCTCCAATGTATGTAATATAACGTTCGATTTCTTTTTCAACATCATCCGAATGTGTTTTATCTTTAAGTTGTTGTTTAATACTTTCAATATCACAATTTGGCGTTTTTGGCAATTTTTTAAAACTTTTATCAGTAGCTTCCGATAGTTCAACACAGTCCCGTACACTAGTTATGAGATTGGCATTTTGAAAGTCATCGGAATCAATAATTGGTGTATGTGACTTTTTTGGTTGTGCTATATTTAATAGACCACATAGATCTGTTAGAAATTCTTCATTGTATACCTCACGTTGTTCCCAAATACTAAAGATTCGGAGAATTTTATTTTTCACTTTTTCATCTCTGAAAATGCATACAATTAATCAATTAGTTAAAATGTTTTTGAAAATTTAGTTACCTGACCATTGTTGTGGCTTTTTGTAAAGCTGTCGCCCAACTTTCAACGTATTCATAACGTTTTCTTTTGCTATATTGTATAACATCGTTTGCTAAGTAAAATAATACTAGACGATGTTCAACGCGTACTGCAAATAAAGTGCAACATATTAAATCGATTGAACAAAAGTATTTGATTGATTTTCAAAATTTTTATTGTGTGTTTGCATAAATTATGAAGGTATCAAATAACCGTTACTTTCGACATTTAATTTTAAAGTCAGATGGAAAGAACTTTTTCTATGGGAAATTTGTTACTAAAAAACAGTAGTTAAAATTCTGCCAATGATTATCGATAAAACACAAACATAGAAATTACTTATTTTTTTTATGGTTTTTTGTTAAAGTTAATATTTTAATTTTGTTTTATACAATCAACTTCCACCCCAACTTCCAACTTTGAACGAAGATGACCGAGGAACCCTGGAGAAAATGAAGAGTTTAAGCTTCTAAAATATGCTGCAATAAAGATTCATACAAGATCGATTCAATTAACATGTTCGTTTCGATCCGGTGCGTTTATACTCATTCCAACAATCACAAACGATCATCTGCTTTGACAGTACGAGTGTTTACTACTGAACGTTTGAAATCACTTGAAAGTTTTATATCCGTTGAAGATCACTGGCGTATACATACTATCCTCTTCAACATGAGTGAAGATAAATTTGAGACTGCACGTTAATTAAAAAAAAACTTGGAATAAACTACGAAAATGTAATAAAATTCGCTAAAAAGAACAAATATTTAAAGCATGACCTAAATTCGATTTAAAATTATAATCACCGCAATAAAATCGCGTAAGGTGTAAAAATAGGCAAAGACACAATTTTGGAAAAATTACAGCAAAAAATTGCAAAACTTTCAAGAAACAAAAGCTTTAAGAAATGAATAGAATAGATCCCACCCTTTGGTACAATTAAAATATTATAGAGCGCAATATTACCCCCGTTTCTTTACTCCCGTAATCGAAAATTAGACAAATTAGAGCGATTTTCTAATTTTACCTTTTAATAATTGAGTATAAATATTTTCGTTCAGAAATTGGATTTCAGCACCATTTAATTTTATGCACTTAACAACTAAAACATTTTTTCTCAACCTCTAAACACGGTTTCTATTAAGGCTATAATTAATATTAAACTTCAATACGTCAGGTAAACATAATAAAAAAAAAAAAAAAACGGTGAACATTTTCTATAACTAATAGCGTTAGGGATGGCATTGATGTAAAGTTGGAACAATATTAGTCCCAAAACTGAACGCCGTGGAACACAAGTTTTAACCTACAACAAGATGTAGCGTTAATCAAGAATGTATACAAATTGCATTCTGTCCGATAGATATGACATAATAAGTTCACATGCAAACTTAGAAAACTTAAGACTTAAATGTTTCCATAAGAATATGTATTTATGTAAACATTTAAATATGTGTGAAAAAATTTAAATTTCTTCTTGAGGATGGAGTGATCACAGTCTATAGAACTTAGTATGTATTTTATATTATTTAAATGGTCTATCGAAAGTGCATCAAATTACGCAAAGAAGTTATACAACCATTTACGGTGTAACATATTGCTAATAGTGTTACAGCGAAATTAAGTTGTCACTTGATGAGGGTAAATTTATTGATAGATGGAAATATGCGACGGTCACTCCCGTTTTTAAGGATGGGAAGAGAGACAATGTTAGATGCTACAGGCCTATATCTAAATTATCATGTGTTTCTAAAATTTTTGAACACATTATTCATAAGAAGATGTTTTTTGTTACTAAGAGCTGGATAACCCCTTATCAACATGGCTTCTTTGCTGGTAGGTCTACTGTAACGAATTTGGTTCTCTTTAATGAATTTTGTTTAGATGCCTTGGTGAATGGATATCAAGTTGAGGTGATTTACACTGATTTTTCGAAAGCGTTCGATAAGGTATCACACGCGGTGTTGGTATCTAAATTGAAGTTAATGGGATTTCCTACTAAAATCCTAGTTTGGATTAATTCCTATTTGTCCAATAGATTATGCTCAGTTACAATTGAAGGGTTTAGTTCTGTCACTTATTTGCAAACGTCAGGTGTACCTCAGGGTAGTATACTAGGCCCGTTGTTGTTTAACCTTTTCATAAACGATATTAGTAATTGTTTCGTTAAATCTAACCATCTTTTATATGCTGATGATTTAAAGTTTTATGGTAAACTAGTTTCTATACATGATGCGCAGATTATGCAAATGGAGCTCAATAAGTTAAGTGAATGGTGTCGTCTTAATGGTTTGTGTTTGAACATTAATAAATGTGTACATGTCTCTTTTCATAGGTCTCTTGCCCCTACTGCGGTGGAATTTTATATTGATGGAGTTATGTTGAATAAATCTAATTCTAAACTTGACCTAGGCGTATTGTTTGATAATTCCTTGTCGTTTGTTGCTCATGTGGAATACATAGTTCCCAAAGCCTATAAGATGCTGGGTTTTCTGAAAAGAACTTGTTCTGAGTTTGCTGACCCATACACTCTTAAGTATGTTTATACGTCGTTTGTTAGGTCTAAGTTGGAATATGCTTCTGTTATTTGGAGTCCTCACGTAGCTAATCTTATCACTCGTTTGGAGAGAATTCAACGTATTTTTGTTAAGTTTGCTACGCGCTCGCTATCTTATTTGTCTGCGGTTCCATATGAGTCAAAATGTTTATTTATTGGTTTGCGTACTTTGGAATCACGTAGAAAAGTTCAATCTGCCCTGCTGTACGACATTATCAATGGCTCTATTGATTGCCCAGATTTGCTTAACGCTATACGGTTCTATATTCCGCCGAGGAATCTAAGGTTAGCTAAGCTATTCGATGTTCCGTTTCGTCGTACTGATTATGCACGTAATGGTACCCTAACCCGCGCGTTTGGTCTTTTAAATGACTTAAATTTTAATTTGCAAAGAGACTCTAACTCATTTATCGAATTCAGCGCTGGTAAAATTGAGTTTAAATTGTTACTTTTTAGTGTATTAAAATAGTTTGGCTCAAATCGTCTTAATAAAAGAGTAATGTATATGCACACTTAAGTATTATTTTTATATTTACATCTACTGTGATTATGTTTGGTGTGATTTTATTTGTTCTTTCTTATTTATTTTATTTTATATTGATTTAAATTTTATTGCTAGATAACCATAATTTTATTTATTTATATTATATTATACATATTATATTATCTTAGTCTGTAAGGACTTTTTTGTCTATAGACTGAAATAAACAAACAAACAAATAGCAAATAGAAGTGGCTTCGAAAAACCTATGAATGACATCCTAACTGTATTATATGTAATCTTCCAAACATTTAAGCAAGTTTTTGAGAAACAGGAATAATCTTTAACATTGTATTTATGTGTTGGCTATAGGATTCCTCCTTTCTTTTTTTAACTTTTGAATTTTATTATTTTTTCTTGCTTTACTCATATGACTAGGGAGTCAAATCAAATCATAGAACTTATATTAAGTTTAATATATTTTAAGTAATATTTTTGTTTTTTATAGTAGCTTTGTAGCACATAGTGTTTTTTTATCCCTACAATGCAGGCTTTTTTGTATTGATATACATTTCAAAATAATTAAATAAATGTATTTTTTGTGTACACTTTTTTAAGCCTAATAATAAACAGTAGCAAACATTTTATTGTATCACAAACTCTCAATAATAATAAGTTCCTGCAGAATGTAATATTATTCTGCTGATAGTACAAACGGTCAAGTATTATTGAATGTGGCTAAATAAGATGCTTACGGATGAAACAAAAATTTGTGCATTGAAAAACATATGACACAATTTATTAAACAAAGTGCACCTTACTTACGATCATAATAGGATTTGGGATTTCTCATAATACAAACCGATTTTAAATTTCAAATGGCTTAACATTAACACGATATTCATCATAATACCAAATAAGTATGTAGTATGTATGTACAAACGTACAATAAAAAAAGTATTTCTTTTGAGAGATTTTCAAAAATATTTTTCATTAATAAAATAAACGGGAGAGACACCTAAAAGTTTTAATATTATAATTAAATTTACCTCTTTTAAATACGTTTAGCCAAGAAGATACTATTTTCTTATGATTAGCACGTTGCGCCAAACACCATGTTGACATTTGCTGTATACCTTCTTGTGTATCTTTCAAAGATTCCAGCCGGGTTTCAAACAAATCGACATCAAACTCTTCTGCTGTCTTAACAGACGCCATATCCTATATAAATCTTTATTTCACTTCGGATTATTGTTATTTTCTTAAAAATATTTAGAATTTTCTTTTAATTAAATGAGAAAAATTAACTTTTTCGGCAATAATATACATATGGAACACAGCAAAAATTATTGCAGCAGATAGGTAGAAAAAAATATTCTTTCACCGACATGAAACACTTGATATTTAATGATTTTTGTTAAAATCACTGCTAAATCACTTGTAGGATGTGCTAATGTTTAACTTAAGCATTTAAAATATCGATAAATTACTAAACTTTGTTAAAATATCCGCGCGTTTTTGTAATATTTGCACTTTTAATTTTTTTCTTCCTTTTGTGTTGTTTTTCTCAAACTATTTTTCATTTGACGTTTCCCATGGTGGAATAATAAGGTGCGCGTAAGAATACAACAATAAAAAACGACATGCATTTTGTTTGTGTAAAATTCAAAATTGTCAAAACAAAGCTGTATACAAAACAAAACAAAAGTTGTTTTGTATGTATTTATTGGTTATGCAAAAACAAAAAGCATAACGTAAACAAAAATATTCATGATGGCGGCCAAAAATGTAAACAACTTTTGACAAGACCGAATTAACTTACCATATTTTTGCAGATTATTTAACGGTCAAAACACAACCCTACAAAAAACCATATTCCTTCTTGCGCAGACCTGATTATTAGACCATGGACGTTTCCAAATAAAAATGTGAAAAGTAGATGCTACAGTGCTGCCACACCAACTGGAGTAATGGTGACATCTGTTGGTAAGTAGTAGCAGACAATATAATTAGAATAATATTCGTTCAGAACTTGCTACAAATAAAGCCAAAATAAAATGCATATCGTCACATGAAACGTAACACCATGTAAGTTGAACAAATTTAAAGGTCGGGGTTTTTATTAATTACTGTACGTTATATCTAACCCATTTTTCTATATATGTCTTCTACTAGTCTTCTACTGTTATGGTCGGCGAATTTACATATAATAAAAAGAAAGCAACAAAGCAACCAATTATTACTTATAATTGTTTATTTTCCTATAAAATTTAAAAAATGTTGTACCCAATTTCTCTATTTGTGATAATACTTATGGCGTTTTGTTTTCTGAAAAAAGTGTTGCATTTATGCTACATTCTTTAATTTTCGTGATCCATTCTAAAAAATATGTAACATATTTAAAAGCGATTTCGTTCCTTTCTAATTATGTTGCACCAATAAATGGCAAAATATGCAACATATTTTGCCCTCAACTATCAGGTCGGGGTGAGATACTGCCCATTTTTACAACTTTGTTTAGTATATTTTTATACAAGTAAGAACTTGTATTTTTGTCATTCTACTTACTTAAGCGAAAAAACTTATAATTAAAACGATAATTAATTAATTAATGTTAAGTAATGTTAAGCCTCAAATATTTTGTACCATTGTGGCAATAAAAAATGTACCACTTTTTAAAGGTAGGTGCAAACTGTAAAAAGTGTTTCACATTGAAAGGGCAACATTTTTGTTCAGAAAAGAAAACACCATTACATATTTATTTGACAAATAGTCCCATTTCCAAAAAAAGATTCCCTGAACTTAAAGCTTTCGGCCGTACGCATAGAAATCTTAATCTATGATATTTTTATAAGCCACTTCATATTCTATGATTCATTGTATTATCTATCTTTATACATATGTATTTATTAGAATGTTTACTTTAAGCAATAGGTTTTTTGATTTAATATATAAATACAATATAAGTATAATAGTATACAAATTAATATATAAATAGTATACAAATCTATCTTTATATTTGAAAAGCCCATACTTTGGTAGGTAGCAACGATTTTTCTCTTCACTGTGATATCGATATCCTACTTCTCTGGGCAAACATTCGATTGGTTGGACTTAAACGCCATCTGTGGTATTTCGAATAACGACTTTTCTTAATAATATTTTAAATGTAATGTTTGACATTGAGTCACAACAAATTTTGCTAGAATTGGCATATGCACACCCGCTATTAATGCGCCTTTATTTTACTCATGTGAATGTTAAATTGATTAATCAAATTAGATCTAGAATTAATTTAATGGCGAAACAGGCCTGAATGTAGGTAAATATCAGGAAATTATATTCTCTCTCAGATGTCGAATCACAATTTTCAACAGCTGAAAATTTTTCTCACGTGTTGTTTGAACTGCATACTTACATCTCAAACTCCATATAAAAAAAAAGACATGTGGCACTCGGGGACTGCCGCGGTAAAGCATTTTTTATCAACTTATGCAATTATATTATTACGTTTTGTTTAATAACTCCTTTGTTATTCTGGCAATACTGTATGTTAATGATATCAATATGATATCAAATGTTAATGTTAATCAATAGCATACTTTAAGGGTTAACATACATTGGGCGATTTAAATACTTAACAACACAAAAGACTTAAGAAACAAACTTAGTGCCAGTTTTTTTCGTTTCAAAAACAAATGACAGATTTTTCCAGGTTTTTTCGTTTCAAAAACATAAGACTTAAGAAACAAACGTTTAAAGAATTCTTGATTCGGTCGCCTCAAAGCCCGCAATAGCTTAAAAAAATATATTTATACGAGTATATACACTAGATATACACGGTGCGCTTCGCTACCCCCTCGTTATAAAATAAAATTCCTATTGTAAAAATTTAATGACGATCGGTCTAGTAGTTAAGACTATATTACGATTTTTAATTTTTCTAAAAAGGGGCGTGGTCCCACCCACTTTTCTCCTGGTACGTATTCCAAATTATGCCAATACCATATGTACCAAATATCATCGACGTAGGTCAAAAAATGTCCAAAATATGGCGATTTAAATTTTTGGGTTATATGGGCGGTGCCACGCCTCTTTGTCCAATCAAAACTTCATATAACCTATTATTCCTTCCAGAGTCACAGTAACATGCTGTGAAAATTTAAGAAAGATTGGTCCAAGGGTTTGGTTTTCTAAAAAGTGGCGTGGTTCCACCCACTTTTCTCCTGGTACGTATTCCAAATTATGCCAATACCATATGTACCAAATATCATCGACGTAGGTCAAAAAATGCCCAAAATATGGCGATTTAAATTTTTGGGCTATATGGGCGGTGCCACGCCTCTTTGTCCAATCAAAACTTCATATAACCTATTATTCCTTCCAGAGTCACAGTAACATGCTGTGAAAATTTCAGAAAGATCAGTCCAAGGGTTTGGTTTTTCTAAAAAGTGGCGTGGTTCCACCCACTTTTCTCCTGGTACGTATTCCAAATTATGCCAATACCATATGTACCAAATATCATCGACGTAGGTCAAAAAATGCCCAAAATATGGCGATTTAAATTTTTGGGCTCTATGGGCGGTGCCACGCCTCTTTGTCCAATCAAAACTTCATATAGCATATGTCACCCGCCTGAATATTCTGAAGATTCCCTGAAAATTTCATCAAAATCGGTCCTGTAGTTTCGGAGCCTATTCATTTCAAACAAACAAACAAACAAAAAATCAAACCTTTCCTCTTTATAATATTAGTATAGATACATATGTATTTGCCTATTTTTCCAAAAAATATTATTTGTTATGGGTTAGCTAATCTACATACATATGTATATGCATTTCGTTGGTAGAAATACCAACTCATCAGTACATCTTTACCATTCATGTTTAAAAACTTCCAAAACGCATCTTCTCATACAAGAATTCGCAAATAGTATTGGCGAATTACAAAAAGCACAACCAAAATAGATTTAAAAAACTTTAAAAACATTATAACTCTGTTTACTTTTCTTGTAAGCTTTATGCAGTTAGACAACCTTTGGTTGCCAATAAAAGTATTTATAAGGCAAAATGAAAAACAAACTTCTCTTTTACAAAATATAATATTTTATTCGAGCAAATAGTCAAAAAATAAATAAATTAATAATTTTTGAAAACATAAATTCTTGAGTATTTGCTCGAATGAAGTGTTATATTTTATATTTGCTTATTATTATTTTTTTTTTTTTTTATATGAGGTTTAACGTGTATACGATCCAAGTGAAATGACTACTGAGAATTAAAATCGTAACTAAAATAACCATGTCTGATTTCTCATTTGTATATCACAAACACGTGATTTCGTTTATTTTTCGTGCTCTAATATTCATATATTGGCGTAACGACATTTGCCTCCACCCAAAACGAATTCAATATTAATAATTCAAGCAATGAAAAATGGATTAAAACAAAGTTTCGGTTACTCAAACTCCGTGACATATCGTAAAGTTTTCGCTCAAAACTAATTTAAATTTTATCAAAATAATTTTATAAAACATAAATAATTACTATCACACAATGATATAAATTAAAAATTTTAATTGACGGGTTAAATTACTTATTAATAAAATGAAACAAAAGAAATATTGCGTTACGGTAATCAGTGTATAGTTTACACTAAAAATTTATTTTTGGATTTTTTGTTTTTTTCAAAATAAATAAATTTTAACATAATGAGAATTTTGTTATATGTTGTAGCTGCTGTTTTGCACAAGATTGACGATAACGAAAAAACAAAAATACAAGTCTTTTTCTATCTTAATACTATGTTTTATTTTCTTCTAAATAATTTATTTATGTATGTACTTATGTACATACTTAGTTTTTCTTTCTATTAATACAAATACACTATATACATATGTATATACGTGTGTATGCAGGAAACAGCTAATAATATACTTATGTACGTTTGTATGTAATTATATTACAATTTAGTATTTTTGATATTTAGTTTGATTAATTAAAATTTGTTTATAAATTTAATTACTGTGATTTATTACATAAATTTAGATTTTCAGTTTTGCTTTTTCTAGTTTGCCTTAAATATGTACTATACTTATGTGTGTATGTATGTATATATGTACATAAGTACATACATAAATAATTCACTGGGGATTGTCTGTCTATATTAGATACATAATATAATAAATAATTTTCTTTATACTAAATATACATACATAAATAAGTATAAAATAATATACTTAAACTATTAGACACACATTTAACAATAATAATAATAATAATAATAATAATAATAATAATAAAAACTAAAATAATTGTACATACAATGTCATACATACGTATGTACATACATACGTACCTATGTGATAAAACGTTGTTGCTGCCATTAATATTTTTTAATTTTTTTTTTTTTTAACTTAAAAAATCACACATTTATTGGTGTGGAACTTTTTGTGTTCCTCCAATGAACGCAACTTCTCATCGTACCATTTTATTAAGCGTTGATGATATGTATCACGTTCATATTGATATCTGGCCACATGATAGGCCCTGTGATACGTTGTTATGGGTAGAAATTCTTGATGTTGACGGCTTATATTAGCCGTTATATCTTTACACTATTTACAGTGTAGCATGTAGGTGGGTTCATTGGATTTGACGCGTAACTTTTGTTTGTAGTGATATTCTTTTAGATACGATTTCAGACGCGCCGGTAATTCTAATTCATTGATACCATCGTATGTGGTATTCGAGACAATTGTGGCACGACAAAGCTTCTGTAAAGAAAAACAATTTTTACGATGCAACGGTATGGTTAGCATCGGTTCAAAGAACATAACACAAGCTGGATCTTTGTAGTGCTCCAGCAGGCCGGTAACTGTTGGTGCGGTAAAAACACAGGGATCATGACAATCGAAACTATTGGAGAACACAAATAAAAAAAAAAAAAAAACAAAAACAAAAGTTAAAATTATAGCTTGTTGTTTAAACCATTCCAAAGTTGAATACTCACCTAAAACGATGATCACTCTGTTCGATACGAGCATGTAAGGAACGTCCATATTTACGAAATGTCACTGAAAAAAGAAATTCTTCTTGTGCCGAATCTCGCAGTAAAAATGTGCCTTCTGGTTTGCTTTCCAATAAACGTTCGGCTTCATAACGATCCATTTTTCCCCAATAAAAACTTGAATTAATTATATGTTCCAAGTCGGGCACCAAATAATGAACAAAATCAACTTGAGAGTGTACAATAGGACCACCAGGGCTAATTGAAGACGCAGCCGTTCTTGTGCTATTTGAAGGAACTTTAACCATTAAATCATTTGAAGAGGAAGATGTTGAGGGTGATTTATTTTGGGTTGTATTTCCCATCAACTTGTTTATGGTGAGATTGGGAGGGTTGAAGGTTTGGTTTGCGGTGGGTAATGGATGAAGAGCTGCATTTGAGGGATTAACAATAGCACATTGCACAACAACAAATTGTGATGGTGCTTGTGCTGCAAGGGGTATAATTACATCACTGACACTTGTACCAGTAGTGGAATTCCACAGCGATACTTGATTGCTTAGTGCGGGGGGCACAACAACACCAGCTGCTGTGTCTCCCACAGGAGGGTTCGTTCTATTTGTGTTCATATTAGTGGAATGCATGGAAATACGATGTTGTTGTTGTTCTTGCTTGTTTGTATTATTTAAAATTGGATTATTAATGGAATGTCTATCTTGTGATTTGGTACGTTTTTGTTCTTTCTGTTGTTTGTTGCCTTTATTTGATGATCTTGATAGAGAGGGATCTAAAAAGCGTCTGAATGCATCGCGACAACTACATTTACGACATCTACTTTTTGCTTTCGCACCCGTATTATTGTTGGAAGACATTGAACTTCCATTATTAGCTGCCAAAGATTTTGATTTACGTCGACAGCACACATTTGTCTCGTTATCTGGTTCTGAAATTAAAAATAAGTAAGAAAAATATAATAATATTTTAATTAATACTTGTTTCGAATTTTCGATGGTTTTTTTATTTATTTTGAAGAAAGTAACATCTGCTTTTCAATAATTGTTTATAATATACATACATATTTTATATTACAAACAATTTTATTAGTGTTATTTTTAATATTTATAGCATCCATCTCAAATGTGTTTCTGCTGAACTAAAATTAATAAAGACATTACATTTAACTGAGTGCTTTAGAGCCTAATTGCCTAAAATACTCGTACAGTTTTGATTTTGTATATGAGAAATAGAAACCTTATTTTTTCTTCTTAGAATGTAAGACCATTAGGTTTTATGTTAGGAAAGATTTGAAAAATTAAAAAAACATAGTTTTATATGGCTTTAGTCCCGAACGAAACAATAAAACCAAACAAATGTTCGTACTTAATTATTTATTTTACAAAGAAACGGGTCTTTTTTTAGTATTCAACAAGATAAGAGTTCTAAGTCACTGCTTTTGTATTAACATCAACCGTATTACTAAAGACATTTGCGCTTTAAAAAAAAAATTGATTTCAAGTTCATGTACAGGAACTCTAAATTGGCTTAGCAGATTTTGAGGTTATGGCCGGAAAATTAATAAAATTTGTAAGCAAGTGCAATTAATTGATTGATATCCTAATAAGTTTGAAAACATACTATATTTTCAAAAAACTGAGTGCTTTTCATACAAAATTTACACCTCAAATCACTCGTTCGGCTTGTATAAACCGCACCTATAAGTAAAAAAATTTCGTTGAAAATGACAGAAATAGTGGAATTTTGTTCTATGTACTTATGTATGTAGAATCTACATTATAGATCAGTATATTGCATATTTTTTGCAATCATGCCATAACTCACAAAAACGAGTTTCAAAGAATCCCAGTTTTGAGCTTTCAATTTAATACCCTTTTTAGTATTTAACTCCTTTACTTATCGGTACTCGTTTAAATACTTTTTTGAAAACGAACATTTACCTCTTTATTTATGTCTGGTTAATTTTATTCAGAAATTCATGTTTTTGTTATTGACAACCTCAAAAAGAAGCGCAGCTTTAAGTACCCAAATACTTTACACTTTTACAACTCCAAAGAATTAAAATAAAATTTATTTTTGAAATTACTACGAACTGCTTATAATTTTTAATATTTCTTGATATTTATACAGGTTAAAGTTCGGTAATTTAATAATCAGAGAAATATTAGAAAGACATTGTTAACATATTTTAAGCAACAAAGGAAAAATTTAATATCTAAACATCCCTTTAGATTTCAACTACACGACTGAATAGAACAAAAGTTGTTGTCTGTAGAAGCCACTAAACCTCGTCAGTATTCTTGTGTAAATGCTTTCACTACTTGTTAGGTAGCTCTGTTGAACGTGATTACATATCCCATTTATACACATTTCGAATGCAAATGGAATACGAGACTTTCCACTACTAAATTGATGTTAGCTAGTGACTTTTAATATCAACAAATATGTATCATAGTAAGCAGTTCGTATTAATTACAAAAATTACAATTAATATACATACATACATGTATACAAAATAAGCAAGGGCCCGTGCTAATTATATGCCCAAACCAACATTAATCAAAAATATACTTAAGTTTAAAAATCAAACCAAAAAAGTTTGTCTTGTAGGATATAATGCATTGGCAACAATGTAATGTTTAATATGTTATGAAAAATAAAAAAAAGTCACCGATAAACAACGTTTGTTCTATTCAGCCGAGTAGTTGAAATCTAGAGGCACGTTTAAATATTAAATTTTTCCTTTGTTGCTTTGTAATATGTTAAAAGTGTCTTTCTAATACATATTTCTCTGATTATTAAATTTACAAACTTCAACCTGTATAAATATCAATAAAATTTATTTTATTTTTTTAATAAAAAAAAAACTTGTTCTAAAAACAAGTTTAATTTAACCCATTTACGACCGCTGCGCCAATTTAGGAGCACTTGATGACGGAGGACATAGAAAAAATCTGTTGACTTTATTCAAAATATTTTGAGGTCATTGATTAGCTAAAAGTACAAACATTACTCGTAATAAAAAAAATGTATTGCATTACATAATTTTGAGGAAAAACTTGTTAAATTTTTCCTATAAAACCCACTGCGGAGGTCGGTATGGTTTTTTTATTATAATTTTCTATACAAAATGTATATCCTCATTATTACTTATTTTTTTATAAATTCAGTAAATAACAAAACATATAAAAAGCTTTTAGATGGAATAAAAAAAATTTTGATGATTTTACACCACTTGAAATAATTGTATGCCAATTTTGGCACAACGGCCACAAGTGTGCCAAATATGTATTGGGATGCTGTGCAAAAAAAAAAAAAAATAAAAATGAGTTAAAAAAAATATTTAGTGCAAGTAAATGTCTGACTTCTGTTCAAGTATTTGAAAAAGTTCTTACGAAGAAGTCCTGGCCATGATTGCCAACTCCAGTCAGGCGTATACCAGTCAAAACAATCGATATAAAGTCACTCCCACTCATCATTCGGTTACAAAAAGCAAGTTGTGAGAAGTTTCGCTTTGCTATCTATTATTGCTTTATTATATAGTTTGATAAGTCAAGTGATAAAAGTAATGAGACATGGTCTACCAAAGTTGTGAAAATATTGCTCATAAATTAGACACTAATCCTGCAAATCCCAAATATTTTTTACAACTTTTTTACTAGCGATGACTTTTTTCGGGACTTACGCAACTTCCACGACAATCATATAAAGAAATTATAATTATTATTATTATAGGTTAGATCATAAGCGCCGCGACCCTAGGATTTTTTGTGCAATTAATTATTATTTAGAAGATATGTCGCTAAATTTATCTTCCACAGTTGTCAAAAGAATAATCTCCTCGGCCATTGTCCTCAAGTATGCAACGCTTATGACTACGAGTATATGGCATTGAGAACATTAAAAAAAATGCAAAACAAATATTTGCATTCACAAAGGATATTTGGCAAATTTTCATATGTAAGTGGCCAAAAAATAATAAAAACTTTTGGGTACTCGAACATACTTAATAAAATAAAAAACAAGCGCAAAAATATTTTTTTTTCTAAAAATTCTTTGAATTTCTGCGTTTTATTTAAAATATTAGCTGCTTTTTAGCAACTTTTTAACGTTGTTTTGGGGACATGAAATGTGGTTTTTTGTGTTCCAGTAATTTTTGTTTGATTAATCGTGAGTATTTTAAACATAATTGTGTGATGCTTAATTGTGATTTGTTGGATTGAAATGTACGCTTTTCACTTTTGTAATTTTTGCAACAAATACAATTTTATAAATTTTTGAAAATACAATAATATGCTTACCTTCGCTTATGGATAGCATTTGCGTGTTATTGCAATTGTTGCTACTTGTTTCAGTTTGCTGATGATGATCTTCTAAAACTTCACAGTATTCAACAATTTCACCAATATTTTGTTCAACAATTTCATCATTAAATTGTAAAAAATTTAAACGTTCCGGACGTTCGTTCATTCTTGTCATTGATGTAATGCTGCTGTTGCAGTTACCAGTTGCAGCACCGCTATTTGCATTTAAATAATAATTATTTTTATTTAAAGAACTGCCAGCAGTTCTATATAATGTAACAGATGATGGCGATGATGGAGTTGTTATTGTTTTTGTTGTTGCTGTACTAGTATTGGAATTTGACATAGAATTACAATTACTACTACTACTACTACTACTGCTACCCGCCGCCTTTACTGTTGTTGATAATTCTGTTGAATTGAGATTACAATCAGCTGGTAGAGTTTCTAAGGAAGTGTCCTGTTGCAATTGTTGTTGTTGTTGCAGATGTTGTTTTACCAACATATATACATTTGTATGTATGTACATATGTATGTAAATAGACATCTTCGATACAAAAATAAAAATTATTGTATCTTTATTTAATATTCATACTTATGTATCTGCATACAAAAGTACGTTCATTCATAAATACATTTATCGATTTCATTCACTTCAGTAACATAAATTTTTGATTAGAACAATTAAAATTAAATTTTAAATTTTATTTTCTAACAAAAAAAAACCGGAATGAAAAATAAGAACTATACGCTTGACCTATTTTTTTTACATTCGTTTTTCGATTTACGTAATTTATAAAAAAAATTTCCAAAAATTACTACTTGTTCCTTAAAACGGCGACATTTATTTTTAAAAGTATAGGTATCTTACCTTATATTTTTTCTGGGTTGGCAAATAGAAATTAATGGGAAAAGTTACACAACTTACGAAAATAGAAAAAACGTTTGTTCTATTCAGCCGAGTAGTTGAAATCTAGAGGCACGTTTAAATATTAAATTTTTCCTTTGTTGCTTTGTAATATGTTAAAAGTGTCTTTCTAATACATATTTCTCTGATTATTAAATTTACAAACTTCAACCTGTATAAATATCAATAAAATTTATTTTATTTTTTTAATAAAAAAAAAACTTGTTCTAAAAACAAGTTTAATTTAACCCATTTACGACCGCTGCGCCAATTTAGGAGCACTTGATGACGGAGGACATAGAAAAAATCTGTTGACTTTATTCAAAATATTTTGAGGTCATTGATTAGCTAAAAGTACAAACATTACTCGTAATAAAAAAAATGTATTGCATTACATAATTTTGAGGAAAAACTTGTTAAATTTTTCCTATAAAACCCACTGCGGAGGTCGGTATGGTTTTTTTATTATAATTTTCTATACAAAATGTATATCCTCATTATTACTTATTTTTTTATAAATTCAGTAAATAACAAAACATATAAAAAGCTTTTAGATGGAATAAAAAAAATTTTGATGATTTTACACCACTTGAAATAATTGTATGCCAATTTTGGCACAACGGCCACAAGTGTGCCAAATATGTATTGGGATGCTGTGCAAAAAAAAAAAAAAATAAAAATGAGTTAAAAAAAATATTTAGTGCAAGTAAATGTCTGACTTCTGTTCAAGTATTTGAAAAAGTTCTTACGAAGAAGTCCTGGCCATGATTGCCAACTCCAGTCAGGCGTATACCAGTCAAAACAATCGATATAAAGTCACTCCCACTCATCATTCGGTTACAAAAAGCAAGTTGTGAGAAGTTTCGCTTTGCTATCTATTATTGCTTTATTATATAGTTTGATAAGTCAAGTGATAAAAGTAATGAGACATGGTCTACCAAAGTTGTGAAAATATTGCTCATAAATTAGACACTAATCCTGCAAATCCCAAATATTTTTTACAACTTTTTTACTAGCGATGACTTTTTTCGGGACTTACGCAACTTCCACGACAATCATATAAAGAAATTATAATTATTATTATTATAGGTTAGATCATAAGCGCCGCGACCCTAGGATTTTTTGTGCAATTAATTATTATTTAGAAGATATGTCGCTAAATTTATCTTCCACAGTTGTCAAAAGAATAATCTCCTCGGCCATTGTCCTCAAGTATGCAACGCTTATGACTACGAGTATATGGCATTGAGAACATTAAAAAAAATGCAAAACAAATATTTGCATTCACAAAGGATATTTGGCAAATTTTCATATGTAAGTGGCCAAAAAATAATAAAAACTTTTGGGTACTCGAACATACTTAATAAAATAAAAAACAAGCGCAAAAATATTTTTTTTTCTAAAAATTCTTTGAATTTCTGCGTTTTATTTAAAATATTAGCTGCTTTTTAGCAACTTTTTAACGTTGTTTTGGGGACATGAAATGTGGTTTTTTGTGTTCCAGTAATTTTTGTTTGATTAATCGTGAGTATTTTAAACATAATTGTGTGATGCTTAATTGTGATTTGTTGGATTGAAATGTACGCTTTTCACTTTTGTAATTTTTGCAACAAATACAATTTTATAAATTTTTGAAAATACAATAATATGCTTACCTTCGCTTATGGATAGCATTTGCGTGTTATTGCAATTGTTGCTACTTGTTTCAGTTTGCTGATGATGATCTTCTAAAACTTCACAGTATTCAACAATTTCACCAATATTTTGTTCAACAATTTCATCATTAAATTGTAAAAAATTTAAACGTTCCGGACGTTCGTTCATTCTTGTCATTGATGTAATGCTGCTGTTGCAGTTACCAGTTGCAGCACCGCTATTTGCATTTAAATAATAATTATTTTTATTTAAAGAACTGCCAGCAGTTCTATATAATGTAACAGATGATGGCGATGATGGAGTTGTTATTGTTTTTGTTGTTGCTGTACTAGTATTGGAATTTGACATAGAATTACAATTACTACTACTACTACTACTACTGCTACCCGCCGCCTTTACTGTTGTTGATAATTCTGTTGAATTGAGATTACAATCAGCTGGTAGAGTTTCTAAGGAAGTGTCCTGTTGCAATTGTTGTTGTTGTTGCAGATGTTGAGATAATAATGATGATGATGAAGAAGTTGATGTTTCATTTCCGTTTTCCATTTTAGCCAATTGAATTTTAATGATTATCTGCCGACCACACGATAAATTATTAACTGATGTTAAACTACTACTAATACTATTATGTGTGTTATATTTTTGTTGTTGCGGTTTTAAAATGCCAGCTGTTGTTATACTATCGGTTGCACTGCCACTATAAATAGTAGGACTTTCTTGTATTTGTAAATTAATTGTATGTCCCAAAAATTCTTGTTGATGGCTGTTAGGTATTGGTATAATGTTTGTTGCTGTTGTAGAAGTTGCAGTATTGAATACTTTTTCATTTGTTGAAGTAGTTTTAGCAGCAATATTATTTGCAGCAGTTTTACTAAAACGAACACCCATCTGAATTTATAGCTAAACACCTTTTCAAACAAAATTGTAGGGCGGCTTTCCCATTGGTATTTGATTTTTCTATTGGCTTTAGAAAACACTATTTTATATACAATTAAGTTATAATATTATTAAATGTATGCTGAAAAGAAAGAAGGAAAAGAATTGATGAAATTTGGTATTTTATTTAATAAAAAAAAAGTTCTACTGGTGTAAAACCTAAACGTATTAAACTTTTTTTTAAATTTTAAATTGTTGGTATTCAACAAAACAAAAATTGATATTTCAGAAACTAAAACCATATTCAAAATATATTTTTGTGTATTCTATTCCTAATTGAAGTTTATTAAAAATGGTCGGTGTGCTAAGCCAATAATGAGCTGACAATATTTACTTTAAAACTTAACCATTTAGTGGTTCTAATGATTTTAATAATATTTTTTTATTTGGAATCAAATTGCCGGAATTGTTTTTATCAGATAACATTATTAATTAATAAAGAACAAAAATATGAGTTTTTTTTTCAAAATAAAGGAATATGATAATTTAAAAAAATTTTTATATTTTTAATGAGAAAGGATAACGGATATGATACAACGATGGTGATAATGTTGCTTTAGGAAATAATACTTTTTTTAACAACTAACTATGTCAAATAGGAAATAGAACTGATAAAAAATATCGCATATTTTTTCTTACAACAGTCATAATAGATAATAAAAATCCTGTAAGAATTTAAAGCGCCTAAGTATTAAGGATAACAATATATGTACATATATTGTAAATTCAAAATTAACTTTACTGTTGTTTGTTTCTCTTGTAAACTAATGAAAATGAAAAGTTGGGGCCTTTCTATATTAAGGTAACGATATGTATATATGTATGTATCATGGTGTGTAAGAATTTATGCCTGTGTAAGTTAGCAAAATTAATATAATGAAATTCAGATGAAATATTTTTTATTCGACTTTTATAAAAAAAATTCGTGAAAAATTGAAGCCACATTTTTTCTATTTTCGTAAGTTGTGTAACTTTTCCCATTAATTTCTATTTGCCAACCCAGAAAAAATATAAGGTAAGATACCTATACTTTTAAAAATAAATGTCGCCGTTTTAAGGAACAAGTAGTAATTTTTGGAAATTTTTTTTATAAATTACGTAAATCGAAAAACGAATGTAAAAAAAATAGGTCAAGCGTATAGTTCTTATTTTTCATTCCGGTTTTTTTTTGTTAGAAAATAAAATTTAAAATTTAATTTTAATTGTTCTAATCAAAAATTTATGTTACTGAAGTGAATGAAATCGATAAATGTATTTATGAATGAACGTACTTTTGTATGCAGATACATAAGTATGAATATTAAATAAAGATACAATAATTTTTATTTTTGTATCGAAGATGTCTATTTACATACATATGTACATACATACAAATGTATATATGTTGGTAAAAAGTTTAGCTGCTATTTTTGACTATTCTTTAACACTTCGTTATTTCCCCTAATTTCGATTGAATCAAAAATGCTGTTTTACTATGAAATCATCTACATATGTACATACATATATAAATGCAATTATGTATAATGGCTCTATTTCCTTTTATCCGAATTCTACTACTCACTCATCATAAATTAAATAAGTGAGAAATAAAACAAGAAATTAATTTGAAAATTGAATCCTTTTGTTTTGATACTCTACAAAACAAAACCAAAAAAGGCAGCACAAAGGCCAATGATGATTGCATGCACAAGCAAGCAAATTCAAAGAAAGGCAAACAAAGAAAAAAAAACAAATAATGTTCTTGGATTTTTAATAATATAGATAGAATGGAGGGTATTACATAATTTCTACGAAAATTAATTTAACAAATCAACGCATACATACAAGTAAATCATCGAGAAAAATAAAATACTTATTAATTCTATACAAAAGGATAAAATATGACTGTACCATTCACTTAAGAGTTTTGTATGGATGTTCTTATCCAGTGAACATTTTTATTTAAATCATATGACAGTTTTATTAGAGTTTTAATAAAAAAATTAAGTTATATCACTGATTAAATGTAAAGGTACATTTAGTAAAATCGTCTGTAGCTGTAGACAAATCGTAACGTAAAACCTTTGAGGCATAGTTAGTTTAAACGTACATATGTACATATATTTAATATGAAACGTGTCAGCTGTTAGTGATTTTTTTAGATGTTTGATACATAAAAATCTATTTTCTGTAGATTCCTACGTTGCAAAAGTTGCCACTACATTTTTTATAACCACTAACATGTTTTATGTATGCGACGGATTTTATCAGCTGATCCGCACCATCACGATACGATTTTACTAATTCTAAGGTAGACAAAGTAAATTTTGTTTTATATGAGAAATCTACTCAAAATCTACTAGATTTCGATCAAATGTAAACGTACTGTTAGTTGCTTTTGTACCCCAATATCTATGTTTCAATAAAATAAAAAAAAAGACATGTGGCACTCGGGGACTGCCACGGTAAAGTTATTGCATAGCATTTTTTATCAACTTATGTAATTATATTATTACGTTTTGTTTAATAACTCCTTTGTTATTCTGGCAATACTGTATGTTAATGAAATCAAAATCAATAGCATACTTTAGGGGTTAACATACATTGGGCGGGCGATTTAAATACTTAAAAAAACAAAAGACTTAAGAAACAAGCTTAGTGTCAGGTTTTTTCGTTTCAAAAACAAAAGACTTAAGAAACAAACGTTTCAAAATTTCTTGATTCGGTCGCCTCAAAGCCCGCGATAGAAGCTATGCAATAGCTTAAAAAAGTTTTCATTAGGTTTTTCGTACAACGTTTTAACATTATTTTAATGCCGAAATTTCACAAAATTTAAAAGTTTCAAGTCTAATGTTTTACCAACTTTTCCAACATGGTGCAAAAATATCGAAAATTCTTTCAGAAATCTTTCAAAAAAAATTCCTTTAGAGTTCATAAAGAGTTTACTATAACGTATTTACCTGACACAGAAAAAAATGCTCGCTGGTTAGTTACATAAGCATGATTGTATGAATTATGTAGTTTAATCAATGTGTGTTCGTATACACCCTATAGAAAGTCAGAGGCCAAGTGTCTCCAAGACACCACATTTGTCGACTAATCTGTTGACTTCTTGGTGACTGACAGTGTCAACGAAACATCTACAGTTTTTATTTTCCTTTAATGGGTAGACTTATATTATAGAAACCCCTGTTAACTACTTAGTCAACATTCTGAATGTAACTAGCAGATTCACAAAGCCAAGCACATGCTAAATGTCTACAGTTCAAAGCATTGTATCAATACAATTTCACTAACAAGATTTCCTACAGGTTATGTATCTTGGCAATTTCAAATATGGTGAAATTGTTATAACTCGTTTTGGATTTAGTGCTGCATAAATCAATGCACAAATATACATAACATGATAAATCAATAGGTCTGTCTTTATGCACATTCATACATACATATGTATACGTACATACGTATTTTTATATCATCTTCATCATGATCATTAATTCCCAACTATGTATCTATATAAGTAATTCCTACAGAAAGTGCTAATCACTTTTTAAGTCTTGTTTAAACCAAATTCATTCATGAATTTTCCATTTAAAAAAATTTTTTTAAATTAGTTTTCATTGATAATTATTACCTGTGGCAAAAAGGAATAACAAGACAAGCTAATTTTAAGTTATATCACCATCATATTATCCATATTCACAAGTACATACATATGTATAAGTATGAATATTGAACGATTTTTAACAAAGTACCGCCAGAATTACTTGCTGCTCTTTTCTTTTTCTAACTAATAATCTAAATAACACAAAAAGCTTATTATACTCTCATCATAATTTATCATAGATCAGGGGAAATTATAGAGAACAGGTAAAGCGTTTAATTCACTCCCATCGTCACTATATGAAATATGGGCTAACATATTATGTTCATATACATATACATACATATGTACATACATATATAGCAGGCGCGGATCCAGCTTTATCGTGGGAACTTTTTAGAATTTTATATAAAATAAACCTAAAATTGTGTTATTTTAAATATATGTATATAGAAACTATGCGACTGCCAAATTGAAAATTTTACAAAAAATATTTTTGTTAGTAAAAAGAAGTTGTCTATTTATTTTTTGTAAATTTTAACAGTGTTATTCATAAAAACTTCTTATTGTAGAGATAATGTACACATTAGTTAATAATCAGTTTTTGTGTTATTACTCGGTAATAATAAACATTATTCACAAACGTTTAATAAAGCCAAATTAACTATTGTGTGATTTTTTCAGTTTTGTGATTCTGTGTTAGCAACATTGTTTCATTTCAATTGTCAAGTTATGATTAGTGTTGTGTACAATAACATACTCGATAAGCAAGTAGTCTCTAATGGTTTGAAAATGTGAAAATAATGTCATATAAATTTTATTTAAACAAGTTAGAGTAATAGAGTATTGCTTATAATATTTCAAAAAATATTAAAATTTTTTAATATGTGTTGTATTGATATTGCTAGCAATGTGTTTTCATAAGTTATTACAAAAGTATTCAAATACCGAGTTCGTTACAATTGATTACACACCACTAATTTGTTTGCTTTATTTATTTGGAAATATTTTTAATCTTGTTGTGGTGGAAATGTGACAAATTATGCACAAAATCATGAAAAAAAGATGTATTACATTAATATTACAAAGAGCAGGTAGAATTTACGCATGTGAACAATGGATATAAGTACATACAGACACATTTGTGTACATAGATACGTAAACATACATACATATGTATGTATGTATGTACATATTCACATACATTCATATTTATGTATTTCTTCTTGAATTTTCTTACTTTACGTACATACATACTTATGTATGTAAACATTGCAGAAGGACTGGAAGAATCGGGAGAGTTGAAATACATTATCTGCAAAATATTTAATTTAATAAAAAAATTATAGTTTTATGTATATATATTTTGTATAATACTAACGAATGTCGAAATTATATTTATTACAATCATTACTTTATTCGAATATTTTTCTTATTTTTCATACTTTTTGAAGTAAAAAGTAATTTTTTTACTTTAAAAAATGCAAAAGTCAACTTATTAAACGGCTAAAGTAGCGTGATGCCTACAATAAAATTTTTGAGTTTATTAGCGTGTAATAACCGCGTCATAGTGCTATTAACCGTTTGTGAATACTACTTTAGCGCATTTTGCTTATTAGCCTCTAATAAAACGTTTGTGAATAACACTGTAACGGCCGTATTCATAAAAAAATATTATTGTAGGTTTATAGAGTACAATAGCTATCGTAGACTTTTCGTTTTATTAATGATTAATAAAAATTGGTATTCATAAAGGAACAATATCAGTTTTATAGCTGTTGAACGATTGTAGCGACTTTATGTGAATGTATGGCAGCTCTCTTTTTATGTGGTTGTCATTTAGTTCTTAGTGATGCTTTAAACCACTGTTTGCTAAACCCGATAATCAAGTAGATATCAGGTTTTCTATAAATTATTTAAAAAATTTAATGAAAAATATATGTTTGCAAAATAAGAAACATAAAAAATGAGTTTGCGAACAATTTTAAATGAAAATCAATAAAGAAACTGTTACCATTTATCAATTTTTGTGATATACGGTAGCAAAGGTAACCGAATAATGAGTTTGTTTACCTTTAATTTACATCACTGCTATAATTCGTCAGAATTTTATTTTATTTCTTTGATTTGTGCTTCAAGTAAACGTACATATGTATTTATAATTTGTGTAATTAAAATGGATGCAACTAATAACAAACAAGAAGTTTCAGAAAATGAAATGGAAAACATGGTAAATATTATTAATACATGCTACATATCTACACACTTATATACATACATATATGTATGTATGTATGTCACCATATTTTATATTTACTTGAATATAATGCAAAATGTCACTTTATTTTTGGTTTAAAGAAGGGCAAATCCAACAATAAATTTTTTGACTTTACTGATAGTTTACTAAAGGTTTAATAAAATTTTTTCGTTTATGAATACAACTTTAACAATTTTGGCTGATAAACCGCCAATAAATCTGAAATAAATTTTTATGAATACGGCTGTAAGTCTTTAAAATAATGTTATTTCAGTATGGTTGACAACACTGTTTATGACACACCTTTATGAGAGTTTTAGCCCCCCGACCAGACGAGCAATTTCATGTGTCTTAATACAAGCAATAACGTCGGCAGAATTAAGACGTCAAATTGCCAGTGTTAATTTATGTATCTGTGGTAGGGAAATCGTAGATATCTTAGAACACAAATATGAAAATTTTACTGAAGAAGGTTGTATATTATTTGTATTGTAAATTTTAATTACGGGCTTAATTGTAACAAAAAATTTCAGCATTAACAATAGTATGAATGTTTATTTTAAAAATGATTCACTTTTTTGTGGTTTTCATTTATTTATACATTTGTGTTTTAATATTTTTATTCTATTTGCCCAAAAAAACAATTTTCATAGAAATCACAATTGAATTTGACAGCATGTGTTAAAACATTATTGCTCAGCAATGTGTTTTAACATCTGTTGCTGAATATGTATTCAAACACATATTCGTGCGGTGTACACGTTAATATTTAGTGTTGGCAACAGAATTTGAAGGTTGCCACGGCAATAATTGCCCAACTTATTGCTTGTGTGGTCGGCCTGTATAAATTTAGAGTTGACGGCAACATTATTTACGTATAAGCAGTGAATGAAGTCTTAATTCTGATACATGTAATATTCAGGAAGATATATTATACTGCAAAAAAAAAAAATAAACACCGGTTGAAAATACCATATATTTGAAATCCAATTACACTAATACCTCGATTTACATCGTCTCGCTTTATGACGTCTCGATTTTCGTCTTTATATTTTTTGTTCCTTTCAAAAGTGATTTGCGTCGTCTAAACATATGCACATACGAAGGCGGGTCACTAAATCTGTGACTTTTTGAATTTCCCACATCTTTATTGAAATGGCAACACTGCACCTGTCAACAGGCAACAGTCATTTACAGGCCGTCCACACCAGCAATAAGTTTGGCAATTATAGCAGATTATTGCGATTATTGGATAGCAGACTATTGCGCGATTTGAGAAGAAAATGGAAAAACATGAATTTTTATTTTTGGCGGAAAAAATCATCACTCAAACCAAGGTTAAGCTGATAAATATTATGTGGACTCTGCACCACTGATGGAAAATTCAGTACTTTTGTACTATTTTCAGTACTTTTTCACAACAAAAATACCACAGTACCCCCCCCCCCACGTCATATTTAGTTTTTTATCACCATAGAAATTTCAATTATACCTCTGTATTATCAATTTCATTATTATTTACCATTTTTCAATCAAAATCTCAACATGCCAAATAGTTATTATAAAAAAAAATACTTATTTACAATAACTTTTGTAGCAAAAAATAAAACAATTCTGGGAAAATTTAATCAAATTTTACTTTGTTTATTGTCTTCATTAAACAATTCTGGGAAAGTTTTCCAATTAAAAAAAAATATTTTAATGAATTTTTATGGAAGATAAAAACTTCTAGCATAAAAAAAAAATATATTACACATATGTATGTACATATCTACACACATACAATATATGTATATGAAAACATCGTATATTTTTTTGGAAGATTCAACACAAAAAATACACAATTTAATGATGATTTTTCAAAAATTGCATTCACTTTAAGTGTGTGAAAACTATGAGAAAATCAACTCTTAAATATTCAGTCCTGTGCCGTATTCCCCTGAAAATTTAAATGGCATTTTTACCACAAAAATATTTTATAAAAATAGCATCAAAATTTAACAGAACCGATTACACGATTTTAAGTTATATATTAGGGAAAAAAGGGGGAAAAACAAGATTCAATTAGAAAAACTGTAAACAAATCCATGGACCATGATTGATCGAATCACGAATTTTGTAGTATTAATTTTAAATATTTTTTATACATATAAAAAATATGAAAAAAAAAAAACAATTTCATATATACAAACTTAAATAAAACTCCCGTTTCCTAAGCAATTGATAAAGTTAACCCTAATCAAGTCAGGGAAAACTTGCAACAAATCCAGCGAAAATGTGCCTCAGAGGCACATACATACTTAAAAAAAATTGCCATATTCTGCACAATTATGACAATTAATTTCGATGCCTCCATGTATAAGTAGTCACTTGAAAATTTGTCTAGTTAATTTAATATTTTCAAAAAGTTTCTTTAGGACGCATGTTCATAAATAGTATGTTTTTTAACCGACTTCAAAAGTTATCTATTCGGAAGTTTTTTTTTATGTTTGAACCCTTATAACTCTATAAGGGTTTTGTAAGGGTTTGCTTTTAGTTTGATCGGAATTTGTTACTTTTTTTTAATCGGGGCAAGTTGTCCCCCGTAATACATATTATTTGTCGCATAACTCTGATATTTATTAAGAAGAGATTTTCAAAATTCGTTTTTTTGTTTGAAAGGTTTTGCTTGCATTTTACTCGGATAATAAATAAATACTAATTATCGAATAATGCTTTCGTAATTCTTTCTTTGTTTGAAGTAGTGATCTCCAACTTGGCTTCATATATTTTAATAACATCGAGAAAAGGTGTTACTATTTATTGCGGTTTGGTCACATAATATGTTTTTTTTTCGCAGCGGCAAGTTGACCCCTAAAACATTGGTAGCATAGGAATGTATGAGTCCCCCTGAAATATTGATTAATAAATAAATCCGCTATTTATGGTAATTTTTATTTTATTTTTCAAAGTACTTTACCCTTTCGTGGAAATAAACTAAAAATTAATTATATCGGGTTTTAAGCTTTTGCATAGTTGCGTTAATTTTAAATTAAAGTCGATTTATTTTTGGGCATAATACTGTAGATCGGGAAATGGTAGAAAACACGTGCACTTTTAACCAAAATTTCATAAGTTACCCGCCGGCTGCACCGTTTAGTACAAAGAAAAAAAATACGATTCAAGTGTTATTATATATATTTTTTTTTAATTAACAATCATTTGATTTTTTTATTGAATACGATTATTTTTCACTTTAATTTTAAAACGTTTGCAAAATTTTTTTTGCTATTGCAGCATACATTTTATTTTAGTTGTAACAAAAACTTCCAACTGTTATTTAATTAAATTTTATTTAAAAACCCCATTCACAAACATTGCTTAAAATCTTAACTTCTTGTTTTTTTTTTAAGTTTGCATGCATGTCTATATGATTTTTTTAATTAAAATTCTTAGGTGGTTGCAATATGTAGTTCCGTACCATACAGCTGTTTATTATTAAAGCCATATAACAACCGCTGTTGTTGTATTTATGTACGTATAAACCGGATTAGGTAGGGTCGTCTTCCTTTTTGACACTTAAGCAACTGAATTTCTTTATACAACAAATGCACGCATGCATGCATTTACACATACCTATGCACTCCTTTTTGGTTAACTTTAATATCTTAATAAAGTTATTAAATAAAATTTCTTTTTCTTTGGACAATAAAATACACAAAAAAAAAAAACATTTAATCAAGTTAAATCGACAGTAGTATAAACCCTTAGAAGATTTTCATTTAAATGAGTGGCAAATCCATTAAAACGTGCAATTTATAATAAATTATAGAAACGTTATTTATAAACTCAAAACGACGGAAGTTGAAACCAAATAAGTTTTTATTTTTTTTTTCATTTTATTATATTATAAAATATTCATAACAACACATTTTCATTAAATTTTCATGATTTCAATAAAAAAAAAACATTTACGGCACGGCACGTCCACAAGTAGAAAATATACGTTTTAAGAAAGTTAATGAATGAAAATCGACACGATTCTTTCAAGTTTTTTTTTACACACCTTTTTTTAAGTTGATTTATTTTTATTGTTATTATTTCAATCAATACTATGATTTTTTTTTTGCTTTCTCGTATAAAATAAAAGAATTTAGAAAATAAACACCGTTATTTGGTTGATTATTGTTGAACAACCAAAATTGGAATGAAATGAATGAATATTCATTTGCAACTTTTTAGTCGACACATCACCTCGGCACGATAATAAATTTGAAAATATTATCAAAACAACAACAACAATCACGGCCACGATAAAAAATTATGACGAAGACAATGAATGACGACGATAACAATACGAAACAGACGGGGTTGTGAAATAAATAATCGTTTATGAATAGTATGTACCAACAAAAAGAAGAAGAAAAAAATATCATTAATTTTTATCCATCAAAAACGCATGTTTGATCTCAAATGCGGACATATCTTTTATATCGATTGGTTTCGCAAATGTTGCTTCCTTCTGGGGTTTAAGTTCCTTTTCTCTTTAAACAGTATATATTTGTAGTTTTAGTGATTTTAAATTAAATTTAAAGTTTTTTGAAGCAGAATTTCTGTTCACGAATTGCGTTACGTATTACGGATTATGGCATTAGCGATTGTAGTAAAAATAAGTACCGAATATGTAAAATGATTCCATTATGATTCACAACTAAATTGAGCTGTAGTCAAAATTCTTATTACGGATTATCAGTCAATCCAACTATCAATCAGCTGTTTAGTTAGTTGCCTTGCTTTCGTTAAGTGGTTACTCGATATTGTGATTTACAACAATTTATAACAAAACTGGTTGTGAATCATAATACATAAAATAAATAATAGTTAAGCTGTGAATCGTAAAAGGGGAGTTAAGCTACTCTTCTAGTCGATTTAAAAATCTAATCAGCTCTAACCTCAAAAACGTCGTTGACGCAAAAATTTCACCATTTCATTACATACTTTGCAAACCATTTTGAATAAAAATTTTTTTAGATTGGAGTGGCGAAATATTGTTTTAATGTTATTTAGGGCGATGAATTCGAGCCTGCCTTCGGTAACTTGGTTTCAGTTTTCCAGATATGTCATTAGACAAAAAGGAATCATATGACATACATACATACATATGGGTGTTTCCAAAGTAACGGTCGTTACCGATTTTCGGATATTTTTTAAATAAAATTGCAACCTAAGCAAATATGTCACGAGGATTGCTTAATTTTGGACCTACGAAAGTTCAAGCATCGGTAGCAACCGAAAGAATTCATAAAAAATGTTGTTTCAATACTTTTTTTGAGCATTAAAGAGGTAACGGTCGTTACTTTATAAATGTGCTGTTTTCAAATTTCGGAAACAAACATCATGTATTGTAAAATTTTTCACAGGATGTGTCAAGTAAAAAATCTTATTAAATTCTTTGAAATGGTTTTTTTAAGGAATGGGTTTATTTTCAAACCAAAGGAAATTAGTTAGATACCAAAAAAAAATTTTTTTTTAAGTAACGTTCGTTACATTATAAAAAGTTAAACGTTTTTTGTGTTTGAATTCATTTATTATGGGTAACAAAAAAAAAACATAAACGAAAAGATATATTATATTGCGTAAAATTAGTGTGTTGAGTTTTCTGCATATTTTTATTCACTTTCAGATGAACAATAAACGTCATTATAATGTAAGCGTTTAAGGCTGTTCACTTTTCTTTTCGTTTTTTTATGTATTTTTGCATCTTGGTAAGTTGCTCCATGTTTTTTCAGCTAAAATCAGTAAGAATCCAAATATATATATATATATATATATATATATATATATATATATATATATATATATATTATGTCCTGTGGTTCCTATTCGGAACAAAGGGCCACAATAATCATTATTAGTTGTGGTTTCGTTAATAAGTTGAGTTTAAGGCAAAGCGACTGATTGGGCCACCTTACCCGATCCTAGTGTTGGTGATGCCAACAACCTCTAGGCAGGTTGGAAACAGTTGAGTTTCAGTGGATTACACCTACTTACCTGAGACGCAATAATCGTGACATGCCATTCAGATTACTCAACTGTACGCCTTCTCACTCTAGCTGCCGTCAGACGGGCGACTGAACGGCATTACCAGGGGATACTTGGTATAAAACAGGAAGTAGTGAGCTGCTTGGGAATTTCAAAAGAATCCAATTAAGTAAGACGAAAACAGTTCAAATGCAAAACGCAAAAAAAGAAGGTAACGGTCGTTACATCTTTAAAAAAATGTTTAAAAAATCAAAATAGGCTTTTGATGCTTATTTGGCCTTACAAAATTCTTCATCTTACTTACCTTCTTATTTTCCGCTACTATAAAATTAAATCGTTTGAATGAATTACGAAAAAAAAACTTTTGTGCCTTTGGGGTAACGGCCGTTACAGTCGGTGAGGTTGTTTTGAACTATTCGCAAAAAATTAAATTTTAACTTGTCGCCTTCAAAATTGTTGCTCAGCATGAAGAAAATTTTCAACTTTCAGCTGGCTTTTTTGTTCTTAAACTACCGTTAGAACAGTGTTGCCAAAGGGTTTAAAAAGTGACCGTACACTTCACAGGAAAAAGACGTGCACGGTGTATTAAAGTCAAAGCAACATATTTTTGTTATTATAAAGAAAATTAAAGTTAATCCTTCGGAAAATGACAGATACATTTATTTTGTGTAATATTAGCGGAAAAATAAATTAAAAATAATAATTTTATTTTTGAGCTGTAAGGGGTAATTTTCTGTGGAAACACCCATATACATATATGTGGCAGTAAGGAATATGGAGAATAAAATGGTGATATAACCTGAAAATTAGCACTTTTTCCTTATTGGCAAATACATACATATGTATATTACTATAACTGGAAAATAGCTTGCCGTACTTAAATTCGAATTTCGACTTTCAGAGATGATTGTAAAAATATGTATTAATTTTTAAGAAATTTTATAAAAGTTATGTAAGTAAATATGTATGTTCCCAGCGAAACAAAATATAATTTATTAAAATCGATCCACGTGATTTTATTTATCTTTGCTGCCATTTTTGTCTGATCAGGCCCAATATTTTTTAAAGTATGCAAAACTCGTTGGTAATTTGGTTGGTAGGTGTAATTTTTTTAAAGTTCTTGCTACAAAATATCTGTTCTTAAATTTAATAAAAAAGTAATGCACTTTTTTAATTTATTGTAATTTTTTTTGTGGATGTGGCAACGTCGAATTTTGGCAGCTGTCACATACATATGTTTATTCCGATTATTAGAAATGGATCGTTTTACGAAAGAACAACGCGTTATAACGGTAACGGAGCAAAGTGAAGTCAACGCCAATTTTTCGAAAAAAAGTAAATCTTCTTCGATGAAGTCTGAATGGCTTCAAGAATGCACAAAATTGACGAAATTGAGTGCTCAGAAAATCCTTACGCAATCCATTAGAAACAAATGCATCCACAACGAGCAAAACTGTCTGGTCAGACTGCATATTTTATTGCAGCAACGAATTCCAGAATAAATTATCTTAGGAAAATCTGATGGTAACTGACCACAAAGATGATGAGGGTTTTGTGAAATACCGGTTTTAAGCGAATAAGCCAGGAGCAATTCCTGGTAATTCATATGTAGGTGATGAAGTTGTGTGCGAGTATGTAGTGACAATTGTAGGCGAGTGGTCTGAAGATAAATCCAAAGATGCTTCAGCTTTAATCATTTCGCTGGCCACACCTTTCACTATTCCAAAGTCGATAACATCAGGAATTTTTTGTCGATCTGTTGGCCAATATGTTGGCTGACCACTTGATACTACATTCAAACCCATTTTTGATATTGTGTCGAACAAAACACGACCCTTAGGAGAAATTAAACGTGAACCCCAGCATGTGTGTTTAGCATTGTAGTCGCCAGCTGCTAGGAACCGGGGGGAAATCCATATATTGACTATCGGTAATTGAAAATCTTGGGGGGAATAGACAGATGATATTACAAATTTTTGATAATAATTTTCAATACAGATGTTTGTTGCTTGAAGATAATCTTCACAAAAATCATTCATTTATTCGCGGTTTTATTAGGATTCGCGAACCACCACAAGCTCTACCTCGAGGATCCTTGGTGCCGTAGAAAACTTAATGAAAAGAGTAATGGGTTGTCATTCGAGCCGTGGGGTCCATTTGACGGCTATTTTATTCCATACTTAATCGGAACATGTCTTCTTAACAATTCAATAAAAAAATCACAACTATCTAAGAAATATTCGTGTTTTTATTTTGAAATTAAAAAGTACATTCTTAAGCGGTGTCCACATTTATCAAATATTCGTCGAAAAAAACGTGACCAGGAAAGAAAATAACAATTAAGTTACTTTAATTCCAAAATTTTTCTAATTTTGGGTTCGCATTTTTTAAAAACTGTATAAAAATTCTTTTTTTTTTGGAAAATAATTAATTTTATTTTGTATTTTTAAACCTAAGTTAAATGACACTATCCCTAAGCAAAACTAGTGGTTACGTTTTTTTGAACAAATATTCAATATTTGTGAACGTATCTTTACTAAGACACTTTTTAGAAAATTATTTATTAAAGAAACATATAAAAATAATATGAGCCGTTTATTTTGAAAGTGGCATATGTCACTTTGTTTTAAAGTCGAGATATTTAAGGATTTGAAGGTTTAAAAATATGGAGAAATACTGAGAAAAATATCATTATCATGAGCTACCAAATACCAGAAAATCTTCTCGAAAATTAGCATCCATATTGAACCACATTTTAAGTGATCTACTATAAAAATGTACATAGCACGGAAGCAAATTTTCATAAATTAAAATTAACAAATAATATGTAAGTATATGTATGTATATGACAAGTTCTCTACAATCTCCATGAACTGCAGGGTATTTATGAATAACTAATTCGGCAAAACTTACACTCACATGTTCATAATTCATTCATTGCTTGAGTAAATAAAATCACAACCAAAAAACAATGAAAAAAGCAATAAATGAATAAATAAGAACTTTTAGTAGTTGCATTCTGCTACCTATATTAGCAAATCCAAACTTAAATAAAAATGTGCTAACTTGTTTTAGATACAATATCTAAACAGTTGAAGCTCATTTATACACGACTCGAGTAACCGGGAATAGTCACTGGTCGTAATCAATAACGAAATTGAAATTGTTTTACTTTGATCGATTGACTCAATTTTATAAAATTTCTTCTAAGAGCAAATATTTATAATGTCTACAGTGTTCACAATTCCAGATAATCGAAGTTCGACTGTAATATAAACCATACCACGTGTAACAGAAAAGGTGATAAAAGTTAAAAGAATTTACAAAATGAAATGACTAATATAAATAACTATTAAAAAATAGGCTCTTGAAATCTTTCTTATTATAATTTGAGTGTGTGTGGTGGTTGTACGTGGAATTTGGGTTAATTACTCACACGGGATGGTTAGCTCATCATTTCAATTGAATTTATGAAGTTCATAAAAAAACGTGTGAACTTTTTAAAAAAACCTGATTGCAAATTATAGGTATGTACCTCGTAAAATATGATTTTGAAAGTTTTTTTTTTTAAGAAATCTGTTCTATTGAATGGTTTAAAATGTTAAGAATATACGAAAATTCAAAACAGTTTTTTATAAATCGAAATTTAAATTTTAAACATGTGTTCAAAAAATTTAAAAAATTAGTTAGAAAATATTGGTATACTTCTTCTGAGATATCCTCAAGAAGCCATTTATGCCCCTTTTCTTACGCTATTTTTATGAAATTATGAAATTTTTATCAAATAGCACGATATGGAAAATTTTGTAAAAATTGGCTAAATTCCATAAAGAAAATAATGAGTTTAAAATATGCTGCAAAAATATTAGACAATTAAAATTAATATGCCGTTGATAAAACATATTTGTAATCATATTTCTGGTTCAGATATTTACTAAAATTAATCTTTTAAAATTTTAACAGCAGTGGCCGATTAACAATTAACCCGTCAAAATTTCGTTGATTTTGAATTACTTGTGCTAAGTAGGTCTATTTAAAATACTCTTTCCATGTGAGTAAACATTTTCGTAATATCAATTAATAAGTCTCGTTTTGTTTTGCATATCAAGATAACTTGAATTCACTTTTCTCCAATTACGATTTAATTATTTGTGTGTAATGGATTTTTTTTTTTATTTCAGTCGATTAACCGATGTAACAAAACTAAAAATGTTTCTATATTTTCATGTTTAAATGTAATTTGTTCGTACTAAAAAAGAAGTGTGTTGACTGATCTTCATATTAAATAACATGTGTCTGCTGTCAATAACTTTTCGTATTGTGAAATTATTTTTCAAACATTTACGAAAGTTTATGAAAAAAAAAATTGATTAATCGATTAATCTATTAATCTATTACGCCTTCCGCCGGCGATACAGAAGCCACTTTTCGACATACATATGTATGTACATAAGACCGCAATCGTTATACAGGAAAGCCACAATCAAAAACCAAAGTGCGAAAGTCAGTTATGCATACGATATTTACTATTAAGTTTTTATTTTGTGGTCTTAATTTGATTATTAAATAAAAATCCAATTTCCACCTTTAATTGTATGAAGCGAGCTTTTCACTTACGTGTAGCGAAAAATTTCACAATATTTTTATCTTTAGAAAAAAAACCCAAATATATTATTAATAAATATGCCATATTAGATTAAAAAAAATATACAAAAATATTGTTGAAACGTGATCATTATTCCGAAGAACTAATTTGGTAGGTAGGTGACTCACTAAAAGGAATGTCTGGTTTTTTCCCTCCTTCATAATTTTAAACACTTCAAATGACCATGTTTTACTCGTATGTATTTCACGAATTTATGATTACATACATATTTAGAAGTTTCCTACCTGTCGTTTACTATCTAATCTGTTATTTGGTAATTTTGATTCTTGGAATCAATGATCGTTTGCTTTCTACATTTTCGCTTTAGATTGTTGTTTGTAGGAGCACAATCCATTGAAATTTCATCACAGCTCCTATAAATGATTATGACGTCTGTACATAGTTATCCAAACAAACGATCATTTAAAATGCTTTTCGTTTTGTTGACTATAGACTCTATGGCATAGGAGATATTTTAACAAAGAATTATGAAAATTATATGCAGCCACTGCGAAGTTAATTGGAAAAAAAATTGTGTTGGTATCAATGCGGAGCCTGCAAATTTATCTGTTTTAAACACTATATTAGTATGATTCATCGATTCATTTTAGAGAATTGGAAGTCACCTTTTTTTCTATGTAGACTTTAATATTCGTTTCTAAGTTAGGGGAAACCATTCCCAATATTGAAGGTAATTATAAATTTATGTGGCATGTATACATATGTCTTACATATATACATCCCAGTGGTATAAGCAGAGGCTATTGCCACAAGTTGCTAGCGAAGTGGTGGGTGTTTTCTCTCTGGACTAAATCGGTAGCGAAAAGTTGTGCCACTCTGCTACTACATCTGTGACTAGGCACTAGTAGCTGTAACAACTGCTACCCCTTATTGCAGAAGACATGCACTTTGAGACGGGTCAATCACCATCTGCAATGACAAGCCCGTATTAAATTCGCCACTCAAATGCATGTGATGTAGATTGTAGCGGAGCTAGAGGTGGTGCCAAAGTAGCTAGCGAATCTACACGTACGGACCTAGTCCCTTATACCACTGGGATATGCCACTAACAAAAAAAGCCCTACCACTTTTGCCGTAGATATAAAAAATGGCACCAAACTTGAAAAATTGTCTCAAAGTTGGTGTTGCTTGTTTTCAATACAAACTTTAGGTATATTTTTTATTTTTGCTTTGTGCCATTTTATTTATTTATTTATTTTTTTGTTACTAGGCGTCTCCATTAGCCATGAACTAGGTATGAGCATCATGTCAGACATCGCATATGGCTAATGTAGACCACTCATGTCCATGTTTCGTCCATGCTCTGACATCAATGACCGAACATATGGCTGAGCAACAATGTTCGCCATTCAATGTCATTTTCTCTTTGACATTTTCTTTTTTTAGGTTATGGCAGCTTATTATTCAATCAAATATTGTTTTGCAACAAATTCTACACAATAAACAGCTAAAGCCATAAAAAACACTTTTAAATGCAATTATCACTTGAAAAATACCCAAAACAAATCATAAAATCGAAAAACAGGAACTATGTAAACGCTTTGACCAACTAAAAATTATGGTTAGTCAGCACATGAAAATGTGCAAGTATTCTCCACATTCTAGAAGATGAACATATTATTACCGTTGCTCTGCCGACGTTATTTTCATGTCATGTTCAAGTAGATGGCTCGTGAAGACGTAGGGTTAGGACCAGCACTGGCGATGAGTAGTCTCATTCTTAAGCTGTATGCGCTGACATTTTATTAATTGTTTTACTTGGCCGACGGTTCTGCTAACCGACAAAGGATGGCGGTGTTGTGTACAGGATACTATATTCTCTTTTATGTTGTAGTTTTAAAAATATAACATAACAAAAGTGTCTAATAATAATTTCCAAATATGTACTTACTATATACATAGTATCCTTAAAAGTTATGTTAAATTTACCTGTAAATAGACCAAAAATTGTTTTATAAATTATTTAATTTCTATAATTTATTTAAATAATTTCTAAAATGTTAATAAATTACTTTATAAATTTGACAAACAATATTTTAGTAAATGCTCTTAAATATAACACCGTAATTAAAATAGTGAATTTTAGCCTGTAACTCAATGACTTTTGACAGATCGGCATAAATAGTGTGTAAAATTTATTTTATTCTGGCGATTTATTTTTGCATTTATTTTTATATATAAAATAACTGCAAGAAATACCGAAAGAGAAATAAATGAGCACTGTATCTATCTTTTAGGACAGATCTCCATTTTGAGGTTATGCCAAAATTAATAAAAATTTGTAAACTAGTGTATTTGAAATCAAGATTGGAATAATTTGTTATTAGTTCAATTTTATTGTATCTTGATAACGAAAATACTGCGTATTATCAAATTTTTTATTTTTTTATTGCTTATTGCATTCTTTATTTTTGAAATATGTACATACATATCAATATTATACATAAGAAATCTTTTATTGTACACAAGTACTTCCGTTCGAGATTGTACGTATTTAATAAGTTTGTTTCTGAAAATTTCATAAGCCTCTTTGCTTTCCGAAACTACCTACGATCGGTGAACAAAAAAAAAAAAAATTCGAGCAACCTATAATTTAGGAAAATCTGTTTACCCTTTTGAATACTATCAGCGAAATTTGGAGTTCGGATATTTCCATATATGTATTACAACATTTCTTGCTAACGTAGAAAGAAATCCGAAATTATGTCAAATTAAACAACCCATTTTGTTATAAGTGAAATGATTTTCCAATTTTGGAAATAAAATATTCATATAATTATTTAATTTAAATTTGTAATTACGATACTAATTAGCTTAATAGACTTTTCAACTTTTCGATTAATCAAATGATCGATACAGACGTTATTATATTACTTCAACAATCGATTGAAACTTTTATTTCGTTTGGTTTATTCTGGGTTTTCTAATTTTTCTGTACAGATAATAAAGCAAATAAACAAAATTTTATTAGCATTTTATAATTTTAATTAATATACATATGTACGTATATGTAAGCAAGATATACCGGTATGTTCTACATTCCGAGTGAAATTTTCACTTCTGAATTGTCAAAGCATTGTTGCTGTAAATTTTTATTTTTACCAACAATGCTTTGAACAATTTAGAAGTGAAAATTTCACTCGGAATGTAGAACATACCGGATACATATATTTTTTTTTAAATTCCCTGCTCATGAAAATTCAGAAAAAATTTTAATAACTATATTTGAAGACCCACGATTCATACTACAAAATATATTCTTTCTCTAACACATTTTGTATTAAAAAAATTGGTACACCCTATAAAAACAGCGGTGTCCAACTTGTTTAAACTGTCATTTTAGACCAGTGAAGTGCGTTTTTTGAAAATTCTGTTTGCGCGACGTCGACACACGTATACTATAAGCATCTTCGTGTAGCTTATGAGAATTAACGTTCGGTTGTTGCTTTGTTATCATTTCGTCAAAGTAAATCAAACCAGTCGCTGATCAGCACTTGTTTGAGTAAGACCTAGCTTTACAATTTTTTGTTTACACTCAAAGCAAAATGTTCAATGAAGAATGGCAAAATGATTTTTTTTTATAATTTTGTTTTTATTTGAACTTTTTATTTTAATTATCGAATTTAACAAATTATCAAGCTTAAGGGCTTCGTTTTTAATAAATTTTATTTTTATTTATTATGTTTTCTCGATATTTCCTTACTTATTAAATATTATATTTTATTTCATTCGTTGTGTAACTAGTTTATTATTAAATGAATATTGTTTTCGTTATTATTATATTAACATAAAAAGTATTATTGAAAAAAACTTCAAATCAAATAAAAATACTAAAAGGCAAGAAATGTATTTTACTTTTGGCAACAGAAAAATTTTTCGAGTGTATTATTATTCACGGTCGTTCGTTTTTTGCTGCTTCACATACCAAAACATATGAGAGAGTATGTGTGCGCCCTTCACTGTTTTAGACACAAACCAACAATGATCAAGTCCAAAATAAAAAATTGGGCAATTTTTAATTTTTCATAAAATGAAAAATTAATCAAAAGTGGAATAATGAGAAATGGTCCCAAAATTAGTGTTGTTGTTTTTAATACAAAACTTTTTATAGTTCAGTTTATGGGCAAATTTAATTTTTGGTTTAGGATTATCAAAAATTGAAAATGGCCTCAAACTGAACTGATCAAGTCCAAAATAAAAAATTGGGCAATTTTTAATTTTTCATAAAATGAAAAATTAATCAAAAGTGGAATAATGAGAAATGGTTCCAAAATTAGTGTTATTGTTTTTAATACAAAACTTTTTATAGTTCAGTTTATGGGCAAATTTAATTTTTGATTTAGGATTATTAAAAATTGAAAATGGCCTCAAACTGAACTATAAAAAATGGTCCTTAGCCAAAAATGAATATTGGCACTGCTTACTAAGGATTCCCGAAACGGTAATTCATACTAAATATTTTTATGTGGAAAACTAAAAAAACTCAAAATTGACAAAACTTTATTGTACATAAATTTGAGAAAAAGTTCGAAATAGTAGAATATGTATATTGTAGATGGCTCTTACTTTTTTTTTCAGTTTATTATGCACATTTTTAATGATCTTATTTCATTTCAAGGTCGATATGGTTGAACAGTTTTACGAAATTTTAAATGAAAAAACATATTCAATTCATAAACAATACAAATTTTGCACAATTACAGATTTACATGAATATGCTGTAGATATCCATTATTATTATTTTTCCACTTTATTTATTCTACTTTTAATATGAAACAATTTTTGCAATACGAACACACGTTTGAAATTACCTTACAATTAATTCAATTGAAAATTAATTTTAGCATTTTCAATGGAAAATAAACCGCATCATTCATACGAATCCATCCATAATTACTAAAAAAAAAAAAACATGCAACAAGCAAAACTGAAATTGAAAATAGCCTTCCACATAAAAATTAAATATAATATTTACAAACAACTAACAATGAAAAAAAGATTAATTTTTGATCATATCTCACATACACGATGCATTGAAAGCATTAAAAGCTACACGTATGTATGTATCTTGTAGATTCATACTCGTCTAGTAAAAAAAAGTTTTCATGTGAATTTTATGCGGTACAATAAATGTTTGTTATTTGCGCTGTACAACACACGTTACAAATATTTGCGAATTCGTTTGTAAGTATGAATATTTCGTTGTATACTACTTACAAGGGTAATCAATTCGGTTTATCAACGGGTTTAAGCCCGGTTTGTCGTGTTTTTTACATGTTTATTTTTCGATAAATAAATCCGATTTCACGTCATTGAATGCTTAAATTCTCCATAACTATATCCATGTCTAAACACTTTATATTTTGGAAAATATATTAAGACCCGGTTTTTGGTAAAATGTAAAATAATCGGTAACCCTAACAAAATGATCGCTGTGAAGTTTTTTGTGTTTGGGTATGTATCTTTATTGTTTAACTGAGAAATAAAATAAAATCATTGAGTTACAAAATTCTCATGAATTTAAACAATAATGGCCTAAAGAATTGCTTAAGTGTATAAACAATCACAACAGGGATGATAATGTTGGTACCAACTACGGCGCAATTTTTTGTACAAAAGTAATGGGATCATGTTTTTTTTATATAAGTACATACATATGTATATATATACATATGTATGTATGTGTTTGAATGCAGTAGTAACACCTTCTTAATTTTCCACTATAAAAAATAGGAACTTACTGATTTCACACAAATTTTCGAAAAAGGAGTTTTTGTCATATCTAAATGTTTGGAGTCGTCCACGAGAATCTATTCTGACTATTTTTCCGATGATGCCAGTATGGATGAATTTATGTGTGTGTGTGTATGTATGTATGTATGTGGCTCCTCATAACTTAAGAATGGCTTTACCGATCACACCGATCGTAACGAAATTCGCGTTATTCTAAAGACTTTGATAATGAATGATAACAAACCGATTAGTTTCAGTAATTTTTAAAATTTTCAAAAAAAAATATTTTTTTTAATAAATTTTAAACTACTGGACCAGTCAACAAATTAAAAGTCTAATCAACTCTTAAAATACAGAGATATTTTTAATATATCAAGGAACAGGGAAACTGAGATTTCAACATACACGTCAGGTTAGAAAAACGATGTTTACAGAAGAAGCCATTAAACCATCGTTAGTGTTCATGTCTTGAACGTGATTGCAGTTCTTATATATAAGTAGCAGTGATTTGCAACGGATATGAAACTTTCGGGTGTATCCGATCGGTCATTTACTATGAGTTTTGTTATCCAAACATTTTTGTTCAATAAAAAACAATGATTGCTAACGTAAATATATCATTTCAAACAGTCAGATTTAAACACACGTACTGGCAAAGAACATGATTGTTTGCGATTGTTGGAATTATTTTAAACGATGCGGATCGAAAGGAACATGCTCTTATGAATCTTTAGTACAGCGTATGTCTCGAGCAACTTGTTTTAGAGACGGCTCAATCATACTTGTTGCAGCTTACCGATAAGACTTCCAATTTTTTTAATGAAAATCGTGTACGGAAATTAAATAACTACTAGATTGAGGTTAGTATCGTATGTTGCTACACCACAATAACCCAGCGGCGAACTTTGCATACCACATCACGTCTCTTCAGTGAAGTTTTGTCACACTCTGTATTCAAGGAATTCTAGCTTACAATGTGTGTGAAGTAGTTGGCAATGAGCATTCTGGTTTCCCACGAAGTAAGCGAGATTGTGTATAGACTATCTTCGTACAAAGTATGTGAAGCAGTAATTAATTATTTTTGTTCAATGAACACTTCAATATCCTGCTTACCTTCCCACCGGTAAATTGAACGAAGTACATAGATAATAATCAATGACATCAGGATGACATTTTAAGCGAACGATATAAGTACTTAAAATTTATCTATTCGAATCTAATTAATTTTATCCACTCATTATAACTTCGATTACAATATAATCGAAGAGTTAGTTAAGTATACTTGCAAATATAAGATTTATTGATGTATCATTAACGTTGCTTAAGACTTCGCTTATGAAGTAAACACAATTGAAATGCGACTCACTGACATCGCTGCTTACTCTTTAAGCTAAAGCGCACCGATTAAACGACCTATGACACTCCTATGACAAATTTAAGTAGTAATATAAGCGACAGAATCATCAGTGATAGCTACTAAATATTGCTTACATCAGCGATTAAATAATGACAATTTTTACCGGTGGGTTATGTGCAAGTGGTAGACGTTCTCTCCGGTAATGCATTCGAATATGTATACTTGGTTGTAATTGAGATGGTGTGTGTTACTGTCTTAAAAAAGTCAATTATTTTCTAAAAATTTTGTTATGAATTTTAAATTATAAAAATCACCATCATACTAATATTATAAAATTTATGTGAATGTCCGTTTGTTTGTTGCGCTTTCACGCAAAAACTACTAAACCGATCATCATGAAACTTTGTACACATATTCTTGGAGGTATTAGAAGTAACATAGGATACTTTCTATTAAAAAAATAAATTATAATTGTAATATTAATTCATTTTTATTATACCCCTACCCTTGATCTCTGACATTTATTTAACGGCTTCAATGCGAGCGAAGCCGCGGGTAAAAGGTAGTAGATTATAAAGCAAATTAGTTCGAAATATTTATGCATTTTAGAAGGATTTTTCGTTTGTTATATACGTATTTATACGTACATACATATATAGTATGTACGTATGTATATATATATTTTTTTTTTGTGGAAAAACAGTTTTATGAATTTGCCGCTAATTAGATATCGGAATATTTTTCATTAATATTTTGACAGATAATTGCAGAAATTGACAGCAAGCAGATGGATGGGATGATACCATAAATTTTGCATCACATCGTTATTTATTGGAAAAATTAACGCGGAATATTATCAATAAATTGTAAAATCAAATATTTTATTATTGTAAATATGTATGTACGTATATTTCGAATAAATAAAGAAACTCCTTAAAATAACCTAATTATGGCAAATGTTTATTTATGATTATTGTTATTTTCACAATTTGAACCTGTTAAATAATTCGTACGATCGTATTTCTACTACTTTTACTATGACGCATTTGCAGAAAAAATCTTTACCAAAAATAATTTTAAAAAATTCCAAGAAATATTTTAGCTAATAAAGTGTATGTATGCAGATTAAATTAAACAACGTTTGCATAAATTAATCTACATATTTCAAAACTTATGTAAATATGTACTTTGTTATTTTTCTTTGATAAGATACGGAAGATAAATTGTTTCATTAACATCATTCTCAAGATGAAGATGATACTATTTTTTTAAATTTAATTTTCGCAGTTTTTACTTATTTAAAAAAAGTTAGAAAACATTTGAAAGTATTTAAAGAAAAAGTTAAATGATTATTTCAAAATTGTAATATATATGGGGTTTTAGATACGCGAGTACCGCCTAGTGGTGCAAATTTTACCACTTGATCCATATTCGGGTTTGTTTGTAGCCGGTTATGCAACCAGGTTTTCGGGTAAAAAAAACTATATTGTACATATCTAGAAAAAAAAATAGATTTTAATAATATACTTTCATGTGTACAACCCTACATATGTATTTATAAATATGTAGAGATAAATAGATTATGTATTGCCTTTTATATAAGAATAATTTTATTAGAAGTAAGATTAATCTATATATGGGCATATTCTAGAGCCATGCTGTTCAAATTTTCGTCCTCTTTTACGATAAGTAGAGCATATTACACTATGCACTAAAATCCAAATAATTATAAAAAGTATAATTGCTTGGTGACGTTACGTGACACAAATTACAGTTTTCTATGGAAATTCCCATATACATAATCGTATATGTAAATGTGAACGTCGGATATAACAGAACTGTAAAATTATTGTTTCTGTATCTGGTATATTTATTTGTTTTTAATTTTCAAGACGGAGTATATGTTACGGTACTCAATTATTCGGACTTAATTTTTAATCGATTAATAGTTTAATAAATAAACCAAAATTTTCGGTTAAATTAATTAATGTTATGTTTTTAAGATAGTTATCTTATGGGCTATTCTGGTCAGTGGTATTTATTATCGATGCAAATATTACAATTTATTTCATCTTTTACTCAACGTTTCGTCGATTATGTTTGTCAACTTCATCAGGAGTACGGATTTATTAAATTAAATTCTGTTAAATGGAAACACTTTTGTTATACATATATATACAAACATGTTGAGAAATATGTTCTTGTAAAAATTATTTTTAAACATAACTTCATTATTGCATTAAATAGCTCAAAATTTAACACTTTTAAATTGGCAATAGTACAGAAATAGGATAGGCAAGATGCTTTTTTAGGCAAAATCTAACCCATAAATAAGCTAAATCGTCAACGTTGCTAATGATGCAGATAGTGATTTTTTTTTATAAAGGAAATACATACCTATTTCTTATTTAACTTAACTTTTGTTTACCTCTTGTCTATTAGGAAACAACATAAAAATTTGGGTGTAGTTTCCTGTAAATTTGTAGATAACCTCGAAACATTATTAGCCCATACATAAATATGTACGAGTATACCACAACTTATTTTTCTTTAGCGAAATATATTGTTGGGTTGTGTATGCATACATATATGCAAGTGTAATTTATTTGTTACCTTAAATTTTATTTTCTCTTTGTTTTACGTTTCTTTTTTTTTGTGACAAAATTCGTATGAAAAGTTAATTGAATTTTTTCCTAGTATTTGATAAGCAATTCATCGGATAGTAGTAGATAGAAAGAGTAGAGTACTCACTCGTAGTAATTAGGAATTAAAGATGTGCGCGTGAGTAAAATTACGCTCACGATCACGCACGATCACGAAACATAAATATTTTTCACGCACGCTCACGAACGCAATACGTTTAATCACGTACTTTCACGCACGATGGGAATAATTTTGCATGCACGCTCACGGTGAAATACAAATTTTGCAATAAAAGAATTAGCATATGCTAAAAAATTTTATTTTGTAATTAATTTCTTTATTTACTTCAAGATCATCAATTAAAAAAATAAAAATTGAGGAAAAGGTCGAAAAATTACAATACAAAGGATAAACATAATATAAAAAATCACGCACGATCACGCTCGGTATTATATTTTTGAATCACGATCACGCACGCACGCCTGATTTTTCAATTTGTAATCACGAATCACGTGATTCACGCGTGACACGAAAATTTCACGACATTTGCACATCTCTATTAGGAATATTCACAATTAAGCAAAACAACAAAAATAATAGAGGATAACTTTCAAATATATGTATCATATGTTTGTATGTAGATACATACATATGTATATTAAATAAATGCTAATTTAAATAGCACCACTGTTATCATATCTTAGCAAACAAAGTACAATAAAATTATCTAGTAGTACGACTAAGAACATTTGTGTGTATGTATTTAATTTAAACGCAATTATGACTTTCAAGTTTATTCATTTTTTTCTTTTTCAGGGAATACGAAAAAATTCTAGGAATTTATTTTGAACTGATACTTATGTACTTATGAGTGTACATATGCATGTACATAGAAACAAGTAAATTTTAATTCTTCAAATGAAATTTATTTGATTGGAAATCCAATTATCTTTTAGGGCCCACTGAAACAAAGTTATAATAAAAGTTCTGCTAACGAAAAAATAATTTGCTGTGTGTTAAATAATTTATATGCTTGCATTTAAACAGGTTATAGGGTGCTAGTGCAGCCTTTAATCATGTTTAAAAATTTTTTGAACGAGTAAGCTTGAACACAAACTCTTAAACAAGAAACAAGAATTATTAAAACAAATTCTTGAGAATAAGTTATGCGAATGTTAATTAATTTTTCCTATACCTATTCCTTTTTAAAGAATGATAAGTTAAAAATTAATAAATTTGAATTAAGCATCGAAATCAAGCTTGTTTTACTTCCACCAATACAATTCAAACAAGTTAGAGTACTATATTCGGTTGCCAACAATCTTATACACCATCGAATAAGTCGAATACGACCATCAAAATAAGTCGAATACGACTGCGAGTATATGTAACATCACTAATGCGTATACGAGTACATACAAATAAATATATGTATGTGTACATTTAATTAAATATATTTAATTTACAGATATGTAAAGCGATACTTTCATTTTGCTAATTTTCAATACAAATCGTTTTAGAACAAATTCTTGCACCATCAGTCCAACGAGTTTCGAAAGTTTTGGGTAAAATCAGTAACTTCTCTTTATTTCTGATAGCGGAAATTTAAATAAACTTTCAAGATTTAAACTATTTTCTTAATAAAGCAAAGAATAATAGAAAAAGAGATAATAAATTTGCTAAAATGGTGCCAGAAAATCTTTATTTATAAACATTTAAGATGCCACAATTAACTTAAATAATTAAACTAAATTCTAGTCAAAGTAAGAAGTTTAATATCTACAAATGAACAGAAATTATTCTTTAGAGAAAAAAAAAAAACACCTATACTACACTCATGTTTTGCACTTAAAGTTCAAGAACCGACAATAATCTACTTCAACCCGCATGTGGTAAAGTTTTATATTTAGTCAATATATTGTTGTATGGTACCCCACCAATAAACATTCTACGACAAACCACACCACTCTCATTATACACCACATACAGTGTTTTTTTCTTTTAAAGATGATTAACAGTGGCGCTAATTGATCGAATAACGAGAAGAAACATATAATATTTTTATGTATACTCGTCGTACAAGTAATATTCGTTATAATTACTTTATTTTTTTAATGTATTCTAAACATTTCTTTTTGTACAGGAAAGCCTGAGAAACAAGTTGCATGTGAATGTGCCACATGCATACAACATTTTTAAAAGTTCCATCATAACTTTATTTTGTTCTTATATATTTTGTAATTTTCAAAATTAGAAAAAAATGCTTTAGGTAGTTTTTTCTAAGTTGAGATGGAAAAAGTTTTGGCAACAACAATATATTTATATATTTGTATGTGTGTATATGTATATGAAGCTATATTTTAAAACAAAAATCATAACCTCAATTATTATTATTTTTTCCACGAAAATTATCTTATTAAGGGTATTCATTTCAGAATTTTTTTTCTAAGAAAAATTACTCTCATTTAATATGAACGGTATTTTAAAAATATTTTAAGTGTAAAAAAAAAGAATGTCAAAAAATTCTTAAACATCATTAATAATTTTCAAGATATCGAAAAAAGGTGTTAGAAGTGGATTAGAAAATAGTTTTTGGAAATCACCACAGCCTTATAAAACCTTTTAGGTTCGAAAAGTTCGCAAAATGATGACAGTTCTTGATAATTGGGATACAGATGTGTTGAAGATTAACCCAGGCAATCTCGCTCAACCCTGGCACAACTTAGAGCAGGCTGGAGCAGTATACTCAACTGCTACCAAGAATGCATAGTCCCCGAAACTATAAATAGATGCTCAGATTGCCTCCAAAGACCTCACTTGTTCAATTGCTTTAATAAGGCTACAAAACTTAGTCCAATAGACCTGTGGCTGAGGCCAACTGAGGTGGTGGCAAGGTTTATCCAGCTCCCACTCGCAATAAATATAACTTAATTACAGGAAAGAACTCCCGACAACAGGTGGCATCTTGTTATGCATGGAACGCCAAACATGCAGAAACTCCTTTCTCTTGCTTTTGTTGCGGCTTTTGTTGTTTAGCGACTTAAGCCCAACCATCTCCTAGCAGGGTTGAGCTTCAGTCATTTAACCAATACGTCTCCCAACGAATTTGGTAGCAACCACACCCAGCACGTGCACCCCTGAAGGAAACCTAACCTATAACCAGTCACAGAATCCTGCCACCATTGCAGGTAGCACTATGCTCACCAGACAGAGTAGGCATCTCGCAGCACATAGTAAGGTGAGTTAAATAATACGAACAACACTTTTCTAACCCTCCAGTCTTTCTGCCTCCCATTGTATCAGTGTATTTTTTTGGTCGAACCTCTAGAGTTTAACTCTCTATCGAGTTTGCTCTTTGGCGGAGCCCTTAGGTGGCTCTTCATCTTGTAACAGATTAACATTGGTTACACTACTTTCTTTCATATCTTATATTTATGCCCACCACTCTGTTGTTTCCGAGATTGGTTATGTCTGGAAGAGCCAATTACCCTTTCCCCGAGAAAGCACAACATCAAGGTGTCGATAGTCACAAAGATGTAAAAACGTGTAGGATATACATACTCGTATTTGGATATTTTTGTAAGTCAGAGTTAAGGCCTCATTAGTCTTTTACTTTCTGTTCTGTTCTGTGCCGTTCTGTTGTTGAATTTTTGTAGTTAGAAGTTCTGTAAAAACGTATCAGCTCTTTCTTGCAGAATATACATATATTATCGGCGGCGGCGCCGGTGTACACAAATTTAAAACGGCGCTTCGTCTTATTTATCAGATTGAATAATATTAAAGAAAATAAGTTAAAAACATTATTTGATTAAAAAAACTCTACCGACTATAAATTTTTCATGAATACAATTTTTTTATATAAAAAATCGTTTTGTTTTTAATGTGCTTTAAGTCGATGGCGGCGGTGATAATAAAAATTTATCAGCGTTACGCGGCAATTTTGGGCCGATCGACTAAAACAAACAGCTGTCTCTTGCTGTCACTTAGAACTGTAAGTAAAATTCTGTTTTCAACAGAATGATCCGTAACAGAACGAAACAACTAATTGAAAATACATTTTTTCCATAAACAAAAAACGAACAGCTGATACGGAACAGAACAGTAGTGCGATTCAGTATCTTTTAACAATTCGATAATTGTTAAATTTACCGACAATTATTGCGATTTGCAGTAACGATTTTGTTATTCACTAATTGCTTCTTAACAACATCGTTATAATATTAGTCGGCAGTTTTCAAATTTAAACTCAAATAACTAAGAATAACAGTGATAATATATTAAAGTAAGAATACAGAAGCTTCACAAATACTCCCAGAATTATATATGAGAAAACAAAACTGAGCATATTTGCATAGTTTATTGAGTCCGTTGGCTTTAGTAAGTGACTCTCTTACAACACGTGTGGTAGTGCTTATTTCTTAGTAAAAATTTAGTGGCTAAGCCGACTTTGTAAGGCATGTAAAAACGTCAATTTTAGCAAATTTTAATCGGAAAAGGTTTTAAAAGGTTGAAATCTGCTCAAATAATAGTATTACAGTGTAAATTTTTAAAAAAATTGCATTTTTCCGATTTATTAAGGGATGCCGGCATTAGGAACAAAAAAATTGTTAGTTTTCCAGTAGTCGGCATTGGGGTGCCGACTACTGGGAAACAAGCCAATTCTTCCAATTTAACTCCAATTTGATAAAATTGTTTATTCGTCAATTTGCAAACCATTGTATATATAAAAATTGAGTTTAAAACAAGTTTACCTAGTAGTCGGCATAGTTTCAAATTAGTTATTTTCAACCTGCCGACTACAGGACAATAGCTATCGTAATGTCGGCAGTGGTTTTTTGTACTAGTTTTGTTTAACTATAATGCCAAAAATATGTTGAGTTTTATACTAACTGGTCTCAGATATAATTTGAATTAAAAAATTAATACCAAAAGAAAAATATTCGGAACAGTCTCTACAAGATGCACTGACTGAAAGAAGGGTAGGCGGCATTTCCATATTAGGGTCCAGTGGGAAATATGGTGTTCAACGTTCAACTTCACAAGACATGTTACATGTTCGCGTTCTTGAGGGTCCTCGAAGATTCGGCCCACAAACCATTCTATGGAATGCTGAAGAAAATTGTTAAGAAAAATGGTGTAATAATTTGGTGAAATGTGATTTTCCAACTAAAATGGACGATTTTCTGCACACAGTTCAAGAAATTATTAATAAAGACAAACGAGCCACACCATTTTTAAGCGATCGTTTCCATGTGTCCCAAAACTGGAAAAGTACTGTCACCAAATGGATACTGCAATGTTTACACCATTATGTTTATCCGCTTCTTCATACGGTTCTTTCGGATTTTAAAATGGAAGAAACGATTAAGAACGGGTTTCGAAAGTGTGGCCTTTACCTATTTAACCCTGATAGTGCGGATTATACTAAATGTGTTATTAATCGTTAGCAGAAATAGCAAACGGTCTTAAAAATGTTAAAATGTTCAGAGAAACGGATTATGATAAAGACATTTAGATTATCAACCTCATGAGCCGTAGTTTACTTGAAATAGGGATTGATTCAAATGTAGCTATTGAAGAGATTCGCTCGAGATTGGAGAAAACATTTAAAATATCTAAATTTTAGGCAACGTTACAGAGCAGTCAGGTACATATATATTTAATGACGAAGGAGTTTTGGAAATGGAGGGCATACTAACAATATCACCGGTTCTCTTTTGTTCAACACCAACTTCTTCAAAAACAAAGCAAAGCTAAATATTTCGTGCTCCTCTCCAACCTTACAATTGCCAGCCGAACGCCTCTCACTTAGTTCTTCAATTTGTAGCTCCCTTATAATTTGATCCTATTAGCCCTTCTCCAACATGTAATTTGACTAAAAGTATTAGCTTCACAAAGCAAATTAAAAACTCGGAATCATCGATATCAACATTGTTCGAAAATCATCTTTACTTCCCAAAGCAACCACCGTCCTTACAATTAAAAACAAAAATTATGGCCCCCAGTGCTCTTTCATGTAGGATCCATATACGGATGAAAGGAACTGAAAACTTCGCTAAAGCTGAAGGCGTGAAGGAGCGAAAACTGGAGGGCAAAAAAAAAGAAAAAAGGATCAAGCAAGTCAAATTTAAAATATCAAAGCAAACTCAAAAATGTATCACTTGTTCTGAAGTGTTGGATTCGGATACTGAAGATGATCAGCTAAGAAATGTTGGGTGTGATACCAGACTCAGTGGTATGACCTTAAATGCACCGAACTCAAAAATATGCAATACGATGACGTTATGGAATTAGAAAGTACCTTCCTATATTTTTTAATAGAATTAGACGCCTCGAATGCACAAATGTAAGATATCTAGCTTTTACCTTTAATATATCAGTTAAGTACAAACAATGAATTCCAAGGAGTGAAATGTACAAAAATATTATTTAGTATTAATATTTTTAATTTTTGGTCGAATATGAATTAATCCTTTGTTCCTGCATGATCTCATAACAAATGTAGAAGCGTTGCTAATTTATTTCATATCAATAACAGTATGATTTCTATCTCAATGTATTGTTTTCTTCACTAAAATATGATATGCCGACAATAGGAACATAACATGCCGAAAAGTGGAAAATTGGTGCCGACTATAGGCAAATGTGCTCTTTTTTACAAAATCTGTAAATTTCTCAATTTTAGTATAAAAATATTTAAATTTAACATAATTGATCTAAAACAATACAAATTAATGATTTGTATTAAATAGCTACCAATCCAACAGCTTATTCACACGTGCAAAGGCGCTAGATTTAAAAAAAGCAAAATCCTTAAACTGCCGACTACTGGTACACTTACCCTATATTGTTATAAAAGATAAATTTTGTTCTTTGCATAACGCACGTGCTACGATTGAACTTCTGACTTTTATTTATTTCATAACAACCAAAAAATTATTGTCGTTTACATACCGATAGCGAATATCATTAAAAGTGTTACTGAATACCAAATTCGATAAATTTTCGTTATATTAATTTTAACAATACGATTATCGTAATGAAAATTACTGAATCCCACCACAGAAAGTCAAAACTAATTCTACCTTTAAAAGTGTCTACAAAATTTTACACTTACAATTCAACTGCATAACGGCCAAGGAGTTAAATGGCAACAATTGGGAAATACATAATTTCTTTCTGTGTACCTTAGAATTAAAAGTACATACTTGAAAAAATTTTATTACCATTTTTTTCGCTTTTTAAACAAAACAGAAGAGAAAAATATAATTGTTTGTGTAAAAATTAAGAAAAAAAAAATATAACAGCAGAAAAATATAATCTAAAAATACTTAAAATTTTCTAAGAAAATCAAATTAAGAAATTAAATGTATAGACAGCTCTGCGAACAGAATTAGCACATTTTTCCTTTTTATTAAAAAACAATTTAATTAAAAATAAACACAATGCTACATGTGAACACTTTAACCGATAAAGTTCTGCACTTGTTGAATAAATCGCATCTTCTAAACTAATGGACTGATGCATAATAATGTATGGATGAAGTACACTGCTTTTCCGCAACTGACAATGATGTCATGACAATAAAGAATACATACGATACATGTGTATGTATATATTAATTGTCAACAAAAAATTTTTGTAGATATTCGCGCGAATTGCCTTCTTTATTAACCACACCAAAACGCAATAAATATTGATGTATTTTATCCAGGGTTGCATTTGTGTAGGCCAAATAACCACAATAGTGTTGCAGTTGTACGTATGAGCAAATAAATTTGGAAATCACAAGATGGTCATACAAAATAAGCCAATAATTGGTGCAATGCGGCAACGGTCTGATCCGACTTTTAGAAAATATAATACAAATCGATCGATGGCTTAATATAAAAAGGTCGTATCTCGTTTTTTTTTTTAAATCGGTTATTTTACATTATCTGGTAGAAATACACCTCCCTTCAAAAATTCAGTTTCCTATGTTGCCGAATAACAGATTTACAGCAAGGGGCTGTGCACATATTATGTAAGGCTCCTCGGGGGGGAAAGGTTAAAGATTTGGTACGGATTGAGAATTTTGCACTGAAAAATTAGTAAAAAGCGGTACGATGTGGGGGGGTATAAAATCTCTGAAAACAGCGTTACGTAATACGTGCACAGCCCCTAATTAAAAAAAGGACAAACTAACTAACAAACTAAAGATTTTATTGAGTCTTTTCCTTCTCCTGTAAAGTAGCTAAGAGTTGAGATACGACCTTTCTATATTAAGCCATCGAAATGAAATGTCTCCGCCGAGCACTGAACTAGTTAGAGCCTTTTTAAATTCTTGTTGTATTTTATGTAAAGTGTTTTTTTTTTTTTTTTTGTTCACTGGTGTAGACTATACACCTCGCAACAGGTTTTTGAACTTCTTTTTACCAACATGCACACAATTAAAATAAATCCAGTCTGTGGCAATAGAAGAATAAATACATAGATTGTTTATTTTTTTTAGTAAGTAACTGATTTAACTACTTTAAAACAATGCAAATATATTGCACTTTTAGCTGGGAAATTTTAATAAAAAAATAGCTCTAAAGAAGTTCGGTGATTGCCAGTCATAATCGACCCATTATTGTTGCTCTGTAAATACTTTACTGGCAGATTTGTACATTATAGTTTTGAGAAAAGGGCTCGAATGTTAAAAACTATTGGTTTTTTTTTTTGTAAAAGATTCTTTCTGTGCTATTTCTCTGACCATATCTGTCTACATACATACATAGCCATTAAACACTTTTATTATACTGTAGATAAAAAGAAACAATTAAAATTTTTGATTTTGGCAATATTTTCATCTAGCATCTTAATTTAAAATCACATGATAAACGTAAAGATAAAGATATGATATGATACAAAGTTTAGATAATTTTGTTCTATAAATGAATTTAATATGAATTTCACCGGAATTATTGCACAAGTAAGATTATAAATAGAGATGTGGGCGCTCCAAAATATCAAGGCGTTAATCGAAAATTCTTTAAATATACGAACAAGTGATATTTGTTTTTAAAGAAAACTGATTACGAACATACATCCCAGCAAACACAGAAATACACTTCAAGTATTGCAAAACGTATTTCCTGGATCAGAAATATTATTGTTTAATATCACTGTGATAGTCGAAATATTAACTTCTATGAATTCTTTTCGAACTATTAGGGGGGAGTCCCCTGAGTACGAAAGTACATTTGGAAGTGTCAGATTGGCTCCAGTTTTTGAGAAATCGGTATATACCCATGAAAAATGTATGTATACCGATTTCTCAAAAACTGGAGCCAATCTGACACTTCCAAATGTACTTTCGCACTCTGGGGACTCCCCCTAATAGTTCGAAAAGAATTCATCGAGGGAACCAAGAATAAAAAAACTCAATAAGAACTAACGGAGAAATATGCATAGAAGATTTTGTCGCTCGAAATAGTCGGTGGATTCACTTCAAAGTATTGAGACAGCGGTGCCGAGAAATGAGATTGAGTTGAGTCACAGCCGTTTAGTCGCCACGAGGAGAGTCTGGGATACGGCAAGGTTACCATTTGACATAAAAAGCGTTCACAAAACGAGTGTAGCCAATTTAAAGAATGGTGGCCCAATAGTCCCCATTAAAAAAACCAAAAATCCCCGATTTTATCCCAAAAAAATATATATTAATGTTAAGCATCAACAATCAAAATTAAATAGTTTTTTTTTCAAATTTATGAATTTTATTACAAACATACATATGTATGTTTGTTAACAAAATTTTTGGTAACAAAATTTAATTAAATTTATTTGGTTTCTATAGTTTTACTGATTTTTCTGAAATACAAAATCAAAATATAGAGACATCATAACAAATTAATTTATTTTATACTGAAAATGAAAAATACACAAGAAAATATGTCCACAAATAGCCGCTAAAATCCTTAATTTGGTGACAAATCCCAACAACTGGATGCACTGGACAAAACATATATGTATGTAGTATAACATTTTGTAATGGCAGCGGGTGGAAAAAAGATGGCAGTGCGAGGAAAAATAAAACAAATTGATAAAAATACAAAATGTGCAAAATATTATCACATTGCGTAGTTTTTTGTCTTCTTATGTTTCTCGTTAACGTCTAGTAGCATTTGTGTTATTTGATGGTGTTGCTAATATGAACGACTTTTATACAAAACTTTATTTTTTTCAATAGCCTTAGTGATTGAATTGTTAAGTTAATTAATTTATTTTCTTGACTAACATTTGTATACTTGTGCACACAGACAAAGTTTTATTTGTTTTTAAATCTATTGTTTATTGGCATTGAAATTCAGAAAAAAACAAGTTTTCAGGTGAAATAATAAATACTTAATAAAACATAATAGTTTTGTTTAAGTAAAACAAAAAAAAAATAATTAAAAATTGGTATTAAAAGAATACGAGATTAACGAAGAAAAATTGGATTGTTTATAGATATTAGAGATGTGCAAATGTCGTGAAATTTTCGTGTCACGTGATTCGTGATTACAAATTGAAAAAATCACACGTGCGTGCGTGATCGTGATTCAAAAATATAATACCGTGCGTGATCGTGCGTGATTTTTTATATTATGTTTATCCTTTGTATTATAATTTTTCGACCTTTTCCTCAATTTTTTTTTTTAATTGATGATCTTGAAGTAAATAAAGAAATTAATTACAAAATATAATTTTTTAGCATATGCTAAATCTTTTATTGCAAAATGGCTGTAGCGTCCTGCAAGCCGAAGTTTCGGCCATTACAAGAGCGGCAAGATGGCTTAGGTATTATAGGATATCGGAAGACATCCATATTTTTACCGACAGCAAAGCGGCCATTGCTGCTATCAATGGTGTATACACTACATCGACGGTGGTAAACGAATGCCGGAAGTCTCTAAACGAGATAGCGAGACATTCAAGAGTAACACTAGTCTGTATTCCAGGGCACTCAGACTGCACTGGCAACGATATTGCGGATGAAACTGCCAAAAAGGGCGCATCATTGAGCAACTCGATGATATGTCACTTCGTTGGCATTCCTCTATCTCACTGCAAGCGATTGATCCAGCAGGAATCATACAATCTTGCTCAAGAAAGGTGGGAACAAGAGCACACCTGTCGAGTCGCCAGGTCCACTTGGCCCCGCTACAGCCTGCACAGAACTCGCGATCTACTCAGGCTTGGTAAATGTCACACAAGACGACTAGTAACAGTGCTAACGGGGCACTGGTGTTTCGGGACTCATGCCAAAAGGATGGGTCTAAGTTACAATGACTACTGCAGAAGTTGTATCGATGAGGAGGAAGAAGAGACAGTTCTTTATCATCTATGTCAATGCCCCGCGCTTAACAGCATTAGGGCGGTTTATATGGGCTCCAACACTCTGCCAGACCTCGACAGTCTGGCGAACATGGGGCTAACCAACATATCCTCCTTCTTGCAACAATCGGGATGGTTTGATTCGGCGACAGGGCAATCACAGGTAATTGAATAACCAATTGACTGAGCCCTGTCTGCTGTAGGGTATCACAAAGGGACCGAATTAACGGACCCAAGTGCGTCACGTCTCAGATGTGGCGGCCCTCGAAACCTAACCTAACCTAATCTTTATTGCAAAATTTGTATTTCACCGTGAGCGTGCATGCAAAATTATTCCCGTCGTGCGTGAAAGTACGTGATTAAACATATTGCGTTCGTGAGCGTGCGTGATCGTGAAAGTTTTAAATCATGCCGTGCGTGATCGTGAGCGTAATTTTACTCACGCGCACATCTCTATAAGATATGCATGTATATATGTACGTATGTACCTAAGAACATCAGTAGGCACATATAAAAAAAATTTATTAAGCAATTTTAAAAAGAATTGCTTTTAAGAACGTAAAATATATAAAAAAGTATTTTCCCTTAGAAACCCAACAAAAAATTGCTTACTTACTTTTCACTCCCTCCAAACATAAAAAAGTGTTTATTTTTTTTATATGAACGATTATTTAATTGTCAAAACATAACCCTGCAAAAAAACATATGGTGATTTGCACAGATATAATTGGACCATGGTATGTGGGTATCAAATCCGATGTTCAGAAGTTGAACTCTTAGAGAAGCAAACTGAATTATTATTTTTTGTGTGCGAGTTGGTAACAACAAAGCCAGGAAAACAATAATTGTTGAGTAGTCCAATGAGTAGAACACTTGGAACTTTTTGGAACTCAGCAGAGACTTTTAACTTTTATTATGTTTTGAATATTTTATAACTTAAAAAATATTGACATCATTATGTTGCTATTTTTAAGTCTATGTGGCAATTATTTGCCCCCAATGACATCGCCATTTTAAAGTATGTAATTAGTTAAAATGCCAAATTAGAAGTTCCCTTCAGTGAATGTTTATTGGCATTTTTTCTCATTACTTTATCATCGAAATTTTTCCTGGGAAGTATAAGTTTTAACAATTGCTATAAGTAGTTGGGGCCGGGAAAATTATAATTCATTGTATAGTTTCATAAGTAATAATTTATTATTTGATAGAAATGTCATATACTACATAAGTATGTATGAAAAAATTTTAAATAAAAACTACAGTCGAAGTTATTGTCACTCAACTATAACATGCACCTAAAAGAATAAGGTTATACACAATCGATACATCGTACATTAAAGAGGGGACATTTAAAAAAACTCTTTGTAGGTTTAAAACTAATGGGCAAAAATTGAACATTTATTTTATCTACCGAAAACAAGACAGCAGTGTTAAAATTTTAGGTATTTTGTCGGAATAAGGATAAGAAAACAAACATCATAAACACAAACACTGCATTAACACTGCACTCACTGCAACAAAGTGCTGATGGCTTACGACAGGAAAACAACTAGTAAAGATAAAAGAAAAGGAATTAAAAATATGTACGAGTATATGCAACAGCTGTTGAATAACTTTATGTCCCGGCAAACATTTTCTTATAGAAAAGTTATGTCAATATTTTATAATTGGTCGCTAAGGATATACTAGTATATACACACTTAACGTTTCCGTAAAAATTACAATTACTAGACGAGTCGAAAAAGCCACTACACAAGTAAAGTTAAAAAATTAAATTGCACTTATATATGTATATGTAGTTGATTTACGAGACAAATTATATTATCGGTTTATATATCGGTTTAGTATTTGGGGAACTATATGACTTTAAAGTTTATCATACTCATAGTACTCATACATGGACGAGTATATCTGTCCACCACTTCAATGCTATATTCGGACTCAGAATCCCATTTATATTCAATTAGAATAATAATAATTTAATTATTTTAAAAAAAGGATTAATATATTTATGATTTCGAGACATTTTTAAACTATTTTATTACATTGTGAACTAATTGTTTTATTTTAATTAAATACTCTGTCCCCTTTAACACATTGTCTATGCAAAAAAAATAAAAAAATAAAAAATAAATAAATCCCCGATTTGGGGACCAGTCCTAAATAGTAGAACGCTGCATTTTAAGGGATTTTATTTTTGTGTTTTACAGTTATTTTTTTTTTTAATTTCAGTATGTACATATACTAATAAAAGTATTTACGAACGATTGAGTCGTTTATTGGTTGAAAAACTAAAATTATTTACATCTAGAATACGAAAGATTGAGCCGTCTGTTGGTTAATTAGATTTTTTTTTACACGTTATCAACAAGACGAACAGAGCACACAAGTGGAACGCCCTGTGTCGATTTTTACGGGGCATAAAGTGCAATGCCTTCCACCTTTAGCGAGGGCGATTCTTTTAGAGTCAAACACACTGCCCTTTTAGAGAGCACAACATGGCATGGATATGTATCATTTTTTTGTAGAAAAGAAAACACCATAAGACGAGTCTTCTATTACAATACTGTCAACATATTTGGAGTGATATTCTGCATATAAGCGTATTGCTATGCAAGACATTGTGAACGCACAAATACAAAAAAAAAGAAGTTAAACGAGTTCAAAGGAAGCCAGATGACATTAAAATTCCAACGACAAGATGAAGCAATTCGAAGGATAACTGAGTAAACTAAGCAACATAATGAAATAAAATAAGATCCCTTTTATTTAAAATTTTATAGCACCATGCTCGCACATACATTTGTACATAGGTATAAAAACAAGTCAACATTTATATTAAAAAATAAAACAAAAATACCAAAATATTTAAAGGTATTTTTTACAGTCCTCAAGCTGTATAGTAAAAGAAAGGTGTTATTACTCGTATTACAAAAAGAGTATCTAAAAAAAAATTAATCGCTTTTATACGGATTCTTTTGTTATTACAAAACTTAATAATTTTTTTAAAATTGTAAATTCAATTGGAATTCATTAAAAACAGATTATTTTCACTACAGTTATGAGGAGAGCGTTGTAAAAAGTTAGTAAAAAAATTAAGCTAAAGCAACTTTTAATAAATGTTGAAAAAACTAAATCAAAAGAAAAGATAGTAAAAGAATAATAATGCGACATTATCATTCAAAAAGTGCAATTGGGTGTTCGTTTTGTTAAAATTATTGAAAGTTAACTGTAAAGTGCAATGCCTTCCACAATGAGAATATATTAAATTAGTGCTAGATTACCGCGATAATTTATACCGAAATATTTTTGTAAAAATTAATAATGTAAAAAATTTATTTGATTAAATAAAATATCAAAGCTTTCCCATAAATTAATGAAAGGCAGTTAAAAATAGACATAAGCAAAGGAAGAGGTACAGTACACATTAGCAAATTCACCTACAATAAAATATATTCCGTATGTGGTGTAAAATATCCTGTAAAAGCTCATATGCAAAATTTCGTAGCCCTAATTTAATGAAACTCATTTCGGATTAATAGTGGTTATTATGGAAAAATAGGGAGCTGTGGCGATACCACACTATTTTTTTCAGAGATCCTTTTGTGCATGGTAAGGGACCAATTGTGTATAGTAGGATGTCGCTACAACTACCCATTTTTCCATACTGAATTAAAATACATATGTATTCATCCTAAATAAGATTCATCAACTGTTACTACGACTGTTACGTGTTTAACATTGCTCTGTTAATTACAATATTGGCTCGACTTTTGGTTCAAATCTTTGCTAGTTAAATTTATCTTCACATATGTACATGACTTTTTAACTATCCTTTTTTGGGATTGAATTAAGTATTTAGGGGTTTAAGTAATCCGTACTTGAATCAATCTTTTTATACTTGATTCAAGCAAATCCGTACTTACAGTATTTCCTGATACCTCTTGGGATTGATTTACGTGCGTTTGCGATATATTTTTTCTGGCTGTATAAGACATTACTATTTAGCGTCGTTCCCGGATCTGCCTAGCATGATGAAGAAAATCTTTACGTTCGGCCAGAGACCGGCTAAAAAGAAAATATTTAGTAATAAAGTATACATTGCGAGCAGCATGCTACATACGTATGCACATGTAAACACGTGCCAAATATTAACCCATTACAATTATTTTACTTCTACACACGCATCCAACTTTATGGCGTTATGTCAAGTTTCCAGTCAATAATAAAAACGTATTCATAAAAGCGTACAAAAATACTCTTTGTTTTATTAAAAATGTTTCCCAGAATATTTCGAATTCTATAATTCAGCAATTTAATAAAAATCGAATACGTTTCTTATTACCATGTATTCGTGGAAAAAGAAATAAAAAATATATGTACATAATAACAAATTAAAGTAAAAAAGAAAAGTTATTTTCATGAATAAATTGATTTTCAAGTGAAAACACACATTTCAATTATATCAACAATCATTGTGGATAGTTGTATGCACAACGACTAACATACATACATGCATACATATTATTCTTTTTTGCTCTACTTATCTATATACATATGTACATATGTATGTATGTATGTGCGCGTATGTTTTCTGTTTATTATAGCAAATATTTTTGCCAGCGAATCCTAAAGTACACAAACAAATTTACCTGTTTAATTAGGGACAACTGTCTGTCTTCAAACCACCTAGGCTAGTTTGGTGACTTACTGGCCACAAGTCACCACTTTTGTCGACTAGTTTGGCGACTTCTTGCTGACTATGAGAACTATGTAGTCACTAACTAGTCAACTTTCTTAATTATTAATTTACCAGTAATTAAATTCTTAATGACAAGCATATGGTAAAACTCTACAGCACAACGCATTGTGTTGACAATGTCAACAGCTAATCAAGAAAACGTCATTATCGACATTTCCTACAGGGTACATACACACACATGCCTAAATCGTTGTAAAACTGGTTAGAATAGAATGCCATGGGTCCCCTAGATATTGAGATCTGATAAAAACTCGATTTTCGACAATTGGGATGAAATCAGTAATTTCCCTATTTTAACAGAGGAGAACTTAAAATTGTACATATTTTGCATACCTACTTATGCGCCAAACCAATAACGTACTATGTAAGGTACACAACAATCTGCATGCAACAGATAATAAAGCAATATTTTTTTTTTATTTTGATAGGTACCTAATTAAAATCTATATCACACTAAATGAAATGCCAATAAATATTTAGTGAAAATGGATTTTGTTTTGTACCTCACAAATAAACGCTTAGCTGACGCCGCCGGAATGTGATCAGTTATTAAAAATTTGGCATTCACATACATAAGTACATACATTTCATTTATTTAATTATTATTTCGTATTTTTTTTAATTCCGCTTTCAATTGAAAACATTTCATGTGAACAATTAAAATAAAAAATATATATGTACATATTTTTATTCCACGAATTCGAAATACCAACGAATTTTATTTAATACAATTTAATACCAAAAGTAAGAAAAAATATATGTATGTATGTATGTGTAAGTATAAGAAATAAGAAAGAAACAACAAAAAAGTTAGCATAGCAACTGCAAGAAAAAGCGGACCCGTTCAAAGTAGTATAGTATGCATACTACCTATAATGCCCGTCTTAGTCAGAGTATAATCATACCACAATATTATGAGAAATTGAGGTAAGACGATGATTGTTTAGCTGTATGTAAGTATGCACATGGTCTCTAATACAACAGCATAAATAAATAAAATAATCAACGACTCAAATGTTATACTACAATGGCAAAGACATAGAGTAGATATTTAATAATTAATTTATGTACATACGAGTACTTATGTAAAATTATATAAGTACATACCTAACCATCAATTGAGACATAATAGGTATTTAATTATGTAATTATGATTCCTTATATCGTTTTTAATTTTTAGTATGAAAAAATTTTCTATAATGTTGCGTTGCACATCTTTTTATGATAAATTTGGTCAGAAATTTGGGAAATGAATAAGTTCGGAATACCTATAAAAAAATTAAAAACTGTTAACAATAATATAACATTTTTTGGAAAACGAGACTATTCATAAAGTTAATCATAAAACGGGCACGAATGTTTTGTGAAAATTTTTAAGAAAAATTCTCTTCCTGTGGAGTGCTTAGCCCCAGACCCAGACCCCGCTAACTACGCTGGTGCTAGTACATATGTAATTGATTTAACTACCGTCAAGTAATGCAGACATACATACATACATACATTCGCCGAAATGATGCATTTATTTTTAAAATAGTAGGTAGGTATTTATCTATGAAATTAAAGTAAAAACAATTCTGAGGAAAATTAACCAACTGACCTTGCTACACACACACTCACATAAACTAACTTATTACGTTTAAAATAGGTATTTTAAATGCGCAGGGAATGGAAGAAAGCTTTGTCAGGATTCTAAGAAAATGCTTTACTTAAAATCATATAAAATAAGGTACTGGCACATTTAGCTCGAAATATTAACGAGTACATAATATGTACATAAATTCATAGATACTCATGTATGCATGTACATATGTAAGTATGTGTGCTATTATTTGAACTGAAAATTTTATGAAAACAATGTTCCTAGAACTCAAAATAAAACCATTTTAAGAAGACGTCATGTCATAAGGCGACTACTCTCCCGTGAATCCCTTGTGATATTATATCGTGTTGTTGAACAGCATATTCCAATGAACATTTAAATTCCAACTAAAATAAAAACATTAAAAAATTAAGAACAAAATATTGATGCGATAACGAAACGCAACTAACAGCTGCCACTCAACTTACTACACACTTGTGCACAAGTACGTACATACATAGATACATATACCTAAGTATACATACATACTTACATACAAGAACACTGAACATGATTTCTATATAGAGCTCTAAAAGGTCACATACATATGTATGTATGTATGTATGTAAGCCAAAAAGATCCCTATTAATGCCCAATAGCTGAAATTTTATGTTATGGAGACGTAAAGCGACCAACTGTAAGATTAACAAGCAAACTTTTGAACAAAATTATTGTTAGAGCAGAGTACAAATATAAGCTCCCACATTTTCTTCATTGATCAATAATACATATACATAGTAATATACAGCTACATACATATGTATATATGTATGTATGAAATTACAGTGACTATTATTTTAATTCGTACAATCGTGGCAATATATATGATTAATTCCACGAGACAAGAAATAGTAAATTTCCTGACCATTAAATGAAAAGCGCACCTTGCCAAATTGATTAGAGTAAAAATCATGATTGCCAGTGTAGTCTAAGGTTCAAATTTACAGTCTTTAGTTAACTAATGATGATAGCTTAACTCATGATATTTGTATGAAAAATCCTTGGTTAAACCATTGTTATTAGTTAACTAAAGACTGTAAATTTGGACCTAAGGGTGCCAGAATCCTGGTGACATTATACTTTGTCTGCAAAAATCTTGATATCGATTTAACCATCTATATTCTCTAAATTGTCTTCATCATTTCAATTATTATGGCCTTTACAAATTCCTTCATATGAAAACTAGTGGTGATAAATTCAAATTTTTACTAGCAAAGACATTAACCTAAAATTTTAGTCTAGTTAATCTCGCAGTTAACAGAGTACAAATTAAGACGAATCCAGCTAATAGCTGCTGTTATTAACATAACTATTTTTTTCTTTCATAATTCATTCCGTATTTGCATTCATTTTAAGTTGTGCTAATATTAAAGAAAATTTTCCCAAATTGCCTGACGAACAGTTTAAAAGCCAAAGAACGTTGGGAAAATTTTCAACAGCGCTCTTTCATTTCCGATCTTAACGCGCCATAGACACGATAAAAATGCTTGCTGTCAAGTTCGTGTACGTGTGCTTGAAGCTTGAAATTATCACGCTTATTGCCCCACCAAGCATTAATTTTTATTTTGATTCTGTGCTGTTCGTTAGTAAAAATATAAAAATATCTCTAAATAAAGAAATTTTAATAACAATAATGGCCTGTTTGCAAAAAAAAAGAAATGCAAAATAAAAAAGCTCTATAATTTCTTCTTTTTTAACAGTATTTTTTTCCGTTTTTTTGCTGTTAATTCCGATTTTTTTTAATTGTGCACAGCAAAAATAAAATTTTAATGAAAATTTGTTCGGGCTTGATGAGTTAACAATATACACACATTAACAAGTGACAGCAAGCATGCCAAAAATCTAAAATTTTTGATTTTCCATCAAGCACCGACGTGTCGGTGTCACATACAGCGTTGTCAACTTGGTGCGTTTCGCACCTTTTTTGGTGCTTTTCTAAATGTTTTGTGCGAAAAATATCCGAGTTGGTGCGTGGTGCGCTTTTTCTTTAATTTTGGTGCGTTTTTTTAATTTTGGGTGGCTCCAAATCATATTAAACAAGTTGACAACGTTGGTCACATACGAGTATACAAGCAAATTTTAACTCATACTGTAACCATGCTTATCAAGCATTTTAATCAATCAGTGCTATCAATTTGTAACATTAAGTTTGAAGGGTATCAATGCTTGATTAGTAGTATTTTCCACAATTCCAATTAAATATTTCACAATATATATGTACATATGTAAGAGTAATACATATGTAAGCAATTCTTATTTTTATTAGAAAATTTCAAGTGCTATATGATAAAATCACTAGCACTTGATTTAAAGAAAAGATAAGGAAAAATAAAATAAAGTTTTTGAAAAGATAAGCCGTTGTGCAATTTGCAGACGAAAAGTTACAATCGCAGTTCAATTTTTATTATTAAATTAGAGCATTATTTTCATTAATTTCTTTTGTAATATTCTCTTTGGACATGTCTCAAAAATCCCACCATATGCAAATACCTACATACATATGTACATATTGGGAAATCGATGGATATCATAATTTTTTTCATAATAACCAGTAATTTTATCCAGATTTTGTTTTTATATGAAAGTTTGAAACTACATTTTTTCAATGTTGCAAAATGATTTCAGATATTCCAATTTTTCTGCATGCTGCTGCACTAACTGGGTCAGATATAATAGGATATCGCCACATATCCCAATATTTCCAAAATAACCACTAATCTTCGTCCTAAATGAGTTTTATCAATTTTTACTAGGTGTGTTAACTGCAAAATTGGCTTATCGAACATTTTTGGTTTCAATCTTTGCTAGTTAAATTTATCTTCAAACACATTTAGCAAATATTAGTTTATTTTTATATCGCATTTCATGCAGCCCTGTATTTGTTAATCTGGCACCTCTAAAGTAGAATTTGCGAGCACTGCTGTGCTGTAATTTTTAAAATTTATTTAAATAGAAAAACATCGATTATTGGCAATTAATCACACAGGCAGTCTCATGCTACATTGATTTTAAATTTACCAGACGTATATTATTGGAAGTAACTGTAACATACATAGATACAAACAGTTAAACGTGCATCCGTATATCTGTGTGAAAAGGGAGGTGACGAAGAGTGTGCAAACAACAATGTGTATTTTAATATGCATGTTGTTGTTGTAATTGTCGTTGTTGTGAATTATTGCCTTTTGGCTAAAGCAAACTGTTGATGTTGATGGTGTTGTGTTGTTTTACTCATTTCTAGTAAATTTATTCGTTGATATATATATATATATATATGTACATACATATGTATATGTGTACCAGTGATGTAAAAGGAAATTTTTATTTATTTATGTCCCTATACACCAAAAGATATTAGTTTTTGGTAACCAAGAATATCAACACATATCTTTATAAATTTCCCAAGCCCAATCAATATTTATAAAAGGTAAATTCGCCCAGGATGTGAAAAAAAATGTATTTTGACATCAGAGGAAGATCAAAATTACAAATATAATCACCTGGGCCCACGAGACTACCTGTTATGAATTCGCCTCTTAAATTAGAGCACGAGTATATATATTAGCCTACTTTCTCCGCTTTTATTTTTCATCCCTTTTAGATGTAAAAACAAAGCTTCCATTAAATTTTTTGATATCCTAGAGAGCTTTTTTATATGGGTGAAAGTCTACTGATGAATTGGTATAATTACTAACTTAATGGTGCTATGAAAACTGGCTGAAGATATAAAAATTCTTAAAAATGTATTATACTTTTCAAAAAAGCAACATAATCTTGATCTTCTAAAAAAGTACTATCCTACAAATTGCATGTAGGAAATTGCATTTAACTTTTCTAATAAAATAACAAGATAATTTTGAAAACATGGGATATTCGCAAAAATTGCCAATTTAGTACTTTTGATCGCTGTAATCGAGTACTATGTATTATTTATCTCAGTTAATTGTTACACCCAAAGTATCAAATGCGTAATCGTATTTTTCGACATCAAATAGTACCAAACTTAAGTACGGACGTATCAAATTTTCCATCACTGTTGGCTACGAATATTTTTTGCTTTTGTGTGTGCTGCTACTACACCCGTCTCTTGTCTTGTTGGCACTTCTGAGAATTCGATCTAAATTAGAAATGCGTTTCTCGGAACTTTTGGTTATTATATTCGTTTATTGTTGGTTGGCTAGTTGTTTGTTGGTTCGTTACTTAGTTAATAGGTTTCATTGCTACATGCCACTTAGTATTGGCCCGCTGTTTGCCTGGTTATTTAGTTGGTTAGATGTGCATGGATGGATGGTGTGCAGAAAATATAGAGATGAATGGTTGAATAAATGGGATTGTTGATTGATATATTGCATATGTACAGTGTAACCTCGATTGACGCAGCCAATATTAGCTTATGTCAAACAAAGTAGATGTTTATTTAAATTAGAGTACATATGTACCTATATATGTAAATATGTATGTAAACTTTTAAAATAAATGCATATACATATGTATGTATGTAGGTACAGTGTAACCTCGATAATCGCAACACAAAATTCTTGATATTGGTGATTGACGAACAAAAGTTTGCATTAACAGAGATTAGGGGCTGTGCACATATTACGTAACGCTGTTTTCATAATTTTGCAGTGCAAAATTTCCAATCCGTAACAAATCTTTAACCCCCCGGGGCGTTACGTAATATGTGCACAGCCCCTTACACTTCATTTATGTAGGTATATGTATGCATATACATACATATATACATAAATGCATAATTTTTTCAAGTTTTCTCACGTCAGTAAAATTTGTCAGCTTTTAATTTTACTCCTTGCAAGTAAACAAAGCTGTATATAAATAGTACACACGTACCTACAAACATTTTGCATATTTCTAAAGGTAGGTAACATATTTTCATATGAATTATTAACTTCCCAGTTAACATGATTCACGATAGACAAAACTAAAGCAAAGGAGGGTATGCAGGGGGCAAAATTTTTTCAAAGTCAGTAAATATATTTACATACATATGTATCTACTCGCATGTTTAAATGTATGTACATATATTATTCATACTGCACTGCTAAGGAGAACTTTTAAAGGTGGTCTCGACAGTTCAAGTGACTATTTCCGCTTGTATTTTAACTTATGAATTATCCTTGAAACTTTTTGAATAAATTTTTTTCAACATACAAGAATTACATTAATCAATATTTCTCATACGATCACCGTCTACTAAAATATCCAACAAGAGATGATAAACTAAGATACACAGGAGTACTACGAAAACAATGTTGTACTGTTCTTTCTTTTTGAAAACCACGTAACGAACTACCTATAGCCTAAAAGCTTGAAATTTCATCAAACCATCAATTGTAAAGATGTGTTGTGAAGATAAATAGTCGATTTTAATACTTTTTTTTTAACATCGCATGCGATATTTTTTTCTGCTATGCGTATTGCACGGAAATCATACAAAATTTTAGACCTCTTCTACAAATGTGTCCAAACCATTCGACCACAGCGAATGAAACCAAATGGAAAATAAAGATAATCAATGAGGCGATTTAAGTACGTTTGCAGTTTTCCTGAATTGTATTTAAATACCTATGTACCTATCTATTAATTTTTTAATAAAACTTGGGAAATATGACAAGAAGCATAGAAAAAACATCGCATGCGATTTAAAAAACAGGAATTTAGCTCGACGTATTTTTCGATATGTACACTCATATAAAATAATTTACTTGGAAAATATATGTAGATAAATATGTATGATATTTACATATGTACATTCATGCCTATACTAAGTCAAAGTTAAAACATAAGAAAAGATTTGATGAAATACCTAAATCGAATATCGAAAAATTTTCCACAAATAAAAGTACAAATTCCCAAATTGGGAATAAATAACGCCTTCGGTCAACACTGTTTGCAAACAATAAATCTGTTGATGATTCCAATCTTTTTGAAAATTCTTTAAAAATTTTACGCACCATGTACTTATGAATAGAACCACATATGCACATCCATACATACATATGTACCTACATATTAATATATTTTTCAATGTTGCTGTTTTTTTTCTTAGTTGTTAATTCAGGTATTTTTACGTAGAATCTTCAATTAAAATTTAGCTCTTGCTCTCTCGCTCGCTGTGTTTGAAGAGTTTTGTTCATTCTTATTGAATGTATTTTCAAGGGTTATTCCTCTTTATATTTCGCTTTTTATTTAAAATTCTTAAGAAATATCTTAATCAAAACAAAATTCCAGGAATATTGAATCTCTTCCAACAAAAAAAAAAAAAAAAAATTAAACAAAACAGAAGAAAACACGTTATTATTTTGTTTCTGTGTGTGTGCGTGCATTGTTGTGTATTAATGTTGTTGCTGTTCTCAATGATGTTAGCAATGATAATAATGATTATGATAATAATGATGACTTTTTCTCAATGAGCTTTTTATTTAGATTTCATTATTTACCTTATTGATGTCGCTGGAAGAAGCGATGTTGTATCCGTTTTGCGGTGTAGTGTTGTTGTTAAGTTACTATTAATGAACAGCACTACACACACACACATTAAACATATTAATAGTATTGAACGCTTTCTAAGATAAACTTCCTTCCCTTTTTCCACGTTTTTATGATCAACAATTTTTCACTTAAACAACTTTATTTTTTTAATTTAGTACAAATTATTAATGTTGTGCAAGTACACACATCTACATACATATGCATGTATGGTTCTTTTTTTTTTTTTTTTTGTTTTTCGCTTTTGCTTTGCGTTTTACTTAACTATTTCTAGTTAATCATTTGCCATTTACTTGGAAAATATCAACACACCTTGCAAATTTTCTTTTGTTTTACACAAAATTTGTTTGTCTTTTTAATTATTTAACTTAAAACTGAACTTTTAGCACAAATAAAATGTCAATAAGACAAAAACAAGTTATTTAATTTAATGCAAATATTTTTCCATTATCATTGAGTAACAACTAATGCATTTAAACTGTTTTCAAATTATTTCACAATTTATTATAGGCATGTATGCATATTTCCCAATTTGACCGTAATAAGATTTTATTTATTTCTTATTTTGCTTGTGAACATATCCGAATCGCCATCTTAACTAAATGTCCGTATTAATATATCATCAAAATTTTAGTAAAATCGTCAAACAGAGTTGCATTATAGTGTAGTATGGTGAGTCTCTGCTAAGTATAACTAATCAGCTGGTAGCGCTAGAGCAACAAGTAGAAAAATAGAAACGTCACAGGCATTGTTTTGACCGCAGTAGCTATCACAATCCATATAAAATATGAAAAAAATTTATAAATATTAAGTAAGTATGGGTTTCGACACTATCTCATACAATACTTACTGTAATATATGCAAGGTGAATTATGTATATACACCAGGAGTAGTGATTGTAACGGCAATTTCATGCTTAAATGAAAATTTGAATAATTAACGGCCCGCCCCACGATGTCGATCGATCGATAATGCTTAAATTGTAGACGAAGAGCAATTGATTTACGACCTTCTAAACACCCATTTTATTTATTTGTTTAGCTTATATGCCTCTAAACAAATAATAAGTTAAATAAAATCCGTTATTAGTGGAAGACAAGTTACTGTTTTTACGTCTAGAAATCCAGCGATCGACATCGTTCGATATCGTGGGCCTGGCCGTAAAAGTTAGAAATGTATTCGAGCAAATTATACATTCCATTCCGATCGGAATGGTTTCAATTAGATAAATGTATTCATGATGACATAAACAAGGTGGTAGCGCTACGAAAGCTGATTATTTTTTGCTCTACTTTTTATGTCGCTTCAAATGTCAATGAGCGGTTTTTCAGGTTATATTTTTGACAGCTTAAATGACCTAGCCGTTACTTTTTCTCGTGCTGCCAAGTTCTTTTTTTCTCCTGCTACCACCTTGTTTATTTCATCATGACTGTATTCCGATCGTTTTTGATTGGCTGTCTTTAAATTTCGTTTATTTTGTATATCGATTTTACAGTGATAAAAGTTTTTAATACCCATAGACGTTTGTTTGAATAGTTTTTACTAGCATGCATGTTTTTACATTTTGAATTTTTAAGGGAATTGGATTACAAACAAAATTTTCGTTTTTTTAGGGCTCAACTTTCGGGTGTGAAACCAGTTTCAAACGGAATTGAGTTCTGTGAAGTGGTTGATTATTTAAGCTTAAGTTTATATTTGAATTAATGTTAACTTTGGGCTGATTTTTCCTTATATTTTTTGGCCATTTTTTGTTAATTTCAAAAAATTTTTGGAGCCATTTTCATTTTTTAATCAGGTCATTTTTCGTTTTATGAAAATACAAAATTAAAAATGGTCCCAAATTGAATTTTAAAAATGGTCATAATGCCAAAATTAATATTCACACTGCTTACTGAGGTTTTCCTGCATTGGCGGTATTCGGCGGTGCTTAAGGATTTTTTCCACCATTGGTATTTCAGCCATGGTTACTAAAGGTGTACTAATAATTTTTTAAAAGGTACTATTTGACATAATGAGTATTTTGGAATACATTTTCTTTCACTATTTTGGGGCTATTTTTCATTTTAATTATCATTAGGAAAAATTACCCTAAATTCCAACAAAAAAAATGCCACCAAAATAGGAAAAATGGCCCACAAATTTGTTTTTTTTTTTTTTCAATGTAAAAATTTTGCGGGCATTTTTCTACTTTAGAGACCCCTTAAATACCCTATTGTTATTCAAAATTTAATAATATTGTTATACATGTGTATTTAATTACATCATTTTATAGTTACCCTCGTATTAAGAGTTTAAATTGTTTATCATTTAAATTTTTCTTTATAAAAAAATATGAAATGCATAGATATTATTGTTGAAATATTTCTCTATTGTACAATTGCTTGTATGGCACTGAGTGCCATACTATTGATGGCTTCCAACTGCAATAAATATAAAAGCGCGTACTTTATAGATAATACATTCTATCTATCATTAGCGTCATCTTAGGTAAAATCAGGCCGATAAAATCTCGCTCATAACCAAGGCAGCGTATTCTCAATTTATTTAGAAGACGAAAAATTAAAAAAAAAAACATGTATGTAAAAATATTCTAGAAATTAAATTGATACTAAACTACCGCACAGTAGTAGCTTAGTTATCTTAATAACCAGCATTTTAGTTGACGATTATATCTGCTACTAAACGGAACTCGCATTTAATATAAAATTTTAAAGAAATTTTCGAAAGAATTAATTGAATTTCGCTTTTCAAACTAACGCGCACATATAATACAACAGATAAATTATACTAGAAATTCCTTTCAATTTAGTTGTAACAACTTAATTAAGTGTGTAAAAGAAAAGCTCTAAAATAAAACACAATTAAATTGACTAATTGGGTTTAATTACTTATAATTGTTATTAAAACTTGTGTATACAAAAAGAAAGTTCATCGAATGAAAGTTATTGGACAGATAGTATAGTATGTCTTCTTCAGATAGTCCAACAATGCATCGTTCCATTTCGATGCCAGCCCAACCCCAGCCATTGCAAACAAAGATCATGAAACGTTCACAGGAAAAGGAAACACTAATAGAAGATGATTATTATCCCGAAAGTCCAAGCTGTGAAAGACGCAATAAATCAGTGACAAATAATCGTTTGGGTTCCTGTACACAAAGTGCTAGCAAGTGAGTAGCGAGTGGAAGAGAACGGGTGATACAGAGAGACAGAGACAGAGAGAGAAATGGATTGAAAGTATTCTGTTGATGTTTTGTCAAGTGCCATTCATTTATGATGACAAATACCTTAATTACATGATTTGATGATAATTTATTGTGCTTTCATGTGATAATTTGTATGTATTATTTTCTGCTACAAATGCAAATTTTTTGTTATCAGATGCAAATGTTGACTTTTAAAAGGGGAATTTAGATAACAAAGAATAATTTTATAAATATCTTCAGTTCATATACACACACATACTCGTACATACATATAAGATCTTGAAAATATGTATGTATATGCATCAGTGTTTTGAAATTATGTACTTATGTATGTATGTATATACGAGGATATGATTTTAGTTTGACGTAATCCTTTCTTGGCTTAAGGAACAAACAGTATAACCACTACAGTCCTCAACTGAATAGAACAGTTTTTGAGTTGTAAAATAGCACTGATGCCTAAATTCGTTTAAGTCGAATTAAGCAGTTATTCCTTATTGGGCAGTGTGAATAAAAATGTAGTTCTAGCTGAAACTAGCAAATCTTAAGTTTAAACTAGTTTTGAGGTAAATAAAATTTTCATAAAAAGCTAGTACTTTTTGCAGTCTACCACAAGCTGAAAATATGTGTGAATAAAAACTAGTAAGTACTTAAAATTACTAGTTTTAACTTAAATTATTGTAAGCATGTCATTGAGGTGCTGGAAATAAGTTTATTGTTGGTTTATTCGTCAAAAGTGCATTGTCGTTTGTTTTTATTTAAATATGATGGCTGCATTAATGAATTATGATCATTCATCATGTTTTGAATTTGTTTTTTTTTAATTGACCAATTGTAGTTTCCTGGCCAAACTGTTCCAAATACTCTTCATGGAGTGAAAACAAGGCATTGTTTTTTGCCATTCTCACTGACGGCACTTGCGAATTTTTAATTATAATTTTATGCTTTTGGAGAATATCAAAAAATTTCGCGCTATTTTGGTCGCCCATCGTGATGAATAATAAAAAAAATAGCGTTGCCAAAATGTTTTACAAGTTTTGCTTAGAACTCATAAAAAAATAGCTTAGTTTAAACAGAGGCAACTCCCAAACAGTTTCTATCAGCTGATTTTTCAGCCTCATATGTCTTAATTTTTTTTAGTACGTAGTACTAGCTAAGATTTATTCACACTTTTTGTAGTTTATACTTTTCAAGATAGCTAGTTGGCTTTTGCACTAAGTACATTTAAATACAAAAACATTAGCCTTTATAAAAAATTCTCAGAGTAATTCCAAGTACAAAAGGGGATCAAAGCAAGTAAATACAAAACAAAAAAAAAACAAAACATTTATTCTCTTTATACGCTCAAGCTGGAGGTCCATATCACGCGTTTACGCGTCGTACGCGGCTGTCAAAAAAGTAGAATCGGTGTAATTGTATGTGGCAAGTTACACAGCACAACGCGTAGAACGCTTAAACGACAGCTGGTTTGGATAGTTAAGCATGACAAATTATATTATACTTTCAATGTTATCGATAAGTATATTTGTTTCGCGGATTAATTTCTTCTATTTTTTGTACTAATAATAATTTTTTTTATGAAAATACTTACACCACACATGATCAAAAACAAACAATTAGCGCGTAAAAAGCGTTGCATGTAACATAAATTCAAATACGCGTATGAAGTGTGAAACGCGTCAAACGCGCAACGAGTAAAACGCGTGGTATGGACCTCCAGCTTCATAGTATTTGTATTTACTCATTCTTAAGGTACGGTCACATCTGTCAAACATTTGCCCAAAAAAGCGTAACTACTAAATACTACTGACAAAACTTATGATTTAGATACCTGTTTATTACGTTAAACAGTTTCCTACATAATTTATAGAAAATGTAATAGAATCTTATCTTATTAGATGCTGTTTAACTTAATTAATAAATGCATAAATCAAAAAGTTTTTCATTGGTATTTAGTGGTTACGCTTTTTTGGGCAAATGTTTGACAGATGTGACCGTACCTTTATTCACTATAAGTAGAGTAAAGTAAACATTTTTTTTTTGCTAATATTCTGTAAGTATTTTGCAAGGTTCTTATTTTACCATGTGGGTATTTTAAGCATTTTCTTTGTTTTTATTTTTAACATTAATTTAGCAGTTAATTTTATGGAATATACATATGTGCATACCTATCTAAGTACATACAACTATTGATATGTTGATAATTTGATCTTAAAATCAAATTAAATAAAAGCGAAATTTCATACAAACCAAATAAAACTTACAAAAATACTTAAGTATTTTAGTAAATAGTTTAAGTAGTGCTTGTCTTTACTTAATGTGCTTGGTTCTTATTATGCTTAGTTCTTACATGCTTTAATACTTGCTGTATTTATTTCGTACAGAAACAGTATTTATTGTGTTTGTTTCTTATAATAGAGAACAGAAGAAGGTATAGTAAAGAGAGGGTATAATAAAACAAATACACGAAAAAAAGAGAATGTATTTAAGTATTTGTTTTTTGTACTTTTGCAAAAGCCTAATAGCTAGTACTGAAAAGTTAAAGCTAGTGCTAGTACTTAGTACTAAGTAGTATAAACTAGTTCTATGTAGTATAAACTGAAAATATTTTACTTTTATTATTTTTGTAGGTCTTCCAGTGGCACATACGAGTACTTTGTTCGACAAACTTCAGTTCACTTTGTAAAAAAATTGCTATTGCGATATGCGTACACATAAAGGGTTTTGCAATAAGGACTTAACAACTTTTTTTAGATAAAACGCAAACCATTTGAGATAGGTATTTCCAAAACTTTATGATCGACTTGAAATACAATAAACAAATTTATGAATGGAACTCGACTTCGTTCATATGGCCAGTTAGATGATCAGTGAAATATTGCGTTCACAAATTAAATTCAAAGTTGTCAAGTACCTATTGGAAAACCCTTTACATACCAGTTGTTAGATAGATAATCATTTGAGTCACACCAACCACTACTGATTAACTGATAAGCACAATCTTAAATAATTAAAAAAATACAAAACAGTTTCAAACAAAATTTCTAAAACTTTAAGGAACGGTTGCAAATTTTATTATAAAATTTTGTAAAATTATCGTGTCAGTTATGAGTTCCGAACGTTGTTAATTAGTATGAAAATTTCCGAATCACAAAATAGAATATTTGTTGTTCGGCTTACTTCCGAATATTTTTGCTCGAGTGGTGGATAATATGGGAATTTTTATAAATCTCCTTTTCCATATGTTATTATCAAACATATATTGGTTTTTATTTCCGAATTAGGTAGATAAGATATCAAACTTAAGTTCAAAAAAGATTTTTTTCAAATTAAATTAGTTTTATTGTGTAATAAATGAGATTCTATTTGCTTTCACACAGCTTAGTGCATTCGAAAGCAAAACGAAAAAATTGTTTGGAAGTGAATGTCAGGACACCAAAATATTCGAAAAAGATTCACTTTCACACGGATGTGGAACTCATGACAGACACGTTTATCAAGTTTTAAAACGTCTTTTTTTTTTTTTTTTTGTTTAACTTACGACAATAATATCTCTCGAGAAAGTTTTCAAAGAGCACTAAATAGCAACTGAAACCTCTCAGTTGCCAGTTGCCATCCGTAATACAATTGCCAGCAACTGACAACGCAACTGGAGTTGCCATCCATAATCGACCCAAGTTGTCGCAGAAGTAGTTCATGTTTTTGGATGGCTTGAGTAAAAATTCCTTAAACAAAAGAGGAATATAAAATACTCGTGCTTATTTAAGTTCATTGTGCTAAACATCGTTGTTCAACATTTTTTTAAATTTGGATTTAAAGTTCAAACACAAAAGCCATTAAATTTGGACTACGCCAACGACACTCGTAATTTGGCCGAATAATTTATTTACTTTATTTCTTATGCATATTTTTTTTAATTATGGTTTCGCATTTTTTAAAAACTGTTAAAAATACTTTTTGTAGAATAATAAATTTAAATGACACTATCTCCATGTAAAACAAGTGGTTACGTTTTTTTTTTTTGACAAATATTTGATAAATGTGAACGTAGCTTAATACCCTTCAATATATTTGGGTAAGAAAACTCTCAAGAATTCTTCCCTTTCCCTCATATTTAGAATACATAACTACTTTTTTCACCGGGCAAAGATTACCTTTTTCGAAGTTCGTTTAGAATAAGGGAAAAGAGAGAATTTTTACGGCGAGATTTTATTTAGAATAGGAGAGCTGGGGGTAGGGAAGAAACCCCTGGGGAATTGTTATTCATATTTGGGCTGATTATGGCAATTACAAAAGAAATAATTTATATACGATTTAAAGGGCATATTTTCATAAGTTTTGGGATCATATTTTTAAATTTTTGCTGCATATTTAGTACGCATAAAACCCATTGGACATATTTCCGGTTTCCCTGCTTATTATAAATAAATTATTTTAAAAGAATCCTTCTAATATTTATAAATTTAATTACAGTTTAATAACCAACGAATGGGCTGGCAGTACCATCGAATTAAATTCGGATCCACAAAGAAATGGTAATTAGAATTTCAACTTAGAAAGCTAAAAATCTTCAAACTTGTAGGTATGTTTTTAAAAAATCTTCCACATAGAAATCGATACTCTATACTATCGCCGCAAGCCGAATCGTGTTATTGAAAAGAATGGCCGAGAAAATGTTGTATTCAAGAAAATACCGGAAAAGTCGTGGCGTTACATAAGCGATTTTGTAACGACATTGGTAAGATGGATCTTACCTAAAAGATTTCTAACATATACAACATCAGGCACTGTAAATAATACACAAACTCCATTAGATTCTGCTGATGAATTATTAACAAGGAATAGCAAAATTTTTGAAGAAAATAAAATTGGTGAAGTGGAAAATAACGATGTAGCGAATAGCAAAAATACACGCGTAACATTTGGCTTATACGATTAGAAATACGATATTAACAATTTTATTAACATTATTTACTATTTATTAACATGACATATTATTCTTTTTAATAAAACACAATAAAATCCGATTTGCCATACAATTAATCCACTAATTAAAAAGTCATTCTCATATCTATGAACGTATGAATGTATGTCCACAATCAGTGATGATAATTTCGATTACAAATTTGAAAATTTTGAATATTTCTTTAATAGATTGAATTAGATTGGAAATATATGTTGAGCATGTTTATTGGTAGTTATTTTCTAAGTTGGACTTTTTTTGCCATTCTCTGTTATATGGTGGCATTTTCTCATGGTGATCTTATGTTTGACGAAGTGACCGGCGAACGCTTAGGCGAGGGCAAGGATCCTTGCATCATTGGCGTTTATGATTTTACTTCGATGCTGATTTATTCGATTGAAACTCAAACAACTGTGGGATTTGGTGAAAAATATCCCAGTGAAGAATGTCCGGAAACTATGTTTTTGTTTATTTTACAAATTATAGTTTCGATTGCCATCGAGGGTGGAATGATAAGTATTATTTATGCTAAAACTGCTAGGCCGGCTAAGCAATTAACTAAATCAAAATTTAGTGACAAGGCTGTGGTATGTTAAATACACATATGTATATAAAAAGAATATCAGTCTTATTCATAAACGATTTATAGAGTTAAAACCGGCTTTTCCATACAAAATTCCTACATTGACACAATATTAGCAAGTAAGAGAACTATGCTCGGCTGTGCCGAATTTTATGTACTCTTCACCAAGTCTATCTATCTAAAGGGTAGGCAGATCTGAGGTTAGGAAGTAAATTGGCTGTCGAAAGATGGAAATGTCAAGAATTGAGCTGTCATTCTTTGACATTTATTTAGAAAAAAAGTTGGGAAATTTTAACCACTTTTGAACAAAGAATTTTAATTGTGAAAATTTACTAACATGAGAAATTTCCCAGTCGCGTAAATTCTCGATTTGGCGATATCAATTGGACGACTCGTTCTTGTGATTTAACGCCGCTGGATTATTTTATATGGTTTCATTTGAAAGACCGGGCTATCATGAACAAACCACAAACAACTGATGCTCTGAAAGATGAAATTCGGCACTTCGTTGACGAGATAAGGGGCTGTGCACATATTACGTAACGCTCCAGGGGGTGGGGGGTTTAAGATTTGTTACGGATTGGAAATTTTGCACTGAAAAATATGTAAAAAGCGTTACGAAAAGGGGGGGGGTATAAAATCTCTGAAAACAGCGTTACGTAATATGTGCACAGCCCCTAAGCGAAGCTTTGTTGCAAAATGTGGTTCAAAATTTTGTGAAAAGAAGGTACGTCTGCCGACGTGCTAGAGGTGAACATTTGCCCGATATCATATTCAATTATTAATTTCCATATTTCTACTACTGAATTTGTCAAAAAAAAGCAAGTTTTTAGACCAAATTACTTCCTAACCTCAAATTTGCCCCGCCCTTTATATATATCTATACAAAAGCATATGTATGTATTTGTATATTTGTTGCATGTTCCTTATAGGAAATTTAGGAACCATATTACTAATGACAGCGAGAGTCAAATGGATGATTTTTTATATTGGAGGTGGAAGAGTAGCTCCCATATAAAGTAAATATTAATATCACATTGTTTTATTCTCATCTTACTTTTAGCCGAACTGTTCGCATGTGAAATAAACTTCCCGCAGGGGTATTTCCTGTCACCCTCAGTATCTTAGAGTTCTAATCAAATGTCCACAAATACTACTGTCGTCATCCTCCATCCCATAATCAATTTTCCTAGTTCCGGCACAATGCACTGCATACGTACAGTGCCGGTCCTAATAAAAATTCAAACAAATTCAACACTCAAATACGAATTGTTTTAAGACAAATCCTTACACATCAGACTAAGGATCAAGTCTCCAAATCTTTTGGTGTGTTCGGAAAAACTATTTAAGGTACAGATAGGCGGACATGGCCCATTCAACTAACTTCCCTCTCTCTAGGAATCCAGAATACATACATATACTTAATGGGACTTGTGGAATGAATATTATAGAAATTGCACAAATCTATAAATAAAATTCGTTTATGAATAAGGCAGTACATATACATATGTTTGTAAGTCTATACTTATGTATGTATACTATACATTTTGTATTAATTCCTTACAGATTTGTCATCGCGATGGTAAACTGTGTTTATTATTTCGCGTTTGTGATCCGCGAGAGCAACAAACTATTGAATCTAAAATTCGGGTCTATATAATTATTGATAAGCCGTAAGTTGTTGTTATTAAATGATTGGAATAAATTATTTTTTACTTTTTTATTTTTATTCCAGCACCAAAGAAGGTGAATTGATAAAAACTCATACCGAATTAAAACTAGAAAATAATGGTCAACAAATTATTATATGGCCCGAAATAGTGTGCCACATTATCGATGAAACCTCGCCACTATCACATTTTAGATGCGCCAAAGATGTAACTAATGCTCAGTTTGAATTGTATGTTAGTATTGTAGGCGTTTCGGCTGCCACAGCTCAAGTTACTGAGGCCCGAACTTCTTACGTGCCTAGAGAAATTTTTTGGGGTCAACGTTTTATAAATATCATTAAATATGATAGTTTCAATGAACGTTATATTATTGATTATGGAAATTTTAATACCACAATATCGGTAAAATTTTTTTAATAATTTACTAAAGATTAAATTAAATTTATTATAAATTTTTATTAAAAGGTTGATATGACTCACGATGTCAATAAGATAGAAGAAATAATCTAATAACGAAAGTTACTAAAAATTATTATCAATATACATAAGTATGTACATGCATACATATTTGATTTCCGCAAGAGGATCATCTCCTAATATTCTTCTACATACATACATACATATGTACAATATTGTAAAATATTTTATTCAACAATAAAATGTATTCTATTTAATCTATTATTGTTCAATTCACAAGCTCAGTCGTCTGTCTTATGGTTTAAAAAAAAACGATATTTGTTTATGTGCTTGTGAACAGACAAATTTGTTGTATCGTTATTTTGTCGTATTTTAAATGTCAGTTTAATGTTGTCAATTCATATGAGTAAATAGTTTATGTCAAAAAACAAATTTCTTTTTATCAAATAAAAAAAAACATGAAAAGTGAACAATTGTTGACATTCATTTAATTTTATATCAAGGTGTGAAACCAGGTGTGGGAATTATAATTTGACGCTAAATATAATAACTTTTTTAGCGACAAGCAATTTTGATTAAATTAGTTTGAAAATTAAGTTGAAATGAATCATGTATATATTTATCATTAAGAAGAATGTATTTTCTGGTGTTACTTATCACATATATAAAATATTTTTACAAATTAATTTAACAAATAGAATATTCCCAGCCTCAATATAACAATTGAAAAACATATAAAATTCAATCGTATAATTATAACACACTTTTGTATGAAAATTACCAACAACAAAAATACAATATTGTATAATTATACGATTAGACAACACATATGACGTTAATACGAGCTTGTGAATTGAACATATGTATATATCGATGGCTTAATATAAAAAAAGGCGTAACTCGATTTTTTTAAATGGCATTCACAAATGTCAAATGCACTTAACATATAAAATGAACAAAATTGATGAATAAGAATGTTTGCCTCTTTTTTTTATTAAAAATTGCATTAAAATTTTTTTATACCTAAAATTTTATGGATTTTATTAAATTTGTATCTTGCCCTATAAAATAACAAAAAAATCGAGTTACGGCTTTTTATATTCAGCCATTGATATATGTACACATACATACATGCCTTTATAAATGAATCTGTGTTCGTATATTTGTTTGTTTGTATGTTCTTTAAAGGAAACCAAACGGTAAGATCGATTGTGTTGAAATTTTAGAACCGTACTACTGATGACCGGGAAATTCAAACAGGATAATTTTTTTATTATTAAAAAGAGGAAGGGTAACACCCACATAAAAAAGGTTGTAATTAAACAGATTCATATCGAATGAAAATTATTTGTCGAGTTGTTTGTATGTAGAAATTTATAAACTATTGTGATTGTGCTTTAGTAATTCGCATTTCGTATTTGGGAACTTGTGTATTAATTGACTTTCAAAACTTTTCCAGCATGATGACAAAAATTTACTGATGAGATCGTATTTAGCAACCAACGAAATGCATATAGATTAGCTAAACCATAAGAAATAATAATTTTTAAAAACATAAATTCATGAGAACTTGCTCAAATAAAATGTTATATTTTGTGAAAGTGGTTTTTCAAGTGTTGCTGCAGTTATAAAGTTTTCAAGTAAAACAAAATTAAAAAAAATGAAATGAACAAATTAATGAAAACAATAAAATAAAGAAACGCTATTATATCACTTTTTCAAAAATTGTTGTAATTGCTTTTTCAACAATTCATTTTCTTCCTTCAGTCTTAAAAATTCATTTGCAAATGGATCAGTCTGCAACAGAATACCCAAACTGTCACGTATCTCTTCAGTTTCTTCGGATCGTTGATTCCATAAGTTAAAGTTCTGCGTAAATGTTTGCCATTTATTATTTTCCACTAAAAATTTCATTTCAAATTCAAATTGATCAAAGCGTTGTAACATTTCGTTACGTAAATCTGAGATAGCTTGTCGAAAGTCAGGAGCGCAATTCGTTTTAAATTGGGATGCAGATTTCTTAGTAGCTGTGGATGTGGCGTGTGGTGCTAGAGAATTCTTTGATGTCGATAATAAACTGTCTATAGAGGTCCTTTCACGATTAGCTGGACTTTTAAAATCAGCAGGCAAAGATTTTAGTCTTTTTGATGCTAAATTTAATTCCAAATTGGGATTCTCTTTATCGCTATCAGATGCGATATCCTGTCTAGAATTTTCTGTTGCTTCTTGAGCACCCTTTTCCTCTTCCACTATTTGGGTCAATTTACCCACCAAAGGAGTATGTGATGAAATACTGTTACGATCTTTTAGAGGATATTTTAATACATCCGATGGGTTCGTTTTGTTATTAAAAGAATCATTTTGAGTCTCTGAAGCATTGGAAGTAACAACGTCAACGCCAACTCCCACAAATGACATTCGATTTTCGTCTGACAATGGTTTTCTGGACAGTACCTCCCAATCAAAACTATCTCTTCGGGGTGCAAAACGCGGTGATATTTTCTCTTGACCACGATTGGCTTGAAAATCTAAAAAGTCACAAAATGAATCTCTGTGTGGTCGATTGTTTTCCGTTGGTAACAGAACATTGGTGGCAATAGATTTACGTAAACCTGTACTACATGCACCAGTGGACGTGGCCGTCACCGAATTTTCTGAGCTAGCAACTGAACTCGAAAAACTTGTACTGATATCAGCAGCTAAGGGAACAAACGAAACTCTTGTAACAGCACAGTCATGAACCTTTTTCGAAGCCAAAAACATTTTTGTATTTCGCATATCATAAGTAGCAAGTTCACCTTTTAGGTTACCCACACAGAAGTATGTACCACATTCACTAGCTGCTACCGTTGACAACGGATGACAATAAATCATTTGCACGGATTTTACTTTTCGCCTGGTATCAAATATGTTGATTACACAGTCGTAACCCACACTTATCAATGTATCTGGATTGGCGGGAGATATACACAAATCCCTACATTGTGCAGCATGGGCGTCGGCGACATGAAATACTTTACGTTTAGATTGGACGTCATATATGGTGACAGCTCCTTTGTAGGATGCTATGGATAATTGAAAACGCTTGATGGGATGAAAACGTGCAAGAGTTGAACTGCAATGTTAGAATGTATAAAAATAGAAAAAATGTGTAATAACTAATGGGGCAGCCAATGACCGAATCCTTCATATAGTGATTGAAAAACAAGAACAATCAAACAATTATTTTCTCTAACTTACTTGCCATCGATGTTGAAAGAATCGATTTTTGTTTTCGTTCTATGCCCATAAATATTTATGGAACCATTTTCGAATACCGAAGCTAAATATTCATCAGACGCATTATAATCCAAATAGAGAACTGAGTTGCGATTAGAATCTAAAGCAAAACGAAACATTTAAGCTAAAAAATGTTTTTTCCTAGTAAACATACATTTACCTGCATTAAATTTATGAATGAATTCGGATTTTTTATAATTATACAATTTAACCTGACCATTGGCCAAACCAACAGCCATCTCTTCCAACGACTGTCTCGCACAGGCTACGCAATAAACATTATTATCCATGGTTATTTTACGCACGCGCAGTATTTCGGCTTCTGTAAGTTATTAACATCAAATATTGTATAATAATACCAATTAGTAAATTATTTAACATACGTTGTGATATTTCCTTGATGCGCATAATCTCCAAGCTAGATTTTTTATTTACTTCCACAAATATTCGTTGCTGGGCATAAAACTGAAAATCCGTAGTTTCACCATTGGAATGTTGATAAATAGATTTCGTTTCCAAGTCATTGAAATCTGTTAAAACAGTACTTTTAGCTGTTGATATTAAATACATTTTGTGTAATATTTTTGATGAAACTTGTAAAAAACTATTTTCCAAAAAAAAAAGATATTAAAGAGCGCTTCTTCGGTTGAAAAAAATTTGACAGTTGTTTAAATTTTTCAATATGAATTCGCCTTGGCACTATAGTTGTATTTCAAGGCGAATTGATTACTATAAATTCGCCTTGCTATATTTTAGATTTTTAAGTGATGGTAAACGATTATTATAAGCCATATACATATGGGCCTGTTCACATATTACGTAAGACTTGTGATTCGCAGGTTGTAGACCTTTAAATTTTCAAACCTTTTATTATAAAAATCAGCCAAATTAAAAAACGAAAACATAGACTTTAATTTAGCCACTTGAAGAATTTTCGGCTCTGTTCTGTAAACCAAATCCAAGAGAAATTAGAGTTTGCTAACAGTAAACACCGGCAACAGCTGTATCAGACGTAAGTTTTTTCCACAGGAAAGAACTCCCGTTACCAACAGCATCGGAGCTGTTACAACAACAACCATTGCAATAATAACAATAATATAAAGTAAAATAATTTCAGATAAGACATTTAAAGCTGCAAAGATAGAAAACTCGAAAATTATGATAATTTATCAGCTGTATATATTATCCTTAAGCAGCTTTAAAACATCAAGTTTCTTATGTAATTTACAAAACATACCTACAACATAGTTTTTATGTAGTTAAAGTACCCCCATTTTAAATTTCATAACATATGCTAAATTTTACTTCATCACTGTTCTAACTTACCCTTACTAATTATTTTTTTACATAACCCCATTTAAATTGCGAAATATTTTAATATATAAACATCTACATATATTTTTAAAAATACACTAAGTGAATAACAATTTTGTCAATATATTCTCTATTAAACTTTATAATATATTATACATTTATTTCTTAAGAGTCCTTCCCTTCTTTAGAATCTGCATCTTTTAACAACAACGATTCTATTCCAACCTTCTTAAGTTCCTCAATTAAGTCGCCGCTTTGGTGCATTTGTAATAATATGTCACAGCCTCCAATAAATTCTCCATTAATGAACACCTGTGGTATAGTGGGCCATTCCGAAAAATCTTTTATATCTAAATATACAACAAATATTTGAAAAAACTCTACTGACAATTTATATTATATCTTACTTTGCCGTAACTCATCGCTTTGCAAAACATCATGAGCATCGTATTGCACACCATGCATGCGTAGAATTTGTACTACGGCATTGCTGAAACCACATCGAGGAGCTTCTGGATTTCCTTTCATAAATATCACCACTTTATTAGTATTAACAAGCTGCTTAAGGATTTCTTTGCTGTAAGTTTGTACGGCACCGTCTGCCGAAAATAATCTGGATGCATGTGATGTATACAAGACGGGTGAACGGTAAAGGTTTGTTTTGCAAATTTGTTTAATTAGACTGGCCATATTTGCTAGGATATTAACTTATTTATTTAAAATACGAGTCAATTTTATTGAAATTTTGGCCACAATAATTTCAAGACGTAACTTTTCTCCTGTTATATTTTTGACAAAAAAAAAAATTAGAAAACAAATTGCCCGTTAAGGAAGAACTGATGAATGAAAGAAAAACATGATAAGAACACAGTGTTGATTAAAGTAGTATCATATTATTGAAATTGAGTGACAGTCAAAAATTGTTTCAGTTTTGAGGGATACTTTGATTGATCAAACTTTAATGCAAGATGTTACACATAATAAGGGGCTGTGCACATATTACGTAACGCTCCAGGGGGAGGGGGGTTAAAGATTTGTTACGGATTGGAAATTGTGCACTGAAAAATTAGTAAAAAGCGTTACGAAGGGGTGGGGTATAAAATCTCTGAACACAGTGTTACGTAAGATGTGCACAGCCCCTAATACAAAATAAGAACGTTGTATGAGAGTTTTTGATACAAAATTTTAATAATAAACTTGTTTTTGTAATATCATTATCTTTTTTTGTTTGGTTTTAAAAATGATTATTTGTTATGGTTTCCCTCTTCTATATGCATTTTTTAAAGACATAAATTCTTAAGTATTTGCTCGAAAAAATATTAACATTATTTATTTTTTAAATTCAAATAAAACTCGACTGATGCTTTTTGCTACAGATTTTGGAACAAATCTTGTTTAGTGACGCAGCTCCAAATGAAAAAAAGTTACATAGGGCGATAGAAAATCGAAAAATAAGACGAAAATTTTATGTGGTAACTTTCTCGGAAACGCATAGTTTTCGAGTTATTGGCCTCTGAAGTTTTTATTTATATGTGCTATTTTCCTTTGCATTTCTCAACGTATAAGGACAATTTTATCATTTGAAAGCTTTTGACTAGATCTATATGAGTTTGCAAATTTTCTATTTAAATTTTAAAATCTTTAGGTGTCAAAGCAGTTTTTTAGATTGTCTGCATAGCCGGCCTTTGACCGGGCTAAATGATTTTCTCCATCATGGTATATCCCTACACGGCGGTATATAGAATAGATTTTCTGCATAGCCGGCCTTCGGCCGGGCTTAATGATTTTCTCCACCATGGTATATCCCGACACGGCGGTATATAGAATATATTCTCTGCATAGTCAGCCTTCGGCCGGGCTTAATAATTTTCTCCACCATGGTATATCCCGACACGGCGGTATATAGAATAGATGTTCTACATAGCCGGACTTTGGCCGGGCCTAATGATTTTCTCCACCTTGTACTCAAAAACACTGATATACATAGAAAATATAATATTTATGACATCAGATTGTACGCTGGAGGAAGAGTTTGACAGATATCCACACTAATCTGTTATATTTTAATATAAGTTAGGAGTTTGCTGGTAATTAGAATCCAGCCCACTTGGGTCCAAAAAGAATAATTTTTTAAATATCACTAAAATCTTCTGTATTTTAACAAATTCATATAGATCTAGTCAAAAGCTTTCAAATGATACCAAAATTGGCCTTATACGTTGAGAAATCCAAAGGGAAATCGCACATATAAATAAAAACTTCAGAGGCCAATAACTCGAAAACTATGCGTTTCCGAGAAAGCTACCACATAAAATTTTCGTCTTATTTTTCGATTTTCTATCGCCCTATGTATTTTTTTTTCATTTGGAGCTGCGTCACTAAACTAGATTTAAGCCCAGATTTTTAGTCAAAGCTCAAGCGCAAATAAATTCTGCCACTCATTTTCGTTAGTGTAACTATCACAGGGTAACCAGAGATGACACGAGACGGAAGAGTTTGCATACTTGTTTGTATACACTCATACAATCGCGGGTTTTGGTTTTTTTCTTTGTGCTGTCTTTCTATCCAAATTAAAATTATAAATCGCAAAACTAATTAAATATCCATATATTTCTCTAATTCACATTAAAAATATTATTAATTAATTAATTTAAGTTGGTTTTCACTGATCGTTTGTATTTTATCACTATAATATCTGCAAAATATCAGAATTTATCAAGTATGTATGTATGTATGTATGTATGTGTGTAAGTAATAAACCACCACCATTTGGCAAATTTACAGCATATATGTACGTATGTATGTATATAAATATAATATACAGAATATATAAGCACACACTAAATTGTTTTATCACTTTATTTTCGAATTATATCCCGTAAATACTTAATATTATTACATTTTATTAAATTTAAGCGTGCTTTCATGTAGCATTTTCCACTAAAAACTGAACTTTTTTTTTGCTTTTCGTTTGTTTTATCTTCATAACAAACACACTAATGTTGTCTCTTTTTCACGATGCCGAGTTATGATAATTAAAATATGATCGAAGTCCAATTTTTTTTTTTTGTCATCTCTGGTTACCCTGTGGTAACTATACTAAAAATCGTTCCTAACTTTACGGATGAGAAGAAAACAAACTTTGAAAAAATGGCAAACTTTTTTACAAGGTTGATAAAAGTGCAGTAGCACTTGGCAAACTTTTTTTCCGGGCTGAAAAAACTAGTAGTAGCACCAAAAAAAACTTTTTCAGAGACGATAAAACCGTACTTATAATTGGCAAACTTTTTTAATGTAGAGATGTAGCGTTTTTTTAGCACCTTTTTGTGTGTATAAGGTCAATATACAGAAAACTTTTTGGTAATATAATATATTAATAAAAAAGTTTTCGCTAATAATATAATAATGTAATAACCAATAAAAACTGATAAAGCGTAAAAGTCAATAAATAAATAACAAAATTGAACTGTTGTTGTCATACAAGTTTGTGGGTGAAAATGTCACATTCTCAAAGACTTGCATTTAGAAATTCGTGAAGTGAAGTATAAAACGAGAAATTGTTCGAAAAGTTGAAAAACTAAAAACGCCAATCGATCGAGCGTGAAAAAACAATAAAAACTGTATGCTAACACTTTCGAAAACACTTGCATTCAAAAGTTATGTGCAACAAACTTTTCAAAATTAGCGAAAAACAGGGAAAAGTGTTACGTCTGTAAAACGAAAAATATTCTTTGTGCACAAAATTGAACAATTTTTGTCGATAAGGGACCCTCATACAATTTTGTGGGTGGAGATGTCACATTCTAAAATGCTTGCATTTAGAAGTTAGTACCAGCAAACATTTGTGCAATTAGCAAAATTCGCTAAAAAATGTTTTTGCTTATAAAACGAGAAATTGTTCGAAGAGTTGAAAAACTAAAAACGCCAATCGATAGAGCGTGAAAAAACAATAAAAACTGTATGCTGTCATTTTTGAAAACAGTTGCATTCAAAAGTTATGTGCAACAAACTTTTCAAAATTAGCGAAAAACAGGGAAAAGTGTTACGTCTGTAAAACGAAAAATATTCGTTGTGCACAAAATTGAACAGTTGTTGTCGATAAGGGACCCTCATACAATTTTGTGGGTGGAGATGTCACATTCTAAAATGCTTGCATTTAGAATTAGTACCAGCAAACTTTGTGCAATTAGCAAAATTCGCTAAAAAATGTTTTTGCTTATAAAACGAGAAATTGTTCGAAGAGTTGAAAAACTAAAAACGCCAATCGATAGAACGTGAAGAAATAATAAAAACTGTATGCTGACACTTTCGAAAACACTTGCATTCAAAAGTTATGTGCAACAAACTTTTCAAAATGAGCGTAAAACAGGGAAAAGTGTTACGTCTGTAAAACGAAAAATATTCGTTGTGCACAAAATTGAACAGTTTTTGTCGATAAGGGACCCTCATACAATTTTGTGGGTGGAGATGTCACATTCTAAAATGCTTGCATTTAGAAGTTAGTACCAGCAAACATTTGTGCAATTAGCAAAATTCGCTAAAAAATGTTTTTGCTTATAAAACGAGAAATTGTTCGAAGAGTTGAAAAACTAAAAACGCCAATCGATAGAGCGTGAAAAAACAATAAAAACTGTATGCTGTCATTTTTGAAAACAGTTGCATTCAAAAGTTATGTGCAACAAACTTTTCAAAATTAGCGAAAAACAGGGAAAAGTGTTACGTCTGTAAAATGAAAAATATTCGTTGTGCACAAAATTGAACAGTTGTTGTCGATAAGGGACCCTCATACAATTTTGTGGGTGGAGATGTCACATTCTAAAATGCTTGCATTTAGAATTAGTACCAGCAAACTTTGTGCAATTAGCAAAATTCGCTAAAAAATGTTTTTGCTTATAAAACGAGAAATTGTTCGAAGAGTTGAAAAACTAAAAACGCCAATCGATAGAACGTGAAAAAATAATAAAAACTGTATGCTGACACTTTCGAAAACACTTGCATTCAAAAGTTATGTGCAACAAACTTTTCAAAATGAGCGTAAAACAGGGAAAAGTGTTACGTCTGTAAAACGAAAAATATTCGTTGTGCACAAAATTGAACAGTTTTTGTCGATAAGGGACCCTCATACAATTTTGTGGGTGGAGATGTCACATTCTAAAATGCTTGCATTTAGAAGTTAGTACCAGCAAACATTTGTGCAATTAGCAAAATTCGCTAAAAAATGTTTTTGCTTATAAAACGAGAAATTGTTCGAAGAGTTGAAAAACTAAAAACGCCAATCGATAGAGCGTGAAAAAACAATAAAAACTGTATGCTGTCATTTTTGAAAACAGTTGCATTCAAAAGTTATGTGCAACAAACTTTTCAAAATTAGCGAAAAACAGGGAAAAGTGTTACGTCTGTAAAACGAAAAATATTCGTTGTGCACAAAATTGAACAGTTTTTGTCGATAAGGGACCCTCATACAATTTTGTGGGTGGAGATGTCACATTCTAAAATGCTTGCATTTAGAAGTTAGTACCAGCAAACATTTGTGCAATTAGCAAAATTCGCTAAAAAATGTTTTTGCTTATAAAACGAGAAATTGTTCGAAGAGTTGAAAAACTAAAAACGCCAATCGATAGAGCGTGAAAAAATAATAAAAACTGTATGCTGTCATTTTTGAAAACAGTTGCATTCAAAAGTTATGTGCAACAAACTTTTCAAAATTAGCGAAAAACAGGGAAAAGTGTTACGTCTGTAAAACGAAAAATATTCGTTGTGCACAAAATTGAACAGTTTTTGTCGATAAGGGACCCTCATACAATTTTGTGGGTGGAGATGTCACATTCTAAAATGCTTGCATTTAGAAGTTAGTACCAGCAAACATTTGTGCAATTAGCAAAATTCGCTAAAAAATGTTTTTGCTTATAAAACGAGAAATTGTTCGAAGAGTTGAAAAACTAAAAACGCCAATCGATAGAGCGTGAAAAAACAATAAAAACTGTATGCTGTCATTTTTGAAAACAGTTGCATTCAAAAGTTATGTGCAACAAACTTTTCAAAATTAGCGAAAAACAGGGAAAAGTGTTACGTCTGTAAAACGAAAAATATTCGTTGTGCACAAAATTGAACAGTTTTTGTCGATAAGGGACCCTCATACAATTTTGTGGGTGGAGATGTCACATTCTAAAATGCTTGCATTTAGAAGTTAGTACCAGCAAACATTTGTGCAATTAGCAAAATTCGCTAAAAAATGTTTTTGCTTATAAAACGAGAAATTGTTCGAAGAGTTGAAAAACTAAAAACGCCAATCGATAGAGCGTGAAAAAATAATAAAAACTGTATGCTGTCATTTTTGAAAACAGTTGCATTCAAAAGTTATGTGCAACAAACTTTTCAAAATGAGCGAAAAACAGGGAAAAGTGTTACGTCTGTAAAACGAAAAATATTCGTTGTGCACAAAATTGAACAGTTTTTGTCGATAAGGGACCCTCATACAATTTTGTGGGTGGAGATGTCACATTCTAAAATGCTTGCATTTAGAAGTTAGTACCAGCAAACATTTGTGCAATTAGCAAAATTCGCTAAAAAATGTTTTTGCTTATAAAACGAGAAATTGTTCGAAGAGTTGAAAAACTAAAAACGCCAATCGATAGAGCGTGAAAAAACAATAAAAACTGTATGCTGTCATTTTTGAAAACAGTTGCATTCAAAAGTTATGTGCAACAAACTTTTCAAAATTAGCGAAAAACAGGGAAAAGTGTTACGTCTGTAAAACGAAAAATATTCGTTGTGCACAAAATTGAACAGTTTTTGTCGATAAGGGACCCTCATACAATTTTGTGGGTGGAGATGTCACATTCTAAAATGCTTGCATTTAGAAGTTAGTACCAGCAAACATTTGTGCAATTAGCAAAATTCGCTAAAAAATGTTTTTGCTTATAAAACGAGAAATTGTTCGAAGAGTTGAAAAACTAAAAACGCCAATCGATAGAGCGTGAAAAAACAATAAAAACTGTATGCTGTCATTTTTGAAAACAGTTGCATTCAAAAGTTATGTGCAACAAACTTTTCAAAATTAGCGAAAAACAGGGAAAAGTGTTACGTCTGTAAAATGAAAAATATTCGTTGTGCACAAAATTGAACAGTTGTTGTCGATAAGGGACCCTCATACAATTTTGTGGGTGGAGATGTCACATTCTAAAATGCTTGCATTTAGAATTAGTACCAGCAAACTTTGTGCAATTAGCAAAATTCGCTAAAAAATGTTTTTGCTTATAAAACGAGAAATTGTTCGAAGAGTTGAAAAACTAAAAACGCCAATCGATAGAACGTGAAAAAATAATAAAAACTGTATGCTGACACTTTCGAAAACACTTGCATTCAAAAGTTATGTGCAACAAACTTTTCAAAATGAGCGTAAAACAGGGAAAAGTGTTACGTCTGTAAAACGAAAAATATTCGTTGTGCACAAAATTGAACAGTTTTTGTCGATAAGGGACCCTCATACAATTTTGTGGGTGGAGATGTCACATTCTAAAATGCTTGCATTTAGAAGTTAGTACCAGCAAACATTTGTGCAATTAGCAAAATTCGCTAAAAAATGTTTTTGCTTATAAAACGAGAAATTGTTCGAAGAGTTGAAAAACTAAAAACGCCAATCGATAGAGCGTGAAAAAACAATAAAAACTGTATGCTGTCATTTTTGAAAACAGTTGCATTCAAAAGTTATGTGCAACAAACTTTTCAAAATTAGCGAAAAACAGGGAAAAGTGTTACGTCTGTAAAACGAAAAATATTCGTTGTGCACAAAATTGAACAGTTTTTGTCGATAAGGGACCCTCATACAATTTTGTGGGTGGAGATGTCACATTCTAAAATGCTTGCATTTAGAAGTTAGTACCAGCAAACATTTGTGCAATTAGCAAAATTCGCTAAAAAATGTTTTTGCTTATAAAACGAGAAATTGTTCGAAGAGTTGAAAAACTAAAAACGCCAATCGATAGAGCGTGAAAAAATAATAAAAACTGTATGCTGTCATTTTTGAAAACAGTTGCATTCAAAAGTTATGTGCAACAAACTTTTCAAAATGAGCGAAAAACAGGGAAAAGTGTTACGTCTGTAAAACGAAAAATATTCGTTGTGCACAAAATTGAACAGTTTTTGTCGATAAGGGACCCTCATACAATTTTGTGGGTGGAGATGTCACATTCTAAAATGCTTGCATTTAGAAGTTAGTACCAGCAAACATTTGTGCAATTAGCAAAATTCGCTAAAAAATGTTTTTGCTTATAAAACGAGAAATTGTTCGAAGAGTTGAAAAACTAAAAACGCCAATCGATAGAGCGTGAAAAAACAATAAAAACTGTATGCTGTCATTTTTGAAAACAGTTGCATTCAAAAGTTATGTGCAACAAACTTTTCAAAATTAGCGAAAAACAGGGAAAAGTGTTACGTCTGTAAAACGAAAAATATTCGTTGTGCACAAAATTGAACAGTTTTTGTCGATAAGGGACCCTCATACAATTTTGTGGGTGGAGATGTCACATTCTAAAATGCTTGCATTTAGAAGTTAGTACCAGCAAACATTTGTGCAATTAGCAAAATTCGCTAAAAAATGTTTTTGCTTATAAAACGAGAAATTGTTCGAAGAGTTGAAAAACTAAAAACGCCAATCGATAGAGCGTGAAAAAATAATAAAAACTGTATGCTGTCATTTTTGAAAACAGTTGCATTCAAAAGTTATGTGCAACAAACTTTTCAAAATGAGCGAAAAACAGGGAAAAGTGTTACGTCTGTAAAACGAAAAATATTCGTTGTGCACAAAATTGAACAGTTTTTGTCGATAAGGGACCCTCATACAATTTTGTGGGTGGAGATGTCACATTCTAAAATGCTTGCATTTAGAAGTTAGTACCAGCAAACATTTGTGCAATTAGCAAAATTCGCTAAAAAATGTTTTTGCTTATAAAACGAGAAATTGTTCGAAGAGTTGAAAAACTAAAAACGCCAATCGATAGAGCGTGAAAAAATAATAAAAACTGTATGCTGTCATTTTTGAAAACAGTTGCATTCAAAAGTTATGTGCAACAAACTTTTCAAAATTAGCGAAAAACAGGGAAAAGTGTTACGTCTGTAAAACGAAAAATATTCGTTGTGCACAAAATTGAACAGTTTTTGTCGATAAGGGACCCTCATACAATTTTGTGGGTGGAGATGTCACATTCTAAAATGCTTGCATTTAGAAGTTAGTACCAGCAAACATTTGTGCAATTAGCAAAATTCGCTAAAAAATGTTTTTGCTTATAAAACGAGAAATTGTTCGAAGAGTTGAAAAACTAAAAACGCCAATCGATAGAGCGTGAAAAAATAATAAAAACTGTATGCTGTCATTTTTGAAAACAGTTGCATTCAAAAGTTATGTGCAACAAACTTTTCAAAATGAGCGAAAAACAGGGAAAAGTGTTACGTCTGTAAAACGAAAAATATTCGTTGTGCACAAAATTGAACAGTTTTTGTCGATAAGGGACCCTCATACAATTTTGTGGGTGGATATGTCACATTCTAAAATGCTTGCATTTAGAAGTTAGTACCAGCAAACATTTGTGCAATTAGCAAAATTCGCTAAAAAATGTTTTTGCTTATAAAACGAGAAATTGTTCGAAGAGTTGAAAAACTAAAAACGCCAATCGATAGAGCGTGAAAAAACAATAAAAACTGTATGCTGTCATTTTTGAAAACAGTTGCATTCAAAAGTTATGTGCAACAAACTTTTCAAAATTAGCGAAAAACAGGGAAAAGTGTTACGTCTGTAAAACGAAAAATATTCGTTGTGCACAAAATTAAACAGTTTTTGTCGATAAGGGACCCTCATACAATTTTGTGGGTGGAGATGTCACATTCTAAAATGCTTGCATTTAGAAGTTAGTACCAGCAAACATTTGTGCAATTAGCAAAATTCGCTAAAAAATGTTTTTGCTTATAAAACGAGAAATTGTTCGAAGAGTTGAAAAACTAAAAACGCCAATCGATAGAGCGTGAAAAAACAATAAAAACTGTATGCTGTCATTTTTGAAAACAGTTGCATTCAAAAGTTATGTGCAACAAACTTTTCAAAATTAGCGAAAAACAGGGAAAAGTGTTACGTCTGTAAAACGAAAAATATTCGTTGTGCACAAAATTGAACAGTTTTTGTCGATAAGGGACCCTCATACAATTTTGTGGGTGGAGATGTCACATTCTAAAATGCTTGCATTTAGAAGTTAGTACCAGCAAACATTTGTGCAATTAGCAAAATTCGCTAAAAAATGTTTTTGCTTATAAAACGAGAAATTGTTCGAAGAGTTGAAAAACTAAAAACGCCAATCGATAGAGCGTGAAAAAATAATAAAAACTGTATGCTGTCATTTTTGAAAACAGTTGCATTCAAAAGTTATGTGCAACAAACTTTTCAAAATGAGCGAAAAACAGGGAAAAGTGTTACGTCTGTAAAACGAAAAATATTCGTTGTGCACAAAATTGAACAGTTTTTGTCGATAAGGGACCCTCATACAATTTTGTGGGTGGAGATGTCACATTCTAAAATGCTTGCATTTAGAAGTTAGTACCAGCAAACATTTGTGCAATTAGCAAAATTCGCTAAAAAATGTTTTTGCTTATAAAACGAGAAATTGTTCGAAGAGTTGAAAAACTAAAAACGCCAATCGATAGAGCGTGAAAAAATAATAAAAACTGTATGCTGTCATTTTTGAAAACAGTTGCATTCAAAAGTTATGTGCAACAAACTTTTCAAAATTAGCGAAAAACAGGGAAAAGTGTTACGTCTGTAAAACGAAAAATATTCGTTGTGCACAAAATTGAACAGTTTTTGTCGATAAGGGACCCTCATACAATTTTGTGGGTGGAGATGTCACATTCTAAAATGCTTGCATTTAGAAGTTAGTACCAGCAAACATTTGTGCAATTAGCAAAATTCGCTAAAAAATGTTTTTGCTTATAAAACGAGAAATTGTTCGAAGAGTTGAAAAACTAAAAACGCCAATCGATAGAGCGTGAAAAAACAATAAAAACTGTATGCTGTCATTTTTGAAAACAGTTGCATTCAAAAGTTATGTGCAACAAACTTTTCAAAATTAGCGAAAAACAGGGAAAAGTGTTACGTCTGTAAAACGAAAAATATTCGTTGTGCACAAAATTGAACAGTTTTTGTCGATAAGGGACCCTCATACAATTTTGTGGGTGGAGATGTCACATTCTAAAATGCTTGCATTTAGAAGTTAGTACCAGCAAACATTTGTGCAATTAGCAAAATTCGCTAAAAAATGTTTTTGCTTATAAAACGAGAAATTGTTCGAAGAGTTGAAAAACTAAAAACGCCAATCGATAGAGCGTGAAAAAATAATAAAAACTGTATGCTGTCATTTTTGAAAACAGTTGCATTCAAAAGTTATGTGCAACAAACTTTTCAAAATGAGCGAAAAACAGGGAAAAGTGTTACGTCTGTAAAACGAAAAATATTCGTTGTGCACAAAATTGAACAGTTTTTGTCGATAAGGGACCCTCATACAATTTTGTGGGTGGAGATGTCACATTCTAAAATGCTTGCATTTAGAAGTTAGTACCAGCAAACATTTGTGCAATTAGCAAAATTCGCTAAAAAATGTTTTTGCTTATAAAACGAGAAATTGTTCGAAGAGTTGAAAAACTAAAAACGCCAATCGATAGAGCGTGAAAAAATAATAAAAACTGTATGCTGTCATTTTTGAAAACAGTTGCATTCAAAAGTTATGTGCAACAAACTTTTCAAAATTAGCGAAAAACAGGGAAAAGTGTTACGTCGATTGGCGTTTTTAGTTTTTCAACTCTTCGAACAATTTCTCGTTTTATAAGCAAAAACATTTTTTAGCGAATTTTGCTAATTGCACAAATGTTTGCTGGTACTAACTTCTAAATGCAAGCATTTTAGAATGTGACATCTCCACCCACAAAATTGTATGAGGGTCCCTTATCGACAAAAGCTGTTCAATTTTGTGCACAACGAATATTTTTCGTTTTACAGACGTAACACTTTTCCCTGTTTTTCGCTCATTTTGAAAAGTTTGTTGCACATAACTTTTGAATGCAACTGTTTTCAAAAATGACAGCATACAGTTTTTATTATTTTTTCACGCTCTATCGATTGGCGTTTTTAGTTTTTCAACTCTTCGAACAATTTCTCGTTTTATAAGCAAAAACATTTTTTAGCGAATTTTGCTAATTGCACAAATGTTTGCTGGTACTAACTTCTAAATGCAAGCATTTTAGAATGTGACATCTCCACCCACAAAATTGTATGAGGGTCCCTTATCGACAAAAACTGTTCAATTTTGTGCACAACGAATATTTTTCGTTTTACAGACGTAACACTTTTCCCTGTTTTTCGCTCATTTTGAAAAGTTTGTTGCACATAACTTTTGAATGCAACTGTTTTCAAAAATGACAGCATACAGTTTTTATTATTTTTTCACGCTCTATCGATTGGCGTTTTTAGTTTTTCAACTCTTCGAACAATTTCTCGTTTTATAAGCAAAAACATTTTTTAGCGAATTTTGCTAATTGCACAAATGTTTGCTGGTACTAACTTCTAAATGCAAGCATTTTAGAATGTGACATCTCCACCCACAAAATTGTATGAGGGTCCCTTATCGACAAAAACTGTTCAATTTTGTGCACAACGAATATTTTTCGTTTTACAGACGTAACACTTTTCCCTGTTTTTCGCTAATTTTGAAAAGTTTGTTGCACATAACTTTTGAATGCAACTGTTTTCAAAAATGACAGCATACAGTTTTTATTATTTTTTCACGCTCTATCGATTGGCGTTTTTAGTTTTTCAACTCTTCGAACAATTTCTCGTTTTATAAGCAAAAACATTTTTTAGCGAATTTTGCTAATTGCACAAATGTTTGCTGGTACTAACTTCTAAATGCAAGCATTTTAGAATGTGACATCTCCACCCACAAAATTGTATGAGGGTCCCTTATCGACAAAAACTGTTCAATTTTGTGCACAACGAATATTTTTCGTTTTACAGACGTAACACTTTTCCCTGTTTTTCGCTAATTTTGAAAAGTTTGTTGCACATAACTTTTGAATGCAACTGTTTTCAAAAATGACAGCATACAGTTTTTATTATTTTTTCACGCTCTATCGATTGGCGTTTTTAGTTTTTCAACTCTTCGAACAATTTCTCGTTTTATAAGCAAAAACATTTTTTAGCGAATTTTGCTAATTGCACAAATGTTTGCTGGTACTAACTTCTAAATGCAAGCATTTTAGAATGTGACATCTCCACCCACAAAATTGTATGAGGGTCCCTTATCGACAAAAACTGTTCAATTTTGTGCACAACGAATATTTTTCGTTTTACAGACGTAACACTTTTCCCTGTTTTTCGCTCATTTTGAAAAGTTTGTTGCACATAACTTTTGAATGCAACTGTTTTCAAAAATGACAGCATACAGTTTTTATTATTTTTTCACGCTCTATCGATTGGCGTTTTTAGTTTTTCAACTCTTCGAACAATTTCTCGTTTTATAAGCAAAAACATTTTTTAGCGAATTTTGCTAATTGCACAAATGTTTGCTGGTACTAACTTCTAAATGCAAGCATTTTAGAATGTGACATCTCCACCCACAAAATTGTATGAGGGTCCCTTATCGACAAAAACTGTTCAATTTTGTGCACAACGAATATTTTTCGTTTTACAGACGTAACACTTTTCCCTGTTTTTCGCTAATTTTGAAAAGTTTGTTGCACATAACTTTTGAATGCAACTGTTTTCAAAAATGACAGCATACAGTTTTTATTGTTTTTTCACGCTCTATCGATTGGCGTTTTTAGTTTTTCAACTCTTCGAACAATTTCTCGTTTTATAAGCAAAAACATTTTTTAGCGAATTTTGCTAATTGCACAAATGTTTGCTGGTACTAACTTCTAAATGCAAGCATTTTAGAATGTGACATCTCCACCCACAAAATTGTATGAGGGTCCCTTATCGACAAAAACTGTTCAATTTTGTGCACAACGAATATTTTTCGTTTTACAGACGTAACACTTTTCCCTGTTTTTCGCTAATTTTGAAAAGTTTGTTGCACATAACTTTTGAATGCAACTGTTTTCAAAAATGACAGCATACAGTTTTTATTATTTTTTCACGCTCTATCGATTGGCGTTTTTAGTTTTTCAACTCTTCGAACAATTTCTCGTTTTATAAGCAAAAACATTTTTTAGCGAATTTTGCTAATTGCACAAATGTTTGCTGGTACTAACTTCTAAATGCAAGCATTTTAGAATGTGACATCTCCACCCACAAAATTGTATGAGGGTCCCTTATCGACAAAAACTGTTCAATTTTGTGCACAACGAATATTTTTCGTTTTACAGACGTAACACTTTTCCCTGTTTTTCGCTAATTTTGAAAAGTTTGTTGCACATAACTTTTGAATGCAACTGTTTTCAAAAATGACAGCATACAGTTTTTATTGTTTTTTCACGCTCTATCGATTGGCGTTTTTAGTTTTTCAACTCTTCGAACAATTTCTCGTTTTATAAGCAAAAACATTTTTTAGCGAATTTTGCTAATTGCACAAATGTTTGCTGGTACTAACTTCTAAATGCAAGCATTTTAGAATGTGACATCTCCACCCACAAAATTGTATGAGGGTCCCTTATCGACAAAAACTGTTCAATTTTGTGCACAACGAATATTTTTCGTTTTACAGACGTAACACTTTTCCCTGTTTTTCGCTAATTTTGAAAAGTTTGTTGCACATAACTTTTGAATGCAACTGTTTTCAAAAATGACAGCATACAGTTTTTATTATTTTTTCACGCTCTATCGATTGGCGTTTTTAGTTTTTCAACTCTTCGAACAATTTCTCGTTTTATAAGCAAAAACATTTTTTAGCGAATTTTGCTAATTGCACAAATGTTTGCTGGTACTAACTTCTAAATGCAAGCATTTTAGAATGTGACATCTCCACCCACAAAATTGTATGAGGGTCCCTTATCGACAAAAACTGTTCAATTTTGTGCACAACGAATATTTTTCGTTTTACAGACGTAACACTTTTCCCTGTTTTTCGCTAATTTTGAAAAGTTTGTTGCACATAACTTTTGAATGCAACTGTTTTCAAAAATGACAGCATACAGTTTTTATTATTTTTTCACGCTCTATCGATTGGCGTTTTTAGTTTTTCAACTCTTCGAACAATTTCTCGTTTTATAAGCAAAAACATTTTTTAGCGAATTTTGCTAATTGCACAAATGTTTGCTGGTACTAACTTCTAAATGCAAGCATTTTAGAATGTGACATCTCCACCCACAAAATTGTATGAGGGTCCCTTATCGACAAAAACTGTTCAATTTTGTGCACAACGAATATTTTTCGTTTTACAGACGTAACACTTTTCCCTGTTTTTCGCTCATTTTGAAAAGTTTGTTGCACATAACTTTTGAATGCAACTGTTTTCAAAAATGACAGCATACAGTTTTTATTATTTTTTCACGCTCTATCGATTGGCGTTTTTAGTTTTTCAACTCTTCGAACAATTTCTCGTTTTATAAGCAAAAACATTTTTTAGCGAATTTTGCTAATTGCACAAATGTTTGCTGGTACTAACTTCTAAATGCAAGCATTTTAGAATGTGACATCTCCACCCACAAAATTGTATGAGGGTCCCTTATCGACAAAAACTGTTCAATTTTGTGCACAACGAATATTTTTCGTTTTACAGACGTAACACTTTTCCCTGTTTTTCGCTCATTTTGAAAAGTTTGTTGCACATAACTTTTGAATGCAACTGTTTTCAAAAATGACAGCATACAGTTTTTATTATTTTTTCACGCTCTATCGATTGGCGTTTTTAGTTTTTCAACTCTTCGAACAATTTCTCGTTTTATAAGCAAAAACATTTTTTAGCGAATTTTGCTAATTGCACAAATGTTTGCTGGTACTAACTTCTAAATGCAAGCATTTTAGAATGTGACATCTCCACCCACAAAATTGTATGAGGGTCCCTTATCGACAAAAACTGTTCAATTTTGTGCACAACGAATATTTTTCGTTTTACAGACGTAACACTTTTCCCTGTTTTTCGCTCATTTTGAAAAGTTTGTTGCACATAACTTTTGAATGCAACTGTTTTCAAAAATGACAGCATACAGTTTTTATTATTTTTTCACGCTCTATCGATTGGCGTTTTTAGTTTTTCAACTCTTCGAACAATTTCTCGTTTTATAAGCAAAAACATTTTTTAGCGAATTTTGCTAATTGCACAAATGTTTGCTGGTACTAACTTCTAAATGCAAGCATTTTAGAATGTGACATCTCCACCCACAAAATTGTATGAGGGTCCCTTATCGACAAAAACTGTTCAATTTTGTGCACAACGAATATTTTTCGTTTTACAGACGTAACACTTTTCCCTGTTTTTCGCTAATTTTGAAAAGTTTGTTGCACATAACTTTTGAATGCAACTGTTTTCAAAAATGACAGCATACAGTTTTTATTGTTTTTTCACGCTCTATCGATTGGCGTTTTTAGTTTTTCAACTCTTCGAACAATTTCTCGTTTTATAAGCAAAAACATTTTTTAGCGAATTTTGCTAATTGCACAAATGTTTGCTGGTACTAACTTCTAAATGCAAGCATTTTAGAATGTGACATCTCCACCCACAAAATTGTATGAGGGTCCCTTATCGACAAAAACTGTTCAATTTTGTGCACAACGAATATTTTTCGTTTTACAGACGTAACACTTTTCCCTGTTTTTCGCTCATTTTGAAAAGTTTGTTGCACATAACTTTTGAATGCAACTGTTTTCAAAAATGACAGCATACAGTTTTTATTATTTTTTCACGCTCTATCGATTGGCGTTTTTAGTTTTTCAACTCTTCGAACAATTTCTCGTTTTATAAGCAAAAACATTTTTTAGCGAATTTTGCTAATTGCACAAATGTTTGCTGGTACTAACTTCTAAATGCAAGCATTTTAGAATGTGACATCTCCACCCACAAAATTGTATGAGGGTCCCTTATCGACAAAAACTGTTCAATTTTGTGCACAACGAATATTTTTCGTTTTACAGACGTAACACTTTTCCCTGTTTTTCGCTAATTTTGAAAAGTTTGTTGCACATAACTTTTGAATGCAACTGTTTTCAAAAATGACAGCATACAGTTTTTATTATTTTTTCACGCTCTATCGATTGGCGTTTTTAGTTTTTCAACTCTTCGAACAATTTCTCGTTTTATAAGCAAAAACATTTTTTAGCGAATTTTGCTAATTGCACAAATGTTTGCTGGTACTAACTTCTAAATGCAAGCATTTTAGAATGTGACATCTCCACCCACAAAATTGTATGAGGGTCCCTTATCGACAAAAACTGTTCAATTTTGTGCACAACGAATATTTTTCGTTTTACAGACGTAACACTTTTCCCTGTTTTTCGCTAATTTTGAAAAGTTTGTTGCACATAACTTTTGAATGCAACTGTTTTCAAAAATGACAGCATACAGTTTTTATTGTTTTTTCACGCTCTATCGATTGGCGTTTTTAGTTTTTCAACTCTTCGAACAATTTCTCGTTTTATAAGCAAAAACATTTTTTAGCGAATTTTGCTAATTGCACAAATGTTTGCTGGTACTAACTTCTAAATGCAAGCATTTTAGAATGTGACATCTCCACCCACAAAATTGTATGAGGGTCCCTTATCGACAAAAACTGTTCAATTTTGTGCACAACGAATATTTTTCGTTTTACAGACGTAACACTTTTCCCTGTTTTTCGCTAATTTTGAAAAGTTTGTTGCACATAACTTTTGAATGCAACTGTTTTCAAAAATGACAGCATACAGTTTTTATTATTTTTTCACGCTCTATCGATTGGCGTTTTTAGTTTTTCAACTCTTCGAACAATTTCTCGTTTTATAAGCAAAAACATTTTTTAGCGAATTTTGCTAATTGCACAAATGTTTGCTGGTACTAACTTCTAAATGCAAGCATTTTAGAATGTGACATCTCCACCCACAAAATTGTATGAGGGTCCCTTATCGACAAAAACTGTTCAATTTTGTGCACAACGAATATTTTTCGTTTTACAGACGTAACACTTTTCCCTGTTTTTCGCTCATTTTGAAAAGTTTGTTGCACATAACTTTTGAATGCAACTGTTTTCAAAAATGACAGCATACAGTTTTTATTATTTTTTCACGCTCTATCGATTGGCGTTTTTAGTTTTTCAACTCTTCGAACAATTTCTCGTTTTATAAGCAAAAACATTTTTTAGCGAATTTTGCTAATTGCACAAATGTTTGCTGGTACTAACTTCTAAATGCAAGCATTTTAGAATGTGACATCTCCACCCACAAAATTGTATGAGGGTCCCTTATCGACAAAAACTGTTCAATTTTGTGCACAACGAATATTTTTCGTTTTACAGACGTAACACTTTTCCCTGTTTTTCGCTAATTTTGAAAAGTTTGTTGCACATAACTTTTGAATGCAACTGTTTTCAAAAATGACAGCATACAGTTTTTATTGTTTTTTCACGCTCTATCGATTGGCGTTTTTAGTTTTTCAACTCTTCGAACAATTTCTCGTTTTATAAGCAAAAACATTTTTTAGCGAATTTTGCTAATTGCACAAATGTTTGCTGGTACTAACTTCTAAATGCAAGCATTTTAGAATGTGACATCTCCACCCACAAAATTGTATGAGGGTCCCTTATCGACAAAAACTGTTCAATTTTGTGCACAACGAATATTTTTCGTTTTACAGACGTAACACTTTTCCCTGTTTTTCGCTAATTTTGAAAAGTTTGTTGCACATAACTTTTGAATGCAACTGTTTTCAAAAATGACAGCATACAGTTTTTATTATTTTTTCACGCTCTATCGATTGGCGTTTTTAGTTTTTCAACTCTTCGAACAATTTCTCGTTTTATAAGCAAAAACATTTTTTAGCGAATTTTGCTAATTGCACAAATGTTTGCTGGTACTAACTTCTAAATGCAAGCATTTTAGAATGTGACATCTCCACCCACAAAATTGTATGAGGGTCCCTTATCGACAAAAACTGTTCAATTTTGTGCACAACGAATATTTTTCGTTTTACAGACGTAACACTTTTCCCTGTTTTTCGCTCATTTTGAAAAGTTTGTTGCACATAACTTTTGAATGCAACTGTTTTCAAAAATGACAGCATACAGTTTTTATTATTTTTTCACGCTCTATCGATTGGCGTTTTTAGTTTTTCAACTCTTCGAACAATTTCTCGTTTTATAAGCAAAAACATTTTTTAGCGAATTTTGCTAATTGCACAAATGTTTGCTGGTACTAACTTCTAAATGCAAGCATTTTAGAATGTGACATCTCCACCCACAAAATTGTATGAGGGTCCCTTATCGACAAAAACTGTTCAATTTTGTGCACAACGAATATTTTTCGTTTTACAGACGTAACACTTTTCCCTGTTTTTCGCTCATTTTGAAAAGTTTGTTGCACATAACTTTTGAATGCAACTGTTTTCAAAAATGACAGCATACAGTTTTTATTATTTTTTCACGCTCTATCGATTGGCGTTTTTAGTTTTTCAACTCTTCGAACAATTTCTCGTTTTATAAGCAAAAACATTTTTTAGCGAATTTTGCTAATTGCACAAATGTTTGCTGGTACTAACTTCTAAATGCAAGCATTTTAGAATGTGACATCTCCACCCACAAAATTGTATGAGGGTCCCTTATCGACAAAAACTGTTCAATTTTGTGCACAACGAATATTTTTCGTTTTACAGACGTAACACTTTTCCCTGTTTTTCGCTAATTTTGAAAAGTTTGTTGCACATAACTTTTGAATGCAACTGTTTTCAAAAATGACAGCATACAGTTTTTATTATTTTTTCACGCTCTATCGATTGGCGTTTTTAGTTTTTCAACTCTTCGAACAATTTCTCGTTTTATAAGCAAAAACATTTTTTAGCGAATTTTGCTAATTGCACAAATGTTTGCTGGTACTAACTTCTAAATGCAAGCATTTTAGAATGTGACATCTCCACCCACAAAATTGTATGAGGGTCCCTTATCGACAAAAGCTGTTCAATTTTGTGCACAACGAATATTTTTCGTTTTACAGACGTAACACTTTTCCCTGTTTTTCGCTCATTTTGAAAAGTTTGTTGCACATAACTTTTGAATGCAACTGTTTTCAAAAATGACAGCATACAGTTTTTATTATTTTTTCACGCTCTATCGATTGGCGTTTTTAGTTTTTCAACTCTTCGAACAATTTCTCGTTTTATAAGCAAAAACATTTTTTAGCGAATTTTGCTAATTGCACAAATGTTTGCTGGTACTAACTTCTAAATGCAAGCATTTTAGAATGTGACATCTCCACCCACAAAATTGTATGAGGGTCCCTTATCGACAAAAACTGTTCAATTTTGTGCACAACGAATATTTTTCGTTTTACAGACGTAACACTTTTCCCTGTTTTTCGCTAATTTTGAAAAGTTTGTTGCACATAACTTTTGAATGCAACTGTTTTCAAAAATGACAGCATACAGTTTTTATTGTTTTTTCACGCTCTATCGATTGGCGTTTTTAGTTTTTCAACTCTTCGAACAATTTCTCGTTTTATAAGCAAAAACATTTTTTAGCGAATTTTGCTAATTGCACAAATGTTTGCTGGTACTAACTTCTAAATGCAAGCATTTTAGAATGTGACATCTCCACCCACAAAATTGTATGAGGGTCCCTTATTGACAAAAACTGTTTAATTTTGTGCACAACGAATATTTTTAGTTTTACAGACGTAACACTTTTCCCTGTTTTTCGCTAATTTTGAAAAGTTTGTTGCACATAACTTTTGAATGCAACTGTTTTCAAAAATGACAGCATACAGTTTTTATTGTTTTTTCACGCTCTATCGATTGGCGTTTTTAGTTTTTCAACTCTTCGAACAATTTCTCGTTTTATAAGCAAAAACATTTTTTAGCGAATTTTGCTAATTGCACAAATGTTTGCTGGTACTAACTTCTAAATGCAAGCATTTTAGAATGTGACATCTCCACCCACAAAATTGTATGAGGGTCCCTTATCGACAAAAACTGTTCAATTTTGTGCACAACGAATATTTTTCGTTTTACAGACGTAACACTTTTCCCTGTTTTTCGCTAATTTTGAAAAGTTTGTTGCACATAACTTTTGAATGCAACTGTTTTCAAAAATGACAGCATACAGTTTTTATTATTTTTTCACGCTCTATCGATTGGCGTTTTTAGTTTTTCAACTCTTCGAACAATTTCTCGTTTTATAAGCAAAAACATTTTTTAGCGAATTTTGCTAATTGCACAAATGTTTGCTGGTACTAACTTCTAAATGCAAGCATTTTAGAATGTGACATCTCCACCCACAAAATTGTATGAGGGTCCCTTATCGACAAAAACTGTTCAATTTTGTGCACAACGAATATTTTTCGTTTTACAGACGTAACACTTTTCCCTGTTTTTCGCTAATTTTGAAAAGTTTGTTGCACATAACTTTTGAATGCAACTGTTTTCAAAAATGACAGCATACAGTTTTTATTGTTTTTTCACGCTCTATCGATTGGCGTTTTTAGTTTTTCAACTCTTCGAACAATTTCTCGTTTTATAAGCAAAAACATTTTTTAGCGAATTTTGCTAATTGCACAAATGTTTGCTGGTACTAACTTCTAAATGCAAGCATTTTAGAATGTGACATCTCCACCCACAAAATTGTATGAGGGTCCCTTATTGACAAAAACTGTTTAATTTTGTGCACAACGAATATTTTTCGTTTTACAGACGTAACACTTTTCCCTGTTTTTCGCTAATTTTGAAAAGTTTGTTGCACATAACTTTTGAATGCAACTGTTTTCAAAAATGACAGCATACAGTTTTTATTGTTTTTTCACGCTCTATCGATTGGCGTTTTTAGTTTTTCAACTCTTCGAACAATTTCTCGTTTTATAAGCAAAAACATTTTTTAGCGAATTTTGCTAATTGCACAAATGTTTGCTGGTACTAACTTCTAAATGCAAGCATTTTAGAATGTGACATCTCCACCCACAAAATTGTATGAGGGTCCCTTATCGACAAAAGCTGTTCAATTTTGTGCACAACGAATATTTTTCGTTTTACAGACGTAACACTTTTCCCTGTTTTTCGCTCATTTTGAAAAGTTTGTTGCACATAACTTTTGAATGCAACTGTTTTCAAAAATGACAGCATACAGTTTTTATTATTTTTTCACGCTCTATCGATTGGCGTTTTTAGTTTTTCAACTCTTCGAACAATTTCTCGTTTTATAAGCAAAAACATTTTTTAGCGAATTTTGCTAATTGCACAAATGTTTGCTGGTACTAACTTCTAAATGCAAGCATTTTAGAATGTGACATCTCCACCCACAAAATTGTATGAGGGTCCCTTATCGACAAAAACTGTTCAATTTTGTGCACAACGAATATTTTTCGTTTTACAGACGTAACACTTTTCCCTGTTTTTCGCTCATTTTGAAAAGTTTGTTGCACATAACTTTTGAATGCAACTGTTTTCAAAAATGACAGCATACAGTTTTTATTATTTTTTCACGCTCTATCGATTGGCGTTTTTAGTTTTTCAACTCTTCGAACAATTTCTCGTTTTATAAGCAAAAACATTTTTTAGCGAATTTTGCTAATTGCACAAATGTTTGCTGGTACTAACTTCTAAATGCAAGCATTTTAGAATGTGACATCTCCACCCACAAAATTGTATGAGGGTCCCTTATCGACAAAAACTGTTCAATTTTGTGCACAACGAATATTTTTCGTTTTACAGACGTAACACTTTTCCCTGTTTTTCGCTAATTTTGAAAAGTTTGTTGCACATAACTTTTGAATGCAACTGTTTTCAAAAATGACAGCATACAGTTTTTATTGTTTTTTCACGCTCTATCGATTGGCGTTTTTAGTTTTTCAACTCTTCGAACAATTTCTCGTTTTATAAGCAAAAACATTTTTTAGCGAATTTTGCTAATTGCACAAATGTTTGCTGGTACTAACTTCTAAATGCAAGCATTTTAGAATGTGACATCTCCACCCACAAAATTGTATGAGGGTCCCTTATTGACAAAAACTGTTTAATTTTGTGCACAACGAATATTTTTCGTTTTACAGACGTAACACTTTTCCCTGTTTTTCGCTAATTTTGAAAAGTTTGTTGCACATAACTTTTGAATGCAACTGTTTTCAAAAATGACAGCATACAGTTTTTATTGTTTTTTCACGCTCTATCGATTGGCGTTTTTAGTTTTTCAACTCTTCGAACAATTTCTCGTTTTATAAGCAAAAACATTTTTTAGCGAATTTTGCTAATTGCACAAATGTTTGCTGGTACTAACTTCTAAATGCAAGCATTTTAGAATGTGACATCTCCACCCACAAAATTGTATGAGGGTCCCTTATCGACAAAAACTGTTCAATTTTGTGCACAACGAATATTTTTCGTTTTACAGACGTAACACTTTTCCCTGTTTTACGCTCATTTTGAAAAGTTTGTTGCACATAACTTTTGAATGCAAGTGTTTTCGAAAGTGTCAGCATACAGTTTTTATTATTTTTTCACGTTCTATCGATTGGCGTATTTAGTTTTTCAACTCTTCGAACAATTTCTCGTTTTATAAGCAAAAACATTTTTTAGCGAATTTTGCTAATTGCACAAAGTTTGCTGGTACTAATTCTAAATGCAAGCATTTTAGAATGTGACATCTCCACCCACAAAATTGTATGAGGGTCCCTTATCGACAAAAACTGTTCAATTTTGTGCACAACGAATATTTTTCGTTTTACAGACGTAACACTTTTCCCTGTTTTTCGCTAATTTTGAAAAGTTTGTTGCACATAACTTTTGAATGCAACTGTTTTCAAAAATGACAGCAAACAGTTTTTATTGTTTTTTCACGCTCTATCGATTGGCGTTTTTAGTTTTTCAACTCTTCGAACAATTTCTCGTTTTATAAGCAAAAACATTTTTTAGCGAATTTTGCTAATTGCACAAATGTTTGCTGGTACTAACTTCTAAATGCAAGCATTTTAGAATGTGACATCTCCACCCACAAAATTGTATGAGGGTCCCTTATTGACAAAAACTGTTTAATTTTGTGCACAACGAATATTTTTAGTTTTACAGACGTAACACTTTTCCCTGTTTTTCGCTCATTTTGAAAAGTTTGTTGCACATAACTTTTGAATGCAACTGTTTTCAAAAATGACAGCAAACAGTTTTTATTGTTTTTTCACGCTCTATCGATTGGCGTTTTTAGTTTTTCAACTCTTCGAACAATTTCTCGTTTTATAAGCAAAAACATTTTTTAGCGAATTTTGCTAATTGCACAAATGTTTGCTGGTACTAACTTCTAAATGCAAGCATTTTAGAATGTGACATCTCCACCCACAAAATTGTATGAGGGTCCCTTATTGACAAAAACTGTTTAATTTTGTGCACAACGAATATTTTTCGTTTTACAGACGTAACACTTTTCCCTGTTTTTCGCTCATTTTGAAAAGTTTGTTGCACATAACTTTTGAATGCAACTGTTTTCAAAAATGACAGCATACAGTTTTTATTATTTTTTCACGCTCTATCGATTGGCGTTTTTAGTTTTTCAACTCTTCGAACAATTTCTCGTTTTATAAGCAAAAACATTTTTTAGCGAATTTTGCTAATTGCACAAATGTTTGCTGGTACTAACTTCTAAATGCAAGCATTTTAGAATGTGACATCTCCACCCACAAAATTGTATGAGGGTCCCTTATCGACAAAAACTGTTCAATTTTGTGCACAACGAATATTTTTCGTTTTACAGACGTAACACTTTTCCCTGTTTTTCGCTAATTTTGAAAAGTTTGTTGCACATAACTTTTGAATGCAACTGTTTTCAAAAATGACAGCATACAGTTTTTATTATTTTTTCACGCTCTATCGATTGGCGTTTTTAGTTTTTCAACTCTTCGAACAATTTCTCGTTTTATAAGCAAAAACATTTTTTAGCGAATTTTGCTAATTGCACAAATGTTTGCTGGTACTAACTTCTAAATGCAAGCATTTTAGAATGTGACATCTCCACCCACAAAATTGTATGAGGGTCCCTTATCGACAAAAGCTGTTCAATTTTGTGCACAACGAATATTTTTCGTTTTACAGACGTAACACTTTTCCCTGTTTTTCGCTCATTTTGAAAAGTTTGTTGCACATAACTTTTGAATGCAACTGTTTTCAAAAATGACAGCATACAGTTTTTATTATTTTTTCACGCTCTATCGATTGGCGTTTTTAGTTTTTCAACTCTTCGAACAATTTCTCGTTTTATAAGCAAAAACATTTTTTAGCGAATTTTGCTAATTGCACAAATGTTTGCTGGTACTAACTTCTAAATGCAAGCATTTTAGAATGTGACATCTCCACCCACAAAATTGTATGAGGGTCCCTTATCGACAAAAACTGTTCAATTTTGTGCAAACGAATATTTTTCGTTTTACAGACGTAACACTTTTCCCTGTTTTTCGCTAATTTTGAAAAGTTTTTTGGGTATAACATTTGAATGCAAGTGTTTAAGAAAATGGCAGCCAAAAATTTTTATTTTTTCATGTTTTATCGATCGGCGTTTTTTGTATTTAACATTATTAGTTTATTAGCTAATATATATATATATATATATAATTAATTAAATTCTCAAAAAGTTTGATGCGGTTTGTCTTTTTAATCGCTAGTTACTGGCAAAAACGCTAGATGCGCACCATTGTACATTTTTTACATCCCTGAAAAAAATTAGTTAATTCCATGTACCTTTTTTTTCAACTATGGTAAAAAACTTTTTACGTGACAGAAAAAGTTTGCCAAGTGACAAAATAAAGTTTGTTTTGTTCACGGCGATCCTAACTTTAGAAGATTGAAAAGAAAGCATTCAGTAGTTCGCTAAAGCTGAATTCACCCATTGTTTCCGAACAAAATATTTGTCCGGACAAAATTTTTTGTTCTGAAACAATTTTGCAACACGATTCACTCATTTCGAACAATTTGTCCGGAAAATCAAAGCTACCGTATGAAATACATGTGTTTTATTAATTTTGCAAGGTGGCAGTACAGTGACAGATAAATTTAATTTGGTGTTGTATTTGTCAAACGCACTTATTTTTTATTGTTTACTAAGAAAATTACATGTTAAAAAAATTAATAAAAGTCAGTTAGTTTTTTTTACTAGCAATTGAGCTTTACTTTATTTTTATTTTACTGGATATAAGTTACTATGTGCTTTTATTATACAAACTTATAACATTATGTGGCAGCTCGCTTCAACTTTGGCTGAGAAAATAAAATAGGTGGCAGCTTATTTCAACTTTGTCCGGACAAAATTTAAAATTAAACCAATTCAAGCAAAAAATATTCCGAACAAATTTTGTTCTCTTTTTCTCTCGCTCTCAAAAAGAGAAACCTCAAACTTCATATAAAAAAAAATTTGTCCGGACAAAAATTTTGTTCCGAAACAATGGGTGAATCCAGCTTAAGAGTCTGAACACAATGCTGCGATAATTTATTGCGGTGCGGTTTTTCATACGATTTTGAAGTAAAAAACCGCAGTGCGGAACGGGATAAAATTAAAATCTATTTTATTTTCATTGCGGACTTTCTTATTCTCTCAATTTTTAATACTCTTTCTCATTCTGATGTTGCCATATTTTTTGAATAATTGGCGGTGTTCACAACATTATTGTAAACAAAAAACATGATTTTGAAGTATGTTTGAATGTATGCACATAAAATTATTAAAAATGGTAATGTATTGCCGTCGCCGTCTTCCGTTGTATTATATTTATTTTTCTCTTCCGCAACGAGAAATCGCACCGCACCGCAAACATTGTGTTTAGACTCTAAGGAAGTCAGTAATTAGTAATTATATCACATATATGTATTTCTTATATATATGACATTCTTCTCATTAGGAAGTCTGGCATCATTTCTTTGTTTAAGTACCCCGTTAAGCAACACTGGGAAAAAGTTATTTATCTTCGTCGTGGAATGTCAGAAATTATTTGGAGAAAAACACCACAGAATATGAAAAACACGAAATAAAAAATTAATTTATGGATTGTATTAGAGAATATTTAAGAAAAATTTAGCAGATAATTATAAAACTATTGTTGAAATCGATACAAAAGTGAATTTTAAGAAATGTGTGCATGTTTGTTTATATTTTAGTGTCGAAAGCACATCAAATAAGCAAAATTTCAACATCATCATTGAAAACCAATAATATAAAAAAAATAAATTTGTGGCATAAACTAATTAAAAAAAATAAATTTGTGCAATTTTTAATAGTAAAAATCACGATAAAACTTAATTACAAAAGATTGTCTAACAATGAATCGTACCGATGGACTAGTAAGACGTACCGTACGTCCTAGAGAAAATGGTGCCGAAGGTGCATCAGGAAATGCTAATACACCCGATGATAACTCTGATATGCTGGACAACAAAGACTTAGAAGATAATATTGATGATGGCGATTCAAAAGAAACACGTCTGACATTAATGGAAGAGGTCTTACTATTGGGCTTAAAAGATAAAGAGGTCAGTTGAAAAAATAATCAAAATTACTTATCATAGATATGTATGTATATGTGTAAGTTTGTAACTACACATACTTACATAGTGCTGGTGTAATGTACACACGATAGTACATACATATTGGCAAATTTCTAACTATATTTGATGATACCTCTAGGTTAGCAGGCTGCTAATAAAGGGAAGATTAGATTCCAGCTCACTTGGGTCCTGATATGGTCCCATTGTGCTTACCTCTAGATAGTATTACAATATATATTTCTCTTTACTCTTTTAGTAGTGGTGTAATATTTTACACACTTTTTCCTTTTATAACGATCATATAGGTACACTGTATTTTATATAACTTGTTCATGATTTTACTGTTGTTTATTTAATATGTTCTTGTTTATTTAAGTATTAATTGATTTTTTTTACATTATCAAGAGTACAAATTTATATGTATGCAAATATCCACAAAAGAAGTCTTGATTTGATGACGTTACATTATTGTTGTTTATTCTTTTTATCTAAATTCTATTATTAATGGCATCTGTGTCAGCACTGTCATGTATTCACTTTTGCAGTCATTCACATCTTATGCATTCATTGTCGAACTTGAGGTGTTTCCTTTTATATTAATTTATCATTGCTTATTAAATTCGAAAAACTCAATACGCTTAAACCATATTTGTAATTTGTAACCACACTCGTAGACTTTTTTGTTCGAAAGTCTTAGGTATGTACATACATACATATGTATATAATAACGATACCCTGCAGGAAATGTCTATAGTGAAACTGTACTGATTCACTACTGACATTGTCACCAGTACTAGTGACTTATCATACCCCAGACAATGTTATTTACTATAGACATTTAACATTTGCGTGTCATTGAAAATCCACTACTGATATTGGTACTATTGACTAGGTAGTTCTTTTGGGACCATATGTAGACTTTGGAACCATTGATTCACTAGTTCAATTAAGAAATTATAGTCTACGCTTTTGGTGCTTTTCTAAAGCAGATGTCGATAATGAAAATGCATATTTTTTCACCTTAACCGACACATTATCTGCCATCTTTTGCCACCACAAATTTTTTGGTCATCAAAGCCAAATTTAAATTTGTAGACGGTTTATTGACAATGTCGCCTAATAGTCACCAATATTGTAGACAAAAGTGGTGACTTGGAGACACTTGCCCCCAGGATTCCTTCAGGGTATGTATACACATACATATGTATGTAAAAAGTCATATGCATTTACATATGTATGTGACAGCGCATGGAGAAAGGGACCTAAGGGTAAAAAATCAATGTTCACTTCTTTTTTTTTGATGTGGACAACATCTGAGCATCGAATGAGACCGATACCATGCCCCAAAAGTGTTCCCTCCCAGAGATATGCGCGTTTTATGAAAGTGATGGTACACCAAAGATACACGTATTTATGTAAATCTTTAAAATGGCTCTCCTGAATAAAACCGGTTTTTACCCTAGGTTCCTTACTATTTTGCGCGTCACATATGTACTTATGTATGTACATTTATATCTCGTTTTAATTGATCCAACATTCTGCGAATAGCCTTAACTTATTTATGCAAGATATTCATCAGGATCTTGAAAAATATCTAACGGAAATTAATTTTGAAATTTTTAGCATGTTCACGTGGCAAAAAATTAATATCGATCAAGTAAAATTAAATCAATATTGCTGATGTCATTAATTGACACTTGACACACGACATGAACCGGCTTAAGAGCCTTCCAAAGGATTCTCTAAACATTAAACGTTACTTTGGGAGAAAAAAATGCTAAAAGTTTTAATAATTATTTTAACATCGAAAATTTTTGTAAAGCAATTATGTATGTAATTTAGAAAAATTATCTACGTACATATGTATGTATATTTAAAATCCACACAAAAACATAAATGTGAAAATAAGGCCAAGTTCGTATCCAAAAAGTTTCGGCCGTAAAAAGTACTGAGATCAAAATAAGGACCAAGTTCTTGACAGGTGCAATTCCATCTCATTTCTAGGCAACCTGTAAGCTTGGCAAAATTTGTTTGCCTTTCTAATTTGGGAAAGAATTCTTTGAAAAATATTGCCAAGCTATACTAGAAGTGCCCCATACAAAGAAGGGGCATGATTGTCTCCCCAGATGAAAAGAGCCCGTTTAAAAATCATTTTCATTAATTTCTTATCAGGACCTACCTGTGTACCAAATTTCAGCTTTCTAGCTATACTAGATGTGCCCCATACAAAGAAGGGGCATGATTATACCCCCAAATGAAAAGTACCCGTTTAAAAATCATTTTCGGTAATTTCTCATCACTACCTGCCTGTGTACCAAATTTCAGCTTTCTAGCTATGCTGGAAGTGCCCCATATAAAGAAGGTGAACCCTAGTCCCCCCGGGAGGAAAGTGCCCGTTTTCAGATTTTTCTGGATATTTTCTCACCAAGACCTACCTGTGTACAAAGTTTCAGCTCTCTAGCTTTACTGGAAGTGCCCAATAATATTGATGAGTGAGTCAGTGAATATGTACTAACATATGGACTTTTCACACCTTAATATCTCGGGAAGCTTTTATGGTAGAACTTAACCTGTGAGGTCACCTCTGTGGGCAGAACTTATGTTTCAAGTTTCATTATATTATGATCAGGGGGAGCAAAGTTATGAGGGGGGTAAAAACAGCTCGAATGGTTTCGTGTAAATATACACACTGTGTGGCCGAACTTGGCCTGGCGCACTACCGTGCGCATTGATATTAATATAAAAAGTAACATTAACTTCTATATAGTTCCAAGCAGAGTCAGGCCAAATACGTAATTTCTAGACAGTTAAAATGATCAAAACCGACTTTTTGTTTGAAAGAGCTAACAAAACACTATTTTTGTTTTTATACCAATTGAGTGCTTTTGATAAAAGCGGTTTGTACCAAGTGAATCCTATTAATGAAATAATAATCTTATAAAAGATAACCAAATAGGTACATAGATAATAAATACATATTTTTTTATTAACTTGCTAATCATTTTTCCATAAAAGTTATAGTTTTATTCGATTTAAATTATGCTTTTTCATAGAACTCGTTATCATAATTTGTAGTTTTAAGAGATTCCTTATAGAAAAGTTATATTAGATAATCAATATGTAAAAAGAGTAGGATTTCCTAGACTACAGTAAAAAACTATACTAAAATAAAAACAGGGTTAAATACTAAAAGGTATGTATCTACAGATATACACATAATCACAACCATAGAATCATCTTAGCGAAAATTTGGCAGAATAGCTTCGTGTAGAATCCAAAAATGTCGAAATCTGATGAAAACTTTAGTACCATACGTTTCACAAATATCAGTAAATTTAATTACTGACCCACAGACGAGTGAAATAAAACCCTTTAAATAACTAAAATTTAAGCTGTGATTGAAAACTTAAGGAACTATTGCAAAGTTCTATAAGTTTGTATGTTTTTTAAAATAATGTCAATTTTGTACTATTTTTATTTTATCATGAAACGAAACAAAACTAAATTATTTTGAATAAATTGATAACAATACTTATGGTTTGTTTTCGTTTTTGTTGCTTTCATTTTAGGCTAGAGTATCTCTATCATACATTAATTTTGTATTCCTAGAGCATGTGGTAAACATTTTATATGCCTTTCCGGTTTATTAATCATCATGATTAATTAATAAAAAAATTAAAAAAAAAAAAAAAACAGATTTGAAATAGGCTGTTTGTTAAAATGGAATTTGTTAATAAAATAAACTACAGAAAAAAAAACTTATTGCATTAATGATATTTAAAAAAAATAATTCTGCTGCTCACGCACAATATCAATATGTTGAACTGAAAAGTTCTGAAATTTTATTTTCAAAATACAGAATTCAATATAAATAAAAAATATAACACTAAAATATATATTTTCTCAAATCGATCTATTGCTTGACTTTATAAAGTGCTCTATCCAGTTTTAGTTTGCTAATATTCTTTTAATTTGATTTTTGTTATACTTTTTTTCTTAAAATTTATTTTTGCATTTCTTCTACTAATTTTGTACTTGTACCATTGTGTTTTTTTTTTTTATTTTGTACGTGAAGTTTTTACATATTTCTCTTATCTTTTTCTAGTTAATTAAATGGAATTGAAATGTTTTATATTGTAGAGAAAACAAAAAACTTTATCAAGAAGTACCATTCCGTATTTTTTTTGCACATAAATGCCAATATTTTCTTACAGTTAAAATGTACAGTAAAATCGCTGTTATCCCGACACTTGCTAGTGCGGACTAACTTGTACAATTTTTCTTTTAGATTTGAGATTTCATTTGCAGGAAGCCTCTGAAAAAAAACAATTATTCACTTACCGATTTCCGGCATTTCAAAATTAACTATAATGTGCTCGATTGTGGACTGCAGTTCCGTTGCCAGCTGTTAACCGAAAAAAAAGATTAAGTTTTATTGAAAATTAAAAAAAAAAATGTGCCTAAAAACTCTTTTATACTATTTTCAAATTCCCATTAAAAATGGCAAAAAAAAAAATACTGAAGGCCCTAGAATTTTTACAAGACTTCTACCAAATTAAAGACAGGATACATCAATCAAAATACAGAATTTTACCTAAACTCCCCAATAGCACAAACTCAATCTTAGACAAAGACATCTCTGCCATCATCACTGCAAAAAGACCTAATCGCATAAATTCCGCGATATACCTATCCCTATCACTATGTTCAAAGGTGCATGTACCACTTGTGACAACGAAAAAGTACATAAACAATCCCCCTTGGAAATTCAACAATAATTGCCTCGACTTATCTCTAGCTAAATACAAAAAGCACAACACCAAAAATATATTCCTCAGCTTATTATCAGAACAGGAAAACTACCTAAGGACAAACAACTGGCGTTTCTTCTACACAGATGGCACAAAATGCCAGAGCAATATTCCTGCTTATGCCGTCGTAGACGAAAATGGCAACAACCTTATTTTGGGCACAATGTTCGAAAACTCATCGGTCTTTTCAGCGGAAGCAAGCGCGATCTTTCAGGCAATACGCCTTATTGTAGCAGACAGAAGGAAAACAGTGATTTTTACCGACAGCCTTTCAGTAATCAAATCCATAAGCAAGCCGTTTACCAGCAGCTGGAATATAATTATTAAAATTAGGGACGCTTTAGTTACCAACCAAAATTTAATAAAAATACACTGGGTACCAAGCCATATTGGTATCATCGGTAACGAAAAAGCAGACATTGCCGCCAAATATGCATCTTACGCCCCCATCATTACAGACTCTGTAAACGAAAAAAACGACATCCACCACCACATTAACGCCCACGTCAGGAAAATGCTTCGATCCAAACCACTCACTCACTACCACTATTCGAACATAAATCCACACCACATCCATCCAGTCTACCCCATCCACGTTGGTAAAAATAAAATTAGAACATTTTCCCGACTACGACTAGGACACACCATCTTCTCGCACGAATGGCTTTTAAAAAAACAGCCTCAAGCCCCAACCTGCAATCTGTGTAACAGAGACCTCACAATAAAACACGTACTTATATAATGCCCATCATATTCCAACATTAGACGCAAACTATTTGGAAATACTTCCGCCTTAACACTTCTCATGAATCCATCCCCCAATAATATAAATAAAATTTATAGCTTTATTAAATTCACTAAACTTAAAACTTAACTAATAGCGTATATTTGTATATTTGCAATCGAGCTGATAGCCTTTGTAGCTAGCGCTCCAAAATTAAAAATCTTAATCTTTGAATTAATTGTAGGATTAAATAAATAAATAAATAAAGACATTTTTTCACAGATGAGAAGGAGGTGTTGTGGGTTTTTGTGGGTTCTTTATTTTTCGAAGTTATAACCGTTTAAATTTGCTACTACTAAATTGATTTAGCGCAATGGAAGGTAATTTGTTTTTGCATTTAACCGTTGTTTTTTCTATTATTTTAATTTTTGCGAATTCGTACAAATGTATCATTAAATAATTGTAGCTTTGGTTGTTGTGTGACTGTTTTATAAGAGATTTTCTATGATTTTTCTCTCTATGGCAAGAACACGGTCGATTGGGTCGACCGTTGGTACACACTTGTAATAATAATAATCAAAAAAGTCCAAAATACAAATATAAAATATAAAATAGAATATAAATACAAATATAAAATATATAAATTTTCCGAAATGAAACATCAAAATCGATAAATTTTTCCTTGTATGTATAAGAAAATGTATCGTCTATTTTCAGGGCTATACATCGTTTTGGAATGATTGCATATCAAGTGGCCTACGTGGATGTATACTCATCGAACTTGGCATACGAGGTCGTATTATGATGGAAAAATCTGGTATGCGCAGACGAGGATTGTGTTCAAGGTGAAACTTCAAATAAATATAAAACATGTCTTTAAGAAAAAAGAAACAAAATTAACACAAACCTTATTAAACTTTAAATACCACATGCTAAAAAAAACATTTCAGAAAAGTAATATTAAAATCAGATCAACCGACTGGTGATGTGCTATTAGACGAGGCATTAAAGCACATCAAAGAAACAAATCCACCAGAAACTGTTCAAAGTTGGATTGAATATTTAAGTGGTAAGTGCAAAACAATTAAAGAAATTTCAAAAAAAGAAGTTAATAAAAAAAAAAAAAACGTTTATATAATAAAGGTGAAACATGGAATCCTTTGAAATTGCGCTATCAATTAAAAAATGTACGAGAACGTTTGGCTAAAAATCTGGTTGAAAAGGGTGTCTTAACAACAGAAAAACAAAATTTCTTATTGTTCGATATGACAACACACCCCTTAAGTGATAATGTGGTTAAATGTCGATTAGTTAGAAAGGTTTGTGTGTAAAAAGGTTTACCCGATGAAATTTGTAAAGTTTTTACAACTCCTCTACAGATACAAGATTCCGTCTTATCCAAATGGGTAAATGATGCTCAACGCATGGATAAACGAATGTTGGCACTAATATTTTTGGCCCATGCTAGTGATGTTATAGAAAATGCTTTTGCACCGCTTAACGATGATGACTACGAGGTGGCTATGAAACGCGTAAGGGAATTATTGGATTTAGATTTTGAAGCCGAAGCAGCCAAACCAAATGCCAATGAAATTCTCTGGGCGGTTTTTATGGCTTTCACTAAATAAAATCTATTATTTTAACTAAAGTAATTTAAATTTTTTTTTGTTGTTTTAAATGCAATTTTAATTTAAACAAAAAGATACATTTATATTTTCCAAATATCATAAAGAAAAAAAAAAAGAAAAAATTAAATAAAAAACATAAAATCAAATGCCACATAATTATAAAACTATTAAGTAAGTGGGACTTTTTTAAATTAAACTAAAATTTCTTTCTTTAAAATGTTATTAAAAAGTAAAAAAAAAAATTAAGTGATTTGTTTTTAATTGTGCGCTGAGTGCTAAATTTGAACGTTTTAAAATTGTATTATTTTTTTCTTTACAGAAATATTTTAATTTCCATTTATATACAAAAGTTTTATATACATGCAGACATATGTATAATTTAAATAAAAAAAAAATATATATATATATATATTAATTATTTAATTAGATGTATAAAACTGCAATGATTTGATTTCCAGATTTTAACTAAAACATTAAATTATCTCGGAAGAGGTACAACTTCCTCTCTTCCTAGTTCTAGAGCGAGCGAAAAGTTTACAATATTGGGAAAGTTTTTGCAATATTTTTTTTAATTTAACGGCCACATAAATATGTTTGCTTGATCATTTATTTATAGCATTTACATTAAAATTAATTATGACAAAAAAGTGTTCAATTGAAGTAAAAAAAAAGGAATTTGCAAAAGTAAACTAAAATCAAATATTAAGTATTTGCATATCGATGATATAAAAAAGGAGTATTTCGATTTTGTGTCGCTTTATAGAGGTAAAGCAAAAAAAAAACACTTATTAATCACCATTATTCTGCGTTTCGATTACGTTCCCCCATTCAGTTACGCTCGAATCGAAATTGTTATTCTAAAAAAAACCTAATCGAAAGAAAAATAAGAACCAGCTGCTTTAATATCATTATTCATTTGTCATTTTTTAAACAATGAAAAAACAAAAAAACAGTGATAAATATATAAAAACTAAACATTTTGGTAACAAAAATTAAATAAACTCATCAGTTAAGTGCGGAAAGGAAGAAAACAGCCAGATTATAAGCAAATGGAATTTGTGGCCAAAATATTCCAGAGTGAGGAATCCTGAAGTGGCAGAGGCAAAATTTTCATTTTCTATACACTATTATAAATTAAATAAAGCTTTAAAGTTATAAAACACGACAAAATTTATTACTAAATAAATTTATAGCATATTGTACTTAAATACATACATTTTATTTAATTACCCTTTTTAAACTACACAAACAAAAGTCGAAAACTCTCCGTTAGCAAACAAACGACTTGGAGAAACGTAGTTACGATCGTAACGCAAAATACATACAATCGAAAAGCAAATAGAATTCATACGGAGAACGGAACGCAGAATACCAATGCTGCCAAACGGCGAAATTTACGATTCGAATCGAAACACAGAATAAGGGTAAATAGAAATCGTAACATTTTAGGTATAAGAAAAAAAGTTGCAATGCACATTCTATTAAAAAGAGGGAAGCAACAAATCTTATTCTTCAATTTAGTTTAGTTTATTTTTAAGTGCATTTAAATCTCTTTTTATAATACAAAGTAATGAAGAACTAATTGAAGACCTTAAAGCATTAACCCTGTAAGCCACGAAATAAAAACGACATAATTTAAATTTAAAACTTGAATAAACCCAAAAATGTTTAGTTCTTATAATATCGTACATTATTTGTGAAACTTTAATTTATACAAAATCTTTCTGCAATTTGAATGTGTGTGTCCAGAATTGGCGATTCTATCCATTTATAGCGTTATAGAACTAGTATTTTGTTGAAGTACATACTTGTATGTTGTTCAACATTTTCTTCCGTTTAGTTTTTATAGTTTGTAAAAAGCTTCATTGTGTTTTCCTTTTCTTTTATAAAATAAAAAGAAAAAAAAAATTAAAATATTGTACAGTTTTTTAAAAGTGTTTAATTGTAACAGCAAAAAAAGAAAAGTTAAGTATATTCTATATAATAAAAATCTACATTTTATTTTAACAAAACAAAAAGCAAACACTAATATAAAAAGGAACTATAAAACAACTTTGTTTTTCAAATAACAAACTCTTAATAAAACTCTTGTTCTTTTCGTAACCATAACTAAGTGTAGTTATTGTGCAATTTATAGTCATCTACAATTATTGGAAAAAAAATTCACCCTATTTATTGCCTTATAGAGTTTAAAAAAAAAAAATTTTTTTTTGATCGTAATTTTTTCTTAGTTTCTTAAAATGGAAATGATTTTAACATACTCGTATATGATTGAATTCTTTTAATTTATAATTATTTCCTACTAATTTTATAAATGTGAAAGTTTTTATGTTTAGATTTCTGTAGCTGTTTGTTCCACTGTAACTCGAAAAAAGCTTATCCATTAAGAATGAATATAGTGGAATTATTTTGTTGTTTTGTTTTGTTGGTGCCATTTTCCCTAAATTTTACGAAAAAAAAGTGGCCCAAATTAAAAATGGGTCCAAGAAATGAAAAATGCAAAAAAAAATTTTTGCCATTTTTAATTTTTTAGTTTAAGTCCAGTTTTCACTGGGGCAATTTTTCATAGAGTCACCAAGAGTGTCACATTATTTTCTGTATTAAAAATAGAATAGGCATTTGTTTATTCCTTTTCTTATTATATTGAAGACAGATTTTTGCATGTCCATTGTCACTCTTTAAATGTAAAAATTTGCACAATCTTTCATTAACTACCGCTGTGGCTGCTTGGTAGCGATGCTAGCCTGTCATACCAGGTCGTAGGTTCAAATCCCGCCTTAGATCTTGAGCGTTGTTCACATGAAATTTTTAGAAGGGAATCACAATGGATCCAATTTGGGGTCCGAGTAGAGCATGAACAAAAAACCGGAGTTGTCTATTAGGTTTACTGCCTGGCTGGCGCCCACGATTTCAAAAGAATTTTTCTTTCGTACAAAATTTTTAAAATTGTTTTTGTTTTAAATGTAATAGAAAAATTTGTTCGACATTGTGGGCCAGGTAGTAATTCTAATAGACGAAGACAATTTGTAATATTAACGAAATAACAACCTGATCTTCCTTAAAACTGGAATAGTTACATATGTACACATTAATTTGTAATATGGAAATGTCAGGCTCCATTAAAAATGGCCACAATGAAAAATGGACCTAAACCAAAATATTAAAAATGGTCCCAAAGTTTTGTATTGAAAAAAAAAACACGAACTTTTGGGACTTTTTTCCTATTTTTGGAACAAGTTTTCCTATTTTTAGGTCAGTTTTTAATTTTTTTTATTTTGAATCCATTTTAAAATTTCTCCGAACCATTTTTTATTTACCATTTGGGGGTAATTTTTCAATTTAAGAAAATAGAAAACTTAAAAAGTTAAAATGATAAAAATCCCCAAAATCAAAAATGAAATATAGACCCAAAGTGGACTACTAAGGTCTTCCTGCATAACCGGCAACCGGTCGGGACTAAGAATTTTCCCCACCATGGTATTTCCCAATACGCAATGATGGCTATTGACCCCCCAAAAAGCAAATATCTTATACAATTTTGTGGATTTATTTCACTCGTTTTTTTGGACTTAGTTTATTTAAGCAATTTTTCGGTGAATGCGCTCAGTTGTCGATTAGTAACGGTTTTTCACATAGCCAGCTTTTGCCGGTGCTCAAGGTGTCTCTCCTCCCTGCAATTTGTAGCAATGTTGCCGTTTACTAAAAGATTTTTTGGGATCTACATACATATTTTCTTTTACTATTATGAATTTGAATTTTTTCTGTTTGGCACCTTTTTTATTTTGGTGCAAAATAAGTCAATTACGAACTCGTTATAAACATCAATTAACGATTCCGAACGGAGAACTTTGAAAGAGACTAACGAGTACGTATGTATCTATTCTACTTTTGTTGTTGTCTTGACTAATAATTACAGAATAATGTGCGATTTCTGTTTTGAAGAAAAAAATATGGTAAGTAAGCAGAATTTTAAATTAAAAAAAATTTAATTAAAAAGGCTCGGAACATTGTGTGTAACGAGATGGATAAAATTTTACTGGAATAAAAAATATATACAAAATATTTTTACCTTGAAACTTTTCACTAATTTTGAGTTTTCTAAATTTTAAATAATGATTCGAACTGATTTTTGATAATTAATTATCAATGACTTCCATTAAAAGCTTTTAAGAATATATTTCAGTTTCAATTACTGTCTGCTCTTTAAACATTTTAAAATTGTTTCATTTTAAAAAAAGGTATTTTTTTTTTAAACAAAAACAGCTTAAAAATATTTGCACTAAGCACACACAATTTTTTAACATGTATACAAACACATATATTAGAAAAACTATATAATTTATTTCATTAAAAGACAAAACTATTTATAAAATAAAATTTATTAAAAATATTTTCTCAAAATCAAAAAATTTGTAAATCATACAAATTGTTTATAACTGAGAAAAATACGAAAAAGAATGTAAACAATTTGTAATGTAAGAAAAAATTAGAAGAAAAACTTTAATATTATGTTCGAAAATAAATATTGTACTACAATTAGTTAAATAATTAAAAAAAAGAATTAATCAAAGTTGACGAAAATCGTCAGGGAGAAGAAAGCGGCCTTTAAGAACTGTGTCATTATATTTTGGAATATTACGGAATATGGAATATTCTTTCTGAATAAACTATTACGAATTTTGACGTAAGTAGGTATGACCATACATATACATATTTACGAAAAATAATTTTATGCGCAATTTTGGAATAAAATTTTCACTCACAAAAACGATTTTTTAAAATTTCTCAAAATATTCACGAATTTTAAATTAAAAATGTTGAATATTTTTTTAATAAAAAAATTGCATTGCGATTATTGAAGTTTCCTTAGCCGCATTGTCTTTTAAAAACATGTATGACCGTTTTTAAATCGTATTAAGGGTTGTTCCAATAAAGTTGCGAAATTTTCTTTATTGAAGCAATGAAATTAAATGATGTTTTTAAATGTCATACATTCTGCTTCTTTTATAGTTTTATTTTGTAGTTCACGAGCGGAATTTTTCCCTTTACCGCAAAATATTAAAACTCAAATTCGCATCAGGTTGATAAATAAATAAAATAAAAAACTGATTTTCAATCTTTACCGCGTTTTGTTTGTTTATTTTTTTTTTGAAAACTGTGAAAAATTCGAATAAATAGCTGCCGATATCGAAGAAGTTGTTTCTTTGGAATAATTACATTTTCGAAATAAAGAACTTATTCGATATCAGGCTCTAAGACTTGAATTTTAAATACAATCAAGTTGTGAAATAAATTAACAGTCTATTTCACTATGTCGAAATAATATTTCAATAAGTTTTCATTTGTATAATTACATTTGAAGCAAAAACAAATTCTAAAATTTTTTTTTGTATCAAATGTATTTGTACAAATGAAAATAAAACTAAAAAATTCTTTCGATATCGTGAAATAGTGTATATACATATGTATATGAGCCGTTTATTTTGAAAGTGGCATAAGTCACTTTTTCAAAAAAATCGAGTTAATGGCAGCACTAAATAAAATTAAACGGTATCTTTTCATTTGTAAAAAATTTGCAATCAACAAAAAAAGTGACTTATGCCACTTTCAAAATAAACGGCTCATATATCGCACACTAAATCAAAAGCCGGCACAACTCAAATATTCTCAAATTGCTTTTTATTTTAAAAACCTGTTAACTTATTACATGTCTAACGACCTTGAACGTTTATTTTCGATAGTTTTCAACTACTGCATATTCGAATGTACCAATACACATGAACATTGCTAAGGAGGATGTTGTAGTCCCTGAAAATGATAAACGTTTTCACGTTATTTCCTGTAGGTTGGGAATAGTTAACGTGTATTTTCCCTTGTTCTTTGTACCGACTAACTTTTTCCAAAAGGCTCCTGCGATGGATGGTCTGCATGGTCGACCGTTCTGAAAATCACTTTTTCGTAAAGTGATTTCAAATCACTGAAAAAGTGTTCTGGGCGCACAAATTTTTAAAATTTCTTGATTTAAAATCGGTCAGCTAACAGCATGACGATTTGAAATCACTTTAAGTAGTTTTTAATAGTTTTTCTTTAAACTCTGCAATAAAATTATCACACGCACTTAAAATGATTTGTTATTTAATTGTTTTTGCAATGAAGTTAATAATTTCGGTTAGAAGAACCTACAAAATATATAAATTTAGAGACGCTGTATTTTTTGGCAATTCTTTTTTTAATTTTGAATTTAGATCAATAATTGTTAACGAACTTGCTCCAGGCATTTTTACGATATATTTACGAAAACTTTAACTTCAGTTCGTAAATTTATTAAATTTTTGTGAAAAAATTTCTTAAAGATATAAAAAAAAAAATTGTAAAGAGAAAAATAAATCAACTGTTTGCTAGTGATTTAGAACAATGAAATCATCACTAAAAATATCGTGCTTTTCTGAACACCTATATCACTTCTGTGATTTAAAAATCGTCCGTGATTTGATATCACCGTGATTTCAAAACATGCCTGATAACATTTTTGTTTGTCTGAACACCCGCAATAAATAAATAAAAAAAATTAATCTGAAAATTTCCAAAGTGGAAATTTAGGCAGAATGAATGAAAATTAATTTTACTAATGAAATATACAGTTTTTTAATTTAGCTCGTACTGTACCAACAAAATAAGTAACGAACACTTGTAGATTTTCGCCTCTGTTCGAATACAAAACAAATACATACATACACTTAATTAGTATTTTTTTATATTTTTCTTTATTTAATTTGAAAATTATTTTCTTTACATAATTTCTTAATAAAAATTGATTTCATGTTGCTTAATTTTTCTTGTATTTATATGCATAATGGTGAATTGAAATTAATTCTATAGAAATTTATCGATTATTTCGATTAAACATGCAATTTAAAAGAAAAATGCAAATATTTAAAGAAAATGGAATATTTTTTCAAAAATTATTATTTGTTATGGGTTTAGCTAATCTATATAGCAAATAATAGTTAAAAAAAAAATTCTAGAATATTTGCTCGAATAAAATGTTATTAAAAAAAAATGGAATATATTTTTTAATAATTTGAATTATAAAACCATAAATTAAAACCGAAAATTTAATTATACATATGTATATCGTTAGCTTAAACGAAAAACCATGTAACCGAAAAAAAAATGTTTGATTATAAAATTCTCTGAACTTCTGCATTAAGAATGCCGATATTGCTTAAACAACTCCCCGACTACTATCTATCACCTTAAAAATTGTTTCATCCTCCCGCAAAATAAACTAAACATTCAAGCTAACGATATGCATGCTGACATACGTACTAGTGATGTTACTAATATCAATTTTAAAAATTCGCGAATACGAATATTTGATACATTATTCGCCGAATACGAATATTTCTTTTAAGGTTTAGATCCACATAATATTTCAAATTTAATTGGAAAAAATCTCTTCCTTTGCGTCAGTAACAATAAATTGAAAACAACTGTCACGCTACTTTAGGTATTTATCATGATGCCGAGTTGCCGAATTTGAAGACCTCTACTGAACATTTTTAAACTATTTTACTTACGTACATACTTTCAGATTTCGGTTTTATCACTCTGTATGCGCATTTAATTAATAATTCGCAAAAGACGAAGCCACCTGTGTCGGTGGATTTTCACATTTGAAATTTTAGCTCTTCCGTTTTGATGTCCAACATTCCTCTACTGAGAATTGATTACTGACTTAACATGATATGAATCTTATATGTAAGACTTCAACTTTTAAATGATAGTACCGAAATATAATTTACGTTCGTTTTTTAAGAAAATTATTATTTTGCGTCAAAGATAAAGGTCTTTATTTCTTTAAATAAAAATTATTACAAATTAACATATTTTTGTACATTTTATGTACTTTTATAAATTTTTTGTAAGATTTTTTTGGGTAAATGATTGTGCAAATTATTTGAGAAATATCCGCTTGAATTTGGCGAATACGAATATCTTAAAATAGGCGAATAGTCGAATACGAATACGAGTATTCGTAACATCACTAGTACGTACATATATGATAGAATGAAACATTTTCAAAAAGATTATTTTCCATACGAGTACAATTTTATTTTATTTTGTTTAACTAATTTCGTTTTTAACTAAAAGAATGTAATGAAGAACGACTTGATAAGAAAGAAATACATACATATTAGGAGAGCATTATAATTTTAATATGTATCTTTAAAAAACAAACAAAATACATTTAAAGCTCTAAAAGAACAGAAAATAGAAAGGACGTTGCAATTAATAATGTAATAAAAAGGGACAGAAAAAGGAAAAAAAAAAATTAATATAAAGCGAATGTATTTTTTATATACTCTGCGTTTTCATATTTTGTTAAAATAATATTATGTGTTATGTAATTATGTATAATAAATCATATTAATAAAAAAAAAGAAGCGAACATTTTAACCAAAAATGGTATTGTAATTTTTTAATTTTTCTTATTTTTTTTTTTTTTTTGTTTAAACAATTTGATTGCATTTATAATTTTGCAATTAATATTTTAAATGGTGTTCAATATTACTGATGTTGTTCTCTATTGATGTTACTTGTTTTTTTACCATCTTTTTGCACGTGTCACACGCGAAAGACGAGAACGATTTTGAGAAAAACTGCGACTGGTTACAGAAGCAACAGTTTTATGCTTGCTATATTGTTTACAACCTAAAGGCTAACTTAATAATTCCTTAATCTCCTTGTGCATATGACACAAGAAATCTACATAGCTGGCTGAGCCGTCAGTACCACGATCTTCGATAAGGAAATGTCTGAACACACTTTCTAATTTTTCATTTTGGCGAACACATGTAATCTTGAATATTGAAGAAGAAAATAAATAAAAAAAAAAAAAAAAACAATGCAATAAGCAAATTTATAATGTAATCATTTGTAAATGTATATTTAACTTACCCTCATGTAACGAGTTCGATTGGTCATAATTGTTTCAATAATTCCACGTATTCTTTGAGCTAATGGATTGTCGCCAGTTATAGCAAAACGTTCTGCATTAACCTGTTGAGTACATTGAACGCCGAACAATGGTTGCACGAAAGATTGAGGCAAAGACTGACCCAACCATACAAAGAAGTGTACACCATTTTCCAAAATATACGCTCCATCTTCGGACATCTTTTCGTTAGTACAACGCATCGATGTAGGCAATTCCGTATCATCAGGATCCGCATTGTGTATCGGTATAAATCGTGGATACAAATATGATACAAATGTATTCAAGTCCATAGATAATATGAATTGTATGACATAAGAACGATCGTCTTGTGTCATATCGGAGCCACCGGAAATTGCGTCGTTTTTCAATAGACATGATGTATAGAGTGGTAACAGTTTTAAGCATTCCGGCAATATAAGTTGCCCAGCTGACGAGGGAGTAGTGCAATGTTTACGATAACATGCCAGTATTTGAGCCGAACGGTGTACGAGTGTATCTTTAACAGCTTTGGGTGTTAATTCCATTAGTTTGAAACATGACTGTTTGGCAAAGAACAACATTATGGCATCTAAATCACAACTCTTGAAAACTTCAGCAATTGTAGTGGTGGCCGTAAGGGCAATATTTAAAATGCGTAAACGACGTTGACCGCTGCATGATGTGAACAGAAGAGCGATTTGTAAGTAGACATTTTCTTCAGCTGGCAATTTATCGTCATGTTTAATTTCAATAGCAATCGATTTGTCGCAATCTGTAAATGTACCACAAATAATAGAGGATGTGAATGGCTGTTACAAAGTGTAAGTCTATTTGTCTCCGCCATTGTATAACCAAAAATTTTTAACTAATTTAGGTTTTTGAAAGATGAATTGTTCGAGATTTATTAGCTCATTATAGACGCATGCACATGAATAAGTGACATGTAATTTTATAATTTTCTTATTACGAACGCATGAGTAAGCTCACAGATTAGGACACACTAAACTCTTTGCGACTGACCATAAATTCAAATGTTTTAAGGTTCTATTCTTATTGCTAAAGCAATAATTTGTCATATTTCTAAAAAGTATCTTACCAACACTAGCCAATTCCACATCTGTTGTATTGGTCATAAAGAAGTGACCATAGAAATCTGTAGCTCTAACACCAGCCGAGGTACGGACACGCATAACAGCATCAAAAGCAATAGGACGGGAAACGTTTTTAGTAATATCAGCAATTAAACGTTTGCCATCAACATCAGCCTAATTAAATCAAAGCCACATCATTAGTTAGATGATAATTAATGAATAACTTCTATGTATTCACCTGGAAGTAAGTGTATTTGTAAACTTCACCACCCGTCAGTCTAGCCACTTGTCCAATTGTGGCAATATCGATGTAAGAATTATTAAACAAAAATAAATCGACTGAACAACCATTTTGCACACATTCTTGCCCCAAAGTGTTGTAAGATTGACACTGTGGTATTAAAATTGTTTTCTCCTTATCAGTACCCAATAGTTTACGATCATCGCGAATTTTCAATTTTCCCGGAGCCTCGGCAGTGGGTAGAGATGAATTGAAAACCAAAAGTTTTCCAGCACAATTAGAAGCCTTAAGAGCTTCCAGACCAGCTTGTATAGCTGGAAGGAGTATAATTTCCGTTTCCTTTGTATCGATAAACATTTTGGGTATTTGTTCCATAAGAGCATCAATAACAGCTTCTGATTCTTCGGGATGGCAAAGGAATCCATCGAGCAATGGCATAAACATGTCCTATTAACAGAAATAAGCAAGAAAAAAACAAAAGTTTTTATATTATATTAAAACTTCTCTATATACTTTATAATTATTTTAATGTATTGCAACTTACTTGTACATCTCCTACAACCATCATTTGTGGTTGAGCCAAATTGCTTTTAATATTGTAGAAATGTACCGTGTTGTTGTAGGTTATAAAACCAACACGCATTTTTGATTTATCTTGACCCTGATCGACAGGCAAGTTTTTTAAAATTTGCTTTATTTGAGAACACAATAAGTGTACCAAACCCGATTTCATGGTATTGTAAGAAACATCAATTACAAAAATAAATGCTGGTATTTCAGGTGGACTATTGTTCTGTAAGTTAAAAACATTAATTAGACACAAATATTATATTTAATAAATTTTTTAGTAAAGCCTTAAATATATTTATTTACACGACAATAATCCTTGGTAGCCAAAAATTCATAAGTACCCAAAACCAGTTCAGGGCGTTCATACTTGTCAACTCTCTGGCCAGTGTGATCCAAATGTTGAAAGTATTCAGTGGGCACTGAGAAAAAAATTAATAAATATTTATCCTGAAAATATTATTCTGTAACTGACCTTCTGTGCTCACTTTACACATCAAACATTGGAAACGGCGACCAGCATCAACAAATTGCATATTGGGAGACATATATCCCTTGCAGCGATTACAACGTATGGGACCCAAAGCACCAAAATCGACAATGGGCGGCTCATACTCACCATCTGCAATACGAGCATAAGGCGATATAACCAGAGAGAAAGGGAGTGAAGTTGTTTTCAATAAATCTGCTGTGGCTGGTACGCAATACAGCGAAGATCTAAAAAAATTTCAAAGGAAATATTAAAATGTGATTCTTAGAAGGAAAAAACAATTATGTAATACCTTAAAAATCTTGGTGATGAATTGCCTTGATCTTGTACAACATATTTTGTAGTGACTAATGGTGGCAAAAGACCAGCTTGATTTGTTACAAACGCTCCACCAGCGTTTCGTTGATTCTCGATCATGACTTGTATAGGATTGGGCATTTGATCGGGATCTAATCGTTGTTTTTGTTGTTCATATTGGTGTTGTTGGTACATGCCGCAGGCTGGTTGCTGCAAATATATGTATAAAAGTAACAAGTTTAAAGACGAATTTGATCGGATGTTAGAACTAATATGTCGGCAATTTATTTCTGATATTTAGACTTCGAAAGTATCACCTCAAATAACTTACATTATAACCAGGTCTTCCTTGCATAGGTTGGCCCGTTTGCGGATGAACCATTTGAGAAGGATAACCACCGGGCATCGTAGGTTGACCGGGCTGAGGGGGATAGCCCGACATTGCATGTTGTTGACTTGGTTGTGTTGGATAGCCAGGCATTGGAGGCATGCCTTGTTGCTGCATTAGTGGCATGCTAGGCTGCTGCTGTCCTGGCATATGCGGCATAGGTTGGTGGTGTTGTTGTCCTGGCATAGGTGGCATACCAGGTAGTTGTTGTGCAGGCATTGAATGCATGCTTTGCTGCTGTTGTTGTCGTGCCGTAGATGGCATACCCATTTGTTGTTGTCCGGGCATTGGTGGCATTCCTTGCTGATTTTGCTGCCCTGCCATCATCTGTTGCTGCCCAGGCATGGGAGGCATACCTTGCTGATGTTGTCCTGGCATAGGGGGCAATCCACGTTGCTGTTGTGTTGGCATGGGAAGCATACCTGGTTGCTGTTGTGTGGGCATGGGAGGCATACCTGGTTGCTGTTGTGTGGGCATGGGAGGCATACCTGGTTGCTGCTGTCCAGTCATGGAGGCAATACTTGACTGCTGCTGTCCGGACGAAGGAGGCATACCCGGTTGCTGTTGCGACGTTAAGGAGGGCATACCCGCTTGTGGCATGAGAGCTGGAGATTGCTGACCACTCATAGTAGTTGGTATTACATTTTGTTGCTTTTGTGGAGGAAATTGGGAAGAATGTTGGCTACCAGAAAAATCCTGCATTGGCTGTTGTTGGGGTTGTTGTCCAGACATAGAATTATTCTGCTAATATTAATTTTTTTTTTAATAAAAACCTGTAATTTTCTAAAAGACGAAACACTTACAACTGATTTTTGCGAAGCTGGCGGCATGTGAGGCATACCGGGCAAACTACCACTATTAACCGTCATTTGATTCATTCCTCCTGAAATATTTTGAGGAGATAAATTACTTCCACTTAAAGATGCAGCTGGCTGCTTTTGTTGCTGTTGATTTGTACTGGTCATAGAAGCTGCAGGTGGCGGTGGGAGCCCTGGTGTACCTGCAGTGGGTGGTCTGCTTGATGTTCCATTTGGATAGGGATTAAAGTTATTATTCAAATTTGAAGGAGGTGCTGAGCCCGGCTGTTGGACAGATGGAGATCCATTTAATTGACCGGCAGCATGCATGTGTGGTGGAACACCGATATTAGCATTGTTAATGGAACTTGGGTTTGATCCAGCTATTGGTTGTTGCTGATGTGGTGTTGGTGGCATCTGTTTCAGAGGGTTCACAGTCATAGCTCCCATTGATTGCGATAGCTAAATTATGTTGTTACAATAAAAAATCTTTACTTTATGTATTGTGTGCTCATACACATATAAAAATTATGCCTTATCGCAAAATTTTACTTCCCAAAATATAAACTATTTAATTACATTCATATTAGGCTGCATAAGTATAAATATGTATGTACATGCATACATACATACATATTATAAGAAATTAATAGAACTGATAACATTGGAGATTCCATTGTCTTTCTGGAGATTATTTCATTCCCTTTCGTTAAATAAAAGTGTGTGGTTTAAACGTGGAACTATTCAGTAGTTAAAACAAATTTCACATTAAAATTTTTTGTACGTTTTGCAAAACTAATGGCAACAATTATACTACTTATTTGCCCGATACTGTTTTTGATAAATATTTTCTACATTTATAAAACAATAATAACATAACAAGATCTTCCAAAGTACAAGAGAGAGAAAGATATAGAATGACTTTTTCAATAAATGAATTTTTTTTAGTAAAATAAGAAGAAAGTTGAGTAAAGCTAAAACAAGAAAAAACAACAATTATCTGTGCATGACGAAGGAAAGACAAGTGGAAGACATGAAAATGCAGTGATATCATAGAAATATGTATGTATGTATGTATAGAAAGAAAATCTTTTACAAACCTGCTGCTGATAATTTCCATTCATAATATTTGTTGGTGTTGGTGGTGCAGTCATACTACCAGGCGTTGAAGTAGGCGGTGGAGGAGCCTGCATGCCAGGCTGCTGAGAAGACCAGCCTGATGCAGCATATTGTTGTTGGCCACCAGTAGGTGGCATCATTTGTTGATGTTGTTGTTGCAAGGACTGCATAGTTGACGGAGGACTATAGGCATTAGGATTCATCATGTTCACTTAATAATTTTTCTCTTTAATTTTCATACACACGCACTATTTAATTAACAAATTCTATATTAATTATGTGTAATTGCAGCAATACTTGAAAAATCGGTTTTTGCACTTTTGTTCCGTACTTTTCCAAGATTATTTTATTAACACGTAAACACCACTTACAAAGCCCTTGAAATTGCTGTTACTACTTTATTGCACTTTAGTTTCTTTGCACTAATACTTAAGACAAAAGCACAGGTATATTTTGTGGACAAAAGGCTAATGGTTTCCACAATATCCTTTTGGAATATTTTGCAATTTTACTGGGAATATTTTTCTTTCACATAAATGTACAATAAAAATTACACTTCCACGTCAGAGCAGCCTAGTTTTGCATACAATTTTCTGAATTTTTGATATTTCTCTTTGAATTATCATTCTTAGCAAATTTTTTCACAAACGATTTGACAGTTTGCCACGTACTTTTTGATAGGGGACGTTCAGTGTATGCCAACATAATGCAGGGCTGTAATCATAGCTGCCAGATTTGACGATGTATCGTCATTTTGACGATTTTGGGTTCTAAAACTGACATGGTGACGATGGGACGATTTATACCCTAATTTTGACGATTTTAAATAATTCAAGCTTGCAACATTTATTTGTACTATTAAAGGAACCCTGAACTGCTGGAAATTGTAATGAGCAACTTTTTAAAAACTATTTTGCTTAAAACTGAAAACTTTTATTTAATTGATTATAAAGGCAAAAACAACAACTTTTACCACATTTTTCAGCAAATGTGGAAAGAATATTTAAGGCCAATAATTCAGTGCTGATTTATATGTCATTTAAGTTTAAATGTTATTTATATAAAAAATTGTGGTTTTCACTGCAAAATTTTAAACAACATTTTAAGCCTAAAAAACGTTTGTTAAAAATTCGTATTCATAATCAGTATTTTAAATAAAACACGATTAAAGGTTTTTTAAAAACGAGGTTGGAAGCACTATATTTTTTAGGGGTCACTTGTCTCTTACTGATGCAAAACAATGATTACTGATTGATACAGTACTCGAATTTATATATTTTTTTGTAGTGTTTGAGAAGAATATTATTTTTATAAAATGTGATAACTCGTTTATTAATTAAAAAAGAAAAATAGTAAACAAATTGTTGGGTAAAGGTGTAATTTAAATTATTATTTTATTAGAAGTAAGAAAGTATTTGAATAACGAGTTTCATTTTATTTGTTTTGATTATTAATACATCACTAGCTCAAGTATGATTTTGGGTAGTTGTTTACATTACCATTACAGAGTGCAAAACGCACCCTCTACGCTCTACAGAAATATCAGTTTTTACCAAATTTACAATTTTCCTTACCTTAAAACGATATTTCTGCTTAAATTGGTTATCCGGAATGGAAAACCGGTCAGTTCTCTTTTTGTAAATTTTTGTTTTGACGATTGGTTGAAATTTCGGCAATATTTTCTATTATAAATAATATATAATTAAAAATACATATAAATATTTTAACTGCCTATTTCACTATGTCGAAAGAAAATTTCCATATGTTTTCATTCGTATAATTACATTTGAAGCAAAAACAAATTCTAACATTTTGTTTTTGTATCAAATGTATTTCTACGAATGAAAATAAAATTCAAAATTCTTTCGACATCGTGAAATCGGCAGTAAGTAAAAATTGTTCTTACCGATTCTGTTGATCAAATAAAGCGTGTCCATTTTTTTTTATTAAAAAATCAATTAATGATGAAACGACAATTTTTCACAACAGCCTTTAAAATGAAAATAAACACAAATCAAAAAAGCAAGTGTCATTTTAAAATAGCTTTAAGCAAGGGTTGAACCAATTTTAAAATTCGTTTATTTAAATAAGGTTTGAAATAGGAATTTTAAGCTAAAATTCGTTTATGGATACCATTTTAAGGATTTCAGGTCAATCTATTAACTCTCTACTGCTTAGCCTAGAGCGAAAGCTGGTCAAAACAATTGCTTATGCCGACAATGTGGCAGTTGCTATCTATGGTAAGCGCTTGAATACAATATCTCAGTGTACGAAGTCTGCATTGTGACTACTCAGCGAATGGACTGTCAGTTGTGGGCCCGGCGTCAATCCAACCAAGACCGAATTGATACTGTTTACTAGGTGTGCCCCCAAAACTAAACGGGACTACATTGACGATCTCGGACAATATTAAATACCTGGGCGTAATCCTAGACAGTGAACTTTCCAGGAACAAAGAAATTTTAAAAATTTTGAGTTAATACCATCTTGTTGATCAAGTGCGATATGTACCCTGTCGTTAAATGTGTAGCTAGCTACAAGAAAAGCTAACTTTTAAATTGATTTTTCTAGACTAACTATAAAGCTAACTACAATACAATGCAGAACGTAACCAAAATCAATTAGTAGGTTTATAATTGAATATGGTGAGCGCCAACAAATTTACTCATTTAGGAACTCTTAAAATTATTTCAAGTATTTCATAACTTCTTGCTGTCAATATTTAAGTGGTACCTTAGCTGAGTGGTATTCGCGTTGATTGTTAATCCAATGACCTGTGGATCAAGTCCCAGCACAGCACCGGTGAAAAAAAATTTGAAGAAAAATTTATTATTACAATATTACTATAAAACTACTGAATATAGATTTGAGAAAATAAAATAAAAATGAAATATATTTTTTTTATGTTTACTAAATAACTACATTTTGACTTTTTAAAACTAACTTAAAGTTAGCTACAAGTAGTGGAAAGAAAAACTGACTTTTCCCTAGGACATCGCCATGTTAAAAAAGTTATTTTTTTTCAAACATTCAAGTTAGTTTAAAGTTAGTTTTTTTTCCGACAGGGTATATATGTATTAACAAATGTATGCACATACATACGTCAAGAATGTTACATTTTTTTTTGGAATCTGCATTTTCCATCTCTGATGAATTATGTAAAATCGTAAAAATTTTCCAGTAACAGTCCCACACCTACTTACTAGACACATACATTCATACATACATATGTATGTGCATATGTATGTATTTTCTGCCACTTCTGATGAGCAATTGCACTTAATTGTAAGCAATTGAACAATGCACCTGTATGTACATATCTGTGGCATTAAATAATAATGGCTTAAGTTGACATAAGTGCTTTTTCATTTTATTACATATTCTAAATCTTCTCTTCAAGATCTATCACTCAGCTAAATTTCAAGTATAAAATGTAATTTTTAATAAAACTATACACGATTATATTTTAAGTTAATTCTTTTTGGAAAATAATACATAAGCCATAATATCTTATCTCAACTTAATTTTTTTTAAGGTAGCTACATAAATATTAAAATGTTTGAGCTTTAAAACTTGTATACATATAAGTTGAATAACTAACAGTCCATTCAAATTATTCTTCAAATAAAAAAAGACCTTACATTTAACTAAGCTTTTATAAAACGAGAGATTTTCAGTTTTTCACATTTTTCAATTTAAACTAAAGCACTTGTCTCGACTTACTGCCAATAAAAATTATTTCGCCTTTCAATATAATATCTTAATATCACTTTAGTGTTTTTTTTTCTGCCAATGGATTTTTTCATAACATCTTAATTAAAAAACAACGAATAATAACTTATAAAACTCATTTTTTTTTTATAAAATTAACAGTTTTATTCTAAATGAATGTGCATCTTTTTCTTAGGCTAAAAATTTTATATAAAAACCAAACACAATTTATTTTAGACAAAACCCTTAATATCTCAAAACATGAAATTTCGACTTAAGCCATTATTATTTATTGCCACAGATATGTATGTAAATATAAACATACATATGTACATACTTTTATCAAACTTGTGCTGTTTGTGTTAAGTTTTCATTAATTGGTTGCGTAGAAAATGATTTTGCTCATTAGCATTGTTATGCGAGGTAATATCGCCTCTTTCACAGGTTATCACAAGGAATTTCTATTCCTATTAACAAACTACATACATATGTACATATGTATGTACATATTTTCCACTTACATAAATAACCAGGCGCTGTACAAATCAAAATTGCACACTTAGGAAATATGCAAGCAATTTTTGGAAGCGATTTGTTAGGATGCTGTAAACGTTTGTACGTCATAGACAAAGTAAAAATGCTGTTCTGGAACAACGAAAAAAAAACCGAAAAAAATTCAAGTTGAATGCATATCAAGATTCACAAGTGGAAATCAATTTGTTACCTCTTAAAATAAGCAGTACGTAGGAGGATTATTGGCAATATAAAGTTTATATGTATGTATATGTAGTATGTATGTATGTATGCGTGCTCATAAGTGTGTAAAATAAATTGACTCCGGTGAGTGTATTAATCATGATTTTAACACTTTTCCCCAACACTGTGAGAATATCAAATGTTTGCCTACATACATACATATGTATGTACATACATACATATGTACATGTACAGTTTATAATCTACAAAAAAATTCGTATTGAACGTTACCTAAAGTTGTTTTGAAATGAATTGGAAGTTCTTTCTTGGTTATATAAAAATTGAATTTTTGGTTAAAGATCATCTTATATTATTCATTTCAGTTATTTTTCAACTGTACACTTGGAAAGAGTATAAAACTCATATAAAAAGTATTGATCGCTTCTTTGACAAAATGCTGAAATATTTGCCATATTCAAAATTTTGCACAAAATCTGTAATAATTATTTCCATATGTAATATTGAGCCTTTGGTGCAATAGTGTCATAACTCAGAAATAAGTAGTTTTGCAGAAAACTCTGTTTAAAGTTTTGTATTCGCGCTAACAACTTAATGGTAAAAGAAAATTTTACTTTTCTCTTTGGAAGACGTTTTTACACATTATGGGGGATGATATGAAAAAAGCCACACTTTTTGAGTTGTGACTCTATTGCAGCAAATGCTCGAGTTTCATTAAAAACACAATTGCCTGAAATTTGTATTTGCAAAAATGCATCAAATGATTTATTGCATTCTTTTTTTTGCGAAATTTTGATGAAATTTTCAAAAAGAGGCACGTGCTTAAACCTACGACACGTTATGGTTTTAATAAAATATTATTAATGTTGAAATTAGAGATGTTTAATTTAATGCACATTTTATTTATGAAAGTTGTGTACAAATATTTACCACATAGTCAAATATCAATTAATACAATAAAGTATTTTGGTTTGTGTGCAATCGAAGTATGATTAAAAGTCAAACAAATAAAGATACATATGTTTGTATGAGTATGTATGTATGGATGTATGTGTTGCAGGCAATAGCAAATCATGATGTACCAAGTTATGGAAAATTACATTTGTGGTGCTTGGCTTATGTCATATTTCAATTTCATTTGATCATAATGAGATCATTTTGGACCATTTTATGGTCATAAACATACCATATAAGTAAATGAGTTTGAAAACTTTTCAAGCATGGTGGTAAAGAACTACTGATAACTCATCAGCCTTAGCAGCCTATGAAATGTAGCATATAGATTAGCTACCACTACGTTCACACGGAACATGCTTCGCTCTCTATTCATGCTTCACACCCTAATCATGAGAGAAGCAACATGCTTCACCATACAAAATTTTGAGAGCGAAGCATGTAGATTCATATTGAATCTACTTGTGAACAGCGATGCCAATGTAGCGTATTTCGCGCTATATTTAGCGCTTTTCAACTACCCAAATACTACGTTCACACGGAACATGCTTCGCTCTCTATTCATGCTTCACACCCCAATCATGAGCGAAGCATGCAGATTCATATTGAATCTACTTGTGAAGCATGAAAAATTGCTGTCTTATCTAAATTTTATCGGAATTTATCGGAAGTGCAAAAAAACAAAAAAAACTTAAATTAAAAGTGAAAAATTTAATTAAAACTATAAAGATACATATACGAGTAACAACAATGGAAACAAAAAATATTTTTGTGCATTTTTAAAAATGCGTAATAATTTTAACTTATTTTTTTTGTTCATTAGATTTTATTTCTAATTAAAAAGAGAACTGTCAAATCGAAGCAAGTACATGAGTCGTGTGAACAGCTAGATTAATAAAAATGCTTCAGAAAGCGAAACAAATTCTTAATCTTGTCGTGTGAACATAGTATAAACTATAACGAACAAATTAATTTTTGAAAATTTCTAATATATAAAAATCTCGTGTCACGATGTTTGTTATCGGACTCCTCCGAAACGGCTCGACCGATTTTAATGAAATTTTTTATGCAAAATAGTATGTTGCACTCAACTTATAACCATTTCAACAATCCCTTTTTGTACGTCTATATTGTTGTATAGAAAATCAGATTTGAAACCCAAATATCAGAGATCTTTCACTTTCTTAGAGCTGTCACGTCAGAAATAAAATTTTGAAAAAAAAATTTAATATAAAAATTTGTTGATAGGTATCAAAAAAAATTGTTTCTCCTATCTTTGATGAATTGAAAAAAGCCAGTGGCATTTTTTCTATTTTTTTTAAGTTTGTATGTATGATTGTATATACATATGTACATATATACTATAGGCTAATATGTAAGTATATACGAGTATGTACATATAAACACGTTATCTAGAAATGTTTGCATAAAAAGATTCACAATTCTAAAAACTTTAAAGAAGATAACTAAAAAAACAATTAATTGTGCAAAGACGAGTAATTCTCTCTTATTATGTTTTATTAAACTTCAAATATATGAGCGAATATCATTTATTAGTCTCATTCGAAGTTACCGCTTTCATCTGATTAAATCAAATTTGGTTGGCTGGTCAAAAAGTTTTTGTGGGCAGAGCGGCATGAATTCAGCTTAAACATTTGGGAAGGAGAAATTTCAATTGAAATAAATCCTTTAGAAGAAGCCTTTTTTTTGTTGAACAATTAAAATCCAAATTCACACTCTGTAGTTAACTAAACCGGTGTGTTAACTATCGATTTTTGATATAAATATCATTAGCTAAACTATCACAAATAGTTAACTAAATTTTAATAGCCTTAGGCCCATATATACAGTCTTCAGTTAACTAATGATGATAGCGTAACTCATGATATTTGTATGAAAAATCTTTGGTTAAACCATTGTTATTAGTTAACTAAAGACTGTAAATTCGGGCCTTATTGATTGGAAAATCTTATTGAAGCCATTCATTATTTACAAATATTTAATACGGGAAAGTTTAACTATTAAGTGATTTTTTCAGTTTTGAATTTGTGTGTTAACTACACTGTGTTATTTTAATTCTCAAATTAAAATTAATGTTGCATACAATAAAATACTCGATTAGCAAGTATTCTTTAACATATAACATTTTTTTTAATCAATTTGCATATTAAAACTAATTAATACTTGTTGTACAGGTATTACAAAAGAATTCAAATACCGACTACTTTGTTATTGTTTATGCAGCACAAATTTGTTTTTCTTATTTATTTGGAAAATTTTCAATATTTTTTGTAGTTGAAGACTGAAAAATTATGCACAAAATCTTAAAAAGAAAATCAAGTGTCAACTGGTTGGAAGAAGATTAGGAAAAAGGCATACTTACATATGTACATATGTATTCGTGTAAACAAATTTGTGGTCAGAAGAAATAAGCACCTAAATAGACTTAAGAAAGATTAAGGAGAATTATATACATACATACATATATACATACATACATATGTATGCATGTCTGTATGCTGCCGCATACTATTTTTAAAAAGTTATTAATAAGAAACATATTGGCTTCAATTTGATAGACGCATAGCATTTGACGCAGATTAAAACAAAGGGTACTTTTTTGGGTAAGAAGTAGTTTTGGTACCTTTTAGTTTTGTATTAATATCTTTTATAAATTAACATAAGTAGTTGCTTTGCTGGAGGCTGACACTAAAACCAACTGGTACTTTTGGTATTTTTTTTACTTATGGGACATTTTAAACGTTTAGTGCTATTTTATTTTTGGTACTTTTTCTTGAGAAATTCTCTTAATGGAGATTTGGATGAAATTTGTTAGACGGATTTCATGTGACCGAGATTAATATATAGAGTACCTTTTAAGGGGTAAGAACAGGAAAAATTGGTACTTTTGATACCTTGGTTTTTATAAGGACAAACTTGTAAATACTCGTAACATTTTTTGATGAATTTTTGGATTTAATAATTGTCCTTTTTGAAAATTTAATAAATAATTTGCGATTGCCACAAAAAACCCGAAATTGTCACTATTGATTCAAGACCTCATAACGATGATGATGTTTGTTCTCTAGTGAATGCAAATAATTTTAGAGGGTTAAAAAAGAGAGTGTGAATGAAATGCGGGTTGAGTTTTAATAAAATTATTTCTTATTATTTTTTTTGATGATCCGCTGTTTATTTGCTGTAAACAAACAACAATATAGCCAGGTAAATATTGTCTCATGTTCCCAATGTAGAGTGTAGAAATCCCCGATTTTATCCTCAAAATATATTTTTTTTATATTATAAAATAAATATGAAATTTTACGTCTTTTTTATTACATATACTACGTTTATACGTGCCTCATATTTGCGAATAAAGTTATTCGTAAATAGTGAACTTATTGTTTATACGCAAATAGAATACAAATAATTTAGCAGTCAAATGGTAAGTAATTGTATAAGAAGTGAAATTAGTACAAAAATTTTACACCTTAAATAAATAACAAAATACATTGTTTTTTTTATTAACAGCTGATCAATGTTTTCTATGGTTCTGTGGCATTATGGTTAAGTCACGACTAATTTAACCTTTATTCGTAAAAAAGCGGCGCTTATAAACGTAATAGTAGACATACTTATGAAAAAGTATGAACATTATATTAAATTAATCGAAATATTGGGTGTCGTTGTCGTAGTTGAACTTTAGCGACTCCAATGTAAAACATATAGCGAACGTTGCCACATTTTACAGATTACGACAAGAGAACGACACTCGTAATAAGGCCAATTTATATAAAGTTAATAACTTTAAGTTATAATAAGAAATGAAGGAAAAAAACCAAAACATGTTCATAAATATATGAAAACGAAAAAAATCCCCAAAATCTGTCCCCAAACAGAAGCTAAAAGTCTCCGATTCGGGGAAAAATTCCCCCACAACTGGCTACACTAATAAACAAGAACTTTTATTGAAGATTAGTAACATTTTAGTTGAAACATCTATCATCAGAAATAAATTTGCATTAAATGAAGACACAATTCAGTTGATTCATAAACTCGCCAATGAGCAGACCAGTATTTAAATTGTTTAATATTTTTTGCAGCTAAATAAATTTTTATTTCATTTACGAAAAACAACAAGCTTTTCAGCTGGCGCGCTAAATTGGTTACAGTTTTTGAAATTCGAAACAAAAAGAATAAGTAAAATGAAATAAAAAGATACAAAAACGATAATAACAGCAATTAATTAAAAACGAAAATAAAAGTTGACAAACTAATTAAAAATAGTGCAAATTACAAATAGTTTATTATTATAGCGAATATTATTAAAAGTGTTTTTGAAATGCACAAATTATTCACTGTTAAACAAAGTTTATTAAAACTAACGTTCATCTTTTTGCTGCTCAAACTTTTTTCCATACATGGTAAACAAATATAGAAGGCAACAGTTTAATTTAAATACTTTTTTTTAGCAAATATTTGTTAATTGTGTGTTAATTAAATTGAAAAAAAAGTATTATGCCAAAACTTATAAATAATTTTATTTGCTTTTATTGTTGTTATCTTTTTTTCCGGCCACAGTTTCTCACGTGTCTTGTGCTCCCTCCCAGTCACTGCAGAATAATGGTATTGATGATAGTTGCGTTCATACGCTGAAAACTGCGAAACCAAGTTTTTTTAAGCGCCACTTTGACATGTCATTTTGGAAGAAATTCTTTAAACACTGGGTACCCTTTACCGACAATGATCGCATAAAAATGCATTTTTATTTGTATAAACGCGATTTTCCAGAATGTGGTCGAGAAATACGTATCGATGATGAAGAGAGTGTTTTATTATCTGGATTTAATCCTGAACATCCCACAAGGTAGGTGCTTGTTTTTTTTAAATGTTTCAGGCAATGACGTAGTAGTAAAAAAAACTTTTTAAAAGAAAAAGTTTAGGAAAGACAAATGGTTTTTTAACATGAATTTTTTTATCAGTTAATTGCTTTTGATGTGGCGCGACGAAAATAAGTGAATTCAATAGAAAAACAAAAAACATTTTTTTACTGGTTTCTGAGTCATTCACTTCTGAAAATTAACAAAATAAAGTTTCTATCTGTTTTGTTTGAGGTTTTGGGCAATCTCTAAATATTTAATATTTATTCTTGTATTTTAATCTTTTCTAGCAAAATGATCTGAATGATTTTCAGTTTAATGCAGTGAAACTTTTTTATAACAGACTTCGATATAACGAAAATCTTTAGTATATAATTTTCATACAAAAATATACTACAAAATAGATTTTGGATATAAACAACTATAGTTATAACGAATTTTTGTCGTTTTTCTTCATATTTCATTAAATCAAGGCTTGGCTGCTACATATGTACAACGAAACATTGGCGATCCCCTTTGACTTCGTCATATCGAAGATTCACTGTATTAGTATATTGGCATCAATAAAGAAGAACGGTTCGATCTTCAATATTGACTAATACTAAAACGATGCATTGTATTCTCAGTTACTTATTTTCATATCGACTGTAGCAGCAAAATATTGAAAACAATTGTGGGAAAAAAATCGACGCCAATATAAAAAACCTATAGAATAAATTAAAAAAATCGACACAACTTTGCAAAAGCTTAACATCCGATAAAAATCATTTTTAGTTTCTTTAAAAAATAAAAATTTTAAAATCAGTCCATAAATACCGGATTTATTGTATTAAACAAAATTATGGGACCAAACCGCAAGGAAACCCGATCAAACCAAAAAAAAAAGAATTTTTAAAATTAAGCACTGATTTTCCAAAAAATATTTTTCGAGCAAACTGCTTGTTCAAACAAAAAAAGAATTTTGAAAATGAGTCCATAAATGGAGAATTTTTGGAGAACAATTTGTGTGTGTGTATGTATCAATGTAACCGCTCATAGCTTAAAAATTATTAAAACGATCAACTGCAGTCTTCTAAAGACTCTAAATCGATTTCGAAAATAAATTTTTTTTAAATAACTTTACTCTGACACACTCACACACGACCGACATTTTTCGAAAACATGATTTTTTAGATAAATTTTAAAATACTCGACCGATTAAATCCAAAATCTAACTAAAAAAACAATGTTTGACGAAAAATTTCGGAAAAAGCGCTTTATATTAATAATCCAAAAGTTCTTGTCAAATCGATTTTCAAGATTCATTTCTTTATACTTATATGAGGTCCATATAGTATATGTATATATTCTGAATATATATAGATAGGGATGTTGAATGAGCCATGTCCGTCTATACGTCTGTCCGTCTATCCGTCTGTCCGTCTGTCTGTACGTGAAATCGATTTTCTGAAGACACTAGAAGAGCTAGAGACTTGTGTCTTGGACTGAAACATCATAAGATGTTTCTTATTAAAAATCAGCAAAAATAAAATATTTGTTCTGATATTGAAATATATATACAAAATAGATTATCCCGGTGTACTTCGCTACTCCTCTCGTTATAAAATAAAATTAAAAGTATTTATATATCCTATTGTGAAAATTTAATGACGATCGGTCCAGTAGTTAAGACTATATTACGATTTTTAATTTTCCTAAAAAGGGGCGCGGTCCCACCCACTTTTCTCCTGGTACGTATTCCAAATTATGCCAATACCATATGTACCAAATATCATCGACGTAGGTCAAAAAATGCCCAAAATATGGCGATTTAAATTTTTGGGTTATATTGGCGGTGGTACGCCCCTTTGTCCAATCAAAACTTCATATAGCCTATTATTCCTTCCAGAGTCACAGTATCATAAAATTTCAGGAAGATCGGTCCAAGGGTTTGGCCTCCTATAAGGAACAAACAAACAAACAAATAAACAAACACAGATTCGGTTTTATATACGAGTATATATAGATAAATGAAGACATATATACATATATGTATGTAAATAAACCTTTCAGCATAAATTTATATATACATGAGGTGCCCCACTGTTGAATATGAAATCTTTCGATTATAATTCAACGCACGACCCATCGTGCTACTGAGGCTTGTTAGAGTTATGTGTATATTAACTTAATAATAGATTAGTGCATTTTTTCGTATAAACCCCCTTTTTGTTCACTCATAGATGAAAATTGTAAAGTATTTTAAGCAGTCTGTATTTTTTGTACATATGTATGTATGTAGCACTGAAGAAAATATGAAAGTGTTTTCAAGTATGAAGTTTAAACTTACTTTTTATATAGTTCGAATTGTTATATTTATAAGAGAAAGTAGAGCCTGTATTATATTCAGTGAATTACATATTAATGCATTGGTGAAGGGTATATAAGATTCGGCACAGCCGAATATAGCAATCTTATTACTTGTTGAATATAAATTTGATCAAAATCGGATAAGTGGCTTAAGAGATATCGAATTTAAAGTACATATTTCGAAATTTTTGTTTGAATTATAATAAAACTCTTTGTCAAAATATCGATACACGGCTTCTGCTTTTGGATTTGAAAAAATATTACGAGTGCTGTAAATTTAACATTGGAATTGGAAGTTCCATACAAGGCCCAGAAGGTCAAATACCAGTGAAGCGATTGGGTTATATGAAGAAAATACCAAGAGTATTTTGCCAGAATCGAACCGGCAAGCTACTATTAAACCAATAGCATTAATTAAAACTATTTATTTGACACCTTTTACAAGGACTACATATCATGAGATCTAAAAATTTAGGATATATCCTTCCAATATATATTTCATATATGTATAATTTCTTATGATGATATATTAATGCATACATACATATACATATAAAATATTTATGAAACATATCTCGATCATATACCCATAATTTATGCATGGAAAGATACTTTTTTAGCTGGGGATTAAACAAAATTAATTGAAAATTCCATAACAATTTTTTAATGACCTTAAATTAACGCTTCATCATGAAAATTAAAAATCTTTAAAACTGGCAATTTAAACTTATTTTTTTAAATTCAATTTCGATGATTGCGTTAGCAATAAATTTAATATTTGCAAGCAAATTCTTCCGAATCACAAGATAAAATTTTTATATAAGTTTTCTTTCCAGCACAAATTTAAACAGATATTAGGAAACAATACATTGTTGACGGAATCATGCCACAATTATATATTTTCTTTGGGTGTAGCACTAACTATGTAAAGGATGAGCAAATTTGAGGTTATGAAGTAAATTAAAAACTCACTTTTTTTTTGACAACTACAGTTTTAGTAATACCAATCTAAAGTAGAAATACGGGAACATGATGTCAGGCAAATGTCCACGTCGGCAGGCATCCGCTCTTTCACAAAATTTTTAACCACATTTTGCAACAAAACTTTGCTTATTTCGTCAATGCAGCGCCGAATTTCATATTTCAGAGCGTCAGTTTTTTGTGGTCTTTCAAATGGCCACATAGAAAATAATCCGGCGGCTTTAAATCACAAGAACGAGGCGGCCAATTGACATCGCTAAATCGAGAAATTACACTACCGGGAAATTTCTCATGATAGGAAATTTTCACAATTGAAATTCTTTGTTCAAGAGTGTAGCGTTCCATGGTTAAAATTTCCCAAATTTTTACTAAATAAATGTCAAATAATGACAGCTCGATTCTTGACATTTCATCATTTGACAGCCAATTTAGTTCCTACACCTAAAATTTGCTCACCCTTTATCATCTGTACAGAACCCTTCGTATGTAATTCAAGATCTCAATTTAATGAATTCATTTTTATTGCAGGAAATGAAAAATCCAGATGATGTTCAAGTTTCAAATACTAAAACGAAAAATTAATTTGCACATTTAAATTATCTAATCAGATTCATGCCATTCTAATGTCAAGAATATTTTCACCAAGATCGCAACTAATAATAGATTTATTTAGAAATTTATTTTCGAAAATAAAATAACGTTTGTCATGAACTGGGAAATATTTCGTTGTCATACAATGCTAGTAATGAAAATATCGTTTTTTTAGATAAGAATTTAATAAATTGTAAAACTATTGATAAGAACCAGCTGTCGTACGTACCTTCAATTGAGTAATAAACGGAAATTGTTATTCAATAAATATTTAAAATACAGACATTAACAATTATAGTTTCTTTTTTTTAAAGTGGTGTTGTTATCAGCTGTTTAAATAAAATTTTAAATTAATATGAACATATCGTAAGCGTAATACATAAGGGTCCTAATTCATAATTTTTTTTTCCAAATCGCATATTTATCATATATCGAGATTCCACATTCATCGCTCAGGAAATAGTATGCAATTTTTATATTTGCGGTTTCCCTGAGTTGATCAAAAAGTTTGTTTATTTATAAAACTGTTTACAATTCTCCAACGAACAATTCTCTAACGAACGCATAAATTTATAATACCATCACGATCTGTTGGTACACAATCGGTAGTATTTGACACTTCTGCAAATTTTGCGATGTGCGTTGTGTACTCCAAAATAACAAATTTTTATATAAAAGTTGTGTTTTCACACAACGAAAGAATAGTTTTACACTCAAATCATACGTCTGTCATATGGAAACAACACCTAAATGTCTAATGTATGCAACTGAGAAAAATATTAAGAAAATATATATTTATTAGCTTAAAGTGCATTTAATATATTTACAACAACAATTTAAAGTTTTAGTGCCTTAGAGAGAGACACTTAATTGTGTGCAAAGTGCTATAATAAATTTCCGAGTACTTCTCGTCCGTTATGCTGATTTATTAAGAGATATTTTTAACAAGTTTTTCTTTTGTCTATTAAAAAAAACTGACGACTGACTACAAATTAAACGGATTATTTTTATTCATTTTTCATTTTCATGTTTTGCAGAATCATCATACACGGCTGGATGAGTCAAAGCAAGGGAACTTTCAATCGTGCTGTCAAAAATGCTTACATGAATCTGACAAAAGCCTCTTATGATGCAACAAATTCCAAAAAAGATGAAGCAATTTCAAGCAATGACACGATAAAACTGGCAACAGCAGCACCAGAGGAGTTACATCAGTGGCAGCAGCAGCAATTCAACGTCACGTTTGATGAAAATAATAATCATATTGTTGGAAATTCTTCAACTGATTACAATGTTATTGTCGTAGACTGGAGTGTTGTATCATCGAATGTTAACTATTTTGGTGTTGTCGATTTAATTGATGATTTGGGTTTTATTTTGGCCGAATTTGTACGTTTCCTTCACTTAAAATCGAATTTACATTTTGGTGATGTTTATCTTATTGGCCATTCGCTGGGTGCCCAGATAGCAGGCAGTGCTGGTAAACAGGTGCAACCGTTTCGTTTCAATACCATTTTTGCTTTAGATCCTGCTGGTCCGAAATTTCGTAATCGCAGCAGTGAAGATCGTTTAGATGCTTCAGATGCTGATTATGTTGAGTCCATACAAACGAGCAGTAGCTTAGGCTTTCAGGATCCCGTAGGTCATGCTACCTTTTATCCAAATTTCGGAAGAGATCAAAAGAAATGCTACATTTATGGTTGTTCGCATTCAAGGGCCCATCATTTTTTTGCCGAGTCCATAACAAGTAAAGAAGGCTTTTGGGGCACACTTTGCGAACGACAATCACAAAATATATGGGTCATGTCCGATTCTGGGGAAGAGTTTAAAATGGGTGGGGAGCCTTCAACACCCAAAACGGGAACATTTTATGTGAAGACAAATGATAAGCCACCTTTTGCCATGGGACGAAGAAAAGTTTTGCATTCGATCGATGAAGTGCCAGAGGATAATAATATATGAGAAAATTTAGGACTCTATTCACACATTAATTGTATTATTTAAAGTGATATAATTTATTTAATAAAATTTAATTTATGTTTGTATGCGTGTGCAGCCCATCTACTAAAAAGCAGTGGTTGGGGCCAAGAAACAATTTTTTTTTCAATTAAATGAAATTTCTATTTCATAAGGGATTGAAATAAAAAAAAAAGAATTAACGAAGTTTTTCAATTTATTAAAAAATCCACAGAATTGGCCATTAAAAAGCACTTGCACAAACTGTTACTCGCTAATATATTTTTAATTATATGATTATCTTGTATTACAAAAAGTACGATTAATCGAAAGGACCGAAATTAATGAAATGAAGTATTTATTTTTGAAGTCATCATAATCTTTTTTCGGGTTATTGCGATTTCAGATTTATCTGGTTACTGCTGTGGTTATCTAAAGAAATATTAAAGTGATTGTAGCATAATTTTTGGAGCAACAAATAAATAATTTGCCTCTAAAAATTTTAAAGCGGCCCCTGCCCTGACTCCTGAATTCAATTCCAATCGAAAGTGGTTTCAATTACACTTTTGAAATTCAAAATGAATTCGACAATAATTTTTTCTACTAACTTCATTTGTAGAAAACAATAAAATAACATGAATACTTTTAGGAGCGTCAGAAAAGTAAGATTTGCATGTTATTAAAAAAGCCCAATGCAAACTTTAGTAGTAAAACCATTTTAAATAAATGCCTATGGGTACAAAAAACTTTATAATTGTAAAATCGAACTACAAAATAAACGAAATCTTAGGTCTGTAAATAAAAAACGATTGGAATACAATTACGGAATTGAAACCATTTCCAATCGGAATGTGTGACTTGCCCGTTAGTGTCAGAACTTTTTTATCAGTCCATACGAAACACAGTGGTGCAGGCTTCAAATATATTGGAAATAAATTACCAGTTTAGAAAAGGATATATTAATCAGTGCAATATTTTACACGGATATACACATGTATGGGTATTTCTATTTCACTTTAGAAGATGATGCCCATTATGGCTCAAATATATGGAAAACTTATAACATCACAAAAAATTTCGCTCAAAATTATTAAAACTATAAAAGTGGCAAGATAGTTAAATAAAAATAAATTCTGCAAAGTGCGACTTTGATACCCTCTCGTTCCAGAAATTTTGTATGCTTTATTTGATTTTGGTCTCTTTTGTGATTTTTTAGATCCTGTGTTTCTTCTTTTTTTGTTTATGAAATTTAATATTTATGGAATTTTGGAATTTATGGAAGGTTTGTCGATTTTTTTTCTTCCTTCATTTTTTTAATTTTTAAAAGGTTTTTAACTTCGGCGAAGATTTATTTGGTCAAGTTTGGCGATTTTTTCATTTCATCGACTTTATTCTTTTGTTTGGGATTTTTTTGTTAGTTTGGGGATCTGTTTACTTTGCGAGATTTTTCTTATATCGGGTTATTAAAGATTTTACGATTTTTCCAATTTGTCGACTTATTTCTTTGTTTAGGATTTTTTTGTGTTATGGCTATTTTTTTCCTGTTATAAATTCTGTTTTCTTATACGTTGCGTTACTTAAAATAGTAGTTAATAATTTCGATATATATTGTAGACGCAAAGAAGAAACCAAAAAGAGAAAAATTGCCAAGAGAACAAAAAATCGATACAGCGAAAAAACGAAAAAAAATCACCAAAAAATATCCACAAAGCAAAAAATAAATAGTCGCCTAAAGGGATATATTTATGTTTGTTGCAAAGTAAAAAATAAGTTGGAAAAAATGGCATTAACGAAAAAAATCGCTTAAACGAAAAAGGATATGCTACATGAAGTACCACTTATATAGTGAGCATACGTGAGGAGAACTTCGAGTGTGTTTATTGAATTTATTTGTTATATTCTTTTAATCATATTGTCCGTCCCATACTCAAGGTGATGTCGATATATTAAATAGCTTTATTTTTACTATTCTCCAAACCCCTTCCCCTTTTCGTAATGTTTTTTTTTTTATTTTTCCGAATACAAAAATAAAAGCGTTACTTAATATGTTCATATGTCCTCAACTAAATTGGAAATCTAATTTACTATACCTGACATATGATGTTTGTTTTAATTTAGTACAGACTTATCACTCCGCTATTTTTTTAATTAAACAATATTAAACAATTCATTTGAAAGCCCATATATCAAAATAAGTTTCTAATATTTTTCCAACATTGACTTTAGTACATGTGTGTGTGTGTGTGTGTATTGTAATTTGCATTCCCAAGTATAAAAGCTGAGAAAGTAACAAGATAAACATCATTCACAAGCTGTGAAAATTAAAAATTTAAAAAATTGTGCAAAACAATAAAAATGTTTTCCATTCACTTTTTATTAATTTTCCTAATTGGCACTGGCGTTAAGAGTGCACCGCAAAGTGGGAGTTATCCAAATTATGATCTTTATCCGGATTGGATCTATCCAAATCCAGAACCTGATCCAGTCAATCCAGATGCCAACTACGTCACACAAGGATCTGTTGATGGCGAAAGTGGTGATCAGATATTTAAACAATGTTTGGGAATTTTAGCGGGTGAGGTAGAAATATCCTTAGACATGTTGGAAGCTTTGTTACGTGAAATTTCGAATCTATTAAATGATAATGTATCCTTTAATGACGGCCGTTTAAAAAAATCATTGGAAGAACTAATAAATGGTAAATTTTACATGTTAAAGACAGATGGGATTTTTAAAATATGAAAAATCTTTATGAACATAATTATGTTAGAAGTTTTCTCAAAATTTTTGAAATATTCAATACGTTGCTTCAAAATAAAGTGGTTTCGTTGCTGTGAATTTTTGCAAAATATATTATTTAGATTTTCTTAAAAAACTGTTTTGAGTTAAATTTTCAAAGTTTAAAAATTCGCTAAATTTTTAAAGTTTTTTTCCTAAAGCTAGATTTACACGATTGAAGGTATTTTGAAGTCTTATCAAAATTTTGAAAATTAATTTTGATGTTCTATTTACACGTTTCAAAAATTTGATCAAAATAATCTTTCAATATATTTCAAAATCTTTTGATAAAAATTTGATCAAAATTTGTTGAAGTTAATTTACACTATTGGTAAACTTTTTATATTGAAAATATTTCATACAATACTCAGAGAGTATATGTATATACTCTCAGAGAGTATTTGTATGGTGCTTGTTCTTCTTTTGTATATCAATACTAGATTGAAGCCGATACAATATACACCAAGAATGATAGAAAACAAGATTACGCCATGCGCATGATTTCCCGTTAGATGACGTAGTTTAACCCATGCAAGGGTTGTCTATTCTACGTATTTCCAAATTATTTAAGGATGTTTTTGTGTTTACAAATTTTATTTGTATGATTAATATTAATGATTGAAAATAAGAATATTATACATTTGGAAGTTGAATATGAATGTCATATAATATGTATGTTCAATATGTGTATTCAATTAGAAGGAACAACTTGTATCAATTTATATATAATGAAAATAATAAATTTGGAACTAATATCAATATAATGAGCTGGCATTTTTGCATAAAAATGCATTTTTAGAAGAACTTGGGGAGCTATAAACACAGTTGATAACACACAAATATAGAAATTTATTTGCTTATTATTTTTGCCCAAAGCATCATTGAGAACACTAAAGTTATTAATGTGAACTTCTTTGAAAAATAAAATGAAATTCTTTAAAAAATTACAAAAATTTGTAAACAACCACTTTTTCTGTAATTGTTACTTAATAGATTAAGCAAACTAAATTAGTTATACATATATCCATCGAAGATTTTAAAATTGACAATTTAGGTTATTGTTTAAACAAAAATTGTTTATTACAGGAAATTTGAAAATGTTTCTTCGTTAAAAACCGAATTATAAAGCCCAAGAAGTCAATATACATATTTTAGTTTAGTTGTTAATTTCCCCGCAAAAATCTATATGTTGTTCGAGACATGGTAACCCTGCAGCTAAAACTACTTTGACAGTTCTCCAAACATTTATTTATTGGATTTCGTAAATAACAAAGAATTTTGTACAAAAGTTGTTAAAATATAGTGTAAAAAAATTATAAGTTTTATACAAATCGTGTGTGAAGTGTTTTTAAAAGCCGTAAGTGCAAAATAAATTCATTTAAATAGTTGAAGTAAATTGTAAACATGAAGTGTGCAGTGGGCAAGGAATGAGGGTGTTGTTGACTGAAGTGGTTAGCGCGTTGATCACTAAGCTAACAATGACTTTGGGCCTGAGTTCAAACCCTGGCCAGAGCAAGTCAATCAACATCATTAATTTCTCTAATTTGCATTAGTGTGGCATTGTGTTACTTGTTTTCGGACTATTTAAGTAATGAATTCATTGCACTGGTCACTAAAAACTGTTCCGACAGCGATTGATGCTCTTCCAAGCTATTGTATACAACACCGGCGAAGTAAAATAATTATGTAATAAAAAATTCCTGCTCATACAGCTTAACAAAGTTAATGCGTCTACTTAATATCAGAGGCGCCTCAACACCAGTGTAGCCAGGTGTGGGAATTTCTCCTCAAATTGGGGATTTTAGCTGGTTTTTGGGGTCAGATTATCGTGGCTAGGGATTTGGGGATTTTTCATTTTCAGTATACCTATTATCAATTTTGCTTTATTTTACCATTTTCTTTCATACATTTATTTACATACATATACATATGTTTATGTATCTTGGCGTTTTTCTTCTCGATACATATTTCGATTATTTCAAGGCGATGGTATTGAGGATGTTGGTTTTTATAACAATTTGTTCAAAATTCTTAAAACCAGAATTCGATATTGCCAAAATGGATGTACTAATTGACGATAAGGAAAGTAATTTGGTTGTTGCTAAAATTGATGTTGGCATAGAATGTTCAAAGGAATTAGAAGAAAAAGGAGATAAAAAAATTTTTTTTAGATTATTTAACTGAGCAAAATAAATGCTTAAAATATTCACTGAGATTGTGGAAAACTTTGAGTTAGTTATAAATTTACAACTCGAAAGCATAGAAAAAAGAATAAATTTGATTCCGTGTATGGAATTTTAAAATATTCTATGGATTCAAAAGTTCCATCGAACTTAACTTAAATAAATGTATGTAATAATATTAATAAAAAAAATTGTTTTTTGTGATGCTTAATATACATATATTTATTGGGGACAAAATTGGGGATTTCCAGTTTTAAAATGGGGATTTTTGGGGACAACACTCTTTTATTTGGGGACATTACAGAATATTTACCTGGCTACACTGCTCAACACTGCTATACAAAAATTAACTAACGTGCAAGGCAGTGTTGTATTCGTATTCGTATTAGATTATTCGACTATTCGCCTATTTTAAGATATTCGTATTCGTATATATTAATATATTAATTTTTATTTAAAAAACAAACGAAAATTATATTTAAATGTAAATTCATATCATGTTAAGTTAGTAATCAATTCTAAGTAGAGAAATGTTGGACTTCGAAGATGAAAGAACTAAAATTTAATAAGTGAAAGTCCACCGAACATGTGGCTGTGTCATCTGCGAAAATACGTTCTCCCAAACAGCATGGAATTACTAATTAAAAGAGTGAGCATAGTAAGAAAAACGAAATTTCAAACTATGTATGTATGTATGTAAAATAATTTAAAAATGTTCAGTAGTGGTCTTCAAATTCGGCATCACAATGTCATAATAATGTTAAATACGAGTACCTAAAGTAGTGTGATAGTTTTTTTCAATTTATTGTTACTGACGCAAAGGGAGGGATTTTTTCTAATTAAATTTGAATTGTTAAGTTGCTCTAAACCTTAAAAGTAATATTCGTATTCGGCGAATACTGTTTCGAATATTCGTATTCGCATTCGCGAATACTAAAAATTGATATTCGTAACATCACTACGAGTACTCTATATACCCATTTTTCACTAGTTGGCCAGCATTAGTAACTATTTTCTGATAGTTTGCTTGATACTCACTACCATCATAAATTATATTCCTTCCAATTGAACGGTTGCGATGTTGTTCCATTTTGATTTTGTATTTTTTTTTTCTATTTTAATTTTGCTTCAAATTATTCAGTTTCTCCACACATTTCTTGTGGAAATTCAATTACTCGTTTTACATTTATTATCGCTTGTGTTAGATTTGTTTCACGTTGTTGTGCTTGAGTTTTACCTTTTCGAACCATTTGAAATTGTTTTGAAATGTAAATGAATAATAAAAAATAAGAAAATTCTATTAAAGTTGAGAGTTATGAATTTAGAAGGATGATATGATTACATACTTGTGTATGATGGAAGTGTTATAACTTAAGGGGTAAAACATAAAAAGAAGAAAAACTTAGAGAAAATGAAATGAATGTTTGTTTAAATGTACAGCAACATTTTTTTTATTGAAATGATGTTAAGAAATCGATTAAATTGATATTTAACCCATTACCGGCCACTGTTACATATGTGTAATGTTAATATTTCTTAATTTTTAATTAAATTGTTAAACAACTAAATAAAAATATAGATGTGAAATTTAAGTTTATTTTGTATATTAATGCCCGTCCTACAGCTATAAATCAATAAATAACCAATTGTATTATTGTTGTGGTGGTTTAAACCATCGAAGGCCAAATCGACGCATATGCGTCGAACTTCATTCGAACTCTTTTATGTATACAATAAAAGTAGCAATGCTTTTTTTTTGTTTTCTACAAATGAAGTTAGAGGAAAATTGAACTGTCAATTTGAGTTTTAAAATTGGATTTGAAGCCACTTTCGATCGCAATTGAGTTCTGTGACATGGGCATGGCATAATAAATAAGATAGTCTTGTCCCTAAAACAAACACAATGTCATAAAAACAACAGGCATTTTGTTAGTGTAAAATTTTTTCTGTGTGTCAAAATCTGAGAAACAAGCCGATCGCTTCGAAGCCGGATATCAACGCCGCTTTTGTGAATTCGAGCCGCTGCCAATCACATCAGTTTTTTACTGCTTTTACATGCATTGTTCGGTTTAAGTTTCTTAATGTGATATTAAATTTTTCTTTACAGCAGTTTTTATTTATTTAATATATAAAATTTCTAAATAAAATTTTATACTTCACCGGCGGGTTGAAATAAATATTTTTGCTTACACGCCGATACAAATTTTTAATCAGCTTGTTGCTATGCTATATAGAATTTGACATTTGTAAAACAAAAATATTCTTCTACAGCAGGCAGGACGACTTTACCTGTTTTTATTAAACCATGGACATGGGTGATAAAAATAAAAAAACATATAAAATTATTTAAAGCTTTAGGAACTTTAGAATGACCAATCAGACACGCAGAACGTATACCATCGGTATACCGATTTTAAGGCCGCTATACCTTTTACTTTTTAATAATTATAAAATAAATATTTGGGAAAATTATACTGAAAAAACTTTCATAAATTCTAAGAAATCCGACCTTAATACAATAAAAAAATTAATTAAATTCAAACAACGTCTCGTTTCATTGGCATAATGAATCAAGTTTCGTTAGCTCCAATTGATTTGGTGAGATTCTATCACAATATTAGAGAAAAGAAGTCAGATTGCTATATTCGGCAATAATTCGAGCAATAACCGCTGAAATATGTAGCTTAAGTGACAAAAACAATTTTAGCTGAATACATTAAAACCATCAATGCACTTTTATGTGCGGTTTCCATAATACAAACAATTAGTTTGAGTAGAAAATTTTTATGATTACCATAATAAAAACAATTAGTTTGAGTAGAAAATTTTTATGATTACCACTCAGTTTTTCTTAGGTGATTCCCATACAAAATTTCTACACAAGTCATTTGCCTGTATTGTGGTTCTTAAACTTAAACTGTGTTTGCTATAAATTAGTAACGGTGCCGTGTGTGACTATGAAATTGTAAAATACGAGTACTTAAAAAAATTAAATTGAAAATCGCTATTTTCGCGGTTAAGACTCGAATTTATGATTTAATTTTTTTTAATTTTGCTGCATTTTAATACGAATCATCCTAAAATAAATCCTGACACTAAAAACAAAACCCAAGCATGCAACTATTATGGTGGCTTCAGAAAACCGATTTCAGGTTCAGACGGACAGATGGACGGACGGACAGACGGACATGGCTAATTCAACTTTTCTATCTATAAGGATCCAGAATATAAATATATACTTTATGGGTCTGATCCGAATATTGTGAAAATTACACACAGAATGACAAACCTATCAATAGCCGCACAGTTTTTTGTTGAAGGGTATACAAAATCTAACCAAATCGTTTACATGGACTTTTGAAGCATAATTTTGTCCACTTACCACATTTTTGGAATACAAATGCACACACATTTTCTAAAATTCTTCTTAAGTTTTAATTTTAATAGATTATTCTTAATGCATTAACAATGTACAAGTCATGCCGGTTATTCAACTTAATTTTTATTATGTTCATTTTATGAAATAACATTTTTCAAATTATTAATTAGAATTTGAAATTTTATAATACGATTTTTTCATATTTTTTTTCTATTTGTTTTAAAACATACGACCTTCTATTGCAATGTCCAGTTTAACATCTATGCTCGTATTTATTTTGTCATAAGTGTCCTGTGGCATTTAATATTTGTATCTTGTTTAAACTTATAAATACAAATTGTTATAAATACTCTTGTCTAAATACAATTTTTTTTTTCGGAAACATGCTACTTGTATGCATGTACGTTGTATAAACATTTTAAAATTCAATTTATTGCACATGAAAAGCTAATAATATGAATTTGAGAAAAAAAAAAATAAACAAAACAATTTTATTGTACATTTGAGATGTTTAAAGTTAAAGCAAATACATACAAACATCAATAATGCGAACACATTATGAAATGGATAATACGTTTTCAGGCATTTTGTAAATGTATCGTATGGTTCTAAATATAAAACAAAAATATTCCCAGCGGCGAAGTTTTGGAGGCCTGCAATTATAAGGCCTTCATCCTCTACTCATGCTCGCTTGCCTTCTCAGGAAGGTCTTATGGAAAGCCTACCTACTCCCTTCTTAAAACATGATTTTTATTATGTCATAAAATGTAAAGAAAACCCTAAAATTGAACATAAGACAATAATCAATATTTTGTAGAGTTGATATTTTGGCACTTTCATGGGTTAAATCATAATTCAAAATTTCTTATAAGCTTTCATACTGTTTGTTTCAGGTGCTCATTGTCTTACATTCGAGTACTGATCGAACCCATTTAATTTGCAAGGGTTTAACCACAAGTTTGCTCCGTTGGACTTTTCTATGTTGGACGCAGCTCTGTTGTACACAACACAGTTGGATACAGCACTGCTGAGCACAGCTCTGTTCGACACAGCCCTGTTGATAACAGATATGTTGGAAACAGACAACATTTTTTCTTATCAACTCCCTTAAAATTGCAATATGATCGTTTTTAGAAAATAAATTGTTGTGATTAAAAATTTTAGCAGGAAATTTATAATTTTTTTTTAAAACTTAAGTGTGTTCAAATGATACAACAGTTATTATACTTTGCGAAAACCGTTTATCTCTATAATTAACTTGTTACTCATTTCATAATTGATTTATCGAAACTTTTCCTAAAAATCACTAAGTTGTACACACTGTTTTAATATCTAATAAATACTTATGCATCGCATCCTTTATTGCAATGCAGTCATATCTGACAAAACAACTAATTTTTTTTGGTTGCTAAAGAAAAAGTGTTTCTTAATACAAACGTTTTTAAAAGCTATAAATGTATTTTTCCAATTTTTCAAGATATTACTATGCTGCAATAAAGGAACGTTAGAAATTAATATTTTTGAGAAAATTTTGAATAATATTTTTTTATTTCGTTTGGTAGCTGCAGAAAATTGATATATCGGGTCATTAGACACTCATCATTGATTGGTACTTTACACCGATAATAGATTTCCTTAATAAACTTATTAGACACATATTTTTAAGCCACGCAAAATGTGCCATACAAATTCTTTAAAGTTAAATTAAAATACACTTTAAGCTTATTTCCATGTTTGCAATCAGTATTACCAAAATATGGAATTCAAATTTAGGGAGTATTTAAAAGTTTTTTTTTGTTTTTTTATTTTTGAAACGAATGCAGAACACGTACATGAATGTAAGTAAGAAATCTCAGTAAGGCATGCGTGTCTATCACATGTTCATTTACACATCTAAATACAACTGATAATACAAAAAGTAAAAAATCAAGGTGAATAGATACTCTTGTGCTTAACAATCACAATTTAAAACGATAACACACACAGCTACATACACACATACCTACATACGAGTACATGAAAGTTGATTTCGAAAATTTCTCGCATGCATCTTGATAGCGCGAGTACAATTTACTTTGGTAAATATGTCATGCATGTTTTTGACAGGCGTACGTAAAATCAAGAAGAAAAAAAGGAAGAAAAACAAAAAGCCATGCGTACGTGTAGTTGAAAATTATATGGATCTAAATAATTTCTCAAATAAGCAGCACATGCTTTCTTTACACGTCTTTTTTGCTTTCAATGAGAAAAAAAAATTTGCTAACAAAAGGAACATTTATGCTTTTGCTTGTATTTAATTGAAAAATTCTTTTCTGCTTAAAATTAAATCTGAAAAATATGCAACATATTATTTTTTTCAATTACAACTTGTTTTTTAACAGTAAAGAAATGTTTGTGTTAAATTCACTAATTTGTCTCGTTTCCGTTTCCGTTTCTCTGGTACTCGTTTGGATATGAGTCTGTGCATGTGAGTGTATGAGACTCTCACTCTGGAATTGTTGGTTACTAAGAATTTCTTTTAATGAGAATTCCTCTGTTTTTTTCATTTTGTTTTAATTATTTTCTTTTTCTCCATTGTTTTAGTTCCAGTTATACAAATGTCCTTTGTATAATTCCATTTAACTGCGATGAACCGCATTTAACACACATAAAAATGCAATTATTTTAAACCGAACTCAAAGGCTAGTCTTTTGTTTTTCTGTTGCTTTTCTGATGTTTTATTTTTTACATTAAGTTTTTTATTTATGTTACGTCTTTTGGTCAAATAATAGAGTACATATATGTTATGTTTTTTTGTTGGTATTGTTGGATATATAAAAAAGCATTAGAATGTACAACAGAAAAAACAGCATGTTAGTATACTTTTTAATAATCTTAAAATAAATTGACATATTTTTTTTTGTAGATGATGATTTCAGCACTTTTATGTAAAATACATCATGCAGCAAACAAAAAACGTAGTTGTGTCATCGTGGTTGCATCAATGATTTGCATCAATGATCTTTGGCTGTAAGCTTTAGCACCACGTTAAATGAAATTTATATGAAAAATATGAAAATGCCGAAATATTTAAAATTAATATATGGGAAAATCCCAGAAACAGTTCACCAACCAAAATTTTTTTAAATTTATCCAACTTATTTTTTAAGTTTTTTTTTTTTCATGGAATATTAGACTAGATAATAATTTTAATAATATATAAGATAAGGTAGCTCAAACAAAAAATACGGTTGACGAAGTGTAAAAATTATTTATTTATATACTAATGGAAAAAATGTAGCGTGCGTAACGTAGTGTGCATAACGTTGGGTTCACGGCCATTGATAAAAAAACTACAACATTTTTTGGCTGTATATAAGTTATTTTATAATTCTCTTATACTTATCTTTCTTTTAGGTATTTAATTTTTCTGATTTATTATGCAAAATTTGCTAAAAATTACGAAAACATACCTCAAACTTCAAAGCTTCTGCCATTTTTTGTAGCGTGCGTAACAATACTTTGAGATCAAATTTTTCGCAACTTATACCTGTTAAAAAAAATATTTTGATGACATTCGAAAGTACACTCAAATCCCACTAAACACTGTGTATAACTTGAAGGTATGTCTTTTGAAAGACCAAAAAATTTTTATATTTCAATCCGAAAACGCGTACGAATGTAGCGTTGGTAACGCAGGATATGCCCATATGGAAATTTAACTTAATTTGAGTTAAAAATGGGTGTCGTAAGGCAAAAATTATGTGTTGTTAGAAAACTTCTGTTAAAATTTACTACATGTTAGGAAATACCAATTTTCTCTTCTAGTTTAAATTTTTACAAGAAAATAGTTACTAAAAACAATTTCGGTGTTTACGCATAAAATCGATATTCTCTATATAGTTCTGATGTGGTTTAGTTCCCTGCAATATGGTTTGTGGCCTTGCTGAGTAAGACTCATTGGTGTCTTTCCGCCAGTAGGTGACGCTTCCAGAACGTCTATATGTTTTAGGGTTTCGATGTCAAAAGAGCTTTGGAGACCGTCCGTGGGCTGATTCTGTAAATGTACATGCATTATGTGGAATGAGGGTGGTTGAAAACTTTTCAATGAAACACCAAGTGTATTGGGATTTGAACCGAGGTACTTCTGGTTTAGCAGATTGGCCACCATACTATTACACCTTGTCACCTATTACGTGCTGGTTTATATATGAGTAAGTACGATCTCGTAATTTCTTACATAAGCAATGATTATTTTTTGAAACTAGTAACTTATGAACTACACTCAAAAAAAGACAGTTTTAGTAAGAAAATTTCCTCAAAAATAGTTGAAAATATTAATAAGTATGTAGAATTATTTTTAATCAATTAAATTTTTTTTTTTTTACTTTCAAGAAAATTTTTATTTAATTTGAGTGCTTATTTTCTAAAAGTAAAAAAGTTTTTTTTTTAAAATTCAAGAATATTTTGGTCACACGATGCAAATGATTTAGGAAATGACTAACTCCTGATTAGATCATAAAAATATTAATACGTAAAAACGAAAAACGGCTATCCTCAATTTAAGTTCATAATTATTTTCTCATATTGGAAATTTTTTAATTATTTTAAGAAAATATGTCAGGCTTAAGCTTGATTTATCCAAATTCAATACTTTTATAAATTAAATTATTATTTCTATTAGAAAGAAAAATCTAGAAGCTCGCAACAACTGAATAGACAAAGAAAAATCAGACCGTACGGAGGGTTGAACTGACACCCGAATGTTTCGAGACAAACCACAGTCCCATCATCAGAGCTTTTCTTTGCTCAGACCTCACTGCCAACACCGCAGCTGCAATCATACCAGTTAATTAAAATCTGCTGAGCCTCATGTAAGTCTATACATCACAGCTTCTTCACTTTTAATGAGTTGGAAATCTACTGAATTTTTTAAAGTCTATCCTGCTCAAGCCGAGCTCCATTCCAGTGTCTCTCATTTCACTCAGTTTGAATAAAAATGCATAACTTAATTTTTTAAATTTTTTTCAATTTTATCACTTTTTTTTCTCAATGTAAGAAATTTCATATTTAGTACTTATATGTACTAGCTGTACCTGGACTGTACCTTGTAGTAGTGAAGTGGTTAGAGTACATACCTACTAAGCCGAAGTTCCTTGGTTCGAGTCCCAAAAGACGTAAGTTTTAAAAAAATGTTTTCATCACCCCTCATTTCAGAGATAATACATAAAAATGTTGTAAATAACCATTCCGGACTTTCCAGCGCTCTGATGACATCAGTAGCAGATGGCCCGTTAAATAGAAGGCAAAACAGTGAAATAGAAAATGTGCTGCTAGATGGCAGATTGTTGGGCGCACATGACGAAATTTTTACTAATTTTGGGATAAACACTGAACTAGTTTTTAGTAAATATTTTTCTAGTTTTTAGTAAAAATTTCCTATTAAAAATGAAATTTCTGTAAAAAACGGTATTGGCGCAATACGACAACAAATTAGAACTAAAATTAAGTAAAATTTACACAATTTTAGTTAATTTTTTTTTTGAGTTTAAAAATATTAATAAATTATTTCTTAAGAAAAACATTATGGACGTAAACACTGAGAACAACCGTTTTCTTAAATTTACTGAAAAAAAGTTCTTGCATTTTGCAAATGCACTCTCAAATTGAATAAGCATTTCTTGAAAGTAGGATTATTTTGGAATATAATTATGAACGATTTTCAAAGATATTTGATTTTTTCTCATATTTAAGAAAATTTATTTGATTTAAAAATTTTTTTCAAGTTTTTATAAAATTATAAATAAATTTTAAAATTTGCTTAAATTATTTGCATGTCTTGTTTTGAGTGTAGTATTATTCCTCCCATGTCTGATGTTCACCTGAACGTATGATTAATATTCAAATTAATTAATAAAAATTTATTAATCATTGGTCCTGATAAGCTTTTGACGCCTTTACAACTTCATTAGGTTTTACTCTGCATCATTTAGGGGTCTTTCATCTTATAAATGGTAACCACATGTTTTTTTATATAAAATGCGAACAATAAAATTGTGCATGCCACGCCATGCAATTTTAAGTTAAATATATTCAGTTGCATAAAAGTTGTATATTAATTACGAAGTAATTTTATTTTAATACATTCCTTGTCGTCCCAGAAACTAGTAGAAAAAATAGTTCTTCAAATTGCCCAGCATTATAAAAGATAAAGAAAACAAAAACAGCAAAGAAAAGAATTTAACAATTTCTTTAAGTTAACGAATGGCAGACTATTTCGTGATGTTGTAAAAAACACAAAAAATAAATCGTACGTGAGATAATGAATAATAAACAAACAAAAAAAGTAAAGAACCAGAAGCTGTAAAACAGCCAAAGTTTATGAGAATTTAAGAAAAAAAGGAAACGGCTAAAAGCAGTATTTTCAGTCGTAAAAATTATTAATTAAAGTTATTAATCGCACAACCACACAAACAAACGATGGAAGTTGGCCAAGTATTTGTAAAAGCAGATTTTTTGTTAAATTGAAATCTATGAATAGAAAAACACGCGCACACCTACAATAAATTGCTTTTATATTTAAGGAGCATTTTTTTGTATTTTTAGTTCAATAATGTCCCAGAAAACATTCTCGTTTGTAACTACATCTTAAACCATAAAATCGATTGCTCCGCACCAATTTTCATTGGTGAAGATGGTTTTACACACCCAAAAAACACTGCATTAAGTTCATTGGGTTTATCCTTTAAGCTGGTTTTTAAATTTTCCCATACAAAATTTTTCCCCAGTCTTGAACGTTTGAAAATTTGAAAATTTCTTTGGCTTGAAATCTTGTTTTTAAGGACTTCTCCCGATGTTTAGATCCAGTAAAAATGTTTCTTTGAGAATTCGATTTTAAACCCACTAAAAAGTGGGTACAATCCACATCTCGGTGCCAACAAAGCCAACACTTAAAATACAATTTAATCTGAATTTACGGAAAAAAGTCATTTAAAACGAGTGTGCAGTTTTTAAATTTTCTATTTTTAAGGTCATAAAAAATGATAAAAACCCAGTTTTGGTACTTTTTTACTTTCCATTTATTCTCGAAAGGAATAAACGCAGACAGAAACTAAATTTAATATAAAAAACAAAAATTTCAAATGGAGCTTTACACTGCTTTGAAATTTTAATGCTTAAGGAGTAGAATTAAGTATTTTTGGTACTTTTTTGGACTAAAAATATGGTTTATGTACTAAATATGGCAAAACTCCGTTAATAAAGAAATTAATAAATAAATAAGTTTTCTTTTCACAGATAGACCAAAAATATACCAAAATGGTTCAATTAGGCAAAGTTCGGTACTTGTTGATTTCTAATGGTTCAAGATTAATTTTCCTTGCTAACTCGAAAATGGATTTATATGAGTTTTTTTGTAGCATATTGTAGCCAAATTTCAGGCTAGTCCATTCGCCACCTCATCGAAATGTCACAAATTGATCATCAAAATAAGGAATCGTTACTGGAAATTTGGGGGTGTCCTTGAAAGGATCTAACAGAACTTGCAACAGTGCTTCAATTATAAAATCATTTGAGTCAAATTGAGGTCTTCAGTGTATTGAGATGGAATTAATAAAAAAAAAAGACATGTGGCACTCGGCGACTGCCGCGGTAAAGCTACTGCATTGCATTTTTTATCAACTTATGCAATTATATTATTACGTTTTGTTTAATAACTCCGTTGTTTTCCTGGCAATACTGTATTTTAATTGAATCAAAATCAATAGCATACTTTAGGGGTTAACTTACATTGGGCGATTTAAATACTTAAAAAAACAAAAGTCTCAACAACAAACTTAGTATCAGGTTTTTTCGTTTCAAAAACAAAAGACTTAAGAAACAAACGTTTCAAAATTTCTTGATTCGGTCGCCTCAAAGCCCGCGACAGAAGCTATGCAATAGCTTAAAAACCATGGAAAGGCGAAAAATTTCAGAAAGGTGGCTGCTGGCTAAAGCTGTTGATGCGTTGAGTACAAAGCAAACGTGAGTTCGATCCTACTTGTTGGATTTTTTTTAATAATAAAGCCAGTGGTGCGTGGCTTTTAAACTGCAACGTTAACGGTTACGGTACTAGCGACATTTTTAGAAAAATTTCACAACTTTATACCATTTTAAATTAAAAAAAAACTTTTTAAATTAATTTACATTCCCTTCCAATCTTCCCAGGATATGTTTTCAACGCCATACCATCTGTGGGCGCCTGCAGTGTATTTTTCTCTCATTTTGTTTAAAGAGAATTAAAACTTTTCGTTTTCAATTTCTATTCTTACTCCCGCTTTTTTTTGCAATTATTTTTTCTCTACTTCAGCTTTTCGCTTTAAAAGTTTTATCGCCCCGAGGTCAATTGGAAAAGTTAAATGTAGAATTTTTAATTGGCTGCTGAAGTAGCCAATATTATTATGAGAGTATTTAATAATAGTATAAAAAATTACAAAAAAAAAAATATCCAACTAACATATTCATGTAAATATAATTTTTATGTTTGTGTTCTGCCACTCAAACTAATCAAATTGAATTTAAATGGAATTTTTCACATTTGCAACAAAGTTATAAATGGCAAATTGATGCAATAAGAATGTAAGTGAAAATTAATGTTTATTTTATGTATAAACTAGCTTATCCATCGTTTTAAATAAAATTAAAAGTATTTATAAATCCTATTGTGAAAATTTAATGACGATCGATCCAGCAGTTAAGACTATACTACGATTTTTAATTTTCCTAAAAAGGGGCGTTGTCCCACCCACTTTTCTCCTGGTACGTATTCCAAATTATGCCAATACCATATGTACCAAATATCATCGACGTAGGTCAAAAAATGCCCAAAATATGGCGATTTAAATTTTTGGGTTATATTGGCGGTGGTACGCCCCTTTGTCCAATCAAAACTTCATATAGGCTATAATTCATCCGAGAGTTCCAGTTAAATACTGTGAAAATTTCAGGAAGATCGGTAAAAGGGTTTGGCCTCCTATAAGGAACAAACAAACAAAAAAACAAACAAACAAATAAACAAACACACATTCGGTTTTATATATATAGATGTAAGTCCGATTTCTCAATTGTATTTGAGAATTTTTCTATAAAATTTGTTTGTCACTCATTTGGACCAATGGGAAATTAAAGCCAAGGATCCATACTTATGGACTATATAAGTCCGATTTCTCAATTGTATTTGAGAATTTTTCTATATAATTTGTTTGTCACTCATTTGGACCAAAGGGAAATTAAAGCCAAGGATCCATACTTATAGACTATGTAGGACCGATTTCCCAATTGTATTTGAGGATTTTTCTATAAAATTTGTTTGTCACTCATTTGGACCAATGGGAAATTAAAGCCAAGGATCCATACTTATGGACTATATAAGTCCGATTTCCCAATTTTATTTGAGAATTTTTCTATAAAATTTGTTTGTCACTCATTTGGACCAATGGGAAATTAAAGCCAGGGATCCATACTTATGGACTATATAAGTCCGATTTCTCAATTGTATTTAAGAATTTTTTCTATAAAATTTGTTTGTCACTCATTTGGACCAATGGGAAATTAAAGCCAGGGATCCATACTTATAGACTATGTAAGTCCGATTTCTCAATTGTATTTGAGAATTGTTCTATAAAATTTGTTTGTCACTCATTTGGACCAATGGGAAATTAAAGCCAAGGATCCATACTTATAGACTATGTAGGTCCGATTTCCCAATTTTATTTGAGAATTTTTCTATAAAATTTGTTTGTCACTCATTTGGACCAATGGGAAATTAAAGCCAGGGATCCATACTTATAGACTATGTAGGTCCGATTTCCCAATTTTATTTGAGAATTTTTCTATAAAATTTGTTTGTCACTCATTTGGACCAATGGGAAATTAAAGCCAGGGATCCATACTTATAGACTATGTAGGTCCGATTTCCCAATTTTATTTGAGAATTTTTCTATAAAATTTGTTTGTCACTCATTTGGACCAATGGGAAATTAAAGCCAGGGATCCATACTTATGGACTATATAAGTCCGATTTCTCAATTGTATTTAAGAATTTTTTCTATAAAATTTGTTTGTCACTCATTTGGACCAATGGGAAATTAAAGCCAGGGATTCATACTTATAGACTATGTAAGTCCGATTTCTCAATTGTATTTGAGAATTTTTCTATAAAATTTGTCATGTAGTGTTTTGACTAACCACTACTGCATGCCGTCTGCATGCAGCAAGTGAAACATAACACTTTTGTTATTGTTTAAATATTTGTCCATGCTATGACTGCTTGATCAGAGTATACAGAATGTATTATGCTGATCATGCATATTCCCACACATACTCTGTGTATGGATTAGTATTAAAATATAGAATGTTTAGGCTAGACTTAAGATACTGAATAATGAATTGTACAGTTAATAAAGAAACATAAAAGTGAACAGTCGCACAAGCGGCTGTTTGCAAACAATGAAATAATAAAATAAAGAATATTATCATTCTCTACAACATGGAGAAAATATATTTTTATTATATATACAACATGGCGATCCTGCCACCGAACATAATAAAATTAAATAAATAAATTAATATTAATTAATCTAAACTTAAAAATGGAATTAAATTATCATACATAAATACCTAAACCTGAGTACTTAAACTATATTGAAATTGTCGTACCTGTATGAATGTGTAAATTAAAATCTACCGGGAACCTAAACCATGGAAATTTAATTATAAATGGAATTACTAACCTCAGAATAAATAAATGGGTTATTTGCAGTACAAGATCATATCTACTTAAAGAAAGAATGATGAGATTGGTGTAGAGTTCCTGCATTGCCTTGTTTTTGTGTTCAGCTTTATTCTTCTTGAAATCAGCAAATGCAGCAACAACGAAAGTATGAAAAAAAAAATACAACAACAAAAAGAGAATGGAAGAAGGCTGTTTAAAGTAAGCAAATAATAAAGGTTTTTAAAAGTGAAAAGAAGGGAACAAAAGTTTTTTTCTGTACTTATTTAATTTCATATTTTTAAAACTTTTCAATAATTTTTATTATAAATTTATTCAATTAATTTTCTATTTTAAATAAACCGAATTGTCATTTATATTTTTGTTTTAATTAAAATTGTTTTTGGATCAAAATATTTTCTCCTTAACTAAATAAAAAAAAAAATTTTTAAACAATGTAAATGAAATAAATATAGATTTAAAACGAAAACATTAAAAACTATTAAATTGTAAAATTTCTCGTATTTAATAAAAAAAAAAAAAACAAAAGAAATAACATTTTATTTTCTTGCAAAGCAAAAAGAATTTTTGATGTTTCGATTAATCACTGAGAAACTCACGAGTCCCTCCAGTTGATAATATAAAAATAATACTTTCAATAACATATATGTATATCACTGAGATACTTACGAGTCCCTCCAGTTGATGTATGTATTCTATATAAATAAGGGTAACCGTTTCGATCAGTAATTGGTTCTGATCGATATATGTCTGATGACCGGTCCTCGGTATACAGAGTATACAGAGTGCTAAAACTTAGACATATGTACCAATTTTTTTTAAACTAATTCGACCCATGACATAAAAAGGGACATACTAATACTCATACAGTTGTGTAAACTTAAATATAAGTAAAACTATTGTAAACTTGATTTTGTATATGTAAACAACTGTATGAAGGACTAACTCGAACTGTTTATTTTGAGTTAAATTAAATTTTGATTTATAATTGTTCTAATTTTAAAATAATATCATGAAATAATTTCGTGAAATATAAAACTTCCTTGATTAGAAGTCTTAAAAACAGATTTTTTCTTTTGATTTGAGTCAATTCAAATCCTCATAATCCTTTTTTTAAACGGTGAAATAATTCAGAGCTGAAACACATAGGTATAAAAGCAAAGAATTTCACATTTTGTATCAGAATTTCAGGAGAAATTTTCTTCATTTGCTGAGCAAACTTAATAGTTGCTTTTAAATTGATCCATAATATATTGTTCTAATATCTTTCCTTCACAATGGGAGGCAAAGAATCAAAAATAGAAAATCCCAACGCAAATGTTGTTAATGAAGTAGTGGTCAAAGTTGAATATCCAGTAGTGTACCTAGCAATAATTATTGCAATACTTTTACTGCAATTCCTAACAACTTTATACCAACTTCACAAAAGATCTTTAAAAAATAAATATGTGAAGAACTTCAGTACCATCGACAAAGTCTAGTGAGATGGATAATGAAACAATTTTTTTTTTGCGATTGGGAATAAATCATTATGAATAATTTGAAATCCTTTAATAAATTTTATGCGAAAAAAATATACATTATGTAAATGTATACAACTTTTATTATATTAGAGAAAAACTTTTAGTTGTTACTGAACTAAAAAGGGAATAGATATCGTAATCCCCAATTCCTTACATGAACAAATTTTGATACCTGAATTGAAAAATAATTTAATAATGCTACAAACTATAGTAGAGTTTTTAGGGACCGCATCCAGGCTACTTCCTGATTATGATGGCACCCCTGAAAACTTACAAAGTTTTATTGACGCGCTGACTTTAGTGGACTCAATAAAAGAGAGTCATGAATCAGTCGCCGTAAATCTAGTAAAGACCAAGCTAAAGATTCCAGCCAGAAATTTATTGTCGGCTGAAACAACTTTGCAAGATATAATATTGAAACTGAGATCTTCAGTTAAAGGAGAATCAGTAGACGTTATTACTTCTAAGATTATGAACATCATGAACATGATTATGCCAAAGAGGTGGGAGACCTCACAAAGAAATTAGAAACCGCAAATAAATATGCAACTCGCTCAGCAGTTACAGCTATAGTAAAGAATGCCTCAAATGATAGAGTCAAACTGATCATGGAATCAGGCACCTTTAATAATATGAATGATGTAATATCAAAATTTAACACTAGTTGTACCGATGTATATGGTCAACCAAATTCTATCCTAGCATACGGCTCACAAAACAGTCGCAATAACAATCCTTCTAATAGTCGAAATTCTAGAAATTTTAATAATTCCAATTCTAGAAGTTTTAACAATTCAAATCCTAGAAACTTTAATAACTCTAATCGTAGAGATTTTAATGATTCAAATCCTAGAAACTATAACAGTCCTAGAAATAATAATTCCAACTCAAGGAACTATAATAATCCCAACTACGAGAATTTTAATAGAAATCCTAACAGAGGAAGAAATAACTATACAAATAATAACAGTGACCATTATAATAATAATGGATACAATTCAAGAAATAACAATAATGTACGATGTATTACCGATGAAAATAATTCGGGAAACGTACAGCCACCCCAACATACTTCTTAGATGAAAAAATTCATAGCATACAATTAAACTTATATAGCTATTTGATATCCCGAACTACTTTAAATGACAATAGGTCAACCTTTTTAATAGACACTGGCGCAGACATATCAGTTATCAAACATAATCAAGTTCTGAACGAACCAATAAATGTAACAAAAAGAACTAATATAAACGGTATTGGACAAGGTCTCATAACTACATTGGGAAAAGTGAGAACTGATTTAAAAATAGATAGATTTCTTATAGCACATGAATTTCATGTTGTCGGAAATGAATTCCCTGTTCAAGTTGATGGAATAATAGGAATAGACTTTATTAGAAAATACAGATGTGTATTAGATTTTCAAGAAAATGAAGATATTATCACCTTGAGAACAAATGATGTTCCATATGATATATCTATCCCACTTATGAGCGCTCCTAATATTAATTCCATATCAGTTCCAGCTAGATCAGAAGTGATCAGACCAATTAGATTTGATTCTACCGAAACAGAGGTATTGGTACCGCAACAAATGCTTCAAGATGGTGTATACATTGCTAACACCATTACATCAAGGTCAAAGCTTTTGGTGAGAATTATCAATACAACTGAAAATGATTTAATCATTAATAATGTCCAAATATTAACAGAAAGTCTGAATGACTATAAAATCGTAAAGCAGAACCATGACCCACTGAAAAATAAAGAAAAACTTGAAAGGTTATCAAAAAACTTTCCAGAATTCGTTGATAAAGAATTAAAAACACTGTGTCATGAATTTATAGACGTATTTGCTTTAGAAACTGAAAAAATAACGGTTAATAATTTTTATAAGCAAAAGCTTAAACTCCACAATAAACAACCGGTTTATATAAAAAATTACAGAATACCTCACTCACATAAAGAGGAAGTAAATAAACATGTTGATAAATTGATGAAAGACGATATAATAGAGCCATCAGTGTCTGAATATAATAGTCCTATTCTTTTAGTACCTAAAAAACCTCTCCCAGGTGCAAATCAGAAAAGATGGAGACTAGTAGTAGATTATAGGGGAGTGGATAAAAACTTAGTAGCTGATAAGTTTCCGTTACCACGTATAGATGATATACTCCACCAATTGGGCCGAGCTAAATTTTTCTCTTGCCTTGACTTAATGTCAGGTTTTCATCAAATAGAACTAGATAAAGACTCTAGAGATATCACATCCTTTTCTACAGAAAAAGGATCCTTCCGTTTTAACAGATTGCCATATGGTATAAAAATAGCTCCAAACTCATTTCAACGAATGATGTCCTTGGCTTTTGCCGGATTATCACCAACACAAGCTTTCGTATATATGGACGATTTAGTTGTAATTGGTTGTTCTACAGAGCACATGTTACATAATCTCAAAGACGTATTCAGTTTATGTAGAAAATATAATCTTAAATTGCATCCTGATAAATGTTTATTCTTTTGTCGTGACGTTCCTTGGTCACAAATGTACTGACAAAGATATTTTACCTAACGACAGTAAATTTTCTATAATTGATAAATATCCTACACCAAAAAATGGTGATGAAGCTAAACGCTTCGTAGCTTTTTGTAACTATTATCGACGGTTCATACCTGGCTTTGCTGAATTATCACGACACATAACTAGGTTGTCGAGAAAAAATATACAATTTGAATGGACTCAAGAATGTGAACATTCTTTCCAAACTCTCAAATCACATTTACTGAGTCCTACAATACTTCAATATCCAGATTTTTCTAAGGAATTTTGTATCACTACAGACGCAAGTAAGCTCGCTTGCGGAGCTGTTCTCAGTCAAAAAAAAACAAGGTATTCAACTACCTGTTTCTTATGCATCCAGATCTTTCACTAAGGGTGAAAGTAATAAATCAACAATAGAGCAGGAACTAACTGCAATACATTGGGCTGTAAAATACTATAGGCCATATATCTATGGAAGAAAGTTTGTGATCAAAAGTGACCACAAACCACTAACTTATCTATTTTCATTAAAAAATCCTTCATCAAAGCTAATGCGGATGAGATTGGATTTAGAAGAGTATGATTTTGTAATCGAGTATGTTAGGGGTGAAGACAATACAGTGGCAGATGCGCTGTCACGAATAGATTTTGAAGATATAAAAAATACAGAGATCAATAAAATACTGAAGGTAACAACAAGACTTGAGTCTAAAAATAGTTGTAACAATGAGGTTAAAACAAACCCTAATTGTAAAACATCGGTTGGTTTGAAAGTATATGAGGCGATAAATGCCCAAGAGCACCGTAAAATACCAAGATTGTATTTTACTAAAGATGAAATAATAATAAAAAAAGGAAAGCGAGTACTTTCCGAACTTAAGTTGAACGACACAGTTATAAATAGAAATGTAGACTTAGGTCACCTCTTTCTAAAGCTTGAAAAAGAAGCTGATAATATGGGTCTAACAACACTGCGACTTTCACTAGATGATAGTACGCTTTATAACCTAGGAACAAATATAGAAACCTTCAAAGAGAAAGGTAATGAAATCTTGCAAGATTCTAATTTTACTATTGTGCTCACACCAAAATTAATTAAAGTCACCACCGCTTCAAAGAAATTAAATATCATGCGAAAATTTCATAATAATCCAATAACTGGAGGACATCCAGGAGTAACACGCATGATAAAGAAAATACAACTACAAAACCATTGGAAAGGTATGACCAGAGACATCGCAAAGTATGTCAAGCAATGCAAGGAATGTCAAATAAATAAGACAACGTTTAAAGGCAAAGAATCCTTTGTTTTAACACCAACTCCTCAAAAAGCGTTCGAATCAGTCATAATAGATACCATTGGACCACATCCAAGGTCAGATTCACAGAATGAATACGCTGTGACAATGATGTGTGACTTGACTAAATATTAAGTAGCAATTCCCATACCAAATAAATCATCCAGAGAAGTTGCAAAAGCAATTATGGAAGGTTTTATTTTAATATACGGTCCTATGAATAAAATAATTACCGATATGGGTACTAAATATATGAATCAAGTTCTGAAAGAATTATGTGAATTAATGAAGATAGAGAAATTAAACTCTACTCCCTATTATCATGAGACACTCGGTACTGTTGAGAGATCTCACAGAACATTTAACGAGTATTTAAGATCTTATGTATCATCAGATAATTCTGATTGGGATAATTGGCTAAAATTTTTCATCTATTGTTATAATACAACTCCATCCACAGCTCACGGATATTGCCCGTTTGAGCTAGTTTTCGGAAAAATGCCACCTACTTTAGAATTCACAAACACTATAGATCCAGTCTATAATATTGACGCTTATGAAAAAGAAATTAAATTTAGATTGCAAGTAGCTCAACACCGAGCAGCATCTATGATTGAAAATGCAAAGCTTGAAAGACAAAAAACCTCCAGTGAAAAGGCCAAATCCATTAACACGGCCATAAATGATCTTGTTTTAGTCCGCAATGAGGCTGGACACAAATTAGAAACTGTAAATAAAGGTCCATACAAGGTAATAGGCCTTGATGAAAATAATAATGTTGAACTAATGTACGAAAACAAAAAAAGATTTAAAGTCCACAAAAATAGAATCAAAAGATTCAATTAAAATTTTTTGCATACATTGGTTAAAATGTGATTTTGTGGTAAAGCATTTTAATACAATTCAATTTATCATTTATCTTTAATATAATCATAAAATCAAAATTATGAAATAATTTTATAATAACGTATTTTTTTTTTTTAAAAAGGGAAGAGAAGAATATCCCTATAATTTTAATATTAAATCCCTATAATTTTAATCTTAAATCTCTTTAATTTTTAATCTTACAATTTTAAACCCCCATATTTTTAATTTTTACATTTTTGATTACCAGTAAGAATAATCAATTTAGTATTGATTATTCTTTCTGAAAAAGGGAGGTGTAGTGTGTTTGACTAACCACTACTGCATGCCGTCTGCATGTAGCAAGTGAAACATAACACTTTTGTTATTTTTAAATATTTGTCCATGCTATGACTGCATGATCAGCGTATACAGAATGTATTATGCTGATCATGCATATTCCCACACATACTCTGTGTATGGATTAGTATTAAAATATAGAATGTTTAAGCTAGACTTAAGATACTAAATAATGAATTGTACAGTTAATAAAGAAACATTAAAGTGAACAGTCGCACGAGCGGTTGTTTGCAAACAATGAAATAATAAAATAAAGAATATTATCATTCTCTACAACATGGAGAAAATATAAGAAAATGTATTTTTATTATATATACAACAGTCACTCATTTGGACCAAAGGGAAATTAAAGCCAAGGGTCCATACTTATAGACTATATAAGTCCGATTTCCCAATTTTATCTGAGAATTTTTCTATAAAATTTGTTTGTCACTCATTTGGACCAAAGGGAAATTAAAGCCAAGCATCCATACTTATAGACTATGTAGGTCCGATTTCCCAATTTTATTTGAGAATTTTTCTATAAAATTTGTTTGTCACTCATTTGGACCAAAGGGAAATTAAAGCCAAGGATCCATACTTATAGACTATATAAGTCCGATTTCCCAATTGTATCTGAGAATTTTTCTATAAAATTTGTTTGTCACTCATTTGGACCAAACGGAAATTAAAGCCAAGGATCCATACTTATAGACTATATAAGTCCGATTTCTCAATTGTATTTGAGAATTTTTCTATAAAATTTGTTTGTCACTCATTTGGAGCAATGGGAAATTAAAGCCAAGGATCCATACTTATAGACTATGTAGGTCCGATTTCCCAATTTTATTTGAGAATTTTTCTATAAAATTTGTTTTTCACTCATTTGGACCAAAGGGAAATTAAAGCCAAGGATCCATACTTATAGACTATGTAAGTCCGATTTCTCAATTGTATTTGAGAATTTTTCTATAAAATTTGTTTGTCACTCATTTGGACCAATGGGAAATTAAAGCCAAGGATCCATACTTATAGACTATGTAAGTCCGATTTCTCAATTGTATTTGAGAATTTTTCTATAAAATTTGTTTGTCACTCATTTGGACCAAAGGGAAATTAAAGCCAAGGATCCATACTTATGGACTATATAAGTCCGATTTCTCAATTGTACTTGAGAATTTTTCTATAAAATTTGTTTGTCACTCGTTTGGACCAAGGGAAAATTAAAGCCAAGGATCCATACTTATAGACTATGTAAGTCCTATTTCTCAATTGTAGTTGAGAATTTATCTATAAAATTTGTTTGTCACTCATTTGGACCAAAGGGAAATTAAAGCCAAGGATCCATACTTATGGACTATATAAGTCCGATTTCCCAATTGTATTTGAGAATTTTTCTATAAAATTTGTTTGTCACTCATTTGGACCAAAGGGAAATTAAAGCCAAGGATCCATACTTATGGACTATGTAAGTCCGATTTCTCAATTGTATTTGAGAATTTTTCTATAAAATTTGTTTGTCACTCATTTGGAGCAATGGGAAATTAAAGCCAAGGATCCATACTTATAGACTATGTAGGTCCGATTTCCCAATTTGATTTGAGAATTTTTCTATAAAATTTGTTTGTCACTCATTTGGACCAAAGGGAAATTAAAGCCAAGGATCCATACTTATGGACTATATAAGTCCGATTTCTCAATTGTACTTAAGAATTTTTCTATAAAATTTGTTTGTCACTCATTTGGACCAAAGGGAAATTAAAGCCAAGGATCCATACTTATGGACTATATAAGTCCGATTTCTCAATTGTACTTAAGAATTTTTCTATAAAATTTGTTTGTCACTCGTTTGGACCAAAGGGAAATTAAACCCAAAGATCCATACTTATGGACTATGTAAGTCCGATTTCTCAATTGTATTTGAGAATTTTTCTATAAAATTTGTTTGTCACTCATTTGGACCGATAGGAAATTAAAGCCAATGTTCCATACATATAGACTACTAGCTTATCCCGGTGTGCTTCGCTACCCCCATGTTATAAAATAAAATTTAAAGTATGTATTTATATATACTATTGTGAAAATTTAATGACGATCGGTCCAGTAGTTAAGACTATATTACGATTTTTAATTTTCTTAAAAAGGGGCGCGGTCGTACCCACTTTTCTCCTGGTACGTATTCCAAATTATGCCAATACCATATGTACCAAATATCATCGACGTAGGTCAAAAAATGCCCAATATATGGCGATTTAAATTTTTGGGTTATATGGGCGGAGCCACACCCCTTTGTCCAATCAAAACTTCATATGGCCTATAATTCATCCGAGAGTTCCAGTTAAATACTGTGAAAAGTTCAGGAAGATCGGTCCAAGGGTTTGGCCTCCTATAAGGAACAAACAAACAAACAAACAAACAAACAAACAAACAAACAAACACACATTCGGTTTTATATAAATAGATTAAAAAAAAAATTATATTTAATAATTTAAATTCAAAAAGGAAAATATGTGTAAAACTCTACAAGAAGTTGGTAATGTGTTAGAATTTCCCAACGTCATACTTTGCAACCACTACATACTGAACGAATAGCAAATAAAGATTAAAAGATCTTGGTTTTATAAAATGTTTTAAATGGTTTTTTAATTTAAAAAAAAATTTACGTGGCTTATTGAGCACATCGTCCCTACCATGTTCAACTATTGAATAAAAAAAAAATGATTTTTTTAGATATATTATTTTGGTGGAGCAGTGCACAGTGAGGCAAAAACCAAAATATTTGCCAAGTTGATGTGAAATTTTATACTGATCGGATTATCCTTTTGGAAATGGTTGTTTTATTTAAAATAATTTAGATTGTGCCCCACTCTGCATTGTATGTGATTTTCCCCACTATGCATTGAAAAAAATTTTAAAACTTGATATTTTAGGAACTATCCGTCGATATCTAAACATCGTAGATACGACCTCATAATGACCTTCAATACTTTGAATTATTAGTGGATGCTGAATTTGGACGACTGACCGACCGACTGACTTTAATTTATGTTATTTGAATTCTCTTCTACAAAATATTCTAAATTTTAAAATTTAAAATTTTTTCTGTTTTTTTTTTTTAATTTTCTGTTAAAGGTAATGAAAACACTACCACTTCAAATACTACCACAGTCAGAGAGCAGTTAACACAAAGTTATTAAAAGTCTTAAAGACAAAAAAGAATATAGTTTTTTTTATGTAAAATAATTTATAAGTACAACAATTTTATGTAAAACAAGTAGGTAGCAGAATACGAAAAGTGGATTTAAGTACAAATAAATGCTACTCTTTTGAATGCAAATCACTCCTCTCTCTCTGTTTCATTCGTAATCCTTATGAATATCCATATTGTTTTTTTTCGCATCTGTTAACAAACAAGGATTTATTGCGGTCAACATTTTACGTATTTTACATTCGTTTGTTTTTTGTTTTTTTTTGCTTCCTGGTTAAGAAGTCATTAAGAAAAGTCAACAAGTTTGTTAGCTACTATTCGCTGTAGTTGCTTCTTGATGAAATGATTTTTGAATTTCTTTTCAAGGGCCAACAAAATACTTCTTAGTGTTGAATTAAATAATCTGTTTTCTGTACATTTAAAATTGTTTTCTTGTTTTAATACAAGTAGCAAGGAATATTGAGTTATTGTTGTTGAATTTTTATAAAACTTTGTAGTGTAGCACAAGTTTGGTCCTGAAAGCATTTGTATAAGTTGGTTCTGTTTTTTATTGTGTATAAATAAACAAGAAGGCATGATGATGATATTGGCAAAGAAAATGTTAATAAAAAATTATACTTTTCAAGGGAATTTAAAATATTCTTTTATGTCTTTAATATAAAGCAATAGTTGTGAACTCAAATTTCATATAAGCTAATAATATTCATCGTTTATTAGCTTCGTACATAAACTCTTCATACCAACAAGGATTTTCAAGGACATGTTGTCTTTTGCTGTCATCGGACAATCTATAATGAGTAGATGTTTGACATTAACAAATTGTATGGATAAACAAGTGAATGTGTGTATCTTAGTAAATTTCACCAAATAACTTAGGAATGCCTTTCAGACACTGCAATGAAAAATAATATCTAGTAAATTGCATGATCCTCTCTGGAAAACGAAACATCTCGAAAAATTTAACAGCTAGAAAATGAGAGAAACTTAAATCTCATATAAATTTTATAAAATATTCGTTATCTTATCAAATATCCTATAAAATAATCCACCTGAAAATATTATATACTTTTATGACAGCATGGTTGCATCAACAATATTATACACGGCGATATAGTTTATGGTTGTGCGAAAAAAACTTCGGTTTATTTTAAAGAATTGTGAACCTTAATGAGAATTTCTGTTTTAAACAAGCGCAACTTGCGAACCGATTCGTGTGTCTGCAGAAAATGCTCAGGGTCTTTGGCTGGAATCGAACCCCCAACGTCCGAACTAATGGGATATATAACAACCGGATTCACCCAATACGATAACTAAACTTGTGTTAACATTTTATCATCACAATTTTTGTATTTATAAAAATTGCAATATGGTTGAATTTAACAAAACACATTGTAAAAAAGTTCTAACTAGTCAGTCATAGTTTATTTAAACAGTTTTGCTATCAATCAAACTATAATTATAGAACCAACTATATAATAAATAAAGTGTCAAGAATAAATAGGAAACATAATAATAAAAAACAAATTAACAAGAAAAATATTAAAAAAATTTAAACGTGTCTCAAGAATTTTTTTAAACATAATATGATTAAAAGCAATGCCTTTTTTCATAAACAAATATAGTATGATTGGTTATAATTCTATAATATTTACATACATCGCACAGACGGCAATATAATATTTGAAACAGATTTACTTCCATTATAATTCGAACATAGTACGATTGCTACAATCATATTTTTTTTTTGCTAACCTAAGAGAAATAGTGTTAAGAAAAATGCAACAATAAAGTGATTACAGAAAAGACGTAGAGTGAATTTTATTTTAGTTTGGATATTCGTCGACTTGTTTATATCTTTGTTAGCGAAGTAACGAAGCTAACGAAGCTGATGTAATTTGTTTTAACAAAATATGGTTAATATCACTATATATTTTATACACAAATATAATATGATTGGTTCAATTCATCTTTCATTGACATCATATTATTATATACCACGACGTTGTTATGTTTAGAACAGCCTTACTTTTATGATGACATGATTCAAGTCTAAGCACGTAATTCAGTGCTAGTATGATTGACACAACCATTATCTAAAAAGAGAATTAGCTTTACAAAAAAATTTCTAGCAGTTGTAGGGTTTTTTCCACTTAAAATTCGCCGACCTTTTACCATTTTTTTTTGACGAAGTGACCCTGAGCAATTAAGCCCCAATTTGGTTAATTCGTAATTTTTACAACCAAATATTGTTAATATCCGTCCAATTTTTATACACAAATATAATATGATTGGTTCAAATCATCTTTCATTGACATCATATTATTATATACCACGACGTTGTTATGTTTAGAATAGACTTACTTTTATGATGACATGATTCAAGTCCAAGCACACAATTCAGTCCTAGTATGATTGACACAACCATAATCTAAAAAGAGAATTAGCTTTACAAAAAAATTTCTAGCAGTTGTAAGGATTTTTCCACTTAAAATTCGCCGAAGTTTTTACTATTTTTTTTTTGACGAAGTGACCCTGAGCAATTGAACCCCAATTTGATTAATTCGTAATTTTTACAACCAAATATTGTTAATATCCGTACAATTGAAAACAATAATATATTAAGAACATATTTACTTTCATAAGGATATGATTCGCCTTCAAGGATGCAACTCAACCATAGTATGATTACCGCAGATATATTTTTTCTTGGATCGAGCTAAAATAAGAATTGACTTTAGAAAAAATTCAAATTCATTTTAAGGATTTTTCGACTTGAAATTCGCTGTTTTTTTCCCTAACTTTTTAACGAAGCGCATTTTAGCCGTTCTTTTGTTTTAAGAATATATGGGAAGGAAACGTACAAATTTTAAATACAAATATAGTGTGATTGGTTCAAATTATGATATATTTACATCGCTGCTTTATTCTATAAGACAACAAAATTGAATTTAGAGCAGATTTACTTTACATAATGATATGATTGGACCTTAGGGATATAATTCAAACATAGTATGATTACCATAACCATGTCCTTTCTTGGCGTGAGCTTTGAATAATCTATATATATAAAATACAAAAAATGTTTGTACCCATGTTCGCTATAGACTCGGAAACTATCCAACCGATTTGACCCAAACTGGTGTCATTCAAAAGGGAATTTATAGAGGATGGTTTTAGGCTTTTAATATTTCAAGTGGGCGTAGCCCCTCCCACATAAATTGAATAACATCATATATCTTGACTATTGTGATAGCAAGAGTTTTGAAACATTGCAATAGTTCATATGTTACTAATGTGAGTAATCAGGACAAAAATGGGCGTTATCGGACAAGTGGGCGTGGCAGCTCCCATATAACCCAAAAATTGAAATCCTCATATTTTGGGCATTTTTTTACCTACGCCGATGATATTTGGTACATATAGTATTGACATAATTAGGAATACGTACTAGGAGAAAAGTGAGTGGGACCACGCCCCTTTATAGGAAAATAAAAAATCTTAATATAGTCTTAACTATTGGACCGATGGTCATTAAATTTTCACAATAGGATATATAAATACTTTTAATTTTATTTTATAACGAGGGGGGTAGCGAAGTACACCGGGATCAGCTAGTATTGAACTGTTCAGTTAAAACTGTACGTATGTGTGTAATAACTGACAGTTCAACTCAACTGTTCAGTGTAACTGAGAAATTTAAAATTTTTATATTTTATATATTTCAACTGAAGTGAACGTGTGTGGGGGGTTCAACTGTACCGTTCTCAGTTCAAAGTGTGTCGAGCGAGAGTGCGTATCATGTCGCGTAAACAGAACCAAGTGATAGTTGATTTTATTGCAATATGTAGATCTGAACCTTACCTATGGCAAGTTAAATCTCGCGAGTACCATGATCGCGCCCAAAAAAGATGCTGCCTACAACAAGCTGGTGAAGAAGTTACAAGAAGTAGAACCTGACGCAGAAAAGAAATCTGTTTTGTCAAAAATAAACAGCTTAAGATCCGCTTTTCGCAAAGAAAAAAATAAACTTGAGGCATCAAAGAAGTCTGTTTATTTTTTCTTTTTTGTAAAATTACAAAAAGTACACCGAGAGCGGCCAAACCGTCCTGCTCATTCGAATCCATGTTAAAAACTGAAGTATTGAACTGCACGTGTGTGTACATCTCAGTTCACAGTTAAGTCTGTCAGTTATAACTGAACAAAACTGTACGTGAGTGTCCGGCTTTACAGTAGAGTTTTCAGTTTTGTTAATTTCAGAGTTTTTTGAGCTTTCCATTAGCATACACCATTAATAAATTTATTACAATGCACAGTGGGGTGAAACAAAATCAACCGTTTCTCAAGTGATTACGATCTCAATAAGTCGATAGTGGTTACTTATTTCGATGCGCTACAAGAAACAATACATCAATATTGTTGCCGACATTTTTCAAAAGATTTTTCCGAATTTAAAACCAATTTGACTGATTCCTACCCTTATCATTTGGCATTTGGAAACGAAAGTTTATTTTGTAGCCAGAGCTGCAGCCAATTTTGCATATTTTTTAATGAAATGTTTGCCCAAAATCACGAAATTCTCATCATCACGTTTAATATAATAACATGTTTGTGCATGTTTGTATCTAGTAATATTTGTAGGTGTATATGTAGATATGTATATGCTTATATATATATGTGTGTGTATTATATATATACACATAGAGTGGAAGTATGTGTGTATTAATGGTATTTTCTTCTTTATGATTTTATGGTAACATTGTTGTTTTTTTTTTTACTTTCATCCTGTGCCCAATTTTACTGTTTTCTCTACAATTAATTAAATTCCATCATATCGTGTAAATTGAAATGCTAACTATCCCTTTACGTCCATTGAAGCATGTTATAACTAACGGGCAAAATGTTGCCTTTTTGCCTATCGCCATTGCCTTCGTCATATTATTATTTTTAAAATTTTATTCTTGTTGAAAGTTTTTATTTTCATTTTTTACTTCATAACTAGTGTTGTTTGCCAAGCATGTTTGTTGCAAATGTGATGCCATTATCATCAACAATGTGATGTAGTATATACATAGTGGCACAACATCCATAGTTCTATGGCCATGTTGTTGCATAATTTTTGCAGTTATTTTTCTTTTTTTTTTATAAATTTGTATATTTGTACCATAGACAACAGGAGGGAACAACCTTTTAATTTTTTAATAAAATTTAGATTTTATTTGGCGTTCTATTGCCGTAGTTTATGGCTTGATTGATTGACAGCTCAAGCAAGAATTTGATAAGATTTATATTAAATACTCAACCGATCCGTTTTATACTATTAAAAGAAGAAACATAAAAACGCTTTGCTCTCATGGTTGCGTCTTGATGACAGTGATAAAGTGCAAGCATGTTCATATGTATGTTTGTATGTTTTGTGTTGTTTGATATGTTTGTGTACGGATACAATATTGTTGTTGCCAGCACTTGATGTTTTATTTTCCTGTCTGTTGTAATGTTATCCTTTTAAATACATACATACATACAAAGCTTACGCTGACTTACACAAAGCCTTATTAATACGTATGTATGTATGGATGTGTGTAGAAACACTTAAACTCTTTTGTATGCATAAAAAAGCTTATACACACTTACATATATAGTTTTTCTCTGCCATCCTTGCATTTTTTTTTACTAAAAGTTGTGTGAAAACATTCAAAAATTACTTACTGCGGTCTCAGCGGTTTTGGAACGTGTTGCTTATTGCAACTGTTTTCCATTTTTTTCTTCGCAAAATTACATTGTACATATTCTCTCTTTCTTTTTGGTGTTCTTGTATGTGTGTATATCATATCCATTAAACGATGATGTTGGTTCCTGTATGTGCAACAGTGTATAATGATGAGTGTATGCGAATGCGAGCGAGTACTTTGTGAAAAGCAAAATGAATATGTTGTGTATTTTACGTGACAACATGACTTTACAAAGGCCAGTTGCAGCAAAGGCAGCAGCAATTTTACATCAACATCAACATCAAAACTTACATGCATGTGCTCGTATAGTATGTAGGTTTTGCATTTAAATATTCACAAGAGACACCAGATAGAATTATTACTCTTATAAAGACAGAATTGTTTTTGGCAAAAAATGAAAGGAAGTTTTAGTTTATGTATGTGAGCTATTTTTTATTAAAATATTAAAACTTTTACATGTTTTTGATGATAATTATTTTAAGCAATGTACACAAGAGTTATGGAATAATAATGGCTTAAAGTTGTATCATTTTAACAGTTCATACTTATTCGAAAATTTCAAGGGTTGGCTTTTTTTTTTTGGTTACATGGCTTTGTCAGATTGCTGCAAATTTTCAAAATAACGGTGTTTAAATTTGTTTCTAATTTATTAAAAATCTACCCTTAAGTCCTTATGTTTTTCATAATAGAAGATACAATGTTGGGTTTGACAACTGCCAATTGCTTCGCAGTAAGTTTAATAACAAACTCATGCGGCAATAAGTAATTTTACGATCGCCACAATTGTCCATAACGAATAACGCCCATTAGCATGGGCCGAAAAAAAAAATTATGAGAGTGACCTCAGCATCGTACAGAGTGAATCGTATATAGTGAATAGTGAGAGACAAAGAAAAATATTGTAACTATCTCTCACATTACGAACATTTACTTTTTTCCTTATAGAAATCACAATTAAAAATAGAAAGAATGGATACAGAAACACAATTTCCCGGAAATTAATTTTTCATAATTCCGCTGAGACTTTGAACATTGTGTTTTCGAACACATTTCCATTCATATGTAGATATGAAACCAAAATTAAAACTCAATTCAATTTAAAATTTGGCCCATTTTTAACAAACTATTTTTATTTAATGAACACATACATACGACTAAATGTTTTTAAAACATTTTTGATAATATATTATTTCCTTGTGTATTTTTTCAGTTTAAAAAATGCAATAAATTTTATAAAAAATTGTTTAAAAAAATATATATTAAATTAATCTAAATTCATTTTAAACAATTTCGTTGGTTTTTAGAAATAAAAAAAAAATCTGCTGAATAAAACTAAAAAACGTGTATTTTTTACAATAAACTATAAAATTTTAAATGAATTGCAAAATATTTGTTTATTCTTTTCTATCACACAACAAATACATTTTGTGATTATTTTACATGTTGCAGTTTGTAACATTTTCATACATACACATGCATACATACTTTGTGTAGATGTATTGTAATCTACAACATTTGTTTCAGTCATTTACAACCATCCATAAAATACACGGTTTTGTTGTCAACTCTTATCGTTTGTTATAATAAAAACACATAAATTCAAAATGTGTCAAATTTTCGAAAACATTTTGAGGAGAGCACAAACTGCAAAAAAAAAAAAAAATATGAAAATACGTGTCCAAAACAAATGGTGATGTTGGCCATGAAGGTAAGTAAATAAGTGCAGCTGTATTGCATGTTATTTGTGTATTGGCACACAAACAGCCGAACACTACTCAACTTTAGAAGTACTACTTTTAAAAAATGATACAAAGAATTTACGAGCTTACTTTATAACCATCACACGGATAAAACGTTAGAAGACCTAAGAACGGAAAATTTTTTACAAAAAATTTAATTATCAAGGAAAAATCAATAATAATAATTTGTACAAAGTTGTTGGGGTTTTTAAATAAAATTATAATTTTTTTAGAAAGGAAAAAAAAAAAACTACAAAACAAAAATTAATTTTCCGGTGGTACATTTTCAGCATATTGGTTTTCTATATTCCCCGGTGGTTCATAGCTTAGCGCAACTACAGTTTTCTTGCCTCTAGAGAAATTATTTAATGGAATATTTTTTTTTCTGAAATTCATTCATCATTATATCTTACCTTTTGTTAATGCCAACTCCCAAAAATCTAGTATTTTTCCATATGATTTGTGTGAAATTTGTTGTGTTTTCGTTGTATTGTGGTTTCTTAAAATCATAATTTTCTATTTCATCATACCAATTGCTAACAATTAAATCTGCTGACGGTATAATGCCGTCAAAGACTATGGAGCTAAGAACGTATTTGGGACTTTTGGTATATGGTTCGTTAGTTGCAAGTTGCTGGAGATAAGAATGATTAAAATTGTATATATATGTTATTATTATTTTTCTATTATTTGAATTAGATGTTCTTAGTAAAGTTGTTAAAGATTTTAGATGTCAAACGGGTAATACGGGAAGACCTTTAATGTATTCTTGGACGGCATTTATATGTGAAACTTTCTTTTGCTTGCAATTTTTATTTTATGTGAAAAGTGTATACGTTTTAATTATCTTCTCTTGTTCTCTCTTTTTAAGTGAGAAAATATAGTTGCATGCAACAAAGTTGCGTAGTGTAAATGCAGTCTTAGTTTATAAAATAAAACGTATTAAAGCCATTTCGATTGCGTTTAGCGGTATTTTTTTGCGAAAACTTCCCCTTTATCTAGGAAATAATATAATTAATGTAAAGAAAATAAGAATTTGTAAATTCCCAAAAAATTTCACAAAATTTACTTACTGGGATTTGTTTTTTAGTATATTTTGGGAATTCATCTTTTTTTTGCCAGACACAAATTTTTTTTATTTACCAAAATTTTACAATAAAAACTCACACTTATGTGGCAATTAATATAGTTAATGCAAACAAAATAGAAAAATAAATTCCCAAAATATATTTTAAAAGAGCCAAAACTGGGATTTTTGTATTGTTTTTCCCGTATTTTTTCATAAACACGAGTTAATCCGTTGAATTTGCAGTATTGTTTCACATGTCCAAAATATTAATAGAGGATTGAATTGAGCAAAAAATAACTACAATAAAATAAATTTTGCGTGGAAAATATGTTGAATCTCCCTTTTGCAGTATTTGCGATTATGCAGAAAAAACTACGATATTTTTCCGCTGCACTTTTTTTCTTTGATCGTATAATCTTAAGTTCACATTTATCAAATATTTGTCCAAAAAAACGTAACCGGTATTTTTCTTAGAGATAGTGTCCTACAACTTGGTTTTTATACTACAAAATAAAATTAATTATTATACAAAAAAGGATTTTTATATTGTTTTTAAAAAAGGCGAAACCAAAATTGAAAAAAATATTGGAATTAAAGAAACAAAATTATTAGCAATGCTGCACCAAAAAGCAATAACAAATTTAAAATCCTTCACTAAAATATTTATTAAAAACAACTTTTAAATTTTAATAATTAAATTTAATATTTTGTACAGGAAATATTTGATCAAATTGGAACACAGGAAAAAAAAATGTTTTCCCATATAATGAAACAAAAATAAGCAAATGTGTATAGTGTGACCATAAATGAATTTGTTTATTGATTTAAAAAAAAAATCTTCCAAATATGGAAAAAAATTTATCAAAAAAAAGGTTTGATAGTTCTTTTCAATATCTACGAAACATAATAAGTTTGAAATGTTTCACTAAAATAATTTCTAAAAGCAAATATTTTTATTTTGATTATGCAATATTTTGTTCGTGTAAATATTTGATCATGTTTGATCGCAGGTGAAATATGTTGTCCAATATGATGAAACAAAAATAAGCAAAAATACATAATGACCGTAATTCAAATTTTTTCAAAAATTTCATTCAAATTTTAAACAAAAATAAATTTGAAATGTTTTACTAAAATAATTTTTTGAAAAAAAAAAAATTATTTGATAATTTCAGGGTATAAAATTAGTTTTTTTTATTTTTATTTATTATGCCAGCGACTACTGAGAAAATATGATCCTTTTCCATTTTTGATAGTAGAGAAACTAAAAAAATTTACCTGATTACAAATAAATTTCCCGTTTTCTAAAAAAAATTTTGTACTTGACAACTAGTAAAATTTTTTTCTAGCACACAAAATGAAAATAAATTCTCTGTAATATATTGTTCAGCAACAATTTCTTGTCAATGAAAACTAGCCATCCACACAAAAATGCAAAAACACCCATATACAAAATATTTTTTCATACAATATGCCGCTATAAAAAATATGAAACAATAAAATATATGCCAATCCAACCAAACACAACTTCGACTAGTATGACAAACATGCCGATCTTACAATTACTAATATTTCAAAATTTTTCTCCTTGAATCAACAACTAGCAAACCCAAAAAATTATATAAATCAAATACATATGCAAAGTTTCGAAACAATGCATGAACTATAAAACCGATGCCTTGTTTGCTTGATTACTGCGCTAAAACTACTTGGCGGCGGCGTTTTGAAATAGTATACATTGTATAATGATTGTACTGCGGCGTTATGAAATGTGATGCTTTGTTCAAACACAAAGCAATTGGCAATTTCGGAAGTCAGCCTATTTATTTTATTAATCGAAAGCCGCCGCACTTCAACACATAAGTACTTCTCCACTAGTAGTTTAAGATCAAGAAAATATCATTTGGTATTTACAACTGCAAGACCGCTTTAAGCGATTTTTTATCGATAACAAAAAAAGTTGCAAATGTGACAATTCCGCATAAAACTTACATTGGCATAACTTCCACAATAATCCATTAATTCCTGACTCAACTTCAAAGGCGGACAGCCATGTTTCATACGATACATATTGTGACTTTCCAAGATTTTTGCTGTAAATTCATCAACTTTTACAGGTTCTTGATGTTTGCTTATTAACAAATCAATCGAATGTTCTCCCCCCACTTGTGAAACATTTTCAGCAAATTTATTCATAATATTTCCCTTCGGATCATAATTACACACTACATAAGTAGAACGTCCTCTAATTTAGTTTGAAAAAAAAAAAAAATGAGAAAATGAAATTTAATAAAGAGCCGTAGAAAAATCAAATTCTTACACTTTTGCCACGCCCACACCCAACTGTTTAGAGCTTTTCCAAATGACTTGAGTAAAACTGCCTGCCGGCCCATCATTATAGCCTGGCCTATTGAAATTATATTCTTCAATGCCGTTGTACCAATATTCGACAGGGTCTTGACCATTTATTATTTTGTTGGCTGCGCAAAAAATGTTTTCCCCAAAACGATTACTTTTTCTTCGTTCAAATTTATTGTTTGTCGCTAAATACTTTTTTTTTGTTTTGGTATAAAATTTATAGCTATTTATAGTTTTTATAATTATGAATATTTTTTATCAATTAAGAAGTTATTGTGGTTTTCGCTGTTCGTGTGGTGGTGTAATTAATTTGTGTTGTACGTACTTGCGCCCAATCGTTAGCAAAGAAATTCAAATTTTTATTTAATGTCATGGCCGGAGATCCATGTATGGCACGGAAATTATTATGACTCTCTAAACAAATTTCTTCAAAAGAGTGCTGCTGCTGCTGTTTATTGGTGTTGTTCGTTTCTTTATTACTATTTGAGGTAGATGGATTTTCACCTGGTCTCAATACTTGGCTTTTGTATTCATTCATAACATTACCGGCAGGGGAATAATTGCAAACAACAAATGTCATGTTGTTGCTAAAAGAAATTAGAAAATAATTTTTAGTTTTGCAGTATGAAATTTACTGATCTTTCTATGCATACTTACAGTTTGGTTATTCCTACGCCCAATTCTATGGAGTCTCTCCAAACTACCTGAGTAAAATGACCCGTTTGAGAACTGAAACCTGGCTTAGAGAAGTTATAATGTTTGATTTCATCATACCAACTTTTTACACAATATTCTGCTGCTGGATCGAAATTCATGGCATAATAAATATTTTCACCATATTCGTTGCTTGGCCGGTGTGACAGAGAACCTTTTTTCGCCAATTGCTAAAGAATAATATGAAATAAATATTTATTTTTAATATAACGACCATTTTTGTAAATCAAATAAAACAACGAAAAGTAAATATCTGTTATCATAAGAAATATTTAATTTTGTTGCCTAGTGTAATCTATTTAAATCAGTGATATTCACCTTTGACCAATCCAGTGCTAAATTACACAATTTTCTATTCAGTTTCATAGTTGGACTATTGTGTATGGCTCTATATTTATTGTGAGTATCCAGACATTCTAATTCAAATTGTGACCATTTTTGCAAGTCATTATGCGAATAGGTTGGAGCCACATCATTAGACCCCTCTGCTCCTTCGGTCTTCGATGATCTCGTTAGAAATACCTTTTTCGGCTTCATTTTGTCTATTATTTTCGATACAGTTTCTTGTGTTAATGGAGGAACACATTGGCCATAGTTACCCATGACATTGCCAGGTGGATCATAATTACAAACTATCCAGGTTCGATTGTTTCTAAGTTGCATAAAAATATTAAAAAAATATTTAATAAAAAAATGTATGCAATTTTATTGACCTGGTCTCAATACCGACACCCAATTGTGTACTTGTCTTCCAAATAACTTGTGTAAAATGGCCATTGTTTGGTGAAAATCCCGGTTTATTGAAATTATAATTTTTGATTTCATCATACCAGGCTTGTACGGCTAAAACGTGCATTTGTGGTCCCATGCCTGTGCCAACATATAAATTTTCCCCATACTTATTATTTGAGCGATGTTGTAGTGTGCTGCTCTTAGCCAAGTGCTATTACGAAACAAAAATGAGCGAATAAAATCAGAGTCAATGTTGCGACATATATATATTTTAAATTTCTTGCACTGAAAATAAAAATTTACTATCTACTGATTTCTATATAGACGTTTCGACATCATGTAAATCTATTCTGACTATTTTTACGATGATGTCCGTATGCAATTGTGTGTGTATATATTTGTAATCCAACAAAGCTTAATTATGGCTTAACTGTGCCAAACCAAATTTGCGGCATTCAAACAAAATTTGACCCCACATCGAGTTTCTAAAACAACAAATCGATTTGATATAACAAATTTAGAGAATTTTCTAAAATAAATTTTTCGAAGAATTTTTTTTTCAAAATAAATTTTAAACTACTATACTGATCGAACATAATCAACACCTAAGCCCAAAATATAACATTTGAATTGTCCGCGAGGAAACAGTCTACCAATTTCTTTGCGAATGCCCGGCCTTGCACCTTTCGAGACACAAATTCTTAGGCAACAGCATATTAGATGATCTCTTGGAAGTATCAAGGATAGGTCTAGGCGACCTAACTAGATACCATAATTTAACGGGATGGATCTAGTATCTTATTCCGAATCTGAGGCCTGGATTCGGACCTAGATCAAGTTGACACTCACGAGTGGTCTGTCACAACGGAATCTTATTGATTCCACTTGAATGCTTGTGCGGAGCAGGCAGCCACGTAAACCAACCAACCAACCAACCATTCTGACTTGTCACATAGCTCAATTTCGATTGAAACCACTTTCAATTCCGAAAATTGAGTCTTTAAAAACCGAAAACAAAAATTTGGTTTGTAATCAAATCACTTTTAAAATTAAAAATAGAATTGACAATAAAAATTTCCACTGGCTTCATGTGTAGTAAACAACAAGAATTATGCATACTTTTAGGAGCGTCAGTAAAATAAACTTTGCATGTTAATAAGAAAGCTTAAAATGGGCTTTGCTAGTAGAAGCAATTTAAACAAAACTTTATCATTTTAAAAACGAAATAAAAAATAGACGCAGTCTGAAGATTGTAAATCAAAACCGATCGGAATAAAATTACGGAATTGAGACCATTGAAATGTGTGATTTTTGTTTGTTGGATCATCACTCAGGGGCGAAAAAATTCGAATACAGCGATTTTTAACGTGGATTTAATTATTTTACTTCGGCTTCTAAAACTGTGCGAATACCGCAAATTTTATATAAGGGTTCCAGTTAGCAGAAGGTTCCAGAGATGGCCTTTAACTGCAATCAGTTTTTACTTTTATTGGACCGATTTTTTAAATATTTTTTGTTTGAAGGTTTTGCTTGGAAATTTGTCTCACAATTATCTGAATGGATATATGTACATGTATAATTATGATTCCCTTAAATAATATTAGAAAGCTCTAATAATAATAAATAAAATAATGAAGCTTAAAAAATCTGCTTATTTTATAAGGATGGTTTATAAGTCAAACAACTAATGTTATTTTTTAATTAAAAATGTTTTAGAAATATTCGACTGCAAGTGCTTAAATTTTTTTGTTTGTTTATTTTTATTATTTGTAATTGACATGTAAAATTATTTCTTTTGCTTGTTTCTCTTAAAAACAACACTTCTTTATATTTACAGCAGCATGTCACTGTACTCCATTCCTTCCATTGCATTTAACTTTTCACATTATTATTTAAAATATTTTTCAAATCTACTGATGAGTTGGTATAGCAACCAACAAAATGCATTTAGATATTGCTAATCGGCAACAAAAATTAAAAAAATTTTATATCACAATATTTTGCATTTTATTAAGTTTTTTGAGCCCGACCGACCTAAGAGATTATTAAAAATGATGTAAGGCCCATTTTGCATTTTATATAACGATGCATTGGAAGTAGGGGGTGAATATATACAAAAATTACATCGGGTATATTTTAGGGAAAATTTAAATATTCGTATATTTTATTCTGATTTTTTGTCATTTATGCCAAACCAGCAGTGAGCTGACGATATGTATATACCTACCATTAAAATTTTTCATTTTCATCTCTCATCTCTTCAACTTACTTTTGCCCATTCTGTGGCATACGAACACAATTGTTTATTTAGGGCCAATGGACCGACACCATGTTTGGCACGAAACTTATTGTGTGCTTCCAGACATTCATTCTGCAATTGCTCTAAAGTTTTGACAGATTCGTTGCTTTTATGTGCTGCTGCCGTTGGCACTGCAACAGCTGTATTGCGAGTTTTAGGTCGTTGCCGGTACTCATCATCGTCGCTGTTTTGCCGTTTGAAACACCATGAAAACATTGTGCTGATCGTTAATTAGTTTAATGATTGATTGCAATGTTTTTTTATTTATAATTTATTTAATTGAGAAAATTAACGCATAATTTTTGCTTTTGTTTACTTTTTTCCAAAATTAATTTACAATATTATTGTATTTTTGTCACTTCCGTTTTTTTTAGGAGTTTCGTTTGATTTATTTTTGTTAGTTTTTTTGTCTCTCTTTGAATTTCAATGATTTATGTCTGGTGTGTATATTGTTTCAATTCTATTTTATAACTACCGTTAAAGCGTCTTGTTGTTTTGAGTTTCAGTTGTAGATTTAAACGACAGTAAGCAGTAAAAAAAATTATACGAATAAACAAAAAAAAAAACAAGAAAAAAAAGAAGCAACACCACCCAACACCCAGCACTTCATATCCCATTATTGTGTTCTTATTAATCATATTTGGGTTTGTTTTTTTATTTCGCTGATAAGAATTATAAGAACGAACGAGTATTGTGTATATTTTCTCTACATATTTTGCGGTTGTATGGTATTTTTAGTTGATGCTGATGCAGGTTTACGTTTACAAAATAGTTACTGATAAGAAAGTATTAAAAATTTATTTTATCGTTGCGATATGTTCTTTAAATTGACTCAAGTTGTTCTACGAAAAAGCAATCAGTTTTCAAGGTTTAACAAAATTAATGAAATTTTTCCGCTAGACGCTTAGCACGGAAAGGGAGCGAAAGAACATATCGATAATATCCCAGCAAACATTTTAGGTTCCTTAGAAATTAAAGAACAACAAGAAAATTATATCTCTACGTCTATCAAACAGAAAAAAATTAAATAAAATACAATTTCAAATACGAAAAGTGCAGTTTGAATAAGTTTCGTTGTTGAAGTTTAACCTACACAGAAAAAAATATTCCTAAAATATTTTTCCAATTAATGCACTTAATCAAAATTTAAAACTGAATTAAATCAATAGCGTAATTGAACTGTAAGACGAATCCTAAAAATGTCAACAAGTTTTTTACTCCTTGGACAGGCAAATCTACTTGCGAAAATCTGTTTTTTTTGTCAGATTAAAAACTTTAATTTGTATGAAATTTTTAAAAAGCCGAGGTGACCCAATCCGGGGTCACTGTGGACTTAAGTTCAACAAGACCTTTGTATAAGAAGCAAGAAGTTCAAATGGAATCGGACTCCCCATTGAGAAGCTGTAAATTGATTACTATTTTTCTTTTTTCAAAATCCCCCACTGTGCAACGTCTTATCCTACTGATAATATAAATATGAAAGTTTGTAAGTTTGTTTCACTATAACGGGTAGCATGTGACCCAGATTAAAATATAAGGTACTTTTTAAGGAGTAAAAAAGTAAAAATTAGAACTTTTTATTTTTGTACTAATCTTTTATAAATTAACATATTTTTTGGGAGCAGAAATGTGCAAAACAGGTACTATTGGTATTTTTTTTTTTACTTTTGGTACATTTTCTCTTGAGAAATTCTTTATATGGATTTGCACGAACTTTTATATACAGATAGCATATGACCTAGATTAAAATAAATTGTGAAACCGGGTAGCATATGAACCAGATTAAAATATTTGGTAGTTTTTAAGGGATAAGAAAGGAAAAAAAATTGTAGTTTTGGTACTTTTTATTTTCTATAATTTTTTACGTTGACTAATTTTCTGTGAGGTTAAAATAAGTATAATCTGGAATTTTTAATTTTTTTTACTTATGGTACTCTTTTACATTTGGTACCTTTTCTCTTGAAAAATTCTGTTAAAAAATTGGGATCAATTTTGTAGACGGTTAGCATGTGAACCAGATTAAAATATAGAGTATCTACATTTTAAGAGTTAAAAATTGTAACAGCTTTTACATTTGGTACTTTTTGTTTGATTATTATTTTTTACATTATTATTATTACGAATAAACGTAATTATTATTCGAACTTATATTGATTTACATATGAAAAGTAATATTATCAGGCTCAAGTTCAGTTTTATTGAATTAATGAAAATTCAAAATTACTAAGAGTTTTTTTTGTGTTGGAAAATATTATTATTTATATCCAATCAGTTTTTAGCAGAACGTATCAGTACTGATTTCAAGGCCGCTACACCTCTCATCAGCGTTCAATTGTCCATCTTTACAATTTTCGTAAAATGGATACTAATTGAGAAGAATATCAACTATTTAACCAGTTTTCAACAGAAATAGAATATGAGAATTAATATTTAATTCAATTTTTATTCTATTTTAATCTATTATTTTTTACGTTTATTTATAGTGTGCTGTTGGCTGAAGTGGTTAGAGCGTTGATTAGTAAGCAAACAATGACTTAAGACCTGGGTTCGAGCTCTGGTCAGGGCAATTCATTCCCTAATCTACATTAGTGTGGCATTGTATTAATTGTTGTTGCACTGTTTAACTGTTAAAGTCACAGCACTGGTCACTAAAAATTGTTCCGCCAGCGATTGACACTGTTCCAAGATAATGTACACCACAAAATAATTAATAAAATGCTGGCGTATACAGCTTTAGGAAGTTGAGGCGTCTATTTAAGAGCAGAGTTTAAAAAAATTATGTCTTTTAAATTATGAAATTTTCACCATCTATCTTCTCTAATCTATTCCTTTCCCTTATTTCTGGCACAGTGCAATGGGGCCATTCCTTGAGTGCTGTTCCTACCAAAAAAAAAAAAATAAAAAACACTGAGTACTTTCTGGGTAAAATAATGCTGCTACTATTGGAATTATTTTTTTTCCTAATTAACAGGTAGCGTGAACAAAATAAAGATTAAAGTATGATTTTATTATGTAATTTTTTAGGAGTTATGCATGCAATTTGTTGAAGTTCGAAATCGGAGCTTCTAAATGAGATTATAAATGAAACAGGTCATTTGTATATAAAGAATTGATATATAAATTTCAAGCAAAAATATTTTGTTTCCAAAAATTAGAATAGTGAAATTTGCTTTAGTAGGGTACTTTGCTTGCAGTGGTTAGACGGTGCAAATTTATTATGGATGAAATAAATATTTCCCATCATTCATACAAGGAAAAGAAGAAGTGAGTTGCTATTGTTTTAAATAAATATAGATACTTACTTAATTGCCCTTTATTTTGTAAAATATTTGTCTAGTCTGTCCAAGATTTTTTAATTATTTTATTTCTGTTGATGTTTGCGGTTTTACTGTACATTTTAAGGCTTTCAAAAGTAATTTGTTTGGCTTTATTTAATTTATTTAATTTTAAGCAATAAAAACAACAAACACGCACTCGCCAAAATATTTTTTTGCAATTGTCTGTATTTAAGTTTACAAAAGAATTGAAAGAAAATTTCAATATAAAACAGACATTAACAGCGCCAAAGAAAAAAGAAAACAAAAAAAAAAACAACCGTTACTTAATTAAATTTATCACAATTCATAATTGAGTGCCGCTCATAAATATGAATGATTCATACATACATATGAAGTGACAATATTGTAAAATTTTTTTTTGTATTTTCCATAGTAAATATAAAATTTTTTTGATAAAAATATTGTTCATAACATACATACAAACATATATTGTTAGTTGGTCGGCTTTGTTTTTTCTTTTTTAATATTTTTTTGAAGTTTTTTTTTGTATATTTGTAGTAAAATGTTATTGCCGGAATAAATGAAAACGTGAGTAAAATAGTAAATTTCAAAACAACTGAATTATAAAAAATATTGACCTGCAAGTGCAAAAATTCTGTATGAAAGTAAGGGAATGAATGTACTCGTATTTGCAAATAGTGAGTAAAATAATTTGTTTGAAAAAAATATTTTTGCCATTATAAACCACAATAGATATTTTAATTGATTTTATATAGAATCATTTGTTTGGCGAAGTTAGAGTGATAATAAATTTGTTTAATAAAATTATATTTTGTGCCAAGTGCAACTTTTTCATTCGGAAACTGTAGAATGATATCCGTTGTCATCAATGTTTCTATGGTACTTTATCTTTTTAAACCGAGTCAAAATATTAGTTCAATTAATCAAATATAAGAAGTGATATGTTTTTGTCATGAAACCACACTCAACTTGGCTTGAGTGTCCACATGATTTAATGGATTTTATGATTTAATTATGGTGCAAGAAAATCTTTAATCATTAATTCAAATCGATGAACATGGCAATAATTTTATCACTTTCCCTAAGTTCTGGCTGAATGCATTGCATTAGTAGGGGTTATACCCTAAGTGTCGGTCCGCACAAAAAAAAAAAACATCAAGTAAAATTCTTTTACCCTGAGAATAAATTAAACTGACAGATTAATCTATATATATAAAACAGGATGTGTGTATGTATGTAACGTATATACTCCAAAACGGCTGGGCCGATTTTGATGAAATTTTCAGGGAATCTTCTGAATATTCAGGCGGGTCACACTATGAAGTCTGATTGTTTATTTAGGGTCTGCGGGCGGAGGGGCGTGGCAAAATCCAATCTATATATATAAAAATGAATGTCTGTCTGTCTGTTTGTTTGTTTGTTTGTGCTTTATAGGAGGCCAAACCCTTGGACAGATCTTCCAGAAATTTTCACAGCATGTTACTGTGACTCTGGAAGGAATAATAGGCTATATGAAGTTTTGATTAGACAAAGAAGCTTGGAACAGCCCATATAACCCAAAAATTTAAATCGCCATATTTTGGGCATTTTTGACCTACTGTAGTGTGTTTGACTAACCACTACTGCATGCCGTCTGCATGCAGCAAGTGAAACATAACACTTTTGTTATTGTCCACATTCCAATTGTATGATCAGAATGTATTATGCTGATCATGCATATTCCCACACATACTTTGTGTATGTGTTAGTTTTAAGACATAGAATATTGTAGCATTATTTAGATTGATTAAGAAATAATAATTAAGTTCATAATTGTGCACCAAACTGGACAGTCGCACAAGCGGCTGTCCAGAACTAAAATAATATTCAAATAAAGAAACATTAAATAAAAGATACATCTTTATCCTTATTACATGGCGATCCTGCAAAAATTTAAAAAAAAAAAAAAAGGAGTTAAATAAATTAAAAATTCAAATATAAAAAAAAAAAAAAGGATTTAACCTAATTTTGTTTGAAAAAAAAAATACCTTGCCCGCTCAAGAAAAGCGTAAGCATAAACTGAGACATTTGGTGCAACACCCTTGAAACAATATTCGTCCTACTTCATGGACGTTGGATCCCCCGGTTGCTATGGACTCACCACTGTATTTAGCCAAGCTCGAGACGTTGTTGTATATGCGGGATGTGCTACCATCTTGTGCCAGCCAACTGGTGGTCATACTAAGCTCACAGAGGATTGCTCTTTTAGACAGAAGCCTCAATAAATGTCACGTTTTGGTTTGCAGCTTCACAGAAAAGAAATCAACTAAAATCTATATGACTGCATGATTTGGTGTTACATCGTTGGATTTGTGTTCGTGTAGTGTTTGGGAAGATTGTCCAAAGGACTGAAGGTGCATTTTATCCCAGTGTTTGTAAGTGACGAATGTATTTTAAAGTAGCATACACAAATGAAATGTAAGCATAAATTAAATTTGAAAAATTTTGAAGAAATTAAATTTTTTTAATGAAACGAAATAATTGAAAATTAAATTTTTTTTTAAATTAAAATTCTTTTTAGTGAAATGAAATAATTGAAATATCTTTATGAAATGAAATAATTGAAGATTGAATTTTTTAATGAAATTAAATAATTGTAAATTGAAATTTTTTTAGTACAATGAAATAATTGTAAATTGAAAATTTTTAGTAAAATGAAGTAATTGGAAGTGGAAATTTTTTGATAAAGTAAATAATGAAAAAGAAAAACACATACGAATAATAAAGCAGATAAAAAGTCACCATTTTTACTGTAAAAGTGAAAGAAATGTCGTATGTTGAAAAATCCATATAACTAAAAGCATAAAGAACTAAAGATTCAAACGACACTTTTCTAAATATGATTTTGTGCTCTATGTTTAATCTTTTGATTTAAATATACATACATATATTTTTAAATAATGTAATATTTTTTCTCAAAAAATATAAAGTTATTTTTTGTCTTTTATTTTTTTTTTTTTTCGCTTTAAAGAAAATATACATATAAGATTTATCGCTGAGATACTTACGAGTCCCTCCAGTCGATGATTTCAAAAATAAATTAAATAAAATTGTAACTAATATGTATGTATGTCACTGAGAAACTCACGAGTCCCTCCAGTTGATATATATATTCTACTTTATAAGGGTAACCGTTTCGATCAGTAATTGGTTCTGATCGATATATGTCTGATGACCGGTCCTCGGTATACAGAGTATACAGAGTGCTGAAACTTAGACATATGTACCAATTTTTTTTTAAAACTAATACGACCCATGACATAAAAAAAGGGACATAATAATATTCATGCAGTTGTGTAAACTTAAATATAAGTAAGATTTTTGTAAACTTGATTTTGTCTAATGTAAACAACTGTATGAAAGACTAACACGAACAAATTAAATAATTTGAGATATTGATTGATTTTTTTAATTAAATTGAATTTTAATTTATGATTGTAATTTTCCTAAAATAATAGGGTTATTTCACCCTTAAAGTTAAAAATAACTTGAGCAGATTTAATAATTTGAATGGATTAGATACTATTAATGAAATATTAATTGATTAATGATCATGCTTCGAATTTTGAGAAATAATATGAAATAATAAATAATATGGTGAAATAATTCCATAAAAATATAGAATTTTTTTTTTTTGAAAACCTAATAACAGATTTTTCTTTACATTTTTGGTAATGCCATGATTTTTTTTAATATAAAGTAATACTTCAATGTACTTCGAACTTTGAAAGATTTTTCAAACATAATTATTATCGGTTGGTTTAGAAATAAATATATGAGGCGATAAATGCCCATGAGCACTGTGAAGTACCTAGACTACTTCACTAAATTAATAATGAAAATAAATGAATATATAAAAAGGGAAAGCGAGTACTTTCCAAATTTGAGTTGAACGACAAAATTATAAATAGAAATGTAGACTTAGGTCACCACTTTCTAAAGCTTGAAAAAGTAGCTGATAATATTGCTCTGACAACATTGCGACTTTCACTAGATGATAGTACGCTTAATAACCTAGGAATGAATATAGAAACCTTCAAAGAGAAAGGTATTGAAATCTTGCAAGATGCAGATATAACTATTGTGCTCACACAAAAAAAAAAATAAATAAAATCACCACCGATCAAAAAAAGAAAAAGAAGAAAGTAAATGAATAGAAGTATGAATTAAATTTTTTTGTCCTGTTTTCGAATAATTTTGAATTTAGAAAGGAAATAAATAAGGATAAAATCGAAGTATGATACATTTAAAATCAAAGTATATTGTTTAAAATGAATTTTGTTTTTGCATTAGTGCAACAATTTTTTTTTGGATACGTCCATTAGAGGCCAATTTTTAACGGCTTTGGACAAAATTTTTTTTAATTGCATAATAAATAATTAATATGAACAAAGTAAATGAATAGTTAAGAATTTTTTTGTAATGAATAGTTAAGAATTTTTTTGTAATGAATAGTTAAGAATTTTTTTTAAGAGAAAAATACAATCTAATAATAAAGTAATTTTTTCATGCATGCATGTAAAAGAAAAAATTGACGTCAAATAAACATTAAAATATACCCAAATAATCATTAAAATATATCCAACAAATAAAATAATACATATATTATATTTACTTTAATTTTTTTTAATTTTTTTATCTATATATAATTTTTACTCTATTTTCATAATTTTGTTATATGCAAAGTTCTTTATCTTTATAAATATTACATATTAATTAAAATATATAACCCTTACTTTAATTTTTTATATAATTTTGAGTATGCTTTACCATAAAATTACATGCTTTATTAACTGTACACATTTCTTACCAGCTATATTAAGCCCACAATTATTAGTAATAATTCTATAATTTTTTTTTATAATAAAATTTTAATATATATATGACTTAACATTTTTTTCTAAAAAGGGAGGGAAAGTATATTCCCTAAAAATCCCTGCAATTTTTAATTTTATAATTTTTATTACTAGTAAGAATAATCAACTCAGTATTGATTATTCTTTCTGAAAAAGGGAGGTGTAGTGTGTTTGACTAACCACTACTGCATGCCGTCTGCATGCAGCAAGTGAAACATAACACTTTTGTTATTGTCCACATTCCAATTGTATGATCAGAATGTATTATGCTGATCATGCATATTCCCACACATACTTTGTGTATGTGTTAGTTTTAAGACATAGAATATTGTAGCATTATTTAGATTGATTAAGAAATAATAATTAAGTTCATAATTGTGACACAAACTGGACAGTCGCACAAGCGGCTGTCCAGAACATAAATAATTATAATAAAGAATATTAAACAAAGAAACATTAAATAAAAGATACATCTTTATCCTTATTACACTACGTCGATAATATTTGGTACATATGGTATTGGCATAATTTGGAATACGTGCAAGGAGATAAGTGGGTGGGACCAGGCCCCTTTTCAGGATAATTAAAAATCGTAATATAGTCTTAACTACTGGACTGATCGTCATTAAATTTTCACAATAGGATATATAAATACTTTTAACACCGGGTTCAGCTAGTTCTAAAATGAAAAACGAATTCTGATTTTATATGAACCGTAATAAAACAACTTGGAAATATTTAAAAAAGAAAAACCAATTCACATCTCTGATAAAATATGAAAGAAAATCCACTCGATAAAATCCAATAAAAACTATCACAATTAAATACGAAAGAAGTCACTAGAGGAACAAACTAAAGAATAATTAATTACACTAATCAACAAGAAAATTGATAAAATACTAGCAAAGAAAAAAAATATGGTTGTGATATGGATGTGATGTCATGTTTCTTAATATATTTTATGGTTGCAAGAAAAAAAATACAACTTTTTTAAGTGACTATGAACATTATTAAATTTTATATAACCACAGTCATGTTTATATATATTCATCATATTTTGAAAATATTTGTATTATTCATACTTAATCAATTGCTTGCATTAAAATATTGATGCGCCTATTTTGGCAATTTCGTCTGCAATACGGCTACAAGCACTGGTAGCACTCTGAGAGTTTTGGTACCCCCACTAGTGTTACTCTTGAATGTCCCGCTATCTTGTTTAAAAATGTCCGGTATTCGATCACCACCGTGGATGTAAATATTGATTTAATATTTTTATTATAAAGGGTGTTTTTTATAGAGTATCACAGCTTTGAGTTGGCGTCACTGCTTTATTTGAGCACCCATTTTACAGCTGATAGTTGCTTTTTGTTTAGTTTGCTTTGAAATTTCATTATGAGTCGACTTGCACCAGAGAAACGCATGCAAATTGTTGAATTTTTTAATCAAAATAATTGTTCTATTCGTCAAACTCATTGTGCAGTGGGTGCTACAATTGATTTACTCAAAGCAAAAAATTTTATGAAAAAATAATTTCACGTAATGGCTCAATAAATTGGCCACCAAGATCGTGTGATTATTTTCTTTGGGGTTATGTTAAGTCACTTGCCTATGACGATAAACCACAAACAATTGAAAATAAACATTCGCAGAGTTATCGGCGAAATATGGCCGCAAATGCTGCGAAAAGTTGTTGAAAATTGATGTTCCAGATTGCGCCTTCTACGCGCCAGTCGTGGCGGCCACATGGCAGAAATCATATATAAACATTAATTTCTTAAAATATTCTTTCCAATAAAGCCCGTTTCATTGATATTAAAAATATATTTCCTTGTTGTAGTGAAAACTTCTATTGGCGCGGTACGGAGGTTTTGGGTGGGCTAAAATCTCAGAACTCGCGACATCGTCACGCTTTTTGACACTTGTAGTATAGTTAACAACCTACAGATGTTAGTGAAGTTAACAACCTACAGATAACACCTAAATTCTTTTCGCTCAAAATTAAGAGAGCGCCCTCTCTTGTAAGTGATGTTGCCATATGTGAGAAAAACACTAATTTTTTGGTGCACCAAAGAGGGCGCACTCTTCAATTTTAGCGAAACTGATTAAGAAGAGTACACAAAGATGTCACTCTCTTCATTATGAGCGAAAAAAATTTAGGTTGTTAACTTCTCGGGCGCAGTTGAATTTGCGTTTACAATAAGTGGCTTGGCAAAACTAGCAGGTATGCGCAGTTCGACAACAAGTACAACAATCCGAAAACAAAATGTGTTTTGTTGGTATAAAGCACTCGCTTCATATCAAAACACACGAACAAATTTAAAGCATTTTAATACGTATGAGTACCAAACTGTCACCATTTTTTATGAAATCTCTTCAAACTATATCAGTTTGTATGAAAGCGAGCTCAGTCAGCTGTGCTAGTAAGCTCACCTGTTGCTTACGCCTTGATAAGTGGTTAAATTTGTTGCATGTATTTATATAATTGTTTATATCTACGCATATTTTTTTTTGGCAATAGCACGTGTATTGTTGTAATCACAAAAAGTTTTCACTTCTGTCGGCACTCCCGGAGTGCTACCCGTAGTTTTTTTATTGTGATTTAAACTTGTGTCACTCTATAAAGAACACCCTTTATAAGAACGTATATAGTAATCTTTCACAGGAGTAAAATATAAACTAAAAATTAATTTTTAACTTTTCCATATCTTAATCTTTCAGTTGGGGTTTTATTGCAAAAATTAATAATTTTTCAATATAAATAATTTTTCATATCGCGGAAATGTTGGTGATGGAACCATCAAACGAAATGACCTTTAAATCATTCACTTGTTTTTATCATTATTATTTAAAATATGTGTAGCAAAACAGCACAACCTGAACTGTGTCATCCATAAATGAATTGTAGTGATTGTTGTTGCGAGATTTTATTTATCAAACGACAATCCTTTCATTCTTTTGTATGAGAACAATAACAAAAATTCACATTATTATGGTTACACACACACACACAAACTCTTACCTTCCTTTTAATGAAAAAAAAAAAAACGTGCAAACGAATATTTCGCTCATGCAAACTTATTTATGGTTGCATATTGTCGTGTATTCTTACACTTTCACAAATAGAAAGCCTACTACGAACAATGTATGCATTCTAGCGGAAATTGCCTTAGAAATACTAAAAATGATTCATCATGGAAACGATACCGAAAACAAAAACCCAGCAACAAAACAACTAACAATATTAGTAACAACAACAAGAGAAAGCGAAAAAGGTTTTTAAATATGAATGCAACAACAATGTAGAGGTTGGCGGATAAATAGTAGTAAATGGAGAACTTTTCTAAAGTAAAAAAAAAGAAACTTTCGCTTTTTGCAAACAAATACACATGAGTTGATACTACATTCATGCATACATACGTATACTCGTGTACGTATGCATATGTGCAAATACTGCGTTGTGGCTTGCTCATAACTATACTAGAAACTAAAAAAAAAAAATCTAGGTCTTTACGCCTCTGCATATAACAATGCAAAAGTAACAAAAACACAAAAGATATATTCATGAATAAACTCCTTCGTCCCGTTTAATTGAAAGAGAATGAGAAAAAAAATATTAAAAAACCGCAACAATAGAAAATGATGAACAAGAAATGAACAAGTTAATTAAAATGTTGAAAGTGTAAAATAACAATTGTTTAAAGGTGCAATAATTGCAATTTATTAAGTCGCAACTTTAATAAGCTTTAGGTGTTGCATTGTTATTCTGTTTAAAATTTATTCACTGGGCGAGAGAGTAAAAAATTAAAAGAAAAAATATATATAAAAATATTTGATTAATGAATATTATTTAGGTTTAAGTTCAGTTTGCCTTCAGTATCACTTCATTCCTTAAACTGTCTAACAACAATTAATCCAATGATACAGTAGTGTACATTAGAGAAATGTATGATGTTGATTGACTGGCCCTGACCAGGAATCGAACTCAGGTCGTTTACTTACAGACAACGTGCTAACTAACCACTTTAGCCAACACCCTCGTTATTGTATTTTTGATGATTTTCAATGCGAATCGTCTTTAGGCAATTCCTCACTCATCGACTTAAGTGCTAAGTCTCTAATTCTTTTACTGGCTTCGGAAAACCAATTTCACTTACAGTCGGATGGACATATGGATATGGCTCATTTAACTTCCCCATATATAAGGATAGATATATTCTTTATGCTTCTGTACATTGAATGACAAACCTATAACTAACGATACCATTTTTGGTATAAAAACAAATAGTTTAAATGAATTTAATAAAGGGTGATTTTTATAGAGTGTCACAACTTTGAGTTTGAACAACCATTTAACAGCTGATAGTTGCTTTTTGTTTAGTTTGCTATAAAATTTCATTATGGATCGACTTACACCAGAGCAACGCATGCAAATTCTTGAATTTTTTAATCAAAATAATTGTTCTATTCGTCAAACTCATCATGCAGCGGACGCAACAATTAATTTACTCAAAGAAACTTTTGATGAAAAAATAAGATTTAGTAATGCCCCAATTAATTGGCCACCAAGATCGTGTGATTGAACCCCATTAGATTATTTTCTTTGGGGTTGTGTTAAGTCACTTGTCTATGTCGATAAATCACAAAAAATTGAACACCTGGAAATCAACATTCCAAGAGTTATCGGCGAAATACGGCCGCAAATGCTGCGAAAAGTTGTTAAAAATTGGTGTTCAAGATTGCGCCTTCTACGCGCCATATAGCAGAAGTCATATTTAAACATTAAACTCATAAAATTTTCTTTCCAATAAAGCCCGTTTCATTGATACTAAAAACACATTTTCTTGTTTTATTATGATTTAACTTTGTGTCACTCTATAAAAACACCCTTTACAAATATGATAAAAAGGTGACTTTATAATTAAATGATTTGTTTTAATCTATATTCACCGAACAAATATAATACAGTAAAGATAACGCCCCCAATATTATTCGCATGAATATCAATTTTAAATCAAATCTATTTAACCATTTCGTTACATCCTTATACATGGTCTGTGTCTGTATCTGTTCTTGTGTGTATGACGACTCTATTCATCACTCAATTGTCATTACCAAATCCATTAGGGTCGATATGACTGCTCGTGTAATTCAAATTGGTCCAACATTATCATTAACAAGCTTGATATATATTTTTATTTTCCTTATGAGCATTGGGGCAGGCTAACAAGGAATGAAGCCTAAAAATAAAAATACACAACACAGATCTGCATGAATAAAAACGGAAATATAATTTACACAAATCCATTCAAACACAAATACCAGCATATTAGCCGTTATCACATTACATACATATATATATACATGATGTAAATTTTGTGATTGTGTGCCGTTGTATTTCTATTCTCAACATCCTGCCTGAATATATGTCAGCACTATTAAATGTGTAAATTGTATCATTAGCGATACACACAGCCATACACACACACAGCTGTGGTATCCAGTGAATGCTTGCATATGATTTTTGTTTCCTGTTGTTTTGCTGACAGAAAAGCAAAGTGTGAGTCCGTGTGAATGTGTGTTTACATGAGTGTAGTTGTACACATTTAATTGTATGCAAAATGTATGAAATTTTCATTATCGCCGTGTAACAAAATTTTGTTGTTACAACTTTTTGTAACGATCAACATTTCCGCAATAATTTATGAAGATAAATAAAGTAGAAAAGTTTTTAAGGTTAAGTCGAATTTAATTTATCTTATACTAAAGAAACAATCTTCCGAGAATGATAAATATTCGTGAGGGTAAATGGCAACTTTTGTATACGATACAAGATGAAGTAAAAATTTTGTTAAAAGTCTGCCTAAGATTCTATATGCAGCTCAAGCTATAAATGTGTTTTAGAAGATTATAACATTAATATGATTTAAATTCTTTTCAGGATGGCTGAAAAGTAAAGAGAACCAGAGACAACGTTGCCAGAGCAACATGTTCTTATAAAGGGTATTTTTTTTATAGGGTGACACAAGCTTAAATCATAATAAAACAAGGAAATATATTTTTAATATCAATGAAACGGGCTTTATTGGAAAAAAAGTTTTATGAAATTAATGTTTAAATATGATTTCTGCCATGTGGCCGCCTCGGCTGGCGCGTAGAAGGCGCAATCTGGAACACCAATTATCAACAACTTTTCGCAGCATTTGCGACCGTATTTCGCCGATAATGTTGATTTCCAGGTGTTCAATTGTTTGTGGTTTATCGACGTAGACAAATGACTTAACACAACCCCAAAGAAAATAATCGAATGGGGTTAAATCACACGATCTTGGTGGTCAATTAATTGGTCCATTACGTGAAATTATATTTTTTCATCAAAAGTTTCTTTGATTTACGACTCGATTATGGATTGCAACCGAACTTCAGTGGCGCACGATGACTTTGACAAATAGAACAATTATTTTGATCATGCACTCGTTGATGTAAGTCGTTTCATAATGAAATATCAAAGCAAACTAAACAAAAAGCAACTATCAGCTGTTAAATGGGTGCTCAAATAAAGCAGTAATACCAATTCAAAGTTGTGATGCTCTTTAAAAAACACCCTTTATTTATAAAACATAGTACAGTGTAACAACGGTTACTTCAAGCTTCGATAAACGCAACTCTTGCATAATCGCAACATCCAAATACTTAAGAAATACTTAAATTAATTTGAATACCTTTCTTCTCTTTTATTATTTAGTCTAGGTTCGCACTATGACAGTTTCTTTCAAGAAATTTCTGAAATTCTCTTTTAGAATTTCACTCTTGTCTGCACACTGAAAGTTAATTTCATGAAACTAAACATTTTTATATTCTTAATTTCATATGAATTGTCAACACACAACAACAAAAGTACGTGTTGACAATTACGAATTACAATACAACACAGAATTTCAGTGAACATGAAAGTGTGTACCCGACACCATTCTTCTCTCCCCTCTCACCAACAAACTGCCACTTTCATGAAATAAAATTTCATAGTGCGAACCGAGACTTATTATTTTAGTTTAATTAATTATATTAATGTTTTTTTCAAAAAACCTCTTTTTTTGTTTCACTTAAATTTTTGATAAAAAAACACGCATATTTTTGACTCGGTTTTTGCAACAACTAAATTTTCGCAGATGCCTGCAAGTTCTATTGGTTGCGTTACCCTCGTTCTTTTAAATTTTGGACGAGTTTTAATAAAAATCGTATTAAGACAAATCCTGCTACATCAGTCCAAGACCCAAGTCTCTAACTCTCATGGGCTCATTCAACTTTCCTATCTATAAGGATCTAGAATATATATTTATATAGTTAATGGGTATCAGATGAAAATCTATTGTGGAAATTACACACGTAATAACAAACCTTCTAAATTCTTTTTTCGGTGAGGTTGTATTATTTAAAATTTAAATTTGCATCACATCGATATAAATATCATGGCAGCCGTAAACTAAATGAAATGGCAACACTAAGTCTTCTAACATGTTCCATATAAATCTATTCCTGTAAAAGTCCTGCCAGTAAAAAAGCAAAAAAAAAAAGAACGATTAATGATATCAATCAAAGTGTTAATCTTAAATGATGTTCTAGCCCCAAATTAATACAAACCTTGTTACGTATTCATTAATTTATATGTATTTTAACTCATTTACACACTCACACTCTTATACATATGTACATACATATGTAAATACATATGTATTTGTGTTTTGTCACCCAATGAAAACCAACCATATTGTTTTGGTTTGCTTCGACTTTTCCGGCATGTCAACACGATTAATACACATACATACACACATGCATACATACACTTAATCCCCCTTGTTACTATTAAATGAATTGAAGGACATTTTATTGTTTTTATTATTTCATGTGTTGATGTAATTAATATGTCAAACGGTAAATGGATGCCTGTGCTTATTTTTATGAATTAATTTTGAATTTAATTTGTTCGAATAGAAAAACTGAGAATTAAATTAAAAATTTTTTCGGTTCTCATTCGATAAACATACGTATGTATGTATGTATATATGTATCTACGCATGTATGTATATAAAAATAAATCTTTGTTTGTTGCATTGTTTGTTTTTTCTCTGTTCCCTACTGAAATCCAAATGGTATGACCGAAAGCTTGAAAATTTTGGAACTCGCTGACTTAAGAGAGTTGTGTAAGGGGCTGTGCACATATTATGTAACTCTCCAGGGGGGGAGGGGGGTTAAAGATTTGTTACGGATTGAAAATTTTGTACTGAAAAATTAGTAAAAAGGGTTACGGTGAGGGGAGGGGTAAAAAATCTCTAAAAACAGCGTTACGTAATATGTGCACAGCGCTTAAATGGAAAGAGAGCAATGTCTACCCCTCCACAAAATAGTTATTAATTGTCGTGTTACTGCACAATTTCTAGTGCAAAAGTTTGATGTACTCGTATGTAATAACATTTCTATTAAAATCTTGGAGTTATAAGAGGTGAGTAAGTGCAACTCCGTTACAAAAGAATTATTAATTTTCTCATATCTACGCAACTGGAATAGGGAAAGTCTGCAGAAACTGCATAAAAAAAATAAAATAATTATAATGCATTTTAGGTTAATTAAAAATTGTATGATTTTTGAAATATTTTTTATCAACATGAGAAGTTCTTCGTCTCAAAGAAATATTTTAAAGAATTTTTTAATTAGTTTTCTTAAATTAAATTTTTTTATTAGAAAAGCAAAACTTGAAGCTCGTTATAATTGAACAGACAAAAAAAAATTATACTGTCTGGAAGGTTAAACTGACATCATGATGTTTCGAGACTAACCACAGTCTCATCATGAGAGTTGCTTATCGCTTTGACTTCACTGCCACCACGGCAACTGCAATTGGCAAGTTAAAGATCCTCTATAAATATTTTAATCTGCTGAGTCACATGAAAGTTTTGAACTCTACAGTTTTATAATTTTATTGGTTTAGAACTTTATTATCTTTCTGTCTATTGTTCAATTGAGCTTTTTATAGTGTTTGGACAAAACATCAGTCAGTTCGAATAAAAATTAACAATTTAATTGTTAAATGGAAATGTTACTCTGCTAAAACCATAATTCACAATATTCAGGCGGGTGACATAGGCTATATGAAGTTTTGATTGGACAAAGAGGCGTGGCACCGCCCATATAACCCAAAAATTTAAATCGCCATATTTTGGGCATTTTTTAACCTACGTCGATGATATTTGGTACATATGGTATTGGCATAATTTGGAATACGTACCAGGAGAGAAGTGCGTGGGACCACGCCCCTTTTTAGAAAAATTAAAAATCTTAATATAGTCTTATCTACTGGACCCCGATCGTCATTAAATTTTCACAGTAGGATTTTTATTTTATAACGAAGGGGGGTAGCGAAGCGCACCGGGTATGTCTAGTTTATAATATTTTAGATATATTAGTAGTAGGTGCGCTACGTCCCTTGTCTAAAATAACTTCAAATATACGGGTTTTTATTGAATCATAAAATGGCGTAAAAAAATCTAGAGAAATTTGATTCCAAGAGTCCTTCATATTTTGGTTTTGAAATAAATTCTTTTATAAAATATGTCTTAATTTAAGGAAAGCTTATTGTACCAGATTCTTAGAGGTTTCTTCAGTAATCTTTGCACTTTGAATTTTTTAATCGATTGTGCCGTAACAGGTTATAGTACCGCAGGCCATAACCTCCATCTCCTTCTCACCTATCGTAAAAATAATAACTGTGTTCGTCTGTCCCTTGTACATAAAATGCTAATCATTAACATGATTTCTTATTAGAGTGTCCCATGTCATATGCTCGCTAGCAAACTAAAGTCGATGATTTCTTGCGTAACTTATTCCGCTGTAGATTTTTCTTAAGTTGGTTCAATTTTAGGTATTGAGAGACTTGCTTGGGAACCGGCAAAGACGAGTAGTTCCAAAAACAATTTCAAAATGAAAAATAATCAATTTTGTTTTGCCTTTGTTTTTTTTTTTTTTGGTAAATAACATTTAAGTACTGGAGCATTAAACTTTAATGTTGTTTTTGTTAATTTTGTAATTTTAAGAAAGTGCCCTTTCCGAAGGTATGATCTACAGAAAACCAAAATAATGTGGTGCTACTCATCTGATCGAGAGTATAAACATGAGTATTGTTTTGATTCCAATTTTTTTGTGTCATCATTTGGCACAAAAAGCTCTCAAGCAAGATAACTTTCGAATCAAAGAAAACTTACGTCCTTTGATGTTTCTTCTCTTTATTATATTTGTTTAATTTAGTACATATTTTCTTTTGCTTTTTTCCTTATCTGGCATTTTACAATTACAATTTTCTATTAAAACTTTGAAGTGAAAATTTTTTCTTTTAAATTATAATAAAAGAGTATTTTAAATATCAGCTAAATAAACTCTTTCAATCACTATAAATTTTTATGTGTTATTAAAGTTTATAAAATCTTTTATAAAAACAGCAGCAACACATTTATGTAAAAAATAGTATTGTATAACGTGACCAGCTTTTTAAAATTTTCAGTAGTATTTTTTCTAAGCAGGCTGTCGTTTAGATAAAAATAAAATTACAATGTTGTAGATTTTGATAGCAGACTCTCGGCGTGTGCCGTGACAGCATAAGAAGGAGAGGGACACCAGCTTGCCAGCAAGTCTTGCTTACAATCTTATATTCTCAAAACTTACACTGACACAAACTAAAACTGAAAATGTTTAAGTATGTTTCATATCTCCAGGACATATCTAAGATTAGAGATAATGGAAAAAACTCAATATTATTCAACTAGATTATTTTATTATATCCTTCTTATATTCTTCAAAAATATCACCATCATTTATTTTAAAATATTTTACTTTATTTGTTCAATGATCTACACTTTTGTCTCAACACTTTGCCTCGACTTACTGACATTATATTTTTCTTTCTTTGTTTTTTTTTTCGAATAAATAACTTTTATAGTCTGTCATAAACATTATTACGGGCATTAAACAAATTTTAATTGCGTTAAACCCCTAAATTGAGAATATTTCAGTCAAAACAATTCATGCATTAAGCAGCGTAGTTTGTAGTATGCATCAGTTTCGTCGTTAAAACTACGATACAAAACTAAAATACACAAAACTAAAATGGAAACACAAAAATAAAAATGAGTAGCAAATAAAATGAAATAAAATAAAAAAAAATCCACATTATGCAAAATAATTTTATAAACTTTACATTACAAGAGATTTTCATGGTACGATTATAATAGAAACTTGTTATATCTTTTTTCGACATTATTGAGTGTAAAAAGCAGCATTCATTCTAGCCTGGACTAGATGACTCCAAAAACAAAACATAGAAAAAAAAAACGTAAAGGAATGAATGACTGACTGAGTTGTTAGTAGAAGAGGTTGATTGCTTTGCGTATTTTTGCATTCCTCTACTGTCTGCCGTGGGTAGTTTTTCAACATCCGAACGATGCCAACAAAACTTTCTTAGTCATAAGTATGCGCCAATATTAAGTTTATGTTTATTTAAGTAGTTTTTTAGTTTTTAACTCCAACGCAAAATATAATTTTACAAGAGAGCAAACCAAAGAAAGAAAAAAAAAAATATACAAAATAACGAAGAAAACATAATTTTGTTGTCTGAAAACTTTTTTAATGTTACACAAAATTATGCTAAAGTTGTTCTTTCGCACTAAAGTAAACATTTCTGTTTTTTTTTGATACCCTACGTCACAGGTAATATATTTTAAGTTTGTCAACTCGTTTGTTATACTAAAAAAATTAATGATTTCTGTTGGCGAAATAAACGCGATATTTGAAAATAGCAAATGACAACGATGATAATTTCAATACTTTTCGTGCTTTTCAATCTCGTCCACAAATTAAAAACTTTGCTGCGAAAATTTTGTCAAATTCTCTTTTAAAACTGCTTTCGTTTCCATACAATGAAAGTTTTGTTTCGCAGTTTAAGAACAGTTTAGACCATTCTTTTCCGTCTTTTTCTAGTGAGAATGACGTACTCAACAAGAAGTGCGTGGACAAAAACAAATGAAACAATTTATCATTTTCCATTCGCCTTGCCTTTGCAACAACAAAGGCAATAGTTTTGCAGCAAATGCTTCATATTGTGAACAGGGATTTAAGCCTTTCAGCCTCCATGTCGACTTGTAACGTATGAGTAATAAATTGTTTCATTTCTGCATATTACTCATACGTAACGTATAATATTTTCTCATATCGTTCTCCACAGAAAACAGTTAAAATACGATAGACAACAATTGCGAAAACAGCAGATTTGATTAATTTCATTGTTAAAGTTAAACCTACGAAAATAATTGGATATTCATTAACTGAAACTAAAAATGTTCATATACAAAAAATTATACAAAAGTTATTAGAAAAGTTAGTTTTTGACAAATTGTTTAATTGATTCAATTACGAACTTATTGCAAACTAATTGAAAATTTTAATTTAGTGTATTATTATTCAGATAATATTCGTTTTGGCCCACTAAAATTTTTTTTAAATATTTCTATATAAACATCGTTGTTGTTATTATTATATTTTTTCTAATAAAGTTCACCTAAAACTTATTTTTGTTTTCGTGTTAAGTTTTTGTTGTGCACTGAACAAAAAAATAAAAATATTGTTAAAATAGTTTTGATTTTATACATTTTCGTTTATTGAGAAAATAGTTGTAGTATTTTTGTTTAAATATTTTGAGGGCTTAGTAAAGAATGGGGCACATATAATAATAAGCGAGTTTTTTTCCGATGGCTTTGAAAGTATGTGATATAGTCGTAATACAACATGATATTTAATTTTACAACTAGAAGATGATGTAGAATTATTAAGATCTAAAACTGTTAGAAATCGTCAATTGCAGATTTTCTATATAAATTTTCATATGAATTTGAAAATAAAATTAAATTAAGATTCTCTAGCAAATGAAAAATTTTTAAGACAATTGGAAATAATTTGTGAAAATATTTTAATAAAACACAGGCACTCATACAAAAGTTTTATGAATATTTATTTATGAACATTGATTTTGTGTGTTAAAGAATTTTAAAGAGGCTCCTTAAGGTATGTGAAGTTTTTGTACACGATGTTTGTGTTTTTATGAAAACAATTTTAAAGCTAAAGAAGCAAACCAAAATGTATATAATGTTTTTAGTAAATAATATTTAACTTTTATAACCATTGGCGGCCAACGCAATCGTTCTTAGGAAAATTATCAAAAAAAAAAATTTCTTAAAAAACAGGGATACAATAACCACAACTACAATTATTGTACTGATACATTTGCATGAATTCGCAATGTATTAAAAATAAATTCCAACACAAAATACTGAGCTCTCTCCTCTTTTATTCCTTTAACAAACCTATGAATTCGACCATATCAAAACACAGAACAATGTGTCTTATTTTCAGTTAAAGAAAAACACATGCATAACTTAAAGGACGGAGTAATACGTTTGCTTGTATTAGCAACAGCAATTTTAAATACTTATAGCTGCTAAAATACAGAACGCAAAATAGCCCAAAGTATCTTCTTCAAGCTCTCAAGCCAAATTAAATTTCCCTGCAAGTGAATAACACAGGTCAACAATTACATATTCTCAACATTTTTAATTTGGTATAAGTTTTGTTAAAATCCGATGAATAATCTGCTAATAAAACCCATCACAAAAAAAAAAACGTCTTGCCTATTAATTATATAAATGAAACGCATAAAAAGTTTTATATTTTTGTTGTGGGTTAGCAAATCTATATGCATTTCGTTGGATGCTAAATACCAACTCATCAGTAGATCTTTACCATTTATGTTTGAAAACTTCCAAAACTCATTTACTTATACATAAACTCAAAAATATATTTTGCGAATTACGAAGTCCAAGCAAAATAGCTTTTCAAAAATCATTACAAACATCACAACAAACAATTTTCTTCATTTGTGATGTTTGTAATATTTGTTGAAAAGCTATTTTGCTTGTGCTTTGTAACTCGTAAAATGTATTTGCGAGTTTATGTATGAGTTAATGAGTTTAGAAACTTTTCATACATAAAAAAAAATCAATAAAACATAAATTCTTGACTATTTGCTCGAATAAATGTCAAATTTTTTAAAATCCATACAAATTTCTACAAAAAAAGATTTTCGCAAAAATAAATATTTTTGACATTTAACTCAAAGTCATCCCATTGTTTTTATTTCAAAAGCGATAAGATTTCTCCAGATCCTTAAAAGCACCAAGCGCAGCACCCATCACGCGAAAAGATTTCTCATATCGAGATATGAAATCAAAGAAAGTTTAGAGTTGTTAAAAGCATCACATTTTCACAATTTATAACTGTACTTATTTACTTTTTAAGTTAAGGACAATTTAATTAACACTTAATAAAATAATCATAGTTAAGAATAATAAAAAAACAATCATAATTATATATTCTCATTAGTAATACAAATTAAAATTCAACAAACTATCATTTATGGTTAAAATATGACAGAGTTTGATTGTGTTTGTCACTTAATGTCTGCATACTTATTTCGACTAATGAACACAATTATTTTAGAATGTGCGTGCGTAACTATGTATGTATGTGTTAGTTTTAGTTCAAGGATGGAAAAGTTGTGTTTTTTTTTTCATATTTTCCGATCGCAAACGAAAAAGTAAAATAAGAAAAAGTACACTATAATTTTCTTGCAGTAGTGATCATCTGTTTAGTTTTTATAAAAATTTCAACAGTATAATGTTTACAAAAAAAAATCTTACTTTAATTATAATTTATTGAAAATTGCAAATATATCATATTTTTTTTTTTCAATAATAAAATATAGCAAAGGAATTTACTATTTTAATTCATTTTGCTGGAAATTGAACAAAAAAAATTTCAAAACCAGATAAAAAAGATAATAATTATAAATAAAACATATTCGAAGTTAAATGATAAAATAAAAATTCGTTTATTTTATTACAGATTCAACAGAAAAAGATACACTTAAATCCGCCATTTTTGATTTCCTTATAAATATATATTTAATTAATTTTTACTGCTTGCTGTAAAATCTGTAATTAAAATATGGTTAAGTATTGATAAAATATATAAAAACAGCGATAGAATTTATATTCTTCATAATACTACTGAATTTTCCGTCTCTGACTTGCATTCTTACTGCATGTCTGTTAGTTTGAACACAACAAACATGCTGCTCTCATTGTAACAATTTTCTGTTGCTGTGTATCCAAGTGGTGCGAGTTACACAAATACGTAAACGAATGGAATATCGAAATTCACACACAATATTGTAAACATTTTAATAGGTGGCAATGTGTTATTTTGTATAAACAACAATATTCAAGAACGTGCATGCACATATACATGAGCGTAAAATGGATGTGTATGTGTGTATGGGTCTTACATTTTATTTCATGTTCCGCTTGCTATTGTTTTTGCATAAATTGTTATTGCAGTTGCATTTGTTGTAGTCCAATACAAATGTTATTATTATTACATTTGTGTGAAAATACCGTAAATGTGCATAAAACGTAAATGTATTGTAGCACATACATTCCTACATACATAAATACATATATGAATGCACATACATAATTGTGGAAATTATATAAACAAAATGCAAAAACTTATTTCAATAGTTTTTTCGTGGGAGGTAAACTATGCCAATTCACGTTTTGGAAATTTTACAGGAGACCGAAAAAACATGTTGAAAATCCCAAATGCTTTTTTCCTTGTAGTAGTAGCAAATTAATTAACCCGAATTTTTTATAAAATTCTGTTCGTATTATTTTCATTTATTACTTTACTAAAAATAACAGACTTGGTGTTCTCTATCTCTCATATGGTCCTGCATCCCTTGGAACTGTTTATACTTGCATAAACATCTATGAATTATTACGCGTTACGTATGATTAATAGCAGACATATAAGGTTTTCCAATAGGGATGATATGATTTTGAAGTGACGTTTCGGCCATTTGTAATATGCCATGATCTGTCATATGTTTTTCATTGTATTCGGTAGTGTTTACAATTTCATCATGGAGAGATATGCACAAGAACAGCATTGCTGATTTTGCCTTGGAACAACTTGATAACGATAACGATTTTTTTAAGAAAATCATCTTCTCCGATGAGGCTCACTTTCATCTGAGTGGTGCGGTAAATAAACAAAACTGTCGATTATGGTGCGAAGAAAATCCACAAATTATTCATGAAAAATCATTACATTCACCTAAATTGACAGTTTGTTGTGGTTTTTGGTCTGGTGGAATTATCGGTCCGTACTTCTTTCGAAATGAACCTGGTAACACCGTTACTGTCAATGGAGAGCGGTATAGATCGATGATAACCAACATTTTATGACCCAAATTGGAAGAAGTTGATCTTGACAAAATTTGGTTCCAACAAGACTACGTGCCTACGTGCCACACAGCAAATACAACAATTGCTTTATTGCGAGAAAAGTTTCGAGATTCGATTATTTCAAGAAGTTGTGATATTGAATGGCCTCCAATAAGTTGTGATTTAACACCATTTGACTATTTATTGCGGGGTTATTTAAAGTCATTGGTCTTTCGAAATAAACCACACTCTCTTCAAGCTTAACAAGTCAATATTGAACGTGCTATTCATTACATACGACTTCATTTAGTGGAAAAAGTGCTCGAAAAATGGGTTCATCGAATTCGTTCCTGCAGAAGAAGTCGTGGAGACCATTTGAATGACGTTTTATTTAGAACTTAATTGTATCGATTGTACTTCACATTAAATAAAAAACTTTTGAATTTCCTTAACAATAAATGTGTGTTTTTTATTTGTAAAGAAATCATATCACTCTTATTGGAAAATGTTTTATATTTATTAAGCTCAATATTACTCATACGTAACGAGTCACCAAGATTATTTTCTAAAAGCTGAATCTAAGCGATTCTGAAGCAGGAAAATTGCTTGATCCATTCTTGCCAAATTATTTCAACATATTCTGGTAAAAGTTAAAATATAATACAGACCCGTATTTCCTGGTATTAATTGCGATTTTCACAAAAAAAAAAAACAGTAAATATACTAAATGTTAGAAAGAGGTAAAATCGTTACCCTCTTTCACATTAAGAAAATTTACTTTAATTCCTTTTAGATATTGCAATTAGCAATATGCAAAATGCAACTGAAACGCAGAATAACCCAGCAAAAAATAATCAAGTTTTTGAAAGCAGTACATACTTTTTCTGTCTTAAGAACGTGCTTCGTATTAAGCACATATGTATTATCTTAACAAATGCAGAAATGTATGGCTGAAAATGTAAATATTTTTGATAACTTTATTTAATCAATGTAGAAAGAAAAATAAATAACACTAAAGTAAATAATCAGTATACATGCTCCCTTACACTAGTGCATACTAGAAAGCACTATTGTAAGGCAATGATTAAAATTGTAAATTTTACGAAGTGTAACGAACATAATAAGACGACAGTACGAATGTTTGGATGATATAATAAAAAATAAAATATATAATTCGGTTGATATTGTTTTCGTTCCATGAATTTACTTCATACTCACTGCTCTGAAATAAGCAATTAAAACGTAATGCTCCAAAGTGGGACATCGCAAACATATATCATGCCAAACGTAAGCAGGTTTGTAAGCTAATATCACCTGATATTTCCTTACAACCCCGGCGAAGCAGTAATTTTTGCTGGGAAGCTTATCATAATAGGTTTCCTAAAAAAAAGTATACTTTAAAAGTAAACTTATCATATTCATATATATATATATTTTTTTTTTGTAGGACCATCACTCAGGAGATAATCTCTACTTAATCAGTGCATTGTTCCAGAACTACAGAAAAATCGATAGGGTAGAGAAGGCATATGGTAAAAAAATTAGCTTTAATTCTCTTAAAACTGTAATATTGCGCTTTCTGTTAATTTCAGACTAGTGTTGCACCGTATCAGGCGTTAGGAAGGCGCATTAAATTTCTTAAGCTGTGTGAGCAGTAATTTTTTAACAATTGTTTTACTTCGCCGACGATTCTGTTAACCGTCGAAACAGTTTTACAGTTTGAGTGACCATTTCTATGTCTGCATACCCTCCCTAAACAATCCAAGAACAAAAATTAATACAATGCCAGACTAATGGACATTAGAGAAATTTATGATGATGATTGACTTGCCATAAATAGGGATCGATTCTAGTTTCTAGATCACAGCTTTATAGTAAATGCGGTAACCACTTTAGCCAACATCTCACTCTCAAATATTGTTTTAAAAATGCTTCATATAACCATACTTTGTACAATAATAATTCTTATACACTTAATTTAGATTTTTTTAATTAGGACCAGCACTAAGGGAATGACCCCTTAGAACGCATGGCATTATGCCGGAGCTAGGAAAATAGGTTTTGGGAAGGAGGATAAAGGGAGTAGTGTCTGTGGACATTCGATTTGAATCCTAACATACTTAAAGTGGCAGGAAAGACCTCTGCGGTGAGTTTATTCCACATACGAACAGTACGGCTAAAGTACGAATAATCCCTGTAATGCGTGATGCGGTTCACTGATATATCGACCACAAGGGGATGTGCCCTTGATGAAGAGCCTGTTGTACTTGAAAAGTGACGGGTTTCATTAGAACACATTCCGTTGTAGTAGCGATAGAACAATGAAACACACCCAACATTGCGTCGATGCTCCAGTGAGTGAATAGAGTTGCCTACCCTACTGTCACCGATAAGCTATCCTGTACGCGGTCGACTAACTTCAAAATAGATTTTGAAGCACCGGCCCATACAGGAGAGTTGTATTCCATTTTAGGTCGGATAAAGGTGGTATAAATACTAAGGAGATCAGATGGAGTGAAGTATGTACTACACCGTCTTAAAAAGCCGAGGCACTTGAATGTTTTTTTTGAGACATGAAAAATGTGATCATTCCATCGAACATCACAATGAATTTTCATGCCAAGAACATCAAGAGCTTCTGATTCCTCATTATCTATGCCATCCATGTTTACAGATGGAGCAGCAAGTCTGTGCGTGAGCATAGCACATTGGGTCTTTCGTGCATTAAAATTTACCCTATTTGCATGACCCCAATTTGTAATTGTCAGGAGATCGCGATTAAGTGAATCATTCATATTTTGCCGCATTGCCCGGATCTTCGACGGGTTTGGTCTGTTACTGAATGAATACGAATGATAAGGTTGGAAGTTTGAGGTAGAAGGTCATTAAGAAAAATAGGAAAAATGGTCGGAGAAAGAACGGAGCCTTGCAAATGTGATTGCAAATAATTTATGTTGGTTATAGTTTTGTAAGTTTTCTTGACGCACCCCAGAAGTTTTGTGATATTTGTTGAAGTCTTTAGTCTTTTTGTATTTTGCTTCGAAGTGTTTGAAAAGCACTAAATTATTGTTTCAGTTGGACAAAATAGACAAAAGAATCCCAAAGAATACGTTAGTAAAAAATATAATATATATTCCATTAATAATGAATGCATTTTATAAAAGAAAACATGAAAAATTGAATATAACCATTCCTAAGCTTACAATAATATTACGAATGTAAGCTTGTTATACACATTTTTCAGTAAGGTTGTTCTACATTTACTCTTATAGCTTATTGTATACTGGTATACTACAGGCAAGCAATACTTTCAAAAGCTTTCAGTTTTTATTTGGATACAATTGTTAATAACACTTTCACAATAGTTTTCGCAACAATTTTTCAAGCTTAAGGCTTAAATTGGTGGCGAATTTTGTACAAGTGATTTCTAAATTGTTTTTGCTTGTTGGGTAGCTTTATTTATACATGCACATATTTATGCACTTATGTATTAGTGTATGTGTACACATATGAGAATGGGAATATGTTGTGTAAGCTTTTCCCCTTTCTATTTTCACATCGATTTATTTATTGTGCAAACACAATTAGGCGCTTGCTTTAATTTAAATTTTGTTTTAATTTGCATTAAAATACCTGCATATAAAAATGTTGTAAATGAATTGGCAATTTCACATGCCATTGTGCAACATTTATTGAAACTCTGTTTTGTGGAGGCTAAAAAATTTTCTATGTTTTTAGGTAAATTTTACTTTAAGTGAAATTATGTAAAATGTGATTTAAAATTAACAAAAGTTACAGAACTAAAATTATGTATGCAATTTAAAAATAAAATTTAAGTTAATTAAAATTGCAGAGAAAATATGAGAACCTCATTCATATAAGTATATGGCCAGCAAAATTTTTGATTTTAAAATAATCAATTGAAATGTTAATACTTTTTTTGTATATGTGTGTACATGTGTGTATACATATATACTGTATCACCAATGACTTATGTTGAATTCATAGAATTCAGATATTTTAGGTGCTGTTTATACAAGACGAACGAGTGATTTTAGTGTAAACCTGGAAACCACACAAAAAAATTAATGCTTTTCATACAAAATTACCACTAAAATCGCTCGTTCGTCTTGTATAAACAGTATCTTACTTTAAAAATTGGTTGCTTTTTTTATAAAAAAAATCAAACACTGGAGTTTGAAATTCTGGTTTTATCAGAAAACCAGCCTCCTTTTTGTATCTTTAGTTGTTTTTCAAGAACTTGATTTAAAAAATTACATTGGAATGTTAAATTTATTTAGTCTTTTGTCTATGTACTCGTATATTCTATTGTAAGCGTTTGTTTCAATTATTTTTCCCAGAAAATCTTTTCTAAGTCTTCATTGATTCACTTTATTGTATTGGCTTTGCTGCTAAATGTGCATGAAATATGAAATTTTATTGTTGTTCTGGTTACTGCATTTTCTTTTTTTTTTTTTGCAATTTTATTACTCTTTATAACTGTTTTACTGCCGAATAAGTACAGGGGGTGGACCATATGTGTTGCATTTTATAACTCTGGCAATTACAATAAAACATGTTTATTCACTCATTCGTTGGATGGTTGGTTGGTTGGTTGGTTATTTTCAGTTTCAGTTTTTGTTCATATGCTGCTTTTGCTTTATGCCTTGTGTTGTTTATTACTAACCATTTATCTTTTGTTGCAAGAGAAGTGTATCGGTATGTTTGTGTGTGTGGCTTTTGTTATGTTTTCTGATAAGGCGATTTTATCTGCTATGTTTGGAGAGAAGTTAAGCTTAAATTATGAATTTATCTTTTTGAGTGTTTTGCTGGATTTCCAGCCTGATTTGATCTATTGAAACGCTACTATTTTGTATTGAAAAATTGCGGTATCCAGTATTTTTTTTATTAAAATATTAACTGCCGATATTTTAAAAATTTTGTTTTAAATGTAATTTATACGAAAGAAAAATTCGTTCGACATCGTGGGCCAGGCAGTAAATCTTTAAAAACGATACAGTTTTTTTTACTTAATTAAGCTGAATTTTTTTTTTTTAAATATCAAGGTTTTAAAAATTCAACTCCAAATTGTATAAATAACTTCATTAAAGACTAACATAATATCAATAAGTTAGATAATATTTTCAACATTTATAATTGGTTTCCTTCCCTATTCTCTTTCTCTATAGATGCAGGCAAAAGTTAATAAATACAGACGTATATTTTATTAAGAACATTGTAAACAAAAGATAAAATCTCACAGATACATAATTCCTCTTCTCTTCTTTGTGTTTGTTTGGCTGCATGCATGTGCCTGCATGCGTTGCATTGTTGGCGCCTGTACTGCTACAAAACCCTGTTGCACAATAACAGCACAACGATGGATATTTGTAAATGATGCTCTTTAGAAATACACAAATCTATTGTATAGAAAACTCAAAAAAAAAAAAAAAAAAAAAAAAAAAAAAAACAGATAATAAAAATCCTCTTTTATCTGAATTTCAAATAGAAAAAAATCTTGTTGGTAACAAACAAGTTCGACAGGCTTTAGACGTTGTTGGAAGATATAGTTTTTATACATACAAATGTGCATATACATATGTATGTTCCTAAGTACTTATGTACGCTATAGTTACTTATATATACATATCCTTATGTACGTATACATACGAGTATATTCATAAATGAAATTCATTGCTTTATAAATACATGGCAAGCATGATAAAAATTTTTCATTTCTTCGTCGTCTTTGTTTGTTGGCAATAAAACTTATTTCATATTTCGAAATTGTCAAAGAAAGAAGAAGAAGAAAACGATAAAAAAAAATATTACTAGAAAATTTCTAAACTTTCTGAAAATTTAAAATTAAAACTTTTTCGAAACTTAACAAATTAATTTCATATTAAAACTTTTCCAAGACGGCTGAGGAGTGTGATCCGAAAAAATGGGGCTCAATCGAGTGCCAATGTTTGACGGCACACAACCAATATCGCCGGCAGCATAATGCACCACCACTAACGCTAAGCAAGAAACTTAACAAAATGGCTACCGGCTGGGCCAAGGTAATATTCAATTATATTTTTCCAATTTATTACATTTTATTATATTTCATTAACAATTTGGATGTGTAAAAAAAAGAAATTGGCTAAAAAAGACATATTACAACATAGTTCAGGCACAATGTACGGAGAGAATTTGTATTTTTGTAGTGGAATTTCACAAGTTACTGGTGATATGGCCGTCAAGCCATGGTACGATGAAATAGAAATGTATGATTTTGGAAAAGCAGATTTTATGCCTGGCACTGGCCACTTTACTCAGGTTGTATGGAAAGATACTAAAGAAATTGGTGTAGGTTATGCAAAAAAGTATGTGATTAAATTTATTTTGGTTTTTATTTTATTTTACTTTAAATCATTTTCTTTTGCAGAGGTAACAAATTCTTTTTGGTTTGTAATTATTTTCCTCCCGGTAATGTTCGGGGAAGATTTAAGGAAAACGTTTTGCCTAAAATTACAAGTTGAATTTTTTATTTTTGGAAATGAATTGGAAGTGAATAAATACGAAAAGATTATTTAGAAAAGTGATTTGGCATTGCACTGCAGTTAATCTTGTTGAACTATTTAAGTGATGAAGGCATTGCATTGGTCACTTAAATGTTCCGACAGTAGTTGACACTCTGCACTATACTCATGCATTCTATGCTCATGCAGGTCTGTGTGTATTAAATACAATTTCAAGCAGATACCATCGAGTGTGACTTAATTACCTTCGTGAAACTGGCTCCAATTAAATATCTTAAACAAATTTTATAGTCTATGTACATCACCGACTAAAGCATTGCATCGAGTGCTTCAAAGTGAAGACTTATAATTCTTAGTTCAGACACTTGTATTTTTGATCTCCCTCAGATGTCAAAATACATTTTTCTGTACATATATTTTTGATATTCCAAGGACGCCTTAAAAAAGGCAAATTGCAATCGAGATCGCCTTGTGTGAATTTGCCTTGCATCATGGTAAAAATACAGTAAAAAGTTTGTATCTAAACAATAACATACGAGTACAAAATAAATTATTGAAAATTTCAATACTTTTTTTCTCTTTGCACCCGAAGGAAGTACACTGTAACTTTTTGTAAAGAAGAGAATGAAAAAAAATTAAGATTACCCGTTTTGTTTCTTATTTTACAGATTAAAACGTAGAGTACTTTTTAAGGCGTAAAATAATGGACAATTGCAAGTTTCGGTACTTTTTATTTTTGTACCATTATTCAAAAAATTTTTTTTTATAAATTACCATACTTTTTGGTACTTTTCCTACTTATTTTACTTTTGGCACTTTTTTTTAATTTTGGTTATTTTTTCTCTTGAGAAATTATTGTAAAGAATTTGGGTGAAATTTTTTAGACAGATAGCATGAGACTCTGATTAAAATTTAGAGTACTATTTAGGGGGTCAAAATAGGACAAATAAAAGGATAAGTAAAAAAAAAATTGTTACTTTTAGTACTTTTTTAATTAAGTTTCGTTTTTACTTTTGATGCATTTTTACATTTGGTACCTTTAATCTTGAGAAATTCTCATAACAAATTTAGATGAAATTTAGTAGAGGGATAGCATGTGACTCAGGTTAAAAACTAGGGGATTTTTTTAAGGGCTGAAAACGCAATAATTTGGTACTTTTGGTAATTTTTTTCACTATCATGGAATAAATTTTTTAAAAATTAACATACTTTCTGGCAATGAAAAGAAAAAAAAACTGGTACTTTTGGTAAATTTTTTAAGTACGGTAACTTTTTTATTTATGTGCATTTTCATATTTGGTACCTTTAATCTTGAGAAATTTTCATAACAATTTACTATAATCTTCTCAAAGTAAAAATTCTTTATACACCGTATACTTTATTGGGGGTAATATGAGGAAAAACTGGTACTTTTGGTGTTTTTTGCATTTAGTACGTTTTGGTTTTTTCATTAAAATGTTTCGTAATCGAAATCACGCTTAAAGGCAAGTGTTTATTATGTTAAAATAAAATATTGGTAAATAGCCACCATCGATAGGTATGATGAAAGAACAGTCGGAGCAGTCAGACAAATCTTAATTTGATGTGAGAACTTTTTATTACACTATAGTACGACGTGAAAAGTAAGTTTAAAAAATGGTAATAATTAACATAATAAAAGTAATGTTTTAACACGACTGAAAGTTTCTTTTTTGGAATCGACATAATTTCTGGTTTCCATACAAAATTTACACTCAAATCACTCGTTCGTCTTGTATAAACAGCACCTTAAAGTCTTGCCTTCTCGACAACTTCTCGTATCGCATGAAAAACTACGAATTCAAATTCTACGACTAGTGCAGACCAACCTTAATTACGACATCTGGCTGTCAAAATTTCTCATGCCCATAATTTAAGTAGGTTGGTCTGTAAGTTTGCTGGTTACAAGTTTACGTATGAGTGTTAGTCTAGTTTTCTATCCAGACATCATACGCATTGATGAACTTAATCCGTATGTTACATTTTTTGTAGTACAAATTAGACTCTAATAATATTAAACTTAAAATTGATTCCGAATATTAGATTGATTAATTTTGATAAATATTCTTTAAAGTGTAAGTTCTTATTTGTTTTTTTTATCTTGAACTATTATTTAATAACCATTTTAATAATATGTATGTACTGATGTTGAAAATTCATCAAAATTGACTTTTCGTTTAATTTTAATTTAACATAAATGTCTTCAATACGATATTAATGTGATTCTTGTGATTTTTAATGTGCATTTAAACTATAGAGGTTGTTGCTCACCTTTTTTCTTTTATTTATTAATTCCTATTCATTTTTATTTGAATGCAGAAATTTTCAGAATAATATTAATAATAATAATAATATTATTTTCTGTTATTGATGCCTTCAAACAATCTTCAGAAGCAATTTACAAAATATTTCATCATATCGCTCACTAATTCATAAACAGTCAGATACAACACAAACTTTTTCCGGATGATTTTATTGCAAAATTCAGTTCGAAGATCAAAGCTCTAACGACAATGATAATTCATTTTCTATTATCGCCTTCCTTGAATGAAAAAACCCATACAATTTTTGAAAAAACAAAATTTTGAGTAGTCTGTTGTCATCTTTCTCTGCTAAACAGTTATGACTTTTGAGGTGAGTTATAACTATTTATGATTTTGTGGACGATATGTGGCATGTATGTCTGCATGCATGTTTGCGTATAGTGTTCTCAATGTGTGAAGCATTTTTATTTGCATTACAACCCCCAAAATATGCTGGTTACGTTTGAATACCAAAACTGATTGATGGCATCTGCCGATGTCAGTACAGCACAAAATAAGATCTTTTGTGTACAATACTGAGGGATAGATTTAACATCAAAAAGACAAAAAAAAAAAAAAATAAATGTTCTTTAAATTTCTGTATCTTAAAATGACAGATGACTTGAAAGTGATAATCACAGTGATTGAATTTCAAATATAAATTTAGCATTTACATACTTAAGTTTGATTATCAAGATGATGAGTAGAAGAACAGCAGCAGCTGTACTAAGTGGAGGTTAGTGATGGTTGAGAAGCAATTGAAATAGTAATATTGAACATGAATGATTTTGATGATGATGATGATAAGTGAGTGAAAGATAAGTGCTTGATTTATTTGCAAAATGAAAAAATGATAATCAAATAGCATATGGATAAGATGATTATTTAACATCAAATAAATGAAGCATATTGGGTTTATTTTCAAGTTGGTGAAACTATAAATATTTTGAAATATTACAATGCTTGTAGCGCAATGAATAATATTTGTAATTGCATAAGTTATTAGTAAAATGTGTATTTTCAGCAAATTGTTTTAAGCAGCCATGTCACAGACTTCGATTGTGATCGAAAATGGTTTTAATTTCGAAAACGAAAAATTAAAAATGTTGTGTTTTTTATTTATTTAAATAGACGACCCTTGAAGAAGTAACCAAAAAAGTTACGAAACGTCGGGGAAATATATAATAAAACTTTGTTTTATTTGACATTAATAAAGTTAGGCCTGATTAGCTCAAACTAAAAACAATTACTTAATATTTAATACTTGGCCAAACAAACAATAACGAGAAAAATTAATTAATTAATTAATTAAAACTCTTTTAAAGAACTGTTTCAATATGTAGAATAAAAAATTAATTAAACATTAATTCTTATAATGATTTAATTTCACATAAAACTACAAAATTAGCACAATAAATTTTGTAAGTATAATAGAGATCATATATGCGAACATTATTTGCTTATTCTACACTCCTAACGTTCACGAGTTTCGAAGTTATAAAAGCGCACATACATATATACGAGTATGTAAATTATTATAATTCGTGCATAAGAATGTCAACTTTTTTCACATAGTGAATCGGCGAAGGATCTTGTAACTTTTCTGTTTTAGGAAAAAAATGTGCAGTAAGCTTTTACGTAGAACAACACTGTATGAAGCTCTTTAATTTTTTTTTTAACTACACTATTTTTCGATATATGTAATTCAGAACATTACCGATGATATTGAGAAAATTCCAAATGCAACTAAGAATTTCAGGTTTAAATTAAAAAAATTCCAAATTAAATTAAGAATTTCAGGTTTAGGTGCGACGAACGAGTGATTTAAGTGTAAATTTTGTAAGTGATTTACATACAAGTTTTACACTCAAATGATTCGTCCGTTATCGGGAATCCGCTTCTAAATATTGCACAGAACCAAAATATACGAATACATACGAATAATTAGCCATCATGTCACAGAATACCATTCTGATCAGAAATGGCTTCAGTGCCGCAAATTGCTTCTTCAGAAAACAACTATAACAATCTTTCAAAAACTGAGTGGTTTTCATACAAATTTTCTACTCAAGCCAATTGTTTTTCTGATAGAAGCCGCACATAATTTTATTGGCAATAAAGTGGTGTCACAATAAAAAAAAACTGAATTATTTTCATAAAATTTTTTCACTGAAATCAATTACAGTAGACGCTCGTAAATTAGAACCAAATAAAATCTATGGGGTAAATTTTTCAGTGTTAAAAACAAACAAAAAATACAACCACTCTGAAATTAGACTGACGGTTCTAATTTCAGAGCATGTAATGTATTAAAAACGTTGGTTCTAATTTCCGAAGAATTCGAATTTCCACGAGTTCTAATTTACGAGCGTCTATTGTATCCGTATTGTGAAAAAAACACCTTAAAATTAAAAGGGAATTGACAAAAAACGATTTCTCTTTTCTCCATTTTCCGTAAAGTCTAAAATACATGCACACTTTCAGGAGTACCTGTAAAATAATTTACAATAACCTCAACATGTTGATATATTTTAATGCCAACGCCTGCCTATAAGTAGAAATTTGATGCTGGTTTCAGAAGACGGTCAAATATTTTGAGTGTAAACTTTTTTTTTTTGAGTGATTTTCATAAAAATTTTACTCTCAAATCATTCGCCCATGTTGTGGAAACAGCACATTTATCTTTGTACAATCGACATATAAAACAAACGAAATCTGAAGACTTTTATCTAAATCGAAATACTCCGTCATAGTATATTCTCAATCCTTTGCACCTTCACCCAGCTCCTTTGGAGCAGAGTGTACTGTTGATCATCTTATGAAATAAATTATATATGAAATAAGTATTTTTTTATATATTTATTTTTTGAGAAAAAGAAAACAGGATTATGCAAAATAATTCATACCAGCAGTCGTCATATGGTGCTTGCAAAGCGTGTTTGTAAATAAATCCAGACTACAAAATAAATTTATTTTAAAATAAATCAAAATTGTCGCAAAATAACACATTTGTCTTGTTTGTCAACAGACAATACAACTGGGATTTATATGCATACATTCTTTTTCTTGTCATGCATGTTTCATTGTGGTTTTTTTGTGTTTTGTTAAATTTCTTCCACCCCCGTCAAAGTAAATAATTTAAAGAGACATAATGTTTATTTTAATATGGGAGATAAGAGACAAGAAAATAAAATCAAAAATTTACTACAAAAGAAATTGAACATGTTTGGTTATGAGCACTAAGTCAATATAATATTTTTGAAGAGTAGAATGTTGCATTTTGTGCACAAGCAAATATACACACACACACACATATGTACATGCATACACACAATATTAATTAAATAGTTCATTTATTTAAAAAGAAAATTAAACAGATTTAAGTTTTACAATTATTTGGTCATTAACAATTTTATTTATTACGTTTTTTCATCGTTAAATTATTTGCATATGAATAAATTACGTTATTAAAATCATATAATAGCGATTGATTATGACAATAAAACGAGATAAATATGAATTAATTAATTGTTTCTATCGCGATTGCAAATATTTATAAATTTTCTTTTAATTAATCCCATTAATGTATTTCAGTGGTCAGAACTTTTCAATCACAGGCAACGAAATGATAAAAACAATTTATAAAGTTATAAAAGTCAAATAGAAAAAGATAAAAAAATTTGTTAAATTTTTCATATATTTTGGGACATTTTTAGATATATTAGTTATTTAATTTGGGGCCATTTTTTCTAAACTTTGGCGCAATTTTTCAGTTTTCTGTTAAGCATCAAAGCATTGCAACTTAAAACGATTGCAAGCAAAAATTTTTGGTGAAGCTATTAGAGAATCTTTTGATAAATATCGCCTGATTAGGAAACTGAACTTATTTCGTGAAAATTGAACTCCAGTCACATTTAACACACCAAAAACTGTTTGGCCTTCCCCGGGTTTCTTCTTGCTAAGCTTTTACCATTATTTATACACACATTCACATAAATTATTTTCAAATTGTTGTCCATCAGATAATAAATGCTCATTACTTAATGAAAAATCGGTATTAAGCAAATAGTCTGTTTAATTAAATTTTGTATATGATTTAATAAAGCAATTTTCAATTAAAATCATATTAAATTAAAGCAGAATTTGTTATTCTTGCTTACTGGTACGAATAAATGCTTTATATATGCATAGATCGAAAACAATATATGTATGTTTGCACACACACACACTTGTCTATGATTTTACGAAATACCCTGCAGTTTTAAAAGTAGAAATTGACTCGAAATCGTTAGGTATTTCCCTAACGAAAAATCGACTAACTACTACAGTGGCCACAAGTAATGCAAGAGTTCGCCTTTTGACTCTCTCACTCATGTACATGTACATGCACTCAGTACATGCATAAATGTTAATGCCTTCAACCTCGAATTTTTTTTTACGAGTTGAAAAAAACTATGCCCTTACTTATTTCAAAGAAAATCAACAAAAAATAAAAAAGATTTTATGAAATTGTTACGATTTTACGAGTATGTTGGCGTACAATAATTGGAAGTTCTTGGTCAGTGAATGTTAAATTTTTAGTAAAAAAGTGTTTTTTTTAAGGTAAAATGAGCATTAGTCAACTAAAACGTTGCATAAAAATAGAAAGAGAACAATTCATTGAAAATTTTATAAATATTGAAAAAGAAATTTGATAAATAAACAAAAATCCAAAAAATTAATATTTCTGTAGTGTTTTCATTAAGGAAATGTTATTAGTGATATAATTGGGTTTTGCTGACCAGTAATCTCATCGGTCTGACCGTGTCAATTGACTACCGTGAATGTCATCCCCATGTTAAAATCGTCAGTTGAATGCATTGCTAGTAGTTAGTTTGGTAGTTAGCAAAATAGCTAGACATTCGCTAGCTACGCCGACTGCAGGGTATGTATACTTTTTTCAATTAGAGTTTGTTACATTAACAGCATCCATAAACACTGAAGAAAGAATGAGTAAAGGTGCCCACACACGATTGATTTGTGCGTGTGATTTGTTCGTGTCCGACGTCTTGTTACAAGTTAATGGGGCTGTGCGCGCACACATCATAAGAAATTGAAAATTTTCAATTTCTTGTGATTTGTTGGATTGTTAGTGGACTTGTGCGCGAACATTTTAAAATTTCTTCATTTTAGTGCACAATGAAACGTAAAAGAGGCAACATGTATGCATGTATGCATGTACTGCGGAGATGAGTAGCAAGCAAAAAATTTTTAGTTTCTTCTGCATTTTTTATGTACTATGAAATATTCAAATATTGTTTGTGGTCGAGTTGAATATGTTTAAAGATGGTTATTAAGGAATTTTTAATTTATTATGTATATGTACATACATACATATGTATTAAGATTTCAAAATAAGAAAATGTCATTTGGCAAAACAAAATTTAAAAATATAAAGGGAGAAATGAAGAACAAAATAATTCGATCAAATTTTTTCTTCTTATATTACACATTTATGTATATACTCGTATATACTTGTACGTATGTATATACATGTTTTTTAATAATATTAGTTTGCTTCTATGTACATATATAAGCATATATAATTTGGTTTTACCTATAAAATTACATACATACATACATATGTAAGTATGTAAGTATATAATCAAAAGAGAAATTGCATCATCCGCTTCACAATTCATGTTTTCTTCTTGACGTATAAGGTTATTGTGATGTGTTCGTCGTTTGTGGAGAAATGGTACGCGAACAAATCACACGCACAAATCACTCGTGTATGGGCAGCTTAAGGAGAGTTACAAGTGCGTGGTTAACAGAAATAACATGTTTCTCAAAATATTAGTTTTTAAAACTCTTAATAATTGTTTTCCAGTTAGATTGAACTTGGTTTCAATATCGGTGGAGAATCCTTTTATGATGAAAATTGCTATAATTACTTTGTGTAAATCAAGCAAAAAATTTAATTGATCCTTTTAATATCAGTGGTTTCGGTTTTATGAAAATTGGGACTTATTTTACTTACGAATTAAGTATAAGATGTCCACGAGAAACACGTATGTGAAACATCTTGTTTAAACCTTTGTTGTTTCAGTGTGCGGTGCTTTTATATATTTTTTTTTAAAGAAATCGATAAAAACTTCTCCTCCCAACAAAACGTTGGTTTTTATACCGACGCTTCAAATGCAATTGAAAATCCAGAAATAATTCAAAATTACAATAAAAATACAGACAAGTGACTTGTGTAGAAATTTCGTATGGTAATCACAAAAAAAAATCTATTGTTTTCATACAAATTTTCTACTCAAACCAATTGCTTGTATTATAGGAACCACGCATAGTACGTAAATATTCCATAGAAGGTGTATTTTATAAGTTTAGTAGTATGGTCACTCCAATAAGCAGCCATGTTGCAGAATACCATTGCGATCGAAGATGTTTTCCGTGCCGTACATCACTTCTTAAAAAAAAACGGCAAACTTAAATATATTTTGTAATCAAACCTCTTTTAACTTACAACATGGAATGGAAAATATTTTGTTGCCTACTTTTTGGAGTAATACAAAATTATTAATTAAATGCTTTACTGACATATTAAGGCTCTAATTGTGTTAAATCACTTCAACAAAGTGAAATTTATACAGGGAACAACAACAAAATTTGAAATATTTAAAAAGTTGGTTTTGTTTTAATCACAAGTTTTTAAAATTTTGAAAGGCAAAGCAATGTCTTTATTTTGTTGCGTTTGATCGGTGACGAATTTGTATGAAAAACAAACAGAAATATTTGAAATATTTTATATTTTGTTTTTGCTTTCCATATAAAAGTCACTTGGTGATGTGATGTACATAATTGGGGTCTGAATTCTTCGATGCTGTTTCCATAAGATGGTCGTATGATTTAAGGTGCTATTTCCACAATACACATAAATCTGTGGTTTTCATCATTTCGAGTTAATGATACAAAATTATTACATTTTAAATGCGTTTTTGAAATGCAAAATAAATTTTTGAAAAATATGAACCTATATCTATAGCTATGTACAGACGATTGGCAGATCTTACAATATTGTCAGAAAAATGTTCAGAAAATGTCTCACAACCGTCTAAACTTACAATTTTTGTCTTTCAACGTTGCAAGAAAAAGCATTGTCAGTTCATTGTAAGACAATAATATTGTCTGACATCTGACAATCGTGAGACCACTCTACTTTGCCATTATCAGATAATTGTCAGACATAGTAAGCTCTTGCTTTATTGGCAGATGTGTTAAAATTAATGCATCTGACAATGGCACCATTGTAAGATAATTTTTCTGTTGGCAATGCTCTCCATAAATACTATTCGATTTGACAATTCTGACAAAGCTTAACAACGCATCTGGCAATTTTTCCACACAACAAGCTGACAACCGTGTAAACTGACAATTTTTGTTGGCAGATAAATTTATTGTCTGACAATTGTCTGACAATGAAATTGTAAGGTTTTCTTACAATCGTCTGAACTAACAATTTACCTTTTGGTAACAATTTTTCATTGTCAGTACGTTGTCAGCATATTGACATGCCTTACAATATTGTAATCGTCTGTACATAGCTTATCACTTTTTTTTTTAACACAACAACACAACTTCTAAATTTTTTCAAATAAGTTTGAACACTAACGTATTATTATGTTGACAAGCATTGATTTTTTTTGAAAAATTCTTTCTTATTAAAAAACACAGCGCCACATGCGCCGTTTTGTCTGAACAAATTTGAAAATTATATTTTGATATTTGTTTAGTTAATAACAAATCACAATCACTTGTGTGTTTGTTTTTTGTTTTGTCTGGTCATACTTGTGTGGTAGCATCGGTATTATTTTCGTTCTGCGACAATCATTTATATCTAAATAATTTGTTTTGTCAGAACACAATTTTTGTTTTTTCAAATTGCTCTGGGATCTGATCCATAAGGAAATATGTCCTAAAAACTAATTAGTCATAACCTAAATCTACATTATTGTATAACAAAAATTTGAAAATTTTGGATACAGAGATCGTAGTTTCAAACATAATTTATTTTGGCTCTCCTGAAAAATTTTAATTTTAGACATGAAAACCACAGAAATAACTGGTGTAGGAATTTTGTATGGAATTCACTAAAAAAAAACCAAGTGCTTTTCATACAAATTTTCTACTCAAACCAAGTGTTTGTATTATAGAAACCGCGCAAAACTGTAAAATTTTGTATGGAAATCACTAAAAAAACTGTGTGCTTTTTACACAAATTTTGCACTCGAATCATTTATTCACTTTGTTATTTGCTTATTCCAACGCAAGATTTAAGTGTTAAATTTTTAGGAAAAGCATTAAGTTTTTTGTGTGGTTTCCAGAGAAATTTTAAATTTAAATCCTTTGTCTGTTGTCTGGAATCAGCACCTAAGAATACCATATTATTGTACGAAGAGTGGAAAGTACACGCCCATACAAAGTAAATATCTTTTTTAAAGAAACTTTCAGTTTGCCAAAACATACTAATGAAATTTTTTCGGTTTTTTCTAAAAAAAAAAATTATTTTAGGTGCGGTTGGCATAATACAAACAATTGCTTTGAGTAGTAAATTTGTATGAAAATCATTCTGTTTTTGAGAAATTATTATTATTAGGCTTAAGTTCAGTTTTATTGAATTAATGATAATTCAAAATAATTTTAAGTTTTCTTTATTTTTGAAAAACATTACAATGTGCAATCAGACTAGCAGAAGGTATCAGTATACTGATTTCAAGACCGCTACACCTCTCATCAGCGTTCGTTTGTCCATTTTTCCAATTAATGTAAAGTGGATACTAATTGGGAATAATATCAACTATTTAACCAAGTTTTCCACAGAAATATAATACAAGAATTGTTATAATTCCTTTTTATTCGACTCTGTTTTTTTTAGTGATTCTCATACAAAATTTACACTCGAATTACTCGTTCGTCTTGTATAAACAGCACCTTAGTTTAACATTCTCTTGAATTTTAAAATTTTTGTTTTGCTTCATATATTTATCAATTTTTTTTTCTCTTATATAATTGTGTGCAAAGTGGTTTGTTTATAGGAAACAATTAAAATTATTAAATCATGTGTGTGAATATGCATGCATTTACATATACATATGTATGAGTTGTGTATAAAACCACACAATTGCAATAATAAAAATCATGGCCAACTTTTAATTATGGTTTTACTTTTAATATCTCCAGTTTGACCATGAGAGTCCGCATACACAACCGTAACCGTTTGCGTTTAAGAGCACAAAAAAAATTCATTAGGATGGTAAAAATTTAAACAATATTTTGCAATCGCTTTAAGTTTATAATGTGTGTGAAAACATAAATTCTTATGTATAAATGCATTATTTTTAATATCGTCATATCAAATGCAAATGGGCCTATCATGATTTTTAACCCGCCGGGATTTTAGCAACACGGACATGAGGGTTGGGTCGTTATGACCCACTTATTAAACTCGAGGTTTTTTTGCTATATTTATGAAAAAATATATACAATTTAGATTGAATATAACCTTATTAAGGAAATAAAACATGACTTTGTTAAAAATAACATATTTATTTTTATTTTTAAACAAAAAATATTTCATATTAAAAAAGTTAACAAAGGATGCATCTTCTAGCTTAAATATGATAAACACTTATTTTTTGACTGCGGGCATGGGTCATATTTACCTTTTTTAACTTTAAGCACGTGTTACTCGAAGTACAATCACTATGCGATTGATTTGAAATTTTTAACATTCAGAGAGATTCAATATCTCCAGCTACTGAGAAGAGCGTAGAGAAGAAAAGTACATTTTTAAAACCACAATCAATTCGAAAAGTGATGGGTAATTTTGACTCATCCACCGCGGCGCCGGGTTAAACATTTTTTATGATAGAAAAAACATGTAATAAAATTATTGTGATTATAAAAAGGATTTATTTCTGGGTAGTATCACAAATAAAGTCTAAATTAACGCCTCTGTCCTGAAAAAAACATTTTTGTCATCACAATAGTTTCAACATTTCATATGACGATATTTCCTTGTGTTTTTTTTCTGCATAAGCATAAGTCTGAAAAGCCTACTCATAGGAAATTGAATTTATTGTTAATTTTGTAATCATTATAAGGTTTTTAGTAAAATTAAGGTAGAGTTACTTGTCACCAAAATTAGTATTCTGTAGAGTGATGAGATGTCAGAAGTTTCGTACTTACCAAAATTGAATGCAACACACACACACAGGAGTGTTCTGTATGTCACGCACAATTAAAATGTGCGGAATTGTCGTAGAATTGTTGCTACAAACGAATTCTTATAGTAACAAGGCTATGGCGTTGAACACAGAACACCATTGATAAAGTTTTAATAACTCCCGTATTCTATTTCGTTATAGTAAATTGGTTGCAATAGTTGAGATATAAATTATCTAATCGTAACTGTCAAGGTATCAAATGGTAAAAATTATTAAAACACGCTGATAGATGGTTACTATCTCCAATACTATCGCCAATAAGAATATAAATTCATATCAAAAAACTAAGCTACAGAAGCACCCAAACATATTATGGTTCTAACCATTTCCATAACAAATGACCCCAAATTCAAAAATAAAAAAAGGACCCAAAATAAGAAAATGGGACCCAAAATTAGTTAATTTAATTATTCATTAAATAATTTTTACATTGAAAACAACAACTGAAAAATTAAAAATTGCCCCATCAATTAGGAAAAATGGTTTTAAGGCTTATGTTGTTGTTTCCAAATCATTTTTCGGGCCATTTTTCGTTGTTGCCTATTATCCTCATTCTTAAAAAAGTTTTTTGTTGATACTCATAAAAATTTTAAAATATTCCGATCTGATCCTTCTCACATAAGATGTTTTGAGAGTATCCTTTAGTATCTGGCATAACAACACAGTTTTCATTTCTATTGTATCACTCTAATACATGCGAAATTATAGTTTTTTTAATTAAAATTTCTACAGAATATTTTTTTCCAAAATTTTATTCATAAATAAAAAGTTTGTTTAGTTAAAAACATACAAAAAAAAACCGCACATGTGTCCTGTTGTTTATTTATTTTCGTTTTTGTATTATCTACACAAATTCACATGCTGAGAAGACTTAGTGTATTTGTGTACCAGCTAGATTAAATGGTTTCTACTTGTATCAAAAATATCTTTTGGTATTAAATTTTTTTTTGTTATGATTAAATGGAATGAATTGTCAGTTTTTCTTTGTATTCCGTTTTTTTTTCTAATTGTACGAAATTCAAAATGGTTGGTTTAAGTGAAAATGTAGAAAATTTTATAAATTATAAACGCCAACAACATATAGAAAATGACATTTTAAATTAAATGTTTTTGATTTTTATACAGGCAGCGAATGATTGTTAAAATTTCTTAAAGAAATTTATGCTCCTGCAAACTGAATATTCTTTTTCAATAACTTCTTCTAAACGATTCTGATGATCACTCATATAGTTAATATAACGATGCCATATTATGGTTAGAAAAGTGGGTAGTGCTACGCCCCATGGTCACAACTATTAACTTCCAAATACTACTTGAAATATTCCTAAGAAACAGCATTTATGTTCATTAAGTTTTTTAAGCAATGCAACATTATGATAAAAATAAATTGGGCTGCGCCACGCCCATACAAAGTAAATATTAATTTATGACATTTTTTACTAAAGCAATTCTTATACAATTTTTAACACATTTTCGTTCAATTGAAAGAATGGAAGTGGGCTGAACCATGCCTATAATTAGATAAATATTCTAATACAACTACATCTAATTAATTAACCGTTGTAAGAAAAAAAACTTTAGACATTTATAAGGTTAACGTAATAATACAATATTATAATTAGAATTTTTGGCTGCGCCACGCCCATATAAATTAAAAATATTTTTTTAAAGCCATTGTTATACAATTTTTAACACACATTTAGCTCTCATGAAAACTATATTTTAATAGCGAAAGTAGGCAGAACCACGCCCCTTATTAAATAAATATTTCATTAAACATAATTTTACCTATGATTTTTTAAAGAAAGTTTGCACAATTATAAATTTACTAAAATAATACAATATTATGAGTAAAAATTTGGGCTGTACCACGCCCATACAAAGTAAGTTTTATTTTTTGTCATTTTACTAAAGCAACTCTTATTAAATTTTGAACACACGTTTAACTCTCGTGAACAACTATACAATTTTGATTGCGAAAGTAGGCAGAGCCACGCCCATTATGAAATAAATATTCTATTAAACATAATTTTACTTAACATTTTTTTAAGAAAGTTTGCACAGTTATGAAACTACCAAAATAATACAATATTATGAGTAGAAATCGGAATACGCCACGCCCACATAAAGCAAACATATATTTTTATAATTGCTTCTAAAGAAATTCGTATAAAATTTTGAGCATCAATTTAGTTTTTGCGAAAAAAATATTATGACAGTGGGCAGAGCCACGCTAAAAATGCAATAAATGTTATATATGTATGCTTTTTCATACCTTATTTTATTGATATTATGCTGAAAAGTTGAAAGGATATCACTTTTTAGGGGCTGTGCACATATTACGTAACGCTGTTTTCAGATATTTTATACCCCCCCCCCCCCCGCCCCAACCCTTCGTAACGCTTTTTACTACTTCTTCAGTGCAAAATTTCCAATCCGTAACAAATCTTTAACCCCCCCTTCGCCTGGAGCGTTACGTAATATGTGCACAGACCCTTATTCTTTCTAGCAGGAATGAACTTTTTCACATCAGTCCAAAGTCCTTTGACTCCCTGTATATTCTTATTAATTTTGCCAAGTAGGTAGGAAAATAAATCGTGATACATATATGATTACTAGCCATGGAGTTAGAAACATATTAAACATAGAAATATATCTTGAAATTATGTTGCCGGTTATTTTTAATTTTTAACCACTTTATTCTATTCCAAAATTTTTTAAGTTTAAAAAAACTATCTCTTAAAATTTAACATTCATATTGTTGCAGGATGTGTTGCTTCGGAAAGTATGCATAACAAATGCTACAACTGAATGCACTATTAAGTTTCGCCAATTGCTGTTTTGCAATATTTCTTCCCAAAAAGGATTAAGCAAAATATATGAATTTGAAAATCATCCTGCATATAATGAAGTACATACGAGTATAAGAAAATATCTCTATTTTTTTTTATACAAGCAAACAAAAAAAGAAACACAAAGTTATTCTTTGGCCAAAAGCCAAAAAATTATATAAAAAAATAGAAATAAAATAAACACAATTTTCTCCTTCTTTTTATTTTTATTTAAACATTTGAGGCAGTCAAGTGTTGCAAGAAACAAATTAAAATACAAACGAACTGCTGCTAAAATGGAGATGAATTATCTTTGCCAGTTTGTGTATATTGTGTATTAAATAAAGCATTTTAGAGGACAACAAAATTAAAGAATAAATTTAAAAATTTATCACCACATCGTATTGTTGTTATAAAAAATTCTCGATTAAAATAAACAAAGAAAATAAAAATTTATGATCTGTATAAAATTTCCCAAATATCCAGAGAGAGAGAGAGAGAGAGAAATATTTTACTTTTATTTTCTATATATCATGAATATGCTTCAATTTGGCTTTATTTTAAACAAAATTGTATATAACGAATTTTTACTTTAAGAAGATTTTAATGAATTGGCTAAATCACAACAACTAAAGAAAAGTTTTAAAAAAACTAGTTTTTTATAATAATTTGATCTATGTATATATTGAATTGTAAAAGTGTTAGTTTGTTCTCAATTCAGCCCTGAGAAATTATGTTATCTCATAAAAAGTGTATAAAATTTTAGTACAAAATAAAATTCACTAAAAGTACCAAATTAAACCGTTTTTAGCCCTTATTTTTTTAACCTGGCGCTCATGCTATTCTTCTACAAAATTTCGCCCAAATTCGTAAAGAGAATTTCTCAAGATTAAAGGTACCAAATGTGAAAATGCACCAAATTAAAATGGTACCGTAATTAAAAAAGTGCCAAAAGTAAGTATGTTAATTTTTCAATAATTTATTGCATGATAGTGAAAAAAAAATCACCAAAAGTACCAAATTATTCCGTTTTTAGCCTTTCAGAAAATCCCATATTTTTTAACCTGGCACACATACTATTCTTTTACTAAATTTCATCCAAATTCGTTATAAGAATTTATCAAGATTAAAAGTAACAAATGGAAAAATGCACCAAAAGTAAAAAAAGGAACCTTAATTAAGAAAGTACCAAAAGTACAAAAGTACCAATTTTTTCCTTATCAGTCTCCAGAAACTTTGTTAATTTAAAAAAATGTATATCATGATAGTGCAAAAGTAAATATTAACAAAATACCACTTTGTCCCTTTTTTATCCCCTCAAAAGTACCTTATGATATATTCAGAGTCACATGCTATCCGTCTAATATATTTTATGAAAATCCAAACATGCTTTCACATTTATTAGAAGAGTACATTTAAATTAAATGTATATATATGTATGTATATGTACATCATCATTTCAATTTCAAATTAATTTTTATCCATTTTGTTGTTATTGACCAGATGCAGCAAAAACAATGTTTAATCCCTTTTGGGATTGCTGCAAGTAAATTTCGAATTAAAATTTTTTAATAATAACTCTTTTGAATTCCAAAAATTTAGAACGGGGTTTTTTTTCGTGTAGAAAATATTTTCTTTTGAACATAATTTCGAATCTATTAAACAGATAAAAAAGTGAATGTCTGGCAATGACAAGCCCATATAAAAACTTATCGGAATTGAAAAAACTCCTGACTTCTATGAGAGGTGCATTTTTACTAGAATCTATAAAAAAGACTGCTGCAAATAATTTTTTTTTTAATTTTGTACAATTAAAAAGTTTTAAATTTATGAAAATAAACTTTAAATAGAATTCTGCACTTATATTTCTGTACATACTCGTAATGTTTAATTTTAATATAGAAATAATTGTTGTTAATGCATCTACTTGTATTGCACATGCATGGAATTCAGTTTATATTGTTGTTGTGCATTTGCTTAATATGAAGTTTAACTCAACCTTAAAATTACGGTCAAAGAATTTCAAAGTATGTTAATGGTTGTACATTTTAGTTATCGTTCATTCATTTGTACATATAAAATATTCTTTATTTTTTTTTCTTGCTGCATTTGTTTGAGAGAAAACTAAAGCAACGAGTTTTTATTATATTTCTGAATGTGCGTTCTTTGAAATCACATGTTTGTTGACGTTTCACAAAATCAAAAACTCATACTCATAAAAAATAAATAGTTTGTCAAAGCAATTATTTTTCTTTCTAAACTATTTCCCTGCATAAAATATTAAAAGTAAAGGAAAAATGTTGTATAAAAATTATAATTATATTTTTTTTATGTCTTTTTGCTTTTCTTGTACTTTATTTCACTACTTTGTGTGGAAACGGAAGAAAGCAGAGATATTTTTTTAAACTAGTGCGTATGATTGATATTTGTTTACACGTATTACGTATTATTCTGTGTGTGTTTTTTCATGTGTGTGAGCTTAAGTTATGTTGAGTGAAATCTGGTTTGATATCGTTCAAAAGTTTCTTAACCTTTTGTTGTACTCGTATGTGTATGTGTAAATAGTTCTAAGGGGTTTTTCACATACTACGCGAGATTTTTGGAGCACGGAAGGGGTTATTCAATCGAAAATTTGCACTGACAAATTTTTTTGTTTTTAGCTACCGGATAAAATAGCTTTTTAGCAAAAATTTTCAATACTTTCCAATATATGTTTCATGTACTAAAATCTACCAATACATATAGATAAATGCATTTCCTGTCACCTGTCAAATTAAGAATGTCTTTCACAAAACTCTCTAAAATTCCTGGTTTTGTTCTGGTATTTTTAACTGTTTCCAATTTCTTTTCAATTTCATTTTGAAAGCAAAAAAAAAAAAAAAAAAATTAACAAGTTTAATTTTTAGCAATTTTTTTTTTTCATTTCCAATACGATTTACACTTGATCGAATAACGGCATTGCAAATAAAAAAATAAACAGAAAAAATTAAACGCCCGACATTCTTCAGCAAAAGTACAGAAAGCAGAAATGAAAAAACGGTGAGACAAAAAATAACACCAGTAGAGAAACAGTAACTATCAAACTGTTTTTCGATGTCAAATACTTGAAGGCCATTAATGGCAAACAAACCAAACGCTTGTGTTGCATCATTCAACTGTCACTGGATTGTTGCATTTTAACATTAACAGGCAAGCACTCAGGAAACGATGTTTAACCATTTCTGCTGTTTCCTACTTTCATTGCTACAAACATATGTATGTATGGCTCAGTATTTGTCCTGTATAACTTTAATACTTAGATATGTTACTGTATAAGAGAATATTTGTATGTGTGTGTGTGTCGAAAAAACCCAGTTGGACTTTTGTTGGATCCATTTTTAAGGCCTCAAACTAAAAAATCATAACGTGGTACCAAAATAGAAAATAAAGTCCCTAAAAATGTAAGAAAGGCAAAAACTTTGGAAAACATACGACTGTAGCGAAAACAGAGAACGTTCGCGAACTAATAAAAATTTTGATTAAAAATTTATAAAACCTATTTATTTGTTGCGGGTTAGCAATATCTAGATATATATTTCGTTGGTAGCTATACCAATTCATCAGTAGATGTTTTACCCTTTATGTTTAAAAAATTCCAAAGCTCATCTATTTATACAAAAACTCACAAATATATTTTTTGTGAATTACAAAGCATAAAAATAGCCTTTAAAAAATTTTTTTTTTGAAACACAAACAACAATAATTTTCCATTATGAATGAACATCTACTGATGAATTGGTATAGCTACCAACGAAATATATATCTAGATATTGCTAACCCGCAACAAATAAATAAAATATAAAACATAAATACTTGAGTACATGCTCAAATAAATGTAAAATTTTGTAATTTATAAAACCTTTAACGAAAGCAAAAAGAAGCACTGAAAATCGGAAAAAAAATTCGTAAAAACCCGAGAAATCTATCAAAGTAATTTTTTTTTGTTTATTTAATTAGATTACACGGTGGGACAAAAAAAAATTCCCGGAAAGTGATATTATTTTTCTGATATGTATTATTGAGTACAACAAGAATCTGTATTTGAAATTTGCCAGTCACATCAGAATTTTGAGATACGGATAAAAAACCGGTTTTTCGTACCTCTATGCACTTATAAGCCAGTAACTTACTTGTTTATTACCCGAGTATTTCAGATTGTGGTTTAAACAAATTCAAATAGTTTTTATTTAAATTTTAAATCTGTATTGTTATATCTAGGCTTGAAAGCTGTTTTATTACATAACCAAAATCAATTACCATCAGAAAAAAGAAAGATGTGTTCCCAAAATTAAGTGAAGCCAAAATAAAAGGAGGTATTAAAGTATTTGTTTCCAATTCTAGTACTTATTTTTATCGTTTTTATCTTTTTCCACAAATTTTAGGTATTTTCATTGGACCTCAAATCCGTAAAATTATGAGAGATGAAAATTTTATTAACAAGTTAAATTCAGTCGAAAAGCGTGCATGGAATAGTTTTGTAGCACTCTGTGATAATTTTCTTGGCAATTACAGAAGTGACGACTATGTCGCTGTTTTGAATGAATTTTTAGGTGCGTATGGTGAAATGGGCTGCAATATGTCCATAAAAATTCATTTCCTGCATTCGCACTTAGATTTCTTCCCAGACAATCTGGGTCAGTTCAGCGATGAACAAGGTGAACATTTTCACCAAGAGATGATTACAATTGAAAAACGATTTGAAGGAAAAAGTAAAATAAAAATGCTTTCAGAATATTTCTGGTCACTTCAGAGAGAAACTGATGATGCTGAATTAAAAAAAATACGGTCAAGCAAACATTTTTGACTGAAATAGTTAAAAATTTTATTTTTGCAAAAATTTAGGTTTACTAAATAGTTGAATAACTCAGTCAATTTTTAACAGATTTTTTTAAACAAAGTTGCGTTTTATTCACAAATAATATATTTTTTGAATAAATTAAAAAATGTTACGGTTCCTTTATAAAATAATGCGTAAAAATATCGCCAAAGTTTAAAAATGTCAAAAAAGTGGGAAAAAAATGTGTTTGGTAGAGAAATACACAAAGAGCTTTTAAGCCAACCATAACGATATATACACCATTCTAAAGGTACTAGTTTCTTCTTTCCGAATCCGTTGAGAAACAAGTAAGTTACTGGCTTATAAGTGCATAGAGGTACGAAAAACCGGGTTTTTATCCGTATCTCAAAATTCTGATGTGACTGGCAAATTTCAAATACAGATTCTTGTTGTACTCAATAATACCTATCAGAAAAATAATATCACTTTCCGGGAATTTTTACTTCATTCTTTTTTGTATCACTGTGTTATTATTATTATTATTTCATGTTATATTTTAGATATATTATATTTATAAATATATCTTAACATAACAGGCTTATATGTGTGGAAAAAATTGTAAAGAGTAAAAATCTCACTTCATAATTATGGGGCAAGGAATGGTCAAGTTTTTAAAATTACAGAGAAATATTCTAGCTGAGCCACCAATATTTATTCTTTCTTACATTTGTACATATATTTTTATCAGCGGGGTAAGTACTCGTACTTGTGCTGAGTCTGTTTATATTGGATAGATATTTGCTTGCTATCGGTTTTTTGTTTGCTCTTCTATGTATGTGGAAAAATATAGGTACGCCTAACTGGTTTTGAATATATCCATTTTTATCGAGAAAGATAAATGCCTCTGGCGGAACGAAGCCTTTAACTAAGGTGTCATTTATGTATGCCTCATTAACGTAATACGGAGCTAAAATTAAATTATTGTCCTGGCAATAACTACTTTTAAGAATATGTTTCCTTATTAAATGAATAATAAAGTTATCTATTCTGCTAAATCTAGCTTCCTTATACAGTTTTTTGTTGGAAATTTTTTTGTAGCTGCTATTTGCTCTTCTATGTAACGATGTACAACTTGTTAAACATTTTCTTTCAAACACCCGTAGTTTCTCCATATATGATGGCAATATGTTGAACCAAATCAGGCAACCGTATGTAGGAATCGGTCTTATTAATGACTGGTAACAAATTATCTTTGTTCTTGAGTTTAGGACATTAGAAAAGAACAATTTTTTATACATAAAGTAGGCAATACTGGCTTTTTTGATTTGTAGATTAATGTGCTCATTAAAATATAAAAATTTATCGAGGTGAAGACCTCGATATTTTACAATCTGTTTATTAGGAATAGTATAGTTGTTTACTGATTTTACGGTAAATCGTTTCCAATTTCGTTTAATATTATAATTGCATTTGCCAACCGGGCTCCTGAAGAGTATTGACTCGCATTTGTCTACGTTAATTTTCATTGGCCAATCTATTGTATATTTTTCTACAATATAGAAATACTTTTCCAATTTCTCATTATTTTTTTCAAATTTTTAGTCGGCATGGTATATAATAATATCATCCGCAAAAGCTATAATATTCTCTACTTTGTTTAAGAAGAGTTTGAAAAGAATTGGTGCGTTTGCACTATTTTGGTATAGCCCATTCACGTATATGACCTTTTTAGTACTGAATGTCTTCCCATTACAGACTTTAAAAGTTTTATTATTTAGCATATTGTATATTAGATAAATAAAATGAGGTGGAATTCCATTGCTTATTAGTTTAGCAATTAAATCCAGGAATACATATATTGTCGAAGGCCTTTTCTAGGTCTATTAAACAAGCACCTGTTGCTAGAGATATTTGTGTAAATTCCTGTATATATTAGAAACTAATAAATGAATTGCATGCGTTGTGGAATGTTCGTGCTTAAACCCAAACTGTCTGTCACAAGAAAAAAGCTTCTTTACATATCTTTACAATGTTATTTATGCAAATTTCAAATATTTTGCTAATGATAGGCAGCAAACTAATTGCCCTTAGATTATTTGAATTACTACTATCTTTACCTTTTTTTGGTATCACTACTACTTTGGCTTCCTTCCACGCGTGAGGGAAATAGGAGTTATTGAATATATTGTTAAATAGAGTACAATATTCGAGGATAATTTCCTCTGGAAATTTTTTTATAACTATGGATGCACTGAAGTACATTTTTAAAAAGAATTCTATCAAAGTAAATGAAAGAAAGAAGAACACTGAAAAAAATCCGAAAATTGGCAAAAGTTTTAACTAAAGTTTTATGTTCAACATATATACATATTTTTGTACAGAGAGTCCTGCAACAGTGGCAAATAAAATTTTAGTTTTTCTAAATTACAAAAATATAATAATATTGCATCAAATATTTGTAAGTTTGCAAAGAAAATCAATATTTCAAGTTCTCTTGTTTCATGTTTCGTGTTGGAAAAATATTAGTAATGAAAACGATACGATTTTTATCACACCTAAAATTATTTGATTCATTTTAACCCTTCGATTTCATTGGAAATCAATCGACAATGATGAAATATAAAATTCTAAATGTTAAATGTTAAATGCGTCAGCTAACAGGAAAATACAATTTAGCTCATAAATGTACTTACACATACATATGTATAATATTATTCAGGCACATACAACTTCTAACACATGTGTACATGTAGCTGTCTATCAATAAGAACGACAGTGTGTTAGTCTTGCAAATATATACCAATATTATCTTTTACTTCTGTATATCTAAGCCCAAGAAAAGTATGTGGTCATATTTCATAATTTTTATAGGCTGGGCTTGCACCAATCAATACAAATAGTGAAAGCAACCTGGTCACTGTACAATTTTTGTGGTTGAACTATAAATAAAACTTAAGAATTGTAAGATACAAGTTTTTATAGTAAAATTACTATTAAATATTTAGAGGAGGAACAAAGTTGTTTGTAGCACTGCAACTTTATTTTTAAATTTACCATAAATTTTGTGGTTTTAGTATTTTTTTTAATTCTTTATTATAAAAATATACTTTTTATAAAGTTAACAACACAATTTTTTTGGTTACTATAACCAAATATAATTATAGCTCTATAAATATTAGGCGAGATCATATTTTGTGATAGACTTTATGCCCACATTATTTAACAGATTTTGACAAAACTTTTAGGAAATTAAAAATATTTATTTACTTCTGTGATAAGATATTGTGGGTTTGTGTGGGTGCAGTATTTTGTGTGCTGTACGAGTTTAAAGTTGCTTCAATATTTGTATGTAACTAAACATTCATTTGTTTTTCTTCAATTGGTTTTACAATCATAATATAGTTATTATTATTATTATTATTATTATTTAGTGAGGCTATAGGTACCGCGACCCGAAGGACCTTTTGTTCAGCCTTAATGTTTGCGGAAGTAAATAAAGCCAACTATTGTACAAGATGAGTGATTGTAAATCTCGTTTCGAGTTTTTAAGGTTTCTTAAAACCGTATTGTGGAACTCAGTTGCCACCTGCCGGTCACAGAGAACGTGCTCCAGCATTTCTTTCTGCGTTTCGCATTATCTGCATAGACAGGTCTCAGAGTTTCCAAAGATGAACTGGCGTCTTTTAAGGTAATTTTTGTTCATTAGTAGTTAGTTTTTGAATGATTTGGATACGTAATAAATCGTATTGCTTTTCTTAGGCTTTGAAGTGCTCTCTAGTGTAGAGTAAGTTTCATGTGCGCCGATGAACTATTCTGTTCTTTGAATTAACTGCGTGATATGCCAAAGACGGTCGTAGAAATTTATGTTGTGCTCCTCTGATATGTAGACAGTCAATCCGTTTTTATCCTGCATGACCTTCGTGGTTAGGCATTCAGCATAATGTTAATGTATTAGAGGCGGAAAGTTAATTTATAACAACATCCGACATTATATCGTAAGAGATTAAGGTCTTGAGCACTGACGCCAGACATCAAGTAGATATGGGCGCAAAGAAATTAACAGTAATAAAGCAGTTATTTATATGTTCAGATGTGAGAAGCTAGTGGGAATATTAAAGGAACAAAAGAGAAGAGAGCAAATTTATGCAAAAGTACCAGTAAAAAATTGTTGTTGTGGTGTTTGTGTGACTGTTGTATAATAATTTCGCTATGAAGATTGAAAAAAAACATTATTTAGATGTAGAATACGGTCGTTTGTGTCGGTCGTTGGTGATACAAATTTGCTATAAATTCATAAATGACACTAAATTTTCGGGTCGTAGCTCCCAAAATAGTCAATATAAAAACTTTTGAATTTTATTAAATTTAAGAATAAAAACAATCTATAATACTTTCTTCATTTTCTAACCATTATTGAAGTTCTTTATTTGCTGCACTCTTTTATATAAAAAACCACTACTGTCTTTTAAAAATCCACTGCACACAAGCGATTGTATTCAATTATTTTAAGCAATATTTTCATTTTAGTTTGTTATCATTGGTATTGTGTACCATACACTAACTACGAGTATGTAGCAGAAAAGGAACTCAAATAAATGTATGAACAAAAAAGTTAAACAGAAATACTTGTATCCTTTGAACCGGAGAACTTTCATATCCATGCAACAGAAATAATGGAAATGTAAATAAATAAATTAATTATTTGTTTTATGGCATTAAGATAGTTTTGAATTACTCTTGTTTGCACGGTAAAACTGCGTTGCCCGTGTAGCTGCTGTGGATGCTGATCGTCTAAACGGCCCCCAGGTTAGCCGTCTGTTAGCTGCCGCCGTCAACAAATCCGATGACTAAGATATTCTTTTTGTCAACTAACACTCGTGGAAAATTAACAAAAGCGTAAGAGACAAACTTAAAGAAATTAAAAGGAAAAAACTGTAGAATAAATTGAAATCATTGTTTTTAAAAAATAAAACTAAACAAAATAAAGAATAGAATCGTTAAATTAAGAAAAGAAGAGTCGTTTTATTGAAAAAAAAGGGAAAGAAGAGAAATAAGAAACAAAGAGGTTGTGACGTCATCTGCTCAGTGTTCCTGACCTGCCGCAACCAATATATTGTTGCCCACCATCACTACAATCATCTACAGCAAACCAACACTAACTCCAGGTACACACTATACACCATCAACAGGTAAACATTTTGGTCCTTCTCCGGAAAAAAGCAGAACAGGTGCGTAAAATTTTTTAAGAAATTATTTGGTGATACTGTGTTGCTCAAAATTTGTGGCTCGGTGAAAGTGAGGTTAGAAAACCTAAAAATTAAAAACGCGCAACTTATTTTTTCACACAAGTGTTGCGGTCCGTTATATTGGGCTCCATCTTTTATTGCTTTTGACTGATCAAAATTTTGGCAGCCATCTTTTTTTTGCCCTTGAGAACTAATATCGTGACCTTCATTACGGTGCACGAATTTTATTGTTGCTGTGCGATACATATTTTTTCTCGAATATACTAGCTGAACTTTGTTGCTTTAAAAAGTGTCTCCTTTTTGCTATTGCAATTTTCAATAAAATTCTTATTTCAAAATGTCGAGCATTGACAATTATATACAGGCGGCAGACCGACTAATCACGTTGGAAGCCAACTTAAATGAAGAAAATTTGTCAACATACATGAATGAGGCCCTGCAATTTGAAAAAGATGAAGTAGACAAGGCATGGGAAGAATTTAAGAGCTTGTATGAGGAAAGTTTAATAGATACGGCGGGAAAGAAAAAAGATTCAGTGGTAGTTCAGACAAAATATGCTCAAGTGAGAAAATGTTACGTTCGTTGTTTGAATGCCATTTCCAAAGCAAAGGTAGAAGCAACAAAGAATAGTTCGGACACTCTCAACATTTGTAGTTCAGTGTCAGTACCTCCGTGTGATACTGGTGTTTTTCATGGGGATTATGTATCGTGGCCTACATTTAGAGACATGTTTACGGCAATTTATATAAACAATAGCAAAATTAGCCAAGTTGAAAAATTATTCTACTTGTTTAGAAAAACTGATGGGGAAGCACGTGATATAAATAGAAACGTGGCTTTAACCAGTGACAATTTTGAGATAGCGTGGAACAATTTAAAAAATCAATACGAAAATAAGCGCGTATTGATAAATAGTCAGCTTAAGACTCTTTTCAACTTGGCCCCCTGCTTACACGATTCTGCCTCAGAAATTAAAAAACTACAAAGGGAAATTAATAACTGTATTGCAGTTCTGAAATTATATAAAGTAAATATAGAATCCTGGGACCCTATTTTCGTATTTCAATGTTCATCACGACTTTCAGAAAGCACTTTACATCTGTGGGAACAATCAGTGAAAAATAAAACAGAGGTTCCCAAATGGGATGAATTGAACTCTTTTCTCACTGATCGGTTTCATGCTTTAGAAAGTGTCTCGGACATAATATCGTCAAATACTGCTGCCAGTGGTTCCCAAACGTTTTCGCAAAGCAGTAATAATCAAGTTTCGACAAAACCAAAACAATATAAGGCCCATCATACAAAACTTAGCCCTACAAAATGCAATTTATGTAATGAACATCACAAGATCTACGTTTGCGGTAAATTTCTAAGCATGGACTACAGAGCTCGTGTTTCGGTTTTGAAAAAATTTCACTACTGCTTTAATTGTTTAGCAACTGGTCATTTATATATTGAATGCAAAAGCCAAAACACGTGTGGCAAATGTGGTAGAAAACATCACACGCTTATACATAAAGATTTTGTGGCCCAAAATAAAAGTAGGAATGAGAATAGAGAAAACAGAATACAGTCCACTAACAATACAACTCCACCAGAAGTTGTTCAATCTCATCACGCTTCAGTCGCGAAAAAAGTCATTCTTGCTACTGCCTGGGTAAATATTGTTCATTGTGGTTCCTTTTATAAGGCGCGTGCGTTAATCGACCCTTGTTCAGATGAAAGCTTTATCTCTGAGAAAATACAAAAATTATTAAAGTTGCCCACTACAGCAATCTCAGCGGAGGTTACAGGCTTAGGTGGTGAGGTTATTAGCAAATCAAACAAGATGGCAACGTTGGTAATTGAGCCGATATCATGCCAAAGCATTTCGCTCAAATTACAAGCTATCGTAGTTCCGCGAGTCACTGGAAATGTGCCAACACATTCCTTTAAGCCCTTAAAAGGATTTAATTTGCCAAAATTAAATTATGCAGACCCCAACTTTTATGAAAGTGGGGAAATAGATATCTTATTAGGTGGTGATTTATATCCCCTAATTCTTCGTGGAGGAGTTCAGCATGGTGTTTTTGAGTCTCTCGTGGCTCAAGAAACTATATTTGGCTGGATTATAACAGGCCCAACCAGCGGTGTCTCTCCACGTATGGTGACGAGGTCACATTTAACAAAAAGCTCTATAGACGACCAGTTGACTAAATTTTGGGAGTTAGAAGAAGTTTCTCGGAGACGGGTGTTATCAGAAGAAGATAAACTTTGTGAGGAGATCTATCGTTCTACTACTACAAGAAATGCTGAAGGGAGATATATTGTGAGTCTGCCCTTTAAGTCAAACATTCTGTCGCTCGGTCAAAATAGGAAAATGGCTGTAAGCCAATATTTACGCAACGAAAACTCATTGCTAAAAAACACAGAAAGAAAAACAATGTATGAGGAGGTTTTAAAAGAATATTTAACACTAGGGCACATGGAAAAGGTTGAGAGCAACGCAAGTGGCCCAGGTTACTATTTACCTCATCATGGTGTTTTAAAGCCAGAAAAGACAACAACAAAACTACGCGTGGTTTTTAATGCGTCCAGCCCAAGCTCGAACGGCAAAAGATTGAACGATTTGTTGTACACTGGCCCTATTCTGCAAGCTGAAATAGTACATCTAATATTAAAATGGCGATTTTTTCAGTTTGTATTTAATGCGGACATTTCAAAAATGTATCGCCAGATTTTACTAACACCAAATCAAAGACCCTTTCAGAAAATAGTTTTTCGTGATTCGGAAAGCGGCGAGATTGAAGATTACCAACTCAATACAGTGACTTTTGGTATAAATTGTGCCCCATATTTAGCCCTCCGAACAATACTTCAATTGGCTGATGATGAAGAAAAGTGTTTCCCTCTTGGTTCTCGAATCTTACGCGAGTGTATGTATGTCGACAATGCACTAGTGGGCGCGCACTCAATTCCAAACGCATTAGAGGCACGCGACCAATTAATTGGTATATTAGAGATGGGGGGATTTGAGTTAAGAAAATGGACTTCAAATTCTAAAGAAATTTTAAAAAATTTGCCCCAAGACTATTTACTAAACTCAGCCTTTTTGTCGCTCGATGATAAAAGTACCACGAAGACATTAGGCATTCACTGGAATGCAGCTGAAGATGTATTTTTCTTCACAACAGAGGCATTCCATATAAAACAATCGTACACCAAGCGAGAAGTTTTATCAATCATTGCTAGACTCTTTGACCCTGCAGGCTGGTTAGCACCTGTAGCAATCACGGCGAAAATTTTATTACAACAAATGTGGCTTGATAAAATAGAATGGGATCAAGAGATAAAGCCAGTAGCTCTACAAAAATGGTTAACCTTCATTAAAAATTATGCAGATATTGAGACAATTAAGCTGCCACGATGGGTTCAATATACGCCAGGTTGTGAAGTACAATTTCATGGCTTCTGTGACTCTTCTGAGCTGGCATACGCAGCTGCAATTTACGTAAGAGTAAGCTTAGGAAATGAAACATCTACACAGTTGCTCGTATGTAAAACAAAAGTGGCTCCAGTAAAAAAGCCATCTTTGCCTCGTTTAGAGCTATGTGGAGCAGTATTGCTAGCCAATCTGATGGACAGCGTGATTCCTCATTTTCAGCTCAATAGTGGATCAATTTATTTATGGTCAGACTCAACGATAGTGTTGGCCTGGCTACGAAAACCACCCTGTAATTGGAAAACTTTTGTGGCAAATAGAGTGGCAACAATATTAGAAAAGATAGGCAACAAAAACTGGTCTCATGTCTCATCCCAGGATAACCCTGCCGATCTAGCAACCCGGGGGCTGACTCCTGCGGAGTTGCGTAAAAATATAATTTGGTGGCAAGGTCCTGATTGGTTGCGTCAAGAAAAGTCTCAGTGGCCCGAAGGCCCTCCTCAGACAGAAACATCGGAAGAATCCAGAAAAAATCAAGTATTTGTTGCTATATCGGCGGCAAAAGAAGATTTGCTAGAGCGCTTTTCCGATTTACCAAGAGCACTGCATGTACTGGCCTACGTATTTCGTTTCGTAACATTATGCAGCAAATCTAGGCGTGTAGCTCATAATTTCGCTACGCTACGTATTCAAGCGCATGAATTGCGTTTCGTCAGAAATCGTCTGTTTTCTTTGTCCCAGCAGTCACATTTTTCACACGACTTCAATAGGCTACAGGCAAAGGATAAAATTGATTCTCGAAGCCCCTTGTTGACCCTTACGCCCTTTCTGGATAAAGATGATATCATTCGCTCTAATGGCCGTCTCAGTTCATCCAGCTGTTTATCTTATAATGAACGACACCCCATCATACTAGCATACAGCAGTAGGCTCGCTCGTCTTTACGTGGAGTTCATACATAAGCTCGTCCATCATGGTGGCCCTCGTCTGGTGTTGTCGGTGGTCCGACAAGAATGCTGGATACTTAAGGTGAAAAATCTCATCAAAACTGTGATACATAATTGTAAAATATGTGTCTTGCACCGCAAAAAGCTTCAAGGACAAATTATGGGATCACTACCGCTAGAAAGAACAACTTTAAATCGGGCCTTTACTAATACTGGAGTAGATTTTGCCGGCCCATTTGAAGTAAAGAGTTTTACCGGTCGCTATTGCCGTATTACGAAAGGGTATGTGTGTCTCTTTGTTTGTTTCTCTACTAAAGCAATCCACATTGAAGCCGTTAGTGACTTGTCTACCCCTGCCTTTCTGGCGGCCTTAACTCGTTTTATTGCGCGTCGTGGGTGCCCTAGTCGTATTTTTTCGGACAATGGCCGAAACTTCGTAGGCGCCGCACGTGAAATTAAGACCAACTTCAACAAAGTTGTAAAAGAGTTACGTGATTCTGCTGTCGATGTATATGGCCATCATAGCCTAGAGTGGCATTTCATTCCAGCTGCGGCACCTCATATGGGAGGTTTATGGGAGGCAGGCATCAAAAGCCTCAAAACTCATCTTAAAAAATCAGCTGGGCTGATGAAATTCACTTTTGAAGAGTTTTCCACCCTTCTAGCGAAAATTGAAGCATGTCTCAACTCTCGTCCCCTTGGCCCTTTATCTGATAATCTCGATGATATAACGGCTCTCACTCCAGGCCATTTCCTGATAGGCTCGTCTTTACTTTCTCCAGCCGAACCTGAAGAGTTGTCGTCCCCGCTCAGTATAACCAATCGGTGGCGAAAGGTAAAGGCTCTGCAGCAAGAAATGTGTCGTCGATGGAAGGAGGAGTATTTGAAAGAATTGCACAAACGCAATAAGTGGAAACAACCACAAATCGATTTAAAATTAAATGATCTAGTAGCTCTAAAAAATGAGCCTACTTCCCCCTCAGAATGGCGTCTAGGGCGTATCATGAAAACTTTTCACGGGACAGACAACAAAGTACGTGTAGTCGAGATCAAAACGCAAAATGGTTTAATAACACGTCCAATCCATAAATTAGTAGCCCTACCGCCATGTAATAATTAAAAAATTGCGCCACCTTTTATAAAACCTCATCATATATATATATCATTTTTTTTCTCCTTTTTTTTATTTACACAATTGAATTAAATATGAATTTTTTTTTTGTTTACAAATGTTTTCGCTTTAAACATTTTTTTTTCGCTGAATAAATTAACTAAATATAGTTGCTTGTGATTCATATTAATATTAACAATTGTGTTGTTGCACCATCGCTGCAAGGCTGGCGGTATGTTTGCACGGTAAAACTGCGTTGCCCGTGTAGCTGCTGTGGATGCTGATCGTCTAAACGGCCCCCAGGTTAGCCGTCTGTTAGCTGCCGCCGTCAACAAATCCGATGACTAAGATATTCTTTTTGTCAACTAACACTCGTGGAAAATTAACAAAAGCGTAAGAGACAAACTTAAAGAAATTAAAAGGAAAAAACTGTAAAATAAATTGAAATCATTGTTTTTAAAAAATAAAACTAAACAAAATAAAGAATAGAATCGTTAAATTAAGAAAAGAAGAGTCGTTTTATTGAAAAAAAAGGGAAAGAAGAGAAATAAGAAACAAAGAGGTTGTGACGTCATCTGCTCAGTGTTCCTGACCTGCCGCAACCAATATATTGTTGCCCACCATCACTACAATCATCTACAGCAAACCAACACTAACTCCAGGTACACACTATACACCATCAACAGGTAAACAACTCTCCTGATAGTTAAGCTATATTTATTTATTTATTTATTTATTTATTTTGTTGCACAACTATGAAATTTTAAAGTATAAAAAATAAAATAGTTGCTCTTTACCACAAGCACATGTGGTTGAAATTGAACAGTTTTTTCTTTCTATTTTGGTTGAAAATTAGCAGAAGGAAGCAAACATCGTGCTGCTTTTGTCTTAAGAGTTTTTTGCCTGAGAAGAGTTTTTTTTTTATTGTGATTCCTTTTGCTTATTGAATAAATATAAGAATTATAAAAATATCATACATATATTAATTCAGCAAATGATAGTAATTAAATTAAGAAAAACATACAAAGAGTTTTGTATACATTATTTATTCAGTGAATCAGTTGATCGACCGCGTTATATTTTCTAATCAAAACAAACTGAGTTTTATTCAATTTGTAAGTTGTTTAGTTTTAGAAATTTTTCGCTACAGAAAAAGAAGTTAGAATACAATTTCTAATTTTAGTGATATTTAACATAAGAATAAAAATCAGTTGCACAAGTTTACATTCGAGGCTTAGTGTAGAGTTTCTTCCAATAGGCCAATTCATTTGATCTGATTTTAATTTCATTTGGATCAGTTTTACGTCTATGTGCGAATTTCAGGTTAAACGGCGATTAAGATGATGATTTTTCATTGAAATAGATTTCTAAAAGCCTGAAAATCTTTGCTAAAAGATTTTGAAAAAAAAAAAATTGTGAAGTATTAATGAAGATCAGCAAAACCTTGAATTCTGTGAGATATTGTTCCAGTTTTAGAACCATTTTCATTCATATTTTATTCTCACCTTAGAGGCTTTTTTGGGTTCAGGCCAGTAATCGCAATAATATTAAATCTCAGGCAAATGTCTGACCAGCAAAACATTTTCTAAATGTTTAACGAAAAGGTCACCGTTTTCACCATCAGTGTGTACTCAGTCACCGTTCGAAGATCGTAATGGAGATTTACAAATCGTAATATTAACTCTCCTGAATTAATTGAAAATAATTTAAAAATTGGCAATGTAAAACGAAAAATATTAACTAAAAATTTAATTAAACTGATTAAAAAGAATTCGATTAATTTCTTGTAAATAATCTGGGATACTAACAAGAACTATTCAATCTGCAGTGCAATGCAAAGTAGATAATTTTATTGTATTTTCTATTTAATTGAGATGTAAAAATTTTTTAAATTTTATGATGTCTTGATCTCAATTCTGTCGTTTAAATTGTTGTACATCAAATAAAATCAATTAAAATAATTGTTGATTCAATTAATATAAAAGTTTAATATATAGATTGAATATACACTTGATTGAAAAAATAAATGTTACAGTAATTTTTGGCAATTCGTCTCTTTCTTTTTTTTATAAAAATTGAGGAACTTTTAAAAATTTTTGTAAAACTGTATGTATGTATTAGTATGGTACAAAAAATATTATTCACAAAATCTTCTTTAACTCTTCAACTTCCCATTATGGTGAAAGCAATCATCTTTATTTACATATTTTTGTTTGTTTTTTTTTCTAACTTACAGTCAGTCTTCTATAGACATCAGACATAACAAAAGGTAAAAAAACGAAATAGATTTCAGATGATTTGATTTATAAAATTTGATTGCGATTTCAGCAATATTTTTATGCTAAAAGCGAGAAAAAAATGTTTAAAGAAATTTGTAATGTTCAAAGGGGGAAAAATTCACAAATATTTTCTAAATGAACAGAACGAATAAATACATATTTTCTATTTGACTAGATTACAAAAACAAAAAAAAAAAAATGTGTTTTTATTCTATAAAAAAAATATATATATAAATAAATCGATTTTGATGGTTTATGAGAATAAGAAATTATTTATGAAGTTTAAAACAATTTTAGACAACTAAAGGTTGTTCAACTGATTTTTTATTTTCTTACCGCTTTAATAACCACTATAATGTGACAAAGTAAATCTCTCCAGTACTTCTCTTGTATACGTAAGGGAGTGTGTCTGTATGTAGGATGAACTAAGGACCATCTTGATAAACTGTACACACTTACACCTTTGTAGAATTATATGTACCTTTGCACAAATTTTATTAAATAAAGCTACCAAAAAGAGAAGAACTAACAAAAAATATATACTGTTACAATGAGACTTTTATTCAATTTATTGAAGATATTGAAATTTTTTTATCTAAAGAGAAATATATTGGTTGAGGGAAAAAACGAATTAATTTTTAATAAAATTTTGCTGTTAACATATAGAAGGAATTTTTCGGAAAATTAATTATGTTACTTTGTATATGTACGAATAGAACGAATAAAATGATGTTCTTATCAATTAAAAGGGGCAGCAAATTTATTTTTGGTAGTTCAGTTTAAAAAATAGAAATATTTTAACAAAAGAAATTTTTTTTTTAAATCGGTGCTACCTTTTAAATGTGAATTAAATCAAAACTTATGAATGGATTTGAAAAATAGATGGCTATATCCTGCGTGACGAACGCTACATTTTCTCATTAATATATACAAATTTTTTGGTCATTCAAAAGAGGTATCTTCAACTTATACATGGTATTTAGTGGGACATAAGTGTACTTTCAAATGCCATCAAACATAATTTTTTAGCAGGAATGTGTTGCGAATAATTGATGACAAAGTCATGTGACGCACGCTACATTTTTTCTAGTAGCATATAAATAAACACATTTGTATTTATTTTAACAAATTATATTTATAATTTATAATTTAATTTATATTTATTTATTTATTTATAAAATTAAATATCTAGTCTAATATTCCATAAAAAAAAACATAAAAAATAAGTTGGATAAAATTCAAAAAAATGTTGGTTGTGATTTGCCCATATGACTAATTTTATTTGTAACGTGTGAAATTAAAAAAAAAAAATTTAAAAAAAAAATTTCTTGAAAAAATGAATTTTTTCAAAACTTTATAAATATCTCCTAAATTATAAAGATTGTTAAAAATTTCCTTATAACATATTTTAAAGGTTATTTGATTACCAAACATTACGTGTTATTGTTAATTTGCAAGTCGCTCCATTTATGGGATGGGGGATAGGTGTATGTTTGTATTGGGTAATCTTTTTCCATCCCTATCGCTTCATGATTTTCCTAACAAATGTATTTAACTCTAGAAGTAACAGTCAACAAATTTTAATATATTTACCCTTTTGTAATATTGTATTCTTTGAGTAATCCACAGCAAATTTAAAGGCAGTGCAGTCACTAGGATGAGTAACCTTTCTATACCAATATAAAAAAAATTATACCATTTGAATTTTCCTGTCATTAGTACAACGGCTCTAAAATTTCAAGACGATCTGTCTTACCGTGTGACTTGGAGATTGACAAAAAAAAAAAAAAAAAAAAAACAGATTAATTTTATATAAATAGATAGATAAAGAGATATACATCGAGAAATAACTTGTTTTCACATCCAATATAAACACTTTTCAAGCTGCCACAGGATAAATGTACAAAAGAAATACTTGATGAACTTAAGTTTTAAACAGATATATACAACCTCCTACCTCATATATGGATATAATATACATTATGTATATCGTTAGCTAAAGTGGAACAGTATGTATTAAACAAAGAAATATAAATTATTCTGGCAAATAATAAATAAATTCAATTTAAAAATCCAATCAAACAGATTACTAAAAGGACGCAACTATGGAAGAGCTGAAAACTCGATATTATTTACTCTAAAGTCCATTTAAGGTGGATTGATTTAATTATCAATATTACAGCTGGCCACTTATGTCTCTATGGGACCCATATAACGTTGCGAAACTTGCAACTTCTATCAAAGTGGAAGAAAAACCGATCAAAATTTAAAAAATCGGTGAATACGTTGAATAGTTATCTAAATATTTTTTCAACAAAAAGTTCAAACAAAAAGTGAGTTATGAAAGTCAGTCGAGGAGTTATCAAAAAAAATATTTTGAATTTAAAACAAAAAGGATTTTTGAAAATAGGCCAATAAGGTGCCTAGATTTTCCAATTTTATGGAATCAAACTGCTGGCAAATCTTTTCAAACAAAAAAAAGAATTTTGAATATCGGTTATGCTGGCACAAGCATTAAAAATCAAATTTTAAGAAAATTTATCACGAATTTTTAACCTCTTTCTTTTTAGAAATCATTTAAAGATATGCAAATTTTTCTTATTTTTATTTCATATTACTTCATTTCATTTGAGTTGGCATCACTGCTTTATTTGAGCAACCACATAACAGCTGATAGTTGCTTTTTGTTTAGTTTTCTTTGAAATTTCATTATAAATCGACTTACACCAGAGCAACGCGTGCAAATTAATGAAATTTTTAATCAAAATAATTATTATATTCGTCAAACTCATCGTGCAGCGGGCCGAACAATTGATTTACTCAAAGAAACTTTTGATGAAAAAATAATTTCAAGTAATAGCTTAATTAATTGACCATCAAGATCGTGTGATTTAACCCCTTTAGATTATTTCCTTTGTGGTTATGTTCAGAAACTTGTCTACGTCGATAAACCACAAACAATTGAACACTTGTAAATCAACATTCGAAGAGTTATCGGCGAAATACGGCCGTAAATGCTGCAAAAAGTTGTTGAAAATTGCTGTTTTAGTTTACGCCTTCTACGCGCCAACTGTGGCGGCCACATGGCAGAAATTATATTTAAACATTAATTTCATAAAATTTTCTTTGCCATTTTAATTGATATTAAAAATATATTTCCTTTTTTTTTTGTTAATAAGAACAAGGTAGAATACTTTGAAGATAACGGACTTTGAGTTTGTGTTGATTATTAGTAATTTCCAACCAGTGATGGGGAATTAGTACCAAAATAATTCTCGTATTCTATTTCTGTTGAAAACTTGGTTAAATAGTTGATATTCATCCCAATTAGTATCCACTTTACGAATATTGTAAAGATGGACAATTGAACGCTGATGAGAGGTGTAGCGGTCTTGAATTCGGTATACTGATACGTTCTGCTAAGAAACTGATTGGATATAAACATAATATTTTCAAACATAAAATAAAAACTCTTAGTAATTTGAATTTTCGTTAATTCAATAAAAAACTGAACTTGAGCCTGATAATATTACTTTTCATACAAATATATTCCCTTGTTTTATAATGATTTAAGCTTGTGTCACTCTATAAAAAGCACCCTTTACATTTTTCAGTACATACTTTTGACTCTAATGTGCGGTTTTCACAATACAAACAATTGGTTTGAGTTAAAAATTTGTATGAAACCCACTCAGTTTATAAAATTTCTACACAAGTCATTTGTCTGTTTTGTGGAAAACACATCTAAGGCAGACATATTGGAGGGAAAGGATCCTGTAAATTCGCCTTGACTTCATTTATAACAAAATAAATAAGAAGATAATTTTTTATATTAGTTTTTGCCTACTACTCGGTATTGCATTTCAGCCAACCATATGTGTGTACATGTAGTGGCGAGAAAATAGATTGAAAAACTATGATAACAAAATAGGTGGAAAACAATTTTCCAGACGATTGCTTTCGACGGCATGTGCTTGCTGGTGCAAGCATATGGTTGTTATACATGTTTTTTATTCCTTTTGCTAGCCGACAGTCTGTTTGAAGCCATTGTCTAGAAAAAAAAATGAAAAGGAAGAAACTTAACAAGAAAAACAACAAATGACAAATAAATTAAATCAGTAGAGATTAATACCAAATTAATGGAAAATACTATTAAAAAAATTGCTAAATATATCTTTAGTATTAAACAATAAAAATTTTTGCAACTTTTCAAACTGAAATGGTAAAGATCTACTGATGAGTTGGCATTTAGAATCCAACGAAATGCTATAGATTTGCTAACCCACAAAAAATAAATAAAATTTTTAAAAGTAAAAGTTTTCTCAATACAAACTTTAATTAAAAATGTTAAATGTAAAATTTAATAAGTAAGAATGCTATATTCGGCCGTGCCGAAACTTATATATCCTTCACCAATGCATATATATGTTATTAACTGAATATAATACAGGCTTTCCTTTCTTATATAAATATAACAATTCAAACTATATAAAAAGTAAGTTTAAACTGCATACTTGAAAACACTTTCATATTTTCGGCAGTGCTTATACATACTTATTTGACAGTGTTCTCCAATGGGAAAAATAGAATAGGCAATTTCTCCATATAAAAATATACTAATTGAAAAGATAAATTAAAACGCTATAGTATGATACGATATGATATGATATGATGATAGATGTAGGTACTACACGGTAAATAAATATAAAGTCGAATTCGGATAAGAGCGCACTGTTTAAATGTAAAAATCGCTTAATTGAAAATAAAAATCTAGTAAGGGGCTGTGCACATATTACGTAACGCTCTAGTGTAGAGGGGGGGGTTAAAGATTTGTTACGGATTCGAAATTTTGCACTGAAAAATTAGTAAAAAGCGTTACGAAGGGGGGTACAAAATCTCTGAAAACAGCGTTACGTAATATGTGCACAGCCCCTAACTAGAGCAACAGCAACATACAAACATATAAATATACAAACATAAGTATACTCGTATATTTGTAATCATCAGTGTGCGACATTTTTTCCAGAGTTTTATTATTGGTACGTATAGTGTTCAAGAAACCATGTGTGTGCATACATTCATACATACTTGTGTTTATAATGTGCTTTGATGAAAAAAACTTGAAATATTTTATGGGTGTAGAATATGTTAGTCAGAAAATAACGATTTGATTGTGTTGATCTTACAAAAGCAAATTTTTTTGTATTTTTACACACACATGCTTAGCTGTGAACAAAAAGGGGGTTTGTACGAAAAAATACACAAAATTATTATTCAGTTAATATACACACAACATTAACAAGCCTCAGTAGCACAGTGGTTGTTAGTGCATTGAATTATAGTCCTCGCACTTCGTAGTTCAATACTGGCTGGGGCATTTATGTATTTATAAATTTATTTCTGTAATGGTATATATACATATATACATCTTCTATTATTTGTATATATAATCCATTATCAAAACCGATCTTTTATTTTTGCTGATTTTCAATACGAATCATCTTAAGAAAAATCCTAACATTTCAGTCCAACTCCCAAGTCTCTAGCTCTTCTAGAGTCACCAGAAAATCGCTTTCACATACAGACAGCCGTATGTACAGCATCAGTCTCTAGACATACAGCCGAACAGACGGACTGACGGACAGACGGACAGACGGACGGATCCAGAATATATATTTTATATGGACCTCATATAAATATCGTGGAAATTACACACGTAATGACAAACCTATAAATACCCTTACCATTTTTGGTGAAGGGTATAAAAGGCATTTTACTTCTCTATTTTTACACTATTTTAATATTTGGCTTTCATCTATTCATTGCCTCGTGGTATACTTGATTTGCAAATATTATATTACTTATTCGCACTGTGTGCTGCCTAAATGAAATATTCATGTAGTGTGTGTGTGTGTGTGTGTGTGTGACTGCAATTGTTAATAAGGTATGACTATGTACATATATATCTCAAACTTTTGAAGCAGTTCGATATATACTCGTAGTATATGATTATACATTATGTATAATGTATGATCTCTTAGTCCCTTAAGTAATTTTCATTTGAATGTTCTTAAATTTTATAGAATTTGTTTTGTGCTTTCTATGAAAGCAAAACTGTTTAATGCTGAAGCAAATACATTTAAGAATATGGTCATCACACTTTAAAAAAGCTATTCTGTACAGTGGATGATAAATAAAAGCATTTTTTTTAAATAAAATATCTCGCCAATCACTTATATATAAACTACAGACACTGGGAGTTTCAACAAAAATTGTAAATTTTATACAAAACATTTATAAAAACACAAAGTCTTCAGTATGGAATGGTTAAGAGCTTTCGGAAGCATGTGACACAAAAATAGGAGTGAAACAGGGTTGCTTACTATCCCCACTATTATTTTCGCTCTACATTAACGATCTTCATGATTATTTACAGGAAGTTATTAATGTTGCAGAGTTGAATATAAGATTGCTTCTGTATGCAGATGACATTGTGATATTGGCTGAAGAAATAGACAAATTACAAACAATGATTAGAAGATTAGAAGATTATTGTGAATACTGGAACCTCGAAGTTAACCTAGCAAAGTCTAAAATTATGGTATTTAGGAACGGAGGAAGATTGTCAAATCGTGAGAAATGGTTTTACAAAGGAGAGGAAGTAGAAATTGTCAACGAATATTGCTATCTTGGTATGCTATTGACACCAAAAATGGTATTTACGAAACATGTTTTGAATAGGAGTAAGATCGCCAAGGGAAGTATAAATGCTACCTGAAATAATTTTTTGAATAAGCAAAGCATCACCATAAAAACAAAATATAACATATTTGAAGCAGTATGCCGCTCCATACAAACTTATGGAGCTCAAGTTTGGGGTCATTCATACTTCGAAGAAGTAAACAAGCTACAGAGATACTTTCTTAAACGCGTGTTAAAGCTACCTAATTTTACGCCTAGTTACGTACTAATGTTAGAGTCTAAGCTAGATGATACGCACTTATATTCTCTAAACTTAAATCTAAGTTATTTAAAAAAGCACTCTTTTTGAACTTGCTGAATATCGTTTACCACATAAGTTAAGCCAAAAAATTTTGGAGACTAACATTTTTTGGGCCAACACTCTAAACCAACTGTGAAGTGATATAAACATACAATGGCAATCAAACGTAAATGCTCAACAGTTTAATGTTCAACAACAAAGCATGATAAATGTATTTAAGATTAAGTATAAGCAAGATCGATTGCAAAGAGCTTCAGAAACCCAATCTTTTTATAATAAACTCAATTGTACAAGAGGCCAATATTATTTTATGAATATGACAGATCAAAATTACGTTGCATGGATTTTTAAAGCTCGCGCAGATTTGCTAAAACTAAATGGCTCGCGTTTTTCAGGAAGGAGCATACAGGAATGTGCGTTATGTAACACAAGAGAGATTGAGTCAATCTAACATTTCTTTTGCAGATGTCCTACATTCAATGAATTCAGGTTGCAATACTTTGGATGTACAAGAGTATCCGAAGAACAATTAATTAAAATATTAGACGGAGAATTCCCGTCTTTTTGTAATTGGGAAAAGCTAGTTAAATACATTATCAACACTTTACAATATCGTAAGCTTTTAATTGATGAATATAACCATTAATTAAAAATTAAAAATATTAAAAGTCAGATTTTCCGGCTAACGACAAGAGTCAAAGCCGTATGTATTATTCTTTAATAATTTTAGTTCTTAAGATCTAATTTATAACGAATTTTGAAAAAATTTAATAAAGAATACTACTAAAACTAACTAACTATATAATGCAAAAAACTTAATTTGATTTCATTGTGGACAAAAGTGAAACGTTTTTTTTTCATACTTGAAATCATATTGAGATGTCTTACGAAAAACCTAATATATTATAGAATAATTTTATGACTCTCTAATCATACTTTGAATAAAAGATAATTTTTTCAGTATCATTTTTTTGAAAAAACTATTTAACAGATTAAATCCTGCACGAACAAGGTTTTACGAAAAGCTTTTGTAGTGCTTGAAGGATTTGTATAAAAACATATCAATGGAACTTTCGCAGCTTTGAGAAGTTCAAATTTCATAAATTAAAAAGAAAATATTTTATTATTACGAAAACGTCAAGAATTGAATCTAAGATCACCAAAACTATAAAAAAAAAAAAATCAGCGTCGCCGTTTTTAGTCAGATGAAACTAAAATATTTCAACTTAATTCGTTACAAACTTATGGGATTCACTGTATTTGTACTCGATTATGTATCTCTGTATGTAAACAACATTCATTCAAGTATGTTCGGTTTAAAATTCATGAATATTTTATTGATAAAAAGGAATACATTTAGTTTTATTAACCTTTTTTCATTTGTGGTCATACAACCACATGTAGATATTATAAACAGAAACGTACTCCTTTAAATTAAATTCACATACATACATACATACATACAAACATCCATATATGTATATATATATAATAGATTCGAAAAAGAGAGTTATAAATAATATTACAATTGTTTGTGGTCAGAGCATTTAATATGTAAATCAAGAAGAACTCAAGCCCTAAAAATCTATAAAAATGGATAGAAATTTGTGTATAAATATGTGTGGGTATGTGTTATAAGTAGTAGTCTCTGTAGTAGCCTTAAATGCATACAAAATGACAAACACTTGAAGTCATTCAACAAAATGTTATTCAATAGAATTTGTTTCATTTGTCTTTCAAACAAAGTATTAAATTATAATTTAGCATAAATTTACTTTTTATATGATTTGACAAATTTACTGTCATAGTTTTCAAATTGAAAACTTTAATGGTAGAAAATTTGACTTTGTACAAGAGTTTAATTTACAATTAATTTTTTTAATCCTTAAAGAAATTTTATTAATGACTAGAAATATTTTTAGCTTTTATTTTGACGCCAATTGATGACAATGGAAAAAATTTACTTGAGTTTAAGGTTTCAGTTTGTTTCCAAGTAGTTTTCGGCTAATCAATCTATGACGCGGAATATTAGGATTCAAAACTTGTTGCCTCTAGAACAATAACCATTGACTCCAGCTTATCGTATTGCTACCACTTGCAGCTGCAGCTTTTTGACCAAATTTTAAAAAATATATTTTATGAAAATAAAACTGATACAACAAAGCAATTTCAATATTATTGATATTCAGATTTAATAAATTTTTTATTTGTTGTTAAATTAATGATAGAAAAGTAAACACATTCATAATGGAAAATTATTTATTGTGTATGTTTGATAAGTTTTTGAAGACTATTTTTATGCTTTGTAATTCACAAATTTATTTGTGAGTTTTTGTATAAATGGATGAGCTTTAAAATTATTTAAACATAAAGGGTAAAACATCTACTGATGCGTTGGTATGGCTACCAACGAAATATATATCGAGATATTGCTAGCCCGCAACAAATACATAAAATTTTATAATAATTTTCCAAGCTTTAGGTCATTTTTATATAAAAATGTTTTTAATATTAATTTTTCGATATTTCGCCACACCGTTGGTTGGCTTCTTCAGGAGAAATTGAGTTTAAATGTAATTTATAACAATTTTAACAAATACCAATCAAAATATTGAAAAATATTTGTCAATTGAAAATAGTTTTTTCCTTTTTCTTTTTGAAATAAAAAACTTTAAAATAATTTTTTATTTCAAAAAGAAAAAGGAAAAAACTATTTTCAATTGACAAATATTTTTCAATATTTTGATTGGTATTTGTTAAAATTGTTATAAATTACATTTAAACTCAATTTCTCCTGAAGAAGCCAACCAACGGTGTGGCGAAATATCGAAAAATTAATATTAAAAACATTTTTATATAAAAACGACCTAAAGCTTGAAAAATTATTATAAAATTAAAATTAAAAAGGTCAAGAAAATTAGAAAACTACAAATACATAAAATTTAAATTAAGGATTTTTTAAATATTTTAATGTTAAAAAACGAACTTTTGTAAGTACACGTGTTGTTGTTTTTGTTGTTGGCATATTAAGTGTCATTCGAGATCAGTGTTGCCAGTTTAGGGTTTATGAGTCTAAATTTAGTTTATTTTATTTTATTAATCGAAATAAGTTTTAATTATTTATGTTGAAGTTCGTATAATTTAATTTTGAATTATATTAATTTTTTATTAAAAAAAGAAAATACCAGAACCTTGTAATAATTAAACAGGAAAAGTAATTTTTTGACTGCGCGGAAAGTTAAACTGACATCATAGTGTTTAGAGACTAATTACGATCTTTTCATCACACTTTTTATCGCTAAGAGCACACGGCTAATGAGGACAGATGCTCGAAAGCAGTTGATAATCAATTAATTCTGCTTAAAAATTTTTCTTCTTTAAAATTGTTTTTCCATATTAATGGTATGAAGATTCGCTTATTTCCTGTCTATTGTTGAATTAAATTAAAAAGCTCTGACTGTTTCAGACTGAAGTTCATATAATTTTTTTATTATACAGAAACCTTCAGAAGCAGAAAATTATTAAAAGATTTTTTTTTTTCGATTTCTAATTAACGTAATTTGAAATTAAAACATAGAGAGTAATAATTAAATATTCAATGAGACTGAGTCATGAATTTTTGTAATGTGCATTACAATGGGATTGTGTAAATTTTTATTTGATGATAGTCTCTCCGGGTGGCACAGTTGTGCAACTTAAATAAAGTGAAACTTCGATATAACGAGTTCCAAGGGGATCCGAAAATACTTCGTTATAGCTATTGATTCGCTATAAATATAGTCAGTCAAGAATCAATAGAACGAAATTTGAAGAAATGCGAAAAAATTCGTTATAACTATAGTTTTCTTTATTCAAATTATATTTAACATGAGAATGCTAATAATAGCCTATATTGAATGAATTAAATATAAAAAAAAAACACTTCTGTTAGTTTTATTAAGTTTTAATAAAATATTGTGTAAAGATTCAATTTAACATTTCTAATGCATTACATTTGCAAACACATTAAGAATTCCTCTCTTAACCGTTAATCCATCCTTGGAACAAAAATGTTCCATACGAATTTTGTTTTACTCGTTGTTTTTTTGTCAATGAAGTTTTTGTTTCAATATTCAACGATTTTGTTACTATATGATGACTAATTGGGTTTTTGCATTATTTAGACAAATTTATTCCAAAGTTTTGTTGTAATTTCAAAACTTCATAATTCGATCCTATGGTACAAAAATGTTCCATACGAAATCACATATGAGACGCCCGCTCTCTGTGGCAGAGAGCTCGTCGTTGCTACTACTTTTATATTGGTATTTACTTTATTTTTATCTCAGTCATACATAAAACATAACACACAAGCGTTTTGTTTTTGTAAAATCATTGTACGATATAAAAAAATATGTGCAAAATAACTGTTGTGAATTGACTCAGCGTGGATATTTAGTTTACGCAAAGTTCTGTTGATTCAACACGTGTTCGCTAAGCAATCAAGTATTTTTAGTTTGTACTGCATTTTATAATAAAGAAAGATATCATTATAATATTTTTTGTTTATACTTGAAAATAAAATGAAGAAAATGAATTAGCTTGTCTTGAAATTTACATATGGAACAAAAATGTTGCAAAGGGTAGAATTCCTAATTTTTTTAAGGGGCAATCTACGGTTAAATAACGGAACTTTATCATTTTGCTTAAAATTTTATATTTACTTCGTTGTATAGAGGCTTTTGTACCAGTACTTTGTTGAAAAGAGGCTTTGTAAATGCGCTTGTAAATACATTTAGATTTCACCGTTTTTATACCGCGAATTTACCATATGGGCTTTATACTGATTTCGTTATACATATTGAGGCATTTGAATGAATATTTCGCTATATAGAGGATGTCTTGCTCAGAATTTCTTCGTTATGAAAAAGTTTGCAATAAAGAGGTTTTCTCAAGAGACTCAATAAAACATACGTTATATTGAGTTTTTCGTTATAACGAAGTTCGTTATATCGAAGTTCCACTGTATAAATAAATAGCCACTCTTTAAAAATCAATCCCTATAATTACCCAATTTCTAAACCAACGGAACAATAGGTGTTCATATGTAAAATATAAAAGTAAGTGGGGTAATCCACCTAAGTCTGGTAGAATGTGAACATGCACCTTATCATACTCTAATCGGACAACATTTATGACGCCCTTAGATCACTGTATGAAGATGATGTAAATCAGCATCATTCGGTAAATAACATTCAAATAATCAAGTAATATTAAAAGAATTTTTGTAAAATTTGTGGTAATTTTCAAATGAATCAAACAGATTTGATATGATTATTGTTAGTTGGAGTACAATAATTTAAAATCGCATGATTGATAATAAGAAGTCAAAAACTACGACTCATTGCAGATCTCTGGTACGAATATAAACTATTCACTCAATATATTTAACGATATATAATATAAGGGTTTCTCTTTCATTCCCTAACGTAGCCTAGGTTTGATGGCTTATTTTTCAATAATTTTGCATTTTGTATAATTTTTAGATTAATTAGAGTTTTCTTAAGTAATTTTAAAAAAGTGTTTGTTAGGACTTAAAGCTTATTTAAATTTCAAAGATAACAAATATCTTTCAGAAACAACACTAATGAAATTAAACTCGGCCCTAAACACTCCCATACGGTAAACTGCCAGGTTTAATAAAATTATTTACATCATTATTAAAAATGCATAAATTTTATTAAAGTAAATTCTAGTAAAATTACACTATGTTCGTTTCAGCTACTATATTACAGTTAGATGGCACTGTAGGTCTGAGTCAAAATATTTAGGAAATATCTCATCTAGTGCTATAATACCAGATCTATCAGTAAAAAAAAATCATCGTGAAATTAGCACAAAGTTGAGGATGATCTCATCACTTTGTTGAGAAGCACTGCCAAAATATGACCATTTTTATATTTTCAAGGTTTGTAATATTTTTGTTTCTCACCCGATTCCAAACAATTTTCTCTTCTTCTTCTCTTTATAAGGTTCTACACAAATCATAATTCTTCAATATTTTCAGAATATTCAAACAAAATGACAACCGATTTTCAAGGTTATTTAGGGGCTGTGTACATATTACGTAACGCTGTTTTCAGAGATTTTTCGCTTCATATTAATTTTTCAACGCAAAATTTCCAATCCGTAACAAATCTTTAACTCCTGGAGCCGTTCGTAATATGTGCACAGCACCTTAATGGAAATAATTCTTCAGTTAATTTGAAACTTGAATTAAATTAAATTCAAAATAAATATTTTTCCATATTTTGCAATTTTAAAAGGACTATAAGCCACTAAAAGATATTTTGTGGTCTTACAAATCTGCTGTAGTGTTAATCTATAACAAAATTTAGGTGAAAAAAAAATTCATGTAACAAATAAGTAGATTATTTTTTACTCTAGTCATTTGTGGAATGACAATTGCTGGCAACATCTTAAATACACACAGCGTATGAGTGATGTTAAATTTAAATGTGGCCACGTTGTGTATGCATGTATGGGTATTCCCTTTCAGATGAACATAAAAACCCATGGAAATGTATCTGAGTGTGGTTTGGTTGTTTTACATTTTATATGTTTAATCAACAGTTCGCCATTAATGTTTTTTATTTTGTGTTATCGATAACTTTTAATGTGAAACAAAAAAAGAAGACGAAACAAACTCCAATGCATTTGCATAATATTCTGTGTGAGTGTTAATTGAGGTGATATAATTGATTTTTTATTAACGGTTGTTGTATAAAATTTTTAATTTTATTTCATTATTACTTTTTGTGCATGAATATGCCACTGTTGGTTTTTTTTTTTAATTTTAATTTTTGTTTCGTTGTCATTTACACATTTACAGTTCGTATAGTTATTAATAAATGACAAAAAAATAAAAAATATACAAAAATAAATAAATTATTTGCTGACCACGTTGCAAATATTTTTAATAAAATGAAGAGATCATGGTACGATATAATTACATGCCAAGTTTATTTGTACAGCCTGAAATTTATCTCATCATATCAAATTTTTTTTTTGCGAAATGACATTTGACCACATAAAGTATCAGTTTGATGTAAATTTTAAATCATTTCAATTTTGCATATTTTTTAAAGAAATAATAACTTCATTACTGGATTTTAAGCCATTTCACAAAAAGATAAGAATATAACGAAATCGGTTTGGATTTTTCTTTGCTGTTTTCCATCCGTCTGACAGTCCGTCTGTCTGTCGGGCAATAAATACTACAAAATTTTTTAAACTACACATTAAATGATGTGCAAAAATGGGAAACGTGACATGTGGAAAATCTACATATGTACATCCCATCAAAAATTACTGCTTCGCCGTAAGCACGGTTGTAAGGGAATATCAGGTGATATTAGCTTACAAACCTGCTTACGTATGGCATGATATTTTTTGGCGATGTCCCACTTTGGAGCATTTCGTTTTAAGTGCTTATTTCAGAGCAGTGAGTATGAAGTAAATTCATGGAACGAAAACAATATCAAACATTCGTACTGTCGTCTTATTATGTTCGTTAAACTTCGTAAAATTTAAAATTTTAATCATTGCCTTACAATAGTGCTTTCTAGTATGCACTAGTGTAAGGCTAGTGTGTTTTTTGTTTTTGTTTCTACATTGGTTAAATAAAGTTATCAAAAAAGTTTACATTTTCTGCCATACATTTCTGCATTTGTTAAGATAATACATATGTGCTTAATATGAAGCACGTTCTTAAGGCAGAAAAAGTATGTACTGCTTAGAAAAACTTGATTATTTTTTGCTGGGTTATAGATCTGTCAAAAGCAAAAAGGGCTAACTCCACTTATCCAAAATTTTTAAATTTTGTTATATGACTGTCGAATTCGTTGTGATAGATAGTAATATAGGAAAATTGAGAAATTTTCGAAAAGTGGAATTGGGCCTTTTTGTTTCTGATACATCCATATATAGTAGACCCCTATATAATTTTTTGTAGGACAAGAACTCAAAATATATATAGGGCCTGTTTCACACTGTCGCACTGTGGGGCCAAATGCATGAAAAGTGGCGATTAATTCATAGAAGTCGTAATTTAAAAAAAAAAAAATATTTTTTATTAATGGATATTTATAAATACATAAAAAACTAACATTTAAAAAAAAAACAGAGTGAAAAAACACATTTTTTAATCCTTTATGGGCCATTTTGTGTTCTGTAAAAAATCCTCTTTTTTCACATTTTTTGCTGTAACTTTGGAACGGTGCGCTATAAATTATTCAATTAAATTGCAAATTAAAGCATACTAAATGTACTTTAAGAAAAATAAGTAATATTTTTAAAAATAATAAGGAATAAATATTTTATATGTATTTCTATTAGAAAATTTTTAAATTAAAATCATACCTTTTTTCTCGAAATTTTAAAATGTTGTTCAAAAATGAAACATTTGAAAATCTAATTGTTTTTTTATTGATAAATAACCATAAACACACTATTTAAAAAAAATTTAATTAAATTCGGTTATTCTATTTTTTTTTTTTTTTTTGAAAACAACAATTTTTTATTATAATCATTATTACCTTCAATGTTAGTATTTACTTCACATTCAATTTCATAATCATAAATTAATTCGTTACAATAATCTTAATCTTCATCTCCATCTTCATCTTCATCTTCATCTCCATCTTCATCTCCATCTTCATCTCCATCTTCATCATTGCTATTTTGATTGCTGGGAAGTACAAGCAACTCCAATGCAGATTTTGGCATTAGCTCTTTTTTCTTTTTAGAACTATTTTTTATGCTTGTTATAAACGGATCTGAACTTAAGAGAAATCTATTAAAGATATCTTCCATTGTTTTTTCTCGACTGCATTTACGGGCAAAATTCTCCCTATAACTTTTAAAATCTTTATTTCTGGCTTCCTGAGACTTTTCGGTTAGCTGACCAATTGGCAATGGCGATAATGATATAATTTCAGGCCCATGAATAAAATATTTGTGAAGAGTAGGAGGCATAAGTACCATGGATATTTTTTCACAAATAGCCTGGCAGTGTTATTAGCGAAGTTTGTAAATTTTTCAATGTTGACCTCAATACCACTAGAAACTACAATTAATATTGTGTGCATATTTTTGATCAACTCTAAATCAATATTAGTAATTTCAGCAGATACTTCTGCATTCTTAAAAAAACGTCTTGCAGTATTCCCGTCATTAGAGTTACCAAAACCAGGTTTTGGTTGATCAATGATCAATCCCGTTCTCTTTTTAAATTCGCGTTGAATACGACTTTTAGTTTCAGCAATAATTTTTTTTCTTCGTCACTTCTTGCCTGCCATTTTTGAATTGGAAGTTTATATGCCAAGTGAATAAGACATTCAAAAAATCTTATCCAGCCATGTAGGACAGACAAACCGAACTCCATGAATTCTACGTTGGAATCTCTAGAAATCATTTGTTCAATATTGTTGAACTCCTTGCTGGTAGCGCCACATATGTAGCACTTTTGTGTGGACTTTGTGTCTGTAATCGCGTTACACACTTTACCGTCAATCATAACGAGAATTAGTTTGTGGTTCACTTTTATCTTTCTTTCTCCAACTGATATCACTGTATCGATAAGAGCATTTTTTTCTGTCTCCACTCTTTCTCTTTCTGTTTTAATACTGTTGACCGTTTCTTTCATAAATTCAATTTTTAATGGCCTGCAAAACCTAGTTGAAGACGGTCGAGGATTATGCCAAATGATTTTGTTTTTACAAAATAATTTTAATGGTACAATTGACGTAATAAATACAGAAGAATCAGATGCATTACTGTCATGAAAGGCTTGTTTGTAAGAACTATGCCCTGAACTTCCGTCAAAGCCCCACTTAGTGTATAAAGTAATTTTTTCGATTTCTTCGTTGTCTAACGAATTTAAATCTGCATTTTTAACCGACAAAAGACGTTCAGTGGTATGATCCAATATTCCTTGTAGGCTAACTTGCGCTGATGTTTCAGAAATTTTCATTTGTTCTCCCTTTGGGTAACATTTTTTCTTAGCTCTTTGGACCAATTTATATGATGGAAATTTCTCAGGTGCAACCTTTCTAATAACATTATATTGGTGGCGACTTAGCTTCGCTTCTACCAAAACGGACAGAGCTTCATCCGGAGTTAACTGCTGTGGTGGTACCTGTTCTATACTTTTTCGGTATTTTTTGGCTTTTGTTGGAGATGATATTATTTCCTTAACAATTTTCGACTCATCTATTTTTCCAGCAGCTCTCAAGCTCATTTGTGTGGCGTAAGCCAAAACAGGCAAAGAAATTTGATCTCTTATGTCTTTACATTTCTTAACTTTTGTTTTTTCTTTGCACTCTTCAAATGAGAGATCATTGCGACCTCTTTTTTGTTGTGGTTCTGGTGGTGGACTGAATGAGATTGAGGCATCCAGCCAATTCTTATTATTTTTTACAAAAATTTCATTCTTTCTATGACATTTTTGCCACCGAATCTCATAGCTAGAGCAAAAATTATGAAACCTTGTCATAAAATCTACCATATCCGAAGGGTCGACACGTTTTATTACTTCCCATCTCAAAAGTTTAAATTTATCCTGAAGTGATTTAGGTTCTGCACTCCTCATAAAATTATGCAACTCATGACGAGGAATGAAAATTGTTTTGGGACATGTTCCTAAAATTAATAAGATTTCTATTCGTTTAAAATTTGCAAAAAGTAATTCCTTTAACCCTGTACCGAATAATTTACACTTTCACAACACTTTAAATATGTAACATCACATCACAAAACATTGACAGCTAAAACAATAAATAAACGTGTCAGTACCGAATCAATAATACCCTACGGATGGATAGAAATTCTTAAAAATGTATTATCATTATATTAGTAGATTGATATCACCAGCTTAAAACAAAATTAAAACTTTACTCGTATGATGCATGTATATGACCAACAGTTATTATGTAGGACTCAAATAAATGACAATAATAAATAGGGATGGGAGCGTGACCTCCTTCAATTTTTCAAAATAGTGCACTTGTGCCATATACAATTTTCTAATAATTTAAAATTAACAAATGTTTAAGTAAAATTCATTGAAATATCATAAACACATGTAAAATAATTTAATTAGTTTTATTCATAGTAAATAAACCCAACATACGCAATCACGTGAGCATGCGTGAATTAAAGTTACTCACGCCCCCATCTCTAATTAACAACACATTTTTTAGCTACAATAACAACTACTATAACGAAAATAATGACAAAACAAAGTAAAAACAACTTGATGTTTTGTTTTGTTTTTTTTTTTTTCATATTTGTGGATTTTTAGCATCTTGAGTTATTTCACAAAAACAAGCATAACTCAAAAATCGCCAAAAATCGCAAAAAAATATTTTGGGGTTTATTAGTTGAGATCTGATATTATAACACTATATAGACGATTTTACGCAAGCTCACGAACAAAGTTGTTGAAACTCCATATATAAATCAAAAATAGCCCATTTTTGGGCTAATTTTATTTTATTAACATTTAATATTTTTAAAACATTTATTTAAACAAAAAAACATGTACTATATAGTAAACTACCTGAAGTTGACGGTTCCATTATAAAAATTTAACTTTTAGAAGTATTAATAGAAAAAATTATCAATTGAAATATCAAAATTTTCACTTTTTTTCAATATGCACAAAAAAAATAACAATTATTCAACTTTAAGTGCTCACTTCAACTAAAGCAAACAACTTAAAAGTATAATTTTTGCAATTAGTGATGCAGAATTTTATCCACTTTTACCCGGTACCAAACACGATCATGAATTTTAAAGTTCATATTTTGAATTAATCGCCACTTTTCATTCATTTGGCCCCAATGTGTGTCGACAAGTCGATGTCGTTCTCTTAATTATATTACAAACAAAAACAAATTTAAATATTTTGTTTTTGTTTTCAATATCAATAAGAGAACGACATCGACTTGTCGACATTGTGAAACAGGCCCATATTTTTTTTTTAATTAGGACCAGCACTCAGGGGATGACCCCTACGTATGCAGTGCACTGTGCCGTAACTCAGGGAGAGGGATAGGGTAGAAAAGATAGATGTTGAAAATTTAGAAAACTTAACTCTTTTACAACTCTGCTTTGCGCCTTATGTTAATTTTTAAGGCAGTGTTGAGGCGCCTCCGGTGTTAAGTAGACGCATTAACTTTGTTAAGCTGTAATGGCAGGCATTTTATTAATTGTTTTACTTCGCCGATGTTTCTGCTAACCGACGAAGGAGGGCGATGTTGTGTACATTAGCTTTGAACAGCATCAATCGCCGTGGGAACAGTTTTTTTAGTGACCAGTGCTAGGCCTTCATCACTGAAATAGTCCGACAACAATAAATACAATGTCTCACTAATGTACATTAGAGAAATTAATGATGTTGATTGACTTGCTTTGGCCAGGGTTTGAACCCAGACCCAAATCATTGTTTGCTTAGTAGTCAAAGCGCTAACCACTTCAGAAGTAACCACCCTATGTTGAAAATATGGAAAAAGGTTTAATTCTTTTACAACTCTGGTATTGCAAGTTTTTTTTTTAATTTTTTAGAGCAGTACTGCAGTGCTTCTGGTGTTTAGCAGATTAATTAACTTTCTTTAACTGTATGAGCAGACATTTTATTAATGATTTTACTTTGCCGACGCTTCTGCTAGCTGACTTTTGGTTTTCAGGAATACGTATAGAACAAGAGGAATTTGTAAGGAAGAAATAAATGAATAGCAATCGAACGATCAGGATGGCATTTAATACCTATATCCTTTAAAAAAGTCTCTGAAGTAATAAAAGGCCTTAAATTCGGGTATCATGTGATCATATACGACTAAAATACTAAGAGAAACTCATCTAAAATTTGTGTTGAACTCACACCCATACACAAACATATAAACTTGATAAAGGCAAAAGTATGTATGTATGTGTGTACTACTACACTTATAAAAAACCCCAACATTTAATTTCATTAAATTTTTGTATTTCCTTTTAATTTTATTTAACATTTTATTTTTGGGCACTTATTTTGCCTGAATTCTTTGGCAAAGAACGTGCTTGTTACAGACCAAGGTTGGCAAAAGAATTAAAAATGGAAAAATAGAAAACAAAGAAGAAAAAAAAATAAACACATTTCTGCCCCAACAAATAGAAGCTGCATCTACTCGTTTACACTTGTTGGCATAATGACACAACTACTTTGTCTGACTTATAAAATGAAGCAAAACCAAAAAATGGAAAAAAAATATGGCTTGCAGCAAATACTAAACGCATCTAAATGCTGTTTTAATTGTTTCAATTAGAAAAAAAAAAAACAAAAACAAAGGAACTTTTAATTTATTTTTTTTTTATTTTACTTTCCTTCCTTCTCTCGACTCTTGTAATTCAAGGTTCGTTCTATTTCTTGGTTTTTGGATTTTTATTATGTGCACCACAACAAAGTGAAATGTTACTTCCCTTTTATATAATTTATAGTTTTTAATTAAAACCACAATTGGTGACACTTTTATGAACATTTTTATTCTGTACATTTGTTAACTACTTTTGGCATAATTGTTTACAAAATGCTTTTGGTTAAAACTAAAAATTAATAAATAAAAACAAATATATTCTCAATGTAATTTATTTTGGTAATTTTTATATTTAATTCAAAGAATTTATTTTCTTTTATGTATTTTTCGGACACGGCTTTAATTTTCATTTGTTGTGTGATATTTTCTAAATTAAGAATTTTTAAATAAAATATTATAAGAATTCTTAGAAATAGTTTGAAGACATTAAAGTCTATGAAAACTTATTTTGAACTCTTTTTCTATATAATTGTAAATTTCATTGTGGCTTTCACGTAAGTATGTGTGTAGATGCAAATTAACTATAAAAATAACCACAATTTAATCCAGTTCAGACAGTTTTTTATATTTAAACTTGCTTTTGAGATAAACTCTGTTTTAAGTTGGTCAGAGGTTAAGATTAAGCTTGACTTGAAGCTCATGATTTGGTTAAGGATTCGTGGGTTAGCTGTCGTTTATAGTTGAACTTAGTTTAAACTGAAATTGGGTTTAAAATTAAATAATAATTTTATTACAATTTACACGAGTTATTGTTAAGAATTTGTGTATTAAAAAGTTCTTTTATTTCTTTTGGGTTAGTTAAACTTTTGGATTAGCTAAACTATATACTTGCACTTAGTAATGTTCTAATGCCAATTCACCAGTTATGATTAAGTATCTACTGATGGGGTTAACATTAGTACCTTTCATGGAAATATAGGCATGAACGCGTAGAATAGTTTACCAACATCAAAAAGATAAGCTAAGCCACAATAAGTAAATAAAACTTTATAAATATTAAATAAACATAAATTGAAGTGAAAGTAAGATTGTACGAGTATATCAAACTATGAAAAATATAAATCTAGTTTAAGTTTAATTAAAGTTGAAAGAATCGTTAGGCTAATGAAAAACCAAGATCAAAATTAAACTTAATATTTTATTTAGCAAAAAAATCTAGAGAAAGTTTGTAAAAACAAACTGTAACAGAAGTTGGTACATTATTTACCGTAGATATAAGAACAACTCTGATGACCAAATCTTAGCTGATCACATATATCACATACGTGATATATGTATCGTGGTATTAATTATGACAGTTATAAAGGGTTAATATGGGTCGATATTAGGCCTTATAAAAGCTAGCGAAGAGTTTAACTTTTTCTGTTGTGACACGTTTTGAAAAATTTCTTTGGTAAATATAAATTATTTATATTACGAATGGTTTAATATTATAAATCAGAAAATTTGTATGTTTGTGTGTTTGAATGATTGTCCCACTTTAAAGCGAAAAATGCTAAATGGATATCATATCACCCATATTACCCAATGACCCATATTATCAAATGTATAAGGGGGCAAAAAAGAACAAATTGGTACTCTTATAGTTTTATTTTTTTTTACTAATATTTTTTAGCATAACTAACAGTGTACTCTCTAGAGGAGTGAAATGAGAAAAAGCTCGTCCTTTTCCCTGCAAAATCTGCCTAACCGATACACCAATACATTTAAAAATTTTTAAATTTCAACATATACATACGTACACTTGTATTCCATAAGCACCCCAAGTCAGAAAGAAATAGCCTTTTCGTTTAAAGAAGCGTGTTATACCTTATTCTTTCTGTCTACTACACTAATATGAACAGTGTTCATTGAAAACCAAAGAACTTTCATAAAAAAATAAACTAAGACCCGCGAGAAAACAAAAAGTGTGTTAAAATTGAAAAAATTAAAGTACATAAATAAATTAAAAACCTAAATAAAAAAATTAATAAAAAACTAAACAAAATGCTTTAAGCATTGAAAAAAAAGAAATTTAAATGATAATTGGAAATATATAGAAATATAAATAAATTTGTTATTGTGGGTAGAGCAGGAAGTGTAGAAAGTTGTCCGTCCGATATTGAAACTGCGGATATTTTGGAAAATGAATTGGAGATGTCGGAAAATATTCAAGAAATGGGAAATGTTTCCCAAAATACTAATATAAACCAGCTCAAATCGTGGGCTATTCGTAACAATGTGTCTCAAAATACTGTGACAGATTTGTTGCAGACTTTGAAGGGAATGGGAGTTCCTAACTTGCCGCTTTTCGCTAAAAGTCTTCTTGGTACCCAAAAGCGAAAAATTCCAATTCAATCTATTCCATGCAGAGAGTTTTTATATTTAGGAATTCAAGCTTATTTTTGTGCAGGCACTTTTGAATAACTAAAAGACAGGAATGAAGTTCAGATCGACGTGGAAATAGATGGTTTAAAATTGTTTAATAGTTCCGGTCGAGTTTTTAGGAGCAGTGTGTGGGCATCCTCAAGAAAATCCCTTTATTATAGCATGCTTATCTGGAAAAGAAAAACCTTGGAATATAAATGACTTTATGAAAGACTTTTGTGATGAAGTGTACTTTACTGAGGGAAGTTGGGCTTATAATTGGACCAGGTGAAATAATTAAAAAATTTAACATTCGTTATTTCATTTGTGACTCGCCAGCTAGGGCTTTTGTGACAAGTGTGCAGTCATATATATAATGGTAAAAAAAGTTTTTTTAAATTTTTTTATATGATTTTGTCTTTAAAATTAAATTTTAAAGAATTACGATCTCAAAGTGACCATCAAAAGTTTAAACGTTATATGAGTTAATTCTTTTTATTATATTTCTATTTTAATTTTATTTTATGTATTCTTTCTTAAATAAAATAAATTGAAAACATTAAAAACGGCTTTTATTAATACAGTAGCAATAACCAATTTTTAGGAATAGAATAACTGGTAGTATTTAATAGCACTAACCTATATTAATAACGGTTAACTAATCGATATATAAAGCGGTTAAGTAGTAATAACGGATATGTTTATCGATTAACTAAGAAGTTATTTATAACATAATACTACCAGTATCGCTACCGATAACTATGCAGTTATATACATGTTAGCACTGATGTGTGCGAGCGAGAGCACTATAGTGTTTTCTGTTCTAAGTAATAATGTGATAGGTTAGTTTTTTCCCAAAGGCCTGTGCAAAATAACTGAAAGTTTTAGAATTTCTAACTTATACTTTGGTTGTGAGTACCTTTTATGTAACGCGTTATTTAACCCGTACTGTTCTTGCAGGGTTGGTACTTTTTATCTTTTCAATAATTTTGCTATAGGCACTTTTTCTTTAACAGCTTTTTCAATTTTTGTTTAAACTTTGGTGTTTAGACACAAACAGTTTTGTTCTTAAGTTTTGTTCTTGATTTTGCATTTGGTGTTTTATTATTTTTCGCTACATATATTTACGCATACGTTTATACATACAAAACATATATAAATATTACTATTTTGAAAGAGAAAGAAACAAACTTTACGAGTACCTCAAAGCCGGTACTCCTTGTCGGTATATTTCGCCCATTCATGCATTAAATCAAGGCTTTGTAAAGTAAATTTTGCGTGTCTGAAAGGGGTTTATGTATTTTTTGGATTATTTTTTTATACATTAACTTACAGTGCAATCGTTAGGGGGTAGAGAAAAAGCTAAACGTTTTGGTACTTATTTACTTTTGGTACCTTTTCTCTTTTTGATAAATTTGTAAATTTGAAAATTATTTTTTATTGGCTACATTAACATCTAGTGTGAACGATGTATTAACAATATTTATCAGTATCAATAATTGACAAAAATCCAGAGATTCCAGTTCAGTATTTCAAAATTATACTTTTAGATAACGAACCTTGCCATACTAAAAGTCCTGTTCTAACCTCGGAAGTTTTCCGCAGATAAGATAGATGACTTTATCTGTTGCTTTTGTTATTCAGTTGTTTTTCGTTCCCCCTCTACCAAAATCAATTATAGAATCTTGTAAATAAAAATAAATGATTTTCGTGTACAGTGTAATTTTATATGTAAAAATTAAAATAAAAATTATTAAAAAAAATCTCATTTTTGTTTTTCTTAGATTAAAAAGTTCATTGTGAACAAATTTGAGTAATAACCACTTTTTCATTCTCAGAAACTTCCTAATCAATAGATTAGGTTGTTATTTATATTGAAGTACCTCCAACGAGAAATTCTTAATCTTTTTGATTTTACAATCTTATCACTTTTATTAATTTGGTGACCGAAAAGTAATAGTAAAATGTTTTTTAGCCTTTTGAAAATTGGAAGAAATACTTATAAATATTTTCATAAATATATAAATTTGTATTGACAATTTTCGAATAAAAAAGAATTTATATGAAACGAAGATTATTTTGAATATAAATACTTTAAATATCATTTTAATAATTTTTTTTGGTTTACTTCACTGACTCACTAATCCACTAAACGATGAAGGAGGGCGCTGTGGAGCACATTAGTTGGGAACTGTTTTTAGTGACCATTGCAGTGGCTTTTCTTAATAATTAATAGAATGCCAAACTAATGTAGAATAGAGTTACATATGTATGATGTTAATTCACTTGCCCTGACCAGGAATCGAAACCAAGTCCAAACTAGCAGCAAGCGCTAACCATTCCACAGCCAAGCATGTTCATGTTCTACATTGAAAAATTAATATTGCTAATTTCACCTATTTTTATTAAAGCAATGATAATTCAAATTATAAAGCCCCAAATTTCGGGTCTTTAGTTAACTAATAACAACGGTTTAACCATAGATTTTTCATACAAATATCATGAGCTAAACTATCATCATTACTTAACTAAAGAATGTAAATTTAGGCCTAAGAGTTTTAACGAACATTAGAATATTTCATCAGACAAGTAGAATATAGCGGTATATCAGTTTCAAGGACACTACACTACTTATCAGTGTTTATTTTTACCACTTTTGAATACCCGGATTAAAATATATGGTACTTTTAAGGGGTAAAAGAGAGAAAAATTGGTAATTTTAGTACTTTTTTGTTCTAATATTTTATAAATTTTTTATAAATTAATATAATTTCTGGAAACCGAAAGCTGAAAAAAACTAGTAGTTTTAATACTCTTCTTACTTATGGTACTTTTTTACTTATGGTACTTTTTTTAATTATGGTACTTTTTTAATTACGCTACTATATTAGTTTTAGTAATTTTTGAATGAAATTTCGTAGACGGATAGCATGTGACCCAGATTAAAATATACGGTACGTTTAAAGGGACAAATTGGTACTTTTGATATATTTTTTATTTCTTACAAATTTTTTTTTATATTAAGAGGCAGTTAATTTTCTGTAAAGTAAAATTAGGGAAAATTGTGACTTTTGGTACTTTTTACAATTTACTTTTTTGTTAACTTACCGTGTTTATTTTTGTTAACTTAAAGTTCATACTTATTGTACCTCTTTGTTTCTTTGACAAATTATACAGTCAATTTATGCCTTCATTAATATGCAGCGTGAGCGCCGTCATGATTAAAAGCTAGAAATAGTATAAAAAAAAATATTGTCCAATTTTTTCTAAATTATTTGTTTATCGAAATGATGGAGTTAAAATCTATTATAAACAGCGGAAACCATAAAACTATAATGCATTTAAAACACATACAATTTTTTCCTTATATCTGTACTTAAGTGATTATTGCACACTCACATACTCATCACCCTTTAATACCAAGTAACTTAGGCATCTTAGAGTGATAATATTTTGAACGTTAAACACACAATCGTGGTGAGCGCGGAAAACAGCATGCTGCTTTAGAAGGGAGGATCAATGTTATCAACATTTTAGCGCTCAAGTACTTTGAAATTTTTTTGCTCAAATCTCTTATCAGCTTTAATTTAATATTTACAACCTTTTTTATAATATTTTCAAGAGCTAAAAGCGAGAGTTTTTTTACATGTAGTATAGCTGGTGCTGATTTTCATTTTTGTTGCGTGTTTTTACTGAAAAATAATCTTAAAAAGATAGTACTACTATTTTCAATAGGGGCTCGACTTGTGAGCATAAAACTTTAGAAACATTTCAGCGGTTGAAGAAAACAGATCGTAAAGCGGTTGTTGAGAAAAACGAAAAAAAAAAAAAGATATATTCAAAATTAAGTTGAAAGAGAAAAAGAGTTTTATAGAAAAGTGTTTCAATATGATGCGTCTGTGGCAATCTCGGGCAACATTACCGACTGGCGATAATATTGCTAAAATATTTTTCAGATGGCGCCATGTAGGTTTTGTGAAACTTTTTCTGTTTTTAATTTATTTCCGGGATAAAATAAAAATTTGTTGAAAAAATATTTCAATGTGTTTTTGTGTGTGTGTTTTGTTTTTAGCATGGCAAAGTGATTGCCATTCGCCGCGAAGATCAATCGGTATGGGAACGTAGAGCTGCTTTTGGTCCCGGTCATGTACAAAAAATGGTCAAACAGGGTGTAAAAGTTATTGTACAGCCCTCTAATCGTAGGGCCTATCCAATGCAGGTACGTTAAAAAAACAACTACAATTTTAATAACGACAACACGTAGTGCCTTATTTTTTTTTAATCAAAGCTAATTTAATTTAAAAAAATGTGAAATTTTTTAAATGGTGAATTTTTAAAATTAACAATAGAACTTAAAATAAGTTCGCAAATAAATTAATAATTTATGGCATTTTTAAATACGTAAACGATAACATTAAATTTATCATCCTGAATACACCTCAATGATAACAAACAAAATTTGATAAATTTTTTTTTCAATCATTTGGTTTTATTTTTAAGATTCCGTACTATAAAATGTTAAAAAGCAACAATAAATAAATCTAATTCAAAATGTCACACTCTATGCTCACGATAAGTATATACAATATTTTCATATGTATGTATATTTATTAAAAAAAAAATTATTCTGAATTTTATCTATAACGAGGGGAAATTAATAATTACTTGCAAAATCCGGAAAGAAGCTCTAAGAATTAAACATAAGATAGCAAAGGACAATAAAAGAAAAAACACCATTTTTCCTTTAATCTTGAGAAATAGAGAAAAATTTATTTTATGTTTAATTCTATATGAAAGGCAAGACACCTGTGGAAATTAAAGATAGTTTAGTTAAGCGGCAAATACATTAAAACCCGAATTAGAGCTTTGCATGACATTAATTTAATATATTTACTTTAGGAATTATTGACAAATCGGTGCTTGTAATTGAGATCATGATCGTAATGAAATTATTGAAAATTTTTCACAAAAAGTCACTGTTAGTGTAATGCTTGGGGTTAAATAAATTTCATGGCCGGATTTGAATATCTTCGGCTTGATCTTGATCACCAATACATATATACCGATCAGAATTCGCTTTACATGTGGCGATAATTCTACAACAAACACATCATTACAATAGCCATAAACAATAACAAAATACAATAAAATTTTCCAACGATTGCGAATTTATATTCATTAAATTCTCTTTAAAGAATTTTAAAAATTTTTAGAAAAAAATTCAATACCATAATTTTGTAATGTCCCCTCGTATATCCATATTTCAAATTTAATATTCTGTTAACCAAAGCAAAGTGTATATTTGCCCAAAAAGAATTCATTATTATTAATTTCGTTTTGGATCAAGCCCATCTTCTATAACTATCGATTTTTTTTTTGCTTCATGCAGGACTTTTCTGTGCATTAAAAAAATTAAAATTATTTTTGGCCTCAAATCATGTCTATGGGTTATTTTTAGACAATGGTTTTATTATGTGTGGTATGGGTCAATATTAAATTTAAAAGCATGCGGATCATTTTAGACGTTCAAGTCGTAGTTCGCTTGTTTTTCAGAATTTAAAAATATTGTTTAACGAAATGTTTGGGCAGTTTTTACGAAAACAAAATCAAATATTTGTTTTTAAATTTTTATTGTATCAGTAGTAACTAAAAAAACATATACATACATGCATTTATGTGTGTTTCACTAGCTTGTACCTGTGACTTCGTGCACGCTACATTTTAGATAAGGCATACACTTTCTGCATACCATGAATATCGAACAACAAAAAGTAACAAAATTACTAGCTTTTCCTCAATTTATCCCCCAGAAAATGGTTTGTAAAGATATTTGTAAAAAAGTAAAAAGTCCCAAAAGGACTAATTAGCTTCTTTTTAACCCCATTTCATCCAAATCCATTAAGAGGTGTTCGAGTTAGAGTGGAACAAATTTTCCAAAATCTAAACATTGAAGTTTTTATACCCATAGGGGTTTATTTTACTTATTTTTACTAGCATAGCTCACATGAAGCTTTTTTATTATTATTATTATGCAAAGCTTATTTTACTGATGCCCCTTAAACTATGCATATGTTGCCTCTGTCAATTCTATTTTGAAAGACTGAACTTTGGAAATTAAAACCACGTTTCGTTCGCTTTTTTTAGTTATTTTTTTTTAAGAAAGGAATAAAAAGACCCAAACAGCGGAGTGAAAATGGTATACAATATTTACCAAAATGTTCAAATTAATGTTTTAAATAAAAATTCAGAACACATTTTATATTTCACTTTAACTATCCGGCAAAAAATTTTTAAAAACGTAATCTAGTTTGGAATTAAGTATTTTTAGTGGAAGCTCTTCCCAACTGAATTACCAACTTAATGATTTTAACAAGGCGTGAGACTTTTATAATCGATTCTTTAGAAGTAGTTTTTTCGTTTAATGCAGGAAATGGTTATATTTTTCATTTTGGAAGAACTGTTTTTAGTTGAAAACAAATTAGTTCTATCTTTTGTAATGTAATCAGATCTCTTTTTAGTGCTGGTAACGACTTCCTATTTTGACCACCTGAAGTAGTTACTTCACTCGAAAATGAAGAACTTCCTTATTTTTTTAAGTATGTAGTTTTATTTTAGCAGATGATAACTCCTTCCCTTGTTGTATAAAATAAGATAAGATATGCATATCTATGCATGCACCTTTTTATAATTAAAAAAAGCAATATTAAGACTACAACTAACACTGAGAAATTGCATAAGTAGTGGAATTCAGGTATTAAAATAAAACAATCTTATACGAGTATATTTAGAACTTAAAAGAATTCTGTATCGTTACATACATAAAAATTAGACAATTCAAACACAAACAAAACGTTCATAAAAAGCACTAATAGAAGATAAAGAGAAAATACTAAAAAAGAGGTTGGGGCCAGAGCACACTTTAGTAGATAGGTTCTATTTGGAGTTCTCTAGAGTGGATTATTAGATTATTAGATGTTTGGAACTAGTTATATTTCTATTTTAATTTTCCAAAATGTAGCTTATTATAATTTAGTTCAAAGTATTTAACAAGGCAATTTAGAAATCGGTATATTTTCTATAAAATAACTAAATATTTTAGCAATATTTTCACGGAATCTAAAAGAATTAGTTTCATTTCTGCTTCCTTTTTTCATCATTTTAAAGAATGTTATTTGTAAGCGAGAGTTGGAAATCACAAAAGTAAGTCATTATATGGCAAGTAGTTCAGCTGGTAATGTCTAATTTTTTGCTGGGTATATATACATCCATGTCACAGAGATCTATGCCGTTCGGAAACGGAATTCAATTTGTATTTTGTTTCTTCAATAAGCGAGTAACGAAAATACCTTTTAGATAAATAAAATATTCTGTTTGTAAATTTAAAAATGGTTTCATTTGGAAAAATCATTTCTATTTTCAGTTTTTTTTAAGAATTAAAATACGGATTCAATTCCGTTTCCGAATGGAATAGATCTTTGTGACCTGGCTGATTGTGTAAAAGAAAGACTCCCAGAATGAAACCTCCTGAAATGAATGAAATTTCCACTTGTCGGTGTATTTATTTTAATTACTTTTATTGCAATGTTGTGTTAAATTATATGTCTTGATTTTTTCTTGCTTCTTTTAAGTAAGGGTGCATAGATTATACGTTGATAAAGCTGACGTCTATTATGCATTATATTCTGTTATTTATAATTTCTTTTTTGAATTCTTATCATTGTTAAAAATTTTGCAACAAAAAAATATATATGAGCAGAAAGTTTTTGTAGTTAAGTTTATTTTCAGACAAGCTAAATGGAATAGAAATGTAGAGAAAAAATTTTATGAGTGCCATTATGATCGTATCGCAGGGTTTAAGTTTGTATTTGACAAATTGAAGGTGAAGTTAATACAGTAGAAGTGCAATTGATAAGCAAACATTTAATATTAGACTAAACTGGCTGTTGCTGTGACCTTGTTTTTTTTTTGATGCCATAAAAAGTACTAAAGAGTATCTGCACACGAAACATTATCAAGATCAGATAAGGATGCTAAGCCTGATGGATGATCGGAAAGACAGATATACAAAAAGACGAGGAGAGACTGACTAGAAGAAATTAAAAAAAAAAATTCACTTTTTCAAAATACGATTTCCTACAACTCCACAAAAATTGAAAAAAAAAAATATTTCATATAAAAACAACCCCTATATACAGTTTTATCTACATATTTCTGAGAAAATAGAACGAATAACAGAGCTTTTACATACATACTCGTATAATTGTTCTTCTTAATATTAAGAGCTTTTCAACGAATATTTCGAATGAAGTACTGGAGCATTTTTAAGAATACCTAGAAACCGTGAATTTTTGTCTGTGTTAAGTATCGTGTACCTGATTGGTGTTTAGCTTTGCTATCTACCTACGCTTTCAAAACGATTGATATGTTTATTTTTATATCCAAAAGAAAAATTAATTTTATGGTGTTTTCTTTTCTACAAAAGAAAAATTGTACATCTCCATGCAGAAAATTTACTCTGCTGTTCGTTTCTCAAAAATGTTTTGCTCTCTAAAAGGGCAGTGTGTTTGATTCTAAAAAAACCGCCCTCACTAATGGTGGAAGGCATTGCACTTTAAGCCCCGTGAAAATCGACAGTGTTGATAGTACTCTGTAAAACTTAGCTGTCAGCTGTTAAAACAGGGCGTTCTACTTTTTCATAAGTTGTGTTTTGTTCTAGTGAAATAACAAGTTGCATAATTACAGGGTTAACAAGACATTTTATACGTGTACCTTTCAACAAGGTGCCATTTTGTGTGTAGAAAAGGAAACACCATTAGCATTCCATAGTATATTGCAAGCTTATTTAGAATATCTACATCTACATACGTTATGAACCGATATCTTAATGACAGCTATCGTACATTATTTTGATTTTAAGAAAACATAACAATACTATGATTGAATTAAATCGTTAGACTAAGGCAAACAAATGTGTTCTTAACTTAGCAATAATATGATGTCAAGCTATCAAGAATCTAATGTGCAATTAGATGTAAATAGAATAGCGGAAATCACTCTTGGCTGAAAAATGCTCTTGCATTCGTTGCAGATCTTGGAGTTCTACCTTCTTTACATATTTTGTTGTTACATTGATGCAAACTGATGAAAAGAATCTAGACTTGCAAGATCTGCCATGATTACAATACCCAGAGCGATTTCCCCTAATAAGAATTCTATAATCAGAGTATGATTACGTTTATATTGACTGAGCAATTCTTAATAATTTTTTGATACAAAATTAACTGGTCTAGTTAAATCAATGAAATTAATCTCTCTCACAGCCAAATGTTAGCCAATTCATTACTAGATCTTGAACTACACTCACTCACTATATTATATTCAGTCGATTGATGAACTTAACAACTACATAATTATTGAACGGTGTGCTCATAATGTTGTGCTTAATGGACAATAGCTTTTACTAAATAGGACAGTTTTGTTATTGTCAAATGGATATAATATCAGCTGACTGCATCCATTTTAATACAGTTACAATATGCTCGCTGCTCTTATTTATTATGATCACCACTACCTTGTTATTTGCTCGTTTTGGGGGCACCAGTGGTTTTTTTTTTGCAACATGTTGGTATTTCACACAATTTATTGCAAAACTGATAATAATAAAACTTTAATGGACTGGAAATAAAACCATTCTTAAATTTCTTGTATTAATTTTACTGTCTGCCTATTGCATTTTTCATGATCAATTGCGATTAAATAGTATCTACGAATGTTTGTGGAAATTTCCATTCAGACTGCTTGACTTTCTTGTGCGTACATATGTATACGTACTCGTATGTATGTCTGTTTTAATCATATCAAATGAAGAAAAATGAATGAAGCTTTATATACAGGCTGCTACTCGTTATCGGACATTTAAAGTAATTTAGACTTGAAAATGTACATACAACAAAATTTGTAATATCGTATAAAAATACACTAAAAGAAATGAATTAATATTTGGGAAGTTTTTTTCAATATATAATGATTTCATAATGGTTGCCGTATGGCGCCAATACCATTTATTACAGAAATTGTGTAAATTTTTCCTTTGAGGTTAGGAAATATAAATTTCGTCCTTGACAGGAAATATTTTATAGTAATAAAAATCTTTTTTTTAAAACCTAGCTAAGTGTTTATCCGAAAAGCAATGTTTTCATATAATCATCATCAAGTGTGGTCCATTTCTTTGCTATATGGTTTTTGATCATGCTAAGCTTTTCTCATTTCTGATTTTTTATGCGTGGAGATGCCGCTTCCTGAAACGCACAGTTCAACCAACCATTTCACATAAGTACAAAGTTGAGGGTGGTGTTGGCTGAAGTGGCTAGCGCGTTGACTACTAAGCAAACAATGATTTGGGGCCTGGGTTCAAACCCTGGCCAGAGCAAGTCAATCAAAATTATTAATTTCTCTACTGTACATTATTGAGACATTGAATCAATTGTTGTCGGACTATTTACGAGTAAGCGATGAAGGCATAGCACTGGTCACTAAATCTTTTGCGACAGCGATTGATGCTGTTCCAAGCTAATGGACACAACATCGCTCTCCTTCGTCGGTTAGAAGAAACATCGGCGAAGTTAGACAATTAATAAAATGCCTGCCAACATAGCTTAACAAGTTAATGCGTCTACCTAACACCGGAGGCGCCTTAAAACTGCTATAAAAATTAACATAACGCGCAAAGCAGAGTTTTAAAAGAGTTAAGCCTTCTAAAATTTCAACATCTATCTTCTCTACCCTATCCCTCTCACTGAAATCCTTCACAATGCACTACATACGTAGGGGTCATCCCCTGAGTGCTGGTCCTAATAAAAAAGAAAAAAATTATTATATTTTTACAGTAACAAATTTAATTTCTTGAACTAATAATAATTTTTAAATATTTTTTTTCAATTTAAGACAAAAAAAAAAAAAAAAAAAAATTATGAACTTTGCGTTTTTAAATATGCAAATTTTTATGAGCTTTGCAGGAGTTAGTCATTTCCTTAATCATTTATTATAAAACTAAAATCATTGCAGTAGTATGAAAAAATTCCGTTAAATTTAGTAAAAAATTTTACTTTTAGAAAATTAAAATAAACAATTTTTTTTTTTTTTTGAAAGTAAAATTTTTTGGAGTAACACAACATAATTAACCATACGAATTTTTCTTATTTTAGGGAGGTTTTATTTGATATAAAAAATATTTTCAAAATTTTAATAAAACTAGAATGAAATTAAATTTTTTTTTTATAAAATTTTCAAGGAAATGTCACATGTCTGTTTCTTTTTTTTTCTTGAGTGTGTAAATGTAAATGTTGTACAAATAAACAAAACAGATTAGGCATTTGTATGTACGAGGGTTGAAAAAACTATATGTAAGACGGTATGTGCATATTCTATAAAACTAAAAATAAACCAAAACACGGTACGTAGGCACGTTTACAAGGTCAGTAGATAAGGAAGTTGTTTGTGCAAATGATTAAATAGAAAAACAACAACAACACATTTGCTTAGAAGTTGAGTGGCGAATCTTATTATACATTTTGCTTTGTGCTTTTTGCTTTTTATATAAATAAATAAATGATTAACGTACACTTCAAAGAGTACGATCTCTTTTATATAAATATTTCTTTTTTTTATAATTTTAGGCTTATATGCAAGCCGGCGCCATAATACAAGAAGATATTAGTGAAGCTTCGGTTATCTTTGGTGTAAAACAAGTTCCTATTGATGCTCTCATACCCGGCAAAACGTATTGCTTTTTTTCGCACACCATTAAAGCTCAAGAAATGAATATGCCTCTATTGGATGCTGTTTTGGAAAAGAAAATTCGCTTGATCGACTATGAACGCATTATAGATGAGCGAGGATCGCGTCAAGTAGCATTTGGAAGATATGCCGGTGTTGCTGGTATGGTCAATATTTTGCATGGCATTGGTTTGCGTTTGTTGGCCTTGGGTCATCATACGCCATTCATGCACATTGGGCCCGCTCATAATTACCGTAATTCTTCTATGGCTAGACAGGCAATACGTGATTGTGGCTATGAAATCTCTTTGGGTATGATGCCAAAATCTATTGGTCCTCTTACGTTTGTTTTCACTGGTTCGGGTAATGTATCGCAGGGTGCCCAAGAAGTCTTTCAGGAATTTCCCATTGAGTACGTATCACCAGAATCGTTGAGAAAGGTAGCTGAACATGGCAGTAAGTAATAGAAAAATTTAATCAGTTTTGCTTGTTTGCTCTGCTTCAGTAAAAAGGAAGTAACAGATGCCCTCGGTTCTTTTTTTCAATTGTATAGAAAAATTAATAATCTTTTTTTTTTGCAGGCCAAAATAAATTATATGGATGTGAGGTCAGCCGTTTTGATCACTTGGAACGCCGTGAAGGTGGCGGTTTTGATGCCAAAGAATATGATGAGTATCCTGAACGCTACATTTCTACTTTCAGCCAAAAAATTGCTCCTTATGCCTCAGTGATTGTCAATTGCATATACTGGGCTGTGGGAAGTCCCAAACTTATTAGTATACCCGATGCTAAAAATTTGTTGCGACCGGCAAATACACCATGGCTGCCCACCAGCAAGGGAAGCCCCGCTTTGCCTCATCGTATGTTGGCGATCTGTGATATTTCTGCCGACCCTGGTGGCTCTATAGAGTTCATGAATGAATGCACTACTATCGACACACCTTTTTGTTTGTATGATGCTGATCGCAACAAGGATACAAAGAGTTTTAAGGGTCCCGGTGTTTTGGTCTGCTCTATTGATAATATGCCCACACAATTGCCCAGAGAATCAACCGATATGTTTGGTGAATTACTGACACCATTTTTAGATGACATTATCAAGAGTGATGCCAAGAAGTCCATAGAGGATGAAAGTTTTCCATATCCAATTAAATCGGTAAGCAAAGTGTAAGCTTTAATTTTAAGGCGACAAGCTTGAAACTAATCTTCTCTTTTTGTCTAGGCGATTATTGCAAGCAATGGCAAATTGACGGAAAACTATCAATACATTCAAGAATTGCGTGAATCTAACAAGTAAGTGTGTGCAAAATATATATATATATATTTTTTTTGTAAGAGCAACAACATCTCGGGCCATAATGCCTGCAATATGCCTTCCTGGAAAAGGCCGGAGTAGAGACAAGCGATGATTTGAGCATGATTCGATGTTTTTGAACATTTTTCACAATTTATTTGATGTTATTACGAATTTGCGCAATCAACGACCGTTTGAGTTGTGTAAACAGCAATTAAACGGATGACTTGAGTTGTAAACTTATAGAAAAAGCTTTAATTTTAAGTTTAAGGCCAGTCAGAGCAATGAAAGCACTCGTTAAAAAAGTTGCAGATTTAATATCATTTTTCTTCCAAATTGCTCCCCTGTGTAGTGCAGCTTTCTTTTTTTCGGAGTTTAAATGAACGAGATTTTCAGTCAGTCGAATATTGATCAAATTTTCTTGTAGAGCAGAAAATTTTCTTGATCACTTCACAAATCTCATTTGGAGGATATTTTAAAATAGTTTAGAGATAAAATTGAAATATTGAACTTCGAGACTTTATGACTGTGCCTCGTAGCTATTTTCTAGTTTTAATAATACATTTTTAAATTTAACCTGAATTTCGCCTTACAACTAATCAAATTAAATTCTGGATCAAATATACTTATTTAAAATTTCGTATAAATTTTCTTGCATTAAAATTATTCAGTTGCTTCGCAAAAATGAAATGCACAAATAAAAATGCAATAACTATGCATAATATTAGGAGCGAAAAATGAATATGTTAACGATCTTTTTCTTTTAGTATTTAAAGAAATTAAAGTGACTCCCTAACGTATGTGGGAGTTTTCATTAAAGAAAATATAAAAATGTTTCAATAATTTGTTAAATTGTTTTTACAAATCAAATGCTTAGTGGTGTTAACACAATTAAATGAAGAAAATAGGCATTGTTTTAGAGATAAGAAAAGTAAAATATTTTGCGCACATAAAAAAAAAACAATCAGCTGGGTCGTTGTTTTTGTCTGTAAATATAAATTGGAAACTAAACAAAATATCAGAACAAAGAAAGAAATGTCTGCCAGGTAAGAGCCTTAAGAGCGATATACTTTAATTTACGAAAATCGAAATGTTTTCAAGGTGGATACTAATTAAAATATCAACTATTTATTTATTACTTAGCTAAACAACAAATATAAATAATACAACAAAGGTGTTGTTACGGACATGATATTTCTTATTGTTTTATTTTATTTCCCCTTTTATGTTTCAGTTACCGTTCGCGCCACAAGATCGAAGGACGCTCAGAGTCTGACAAAAAGGTTTTAGTACTCGGTGCTGGTATGGTATCAGCGCCATTAGTTGAATGGCTACACCGAGAAAAAGATGTCTCAATCACAGTTTGCTCGCAAATCAAGGACGAAGCCGATCGTTTGGCCAGCCAGTATGCTGGTGTTGAAAGTGTCTACTTAAATGTGAATGAAAGTACCGATCATATGCAAGAATTGTGTGGCAAAGCTGATGTAGTAATTTCTCTGCTACCCTATAGCCTGCATGGTATGGTTGCCAGATACTGTGTTGCTGAAAAAACCCATATGGTTACGGCAAGTTATTTGAATGACGAAATAAGTGCATTGCATGAAGAGGCCCGACGCAATGGGGTAACCATTATGAATGAAGTTGGTCTTGATCCTGGCATTGATCATTTGTTGGCCTTGGAGTGTATACATGAAGCTCAGGATAAAGGTGGTGTCATCGAATCATTTGTGAGTTTCTGTGGCGGTCTTCCGGCTCCTGAACATTCAGATAATCCTCTGCGTTACAAATTTTCTTGGTCACCACGCGGTGTTCTATTGAATACTCTCTCAGCGGCTAAATATTTAAGTAAAGGACAAATTGTGGAAATCTCTGGCGGTGGCGATTTAATGTCAAATCCTAAGAATTTAGATTTCTTGCCTGGCTTTGCTTTGGAAGGTTTTCCCAATCGTGATTCTACCAAATATGCCGATCTTTATGGTTTGAGCCGAGATGTTCATACTTTGCTAAGAGGTACGATACGCTATAAGGGCTTTTCGGAGGCTATACAGCCAATGCAATTATTAGGTTTAATTGATCCGGAGCCTCATCCCATGTTACATCCTAGTGGACCAGATGTTACCTGGCGTCAATTGGTCATTCATATGTTGGGCTTAACGGATACAAGTATTTTCTATGAAAATTTAAAACAAAAATTGCTGGAACGTATCGGTGATGCTGAGTGTTTGGAAAATTTAGGCCTTTTAGAAGATACACCGGTAGTGAAGCTCAATACGCCATTAGATACTCTGAGCCATTATTTGGCTTGCAGACTTGCATTTGGTAATAAAAAAAAAGTCTAAATAAGTTTTATGACATTTCTAAATATCATTTCTTTAAATCATTCTCTTAATATTGAATTTAGAGAAACAAGAACGTGATTTAGTTATTCTGCGGCATGAAGTGGGCATTCGTTGGCAGGATGGTCGCATTGAGGAACGTGGCATTAACTTTGTGGTTTATGGTCAACCTCATGGCCACTCTGCTATGGCCATGACTGTGGGCAAGCCGGCTGCCATTGCTGCTAAAATGATTTTAGATGGTGAAATCCAAGAGCGAGGTGTTGTCTTGCCTTTTACACCGGACATATACCGTCCAATGTTGCAACGTTTAAGAGCTGAAGGCTTGACTGCCTATGAAACATCAAAGATTATTCATCAATAAATATATAGACTTGAAAATTTATTTAACTCTTTTAAATGTAACATAATAATTTGTTTGATTCTGCAAAATTTTAGTATTTCTTGTCAAGTAATTAGAATTAAGATTAATTTAAGTAAAGCTATCTACTAATTTTTTTACATTTTTGTTTAAAGAAGTGAATAATTCGCTGAGATTAAGAACTAAATTTTTTGTTGTTGTTTATTTAGATGAAAGCTTGAAATAAAAACAGTGCAAAAATATCTTATAAGTAAAAAATAATATTATGGATATATATATTTTTGTTTGTTTTTGTAAACTAATTATATAATAATTATAGCTGGAGAAAAAAGGACAATCAATTAGTTGTTTAGTACTTGATATGTAAAAGCTTTAAGCTCTGGTAATTAGCAAGTTTAGGAGCTTCTAAACTTATTAATTTATTCTTTGTAAAGTGTGACATAACGCGGGCAAAAATCGTGCATAAATTTTTACTGGTATTAAGCGAAGGATTGGGATCTTATTGATGATGATGATGATGATGATGTTGAACGTGAATTTATGTATCCGACCTTAATCTCTTTATTTTCGCTTCAAATAATCTTTTTTGGAATTGAATTAAATATTTTAGGATTAAATAATGCGTACTACAATCAATCAATCATTTTATACTTGATTCAAGAAAATCTGTATTTAGTGTTGCCTTCGATTGGGATTGATTTTTAATAGAGCCATTTCAATATATAAAAAAATCTTTATAAACTAAACTCGCAAATACGAAAATTGTTCATACAATTGTAGGGTGTATCGTCAGCAGACCTTCGTCCTTATAAAGCTTTCTTTATTACAAAACACACACACACACATATATATATATATATATTTTAAACCAATCTGAGTGGACTGTAAGTACGAGTATATGTATATGAGGTATACAGATAATGCGTTTGTTTTCTGTGAATGACACAATTAAAATGCAAAATACTTTTTGGCAGCCTTAACAAAGAAATGTTCAAACTCTTTATGGTTTTCTACAATTTTTATTGTTTTGTTGGAAATTTCTGTACTTGTTGTTGTTGTTGCTGTTTTTGGTTTATCTGTTTAAGTGAAATTCTCTACTTATCATCAGCAAGACATCTTGTCATCTGTTTCTAGTGCTTTTACAACAATTCTAAAGTAATACGGTATAGCATTTGTACGAGTATGATGTTAGAAGTTAAAATTTCGTAGTTTGTGGGAACAGCAACAGGCAATAGAATACTGAAATAAAAAAAAAAAAATTAAATAAGGATCTGAAAATAAATTGAAGAGAACTAAACCTAAAATTACGATGTTATTTTTAAATGAAAGTGAGGATGCTTCTTAGAGACAACAATTTATAGCACAATTTTATTTTACACGTAGCAATAGAAGCAATTTTTAAGGTTTTATATTTTATAAATAAAAGAAAAAATAAAAATAATTCAGTAAGACTTTTAAAAAGTTTTTATGCATCCTTTAAATTTTATTTATTTGTTGGGGGTTGGCAATAATTAAATATATATTTTGTTGGTAGCCATACCAACTCATCAGTAGATGTTTTACCCTTTATGTTTAAAAAATTCTAAAGCCCATCTATTTATACAAAAACTCACAAAAATATTTGTGAATTACAAAGCATAAAAACAGTCTCTCAAAACTTTTCAAACATACACAACAAATAATTTTCCATTATGAATGTGTTTACTTTTCTACACCTGTTTTGTTTAATATAGAATTTTTTAAACATAAAGGGTAAAACATCTACTGATGAGTTGGTGTGACTACCAACGAAATATATATTTAGATATTGCCAACCCGCAACAAATAAATAAAATTTAAAACATAAATACTTGAGTACATGCTCAAATAAATGTAAAAGTTTTTATGCATCTTTTGCAAAAAAAAATGTTTTAACATGACTGATGTTTATCAGAAAATTAAGAAATTGCGTTTATATTAAATTAATATTTAGAAAATAAAACGTAACCACTTATTCTTACAAAACCCGGCATAATTATGATTAAAATTATAATTAAGCTTAAAAAAGAAACATATTGAATTTTCAAAGATAGCAAAGACTTTTTATTGGTTACGCATATTTTAGCAAATATTTACATGCTTTTATGTATTTGTATTTCTCATATTCTTAGGAAGATGCACTGTAATAAATCTGTATCTTATAAATGTGACGTCCATACAGTATCTAGATTATAAATACTGGTAAAACAAGTTTAACAGAAGTTCAGTCAGTTTTTGTAACAAAAACAAAATAAAAAGCAACAAATAAATTATAAAATTCTGCCTACTTTGTTGGCATATCTTACAACAAAATATGTGCATATGTATGTATGTATGTATGTATTTAGTAGCATATTTACTTAGGAAGTAAAAATTTTGTTGTTTTTATCAAATAATATACTTCATTGTGTACGAACTTCATATACTCTACACGTATCACTGAGAAGCAAACAATATTAATATTTTCATAATAACTGCGTACTAACGACATTAATTCTCTAGCAAAAAGGAAAAAGTGCTTAACTCGAGATAAGCTGATTTTGTGTTAATATCACCATCATATTTTCCATATTCAAAAGTATCTGGGCAAAGTTTATTTTATATTGAACGATTTTTAACGAAGTTCTGGCACAATTAATTTCTGCTTTTCTTTTTCTAAATAATTATCCCATATGGAATAACGTCCTATTTTATCTTATAACATATTAAATTTGAAATTGAATATATAAAGGGTTTTCCAATAGGTACCTGACAACTTTTAATTTAATTTGTGACCACACAATTTCACTGATCATCTAACAGGCCACATGAACGAAGTCGAGTTCCATTCTTAAATGTTTTAATTGTATTCCATGTCGATCATAAAGTTTTGGAAATATCTCAAATGGTTTTCGTTTTATTTCAAAAAAAGTAGTTAAGTCCTTTAAGGACTCTAAGGACAATAATATTGGAAAACCCTTTGTGTTATAGTGGACAGAACCATGTGTTAAAAAATCAAAAGTATCGAAAAACGAATTATCAAATTTTAGTACAATGCGATTACATTTTTATCAGACCAATAAAAATACTATCTTTTAAATCTATTTTTTATGAACCACTTTTCAAAATTCTTTCTATGTGTACAAGGGTTTGCTTGCGGTTTGGTCCCATACATTTGATTGATCAAAGGTAAAATGTTCCCCTAAACTATTGATTAATACAATAATAAAATCCAAAAAAAAAAAAACCAAAAAAATAATAAAACACCTATAGAGGACTTATCAGGTCAACCTTACTCAAACACACTCCGTAGCGTGCACGTTTATGTTAATTGCTAAAGCTGTCTTACAACTTACACATATACATACATAAATCTTTAAGAATGTCTGGTCACTAACTAATCAGTTGTGAAAGCAAGTTCAAAGAGAGTGATTCAGAATGCCTGCTAAAATCCGGCTTAAATTTATTTTGTTTATAAACATTGTTTTTGTTTATTTATTAAATAATCAAGTGCAAACGGTCAATAATATTCAAAAAGCGTATTTAATTGAAAATGAAAAATATGTAAGTGTATATTGTTTAGAATATTTCTGTATTAAAAAAATTAACAAAAAACTTTCGAATGAATATAAATTCAAAAAACAGTAAATAATTCATGTCTTGTGTCTTTGTTAAGTTTGATCTTCGCAATACTTTAGATTGATCAGGTATAGACAGTTGATAAGACAGCAAGAGGTGGCCAAAGAGGGTGGAACTAATTTTGTTTTTTGTTTTTTTTATTATAATAAATTTGAATTTCTAATGCTTAAAAAAAACATCTGAAATGCGTTTTAATTATAATAAAACGTGTTAAAGTCAATTAAAAAAAAACAATATCGATGTGTTGCATTAATCTGTTTGTTTATCTGTCAAAAACAATTGTTGTTCTCTCATATTAATAAGGTTTTAAATGATAAATATTAAAAAAAAGTCGATATCTTATATTGTGTACGTTGTGTTCTTATTAAAAGACAAAGACTTTAATTAAACGACAATAAAAGAGTTTTTTGCACTTTTAAAATATTTTTAGCATGCAGACAGCGTTGTCAACTTTAAAGAGCTAAAAAAGCACTAAAATCAAGTAAAGCACGAGAAAAGCTCCAATTTAAAATATATATATTTTTGCTTATTTAATGGGTCCGTTCAGCTGACACAGTTTTCTACACAACTGAGTGACCGCTGACTATTTTTGCTAGCAGAGAAAAAGTACGATACATAAAAATAATGGAACATTTTTACAAAACAAAATTCAATAATTTTTATTGAAATGTAAATTTTTTGATATTTGTGATAACAAAGTGAGTTCCATCGTTCAGAAAAAGTAATCAAATAAAAAACTGCTACATATAACCAGTTTAGTAGCAGTATTTTCTGCTAATTCATACAATTTTTAAAATTAGGGCGTTGTTTACACATGACGGACGAATAATTTCAGTTTAAAATTTACTGATTTCCATACGAATTTTACACTCAATTCATTCGTCGGTCATGTGAAAACAGCAATTAATTAATATTAATAAAAGATTAACTAAAAAAAAATAATATAAATATGAATGAAACTTCTCGGTAGTACAAAGTTGCTTGTCTATTAACATCTGTTAAGTATTAGAAAATTTCTGAGTTGTTGCAGTGGGGATTATTTTCTGTTTAAAGCAGACATCTTTAGTTTAATTATTTTCTGGAAATTTAAAATATACAGTTTACAACAACAAAAAATATAGTTTTAATGATACTGAAAATATTATATAAATTTCTGATACCGAAACCGGTTCGAAATTATGTAAAAGTAATTCAAGGCGTGTAAATAAAAGAGTGCTGAGTTTACTACAAGTAACAATAGACATATGTTGCTCTATCTATACATATACAAAATTTGGAATTATCTGCATACCTCCAGCTCTGGTAATAACAGACATTTTAAGTGGTTTCACCTTGGGCAAAGGTAGAATCACATTTTTTTTTTATTTTTTAATATTTTATTTTGATTTTAATATATCATCATGTATTCGAGATCTTCCGAAGAATTTATTTTCTAATTTCTATAAAATTTCCACTTATTTGATGATGTGATTTACACAATTAGGGCCTATATTTATTTTAAAACTTTTCACTTTTTTCCTTTTTTTATACAAGTCAGGTTTACCCTAATATTAGTTGTGACTACGACCAACATACATATTTATGTATCTATACCAAATTTAGCGAAATATAAAAAAAATTCCAAAAGAATTTACCAGCTTTAATTGATTATTATTTTCGACCTTTTTTATATTTATTTTACTTCTATATATTTATTTATAAAATTATTTATTTATAAAATTAATCCGATATTTCGTTACACTTTGTGTAACTTCTTCAGGAAAATTTTTTTACAAATTCTAATCTAATTAATTTTATAAAAAAATTATTTTGTATATAAAATAAATAGACAATACTGCTTGAGAAATTTAATTTTACCAGCATACAATACACAGTGTTTTAATGTATAAAAAATTAGTGAAGAAATAAAAAGTAACAAAAGTACCAATTTCTCCCGTTTTTAGTTCCTATGAAGCCTCAATTTTAAACTGCATCGTGATTGGCTTGCGAAGAATACCTTGGCAAATACTCTCGATATTCATTTTCTTTAAATTCTTTCACCCAAAATTTGGGGAAAATTTGAAAACGTACTAATATGATTTAATTTTTTTTTGTAATATTTCTCTTTTTTATTTTTACAGTTGACTTGGCATGCAGCAGTTGAATATTGTAAAAACATGAGCATGTCTTTATTTAGAATAGACAATTTCGAAGAGTTTGAATATTTGAGATCTATAATAAAAGCAAAACATGGTAACTGACAGTTTTTTTTTTCAAATAAATAAATATTTATGGCCTTAACCCAAGGCGAATTTGTATAAGGTGGTCACGACAGCACACATGATCACACAGATGATCGCCCAATTTCGCCGTATTATATTAATTTCTCTCTCAGATGTCATAACCTATTTTTCAGTACATTTCTTTGACATCCCAGGGTGGCATTTTTTAAGGAAAGTTGGGACGAGACCACGTTGTATGATATCGCCTTGGCTTTATTCACAAAAAGAAATTTTAAATTTATAACAGTTTAATAAGACGAATGTAAATACAATATTGATTTTATTAACATTTCATTTTTTAAATAAGACAGTGAATATCGATGGCTTAAGGTCGTATCTCGTTTTTTTTTTTTCAAAATCGGTTTTTTAAAATGTTCTGGTAGACAAAACTTAAATACACCTCCCATAAAAAATTCAGTTTCCGATGTTGACGAAAAACAGATTTACAGTAATTACAAACAACCCTAACTAACTAACTAACTAACTAAAGATTGTATTGCGTTTTTTCCTTCTCCTGTAAAGTAGCTAAAAGTTGGGATACGACCTTTCTATATTTAAGCCATCGATAATTGCTGCTAATAACTAAATTTATTTTTATAATTTTTAGGAGTCATTTACCCCTATTGGTTGGGTGCATACAAAATAAATGGGGTTTTCAAATGGATTTCCACTGGAAAAGATGTAAAATTATTTTTATGGCATGCCGGTGAGCCAAACGACAAAAGTGGCCATGAGAAATGTATACACACGTGGGAGGAATTTTTCGATTGGAATGACAATGATTGTGAAAGAGAATTGCCATTTATATGTGAATTAGAGGGTTAAGGGAATATTTTTATTTATAAAAATTTACGTATAATAAATATAGTTTTTAATTTTGGATACATTTTTAACAGAGAAAGTGTGAGTTTAATCAAAAGTTTACGTTTGTTGTGTTTCTTAAGAGGGATATTTACTGTCTGTGGCAAAACTTATGTTTGTTTTGATGCCTAGACTTACGCATTGTAGTTTCAATGCTAATGATAATGGTAAAAAAAGTTTACGGAGTTCGATTTCACTAAAGTTTAAGTTAAGTTTCCAATTTCTATAAAATATAGATATTCAAAGACTGCTGATTTGTTCAAAACATATTATTAAATGAAAGCCGATCATACGAATCAGGTTTGCAAGCGATTGTGAATGGTTGTTCTTATACCTCTGAATTCAAAATGTTCTTCAGACAGTCTTTTTTCCGGTAATGGCATGTAGTATTTCAATGGGGTTACAAGTAATAATTGATGCTTATTAATCGATTTATTTTTAATGTGTAATAAGTATTTGATCATAATGAATAATGAATATATACATATTTATATCGTATTTATATCGTAACTAGAGAATAGTTATTTTGATCCTCTCTTCGTATTAGTAAAATAATTACAAGGAGATTTCTTATGTTTCTAAAAATTAACCATAAATTGAAAATAAATTTAAAATATAAATATTGGTAAATAAGCTTTGATTACATATTTTATGCGGTTTGTGTTTTTGTTTTATATTTTAAAAAGAAATTAAAAATTTTTGCAATTTCTTATAAACCTAAATTTATTTATTATAAGTAAATTCTACTCATATGCTCCGAATACGTTTTTAATTTCCATTTCCATACTAGAAAAGTTGTTGCTGGTTGGTGTATTTTTTTTTTTTTAACATAAAACTACGTTTGTTGCAAATTACCAAACATACGATAAAATCATGTTTTTGCGATATATTATGCCATCCAATTGTAACATCTTAAAGATCGTGTGCTGTTCCACAAATCTTGGACCAGAATTTGCAATAATAAATCACCCACCGCACACTGGCTCATTAGCATTTCTGAACCAAATGTATTTTCTTCCAAATCCTTCCACTATTCAACATGTCTTCGTGATGAAACAAGTTGATCTGATGAAGAAAGAAGGCATCATGTTGAAGAGATCTTCATTCCCCCTAATGCGTGAAATCTTACAAGTTTTTGTGTATCAACATTTTTGTAGTCTTTATTTCTGCACTCCTTGTCTTCCTACGAAAGTTTTCCAATTAGCAGGAACTGATATTTAATAAATTTGTTTCATAAGTCAAAAAAGTCCAGGTGAATGTCTATTTACTTTGTATTTTCCAACGATGACCCAAGTTCTATTTCGTTTAGAATTCTAGTAAATAAAACAATACCAAAAGCTAAAGCCTTAAAATATTCAACAAAAATGTTTTTGGTACTAAAAACTGAACATATCGTATAACACAAATAAAAATATTACAAGAATTTCGTATGGTGGGCCATGCTCTATTCAGTTATTTTGTTAAATTTTTTTTTTCATACACTTTTATTTTGAAGTATGTACATAAGATTTTTCGTATAAGTTATCAGTAGTTTTATTAGCCATAAATGTTGAATAACTACATTAAATAAAAATAGCTATAAACTAAATGTGTATACATTAGTAATTTATCTAATATTATTTATTAATAATAATATGCATACTTAGCGGTTGCACATTGGGATAAATTAAAAATATTTTGAAAATAAAACAACCATTTCTCTGTTTAAAATTTCCAAAAAATTTAATACGAGTGTAGAACTAATGAACTAAAAAAAATCATGCCAATTACCTCGGAAGTAGAGCTGCAAAGTACCCCATTAGAACATATCGGGCATAATTTTTGTTTCCTGTAGAGTTTCCCAAAGAGTTTTTTTGAGACCTTATAGCCCTCAATGGTTCCAATTATCTCGTATAACCGTTTAATATTATACAAAAAAGTTTTTGAAAACATTTTTGAAAAGTTATCAACAGATCAGATCGAAATAACAACTGTTGTTTGTTCATGAAACAACAAATATTTTGGGTTAAACGTTCCCTCTGATTTGGAAAATTTAAAGTCATGTTCATTTGTTTTGCAGTATTTTTCTTGAAAGTCACCATCATATAATTTTTTCCATTCAGGAACAGAAAGTTATTGAGGGTAGTTTTGGCTGAAGGGGTTAGTGCGTTGACTGCTAAGGAAACTAATACTCAGGTTACCTGGGTTCGATTTCTGGCCAGGTCAGGCCATTAACATCATAAATATCTCTATTGTAAATTAGTATGGCGTTGTTTTAATTGCTGTTGGACTGATTACTTGAAGAAGGGATAGAACTGGCCGCTAAAAAAAACTGTTCTGACAGCGATTGATACTGTTCAAGTATGATGTACACTAAAGCATTCTCCTTCTTCGGTCAGCACAACCGTCGGCGAAGTAAAACAATTAATAAAAATTAGCTCAGATAGCCTAGAAATTTAACACCTGCGGCGGTTAAGCTCTGCTATAAAAATAAAAACAATGCGAAATGTCAGGGCTGTAAATAAATTAAGCATTCTACATTTTTAAAATCTGTCTTCTCTATGTTAATGAAGAAACCACGAGGTACCAAAAGTAGCAACTTTAATTAAGTTATACCTAATTCTACGCCTCACAAAAATGCACAGTCTGTTAATGAAAAAAAAAAAAAATAAATAAATAAATAAGTACCAAAAGAACCAGTAAAGCATAATAATATAAAAGAGAATTAAAAAGAATTACTAATTTGTTGATTTTTTTGCCCTTACAAATACCTTATATTACAATCGGTGTCACATACCATCCGCCTACCATTTTTCATCGGCTTCCATTAAGAGAATGTCCCAAGAGTAGCAAAAGTAAAATAGAACCAATTTATCACGTTTTTTTTTAACAGATTTTCTTATTTTACGCCCCAGAAAGTACACCGAATATATAAAAAAATTACAGAAATACAAACAAAAATACTAATTTGTCACGTTTTTAGTTCTTTAAAAGTACCTTATATGCAGTTTTAATCGGTCTCAAATGTTCTCCGCCTACCAATTCTCATCGAAATCCATGAAGAGAATAAAGTACCAAAAGTAAAAAAGTACCGATTAATCACGTTTTTTAAAAAAAAATTTTTTATTTTATGGCGCAGAAAGTACAGCGCATATTAAAAAAATTTTACAAAATATAAACAAAAAGTACTTTTTGTTAAATTTTGAGTTATTAAAAAGTACCGTATATGCATTTTTAATCATCTAGCAAATTTTACCCAAATCCATTCAGAAAATGTCTCAAGAGAAAAAGTATCAATAGTTAAACAGCACCGAATATAAAAAAGTGCTAAACGTGTAACTGTACCAAAAGTACAATTTTTTTTCTCATTTCAGCCTCCAGAAAGTATGTTTTAAAAATTTTAGTTAAAAAATAAAAAAAAAAATACCACTTCTAATAATTTATCCCTTTTTATCGCTTAAAAAGTACCGTCTATTGTAATTTAGTTCCAAGCTATCCGCCTACCAAATTTCATCTCAACTCCATTGAGCGGTCTTTGTGTTATAGCTGAACATACAATCTTTTGTATTTATAATATTAGTAGGATTGCCATCTGATATGCAAATTTTTTAGGAGAGTGAAAATAATTTAAAAATTAATTAAGTGATTGAAGAACATACACAGAGAAAACAGTGCCTAATAAATACCTAATGAAATAGAACAAAATTAATAAGATATCTCTAAGGTTTTTTTTTTTCAAGTAGGAAACTTGTGGTTTTCATTAGGTATTCTTATTGTTTTTTTCAAAAAGGTTTTCGTTATTAAAATAATAAGACTTCCTTCTTGAAAAAAAAAATCGTAGAGATATATTATTAATTTTGTTCTATTTTATTAGGTATTTATTAGGTACTGTTTTCTATGTTATGATGTTAGGAAATGCAAATTTGATGTCATCAGAATGTCATGGTACGTCCCGAATGCTTATTAACAACATGTATTTGTATTATCTGGATGGAGGGGTGATGAAAACATTTTTATAAAACTTACGTATTAAGGGAGTTGAACCAAGGAACTTCGGTTTTGTAGATTGACACTCTAACCACCTCACTACTACACCTTTCTATAGTATACATGTTAGCAGCCTGTTTAAGAAGATGATTTATTGTAGCACAAAGAAATTATGAAAAAAATTGTTCCTATGTTGATTTATATGTATGAAATAACAAGCAAGCTAATATAATCAAGAAGATATTCTTATTAAAAAAATTAAGAAGATGATTTACACATGATCATACAGAAACCTAATAAAATTAAGAAGAAAACCTTTTTGGAAAAAACAATAAGATGGCCTAATGAAATCAAGAAGATATTCTTATTAAAAAAATTAAAAAGATGATTTACACATGATCATACGGAAACCTAATAAAATCAAGAAGAAAACCTTTTTGGAAGAAACAATAAGATGGTCTAATGAAATCAATAAGATATTCTTATTAAAAACAATTTATATGAAAAACTAATAGAATCAAAAAGTTTTTCTCTATGGATTGTTTTTTTGGTGCCAAAAATAACGGAAATTGGGTAAAAAAATTGTAAATAACAAGTTTTCTTCTTGATTTTATGTGTTTTCCTTATTGAAAAAATTAATAAGATTTACCACATAAAAACAATAAGGAATCTTTTCGAAAAAATAATCGCTAATTTCTGCTGGGATACCCCTTAGCCTAAAAGCGTTTCATAGAGAAAATTTTCTTGATTCTATTAGGCAGTTTTGGCTCTGTGTACACTCTTACAATTTTTTGTTCTTTATTTTTCTGTTACTTGGTTTTTCTTTTCAGCTATTCTTTGGCTTTAGTAAAAACAATATTCATGGTAAATTAAATTCTACTTTATAATAACATTAATTTTATTTTATTTGTAAATTCTAAATTTATTTGGTATTTTTCATTGCATCAAATCTCAAGTACATCTTATAGAATCCACAATCGAATTGACTGATTTCACTCATAATATTCTACTCAAGTTGATTAAAAATACTCTTCTATGAAAAGATGTACTATAGGGTGGCGTATAGGCAATATTATTATTATAAAAGTATATATGTATATATTTTAATATTTTTCATGTAAATACATATTGAATGGAACTGATTTACATACAAAATATGAAAGTTTGTGGGCTTGTTTTTTACAGCTGGCATACGAGCAGTAAATTTCAATTAAATTATTTAAAGACTATTTTTTTAAAGAAAATTTTGATATTCGGCCGGAATCAAGTTTTTTTCAAAAGGGCTTGCAAAATTAAAAATAAATAAATGTGTTTTATGTTTCATATCAAATTAAATTAAATTAAAAAAAAATATATATAAGAATTCATACACAGTGTAGATTGTCACTGCCGTATGTTTTATGTGGCAAATGCGCTCCCAGCGATCACTTTTTTACCTACTCATCTGGCCTTGCGGAAAATTATAAACTTTCTGCACATTTAGAGTGCACGTTATCCGAAGAGAATTTTGTATTTTTGAGATCACCTTTCTGGCCATCGAATTCTATGCGTAACATCTGCTAAACGATTGATTTTGATTTAGGTAAAAATTCCTAATTTTCGATTTTGATACTTTCTGCATATATTTGAGAGATTTTTATATTGTAATATGATGAGCCTGCATAGCTATAAAATAATGAAGGACACACAAACAAACCCCGCTTTTTTAATCGTTTAGTGATATTTTTCTCTCATAACTTTCATTAAAATTTGCTTTGCTTGTCAGCTTTCTTCTCAGCAACTGATATGATTTGTGGTAATTTTCTGACCGATTTCCGATAGGAATTCTCAAGCATAATTGGACCGAATTCAGCAAAAAAATGTTCGCTGGGGTACCGTGTGCTATTTATATTCGTCTACGTATACGTACTACTACGTACGTACTTTTTAGAACACTTTGCATGCGGTTGCAATACATAGTGAAGATATTATTGTGTTCTCACAACTTGAAATTATTTTTTAAACTTTTTACTTTTATTCAAAATTTAATTAGTTTTAAAATACTTAGGTTTGTTTCTAATCTCCTGTTAATTTTTTACTTAGTTTCAATTTAAATTATAATTTAACTAAATAAAACTAAACGAAAAAAAGCTGTAAGATCATAAAGAAAACTATAAATTACATATAAAAAATTTCATTTAAAAAAAAGTGCTAAGAGAGAGAGAGAGAGAGATCTTAAAAATATAAGTGTATATTACTGCAACACTTAATATAAAATCACAGGTACCATACATTTGTTCAAAAGCTTTTTTTTGTTTATTTTTATATTTGCTTTTCATCTATTTTTTCACTTTTTACTAGGATCCTGCAAATTTAATCTTCCCATGGCAAAGGGTGCCGCAGCATTTGTATCCACATAAAATATACCAGTTTTCGGTATTGAAGGTTCACCACCCATTCGATAGTCACGCATATCCTTATCATTACATTCCCACTCGGGCTTACCTCTCAAACATTTGACACCATAGAAACCTGTAGTTGAGTTAATAGATTCTACAAACATTTTATATGCTCTAATATGTGAACAGCCCACATAGTAACATTTCTTTTGATAACTTCCATAGTTTGGATAAAATGTAGCATTTCCTGTGGGTGTTAAAAATCCCAAATTGCGACTAGTTTGTATACTCTCCACATATTTGGCATCACTGGGATCTATACGAAAGTCTGTGCTTTTATGTCGGAATTTCGGCCCAGCAGGATCGAGAGCAAATATGGTATTGAAACGATCTGGCCAACTACGTTTGCCTGCTGCACCAGCTATCTGAGCACCCAAAGAATGGCCAATCAAATAAACATTATCGTAGTCAATGTGAGCCTTTTCTGCTAAATATTTGACAAATTGTGCTAAATATGAACCAAATGTTTCCACTAATCTGACCACATGGAAATAATTGAGATTTGCTGCATTAGCACTCCAATCGGCTACAATTACATTAAAGTCGCCTTTTTGTAAGTAGGCATTTTTAACGTCACGATTAAATGAGCCGCGTGATTGACTCATCCAGCCATGTATAATAATTCTGGAAGAGAAAAATTGCTGTTACTAGAAACGTTTTTTTTTATTAATTTAGTGCTTGGAAAAAAGTAAAAACAAGAATTAATTGGGGAAAAATCACAGAATAAATTAAAAAATTAAATAGTTTTTAATAAATTATGAAAGTTGTCCTCGTAGTAGTAATCAAAGAGAATTAATTTAATATATTTTTGGGATTTTTTCTAGTTTTAACATTGGCTAATTATTCTAGTGTTACCCTTATATGGATACGGGGACACGGGGAAAATATAGGCAATTTCATCGCTGACAATCTGGCCAGGAGAGGCACAGAGCTAGAAGCTGCCGATATTGACAATTTCTGTGGCCTTCCGCTCCTGGCCTGCTGGAAGCGAATTGATAAAACACTTTTGCAGTTGGCACAAACCAGATGGTTTAATGAGCCAACCTGCAACACAGCTAGGACACTATGGCCTTGCATAGACGTCAACAGAACCAAAAATCTGCTGAACTTTCCCAAAAAACAATTGCTCAATGTTGTGGCCACGATCACGGGACACTGCGCCTTCGGAACCCATGCCAGACGCATGGGTTTACCATATAACGAATACTGCTTCAGCTGCAACGACGAGGAGGAAGATGGAAGCATAACACACCTTCTATGCCTCTGCCCAGCTATGGAGGATTACCGCCTTCGCTTTCTAGGCAAGAGATCCTTCAGTACCCTCTCCGAGCTTTCAGTTACGGAACTTGGCTGTCTTAGCTCCTTTATCAGGAGCAGTGGGTGGTTCGCCCAATAGTGGGCTGACATCCTGCCCGTTACACTGCAAAATTCACCCTTTGCCTCAACTTTTTTCCCACCTGTTCTTCTCTTGCTCTTCTCTGTCCCTATCTTTGCCTATTCTTCTTCTGACTCTTCTAATCTCCCTTTACTACTCCCTCTATTACTCTCCCTTATTACAGGTAGCACAATGGGACCACGTAAGGACCCAAGTGAGCTGGAATCTAATCTTCACTTTACCAGCAACCTGCTAACCTAACCTAACCTAACCTAGTTTTAAAACGAATCGCATGTCTAATAAATATTTAATTGATGTATTTAATAGAGTCAATTAATTTACTTAAAACCAGATCGCCAACTCATTTCCCACGTTTGTTAATTAAACATTTAATTGACGTATATTATAGGGTCAACTAATTTAATTAATACCAGATTGCCATCGAATTTGATTTAATTTGTAATCAATTGTCTTGTGGAAATTCGTTGTAATTTTCTTGTGTCTTGATTTCACTACTTAAGTTTGAAAAGAAAATACTATAAATTTAAATAATTATAATATTAATTGCATTTTTTAAGTTAATTGTAAATTGGGAAATGTTTGACAATATTTTTTTCTGATAACTGTTGTTTTAGTGCTAATTATGTTTTTTTGTGTATTCTTTTCGACATATAAATAATCGAATTCCTTGATTGTCTTCCGAACGATTTTTACAAGTCTACAATTTTTTTATAACCACATCCGTTTGTTCAAATGGGTTTTACTAGCAAAACTCATATTAAGCTTTTTATGTTGACAAGCAACCATTATTTTCCAGACGCGCCTAAACGTATGTATGAATTTTTATTTATTTCTTATTTATGAATTTAGTAGCAAATTGTATTGTTACTTCTTTGTTGGTTTTTTTTTTTTAATTCGTTTAATTGAAAATATTGCAAAATATATTCAACATATATTTTAAGTCACCAACAGTAAAGTAGCATATATTTAATATCTCGATTAAGTACTTTTTTAAGAATATACTTTTTTCCAGAGAAGTATTTGAAAAATTATTTTTTTAAATACTTTTATTTTATAAAAAGAAGATATTTTTAATAAGTTTAATTTTCAAAAGTATTCTATGTTGACACAAAAAAAAAAAAAAGAAATTAATTGCACTAACAAAAAAATAGTGTGCATCGTAAATAAATTACCTGGTTGGAATTGAGGGATCTAGGCCAGATGAAAGTATTGATTCAACATTTCCCATTATCAGTTCTTTGCCACAATCTGGAAATTCTCGTTTAAAAAGAAAAAAGTGCATTTCTAAGCGAGGACGTGAAAAAGGATTCAAGTTTCGTGCAAGCTTTTTTAGAAATGGAAAATCCAAATATCGTCTAAAGCCACGCTCTTCTCGCAAATCTTTATCACATTTCAGCCATTCACAATATTCATCCTCATCGTTTTCATCTTCGAGATCTTTTGTTAAATCAGGATTAGAGTCAGATCTATTTAATTCAGCGCTGTCATAGTCTTCATCATAATCAAGAGATGCTTCCTTAATTTTTATTATATCTCGTTTGCTTTTTAAAGCAAAACTTGCTACAATTTTAAAAAGTTAGAATTTTTTTTTTCAAAATTTTTGTTACTAAATAAAAACTTACTTAAACTGACACTTAAGACAATTAAAATTATCACTAAAAATCTCATTGTTTGAAGATTTTAAATTTTTTGTAGGAAATTTTTTGGTTTCGTTTCGTTTATTTTAAACAAATTTCAGCCCCAGCGCAGTTGTGAGTCAACAAATTTATATAATTTCTTTGTCTGTTATTCTTTTGGTTTCTTAATTTTAATTAACTTTTTTTATTTATTTGATTTTCTTTTGCTTTACAACACTTTACTTCACTGGCTATTGATCTTTAATGTTGTTGTTCACTTACATTTGTTGGCTTTTATAACATTTTTATTTCAGCAATCGTTAGTTGTTGTTTTTGTTTTGTATAAATTTAAGCATTGCGCTTAACTAGTTTTTTTGTTTTAAAATGTTTAGGTTTGTTTTTTTTTCTTTGTATGCAAGTATTTTTCTCTCAATTTCATCTTATTTTTAGCGTTTTATTTTAAAATTTATATGGTACTGAGCTTGTGCTGTGTGTGGTTTATTTTTTGCAAAGTATTTAGTGCATTTATGGAGGAAATTAATAACCCATTGCGGGAGTGTTGTTAGCATAATAGAATGATGCGGATCTATCAAACAAAACTGTTATAGGAAGGGAATGAAGTATGTTTCACTACGGCGGATGAAGATCAATATTAACATTTTCGTAAATATTTATTACTGATATAAAGTTATAGTACAATATTAAGAATTTACCAAATTTCCGTTTAAAAAATAATTGATTTTCATTTCCGGAAAAAAATATTTATTACAAAAAGTATTGATTAAAATTTGGAAAATTTCGAATAAAAAAATTTTGCTGAAACAAATAAAACTGCCAAAAATTATAATAAACATGCTTTTGATCTGAGGGTACCAAGCAAAGTATTACTTAGGACTTGGGTTCGAATCCTGATCAGGGCGAATCATCAATAACATAACTTTTTTAATGTGCATCGTGTTAATTTTTGTTTATGGACTGTTCAAGTGACGAAGGCAAAGCACTGGTCACTAGAAACTCATGCAGATTCCGGCTAATACATTTCCCTGCTAATGTACATCATAGCGGTCGGTTGGCAGAATCGTCAACGAATTTAAAAAATTAATAAAATGGACTACTCTATCTAACACTAGAGGCACTGCAACACTGTTGTAAAATTAACAAAACTTGCAATAGTAGAGTTGTAAAGGAATTAAATCTTCTTCTATGTTTTCACAATCTTCTCCTTATTTCAACACTGCATATGTGAACGTCATCAATACCCCGACTGATTGTTCTGAGAAGATGTATTTACATATATATAAAAAAAATTCAAGTAAAACTATTATCAAAATAATTTTGCCCGGTTCACATCTAAAAGAAAATTTGTTCAAACATATTTTGATGTTAGAAGAACCCTTTTTTTTTTTGAAGGCCGCCATTGAAGGCCATTATCGTGATCATTTTTTTATATGGTTGAATTTAAATCATACTATTATAACAAAAACCTCTTATAAATATAATACTAATACATCATCTATGTTTATTTAAATGGTAAATAAAATATTAAGTTATTATAGAATAATAAAATTAAAAAGCCAGAACGGTTCTAATAAAAATATACTCGTATATCAAGCCTTAACTGCGAAAATAGCTTAAGTGACATGGTTTTCAATTAAGTTTTTTTTATAAATTAAATAATTTGGCATAATATTCATCATATCTATCAATATCATTGTCATGCACGGACCTGTTAATCAATTTAAGTTTACGAGTGCATTGATGGTTTTTCAGAGGCAGAGGCTTTGTCGATTAAGCTAAAATTGTCCATCCGCACGTCCGTCTGTCTGTATGTGAAAATATGAAATCGGTTTTCCGAATCAGAAAAGTTAAAGACTTCGTTTTTGAACTAATTTATCAGGATTTATCTGAACACAATTCGTATTGAAAATCAGCAAAAATTATGGTATCTACTCTTGTATGAATTGGTGAAGGGTATATCCACACAAAATCACAAATGTGAAAATAAGGCCAAGTTCCTATCCAAAATATTTCGGCCGTGAAAAGTACTGAGATCAAAATATGGACCAAGTTCATGATAGGTACAATTCCATCTCATTTCTAGGCAACCTTTAAGCTTGGCAAAATTTTTCGAACAATTCTTTCCCATATTATAAAGGAAAAAATTTTGCCAAGCTTACAGGTTGCCTAGAAATGAGATTGAATTGTAAAACACTTTGATTGTGGTCAGAATTATAATATTGCTAAACACAACCTTGATGATGTAAAAATACACAGATATAAAATACTTATATGTAACTTGAATAAGACCATTCGTAGGCAGCAGTTAAATTTTCTTTAAGAAATCTAAAGGAAAAAAAAACAAAAAAACTGCTCCTGTAAAATTTGTTCTTTCCGTTTTTTATTAGCGGTTAGGTATCGTTAAATTTTCAATAATCACAATAATTATTATTTCATAAATCCGTAACCATGCCAGAACCATATATTTTTTCCATGCGTGTATCCATGAACATGTGTAAAAAGCTTAAGGAAAAAGAAATTTGTTGTATTTTTAATATCAGTATTTCGAATTGATTGACTTTTTAAACCAAAACGATTAAATAGGCTACAGTTCATAAGGTTATATTCAGAGAGAATTAGACGTGATCAAAATTGCACAAAATGTTGATATAAAATATTAAAAGAAAAATGAAACAATTTGCAATTATTTAAATAAAAAAAAAACAAATGCATAAAAAACTTGTAAATTATCTTCTTCTCTATGAGCGCTATTTAAATTTTTAATGTTGTTTTTGCTTTTTTTTTTATTACTTATTTAGACGAGAATAATTAATTTATAAAACTCGCGTGAGGTTTAAAATTAAAATTTCTAATAAAATCAAGTAAAAAAATTTAATTGGATGGATGTCACGAAATTTTTTCACCCTTCTCTAAAGTAGAAAGTTTGCAAAAAAAAAACCTTACTTAATACAAAATATATAAAACCCTGCTATGAAGGGGTGTCATATTTATTCAAACAGCAATTTGACATGAGCCCTTTTATATGAAGTAATGAAACGAAAATATTTGTTTATTCAGGCGTAGATCATTGATGATTTTGTTTTGACAATTTGTTTTTGAAAACTTTATAATTTTTCTTTATTATTTTTATTTTAAGAAATTTTTGACATGGTAAACATGTATACACCTCTGCGATCTCCTTCATTCTCTCTCACTCTGTGTTTCTCATTACATGTGATGCTTCTTTCTTTGAAAACTGTAGCAAATTATTTATAAAAACTAAATTTAAAGAAGTATTATAAAACAACAACTACTTTTACTATATTTTTTTTCACTGAATTTATTAATATTTTCATAATTGATCTGTTAGGTACAAAGTTTTATTCAAGATACATTTGAAATTTAAACGCAAAAATGAATAAGAAAATAAATGCACACACATACACACACGCACGCACACAAACAAACATTTCATACTAATTTTATTAAATAAGTAGTGCTTTTATTATCTTCAAAGAAATTTATTAAAAAATTAAGTAATGGCCGATTTTTTGTTTGGAATTGAATAAAATTTCCATGTTTGATACGCTGTTAGAGTTTGTTTTTATTTCTCTTCGAGTTCGAAAACACCAAAATTATTTTTCTTTTTTAAAAGAGTCTGCTTGTTGTTCCCCCAAAAAGTACTGCATACATACCGTATGTGGACTGATTTTTAAAATTTGTATTATGTTTGAAAGGGTTTCCTTGCCTTTAATGTACCAATTTTATATGGGAAAACATGTTTAATTGTACACTTTAACTTTGAAAATCGTTCATGAATATGGGAGTTAGAACTAAGCAGTATCCACTAGGTCCTAGTGAAAGCAGAGTTTATATTATTTCATTCTCTCTATTTTCTTTTTAGTTGTATAGTTGTGATTTTAGAGTAATTGAATGAAATAAAATTCATTGCAATCTTTTACGGCTCTGTAAGGGATAATCAGTAGCTGACAGTCTGCTTTGACGATGATTATAAGCCGACTGATATAGGTCTTCGGTCGCACGAGATAAACACACATAATAAATATTGTAGATAAAAAATTTATATGTATATAAACAATTTCACATATTTTTTTTGACAGGAAACAGGAAGTAAACATTTACATTTCGTTGCCGAAAAGCAAATAAAAGTGTTTTTTTTTTTTTTCAAATAAGAACATAATAAACAGCAGTAGTTAAGTGGGTTAATTTCTATAAAAATAAAATTATTTCTATAAAAAAAAGCAAAATTCAAAACAACAAATACAACAACTGACTATAAAAAGTATGAAATAACTGTAATAATGATTCATGTATTAAACACATTATCACATGTTTTCTGCACGTGAGATTATTTTTATCATTTAATGTACATGTTTTACATTTAATTTATATAATCTACATATAAGATGTGATCATTTAGGACGTGTTTGTTAAAAAAGTAAAATAAATAACATAAACATAAAACTTTATTGATCATTTAGTGTCAAATGAATTATTTAGGATTATATAAAAAAAAAATTTTTTTCGACATAAAAAGCGAGAGATTTTGTTCTAACGATCTACAAACACTTCTTTTTGCGGTTTTAACATTGTTGACGTCTAAGTTTGACAATCTTAGTGTTATTTTAGGAAAATTTCGTCATTAATAAAGTTAATTAGCTTTAGGTCTCGCTATAAGACTTTAAAAGTTTTTAATGCGAAAGGTTGTAGTCTACAATTTACAAATACTGATTAACAATTATAACAAGAGACTTTAAATTGACAAACTATTCTTTATACTAAAATTTTCTATATATATTTTTTACGAAATGTTTCTGACATTTATTCTGTAAAGATTTTAATTTGAGATGAAAACGCATTCAAAAGTTGTAATTATTATTTTTTAGTGAGAATTTAAAGTTAATATATTTATAAAAATGGGTCACACGATTTTTAGTGGTACACTTTTTAGAATGTTATTGTCTACCAATAGTGATGAAACATATATCGTTTGAGAGGTATTTTTCTCTAGATATGCACAATATAATTTTTGTGTAAAAAACTTGGTTGCAACACCAAATTTTGGCCATCGGGTTCGATTTTAATACTTTTATAAAATTTATTTCAATTTACTCATTTACCTTAAAACCAGACTAAAACTACGTTGACATTTATTAAATATTTGCCCAAAATAGCGTTACCATTAGTTTTGGTTAAGGATAGCGTCATTTAACTAGATTTTTATATTATAAAATAAAATTAATTATTCTACAAAAAAGTATTTTATACAGTTTTTAAAAAATGGGAACCCATAATTAAGAACCAAAAAAAATTTATTAGTTTCTGTCTTGGTAAAGTTTTCTTCGACAAATATTTGATAGATGTGAACGTAGCTTAAGTTTAAATTGCTCTCACTTTTCATTCGCGTTCTAAAAAAGTACATCTGCAAAAAGTTACCTCATAATGAATCACCCTTGATAACAGGATATTCTTAGCAGCAATTAGAGCAAACGGAGTTTTTTTTATTATAAATATTTATAAAAATCCCAGTTTATGTTGTTGCGTTTCCAATAGTGAGGTAGGACAAAAAAAAACCAGTTAAGGGGAAACACAAACAAAAATCAGTAACACGTTAAATATAAAATAAAAAAAAATTATATTAATTTATATACAGATGTTAATATAAGAAATAAGAAAGCAAGGGTTTGTTTTTTTCACAAACTGTTACTGATTGAGACAGGTCCAAAGAAAAGTACACAAAATTTGCTTAAAACTGATTTATTAAAATTTGTGTTACTCACATGAATTTTTCAAGTTGCTTAAGAACAAATTAAGATCCCCTACTGCTTCAGCAAAAAACCCCCAACAATGTGTAATTAAAATCTAATTAAGAGCTAATGGCATTAAATTCAAGTTAATTTTGATATTTCTTAAAATTGTTTATATTATTATTACGAATAAACGTTATTATTATTTGAACTATGCATGAGTAGACTACTCGTACTTGGAATATAAGGGACTATGAGTGTTTGTTGAATATTAGTAATGGGAAATTTCGTACTAATCAAAAATTATTTTAACATGTAAAAATGGATTAAAAATTTATTATAATAATTCTCGTATTCTATTTATGTTGATTAATAGTTGATATTCTTTCCCAATTAGTATCCATTTTACATAAATTGTAAAAATGGACGAACTACCGCTGATGAGAGGTGTAGCGGGCTTGAAGTCGATACACTGATACGTTCTGTTAGTCTTATTGTATAAGGTTCTCCAGTTGGGATGATATAATTTTGAAGTGACGTTTCGGCCATTTGCAATATGTCATGATCTGTCATTTATTTTTCATTGTATTCAGTAGTGTTTACAATTTCATCATGGAGATATATACGCAAGAATTGCAACTTTTCGTGCGCTTTTGCCATTTTATGGTCGTAATAATCGTTCAAGGGTGCTCGGTATTCGTCGAACTGTTCAAAACTTTGAGCTTCCATTTTCTTTACATAATGTTCAAGTGCCAAGAAGACAAAGAACCGAAAGAACCGAGGAACTCGAAGTAATGAAAATATTGCTGGCGTTCAGGCAAGTGTTGCTGAAGATTGCAATTTGTCGATTCCAAGACGTTCTCAACACGGTTACTGTCAATGGAGAGCGGTATAGATCGATGATAACCAACTTTTAATGGCCGAAATTGGAAGAAGTTGATCTTGAGTACATTTGGTTTCAACAAGACGTAGATACTTGCCACACAGCAAATGCAACAATTGAATTATTGCGAGAAAAGTTTCGAGATTCGATTATTTCAAGAAATTGTGATATTGAATGGCCTCCAAGAAGTTGTAATTTAACACCATTTGACTATTTCTTGTGGGGTTATTTGAAGTCAATATTGAACGTGGCATTCATGACATACGACTTGATTTAGTGGAAAAAGTTCTCGAAAATTGGGTTCATCGAATTCGTTCCTGCACAAGAAAGTCGTGGAGACCATTTGAATGACATTTTATTTAGAACTTAATTCTAAAGATTTGAAGCACAATCTATTAAATTAAATATAAAACTTTTGAATTTCCTTAACAATAAGTGTGTGTTATTTTTTAAAGAAATCATATCACTCTTATTGGAAAATCTTTTATACATATACTAATGTTTTTCAAAAGTAAAAACTCAGTAATTTGAATTTCCATTAATTCAATAAAAACTGAAATTAAGCCAAATAATAATAATTTCTCAATTATTAAAATTAATAAACCAGATAATTCTTAGATAAATTAATTGCATTTAATATATTTAGCGATCAATTAAAAAATCGTACTATTTCAGAAACACGAGTATACAAGCTAATTCCTTTAACGCATATTTTCGAAAAAAGTTGTAGTGTGAGAAAAATGTTTCTCTTGCTTTTAAGCTACGGGTTAGATTTATCAGATATTTTAAGAATTATAAAGGGTATGAGTTATTACCTGAAAATTGGTTAGTAAGAGACTACAATCTATTTAATTGAAATCATATAATTTCACTGTAATAATTGTGTTTTAAATCTTTAATTTATTTTATAATTTCAATTTAAATAATGAAATCAACATGGTAAAAAGTTTTGGTTAACATTTTTTAAATCAATCGTTATAATAATTGATTGCAATTAAATCCAGTTATTCAGTAAAAAATATATATGAATCAATATGAAACTCCTCCTTTAAAAAATAAAGCTGATTCGGATAATTTTGAATTGTCAACAATTTCAATTATTTGTATATCAATTGTAATTTTTTCAAATTAATACGCACTGTTTATTATTAATATTTGTTAATATTTCAATTATTGTTTAAAATTTTTTCTAAAACTCCGCGACATAATTTTTTAAGTTTAGATGTTCAGAAGTTTGTGTTGGAATATTCACTTTCTGAATCATAAATATTTCATTTATCTGGCAACTTTATTTTTCTTTTAACTCTTCACTATTTTTCGTTTCCTTTCTTTTTTTTGCTTTCATCATATTGTTCAGTTCATATTTTAGTAATCCATTTTTATTGAACCAATCTTACATTAAATATAATATAAAAGTTATTTAATTCGGTGTTTTCATTTAGAAGAAGATTACTTCCATCTGCATTTTAATTTACAACGTTAGGTATTTCAAATCGCCTATTTTCAACAGGTTATGGGCCCAGTTACCCACGTGCATGTGCCACTGTGTTTGACTAAATAAGTTTATGGATAGCGACGAGTCGGTCCCAATTGATTCCGCAATTGTTTCTGGTTTTTTAGAAGACACAATCGACAGCATTTTCGTTTCAACGGGCAGAACTACAAGCTATGGCGACGACAAATGGAAATATATATGGCAGAAAATAAATTAAAGCCATATATTTTAGGCACAAAGGAAAGAATACAGCAAAATGCTACACAATGGGACGAAAAAGATGCGGAAGCGCAGGCATTCATTATGAGAGGAATAGAGTTGGAGCAACTTAAGTACCTCACCGAATGCTCAACGACAGCCCAAATGTGGTCAAAATTAAAAGCCGTTCACGTTGAGAAAAGTGAACAATCTGCACAAGTTCTGCTTGAGAAATTTATGAGCATTAAAATGGCTGATGATGAATTAGTTGTTGATTTTGTTGCAAATATTATGTCGATAGCACAAAGACTCAAAGATATGAACTTAGAACAAACACAACCTATGATTATTGCAAAAACTTTGAGCAGCCTGTCAGTGAGATTTGATCACGTACGCACAGCATGGTATGCAGTGCCACGAGAACAACAAAATATAGAAAGATTGACTGAACACCTTGTTAATGAAGAAAGCCTTATGAATTTACGTGCAAATGACAACAAAAACAACAACAGCGGCCTTTCGAATGCAGTATATACAGTAAAGGCCGTGCCGTACTATCCTACACAGTCGCGCGATTTGCAAAATATGACATGTGTACTAAAAATGTATGGTAGTGTGGACTAAAAATGCAACTGTGTGACAGATTTTTTGGCAAGTCGTGCGATTTGTAAAATTTTATGAAAATTTTCATAAAATGATAGTTTTCATGCGATCAGAGGAGTATTTATTGTCAACCAGATGTTTTGGCATAAGATTTGTATTATAGTGTGGCACCTACAACACCATTTTGAAACAATTTCTTAAAGTCGGTCAGATTTTTGCAAGATTTTCATGTGAATGAGTCGTACGATTGTGCGGCACAGCCTTAAGTAAGTCTAGAAACAATAATACAAACCACTATAAACCGAACCAAAAACGAAGTGGCAAATGCAATTATTGTCAAAAACCGTGGCATTGGGCAAGAGAATGCAGAAAACGACAAAGTGATCAACGGAACAAAGAAGAATGAAAAAATAATTCATATTCACTGGCGTTACAAAATGAAACAAAGCAAACTAATGAAAATGCATATTTGTTCAACGTAGACAAATCAATAAAATCTAACAAAATGGAAAATTATTTTTATGCAGACTCAGGTGCCACCGACCATATGTCATTCCAGAGGGAACTTTTTACAAACTACCAAGCTGAAATATTAGAAAACTCATATGTGAGAGTGGGCAATGGACGTCGTTTAAAAATTGAAGGTAAAGGCGACATCAAAATACAAGGCAAGTCAAATGAAATTTTTTTAATTAAAAATGCATTGTTGGTGCCAGAACTCGATAAAAATTTTATATCAATTTCAAGAGTAACTGAGAGAGGCACCAGAGTAATTTTTGAGTCAGGTGGTGAGCATGTTTATTTTATAAAAAGAAATAATATAGTAGCTGAAGGAACAAGCGAAAACAGATTGTACCGCATGAATGTAAAACCAGTTTTGACATCATCAATTAATGTGTTGACAAAAGAATGTATTATGTTATGGCACGAGCGGTTAGGACACATAAATTTTAAAACACTGCGTGAAATGAGCGAAAATAAAATTGTGGACGATTTAAGTATTTCATATCTACCAAAAGAACAACCATTTTGTGCAGGATGTGCTTATGGTAAGCAACATAGGAATTCTTTTCCTAAATCTGGTGCTGAACGAGCAAATCAGCCAGGCGAAACTTTCCACATGGATCTTTGTGGAAAAATGAGCCAATTATCAATTGGAGGGTCCAATTATTTCTTACTTTTAAAAGACGACTATTCGCGGTATTGTTTTGTGTAGTTTATAAAGAATAAAACAGATGTTTTAAGCAAGCTTATTCAGTTCTTGGCAGATGTGCAGGCGGACGGACATAAAATAAAACGCATAAGATCAGATGGCGGTCTTGAATTTTGCAACGAGGAGGTAAATAGTTTATTTTTAAAAAATAACGCCGAGAGCTCCTGAGCACAACGGGTTTATAGAGCGGCAGAACAGAACTATTGTTGAAAGTGCTAAAGCGATGCTTCATAGCAGGCGGTTGCCACTATACTTATGGGCTGATGCAACACATACTGCAGTTTACCCCTTACGAAAAATGGTTTGGAAGGAAACCATCTCTCACAAATATTCGTGTTTTTGGTTGCGATGCGTATATCCACATTCCCAAAGAACAGCGTACAAAATGGGATACAAATTCAGTCAAAGGCATATTCGTCGGCTAAAATGAGGAAAGCAAAGCTTACAGAGTATTTGACCCAAGTAACAGACGAGTGCTTGTCCGACGTGACGTTATATTTAACGAAACACGTATTGCAGGTAACGATTACTACGAAACTAAACAAAGCAGCGTTCAAGAAGATGACAACGTTCATCAGTCACCAATTCCCAACAAAATTGGAAAGCAGCAACGAAGTCCTTACGCATTAAGAAGCATTTCAAGAAAACAAAACACTGCTGATGGGATAGAAAAAGATGTTGGTGAACTATGTGTAGCATGCGTAGAGCCATCAACATTAGATGAGGCGATGTCAAGTGCAGACTGTGCAAAATGGACAGAGGCGATCAGTGAAGAAATAAAGTCTCTTCAAGAGAACAACACATGGGTTTTGGTTCCACGAACCAATGATATGCATGTTATTACTAATCGGTGGATTTTTAAGAAGAAATTCAAGTCTAATGGTGAAATCGACACGTTTAAAGCACGTTTAGTTGCGAGAGGATGCTCTCAAACACAAGGTATTGAGTTCGACGAAATCTACGCACCTGTCGTCAAGTATGAATCTGTTAGGGCAGTGTTGGCTATATCAGCAGCCCATGCTATGGAAATTATACAATTTGATGTTAGGACAGCATTTTTACATGGAAATTTAGAAGAAACGATCTACATGGAACAGCCAAAAGGGTTTGGTCAAGATGATCGGGTATGTTTACTAAAAAAGAGTTTGTATGGGTTAAAGCAAGCCTCACGGCAATGGAACAAGCACATTGTAAAATTTCTCACCAATTTCGGTTTCAAGCAGTCGTGGGCCGATTTATGTGTTTTCACTTATGAAAATGGTAATGATGTCATGTATTTGTTACTATATGTTGATGATGGACTTATCTGCTGCAACAATTCCAACATACTCAACAAATTTTTGGACAACTTACATATCGAATTCCAAATAACACATAGCAATGCAGAATTTTTCGTAGGCCTTCAAATACAGATTAATAAGGAAAAGAATTAGCTAAAAATATTTCAACGCGCTTACACTGAGAAGGTCTTAGAGCATTTTAGTCACCTAAACTGTTTTTCTGTGTCTACACCTGCTGAAGTTGGTAGACATTTTTCAAAAAATGATTCAGATACTAGTATCGAATAAAATTTTCCATATCGTGAAGCTATTGGTTCTCTAATGTATTTAATGGTGTGTTCTAGGCCTGACATTGCTTACATCATTGGCGTATTAAGCAGATATTTGGAGAAGCCAGCGCAGTCTCATTGGCAGGGCGTTAAAAGAGTTCTAAAATATCTGAAAGGAATAATGGATCACGGTATTCATTTTAATTTGAATTCTGAGTCGTTTCAGCTAAATATGTATTGTGATGCTTGATTGACGTAGTATAACAGGCTACGCTGCATTTTTAAATGGTGGTCCAATTGCTTGGAAGTCTAGAAAGCAAACTGTTACGGCAACTTCAACAACTGAGGCTGAGTTTGTTGCTCTTTGTGCTGCGACAAAATCTGCTAAATGGCTCAGACAACTTTTGCTCGAGTGTGGACATGAACAGGTTTTGCCGACACTTATGTTCTCCGATAATCAACGAGCGATTACTTTGGTCAAAAATCCAGAAGCGTCCAAGCGTACCAAACACATCGATATTCAATATTTCTATACATGTGACATGCAGAGTCAGGGTGAAGTTGATGTACAATATTTAGAGACGAGCGAGCAATTGGCTGACATTTTTACTAAGGCTTTAAGCAAGGACAAGCATTTACATTTAATGCAAGATTTTGTTTATGAATAACTGCAATCTAAATTCAGAAAGCGAGAGGGGAGTGTTGGAATATTCACTTTCTGAATCATAAATATTTCATTTATCTGGCAACTTTATTTTTCTTTTAACTCTTTACCATTTTTCGTTTCTTTTCTTTTTTTTTGCTTTCATCATACAGATTATAAGAAAATAAGATTGAAATTTCTATGTAGAAACCACAAAAAGTTATACCAAATACACATCTTCAGTCTTTTCAAACCCCAATATTAATTTTCGAACTCAATTGCGCAATTTTCTTAGCTCACTTGTTATCCGGAAACATGCAAGATGTTTAGTGGCATAGAAATATTTTATGTATGATTGTGTAACTTTCTGTTAAAAATTGTAATTTTTGATTTAATTAAGCAGGAAAGAGAAACAAGTTTTTTGTAATTGATTAACGTCATAGATCTGTTATTTTTTAAACGAATTCACTCAAGTAATTATTGTGTAAAATATGAATTGAAAAATATATTTTATTTAATTCTGCAATAATATACATACGTATTTACGTAAATATATTAACTAATCTCATGATTTCAAGATTCATATGAAGATAATCATAGTTTTACATAATTAATGTCTTTTACCTGCAACTTCGTTATTGGTACATGTGAATGAAGTCTTTTATGACGTGTAAAAGGATCTTTGAAATTTTCAGGCCGCTGTATTTAGTAATCCACAGGTAAATTTAGAGAAAACATTATAAAAACAAAATTGGGTTTTCATTATATATTTAAAATTTCCATTAAATCAGAAAAGTTGATTACTTGCGTTAATTTCGCATTTTGACAACTTTTTTATTCCTAATGTTAACTTAATCTACTTTTAAAATAAACATACTGCTTTTGTTTAATTTTTTAAGCTTTTGACAATTTTTTAACCTGAATCCAATTAAAGCAAATAGTAAAATCATAAACAACATTAATTTAAACAAATGTTTTTGTTTTTATAGAATTATATCTCTTCACAGTGGATTATAAATATATATTATTTGGCAACTAAAGATGAAAATCATATTTATGAAACTTCAAAACTGAAAAATAAAACAACACAGGACACTAAATTTTTCACTCTCCAACCCATAGATTAAAGTACTGAAGATTGTATGAGGAGACAAAATAACACTGATAGAATTGAATTGAATTCGATCGTAAGAAAGCATTGAATCGAAGTAAGATGAAGACATAGTTTATGCTTTGTTGACTTTATTTCAAACTTCGTGAACCAGTGAACTATAATTAATAATTTCAGGAAAACATCCTCAAATTCTCGTAGTAGTTCGTAAAAAAAGATTTCAAGTCGAATCCATGTTTCTACGGCTTTTGCCAAATTCTTATTTCAAAAGCTAAAAACTTGTTTGCAAAATGTGTTGCAAATATTTAATAAAATACCACAACTTTCCAAGAAATTTTAAACAATAAAATATTTGAAAATGTTTTCAATCAAGCTTAAACATTTATTGTATTTGCTACAATGCTTTCTAAACAAAAATTATTTTTGTCAAGATATCTTATGCAACTGCAATAACTTAAAATAGAAAAACACTTATGTCAATAAAAACTTTAATTTTAAAATACGGGTAATTTATTTATAATGAAATTTAACCAAATTTCTAGAGTATAAAAGAAGGAGCTGTTACCCAAATCTATATCAGTGAAGTTTAGTTGATAATAAACAAGAAACATAATTTATTTTCAAAATGAAGAGCTTCTTTATATTGTGTTGTGTTGTAGTCTCTATTGCCGTAGTAGCTGGCCAATCTTATTGTGATATGCCTTGCAAGGATTATGCTACACATCGTTATATACAACATATTGGTTGCGATCACAGTAGAGTAAGTTTTGCGAACATTTTTGTTTGTGAAAATAAATTGTTTTCTTATTAATAACTATTTCTCTTGTAGAAATTCGATCAATATAATTGTCCAAGAGATGCCAAATTGGTGCATATTGATGATTCCTTGAAACAATTATTACTTGATGAACACAACAAAAAACGTAACTTTATTGCAGGAGGAGGTGATAACAATCACAAACCTGCTTGTCGTATGGCAACTATGCAGTGGGATAATGAATTGGCGCAACTTGCCGCTCTTAATGTCATGCAATGTAGAATGGCTCACGATAAGTGTCACAACACAAAGAGCTTTCAACATTCTGGTCAGAATCTTGCAATATCTTGGCAATCACCAGTTACTGTTTTTGATTCTGCCGAAAAGTTACAACTTGCCGTGCAGGGTTGGTTCAATGAAGTGGCCAATTCTACACAATCCATCATTGATTCCTTCCCTAAAAAAACTAAGGAGTAAGAATTACCGCTATTATTAAAAATTCAACAGAAATTAATATACATTTTTGTCAATATTTAGAAAAATTGCACATTTCACTGTCATGATGGCTGATCGCAACAATCGTTTAGGTTGTGCTGCTGCCACTTTCAATACAAATGGCGGAACACGTTTTTTGACTGCCTGCAATTATGCAGCCACTAACATGATTGGTGAACCCATTTATGCAAAATGCAATAAAGGTGGGAAACATTGTGAGCTTGGAAACAACGTTAAATATCCCAATTTGTGCAACCAGAAGGAAAAGTACGCTGTCAATGAATTTTAAATAAATTTTTAGTTTATTTGAAATTGTTTAACAACTAAAATGGTGCTAGTGGCTATTATATTTTAGTTTTGATATGCCATATTTTTTCTATATATAGATACATATGCTTATGTATGAGTATTTATATGGACACTAACTTATATGTGTGCACGAATGTAAAAATAAAAATTTAAAAAAAATTTGATATATCTCTTTTATTTAGAACTCAAACCTCAAATGTTCTTGATCAATCCTTAATTTAGGTGGGATTTTCCAGTGTCTCTTCCAGCTGAATTAAAACTTGGTTAAGAAAACTTTAACTGTTTGAACTCTGTAGGTCTTAGATGAACACTAGCTTGTCCGTGAAAATATTCAAACGACATTTCCTACAACTTTTACTATAGTGTCTTTTAGAAATTCAGCAAGTGACATAAAAACTCTCCTTCAATGGCGATACAGCTGGATAAAATATGTTGCAAAAAAAAATTTCTCATAAAATTTTACAATTTGTGTTAAAAGGATTAAAGATAAAATTTTATCACTTTTATTTTACACCTTCTTAAATCTTTCTCTCCACTCAATTTATTTGATTATAGATCTGTAGATTATAGAGGATGAGTCACTAGAACCATTTTTGTTTTTGTTGCCGTACAGTATTAGACGAGCGCTATAACACTCAGTTATCCCTTCTTATATCTTTTTTAAAATGTGTTTCCTAAAAGCTTTTTTTAGCCAAATATATTTTATTGCGTTCGTCGCAAAGTCTTTGTTTATTTAAAAGAATACGAATTTGCGTGCCTACAAACACAATAAACTTTATAATAAAACATAAAACATGTTGTTTTTATATGTTTTTAGGGAAAAAAATTTAAATATTTACTTTCAGAAAGCAATACAGAAAAATCATAAAATAGACTTATCGTGAACTTCCTTTCCTAATGACGCAACGAGCACAACTGCCGCACTGACTGCATTTTTAGACGAAAAGCTATTTCAAAAACAAATAATCACGCCGAAAAAATTGTTGTTCTCTCTTTATATTTCTTATTTATGTCCTTTTTTGCTCAAAAGATTTTAAAGCTATTGAGCTTCCAATCAATGTTAAACACTTCTTCCCAAAATAGTTGATTTGCGGTATATGTATACACGGATTTAATTTTTTTATTTGTTTCCGGATCGGGTTTCGTTCATCTGCCATTTACGTCAAACGTCCGTCAAAACCGTACTCAGTTGATCTTTTACCATAAATTCATCCTGTTGCGGACTTTATTCTTTATTCTTTATTTAATTGCTGCAATTTAAGTATTATTAACACATCCCTCTGGTTGGATTGTTGCAAATACATTTCAGTGATACTCGTACATAAATTTTTGAAAGCACCTCGAACTCAAAGTAAGTTAAAGCAAAAACAAACTTAACTCTGTTTACGCTAAATTAGAGAGCCGAGGTTAACAAATGTTGCAAGTTCTTATGCAAACAATGCAAAGGATTCACTTGGCAAATGTAAACATATATTTAATTATATAAAAAACTCAACTCGTAGTCTATTAAAAAGTGTTTAAATATCAAAAAACTTGTGCAATTCTTTCAAATTTGCAAAAATTGGAACGTCTCAGAAAATACATTTGTATTATTTTCTTATTTATTGCAGTTTTAAATTTGTAGCCAACACGGCGCACAGTGGGGTTTTTGATACCAAAAGTGGGAATTAATTCGAGGCATCTTTCACTGTTTCTAATTTTAAGTTTTATCAAGCAAATTCACTTTAAGAAGTAAAATTAATCAATATTTTAATATTATTTAGTACACATTTTATTTATTTTCCATTAGTTAATTTTTTAAAACATACCTTTAATATTGCTAAAAATTGAAATATTTCCAAAAAAAAATAAAAAGAATAATATTTATTCACACATTTCTATTCCTATTTATGGATAGTTGGGGACATATAATACCATGGATGCAGTTGTACAAAATACCTTGCGGTATCAAGAGCGAAATTTCGAAAGGCATTAGTGTTTATTTAAAAACCACTAGAAACGGTAACCATAATTGAATGCAGTTGTCTTATCAATTTTGCATCCAATTCGAGGATGTGCACAAAGACAAATCGGTTATATAGTGGAACGCAAGATAGATTTTTTACGTCTAAAAATCAAGCGATCGACATCGTTCGATATCGTGGGTTAGGCAGTAATGTTTGTATTGCTTTTTATAAAAAGTTGAATTTTTATATGTAGGTGCAACAATATATTTAAATTTTATTTTAAAATGTGCAAAAAAGTGAGACAGATTTTTCATAAATATTTTTAAAAGCGTTTATATATTTAGAAAAAAAAAAGGTTTTTTTCTTAATTTGGCCTTATTTTCAACTATTTATCGACATATTTCCCGAAGTTCACTAATTTATAGGCTTACGCGTGAAAATTAATTAAAAATAATAACACAAATTACACATAAAAACAAAAAACATAAATTAATATTACTAACCTAAAGTTGAAGGTTCCATTAAAATAGTTTTAATTATCACTTTAGAAAATACTCAAAACTAATTTTTAAGACACCTAAAGTTGAAATTTATATTGCACGCGAGGAAAACGTCAAATAACTCAAACTTTAAAATTGTATAGTGAAATAACGGTTGTTATCAAAAATAAAATTTTTGAAATATTGATGTGGAATGTTGTGTACTTTTACCGACTACAAAAATTTTTTCGGTTCTCCTAAATTTAATTTTGCAATTAATTCCCATTTTTGGTATCAAAAACCCCTCTGTGCGGCGATTAAAAACACTTTTCCTAAGGTGTAATTAAATACATAAAATCAATAATATTTATTTAAAATCAATTGTTAATATCGTATTCTTCCTTTTCGCTACGCAAATGGGGGTATTTATGATTTTTACCACTTTTACGTTTACGAGCCACATCACATTTTTCACAAATAGGTTTATTAACAGTATTAGAAGTTGCATAGTTAAAGGCAGTCAAAAAATGTGTTGCGCCAGCCTAATCGTAAGTGGCAGCAGCACAAACTAAACGATTGTTGCGATTAACCATCATGACAGTGAAATGTCCAACTTTTCTAAATATTGCCAAAAATTTATATTAATTTCTGTTAAATTGTTAATAATAGCGGTAATTCTTAGTTTCTTTAGGGTAGGAATCAATGATGGATTATGTAGAATTTTCCTCTTCATTGAACCAACCCTCCACGGCAATTTAACTTTTCGGAAGAATCAAAAACATTAGCAAGTTTCGTGAATATGATGTAGAAATACAAAGATATAAAATACTTATCTGTAATTTGAATAAGACCATTCGTAGGCAGCAGTTCAATTTTCTTTAAAAAATCAAAAGGAATTGGAAAAAAGCAAAAAAACTTCTCCTGTGAAATTTGTTCATTGCGGGTTACGTTTTTTTTTAGCGGTTATGTATCGATACGATTATAAAAACATGATTTTATTTATCGTTAAGTTTTCGATAAGCACAATAATTAATATTTCTCAAATCCATAATCATGCCAGAACCATATATTTTTTCCTTGCGTGTATCCATGAACATGAGCTTAAGCAAAAAGAAATTTGTTGTATTTTTAATATCAGTATTTCGAATTGATTGACTTTTTAAACCAAAGTGATTAAATAGGCTAAAGTTCATAAGGTTATATTCAGAGAGAATTAGACGTGATCAAAATTAATGTAAAATATTAAAAGAAAAATGAAACAATTTGCAATTATTTAAAAAAAAAACCAATTGCAAAAAAACTTGTAAATTATCTTTTTCTTTATGAGCGCTATTTAAATTTTTAATGTTGTTTTTACTTTTTTTATTAATTATTTAGACGAGAATAATAAATATATAAAAATTTCTAATAAAATCAAGTAAAAAGTTTTAATTCGGTGTGACGAAAGTTTTTCACCTTTCTCTAAAGTAGAAAGTTTGCAAAAAAAACTTTACTTAATACAAAATATATAAAACCCAGCTCTGATAGGTTGTCATATTTACTCAAACAGCAATTTGACATGATCCTTTTATATGAAGTTATGAAACGAAAATATTTGTTTATTCAGGCGTAGATCATTGATGATTTTGTTTTGACAATTTTTTTTTTTTTTTTGTGGTAGTTTTATTATTTATTGAATCTTCAATTATAAATTGAAACATCAATAAGTTTTTCAAATCTTAAATCTAAAAATACATAAATATATGTTTAGCCAGTGCTAAACAAAATTTTTAATTGCAACTGTTGATTTTTGATGTTTTACATCTCTCGTGTACGGCTGAGAAAAAGAGTATCTCTTCTTTTCAGCCGGGTGTGGCCTCTATAATGAAGAATATTGCGCGCAAGTGGATTTGGGTGCAACTCAAGTTTTTTTTATATATTTTTTCGCATGTTTTGAAAATACTGTCTTCACCAACGGAACGTCTAGGTCTTTATGAATTCGATGGTTTCTGACATACCAGGGGGCTGCTGTTAGTGTACGTAGGATTTTATTCTGTCGCCTTTGAATTCTTTCGACATTCGATGCTGAGGCAGTGCCCCATAACTGGATTCCATAGGACCATATTGGTTTCAGGATCGCGTTGTATAGTAGAAGTTTACAGTCTAGGCTCAGTATAGAATTTCTTCCCATAAGCCAATTAATTTGGGCAGTTTTTAATTTCATTTGCATCAACTTTGCGTCTATATGCGATTTCCATGTTAAACGGCGATCAAGGTGAACGCCTAGATATTTGACTACAGTATGTTGCGGAATAGTCTCGGTGTTGATTTGTATAGGCGGGCATGTTTCCCTTCGCAACGTAAAAGTGACGTGTACACATTTCTGCTCGTTAACTTTTATACGCCATTGTTTAAGCCATTTTTCCAATTTGGATATATACCCTTGTAAGTTGATGGAAGCTTCTACTGGATTTTCATGGACGCTTAAAAAAGCTGTATCATCAGCAAATGTTGATGTATGAATGTTATTGCTTAACGGTAAGTCAGAGGCATAAATTAAATAAAGTAAGGGACCGAAGATGCTGCCTTGGGGAACTCCGGCTTCGATCGACTGCGGAGGGCTTAAAAAATTGCCTTCCCTAACTACAAATTTTCGTTCCTCTAGATAGCTTTTTAAAAGCTTGACGATGTTTGCGGGGAGATTGCGTGTTAATTTGTGGATAAGACCTTCGTGGCATACTTTATCGAAAGCTTGAGAAATATCTATAAAGAGCGCAGAGCAAAATTTCTTTTTTTCAAAGGTGTCTCTAACTACGTTCACAAGTCTGTGAGTTTGTTCAATAGTGCTATGTTGTCTGCGAAAACCGAATTGATGATCTGGAATGCATCCACTTCTAGTCACTATAGGCATCAGCTTGCTCATATACAGCTTTTCAAATAGTTTTGAAATGTTGGGCAATAAGCTAATAGGCCGATAGGATTCAACCTTCGTATGATCCTTGCCGGGCTTTGGTATCATAATAATCATCGAAACCTTCCATTCTGCAGGATAGTATTGCAGCCGTAGAATACTATTAAAAATGAAGAGTATAACTCTTTTTGCAATATAATGCAGTTGTTGAAGCATTTTGTTGCTTATTTTGTCGACACCTGGGGCTTTTCTGGTGTTAAGACTAGTAATAGTATTTTCAATCTCCGTCATGTTAAATCTCATCGGTATTTCTGGTAAAGAGACGACTGGTGGCAGTTCAACAATATCAGCAGAAATATTCGGGGTAAATACTTTTTCTAGGTGCTTAACAAATAGATCACCTTTTTCAGCATCAGTTCTTGCCCAGTCACCATTAGAGGCTCGTAATGGTGGTTTGCAAATCACTGTCCTTTTAAGTCCTCTGGCTGCACGCCATAGCGAATAATCTGTTGATGGTGTTGCATCGAGTTATTGCAGAAATTTTTGCAGCGAAGCTGTTTTTTGTGATTGTAAAACTTTTTTTAGCTGTTTGGTACACTCCTTAAGCCTTAATTTTAGCTGAGGCGATCTGTAACGTTGCCATTCTCGTCGAGCTCTCCGTTTTTCAGTCAATAGCCTTTCTATATCAGCACAAAAAATATTGTTAAATCTCGCTTGATGATTTGGTTGAATTGAAGAAGCATTAAGAGCAGCTTGTTTGGCATGTGCTTCAAACAACCTAATAAAATTTTCTATGTCAGTAGGTGTTCTCAATGGCATATTTTCCGTGCAATGAGCACTCAAATATTTTTTGTATTTCAGCCAGTTAATACGTGCAGATGTCAGCGATAAATCACATGTTGGTCTTGCGGTTGTGTGTGGGTAAATAGTGATAATAGTAGGCGAGTGATCTGAAGACATATCCAAAGATGCTTCTACTTCCGTCATTTCGCTGGGCACACCTTTCGAGATTCCAAAGTCGATAACATCAGGAATTTTTTGTCGATCCGTTGGCCAATATGTTGGCTGACCACTGAAACTACATTCAAACCCATTTTTGAAATTGTGTCAAACAAAACACGACCCTTAGGACTGATTAAACGTGAACCCCAAAAAGTGTGTTTAGCATTGTAGTCGCCAGCTGCTAGAAAACGGGACCCCAGTGTTGTATAAAATGCGGTATATTGACTCTCTGAAATTGAAAACCTGGGAGGAGAATAAACAGATGATATCACAAGCTTTTGATAAAAATTTTAAATACAGATATTTGTTGCTTGAAGATATTCTTCACGAAGGTCATTTAGCAGGTAGTGTTTTATTCGAGTTTTTATTAGGATTCCAGAGCAACCACAAGCTCTACCCGAGGATCCTTAGTATCGTAAAAATTATATCCACTAATTTTAAAATAGCTTCGAGACGTCAAATGAGTTTCTGTGATAAGCATAACGTCGATTTGTTTATCCAGAAGAAAATATTCAATTTCATTTTTATGTTGGCAGATGCCGTTTGCGTTCCAATAACAGATTCTTAAGTTCATGGTTTTTTCAATACAGCCTGCAACAAGGTAGACTGCATTTTCAACATTTCCTGCATCATACAGGACATATTGAGAGTAAATGTATTTACTGTTTGTATTAGGATCTCTATCGAGGCTTCAATACGACTAAAATTATGCCCTGATTCTTCATTAGCTGGTACAGTTTTTTGCGCCGGAGTCTGGTTACTCTTTAAAATATTAGCGTATGAAAATTGACTATTAGGTTTTTGCTGAGTAAGAGTCGTGTTAGACTTTAGAACATTTGAGTATTGATTATGGCTAGACGACGGTTGAGGTAACTGAGGGTAGTTTAAAGGGGTGTTGGGCTGATCGGAAGTAGCATTTGTTTTTCTGTTCGACGAATTTTTAAAAAAAGAGTAAAGAGGGCAGCCTCTATAGTTAGCAGTGTGGTTTCCATTGCAATTGCCGCATTTTTTGCCTTGGTATCACCTTTTATTTTGTCACAGTTAGCGGTACTGTGCAACTCACCACATACAACGCAAACGGTAGGCAACTTGCAATAAGTTTTGGTATGGCCAAATTCTTGACAGTTCATGCATTGGATAGGTCCATTTTTTTTATGTGGCATCTCAACTGTAACTCTTCTGTGTAACAAGTACTTTAGATTATAGATTGGGTGCGATTCATTTTTTTTAATTTTCAAGTCACCTGGCTGTAGCTCGACTCTAAAAATAGGTTGGGGGATTTTTTCCCTATTTTTGATGTTGGAAACATTTTTAACCTTGAAGCCATTATTTTCAAGGCCAGACTTAACCTCTTCTGGATCCACACTAGAGTCTATACCTTTTATTACGACGGTTAGACCTTTAGCACTCTTTAATTGGTACGTATAAAAATTTTTGTTTTTTGACTCAAGGTCAGAAACTATTTTTCGGTAATTACTTTCTTGCACTACCTGGATTTTTGTTTCGTTAATATATCCGCGCTGGAGTTACATAGAACTCATTTTCTCCAATTAAGGAGATAAGGCTTTTTACCAACAAACTAGAGTTCTGCTGTCTTAAATATATCGGTGGAGGTTTACTCGACCTTGTTGTAGTTGTGTCTTCATTGTCTTGTTCAGATAAAATCGCGAAACGATTTTCGGAATTTTTTGTTTTGTTTTTTCCATCTCTGGGAACTTTCGCTGTTGAAGCTATTTGAACTGATTTTGGATTTCTTCCCCTTTTTAACACGGTTATGTATCTGTCCATTCCTGTTTGAATTTTATTATCATTTATTGTACTCACCGCATCTACCATTTTGTGCACGTTGGTCACCTTGTTACTTATTGTTTGTTTGTTTGTTTGTACAGCTAAGCTGACAAGTTTGCTGATGGGTGCAATTGTTGTTGCTTCTTGATCACTATTTAACATGTTCAGAGATAATGATCGCGCACGAGTATTTGTGTTTTCTGTTAAATTCAGGTTTTTGTTTAATTCATTTTTTTTATTGTCGTCATCAGCAACTAAAGTTATATATTGTACATTCCTACTGCTTGTAGGATTATTGTTGTTTTTATCAGAAGATGAACTCATCAGAGTTCTCTTTTTTATATTTTCACTTATATTAGTTTGTGTATGCAAATATTTATGTATATTGCACACAAGCAAAAAATAAAATAAAACCAGTAAAATAACTGTTCAATAAATGATTTGTTTTTTTTATATTTTTTGTGACTTGAAAAATTATTTTTTTTATATTTTTTTTATATTCAGTTGCGACGATTATAAAAACGCGTCTGTTCACTACGAAAGTTGAAACTGAAATGTTTTGACAATTTGTTTTAGAAAACTTTATTATTTTTCTTTATAATTTTTATTTTAAGAAATTTTTTACATGTTTACACCTCTGCGATCTCCCTTATTTTCTCTCACTCTGTATTTTTCATCACATGTGATTCCTCTTTTTTTGAAGAATGTAGCAATTTATTTCTAAAAACTAAATATACCAAAAACCAAAAACTACTTTTACTGTATTTTTTCCCTGAATTTATTAATATTTTCATAATTGATCTGTTAGGTACAAAGTTTTATTCAAGATACATTTGAAATTTAAACGCTAAAAGGAATAAGGAAATAAAAATTAAGTAATGGCTGATTTTTTGTTTGGAATTGAATAAAATTTCCATGTTTGATAAGATTTTAGAGTTTGTTTTTATTTCTCACCGAGTTCGAAAACACCAAAATTATTTTTCTTTGTTTAAAAGAGTCTGCTTGTTGATCCCCCAAGAATTACTGCATACATACCGTATGTGGACTGATTTTTAAAATTTGTATTATGTTTGAAAGGGTTTCCTTGCCTTTAATGTACCAATTTTATATGGGAAAACATGTTTAATTGTACACTTTAACTTTGACAATCGTTCATGAATATGAGGGTTAGAACATAGCAGTATCCACTAGGTCCTAGTGAATGCAGAGTTTATATTATTTCTTTCTCTCTATTTTCTCTTTAGTTGTATAGTTGTGATTTTAGAGTAATTGATAAATAAAATTGATTGCAATCTTTTACGGCTCTGTAAGGGATAATCAGTAGCTGACAGTCTGCTTTGGCGATGATTATAAGCCGACTGATATAGGTCTTCGGTCGCACGAGATAAACACATATAATAAATATTGTAGATAAAAAATTTATACATATATAAACAATTTCACATACTTTTTTGACAGGAAACAGGAAGTAAACATTTACATTTCGTTGCCGAAAAGCAAATAAAAGTGTTTTTTTTTTCAAATAAGAACATAATAAACAGCAGTAGTTAAGTGGGTTAATTTCTATAAAAATAAAATTATTTCTATAAAAAAAAGCAAAATCCAAAACAACAAATACAACAACTGACTATAAAAAGTATGAAATAACTGTAATAATGATTCATGTATTTAACACATTAGCACATGTTTTCTGCACGTGAGATTATTTTTATCATTTAATGTACATGTTTTACATTTAATTTATATAATCTACATCATCATTTAGGAGGTGTTTGTTTAAAAAATTAAATTAATTAAATGAACCTAAAACTTTAGTGATCATTTAGTGTCAAAAGAATTATTTAGGATTATATAAAAAATTTTTTTTTCGACATAAAAAACGAGAGATTTTGTTCTAACGATCTACAAACACTTCTTTTTGCGGTTTTAACATTGTTGACGTCTAAGTTTGACAATCTTAGTGTCATTTTGGGAAAAGTTCGTCATTAATAAAATTAATTAGCTTTAGGTTTCGCTATAAGACTTTAAAAGTTTTTAATGCGAATAGAAAGGTTGTAGTCTACAATTTACAAATACTGATTAACAATTATAACAAGAGACTTCAAATTGACAAATTATTCTTTAAACTAAAATTTTCTATAAAAAAATATATATTTTTACGAAATGTTTCTGACAGATATTTATTGTGTAAAGATTTTAGTTTGAGTGAAAACGCATTTAAAAGTTGTAGTTATTATTTTTTAGTGAGAATTTAATAGTTAATATATATATAAAAATATTGAAAATTTTATGAAAAAAATTCCAAGTAACATCTCGGACAACCAACAGAAATGGTTATACAGGTCAACAGACCAACGACACAATGATACAACGTTTCAACACGGATTGTAATATAAATAGCAACAATTTGAACAACAACAATAGTATCAGCAACAACAGAAACCCTTCGAATAACAACATCAGCAACGGCTCCATGAAAAATGGCCCCAATGAAAAATGGCCCCAAACTAAAAAATGAAAAATGGCCCCAAACTGAAAAATGGCCCCAAACCAAAAATGAAAAATGGCCCCAAAAATAGGAAAAATGGCCCCAAAAATAATTATTGTTGTTTTCAATGTAAAAAGTTTGGGGCCATTTTTCATTTTTCAGTTTGGGGCCATTTTTCATTGGGGCCATTTTTCCTATTTTGCATTACATACGTACCTAATTTTATTGTGACCTAGCACCCCAATGCAATGCAGAAAATCTTTACTAAATATCGCCGTGTCGGGAAATACCATGGTGGAGAAAATCCCTAAGCGCGGCCGTAGGCCGGCTATGCAAGGAATCTTTAGTAACCAACTCAATTTTTTGAAAATAATCCAATATTTTAAAATATTTGAATTTTATTACTAAAGTTTTTCCGCGTAGCCGGCCTCTGGCCGGGCTTAGGGATTTTCTCCACCATGGTATTTCCCGACACGGCGATATTTAGTAAAGATTTTCTGCATTGCATTACATACGTAAGTAATTTTATTTTGACGTAGCACCCCAATGCACTGCAGCAAATCTGGGGACTTAAATTATTTGGGCAATTGTTGGGCGCAGCCACTTTTTTCTTCATGTTGGCTCACAGCGGCAGTAGCTTACTAACGGGTTTTTGCATTCTAGGCCCCTCGACGGGGCTCAAGGTAGCTCTACTCCATATAATTTCGAGCAACGTCGCCGTTTAATAATAATACATGTTTTGAAAACGCATTATTTGATGTTAAAGAGTTTTTTGTGGTATTTATATCATTTACACTATTTTGGGGCCATTTTTCATTTTTGGTTTGGGGCCATTTTTCATTGGGGCCATTTTTCATGGAGCCATCAGCAACAACGATAGATTCTACAATATTACACATAACATCATTTTAATTAACAACAACAGTAACAGTGTCAGAAATACCAACGGCAGCAACACAAGTATTATCAACAACAATGTAAGCAGCAACAATAAGAATGTCAGCAACAACAGCACTAACACCAACAATAGTCAAACAGACAACTACACCAACTACGATAACATGACTGTAAGAAACGTCAATACAAACGTCAACAATCAAAACAATATCACCAACATCAGCATCAACAATATTACCAACAACTTCAGTTATATGAACAACAGCAACAACATGAGTAACAATAACAATATTATTCATCAGAACAGCATTAGCAATGACAGCACTAACAATCTTTCTAAAACTTTACAGGTGCTAAACGTAAAAAACATCTACTACACAACGATCGCGAAAGAATTTTTACAATACAGCAGGTTCTTGCAGCTAATGAACCACACTTACAACACAAGAAGACGTGCACAGGGCAGATTTAAAGTAGACAGTTTTGCAAATGAATATGGCAGAAGAACACTACCTGTAATCTTGCCCACAACACTAAATAGACTACCTTTCAGTATAATCAACACAACTAATTTAAAAAAAACAACACAGTTAACCAAAAACCACTTAATAAGCTGCAAATTAATCTAGAAATATTAAAAATATTGCGGATTTAAAATTTTCTGAATCATGAATTTTTCTTCTAAAATTACCATATATACATATATATCAGTTTTTTTTTATCACTTTTCATAATATATTTTTTTATTAATAAATTGTTAAATAACAGTTTAATTTGTGCTCTTAATTCGTAATTTTTTTTAAATTCTAATTTTATATAATACTAGCCTATCCCGACGTAGGTAAAAAAATGCTCAAAATATGGCGATTTAAATTTTTGGGTTATATGGGCGGTGCCACGTCTCTTTCTCCAATCAAAACTTCATATAGCTTATTATTCCTTCCAGAGTCACAGTAACATGCTGTGAAAATTTCAGGAAGATCGGTCCAAGGGTTTGGTTTTCCTAAAAAGGGGCGTGGTTCCACCCACTTTTCTCCAGGTACGTATTCCAAATTATGCCAATACCATATGTAGCAGATATCATCGTCGTAGGTCAAAAAATGCCCAAAATATTGCGATTAAAATTTTTAGGTTATGTGGGCGGTGCCACGCCTCTTTGTACAATCAAAGCTTCATGTAGGCTATTATTCCTTCCGGAGTCACAGTAACATTTTTTTTTTTTTTGATAATTTTATTATTTATTGAATCTTTAATTATTTATATTAAATTATCAATAAGTTTTTCAAATCTTAAATCTAAAATATATTAAATATAAGTTTAGCCAATGCTAAACAAAATTTTTAATTTCAACGGTTAATTTTTGTTGTTTTACATCTGTCGTGAACGGCTGAGAAAAAGAGTATCCCTTCTTTTCAGCCGGGTGTGGCCTCTATAATGAAGAATATTGCGCGCAAGTGGATTTAAGTGCAACTCAAGTTTTTTTTATATATTTTTTCGCATGTTTTGAAAATACTGTCTTCACCAACGGAACGTCTAGGTCTTTATGAATTCGATGGTTTCTGACATACCACGGGGCTGCTGTTATTGTACGTAGGATTTTATTCTGTCGCCTTTGAATTCTTTCGACATTCGATGCTGAGGCAGTGCCCCATAACTGGATTCCATAGGACCATATTGGTTTCAGGATCGCGTTGTATAGTAGAAGTTTACAGTCTAGGCTCAGTATAGAATTTCTTCCCATAAGCCAATTAATTTGGGCAGTTTTTAATTTCATTTGCATCAACTTTGCGTCTATATGCGATTTCCATGTTAAACGGCGATCAAGGTGAACGCCTAGATATTTGACTACAGTATGTTGCGGAATAGTCTCGGTGTTGATTTGTATAGGCGGGCATGTTTCCCTTCGCAACGTAAAAGTGACGTGTACACATTTCTGCTCGTTAACTTTTATACGCCATTGTTTAAGCCATTTTTCCAATTTGGATATATACCCTTGTAAGTTGATGGAAGCTTCTACTGGATTTTCATGGACGCTTAAAAAAGCTGTATCAACAGCAAATGTTGATGTATGAATGTTATTGCTTAACGGTAAGTCAGAGGCATAAATTAAATAAAGTAAGGGACCGAAGATGCTGCCTTGGGGAACTCCGGCTTCGATCGACTGCGGAGGGCTTAAAAAATTGCCTTCCCTAACTACAAATTTTCGTTCCTCTAGATAGCTTTTTAAAAGCTTGACGATGTTTGCGGGGAGATTGCGTGTTAATTTGTGGATAAGACCTTCGTGGCATACTTTATCGAAAGCTTGAGAAATATCTATAAAGAGCGCAGAGCAAAATTTCTTTTTTTCAAAGGTGTCTCTAACTACGTTCACAAGTCTGTGAGTTTGTTCAATAGTGCTATGTTGTCTGCGAAAACCGAATTGATGATCTGGAATGCATCCACTTCTAGTCACTATAGGCATCAGCTTGCTCATATACAGCTTTTCAAATAGTTTTGAAATGTTGGGCAATAAGCTAATAGGCCGATAGGATTCAACCTTCGTATGATCCTTGCCGGGCTTTGGTATCATAATAATCATCGAAACCTTCCATTCTGCAGGATAGTATTGCAGCCGTAGAATACTATTAAAAATGAAGAGTATAACTCTTTTTGCAATATAATGCAGTTGTTGAAGCATTTTGTTGCTTATTTTGTCGACACCTGGGGCTTTTCTGGTGTTAAGACTAGTAATAGTATTTTCAATCTCCGTCATGTTAAATCTCATCGGTATTTCTGGTAAAGAGACGACTGGTGGCAGTTCAACAATATCAGCAGAAATATTCGGGGTAAATACTTTTTCTAGGTGCTTAACAAATAGATCACCTTTTTCAGCATCAGTTCTTGCCCAGTCACCATTAGAGGCTCGTAATGGTGGTTTGCAAATCACTGCCCTTAAGTCCTCTGGCTGCACGCCACAGCGAATAATCTGTTGATGGTGTTGCATCGAGTTATTGCAGAAATTTTTGCAGCGAAGCTGTTTTTTGTGATTGTAAAACTTTTTTTATCTGTTTGGTACACTCCTTAAGCCTTAATTTTAGGTGAGGCGATCTTTAACGTTGCCATTCTCGTCGAGCTCTCCGTTTTTCAGTCAATAGCCTTTCTATATCAGCACAAAAAATATTGTTAAATCTCGCTTGTTGATTTGGTTGAATTGAAGAAGCATTAAGAGCAGCTTGTTTAGCATGTGCTTCAAACAACCTAATAGAATTTTCTATGTCAGCAGGTGTTCTCAATGGCATATTTTCCGTGCAATGAGCACTCAAATATTTTTTGTATTTCAGCCAGTTAATACGTGCAGGTGTCAGCGGTAAATCACATGTTGGTGTTGTAGTTGTGTGTGGGAAAATAGTGATAATAGTAGGCGAGTGATCTGAAGACAAATCCAGAGATGCTTCTACTTCAATCATTTCGCTGGGCACGCCTTTCATAATCCCAAAGTCGATAACATCAGGAATTTTTTGACGATCCGTTGGCCAATATGTTGGCTGACCACTTGAAACTACATTCAAACCCATTTTTGAAATTGTGTCAAACAAAACACGACCCTTGGGACTGATTAAACGTGAGCCCCAAAAAGTGTGTTTAGCATTGTAGTCGCCAGCTGCTAGAAAACGGGACCCCAGTGTTGTATAAAATGCGGTATATTGACTCTCTGAAATTGAAAACCTGGGAGGAGAGTAAACAGATGATATCACAAGCTTTTGATAAAAATTATCAATGCAGATGTTCGTTGCTTGAAGATATTCACAGTAACATGCTGTTAAAAATTAAGGAAGATCGGTCCAAGGGTTTGGTTTTCCTAAAAAGGGGCGTGGTTCCACCCACTTTTCTCCTGGTGCGTATTCCAAATTATGCCAATACCATATGTACCAAATATCATCGACGTAGGTCAAAAAATGCCGAAAATGTGGCGAAGTTATTTCATAATCAATTAAGGTGCCGGGCCATTTGCAACGCCCTACCGCCCCTCCTGTTCGACGTAACAAACAATTTCTAAAAACAATAAAATATTCTGGACCTTTTCCATATGTAAAAAGAATTTTGAAAATTGGCTCAAAAATGGTGAAGTTATTTGATAAACAATTATTGTGGCGGGCTATTTGCGAGACCCTGCTCCTTCGCACAATTTTCAAAAACAAAAAATTTAATGCAACTTTTCCATATGCTGAAAGAATTTTTAAAATTGATCCACAAATGGCGAAGTTATGCTCACTTTACATTATAAAATCTGTTAAAAACTACGTGGTAGGAGTAACATAATTTAAAAAAGTGGGCGTAAAAGTGGGTGTGGTTGAAAACAAAGTAGCCTATAATTCATCCGAGAGTTCCAGCTAAATTCTGTGAAAATATCAGGAAGATCGGTCCAAAGGTTTGGCCTCCTATAAGGAACAAACAAACAAACAAATAAACAGACACACATTCGGTTTTATATATATAGATAGATGAATTTTTGAAAAATATTTCTGAACTCAATAAATAAACACTGTTTTAGTGATGCACGTGCAACACAATGCATATAAGCCACTCTGCAGACAAGCTTCAACGCTTTGCGGAAACCACTGTTTTTAGTGGTACACTTTTCAGAATGTTATTATCTACCAATAGTAATGAAACTTATATCGTTTGAGAGGTATTTTTCTCTAGATATGCACAATATAATTTTTGTATAAAAAACCCGGTTGCAAAACCGGTTACAAACAAAACCGGTTTCGCATCAAATTATCGAATTTTGGCCAGCGGGTGGGATTTAAGTATTTTTTAAAAATTATTTTTAATTTACTCATTTACCTTAAACACAGACTAAAAAACTACGTTGACATTTATTAAATATTTGTCGAAAAAAGCGTCATAAAATTAATTATAGTTTTATATGTTTTTTTTTTTAAATGGAAACCCATAATTAAGAATATATTGCAATTAAAGAAAATAAATTATTATTTTTCTTCGACAAATATTTGATAGATGTGAACGTAGCTTAAGTTTACATTGCTCTCACTTTTAATTCGCGTTCTAAAAAAGTACATCTGCAAAAAGTTACCTCATAATGAATCACCCTTGATAACAGGATATTCTTAGAAGCAATTAGAGCAAACGGAGTTTTTTTTATTATAAATATTTATAAAAATCCCAGTTTATGTTGTTGTGTTTCCGATAGTGAGGTAGGACAAAAAAAAAACCAGTTAAGGGGAAACACAAACAAAAATCTGTAACACGTTAAATATAAAATAAAAAAAATTATATTAATTTATATACAGATGTTAATATAAGAAATAAGAAAGCGAGGGTTTGTTTTTTTCACAAACTGTTACTGATTGAGACAGGTCCAAAGAAAAGTACACAAAATTTGCTTAAAACTGATTTATTAAAATTTGTGTTACTCACATGAATTTTTCAAGTTGCTTAAGAACAAATTAAGATCCCCTACTGCTTCAGCAAAAAACCCCCAACAATGAGTAATTAAAATCTAATTAAGAGCTAATGGCATTAAATTCAAGTTAATTTTGATATTTCTTAAAATTGTTTATATTATTATTACGAATAAACGTTATTATTATTTGAACTATGCATGAGTAGACTACTCGTACTTGGAATATAAGGGACTATGAGTGTTTGTTGAATATTAGTAATTAGAAATTTCGTACTAATCAAAAATTATTTCAACACGTAAAAATGGATTAAAAATTTATTATAATAATTCTCGTATTCTATTTATGTTGATTAATATTTGATATTCTTTCCCAATTAGTATCCATTTTACATAAATTGTAAAAATGGACGAACTAACGCTGATGAGAGGTGTAGCGGCCTTGAAGTCGATACACTGATGCGTTCTGTTAGTGTGATTGTATAAGGTTTTCCAATTGGGATGATATAATTTTGAAGTGACGTTTCGGCCATTTGTAATATATCATGATCTGTCATTTTTTTTCATTGTATTCAGTAGTGTTTACAATTTCATCATGGAGAGATATACGCGTTTACAAATTATTCAGTTTTATTATCAAAATAATCGTTCTCCAATTGCAACTTTTCGTGCGGTTTTGCCATTTTATGGTAGTAATAATCATCGCTATTCGTCGAACTGTTGAAAATTTTGAGCTTACATTTTCTTTAGATAATGTTCAAGTGCCAAGAAGACAAAGAACCGCTCGAAGTAATGCAAATATTACTGCCGTTCAGGCAAGTGTTGCTGAAGACCGCAATTTGTCGATTTCAAAAAGTTCTCAACAATTGGGACTGACTAAAACCACAACCTGGCGGATTTTGAGAAAGGATTTTGGTTGGCGTCCGTATAAAATTGTTCTCTCTCAAGAACTGAAGCCACTGGACCACCGTAAACGTCGTGAATTTGCTGATTCTGCCTTGGAACAACTTGAAAACGATAACGATTTTTAAGAAGGTTCGGAGATTCGACTATTTCAAGAAATTGTGATATTAAATGGCCTCAAAGAAGTTGTGATTTAACACCATTTGGCTTTTTCTTTTCGGGTTATTTGAAGTCATTGGTCTTTCGAAATAAACCAGACTCTCTGCAAGCTTTGCAAGTCAATATTGAACGTGCCATTCATGACATACAACTTGATTTAGTCGAAAATTGGGTTCATCGAATTCGTTCGTTTCGCTAAAGAAAGTCGTGGAGACCATTTGAATGACGTTTTATTTAGAACTGAATTGTAAAGATTGTACTTCACATTAAATAAAAAACTTTTGAATTTCCTTAACAATAAGTGTATGTTTTTTTTTAAGAAATAATATCACTCTTATTGTAAAACCTTTTATATATATAAAAGTAAAAACTCAGTAATTTGAATTTCCATTAATTCAATAAAAACTGAAATTAAGCCAAATAATAATAATTTCTCAATTATTAAAATTAATAAACCAGATAAATCTTAGATAAATTAATTAATTTAATATATTTATCGATCAATTAAAAAATCGTACTATATCAGAACCACGGGTATACAAGCTAATTTCTTTAACGAATATTTTCGAAAAAAGTTGTAGTGTGAGAAAAATGTTTCTCTTGCTTTTAAGATACGGGTTAGATTTATCAGATATTTTAAGAATTATAAAGGGTATGAGTTGTTACCTGAAAATTGGTTAGTAAAAGACTACAATCTATTTAATTGAAATCATATAATTTCACTGTAACAATTGTGTTTTAAGTCGTTAATTTATTTTATAATTTCAATTTAAATAATGAAATCAACATGGTAAAAAGTTTTGGTTCACATTTTTTAAATCAATCGTTATAATAATTGATTGCAATTAAATCCAGTTATTCAGTAAAAAATATATATGAATCAATATGAAACTCCTCCTTTAAAAAATAAAGCTGATTCGGATAATTTTGAATTGTCAACAATTTCAATTATTTGTATATCAATTGTAATTTTTTCAAATTAATACGCACTGTTTATTATTAATATTTGTTAATATTTCAATTATTGTTTAAAATTTTTTCTAAAACTCCTCGACATAATTTTTAAGATATTAGAAGTTTGCATTTTTGAATCTTTGTTGCACAATAAAGATTAAAATAAAAATTAAAATAAAGTTATACATTTATATGAGCATGTACTCAAGTATTTATGTTTTAAATTTTATTTATTTGTTGCGGGCTAGCAATATGTAGATATATATTTCGTTGGAAGCTATACCAATTCATCAGTAGATGTTTTACCCTTTATGTTTAAAAAATTCCAAAGCTCATCTAAGGGTACATAAAGGGTAAAGGGTTAAAATTGGTAGTTTTAATACTTTTTGGTACTATTTTACGCTTGGTGCTTTTTTTACTCTTGATACTTTTTAACTTTTGGTACTTTTTCTTTTGAGAAATTATCATAATGGATGTGGATGTTTCTACTTTTGATGTTTTGTGCTTTTTTAGTAACTTTTTTTGCATTAAAATGCACTGTACTTTCCTTGGAGGTAAAGTAACACAAACCTAATACTTTTGTTACTTGTTTAGGTATGGTGCTTTTTACTTCTGGTACTTGACATGTTGAGAGTTCTTCCTACTGGATTTATATGAAAAGATGTAGACGAATAGCATTTGACCCAAATTAAAATAAAGTTTACTTTTTTAGGGAAAGATGAAACAAGTTGGTACTTCTGTACAGTGGTAGAGTGTACTTTCTTGGGAGTAAAATAAAGAAAGGATTTAACTTTTGGTACTTTTTAATTTTTGGTACTTTTTATTTTGACAAATTCCCTGTCTTAAGTCATTAATTTTTAATCAAAGATAACTAATAAGGTAAAATCAATTCATTTAGATAAATTAATTCTTATATTATGTATTAATATTAAGAAAAAGAAAAGTTCGTATAAGAACACAATTTATTTATTTGGAATTTGAAATGCATTTCAAGAATTATTTGTAAGGTAAATTTACTTTAATATAACATACTACATACATACATACAATTTTACTAAAATTGTAATAAATTGAATAAACAATTTATTAAACTGGGGAAAAACACGTTACAAAGTATAAGTAATTAATTTTCATTATTATTACAATAAATATGCTGGCATATGTTTTATTCAATTAATTTCGTATATAAAGCAAAGCCCATTGCTGTGCGTGTGTTTTATCGAATTAATTATGCATTAAAAAAAGCCAGTTTAAATTAATGATACATAGCAAGTTTTATATAAATATTTCTATATTCTTAAAAGTAATTACACTAAGCAACAATACTGATAAAAAAGCAATTTAAAAGTTAATTTTCTTTTTTAGTATTCAGCGGTATTCTATGTTAGCAACGAGATCTGTTGCTAAAATTTTTCATGGCAATTTTCAGTTAAAATATTTTCAATTAATTCTGTTGGGGTAATACTGTGATTTTTGGGATTGGTTAAGAACCAATTAATATTTCAATTGATTCATGTTTTTAATTAATTGATTCCTGTGGGTGTTTATGGACATTCTTAAATTTTAATGGTGTTTGGACAACAATCTAGCTAATAAAATTTTTCAACAGAAATAGAATCAATGTACATCATTGTTGATTCAATTAAAATTGAAAATAAACAATATGTTTTTTAACAATATTTTTTATTTTTGTTGAAAATACAATTGTTGTACGTCATAAAATTTAGATTAAATTTTATATAACACCCAATTCTTAGAAAAAAGAAATTAACCGAAACTAATTTTCTTGTGTTCAAAAACTGAGAGCAGCCGCGTCTTTAATTTCACAGAAAAATAAAATTTTTGAATTTATCATAAGAACAGAATACGTTGGTTGTTTGGTTGTTTCCATCCATTAAATGACGTCTTTTAATAAGTAAACAATTGTCAAAGTTTATTAAAGATAAAAAAGTTTCTTATGAAAATTAATTAAAAGAAAGCAAAAAAATATTATTAAATTTTTTTATAACATATCAATATATCTAGATATTACACTTTACATATTCTTTGGTTCTCTTGATGACCAAAAAGGTTGTTGAACGAATAGCATGTGATCCAGATTAAAATAAAGGGTACATTTTAAGGCGTAAAAAAGGGATAAAATTGGTAGTTTTAGTACTTTTTAATTTCGTACTAATACTACCTGTATTTTTTATAAATTAACATAAATTCTGGGGGCTAAATTGAGACAAATCCTGTTACTTTTGGTACTGTTTTGCGTTTGCCACTTTTTTTACCTTTAATGCTTTTTTACTTTTGCTAACTTTTCTAATGAGAAATTATCTTAATGGATTTGGATCAAAGTTGGAATATGTACTTTTGCTGTTTTGTGTTCTTTAAGTAATACTTTTTTTGGCATTAAAATACAGTGTACTATCTTGGGAGTAAAATAAAGAAAAGTTTTTACTTACAATTAGCTTTAAGTTTATATAACAAAAGAATAAATCAGATTAAAAGATAATAAGATTGGCGTTTCTATGTAGAAACCCCAAAAAGTTATACCAAATTACAAATCTTCAGTCTTTTCAAACCCCAATATTAATTTTCGTACTCAATTGCGCAATTTTCTTAACTCACTTGTTATCCGGAGACATGCAAGACGTTCAGTGGCATAGAAAAATTTTATGTATGACTGTGTAACTTTCTGTTAAAAATTGTAATTTTCGATTTAATTAAGCAGGCAAGAGAAACAAGTTTTTTGTAATTGATTAACGTCATTGATCTGCTATTTTTTAAACGAATTCACGAAAGTAATTATTGTGTAAAATATGTATTGAAAAATATATTTTATCTAATTCTGCAACAATATACATACTTATTTACGTAAATATATTAACTAATCTCATGTTAAAGTTATTTATGGGGTGCCTCAAGGATCAGTTCTTGGACCCATATGGTTTACTCTTTTCATTAACGACTTCTTTGATTCTCTTTTATTTTGTAAACCATTTGCGTTTGCTGACGACATCCAGTTGCTTTGGTCTGGTGAGCGGCAGGTTTCTGATGCTTTACAAGCCACCATTAATGATGAGTTGATTAGAGTTAATAACTGGATGGCTAGTAACTGGCTGAGAGTAAATCCTGTTAAAACGAAGGCCATAGTCTTTTTGCCAAAAAAAAACATGACTTACCTAATCTTGAATTTAGAATGGGGAATGAATTAATTGAATGTGTTAGACACATGAAATGTTTAGGTGTTATTGTTGACAACGAACTATCTTTTGGACCCCACATTAATAATATGCATTCTAAAGTCTGTTTTCTTCTGCGCAGATTATATCATGGTAGTCTATACTTACCTTTTCATGTTAGAAAAACAATTGGTCACACGTTATTAATGTCGCGAATAAATTATTGTATTGAAATTATCTCTGGTTGCAATAAGGAGAACGTAAAATTAAGTTGATGGTTAATAAGGTGGTTATGTTTGTGTATAAGCTTGAGTTTAGAGCGCACGTTTCTAATCAACTTGAGAACTTTTTGAACATGACGTTTGAAAGTTATCTTAAGTTTCGTTTACTTATCTATCTTTTTAAAATTATTAAGGCACAAAGACCTCGGAACGTTCCGCAATTGATCCTATTTACCAGATCGGTCAGGAATACACAAATTATTATTCCGCGTATTTATAACTCAACTTATGAATACTCATTCGTTGTTAGGTCAGCGCGCCTATGGAATGTATTGCCTACAGTAACTTAAGATGCTTTGGAATGTCGTTGGCGGTTTTTAAACATAAACTTTATCAATTATTTAATGACAGTCATTAGCTGTTATTGGGTCATTTAAGACTATTATTTGCTTTGTGGGTTCTCGGACGAGGTGTGTTTTGGAGTATGTTTTTTTTTTGGGGGGGGATTCGGAATTAATACTTACATAGATATAAGGAAATTCGCTTTGTATATATTATTGTTTATATTATTCTTTATTTAGTTTTTAAATCATAATGCGCTGTTTTACATTGTAATAAACGTAATCTAGTGGCCAGAAGGCTATTGAATTATAAATGGATTCAAAACTAATAAATAAATAAATAAATAATCATATTTTTAAATAATTACTGGCTTTTACCCGGGACTTCGTTAATGGTACATGTGAAAGAAGTCCCAAGATGTCTGTATAGCAAATTTACGGAAAAAACAAGAAGGTACCAAAAGTACCAGCTTTTCCTTACTTTAGCCACAGAATGTACACTGTATGTTAGAGTAAAACAAAAATTGCAAGAAAAATAAAAACTTCCAAAAGTAGCAATTTGTTCCGAGTTTACCCCCTAAAAAACAACCGATATATATTCTGGGCCTCATGCTATACCAGTCCTATTACGTAGGAATATAGAAAGGGACTAATCAATATATGTGACCTTCTCCGAGAAAAGGCACCTAGTGTGTCAAAAACCGGGTTTGGATTAAGAGTGGATTCTGGGACCTAAAAGGGCGTAGAATAAGATGAAATGAGTTTTTCTCAAAACATAATTTTCACACACTAGATCCCTTTTCTCGGAGAAGGTCACATATGTACAATATTTTATGACGTGTAAAATGATCTGTGAAATTTTAGTCCTCTGTACTTCGTAATCCGAAGGGAAGGTAAATGTAGAGAAAACTTTATAAAAAAAAATTTGGGTTTTCATTATTTATTTAAATTTTCCATTAAATCAGAAAAGTTGATTACTTGCGTTAATTTCGCATTTTAACAACTTTTTTATTCCTAATGTTAACTTAATCTAGTTTTCAAACAAACAGTAGACAACATACTGCTTTTGTTTAATTTTTTTTTGCTTTTGACAATTTTTTAACCTGAATCCAATTAAAGCAAATAGTAAAATTATAAGCAACATTAATTTACACAAATGTTTTAGATTTTATAGAATTATATTTGATAGCAAATATCTCTTCACAGTGGCTTAGAAAAATTTTTTTTGGCAACTAAAGATGAAAATCATATTTATGAAACTTCAAAACTAAAAAAAAGACAACACAAATTTCTGTAACAGGACTCGGAATTTTTAATTCTCCAATCCATAGATTAAAGTACTGATAGAATTGAATTTGATCGTAAGGAAGCATTGAATCGAAGTAAGATGAAGACATAGTTTATGCTTTGTTGACTTTATTTCAAACTTTGTGAACCAGTGATCTACAATTTTTTTGCAGGAAAACATCATCAAATTCTCGTAGTAGTTCGTTAAAAAAAGAGTTCAAGTTGAATCCATGTTTTTTTAAGATTTGACTTCAATTTTTACCGCTTACACGGCTTTTGCCAAATTCTTATTTCAAAAGCTAAAAACTTGTTTGCAAGACGTGTTGCAAATATTTAATAAAACATCACAAGTTTCCAAGAAATTTTAAACAATAAAATATATGATAATATCTAAATCAAGCTTATACATTTTTTTTATTTGCTATAAAGCTTTCTAAAGAAAAATTCTGTTTGTCAAGATATCTTACGCAACTAAAATAACTTAAAATTTAAAAAAAAAAACTATATCTACTTAAAACACTTGTGTCAATAAAAACTTTAATTTCACTGTACGTACGTATTATTTATTTATTTTAAATTATTTAAATTTAACCAAATTTCTAGAGTATAAAAGCAGGAGCTGTTACCCAAATCTATATCAGTGAAGTTTAGTTGATAATAAACAAGAAACATAATTTATTTTCAAAATGAAGAGCTTCTTTATATTGTGTTGTGTTGTAGCCTCTATTGCCGTAGTAGCTGGCCAATCTTATTGTGATATGCCTTGCAAGGATTATGCTACAAATCGTTATATAAAACATATTGGTTGCGATCACAGTAGAGTAAGTTTTGCGAACATTTTTGTTTGTGAAAATAAATTGTTTTCTTATTAATAACTATTTCTCTTGTAGAAATTCGATCAATATAATTGTCCAAGAGATGCCAAATTGGTGCATATTGATGATTCCTTGAAACAATTATTACTTGATGAACACAACGAAAAACGTAACTTTATTGCAGGAGGAGGTGATAACAATCACAAACCTGCTTGTCGTATGGCAACTATGCAGTGGGATAATGAATTGGCGCAACTTGCCGCTCTTAATGTCATGCAATGTAGAATGGCTCACGATAAGTGTCACAACACAAAGAGCTTTCAACATTCTGGTCAGAATCTTGCAATATCTTGGCAATCACCAGTTACTGTTTTTGATTCTGCCCAAAAATTACAATTTGCCGTGCAGGGTTGGTTCAATGAAGTGGAAAATAGTGCACAATCCATCATTGATTCATACCCTGCAAAAACTAAGGAGTAAGAATTACCGCTATTATTAAAAATTCAACAGAAATTTATATAAATTTTTTGCAATATTTAGAGTAGTTGGACATTTCACTGTCATGATGGCTGATCGCAACATCCGTTTAGGTTGTGCTGCTGCCACTTACGATAAGGATGGCGGATCATATTTTTTGACTGCCTGCAATTATGCAGCCACTAACATGATTGGTGAACCCATTTATGCAAAATGCAATAAAGGTGGGAAACATTGTGAGCTTGGAAACAACGTTAAATATCCCAATTTGTGCAACCAGAAGGAAAAGTACGCTGTCAATGAATTTTAAATATATTTTTAGTTTATTTGAAATTGTTTAACAATTAAAATGGTGCTAGTGGCTATTTTATTTTAGTTTTGATATGCCATATTTTTTCTATATTTAGATACATATGCTTATGTATGAGTATTTATATGGACACTAACTTATATGTGTGCACGAATGTAAAATAAAAATTTAAAAAAAATTTGATATTTCTCTTTTATTTAGAACTCAAACCTCAAATGTTCTTGATCAATCCTTAATTTAGGTGGGCGATCAAAATAAAGATTTTCCAGTGTCTCTTCCAGCTGAATTAAAACTTGGTTAAGAAAACTTTAACTGTTTGAACTCTGTAGGTCTTAGATGAACACTAGCTTGTCCGTGAAAATATTCAAACGACATTTCCTACAACTTTTACTATAGTGTCTTTTAGAAATTCAGCAAGTGACATAAAAACTCTCCTTCAATGGCGATACAGCTGGATAAAATATGTTGCAAAAAAAAATTTCTCATAAAATTTTACAATTTGTGTTAAAAGGATTAAAGATAAAATTTTATCACTTTTATTTTACACCTTCTTAAATCTTTCTCTCCACTCAATTTATTTGATTATAGATCTGTAGATTATAGAGGATGAGTCACTAGAACCATTTTTGTTTTTGTTGCCGTACAGTATTAGACGAGCGCTATAACACTCAGTTATCCCTTCTTATATCTTTTTTAAAATGTGTTTCCTAAGAGCTTTTTTTAGCCAAATATATTTTATCGCGTTCGTCGCAAAGTCTTTGTTTATTTAAAAGAATACGTATTTGCGTGCCTACAAACACAATAAACTTTATAATAATAACAACATGTTTTTATATGTTTTTAGGGAAAAAAATTTAAATATTTACTTTCAGAAAGCAATACAGAAAAATCATAAAACAGACTTATCGTGAACTTCCTTTCCTAATGACGCAACGAGCACAACTGCCGCACTGACTGCATTTTTAGACGAAAAGCTATTTCAAAAACAAATAATCACGCCGAAAAAATTGTTGTTCTCTCTTTATATTTCTTATTTATGTCCTTTTTTGCTCAAAAGATTTTAAAGCTATTGAGCTTCCAATCAATGTTAAACACTTCTTCCCCAAATAGTTGATTTGCGGTATATGTATACACGGATTTAATTTTTTTATTTGTTTCCGGATCGGGTTTCGTTCATCTGCCATTTACGTCAAACGTCCGTCAAAACCGTACTCAGTTGATCTTTTACCATAAATTCATCCTGTTGCGGACTTTATTCTTTATTCTTTATTTAAATGCTTCAATTTAAGTATTATTAACACATCCCTCTGGTTGGATTGTTTCAAATACATTTCAGTGATACTCGTACATAAATTTTTGAAAGCACCTCGAACTCAAAGTAAGTTAAAGCAAAAACAAACTTAACTCTGTTTACGCTAAATTAGAGAGCCGAGGTTAACAAATGTTGCAAGTTCTTATGCAAACAATGCAAAGGATTCACTTGGCAAATGTAAACATATATATAATTATATAAAAAACTCAACTCGTAGTCTATTAAAAAGTGTTTAAATATCAAAAAACTTGTGCAATTCTTTCAAATTTGCAAAAATTGGAACGTCTCAGAAAATACATTTTTATTATTTTCTTATTTATTGCAGTTTTAAATTTGTAGCCAACACGGCGCACAGTGGGGTTTTTGATACCAAAAGTGGGAATTAATTCGAGGCATCTTTCACTGTTTCTAATTTTAAGTTTTATCAAGCAAATTCACTTTAAGAAGTAAAATTAATCAATATTTTAATATTATTTAGTACACATTTTATTTATTTTCCATTAGTTAATTTTTTAAAACATACCTTTAATATTGCTAAAAATTGAAATATTTCCAAAAAAAAAATAAAAAGAATAATATTTATTCACACATTTCTATTCCTATTTATGGATAGTTGGGGACATATAATACCAGGGATGCAGTTGTACAAAATACCTTGCGGTATCAAGAGCGAAATTTCGAAAGGCATTAGTGTTTATTTGAAAACCACTAGAAACGGTAACCATAATTGAATTCAGTTGTATTATCAATTTTGCATCCAATTCGAGGATGTGCACAAAGACAAATCGGTTATATAGTGGAACGCAAGATAGATTTTTTACGTCTAAAAATCAAGCGATCGACATCGTTCGATATCGTGAGTTAGGCAGTAATGTTTGTATTGCTTTTTATAAAAAGTTGAATTTTTATATGTAGGTACAACAATATATTTAAATTTTATTTTAAAATGTGCAAAAAAGTGAGACAGATTTTTCATAAATATTTTTAAAAGCGTTTATATTTAGAAAAAAAAAAAGGTTTTTTTCTTAATTTGGCCTTATTTTCAACTATTTATCGACATATTTCCCGAAGTTCACTAATTTATAGGCTTACGCGTGAAAATTAATTAAAAATAATAACACAAATTACACATAAAAACAAAAAACATAAATTAATATTACTAACCTAAAGTTGAAGGTTCCATTAAAATAGTTTTAATTATCACTTTAAAAAATACTCAAAACTAATTTTTAAGACACCTAAAGTTGAAATTTATATTGCACGCGAGGAAAACGTCAAATAACTCAAACTTTAAAATTGTATAGTGAAATAACGGTTGTTATCAAAAATAAAATTTTTGAAATATTGATGTGGAATGTTGTGTACTTTTACCGACTACAAAAATTTTTTCGGTTCTCCTAAATTTAATTTTGCAATTAATTCCCATTTTTGGTATCAAAAACCCCTCTGTGCGGCGATTAAAAACACTTTTCCTAAGGTGTAATTAAATACATAAAATCAATAATATTTATTTAAAATCAATTGTTAATATCGTATTCTTCCTTTTCGCTACGCAAATGGGGGTATTTATGATTTTTACCACTTTTACGTTTACGAGCCACATCACATTTTTCACAAATAGGTTTATTAACAGTATTAGAAGTTGCATAGTTAAAGGCAGTCAAAAAATGTGTTGCGCCAGCCTAATCGTAAGTGGCAGCAGCACAAACTAAACGATTGTTGCGATCAACCATCATGACAGTGAAATGTCCAACTTTTCTAAATATTGCCAAAAATTTATATTAATTTCTGTTAAATTGTTAAAAATTTATATTAATTTCTGTTAATTTCTGTCAAAAACCGTAACAGGTTTTAGAGAATATAATGCAAGATTCTGGCTAGAATAAAAGGCAGGTCGGTAATTGTAATCACCTCCTCCTGCAATAAAGTTACGTTTTTCGTTGTTCGTATCAATTATTAATTTCTTTAGTGAATCGTTACTAATCCCAAGTTTAAAATTTTCTGGACACTTATTTCCATCGACTAACTGCAAGAGGCAATAATATTTATCAGAAATCAATTTATTTTCTCTTGTTTTGTAATTCTTGAATGACATGTCACAATATGAGTATGGCTTTCCAGCTATAACAGCAATAGAGGCTACAACCGAGATTAAAAAAGATATTGCCTTTATTTTGTCAAAATCATTCTTGTAGTTTAAAATGAACGAAAGCGGACTGATGTCGATTGGAGAAACAATTAAACATTTTATTTATTTTCAATAGTATTTTCTTTTTTGTTTTAATTTCAAGGATACAAGTGTTTTGTATAGTTTTTTGTTTATTGCGTATGCAGACACACAATAGCAATAGAAATGTTTGCATTAAACTGTATAGATGATCACTTATTTTTGTTATTAAAATAATTGTCAATTTAAGCAAACAATTTTATTTTTGCAATTTTTCAATTTAATAAAATTATTATGATCTAAAAGGAGCATAACATACAGTTTGGTATTTATTTAAGTACGTTTGGGACTATATTTTTTTTTTTTTGTTTACCGTAAATACTTTGAAAGCAAATACATATTATTTTGTTTGTGAAAATTTCATAATAATTTTTTTTTTGTTATGTTCTCGAACTATCGCAGAGGGGTTTTTGATACCAAAAATGGGAATTAATTGCAAAATTAAATTTAGGAGAACCGAAAAAGTTTTTGTAGTCGGTAAAAGTACACAACATTCCACATCAATATTTCAAAAATTTTATTTTTGATAACAACCGTTATTTCACTATACAATTTTAAAGTTTGAGTTATTTGACGTTTTCCTCGCGTGCAATATAAATTTCAACTTTAGGTGTCTTAAAAATTAGTTTTGAGTATTTTCTAAAGTGATAATTAAAACTATTTTAATGGAACCTTCAACTTTAGGTTAGTAATATTAATTTATGTTTTTTGTTTTTATGTGTAATTTGTGCTATTATTTTTAATTAATTTTCACGCGTAAGCCTATAAATTAGTGAACTTCGGGAAATATGTCGATAAATAGTTGAAAATAAGGCCAAATTAAGAAAAAAACCTTTTTTTTTTCTAAATATAAACGCTTTTAAAAATATTTATGAAAAATCTGTCTCACTTTTTTGCACATTTTAAAATAAAATTTAAATATATTGTTGTACCTACATATAAAAATTCAACTTTTTATAAAAAGCAATACAAACATTACTGCCTAACTCACGATATCGAACGATGTCGATCGCTTGATTTTTAGACGTAAAAAATCTATCTTGCGTTCCACTATATAACCGATTTGTCTTTGTGCACATCCTCGAATTGGATGCAAAATTGATAATACAACTGAATTCAATTATGGTTACCGTTTCTAGTGGTTTTCAAATAAACACTAATGCCTTTCGAAATTTCGCTCTTGATACCGCAAGGTATTTTGTACAACTGCATCCCTGGTATTATATGTCCCCAACTATCCATAAATAGGAATAGAAATGTGTGAATAAATATTATTCTTTTTATTTTTTTTTGGAAATATTTCAATTTTTAGCAATATTAAAGGTATGTTTTAAAAAATTAACTAATGGAAAATAAATAAAATGTGTACTAAATAATATTAAAATATTGATTAATTTTACTTCTTAAAGTGAATTTGCTTGATAAAACTTAAAATTAGAAACAGTGAAAGATGCCTCGAATTAATTCCCACTTTTGGTATCAAAAACCCCACTGTGCGCCGTGTTGGCTACAAATTTAAAACTGCAATAAATAAGAAAATAATAAAAATGTATTTTCTGAGACGTTCCAATTTTTGCAAATTTGAAAGAATTGCACAAGTTTTTTGATATTTAAACACTTTTTAATAGACTACGAGTTGAGTTTTTTATATAATTAAATATATGTTTACATTTGCCAAGTGAATCCTTTGCATTGTTTGCATAAGAACTTGCAACATTTGTTAACCTCGGCTCTCTAATTTAGCGTAAACAGAGTTAAGTTTGTTTTTGCTTTAACTTACTTTGAGTTCGAGGTGCTTTCAAAAATTTATGTACGAGTATCACTGAAATGTATTTGAAACAATCCAACCAGAGGGATGTGTTAATAATACTTAAATTGAAGCATTTAAATAAAGAATAAAGAATAAAGTCCGCAACAGGATGAATTTATGGTAAAAGATCAACTGAGTACGGTTTTGACGGACGTTTGACGTAAATGGCAGATGAACGAAACCCGATCCGGAAACAAATAAAAAAATTAAATCCGTGTATACATATACCGCAAATCAACTATTTGGGGAAGAAGTGTTTAACATTGATTGGAAGCTCAATAGCTTTAAAATCTTTTGAGCAAAAAAGGACATAAATAAGAAATATAAAGAGAGAACAACAATTTTTTCGGCGTGATTATTTGTTTTTGAAATAGCTTTTCGTCTAAAAATGCAGTCAGTGCGGCAGTTGTGCTCGTTGCGTCATTAGGAAAGGAAGTTCACGATAAGTCTGTTTTATGATTTTTCTGTATTGCTTTCTGAAAGTAAATATTTAAATTTTTTTCCCTAAAAACATATAAAAACATGTTGTTATTATTATAAAGTTTATTGTGTTTGTAGGCACGCAAATACGTATTCTTTTAAATAAACAAAGACTTTGCGACGAACGCGATAAAATATATTTGGCTAAAAAAAGCTCTTAGGAAACACATTTTAAAAAAGATATAAGAAGGGATAACTGAGTGTTATAGCGCTCGTCTAATACTGTACGGCAACAAAAACAAAAATGGTTCTAGTGACTCATCCTCTATAATCTACAGATCTATAATCAAATAAATTGAGTGGAGAGAAAGATTTAAGAAGGTGTAAAATAAAAGTGATAAAATTTTATCTTTAATCCTTTTAACACAAATTGTAAAATTTTATGAGAAATTTTTTTTTGCAACATATTTTATCCAGCTGTATCGCCATTGAAGGAGAGTTTTTATGTCACTTGCTGAATTTCTAAAAGACACTATAGTAAAAGTTGTAGGAAATGTCGTTTGAATATTTTCACGGACAAGCTAGTGTTCATCTAAGACCTACAGAGTTCAAACAGTTAAAGTTTTCTTAACCAAGTTTTAATTCAGCTGGAAGAGACACTGGAAAATCTTTATTTTGATCGCCCACCTAAATTAAGGATTGATCAAGAACATTTGAGGTTTGAGTTCTAAATAAAAGAGAAATATCAAATTTTTTTTAAATTTTTATTTTACATTCGTGCACACATATAAGTTAGTGTCCATATAAATACTCATACATAAGCATATGTATCTAAATATAGAAAAAATATGGCATATCAAAACTAAAATAAAATAGCCACTAGCACCATTTTAATTGTTAAACAATTTCAAATAAACTAAAAATATATTTAAAATTCATTGACAGCGTACTTTTCCTTCTGGTTGCACAAATTGGGATATTTAACGTTGTTTCCAAGCTCACAATGTTTCCCACCTTTATTGCATTTTGCATAAATGGGTTCACCAATCATGTTAGTGGCTGCATAATTGCAGGCAGTCAAAAAATATGATCCGCCATCCTTATCGTAAGTGGCAGCAGCACAACCTAAACGGATGTTGCGATCAGCCATCATGACAGTGAAATGTCCAACTACTCTAAATATTGCAAAAAATTTATATAAATTTCTGTTGAATTTTTAATAATAGCGGTAATTCTTACTCCTTAGTTTTTGCAGGGTATGAATCAATGATGGATTGTGCACTATTTTCCACTTCATTGAACCAACCCTGCACGGCAAATTGTAATTTTTGGGCAGAATCAAAAACAGTAACTGGTGATTGCCAAGATATTGCAAGATTCTGACCAGAATGTTGAAAGCTCTTTGTGTTGTGACACTTATCGTGAGCCATTCTACATTGCATGACATTAAGAGCGGCAAGTTGCGCCAATTCATTATCCCACTGCATAGTTGCCATACGACAAGCAGGTTTGTGATTGTTATCACCTCCTCCTGCAATAAAGTTACGTTTTTCGTTGTGTTCATCAAGTAATAATTGTTTCAAGGAATCATCAATATGCACCAATTTGGCATCTCTTGGACAATTATATTGATCGAATTTCTACAAGAGAAATAGTTATTAATAAGAAAACAATTTATTTTCACAAACAAAAATGTTCGCAAAACTTACTCTACTGTGATCGCAACCAATATGTTTTATATAACGATTTGTAGCATAATCCTTGCAAGGCATATCACAATAAGATTGGCCAGCTACTACGGCAATAGAGGCTACAACACAACACAATATAAAGAAGCTCTTCATTTTGAAAATAAATTATGTTTCTTGTTTATTATCAACTAAACTTCACTGATATAGATTTGGGTAACAGCTCCTGCTTTTATACTCTAGAAATTTGGTTAAATTTCATTATAAATAAATAATACGTACGTACAGTGAAATTAAAGTTTTTATTGACACAAGTGTTTTAAGTAGATATAGTTTTTTTTTTTAAATTTTAAGTTATTTTAGTTGCGTAAGATATCTTGACAAACAGAATTTTTCTTTAGAAAGCTTTATAGCAAATAAAAAAAATGTATAAGCTTGATTTAGATATTATCATATATTTTATTGTTTAAAATTTCTTGGAAACTTGTGATGTTTTATTAAATATTTGCAACACGTCTTGCAAACAAGTTTTTAGCTTTTGAAATAAGAATTTGGCAAAAGCCGTGTAAGCGGTAAAAATTGAAGTCAAATCTTAAAAAAACATGGATTCAACTTGAACTCTTTTTTTAACGAACTACTACGAGAATTTGATGATGTTTTCCTGCAAAAAAATTGTAGATCACTGGTTCACAAAGTTTGAAATAAAGTCAACAAAGCATAAACTATGTCTTCATCTTACTTCGATTCAATGCTTCCTTACGATCAAATTCAATTCTATCAGTACTTTAATCTATGGATTGGAGAATTAAAAATTCCGAGTCCTGTTACAGAAATTTGTGTTGTCTTTTTTTTAGTTTTGAAGTTTCATAAATATGATTTTCATCTTTAGTTGCCAAAAAAAATTTTTCTAAGCCACTGTGAAGAGATATTTGCTATCAAATATAATTCTATAAAATCTAAAACATTTGTGTAAATTAATGTTGCTTATAATTTTACTATTTGCTTTAATTGGATTCAGGTTAAAAAATTGTCAAAAGCAAAAAAAAATTAAACAAAAGCAGTATGTTGTCTACTGTTTGTTTGAAAACTAGATTAAGTTAACATTAGGAATAAAAAAGTTGTTAAAATGCGAAATTAACGCAAGTAATCAACTTTTCTGATTTAATGGAAAATTTAAATAAATAATGAAAACCCAAATTTTTTTTTATAAAGTTTTCTCTACATTTACCTTCCCTTCGGATTACGAAGTACAGAGGACTAAAATTTCACAGATCATTTTACACGTCATAAAATATTGTACATATGTGACCTTCTCCGAGAAAAGGGATCTAGTGTGTGAAAATTATGTTTTGAGAAAAACTCATTTCATCTTATTCTACGCCCTTTTAGGTCCCAGAATCCACTCTTAATCCAAACCCGGTTTTTGACACACTAGGTGCCTTTTCTCGGAGAAGGTCACATATATTGATTAGTCCCTTTCTATATTCCTACGTAATAGGACTGGTATAGCATGAGGCCCAGAATATATATCGGTTGTTTTTTAGGGGGTAAACTCGGAACAAATTGCTACTTTTGGAAGTTTTTATTTTTCTTGCAATTTTTGTTTTACTCTAACATACAGTGTACATTCTGTGGCTAAAGTAAGGAAAAGCTGGTACTTTTGGTACCTTCTTGTTTTTTCCGTAAATTTGCTATACAGACATCTTGGGACTTCTTTCACATGTACCATTAACGAAGTCCCGGGTAAAAGCCAGTAATTATTTAAAAATATGATTATTTATTTATTTATTTATTAGTTTTGAATCCATTTATAATTCAATAGCCTTCTGGCCACTAGATTACGTTTATTACAATGTAAAACAGCGCATTATGATTTAAAAACTAAATAAAGAATAATATAAACAATAATATATACAAAGCGAATTTCCTTATATCTATGTAAGTATTAATTCCGAATCCCCCCCCAAAAAAAAAACATACTCCAAAACACACCTCGTCCGAGAACCCACAAAGCAAATAATAGTCTTAAATGACCCAATAACAGCTAATGACTGTCATTAAATAATTGATAAAGTTTATGTTTAAAAACCGCCAACGACATTCCAAAGCATCTTAAGTTACTGTAGGCAATACATTCCATAGGCGCGCTGACCTAACAACGAATGAGTATTCATAAGTTGAGTTATAAATACGCGGAATAATAATTTGTGTATTCCTGACCGATCTGGTAAATAGGATCAATTGCGGAACGTTCCGAGGTCTTTGTGCCTTAATAATTTTAAAAAGATAGATAAGTAAACGAAACTTAAGATAACTTTCAAACGTCATGTTCAAAAAGTTCTCAAGTTGATTAGAAACGTGCGCTCTAAACTCAAGCTTATACACAAACATAACCACCTTATTAACCATCAACTTAATTTTACGTTCTCCTTATTGCAACCAGAGATAATTTCAATACAATAATTTATTCGCGACATTAATAACGTGTGACCAATTGTTTTTCTAACATGAAAAGGTAAGTATAGACTACCATGATATAATCTGCGCAGAAGAAAACAGACTTTAGAATGCATATTATTAATGTGGGGTCCAAAAGATAGTTCGTTGTCAACAATAACACCTAAACATTTCATGTGTCTAACACATTCAATTAATTCATTCCCCATTCTAAATTCAAGATTAGGTAAGTCATGTTTTTTTTTGGCAAAAAGACTATGGCCTTCGTTTTAACAGGATTTACTCTCAGCCAGTTACTAGCCATCCAGTTATTAACTCTAATCAACTCATCATTAATGGTGGCTTGTAAAGCATCAGAAACCTGCCGCTCACCAGACCAAAGCAACTGGATGTCGTCAGCAAACGCAAATGGTTTACAAAATAAAAGAGAATCAAAGAAGTCGTTAATGAAAAGAGTAAACCATATGGGTCCAAGAACTGATCCTTGAGGCACCCCATAAATAACTTTAACATGAGATTAGTTAATATATTTACGTAAATAAGTATGTATATTGTTGCAGAATTAGATAAAATATATTTTTCAATACATATTTTACACAATAATTACTTTCGTGAATTCGTTTAAAAAATAGCAGATCAATGACGTTAATCAATTACAAAAAACTTGTTTCTCTTGCCTGCTTAATTAAATCGAAAATTACAATTTTTAACAGAAAGTTACACAGTCATACATAAAATTTTTCTATGCCACTGAACGTCTTGCATGTCTCCGGATAACAAGTGAGTTAAGAAAATTGCGCAATTGAGTACGAAAATTAATATTGGGGTTTGAAAAGACTGAAGATTTGTAATTTGGTATAACTTTTTGGGGTTTCTACATAGAAACGCCAATCTTATTATCTTTTAATCTGATTTATTCTTTTGTTATATAAACTTAAAGCTAATTGTAAGTAAAAACTTTTCTTTATTTTACTCCCAAGATAGTACACTGTATTTTAATGCCAAAAAAAGTATTACTTAAAGAACACAAAACAGCAAAAGTACATATTCCAACTTTGATCCAAATCCATTAAGATAATTTCTCATTAGAAAAGTTAGCAAAAGTAAAAAAGCATTAAAGGTAAAAAAAGTGGCAAACGCAAAACAGTACCAAAAGTAACAGGATTTGTCTCAATTTAGCCCCCAGAATTTATGTTAATTTATAAAAAATACAGGTAGTATTAGTACGAAATTAAAAAGTACTAAAACTACCAATTTTATCCCTTTTTTACGCCTTAAAATGTACCCTTTATTTTAATCTGGATCACATGCTATTCGTTCAACAACCTTTTTGGTCATCAAGAGAACCAAAGAATATGTAAAGTGTAATATCTAGATATATTGATATGTTATAAAAAAATTGAATAATATTTTTTTGCTTTCTTTTAATTAATTTTCATAAGAAACTTTTTTATCTTTAATAAACTTTGACAATTGTTTACTTATTAAAAGACGTCATTTAATGGATGGAAACAACCAACATATTCTGTTCTTATGATAAATTCATAGATTTTATTTTTCTGTGAAATTAAAGACGCGGCTGCTCTCAGTTTTTGAACACAAGAAAATTAGTTTCGGTTAATTTCTTTTTTCTAAGAATTAGTGGTTCTTTTGTTCTGAATTAGTGGAAGAGTTTAAACATTTCATTTTAGTTATTTATTTAAATACCAGAGTTGCCGCTTCTATCTTATATTTCATATTCTTTTATTTAAATAGGTTTTTTTTTAAATTAAACTACAATAATTAAAGTAATTTTAAAACTGTATAAAAGAATTTGCTACTCGGAATATAAACATGCACAAGTATATAAAAATTCATTTTTAGGATGTCCATGCTTACGTTGTTCACAAACTATTGTTTCACAAAAGCAAACACTAAAGGAAAAATAAAGTAAAAACTTAAAGGGTGTTCAAATAAATAATGTACGTTTTATATTGTACTTTTTATTCTGAAGACCACTAAAAGACATATGAAATTCTTTTAACAGAATTTATTTGAAACATTGCGGCCTCTACAACAAGTGCCAAACAAGTTTCAATAATCATCTTTCCAGGCTGGTTTTGGGATACATTTTTTTTTGCAAAGTACAGAAGTTGTAGTGGACAAAAGCGTATCTGTCTAAATAAAGTTAATTGATTTTCTTAAATTAGGCCGATAAGTCACTCATGAACCAGCGCGTATATAAAATTTACTGAATATTTTAAATATTTATAAATGAAATAAAAATGTTTTACATCCTCATGTAAATGTGACAGATTTTTTGAAAGTCTTCAAACTCCTTTCAGTATTTACCACCTGGGGACCGGTCGTGTGATGTCTTTTGCATCAGTTCCGTCCGAATTCTCTAGGAATATTACAAATATTCTTTTTACTCCTTTCGGCATGATTAGAAAAACTGTAAATACTCTTTTCTTGAACGAATCGTAAGAAAATAAGTACAATATAATGGGTATTTTGAAAATGTTTTTTGGAATGCCATAATTTTAATTGCTTTTGAATCATTGACGTAAGCAGTCAACCATAAGTTGGTTTTATGACTGATAGGAGGAGAAAATGTATTTCTTTACTACATAAATAAATAGTAAAACCTTTTTAGTTCTTAGAAATCACAACAATACATACATGCATATCGTTAGCTTAATATAGAAAGATCCTAACTCATTATAACTATAAATATTTTCTAAATTACATATTTATCATATTTCGATGTAAGCAAAAAACAAAAACGCTATTTGAAAAAATACACAAGTAAGAACATTTATATTATTATCAAAGCGAACTGATGTCGATTGGAGAAACAATCAAATCTTTTATACTAAAACATTTTATTTATTTTCACTAGAATTTTCTATTTTGTCTTAATTTCAAGGATACAAGTGTTTTGTATACTGTTTTGTTTATTGCGTTTATATGCAGACATATAATAGCAATTGAAATGTTTGCATAAAACTGTATAGATCATCACTTATTATTGTTTATTAGTAGTTGTTTAATGAAGAAAATGAATATTTGTTTACCTCTGAAAAAAATATTTGCGCATTATTTTGCTGTTATGCTTCAGTTCGATCATTTTTAGAACATAATAAAAATAAAATTGTTTGTTTAAATTGACAATTATTTTTAATAACATTAATAAGTGATAATCTATACAGTTTAATGCAAACGTTTATATTGCTATTGTGTGTCTGTATATATAAATATGTATATATTTGAAAAAAATAAACAAGTTAGAAGCTTTCTATATGAGGCTAACGATATACAGACGTTGATAAGATAATAAAGTTTCTTATTTTTAAATAAGTAAGATCAACGATCTTTGATAATGAAAGTTATAAAAACCAAAACTTTTTATGCTACATGTGGAATTTTTTTTAATATAAAAGATATTCATTCGTCTAATTGGATTTTACAATCCAGATATTAAATGGTAACAAAAAATTTAATTTTTCTCCTAAAATTTTAGTATGTAAGAAATTTTGCATGAAATTTTCACACATCATAAGAACGCTATGACAATGAATAATCGATTAATAACTCAAAAATCAAATTTCAAATTCTCGATATGTAATTGAAATTGTAAAAGAAGTGTTTTACAGATCTGCACAAAAATCAAATGATGCAGTTACTTTCACTGCTGAAGAAGCGTTTCTATTAAAATACAGTATTTCCTTTAAAAAATAAAACAAATAAAAAAACAAGCCTTTTTCAATTTACTTAAAAAAATCAACTAACTTTTACTATTCACTGAACGATACCACTTAAATCATTGGTGCCCAGGCCCTGTGCTCTTCATGCTCATTTGTTTTTGTAATACTCTTAGCTATAGGCTGTGTGTTTTAATATACTCATACAGCACTCAGCAACCTCAATGAGAAATACACAAACAACTTTGTATTATTATTTTTCTTTGTCGTTCTTCACTGTATACACGCAAGAGCAAAGCAACAACAACATTTTCGTATGCTTTGCTGGTAAACATTGACGACAGCGATCATCAATGTATATTTTGGTTTTGTTTAACGTATGATATGAAATAAATATATAAAATATATTTTTTGTGTTTTCTTTGCATGTATTTGTTTTTACAACAAAAAATTTTGAATAAAAATTTGTGTTTCTTTAAATGTATTGGTGTTTGCTCTTCCATAAGGAACTTGTGGGCAACGCGGACTTAAATGTATATATTCTTAAAAGATTACCCAAAAATTTGTGCAGATTTGCAGTAAAATGTGTTGCATACTTCTAGGCTATAACAAATTTGTTTAATAATATTGTTATTATCAGTTAGAGATGTGCGTGAGGAAGTGTTTTAGGTGAACAAGTGCATAACGAAATAAGTAATACGTATTTAAATGCAGCCATTATTAAAATTAATTATATCATCGAAGAAAAATAAAAAACAATCACATATACTCGTATATAGTTTTCCGCTTAGTGTTTAGGATACATGACTTCTGCAGTTAAAATTTTATTTCCTTTTTAAATTTAATTTTCTTAAGATTACAAAAATATCAACAATATTAGCTAAATGCAACAGTGTTTTAGACGCCTTTTCACAACAGAAAAATATTTATAAAAATTTTTACATAAAAGAAAATAACTAAAATTTTCGCAATTTTATTTAATTAATCGTTGTCGTATGGCGCCAATGTCAAATTTTACAGAAACTCAGTAAAATTGTCTTTGATGTTAGAAAATACAAATTTCATCTTTAACAGGAAATTTATACTAAAAATTAGAAAATATTTTATTAAAACAATTTTAGTGCTTAATGAAAATTTCCCTTTCCCTTCAGCTTTGTGGTTGGGTAATCTAACCACCTCAATATAACACCTTGCTAACTTTCAGCGGTCAATACACATAAGTACTAAATGCCTAATATCTTACTTTAACAAAAATAAATTATTGAATCTACATACTTAAGCTACGTACAGACGATTGGCAGATCTTACAATATTGTAAGATATGTCAATATGCTGACAACGTACTGACAATGAAAAATTGTTACCAAAAGGTAAATTGTTAGTTCAGACGATTGTAAGAAAACCTTACAATTTCATTGTCAGACAATTGTCAGACAATAAATTTATCTGCCAACAAAAATTGTCAGTTTACACGGTTGTCAGCTTGTTGTGTGGAAATATTGCCAGATGCATTGTTAAGCTTTGTCAGAACTGTCAAATCCAATAGTATTTATGGACAGCATTGCCAACAGAAAAATTATCTTACAATGGTGCCATTGTCAGATGCATTAATTTAAACACATCTGCCAATAAAACAAGAGCTTACAATGTCTGACAATTATCTGATAATGGCAAAGTAGAGTGTTCTCACGATTGTGAGATGTCTGACAATATTATTGTCTTACAATGAACTGACAATGATTTTTCTTGCAACGTTGCAAGACAAAAATTGTAAGTTCAGACGGTTGTGAGACATTTTCTGAACATTTTTCTGACAATATTGTAAGATCTGCCAATGGTCTGTACATAGCTTTAGTCATGAACTAAAAATAATTTAAAAATTTTGTTTTATTTAAATTTTGAAAAATTTTCAATATGATAAAAACAAATTATGAACTTAAATTAAGGTCAGCCGTTTTTCGTTTTTAAGTGTTAAAATTTTTGCGATCTATTCGCGATTAAATCAATTTTTTACAGCTTAATTAAAATAATTTCATTCGTATCGAAAAATGTTTTTAAAATTAGTAAAAAAAAAAAATTCTTACTTTTAGAAAATCCGCACTCAAATAAAATAAAAATGTCCTTGAGAGTCGAATTTTTTAGAGTGACATTATGAATATTTGATTTTTTTTTATTTTTATTATAAGTAAATTTTATTTGATTTAAATTAAATAATATTTGATTTAAATTTAATAAAATTATAAAATTTTTACATTTATTTGAGCATGTACTCAAGAATTTATGTTTTATATCTTATTTATTTGTTGCGGGTTAGCAATATCTAGATATATATTTCGTTGGTAGCTATACCAATTCATCTACTGATACATGCTCAAATAAATGTAAAAATTTTGTAACGGGGAGATTTGCTTTTCATTTTTGCCTTATAAAATACTTTTAATGGCAACCAGCGGTTGATTAATTGTATAGGTGTAGAAAAGTAAACACATTCATAATGGAATATTATTGTTGTGTGTGTTTGAGAAATTTTTTAGGGGCTATTTTTATGCTTTGTAATTCACAAAAATATATTTGTGAGTTTTTGTATAAATATATGAGCTTTGGAATTTTTTTAAACATAAAGGGTAAAACATCTACTGATGAATTGGTATATATACCAACGAAATATATATCTAGATATTGCTAACCCGCAACAAATAAATAAGATATAATAAAATTATAATTAAATATAGACATATTTTTTCTTTTTTTTTACTTAATTAGGACCAACACTCAGGGATGACCCCTACGTATGCAGTGCATTGTGCCGAAACTCAGGGAAAGGGATAGGGTAGAGAATATAGATGTTGAAAATTGAGAAGGCTTAAACTCTTTTACAACTCTGCTTAGCGCGTTATGTTAATTTTTATAGCAGTGTTGAGGCGCCTCCGGTGTTGAGTAGACGCTTTAACTTTGTTAAGCTGTATTAGCAGGCATTTTATTAATTGTTTTACTTCGCCGATGTTGTGTACATTAGCTTGGAACAGCATCAATCACTGTCGGAACAGTTTTTTGTGACCAGTGCTATGCCTTCATCACTTAAATAGTCCGACAGCAATTAATACAATGTCTCACTAATGTACATTAGAGAAATTAATGATGTTGAATGACTTGTTCTGGCCAGGGTTTGAACCCAGGCCTCAAGTCATTGTTTGCTTAGTAGTCAACGCGCTAACCACTTCAGCCCAACACCAACAAATTTGATCGAAAAGTTGAAAAATAGATAGAATTAACGAAAACATTTTGGATTATTTTAAAATATTTTGGACTTGTTCCAGGATGGATTTCTGGCAAAAGAAATTCCATTCCGCCAGTTTTATACTTCGATTTCTTCATCACCATTTTCTGGCAACCCTGATACTTGATATTATTGTATTTTTCAAAATTTATCTGCATTAGCAATTCTTAAAAATTATATAAAAAAGTAGTTTTTGTTATTCTCTAACGATACGAAGAAAATTCTTATCTAAATGGCACATCTTTAATTAATATTATTTTATAACCAGCAAGAAAAGTGATAACATCAACTAATTCGGAGAATAAACTTTATTACTTTTTTCACTAGCTGCATATTTTTCTTAAATTGTTTTTTATAAAAATAATATTTTAATGATATTTTAAGATTACAGATTTATAACATGTTATGCTTAAAAGCAAAACTAAAGATATGAACGTTCATATTTGAAGAAGAAGAAGTATAATTATCAAGGTTGAATAATTTTTCTGCTATAAAAGAATCAGTTGTTGTATCAATCTTAAATAATGTTGAACTAGAAATATAAAAAATATGAAGATCTTTTTAAAATTTTTCTCTTTTGTGGCCATTATTGGTGTCATAGCTGGCAATGATTATTGCAGTATGTCCTGCAAGGACTATGAAACAAACCGTATGATACCACATATTGGTTGCAATAGCACAAACGTAAGTAACTTGTGTGATTTTTAATTAAATTTTTTATTAAGAAAATATTTTTTTTTTTTTTAAGTCATTCGATAGTTATAATTGCCCAAGAAATGCTAAGATAGTACAACTGACACCGAATTTAAAAAAAATTGTAGTTGATTTGCACAACAAAAAACGCAACTTCATTGCAGGAGGAGGTGATTACAATCACCGAGCTGCCTGTCGTATGGCAACCATGCAGTGGGATGATGAATTGGCTTCTCTTGCAGCTCTCAATGTCTTGCAATGTAGAATGGCTCACGATAAGTGTCACAACACAAAGGCCTTCCAATATTCTGGCCAGAATCTTGCAATTGTATGGGGTACAAATATTCGTAGGTTTTATGCTAGCAAAGAGTTAAAAGACGCCATAGAAGGTTGGTACAATGAAGTGAAAGATTCTACACAATCTATCATTGATTCCTACCCTGAAAAAACTAATAAGTAAGTTTGTAAATAAGCATTTAAAAGTAAAGCGCAAATGTAACATCTGCATATTATTTTCTTTAATTTAGGAAAATCGGCCATTTCACTGTTATGATGTCTGATCGCAACAATCATGTAGGTTGTGCTGCTGCTGCTTACAAAATATATGGTGTATCATATTTTCTAACTTCTTGCAATTATGCATCCACTAATATGGTGAATCATTCCATTTACAAAAAATGCAATACGGCTGCAAAATATTGTAAAAGGGGGACCAACGTTAAATATCCCAATTTGTGTCATGAAGAAGAGAAGTACGCTGTTAATAAATGGTTCTAATGCGTATTTAAGAATATTTTGTAATAATAAATTTTAGCACCTTTTTTAACTTTTCACTATGAAAAAAATTTAAAATTTATGGTTTTGCTTAATTTCAAACTCAAGCTTAAGCTGTGGTGTAACTGTAATTTTTATTTGGAACAATAATAATAAAGTACTTTTAAATATAAGTATGAAATTAGATGAATGCGACATATTAAAATTTATATGGACAAAATATTTTATAAAAACAAAACACAACAAAAAAATTTTATTTTTATAAACAACTTTTCGTTTATGCACACCACCTTTTTACCATTAACATCACAGTGGTCGACACTAAAAGTTGTTAATAAGAAAAAGTGGTATATAAAATTCATATTTTGTTCATAAAATCGAAATAGCAGATTGTATTAGTTGTATCTCGTTGACTTATTCCATCTTGGTGGTGTGCTTTCTCGGAAAAACAGACAGACATTATCTTTGGCGAATTACCCATTAAACTTATTTGTCACTTCCTGACGGGCAGTGGGTGGGAAGTACAGTAAGCTTCGTGAGTCTGGTAGAATTAGAAGCTAAGCTAAGCTCTCTCTGCCGATAGAAAATTAATCTTAAGGGCTTGTCTTTTGAAACTCATTGTTTGACATACTCTAGTACCAGGAGAGCCGTTAAATGCTACAAATAAATATCTACTGCAAGACTAAAGAATTTTTATTCATATATTTTACTTATCTTACAATGTGATGTGATTTGCGTACTACAATCATTCCATTTACAAAAAATGCAATACGACTGCAAAATATTGTAAAAGGGGGACCAACGTTAAATGTCCCAATTTGTGCGGATGGATATGCGGGCGGGAACCGTGCTGCTCTCCTGTGCCCGATTTTTGGTGAGGTCTCCTTCGATAGTACTCGTTGTGGATGTGTTTGGTACCAATATCCCTGGGAGACGTATTAGTTAAATGGCTGAGCTTTAACCAGTGCTACCGGCAGATTATACTTGGAAGAAAATGTTAAGACTCTTTGTGATGTTACTAAATAATAGAAACTACATCAGATGCTGAAACTTTCTAGCAAACTGGCGTGTCTGCGGGGCGACTCGGTGGTAAACATGGTTTAAGAGTACGTTCAGTTTAGACTAATAACTGATGTTTATATTGCACATAACTGTATCAGTACGCTACACCATTGCAAGACCTTTTTTTGTTTCTTTGTACCACTAGTCGGTGTACCATCTAACAAGTAACTATATTAACTCTTCTACTAATTTTATTGCATTAAATTTCTTCCAAACAATGTCATGAGGACGAAATTTAATGCAGAAAAATAAAATGATTCTTATTATGTACATTAAGCCGTGTCAGTATGAGCTAGTGATGTTACGAATACTCGTATTCGTATTAGATTATTCGCTTATTTTAAGATATTCGTATTTGTATTCGACAAATTCAAGCGAATAGTTCTCGAATAATTTGCACATACTTTATAAAGAATAAAAAAATTATATATAAAGTTTAAAAAGTACATAATATGAAAAAAAAATATTAATTTTTAATAATTTTTATTTAAAGAAAACCCTTATCTTTGACGCAAGATAATAACCTTCTTTAAAAACAAAAAAAAAATATATATATGTATATATTGCGTCTCTCTCATTTAAAAGTTAAAGTCTTATATCGTCAGCTAAAACGCAAACGATCCTAACTAACACAAAATCCAAAATCGGTTTTTTGGTTGATACTGATGCATTGCATCAAAATACACAACCACAAAAAAATTTACACTTCTCTGACCAAAATTAGGGATTTTATTAACGAAAACAAACGGCCATATCTACAAAAGCGTTTATTTGATAAACGCAAAAAGACTTAAGTGATCGTTTGTAGGGCAACATTGAAAAATTACAAAAAAAAAACTGATAGATTTGACCGTTGAAGAAATTGTTTGTTAAAGGAAAATGAAATCAGCTACAGCTTAAGGCATTTTATTAAAAAAATTTAAGAAATTCATAGTTTTAGTCTTAGTATTTAATAAAACACAATTCATTCAAAAATGTTAAATTCAATTTATTCTGTTATTTATATTTCAATATATATATATATATAATTATTTGGTTTTTATTTATATGCACTTTTTAGCAACGTGACTTCATATATGTAGGTACATTATATATTTTAAATGATATTGAACATTATTGTCAGAGCTCCACTTTTCTACTGGTGTTCTTAAATATCACGAGTGATATTTTTTATTCAAAAAGTTGTAAGAACCACTAAAGAAAAAACATAAAATAAAACCAACAACAACTTTATTCATGATCAATCGATTTTTGTTCTCTCTTTTTACATACTCAATAACGTGTATGTGAAGAAACAACTAAATCGATTTTTTTGATCTTTTACTTCTTTAGAAACTTATTCCCCAAATACATGCATGTGATATACATACCAAATATATATATATATTTATATCAGCATGTACATACATGGCTCTCAGATAAATAAATAAGTAAAGATGAACGATTGCAATTGATTAAAAATTAACTAATGAAAGCTTGACAACAAAATATTTTAAAAGAAATTACTATGTACATATTTATATGACTATTAAGTGCTGCAAAATGCAGTAATACATAGCAATGATTTCATAATAACAGTTAGGGTAGTCATATGATATAAGTATGTACACATATCTATACATAACACCCCCATCGCTTGAATGAGGCTCCGACGAAATTCTTGTATGTATTTTATGAATCAGCTGAACGTTTGGCAAAATTAAATATAATATTCTTTTAAATTTTTTCTAAAGTTTGGAGCTATTACTATAATATAATAGTTTTGTTTTAACATATTATTCATAATTTTCCATTACGTTTATATAAAATAAATATTCTTTCATTATTGTTTATTATTTCTTTAATATCTTTAACATAATTCTTTTGTAGAAATTTGGCTACATATTTATATATGCTTAAATGTACATATGTACAAAAATGTTTTTGAGTTAATTTAAATTGAGGTCACATATTTATGTTTATTTGAATATATTGTTTTAAACTTTTTAAATATTTTTGGAAAAGTTTTTAATATTATTATTTTGTAATATTTTTTTTTTTTTACATAAGAGGTACAATGTTGTTAATATATTGAATAAAAATTAATTACTGCCTAGCCCACGATATCGAACGATGTCGATCGCTTGATTTTTAGACATAAAAAATCTATCTTGCGTTCCACTAATAACCGATTTTATTTATATGTTCAGCTTTTCTTCCAGTAAACAATTAATAAGTTAAACAAAATCGGTTATTAGTGGAACGCAAGATAGAATTTGTACGTCTAAAAAGCAAGCGATCGACATCGTTCGATATCGTGGGTTAGGCAGTTAGTTTTCATTTAAAATTGGTTTAGTTTTTGAATTTCTTTCCAAAATGTTGTGTTGTTCTATTTTTATGATTTAATTATATAATTTTTTTTTATAAATACATTTACATAACTATACATTTTACATTCTGAGATTATTTTCCAATGATTATATTGCGAGATTAAAATTGTACTCATTGAATTATTTTTCATTTAAATCATTAAGTTGTTTGTAAGTATTTCTTCTTTTTGATGTGGGATTTATAATATTTATGTGCTCTTTGAGTAACAACATGATCATCATCTAATCTACTAACTTCAACCCTTCTAAACTTGGCATGGTTTTTCCCACCCCTCTCATGCTTCAAATATACTTGGCCTTCACGTTTCTGATTTAATTTTTCTAAAGATTTTTCCTTTGACTTCATAATTTTTTCTTTTATTTCCGGGTAATCTTCTGTTGTTATTTGTCCGTTATGGAAATCAATAGGTTTGCACTTCGTGGTCGAATGAATCGAATTGTTATAAAACGTTATCACCTTATACATTTTTTCCTCTACTGTATCTTTATCTCTTTCCGGATCATTTACGTTCAGCCTAGTGTTTTTCTTTAAATATTTGGTCATAGGCTTGGCAATTCTGGAGTAATCCTTGATAAACTTTCGGTAATAACCGCTAAGTCCCAAGAATTGCTTTATTTGCTTTTGTGTCTTCGGTAGGGGATAATTGGATACACATTCGACTTTCTTCGGGTTCGGTTTTATTCCCTCATGTGTAACAATGTTGCCCAAGAATTCAGTTTCCCTTTTCATAAATTCGCACTTGTCCGCCTGAATTTTTAGATTGGCTTCTGCGAGTCTGTCAAGTACTAGTCGAAGAGAATTTATATGTTCCTGGAGGAACGTAGAGTAAATAATAATATCGTCCAAATACACTAAACAAACTTTATTAACCAAATCTCCTAAAATACCAGTCATCAATCTTTGAAAAGTAGCTGGAGCCGTCTTAAGTCCGAATGGCATCCTTAAAAACTCGTAATGACCACCCTCTACTGAGAATGCGGTCTTGTGTACGTCCCTTACATCGATCTCGACTTGGTGAAACCCTTTCGCCAGGTCTAGGGTAGTAAAATATAAACATCTACCAAGTTTATCTAATATTTCGTCGATGTTTGGTATGGGAAAACGGTCATCCACAGTCTTTTCGTTTAATTGGCGATAGTCGACTACTATTCGCCACTTTTTCAAACCACTAGCGTCGTCTTTTTTTGGGACGATCCATATTGGAGCTGAATATGGGGAATTCGAATGCCTAATTATTTTACAATCTAGCATTTCCTGTATTTGCTTTTTCACCTCCTCCTTATGTACATAAGGATACCTATAAGTTTTGGAAAATACTGGTATATTGTCTTTAGTTATTATTCTGTGCTTTATAGCATTTGTGAATGTCAGATTTGTATTTGTTTCGTAAAATAATTTATTATAATTTTGTAAAATATTAACTAAATTTAACTTTTCTTCGGAATTCAAGTGATCAGTTCTAATTTGTTCAATTAAAGATCGTCGGGTAGAATCAATTTGTGATAATTTGTCATCAACTAAATAGTAATTTTCTGGAGAAACTGACCACGAATTATTTTGATCGAGATGTATTACATTTGAACATCTGGCAGTTGTTTCTACATCTACACAGAAATTTTGCGAATTATAAACGCCTTCATCTATAATAGTTTCACCTATGGAGTTCGTGTGTTTTTTAATATGAATTAGTCCACATTTTATATTTGAAATAAATTTAACAGTCTGGGTCTTCTTTGAAGTTAACAAAGGAATATTCCTATTGTTGATTTTCAACATGTTATTTTCGTAATCTATTATAGCCATATATCGACGTAGAATATCATTTCCTATGATTCCGTCATAATTATTGTGAAAGTAGCACTCAATTAATAATATTCTTTCGTCGCTTTTTCCTAATTCCGTAAACATTGGAACCTGCTAAGTGGTATTGACCAATATAGTATTTTTTAAGGTTTTTAAAGTCAAAGTTGGAGAATCGATTCTCCATTTTGGATTGCATATTCCCGGATTCACAATAGAATGTGTGGCTCCAGTATCTACAATAAACTTAAGATTACCTTTTACTACTATATAGGGTAGCTCTCCATGGAGGCTGGAAAAAGAAAATTTTCCACAGTTTCGTTTTGATTAGGCAAAATAGGACAAGGACATTGTAAAGTGTGACTATTAACGGTTGAATTGTTTTGGGCTGTACCTCCAAATCTACCAGAATTTTGAATTAAATTCATATCCATTGGTTCAGGGAAAGATTGGGAGTTCGGTGAACTTGAATAATTGGTACTAACATTGCGTCCATTGCGATGATTGGTATAATGGTTATTTCGATTAGTATTGTTATTATAATTATTATTATTTGGCCTATTCAAACTACTTTCACCCTGTTGTGGTGGTTCTTGTCTATAGTTGTAATTGTTATTTCTACTTGAATTAAAACGCAGGCCTGTTCCATTGTTTTCGATTCTCTGAGAATTTCTATTATAATCTATTTGTGTTCTATTTCTATCGTCAACAAATCTATTAAAATGGAAATTATTGTTCCTATTGTTGGTATTATCAGACCTGGCAGAATTGTTGCTTCTATTATTATTAAAGTTATCAAGCCTATTAAAATTATTTCTTCCATTGTTGGAGTTGTCAGGTCTATTCAAATTGTTGTTTCTATTGTTCGAGTTATTAAATCTATTGAAATTGTCATTTCTATTTTTGCTCCCGTAGTTAGCATACCCAGAGTTATAAAGAATATCCATCGCATCCTCAAGTGTGTCTGGGTTTCTACAAGTTAGTATAGTCCGCATGGGTTCTGGAATTTTTTCTTTAAAAATTCTAAGTGCGGTTCCCATATTAGCTCTTGCAGTTTGTTCAATATTTTCATTATTTCCTGAATCAGCGAAAGTTTTGTTATTCAAACTACGAAGTTTGTCTTTTATTTCATTATAGAATTCAACAGCATTAGTTTTAAAAACAACAGCTCTTAAGTTGTCATACAACTCTTCTAAACTGTGCTTTTCTCCAAAATTATTTAATAGAATTACCCTGAGTTCGGCCCATGACTGGGCATGAAAATTAATTTCGACAGCCTCTTTTGCCTTATCTTTAAGCTTACTCCTAATAATATCAGAGAATAGAAGCTGTGAAAACTCATCATACTGACTAAGAACAGGATTGACTCTATCAATAAGTGAAATAAATGAGTATAAATCTTTCCTATCTCGAGAGAACTCTGGCAATCTTTGAAGGAATCTTAGTGGATCTAAAGCTATAGGTTGTACGCCATTATTATCTTGAGCCATTTTAATTTATTTCTTATAATTGGATGTAAATAAAAAAAAATTTATATCTGAATTTACTTATATCTATGTATATATAATAAATTTTTTATTTAATGTACAAAATTTTTCCCAAATGCAAATTTCATAAGTTACGTTACTATAGGCAATATAATATGTTTATATATATATATATATATATATGGATATATATAAACATATTTTAGTTAAATAATATATTTTTATACAAATTTATTTTTTTTTTTATTATTATTATTTTTAATAAATTTATTTTGTAGTTGGACAGCTTAGAATTATTATTTTAAGAATTTGTTGTTTTGCAGGATTTTAATAATGGAGACTGCTCTTTTCACATTAGTATAAGAGTGATGAACAATGGTGAACTTAAGTAAAAATTTATATTTATATACATATACATATGTATAGTACATCTTTCAACGGTTAGTGACAAAAGAGAAAAAAAAAACATATGTATAATGTGTATATTTTCCTCTTTCTCTTTTCCTTCGTAACGTAAAAACTTTGCTTGTTTTTTTTTCGACAAAGGAAAGAAAAATAGGGAAAAATTCTATAACTGTCTTTACAGGAGATTACAAAATGAGATTTCTACTTTATTGTTTTTTTTGTACTTTCATATACATACATACATATGAGTAAAACTGTTTGTAGTAAGTGTACATATACTTTTTTTATATATTAACAGTAAATTTAAAAAAAAAATACATACGCGCATACATGTATACTTCAACAAATAGTGTATCAATTGTAGATCCAGAATTTTCGGCACGATTTTTCTTTTTCCAAAATGGTTGTTATCATCTTTTTTTCAGGAAGCTATGCGATGATTTGTTACCATCGTGGCACAAATTTTGCTCTGATTTTATGTTCTTTTATTATATGTAATAAATTGATCAATGTTTTACGAAATTTTTAATATTGTAATATTTTAAATATTGCGAAAATTTTTTCTGCACGTTGTCTTTTGTTGTTTTTTTTTTTTTGTGTAGTTAAAGTGTAATTAACTTAACCAATTAATTTATTTTTTAATATAACATATTTTGTTCGTATTGTTTTATTCTTAGTAACTTCTTTTCTTTGCTTAAAGAAATATCTTTTCTTTATACGTTGATGCCCGTTAAGACATTGAAATGTCCAGCATCGGTTACAGGATCAAGTCCTAAAGGATACTCGGGCATCCTGCCGACTGCGCCAGTTTTAGTCTTAGTATTTAATAAAACACAATTCATTCAAAAATGTTAAATTCAATTTATTCTGTTATTTATATTTCAATATATATATATATATATATATAATTAATAGTTTTCTAATTTTCTTGACCTTTTTAATTTTAATTTTATAATAATTTTTCAAGCTTTAGGTCGTTTTTATATAAAAATGTTTTTAATAATAATTTTTCGATATTTCGCCACACCGTTGGTTGGCTTCTTCAGGAGAAATTGAGTTTAAATCTAATTTATAACAATTTTAACAAATACCAATCAAAATATTGAAAAATATTTGTCAATTGAAAATAGTTTTTTCCTTTTTCTTTTTGAAATAAAAAACTTTAAAATAATTTAACAAAAACAAAAACAAAATACTTTGAGTGAAAAAATTTTAAACCAATGAACAAATATTTTTGAATATACACCTACATATAAATACAAATTACATTTTTTCTATTTTTATCTCTTACTAACTTATAGTCTTAAATTTTAATATCAATTTCCTTAACTGCTCTAAACCTAATTTTATTTGTAACTATATAAATACATTAATAAAAAGTACATGTGAAATGTTCTATCTTTTTGTAACTAAATGTCTGTAATTTTGAGCTATATTTTCAGTATCTGTCTTAAAATTAATTCTTTGTTGTATTGGTGTGTTAATTATTTGCAACATTTCTAACATATATCTGCGTTTGTAATTATTTTCTGTGTTTAAAACTGATACATTTTCAAAGTCTGGATGGTGATTCAATTCAAAACAATATCATTATATCCTAGCATACCAATTGATCTAGCCATAAATATAATAGAAGAGAAATGGAGTGTATTACAGGAACACACAAATATTGAGAAAGATTTATTCTTACGTATCCTTAGATTTTGTATAGAAGACAATAGATATTTTCAGGTTAAAAATAATATATATATTCAACTAAAAGGACTTCCAATGGGTTCTCCAGCTTCTTCAATTATAGCTGATATTGTAATGGAAAAGTTAATAGATGATTCAATTGAAAAATTAAATGTAAAGCCTAGATTAATGACGAAATATGTTGATGACTTATTTTGTATAATACCTAAAAACGAAATTGATAAAATATTATCAACATTTAATGATTTTGTTCTAACATAAAATTTACAATAGAACAAGAATATGATTCAAAACTTCCTTATTTAGATACTTTATTGATTAGAAATAATAACAGAATACTAGTAGACTGGTACCAAAAACCAACAGCTTCGGGTAGAATAATTAATTACTATTCAAAACATAACAAAAGAATTATTATAAATACAGCTAAAAATCTAATAGAAAAAGTACTAACGATAAGTGAAAAAGAATTTCATAAGAAAAATAAAATTAAAATTAGAAACATATTAACTGAAAATAATTTTCCAATTGACATTGCTTGCAAATTGATTGGTCAATATAGGGAAAGGATAAATAATAATACCGTTACTATAGTAGAACCAAAGATTTATAAATCTATGACATATATACCAGGTATATCAGAACGTTTAGGAAAATCAAAGATTTATGATACAGAGAAATATAGGATGGCTTATAGAACTTATAGCTCATTAAATAGATTATTTAGTAAGACAAAAGATAAAATTACAAAATAGGATATGTCAAATTTAGTATATAGGATACCATGTAATGGAAATAATACTGAAAATTGCAATAAGGTTTATGTAGGTACAACGAAAAATAAATTAAAACCAAGGATTGCAGGACATAAATCAGATCAGAAATATAGAAATATTAATTCACAAAAAACAGCATTATCCTCTCATTGTTTTGAATTGAATCACCATCCAGACTTTGAAAATGTATCAGTTTTAAACACAGAAAATAATTACAAACGCAGATATATGTTAGAAATGTTGCAAATAATTAACACACCAATACAACAAAGAATTAATTTTAAGACAGATACTGAAAATATAGCTCAAAATTACAGACATTTAGTTACAAAAAGATAGAACATTTCACATGTACTTTTTATTAATGTATTTATATAGTTACAAATAAAATTAGGTTTAGAGCAGTTAAGGAAATTGATATTAAAATTTAAGACTATAAGTTAGTAAGAGATAAAAATAGAAAAAATGTAATTTGTATTTATGTGTAGGTGTATATTCAAAAATATTTGTTCATTGGTTTAAAAATTTTTCACTCAAAGTATTTTGTTTTTGTTTTTGTTAAATTATTTTAAAGTTTTTTATTTCAAAAAGAAAAAGGAAAAAACTATTTTCAATTGACAAATATTTTTCAATATTTTGATTGGTATTTGTTAAAATTGTTATAAATTAGATTTAAACTCAATTTCTCCTGAAGAAGCCAACCAACGGTGTGGCGAAATATCGAAAAATTATTATTAAAAACATTTCTATATAAAAACGACCTAAAGCTTGATAAATTATTATAAAATTATATATATAATTATTTGGTTTTTATTTATATGCACTTTTTAGCAACGTGACTTCATATATGTAGGTACATTATATATTTTAAATGATATTGAACATTATTGTCAGAGCTCCACTTTTCTACTGGTGTTCTTAAATATCACGAGTGATATTTTTTATTCAAAAAGTTGTAAGAACCACTAAAGAAAAAACATAAAATAAAACCAACAACAACTTTATTCATGATCAATCGATTTTTGTTCTCTCTTTTTACATACTCAATAACGTGTATGTGAAGAAACAACTAAATCGATTTTTTTGATCTTTTACTTCTTTAGAAACTTATTCCCCAAATACATGCATGTGATATACATACCAAATACATATACATATATATGTATAAATATTCATATATATGTATATATATATATATATATATATATATATATATATATATATATATATATATATATATATATATTTATATCAGCATGTACATACATGGCTCTCAGATAAATAAATAAGTAAAGATGAACGATTGCAATTGATTAAGAATTAACTAATGAAAGCTTGACAACAAAATATTTTAAAAGAAATTACTATGTACATATTTATATGACTATTAAGTGCTGCAAAATGCAGTAATACATAGCAATGATTTCATAATAACAGTTAGGGTAGTCATATGATATAAGTATGTACACATATCTATACATAACAATTCATCTCAAAAGTGATTTTGTAAGAAATAAAGGAAAATAAGAAGGGTATAAATAAAAAACGTCATGTCAACGATGGATATAGCAGCACACACTTTTAAAAGGCTAAAGAATTTTGGAGACTGTGCAGTCAGCAAAACTGGATGAACGGAAAGGAATATCAAGGTTTTTCTAAGAGAAACATAAAAACTTTGCGTAAGCCTAGAGAAATGAAGAATGCATGTAAGTCAAAGTTTTGCGGAAAAAGTTCGATTCGATATTGTTCTTATTTTTCGGAAGTTATTCGTAAAGAGATTTTTGATTCATTTTGGAAAATGTCACTTGTCAAATTGTCATTTTTTCTATAATAGCATACCCTTTGAAAATTAATTCATATTTTCTAAATTCATTCTTCAATTCTTGATACTTTTTAAATGAAGTTTTTTTTTGTTTAATTTTAATGAATTATTTTAATTTATTTTTTGTGATGCAATATTGAAATAAATTAATATATAATAAAAATGTTTTTTTATATTATTATTATTTTACGAATAAACGTAATTAATAATTCGAATTTTCATTAATTCAATTAAACTGCACTTGAGCCTGATAATATTACTTTTCATATAATAAAAATGTTTATAATTAAAATAAATTATAAAACTATTTTGCATTAAAGTGTAGACAGGTCCTTTGGTTTTAGAAAATTAAGGTACAAAAGGACCTAACTAACATAGCCATTCAAATATCACAAAATTTGATTTTATTCTGCAGAAATCAATTTGTCATACTTTTTTTTATAATACTGGTGAAAATCCTGCTGATTGAAACTATACTTTTTGTTTAAAACAGTATTTTGCTTCTCCTGTAAAATTTCAAATTGTTAGATAGGGCCGTTTGCATTTTATCTGACGATATTTAAATTCATATCATGTTGACTTAGTAATCAATTCTCAGTAGAGTAATGTTGGACTTAAAAAATGGAAGAACTAAAATTTAATATGTGAAAGTCCACCGAGACATGTGGCTGCACAATCTGCGAAAATATTTTCTCTCAAAAAACACTGAATAACTAATTAAAAGCGCAACCAGAGTAAGAAAAATGAAATCTGGAAGTATAATTGAAAAATGTTCAGTAGTGGTCTTCAAATTCGGCATCTCAATGTCATAATAATGATAAATGGCTAAAGTAGTGTGAGAGGTTTTTTCCATTTATGGTTACTGACGCAAAGGGAGTGTGTTTTTCCAATTCAATTTGAAATATTATGTGGCTCTAAATCTTAAAAGTAGTATTCGTATTCGTATTTGGTGAATATTGTTTTAAATATTCGTATTCACGATATTCGTAATTGATATTCGTAGCATCACTAGTATGTGCAGTCAAATCTGGTTATTGCAATACCGCAATACGACCTGTTTCGATGTAGTTTTTTTTTTTTTTTATGAAACCGATGTATTGTTTCACTGACACACTGTCAGTTACTTTTTTTTTATCATATTTTTTAACACATGTACGTACATATGTATGAAAATAAGTTACTTTGTAATATTTCTTTTAAGAGACAAAGTATTCAACTACTGCTAGAATTTTATTCTTATTGCGACAATAATATTTTGCATATGCTATAAAAGACTTTTGTGGCATTTTTTTATAATTCTCAATTATTGCCAAAGACCATAAATACCTTTAAGTACTTCGGTTATGAAGTAAAAATACAAGATAGACAATTTCGGCGTTTTTATACCCCAATAAATATGTACGTAACTGGATGTGCACAACTTATGTGATAAGTATGTATATATGCGTACATACATACATAATTTACTCCCATACGAAGTGTGTTAAAGAATTATGGGGTATTTATTTTATATATTTGTTATTATTAGTCTGTGTTCATACGAGTACGATGCGAGTCTTATTGCAAAACTTATCAATTTTTCTTCTTGTTTGAACTATCTTAGGCGTTCAAACAATACAACTGTTTTACCAATCTATGGGATTTACAAAAAGCAACTTTTAATTTATGTCTTCAAATGTTTTCACAATATTGGATACCACACCATTCGTCTCCACACGAACCAAACCTTACATAACACCAGAAATAACAGCAATCTATCAGTAGCAAGGTGTAGGTTGGAAACAACCAAACAAAGAATTGAGTTTGCAGGTAGTCATGAGTTTAATAGCTTGCCACAATGTTTGAAAAACTTTAACAGAATTTCTTTATTTAAATCTTCATTAATAGAGTACTTATACCATAATGTGGAAAATCTTCTTATATAACTTTATTTTGTTTCTGATGTCATATTGATATCAAATTTAATTGTTTTATATTATATACAGATTAGTATACTTTTAAATATATTTTAAACAATTTTTATTATTTTATTTTCAATGAATTCATAATCATAACTAATAGCTAAGTTTTAATTTATTACCAACTCGCCTCAATAATGTCTATAAGGCGCTGAGGCAACACTAATTGCATTGAATTGTTTATATTTTATGTAAATAATAAATAAATAAATAAAAAAAAAAAAAAAAAAAAAAAAAAAAAAAAAAGTGTTATTAGCAGTGTGAATATATATGTGTGCGTTTTTACACTACGAATATGAAGGCAAACCGAATCTCACGACTACATGACGTTGTGCACTCATTTCTTTTCAATTTGCGTTACTCGCCTAAAATTTAGCAATCTTGGAAATTAGACTCGTAACGTGTGAACAAAGAGTTATTTCTTTTCTTTCCTTTTTTGTTTAACTTGCTCCCCAGAGTTTAAAAAAAATAAAAAAAGTACAGTACCACATTGTAAAATTACTTGGTTCACGAATGGAGGAAAAAAAAATTTTCTTGAGTTTTGCAAATTGACCTCAGATTTGAAAACGTTATGGGACCGGAATTCAAACAAAGAAAGAAATTTGGAAGTTGTTGTATAAATAGAGAAGATATGCCATAATCAAAACACCTTCCTCCGCCACCACAAATTTTCAAAATAAGAAAAAAAAAATAATTCTACCAAACTAGAATTAGAATTAAATTAGTAACGTGGTTATGGTTACTTTACTAACAAGATTGCTTAGTTTAAATAAATTGCAACAACAGTTTGCATTAGCAGTAAATTTACTATTCTTAATTGTTTACTTTAACCAAGAAAAACAGTTTGCTTACAAAAATTCCAAAAACAATTTACATAAGTAGTTAAATTACTGCTGTAACATGGTAACTTTAACCAATAGTAATATTGTGACACTGAAAATTGCAACAACAATTTACACTAACAGTTCATTTACAACTGAAATTGGTTGGATTAACATAAAATATTTTTTTGTGTATACCTTGCAGGTATCACAATGTGAGCACCTCAGGATCCAAGTGGCTGGAATCTATTTTTCTTTTCACAGCAACTTGCTAACCTAACCTTACCTCGCAGACATTTATTAGCAAGTATTCATATGGCAGTGGCAAATTTGCCAAATTTAAATTTAAAAGCAATTTTTTAAGGATTGTTAAAGACATACTATTTTTTATTGCACCATTTATGAGACATTACTGTTTTTTTATTTACAAAACCATAATTTCTTATTACGAACTATTTAATTCGTCTTAAAGAAAAATATAAAATTTATTATGATGGCCCAAATGTCAATGAAAAATTTAATATTATTTTATCATTAAAAGTATCATAAACCAAAAAAAAAAATTATTGTCATATCTAGGGATTAACTTTTTTTCACTACTTTCATGTTATTAACATCTAGAGCTTTTGCAATTTTTACAAAAGAAACCAAACGATTGGAAATTATTTCCTTTCTCTTGTATTTTCTAATTTTATATTGATGATATTTTGTATGACAGTGTAAACTTGATATTAAGGATGTTGAATTTTAAACAAATAAATGAATTTAAAATTGCTTATTTCGATTTCTGCTCATGCCATACGAAAATTTAAAATATAAGTTTATTGAAATAAAAATATTTTATCTGAAATAAATAAAAAGATTTCAATAAAAAAATTCTGTTAGAGAAGACTACAAAAAAAATTTATGCAACATCTTTGTAGTCCTTCAATTTCATGCACGCTGAACACGTTGCTATGCACAAGAATGCGAAAGGAGGGGTGTTTATTATATGTAAATTGTCACAATGACTTAATGTGAATAGTAAAAAACACAAAAAATAAGAAAGTAAAACTCGGCTTGAGTGCAGATTATATCTATATATAAGTATTTCGTATGTTAGAGAAGTGTAAATATTTTTCTTTTTTTTGGCCTTCAAATAAGAACAAATCTAAATAACGAAATCGTTATATTTTGTTACATTTCATGATTTGGTTTAACGCCAACACTTTATCTTCATATTTGATTTTCTTGTTCCCAAATTTTGTCTGCCAATTTTGTTAATCTTCGCTATATTTAGTGTAAATAGCTCTCATTCTTTTTAAAATTACATTTATGTACGAGTATGTATTCATAACAGTATGAAGAATTTATAATTCTAAAACAATTTTGAATACATTTGTATTGCATAAAAAAAAAATTTGAGCACGATATCCTGGCATTGACAAAATGTCAAATATTATGAAATATTTTTAATACATAAAAGAAAAAAGCAAGAAAGATTAAAAATAAAAAAACTACAATATCAATAGTCCTTGGGAAATAAGTATTTTTGTGAATTTTCACTAATAGGAAGAGAAAAGTATTAAGTATTAACAAAAAATGTGTTTGAAATAATTCTAAATATTTTTAGATGAAATTTGCGTTAAAAATTATTTGAAAAACAAAAATTTATAAAATTTATTGAAAGTAAAATTTTAGGGGCTAAAAAAAAGGATATGACTTAAATAATGAACGTATAAAAAGTATATCCCAATAACATTTTGCAACTCCATTGGTCCCTAACGTACTAAAGTCAAGCAGAAAAGAAATAATAAGATTTCAGATTAAAAACAACATAATTAAATTGTGCTTCTGGTACTTTTTGTTTTATTTAAAAAAATTTTTTTAAAAATTAAAATATAATAATTTAATTTTAGATAAAATGAGGAAAAACTGGTGCTTTTGGTACTTATAAAGCGTTTTTTTTTGAGTGTCACAACTTTTAGTTAGCATCACAGCTTTATTTGAGCACCTATTTAACAGCTGAAAGTTACTTTGTGTTTAGTTTGCTTTGAAATTTCATTATGAATCGACTTAAACCAGAGCAACGCGCGCAAATTGTTGAAATTTTTACTGAAAAAAAAATGTTTCTATTCGTCAAACTCGTACATAATCGTTCTTCAGAACGGTTAATTCGAAGAACACCAAGATCGTGTGATTTAACCCCATTAGATTATATTCTTTGGGCTTATGTTAAGTCACTTATCTACGTCGATAAACCAACAATAATTGGAAACCTGTAAATCAAAATTCGAAGAGTTATCGGCGAAGTAATGTCGCAAATGCTGCGAAAAGTTGATGACAACTTGTGTTGCAGATTGCGCGTTCTACGCGCCAGTCGTGGCGTCTACATGGCAGAAATCATATTTAAACATTAATTTCATAAAATTTTCTGTTTCTAATTGTGAATAATGAAAACTACTTCATGATTGGAGAATACAGTCGATAATCAATATTTGGAGAACAACTTGCTGCAACTGCTAACCAACCCTTAAAAAAAAAAAGAATTTTAAAAATCGTTTCATAAATAATAGACTTTGGAGGGTCAATAATTTAAAAAATATACATCCATCTCTTTTATATTTTTTACTACTAAGAACTCTCGTATTTCATTTTCATTCGAAATGTGTGTAAATGTGTAAGCATTATACACATGCATACTGACGAAGTTTAGTGTTGTTTCGACGAAACCAACATTTGTTCTATTTAGCCGTGTATGTTAAAAGCTTAGTAATGTTAGATATTAAAGAAAAATTTGTTGCTTGAAATTTTCTCTGGTAATTACGTTACGAACCTTAGCCTATAAATATCAACACAAGTTGATTTTTCGTTCGAAATCTCTAAAAAGTGTTGAAGAGCTTTAATTTATGATGTGAATGAAGCTTTTGAATAGAAACAGCGCTTAGATACTGTAGATTGATAGAAGGAAGACATTTTTTGTTGTTGTAATTGTAAGCCTAATGTCCATTTTAGCAAAATAAATTTTAACTAAATTTAATTATGAAAATTAGTTTATTTAAATTGATTAAAAGAAAAACAGACCAGCAGCCACCTAAGGCAATAATCTTTTTTGTATAAAAATGAATATTCAAATTACTAGTTTTCTTTTAGTAAATTTTTATAAATTTTTTCATTATTTTCAATTAAATTTTTTAGAACCTTAAAGTCTGCAAAACACTTTGTTAAATTACTTTCTTTATTAAAAAAGAAAGAGAACAATCTTTTTGTTTGTTTGCTTTCATATATTTTGTTTTTTAGAGTTGGAAGCGTGACTGGTTTATGATTAAAAAGTCATGCACACTCTCTGATGCAAGCAAAATGCGCTTTTATCCAATTATAAAATATTGCCAGCAAAACTGATTCGTGGAAGTATTTTTAAGGTTGTGTCTAACAACTTCATTTATAATTGCATTGAAAAATTTTTAGTGTGCTAAAATAATTTTCAATTTTCAATAAAACAATTGCACAAAGTACTCACTAATGCCACTTTAGTTAAAAAAACTCGCATAAAATAATCGTTGCTCATCTCCAATTTCCATTAAATAGAATTATCTTCGGTTAGTTTAACAGTTGTTCATCATTAATGTTTTCAAAGTACGAGAAATTATTTTTTCTATTATTATTACTTTTTCTTTTTGTTTAATGTAATTTATAATTAGAATCTCAACTTTTCCCTCAGAAAAAATGCATTAAATCATTAAAAACATTAATAAGAAACACAGTGCTGAATCCCAAAGAAAGATGTTGGTGCAGCACTTTGTATGTTAAGTACCAGTCTGTTTCTATAAAGCAAAATAAATATAAGAAAAAAAATTTAATATTTTACAAAGAGATGCAACTTAAAAACAAATCAAACAACAATTTCGTTTTTAAAACAATTCTGTAGATGCTTTGATTTGCTTAGTATTTGTTAATGTTTTTTTTTTTTGTTATGTTGTAATTTAATCAAATGACTTGAAAAATAAGGAAGTAAACTCGTCAGTGTTTGCAATTTTATTATTAAGAGAATATGGTATTAATTAATATATTAAATGCGTTACAATCTGCAGAGTGAATGTGATGAACATATTTTTGTACTGCCATTTGTATTTATAAATTTATATTTTTAATTTTTTTTTCTCCGTTGCATGATTTATAGAGAATATTTAAATTAATTGGTTTTGGTTTATTTGTTTTTTTTTTGCATTGAGAATTGTTCATGAGTTAAGGAAGGACAACAGTTTTCTCTAAGCAATTGTTCTTAATACACTTGAAGCAGTAATTTTAATCAAATATTGCATAGACAACAATTCACTTTTCATATTCGTTTTAATATAATTTTAAAAGAACAATTAATTAACTTTAATCCCAAAGTAACACAACTGCAGTTCTCCAATTGTATCCACTTCATAATAATAAACTAAAAAGTTGTACACTTTCTACGTGATATCCTTCGGGCTTCAAGTCGGCAGAGAAAGAATCAAAACTTTATTTAGTCAACTTTAAAAGTAAAGGCGAACAAAAATTTCAAAATTATATTGTTATTAAAATCCGTTTAGCTTTTCATTCAAATAGAACTTCTGAAACTACAGCATGGCTGAGAAGTGATGGTAAACACACAGCCAATAAAAGTCTTTTTAACAACGATGACAGACACAATCAAAAGAGAACAGTTTAACTGAAAAAAAAAGAAAACAAAATAATCTGTACTTGAGAGAAATGCGGATGTACTTGAAATATTAAATTATAAAAGCTTATAAGCAAATTGAACAACAACCTAACAAACAATTTCATAAGCAAAATATAGCTGATTTTCAGTTCAAGTTTATCGTAACAGATTACTAACAAATTTATACAAGCTTTAAATAAGCTTATTAAAGAACAATATGGTGGAAACAGTTCTAAAAAATTCTCCATACGCCACATACACTTTTTACCTTAATAATTACTATATACTTATTTGAGATAACAAATATAATTGCACGATATTTATTTTTTGAATATTCCTGACGCATGCCCGAATTTCGTGTTATTTGTAAAAGTTTTCAGTATTTCTGTTAATATTTTTCGAAGAGGGAATTGTTTTTAATACATGTTTTGAAGAAAAGAAAAGTGCGTAAAGCCTGAGGCCAGAGAGTGAACTATAAGAAAAAAATTAATTTAATATCTTACATATTAAAATTCAGTTATTCAATAAAATAAAAAAAACCCTCTTCTCAAATTTTACATATGTATATCAGGTTTTCTAATAGGGATCAGTTTTATTATCAAAATAATGGTTCTCCAATGGCAACTTTTTGTGCGGTTTTGCCATTTTGTGGTCGTAATAATCGTCCAAGTGTGCTCCATATTCGTCGAACTGTCTATTTGTCTATTCCAAGACGTTCTCAATAATTGGTAGTGTTACAAACCACAACCTGGCGTTATAGATCGATGATAACCAATTTTTTATGGCCGAAATTGGAAGAAGTTGATCTTGACAACATTTGGTTCAAAAGAAACGAAGCTACGTTCCCACAACAAAGCTTTAAGCTTTACAAATCAATATTAAACGTGCCATGCATGACATACGACTCGATTTAATGGAAAAAGTGCTCGAAAATTGGGTTCATCGAATTCGTTCCTGCAGAAGAAGTCGTGGAGGCCATTTGAATGACGTTTTATTTAAAATTTAATTGTAGCGATTGTACTTCACATAATTAAAAAACTTTTGAATTTCCTAACAATAAGTTTGTTTTTTAAAAGAAATCATATCACTCTTATTGGAAAAAATTTTACTGAAATTTTGTTTTGAGTGGTAGAGGCCAAATTTGTTAAAAGCTCAAAGTCGATGTCTCAGTTCGTGAAAAAAAATTCTATAGCTCCGGAATAAATACATATGTATGTGGGTGACACAAATCTATCTCTATACATACGTAGGCAAGATCATTTTGTCTGATGAACATTATAAACACATTATTTAACCGATTTTGACAAAAGTTATACTAAATTATATATATATATTTACAGCCCAGCAAAAAATAATCAAGTTTTTGAAAGCAGTACATACTTTTTCTGCCTTAAGAACGTGCTTTGTATTAAGCACATATGTATGTATTATCTTAATAAATGCAGAAATGTATGGCAGAAAATGTAAAATTTTTTGATAACTTTATTTAATCAATGTAGAAACAAAAACAAATAACACTGAAGCAAATAATCTGTATACATGCTCCCTTACACTAGTGCATACTAGAAAGCACTATTGTAAAGCAATGATTAAAATTGTAAATTTTACGAAGTGTAACGAACATAATAAGACGACAGTACGAATGTTTGGATGATGCAATAAAAAATAAAATATATATAATTCAGTTGATATTGTTTTCGTTCCATGAATTTACTTCATACTCACTGCTCTGAAATAAGCACTTAAAACGAAATGCTCCAAAGTGGGACATCGCGAAGAAATATCATGCTATACGTAAGCAGGTTTGTAAGTTAATATCACCTGATATTCCCTTACAAACTTGCTTACGGCGAAGCAGTAATTTTTGCTGGGAGAAACGATCTTGTTCATTTCTGGGTTTTTGTGGGCTTAGTAGCTTGCTGCTTGTTGCTACTAATACATGTCTGTTAAAAAAAAAGCTATTTAACAAAACATACATTTCTTTTTTCTCCAATTTATTTTGCAAAGATAATAACAACAATAAAAAAGTTTTTTTTTTCTATGCTTGAATGTGGGCGAATTGTTTAAATGGTAAAGTTAGAAACAAAATGGATTTAGCTCATTGAGAGATGTTTTGTTTCTGACTTTATTTGTTTCGTTTTATTTTTAATATATACGAATTTATGCTAAATACAAGAGATTTTTAAATAATTTTCGTTTGTTGGGTATAATTGCGAATAACAAAAAATTACAAACAAACAGATTAAAAATAGAACAAATGCAAGAATCACGGCAATAATAATAATAATAATAATAATAATAATAATAATAATAATAATAATAATAATAATAATAATAATAATAATAATAATAATAATAATAATAATAATAATAATAATAATAATAATAATAATAATAATAATAATAATAATAATAATAATAATAATAATAATAATAATAATAATAATAATAATAATAATAATAATAATAATAATAATAATAATAATAATAATAATAATAATAATAATAATAATAATAATAATAATAATAATAATAATAATAATAATAATAATAATAATAATAATAATAATAATAATAATAATAATAATAATAATAATAATAATAATAATAATAATAATAATAATAATAATAATAATAATAATAATAATAATAATAATAATAATAATAATAATTTCCGAAAGTATCTGTATCGCATGAACAAAGCTGAAGACCCGAGTTGCATCTATTGTGGTGCGACATATGACGATGCAGAGCACACGTTCTTTACTTGTGACAGGTGGCAAAGCAGGAAAAATGCACTGATAAATCAGATTGGTGATTTCACTCCTGACAACATAGTCGGCAAAATGTGCGAGAGCGAAAATAGCTGGAGTGCTGTTAGAAATTATGTCGAGCATGTCCTACGCTTGAAGAAAGTCAATCTAGACGCAACACCACAGACAACCACTGTAGTAAGAGCTAGAGATATGACGGCCCCAGACGTGGGGAATAGAGAGTGAGTCCCTGGAGGACGATGATTCTGGGCCTTCCCGAAGTCATATAGAAAGCAGTTCCGGGAAGGACTGCCCCAGAAAATAGGAGGGATTGTTTTAGTGGATACACCACTGAAAGCAGCTGACGACGGTCGCTGTAAGTGCGAAGGCATTTTAAACCCTACCTTTCCCGTCAAAAAAAAAAAAAAAAAAAAAAAAAAATAATAAGAATAATAATAATAACGATCATAAACAATGCAAATTACTAAAAAAAATGCACTTTAAATTATTCATGGAATGTTTAACTTTAATACCATTTCATAAATTAAAATTTATTTACATAGATTTTTTTAATATGAAAATTTTTTTAACTTGGTGGATAGGTGGAAAGATATAAAATTTAATTCCTAAACTATGTAATATTTCCAACCAGCTGTTTTATAATTTTGCAACAGTTAAACTATCCGATGTAAAAATATAATCTTTTGCACTGACACTAAGCAGCCGAGCATCACGTGTTTATATTGAATCGATATACAAACGAAAAACTTAATTCTTAGATGAAGAATCCAATGACTAACATGAAGTTAATGTCATTGTTCTAAAATTGTGGGATGCTTTGTACTGCATTTTTGCAACAGGGAAATTAATTTTCCGGTCAATCACTTTATTATTTTATTAAGAAATAATTTTATACTTTCAGTTTGAAGTCCTTAAGAAAATGCGTATTCGTAATAATGTTATTTAATACTTAATAATGCTAAGTATACGTATTTAACAAGCCAAGCGAAACTATTGAACTACAAGCTTTCATTATTTATATTATTTCTAGCAATAAACGGTGCACTTCGCTACCCCCATTTCTTATAAATTCAAACTAACATTTATAAAATTTCAATACTTTATTATTTTAGAGAAATGCACCTTTCTGCCGTCTATCGCCTCAAAATTTTGCTAAAGGTTCTATTTTGTTCTAGAAGTGATCGACAGTGAATTTCAATACATGTATTACCTTAGTTGTTTATATTTTCTTTTGGATGGAGTTTATTCCCTCCCCCCACACCATCCTATCAGCACAATATTTGGTTTGCCGTTATTTTTTTAGCCAGAATTGATCCACAGGGAATTCATTGCTTTAGTTGCGGAGATATTTGAATATTAATATTTTATTTTTATTTTATTACCGTATTTGAATTTCGGGGTCATCAGTAATACGGTTCTGAAATTTCAAATATGACCTGTCGTACCGTTTGGCTTCTTATAGGGAACATATTATCATTTTTATATATAAAAGGGTATTCCAACAGCCACATCTGAACTTTGACAGTTGATAACGGCCATTTTGTTGAAGCCACATCTGTCAAATTAGTTATCATTTATCTTAAATTTTTCCTCAGGAAAGCTATACTTTAGGATCAGTTGTCATCAAGTTACCTGCAGAGATCCATGTTTAACCGGTATGTAAGTTGTTAGTTTTCTTCGCTGTCAGTATAGGGATAACTTATTCCAATGCTTGCAATCTTAAAATGTCTTCCTAAATATTTTCAATTGCAAACAGTTGGGTGCAAATGTCCTTGCAAAATTGTAAATGCAAAATATTGTAGGTTGTAATAAAATCAAACGGTTAGTCTGTGTGTTTTTTTTTTTTTTTTGGTGAATTTTATAAAAATCTAAAACATTTTGCATTTACACGAGAGGATATCTAAACCAAACTCTGAATACCACCATCGTAAAAACAAACTGTGTAAAGAAGAAAATAAATGGAACAAAATACCAAATCCTTACTAAATACTAAAAATACAAAAGTGTAAAATGCCAAATCAAATAGAAAAGAAAACATTGTTATTGTGCAATAAAAAGAAACAGGAATGCATTCAAAAATTAAAGAAGATAAAACTTATAAATATTCAATGCAAAATTGGAGTTCTCATTTACAGTGGCAATTGAAATTGGAAGATGGAGGAAGGAAATAGAAGTGTATTTTTGTTTTGTTTTTCTTTTCAGTTGCCATCGAAAAAAAAAACAATATAATAAAAAATTGTCTTGGCAAAAAGCAGTATTTGCCTTGGATGTGGTGTCTATAGAAGCATCAACAGTCTAAATGGAATGGAAGAAATTGGTAAAATCAGCAAAAACTGGGAAAAATTTAGACATGAACAGGAAACTGTAAATTAGTTATAATAACAACTTTATAAAGCCATGAAATAAGAAAAGAAAACAAAAAAGAAAATATATACGAGTATATATAAAATTAATTCTTTAGAATATTAAATAACTGAGTCACATACCGACAGTCAGTCAGCATTGGAGATGATTGTAAAAATAAGAAAGAAAACTATTGAAATGGAAGATCTAAGATTATTGTAAAGAGAAACTTTGTTTATTTAAATTAGTTTTGCAAACATATTTGCTAATTTTTTTTTGTCACAAGCAAGTAGATGAAATGCCAACTATATCTGCCCCTCCTTCTAGGAAAATCTTCAACATTTTATTCTTTCTCTCTCTTTCCTTTCATAAGCTGGCCACGATTATTTTACTATTATATTAAAATTTTCCAAGCAATTCGTAATCAATCATATGGAAAAAAAAATTTTATAATTACATCATGTCCTTGTCAGCATAAATTTAACGGAAAAATAATAGGAAAATAATTATGTGAAAAACTGATTATATCGGAAGCGGAAACAGAAGTAAATGTTTGATATAAATTTCCACACCACTATAATAAATTAGAAAAATTTTGCTACAAACGATGGTTAGATAAAAATGTGTCCTTTATTAATAACACAGGGAATCAAATGCAGCGAAAACTATAACTGAGAAAAAACGCACATAAAGAGTATTCAGTATTCAAAACTGATTTAAATTCATGGTTCTTATTTTTTTTTTTTTTTCTTTTGAATCTTTTGTAATTTTAGAAACCATTAAATATAAATATTTGCAAAAATTTAAAGTTTTAGAGTAATAAAGTTTAAATTTTATTTATTTGTTGCGGGTTAGCAATACCTTAATATATATTTCGTTGGGAGCCATACCAACTCATCAGTAGATGTTTTACCCTTTATGTTAAACAATTTCTAAAGCTCATCATAAATGCTGTTTTTATGCTTTGTAACTCACAAAAATATGTTTGTGAGTTTTTGTATAAATAGATGAGCTTTAGAACTTTTTAAACATAAAGGGTAAAACATCTACTGATGAGTTGGTATGGCTCCCAACGAAATATATATTTAGGTATTGCTAACCCGCAACAAATAAATGAAATTTAAAACATAAATACTTGAGTACATGCTCAAATAAATGTAGAATTTTGTAATAAATTTTATTTACAAAGAATTTAGTACAAAAAATTATTAAGCAACAAATATTAATCGAAATCAAGAGAATTTTTCAGTCAAGAAGCTGGTTAGCTTTTAATTTGGTAAAAGTTTTTTTGCAAATCCTCTAGTCTGTTCGTAGTGATTGAATCTGTGACGGAAACAACCATTGCGTTGGAATTTCACTAATTGAAAACTCCATTAAAAGTGCAATAAAAAGTCTTCCACCTGGGCCAAGGTAGTTAAATATACATTTTATAGGATATGAGAAAATTTTAATGATTTTCTGTTTGAATCTGATTAAAACATTTCGATAGCTTTTTAACCAAAACTCTGCCAGAGAGTCCATTTAATTTAATACAAATAAAACATACGGTACGACTTTTCATAAAATTTCACTACATATTTCTATTACACTCCTCTTTAAAGGTTTCAATATGTTAAACATTGAAAATTTTCTTTTAAATATATCTTTTTCTTTTGTATTACCACCTTTCAAAAAGAAAAACAATATATGTACATATATAAAGAAAAATATTTTTCACGCTCTAATTCGTTAACAAATGCTGTTAGCAAAAATTCTCGGTGCTGCAGTTGTTGCTTTGTTGGCATGAGGTTTGTTTCAATGGTCATCGATAACATTATATACAACAACAACAATAAACAATGCAGCCAGCTAATGCATTTTATGTTCAGTTTTATTTCTTACCCTCCAGTAGTAAGTACTCTTTACTTTCGAAGCCTACGATGATAATGTCGGTACAATTTTACTGTTTTCAGTACAACTTGCGTAGCAAAAGTGCAACATTTCTTCAATAGGAATATCTTGAATTTTTTTTTAATTTCATATGGTTTAACTCTTTATGATTGTTTTTGATTTATGCAATGCATGTTTATTACATCAGTGTATAAATTCTACTTCTATTTGCGCATCACATGAAACAGGAAACGGGCATGGTATGAATAGGATTTATAAAATTTATAAAAGGGAGGTACTCAGGAGGTTTCTGGTGAAGAGCAAAGTCGATTCCAGCCGACTTGGTACCTTTGTGATACCTGTAGAGAAAAAGGAAAAGCTAAAAAAAAGCTAAAGGAGAATAGAAGAACGTGCGTAAGATGTAGAAGAAGAATATTAGTAAGAGAGATAAGAAGAAGTAGAAGTGGTCGTTTAGTAGAGCTTAACGCCGTGTGGGTAGTCAGCGAGAGAACCATCATCTGATCTGTTCTAAAGCTGAAAACGCGGAAAGGCTGGTAAAGGATCTAGAAGCCGGTGGTTAAGGATTTGACGTTAAGTACACTTATAAGAAATCTATATGCACTTTTATTTAATTAATATTCAAATCAATTAAGGAATAATGTGAGGGGGGGGGGGGGGGGGGGCGTTTGTCGATAAAGTACAATTGTGTCTTGAATTAAGTACAATTTTGAAAACATTATTTTTCATCCCTGATCTTATGAACTACTACTTCATTTATATGATGAACATCGTACTCATATAAAGAAAGGTCTCTGTAGGTTGCTTCTCATACACTTAAAGTTATTGATGGTGTTTGTGTTTATATTTCTACATGAATTCGTTATTTCTCACGGCGGGATGTGGAAGGAGTATAGATGCCTTTTAGAAGGCCTCTTTACTATTTATTTTGGATGTTCGATCTATTCCATAATCATATATTTTTACTAGTTTCTTTTGTCAGCGAATTTAAACTACCTTGAAATTAATGGCTCTTAGAAGGCCTTCCATAGAATAGCTGTCAAAAAGGTCATATTGATTGATTTTTTTTTAAAGGTACATATGTTAAAGGTTAAAGGTTATCTACTAAATATTATTTATTTAAATAATATTTACAGGTTAAGAAGAAATTTATACATCTCCTTTCTCATATAGTAGAAAAGATAGATGGTAAGAATATAGAATACAAGTCTTCTATTTTTCGCTTTGTTGTTAATTTTTAGAACAGTGTTTAGAAATAGACGCGTTAAATTTCTTATGCAGTGTGAGCACTCAATTTGTTGAATGTTTTACTTCGTTAACGATTCTGTTAACCGACGAAAATTAGCGCTGGAAACTGTATAAATCGCTGCCGAAACAGTTTTAGTGGCCAGTACTATCACTTCAATACTTATACAGTTAATGCGTCTTCTTAACATCAGAAGCGCCTCAACACTGCTATAAAAAACATAACGCTAAAAAAGCAGATATGCAAAAGACTTAGCCTTCTAAATTTTCAACATCTATCCTTTATACCCTATCCCTCTCTCTGAGTTCCGTCACTATGCACTGCATACGTAAGGGTCATCCCCTGATTGTTGGTCCTAATAAAAAAAAAAAAACAATAATTAATACAATACCACACTAATGTCCATTAGAAAACTGTATGATGTTGATTAGCTTGCCGTAACCAGGGATCGAACCCAGGTTCTCAGTAATAGTTGGCTTTGTAGTCAAATACGTTAACTACGTCAGCTACGGCTACCTCTCATACGCAAGATATGTAGCCTTCTATAAGGCATTTTTTAGCAGTTAAAATGAGAATGGAAACTAAATCAGTTAACAATTAATAAGGCCTGAAGTAAGAAGGTCTTCGGAGTTTTCCCTCTGGACTCTTGTTCATCGTCAAAATGCATGAGAGTATTGGCTACTTTTTTTTATTGGTATTTGATGTTTGCTACAAGCATATAAGTATGTACGTATGTAAGAAAAGACCATTGGCGTTTGGCTGGAGGATGTGAAAATTACAAAAGGTACCATAGAAATTTTAAAATTTAAATATTTAAAGTTATTTAAACATTTATTATAATTAGTACTGGTTCACACACTACAACTTTCATTTGATTAATTTTTGATTCAGCTGAGAGAAATACAATGAAATTTCTCTGGCTCTGTTTCAACTGAGTCAAAAAATGATTAACCAGAGTAACTTACAGTGCAATTTCTTTGTTTTTTCTTTACCTGAACCATCTAAAGTTTGTAAATTGTGACGCTGGACATTTTGTTGATGTCGGAATTGACCTTGAATTTAAAATTTGACATAGAATAGCAAAATAAAATTTTTCAATTTAATTTTTGAAACTCAGCCTTCTTTAAATACAGGGAAATCATAAAATTATTTTTAAGAGCTAATGAAAAATTCATAATTGTGATTTCAACAAGATGAAGACACAGGTCGTCCAACTATGACTCTCCTGTGCGAAGTCAGGTTAGTCCGATTTGAACTGACCACCTCACATGTTTATTTTAAGGCGCTGGTATATAAAAATGTAGAGAAATATTGGGGGAAATACTCCGGAAAAACAATGTCAGGTGAAACTAAACTAAGCACAGTGGAGCTGAATTAAAATATTTAATAAATTAAATTATTATTAAAATTCATTTACTTGTTGCCAAGGTATGAACATTGAATATATATATTTGCTAGCAAATAAATTAATGTGAGTCCTTTATGTGTTTTTAAGCTCAAAAAAAAAAAAAAAAAAAAATTTAAACTAAAAATTTTTTAAATTTTTTAGAATGCAAAAGTACTAAAAATACTACACGCCAATATTTTTCTTCTTACATAACAACAACTTTATACTAGAACTTTACATGGAAAACATTGTTGCAAATTGTTTTATTTACTAAAAAAAAGACAACAAAATAGACACCCCCTTCTGCTACGACATACTTCAGACATCTATATTGAGTACATAGTTATAAGTATGTACGACTATATTTTAGAAATGTTTCTTCTATTTTCTTGTTATTAAGACGAATAAAGAAAATCGATTTTGTTATTTTTATTTTTAGTTTCAACACTTTATTTTAATGGTTGACAGTATGTCAAATATAAAAATGTTTATTATTAACGAAAAATATCTATAACAGTGTCCAAAGAGACTTTGTTGGCTGATAATAATGCTGATATAAAACTTAGTTTTTAAATATTTTTTTTAAATTTGTTTATGTTTTGCTTTTTTTTTGCTTCCACTAGAGTGGAAGGGTGCTCTAAAAATATTTATATATTTTACTATAAAGGTACGGTAACTGTTGATAAAATATTTTTTAACTTTGTATATTTTATGCAAAGCCATTTTTTTTTTAAATTCCATGTAATAAATAAAAGTTTTTTCCAGACAAATAAATCTCTTTTATGCTTTTGTCTGCAACTTGAATGTGAAAGAGTTCAGCCAGAGATAAAATATTGCATAAAATATATGTATATAAAAAATATTAATTTAATATATAAGAAAAATTTTAAAAATGGGTTTTAAAGTGGAAAATTAAAATTTAACTCACAAGAGTGAGTGAGGCATTTATATTATGAGATTTAGGCGATGCTGGCTGTGACATTGGGGATTTTGGAAATCAAACCATTTCATATCGAGTAAATTAGAACATTAAGCCTTAAACTATTTAGTTCAAAGAAAAATTACATAGTCCATAGTTTTGTTTGAAATAGTTTGAAGGCACCCCTGTCCGGACAGACAATTTTCTGGCCCCGATAGGAAGGAAGTAATATAAAAACTAGAAATGAGTTACATATATCGTATTCTCAACCCATAAGTGCGATCGTTGTGTAATCTGTTCGACTGACTTTTTGTGTTAAAGTCAACTTTTTCAAGAATTACTCGTAGAGCGATCTTCCACGCTCTCAGCTCATTTTAATGAAACGGTTCCCTCAGTTTGATTACATGCTTAATGTTAAACACAATATTTTGCAGAAAGCTCTATATACTGATTTAAAACTGTACAAAAAACGTCTTAATGAGTTAATTGAATTTATTCAATTATTTTCCAGAGCCGTAGTTAATATTGTCTACTAAATAGTATTTTGTTATTTATTTTTTACTATCCCCGAAGGTACAGTGGCTCCTATTGCAAAAATAATAGTAAAAATCCCGTATCTAATACAGTATTGATCTAATTACAAAACTGTGTAAAAAATTGTCAGTTAGACATACACAAGCTTTCTGGGATCACTGTTTTATTTGCAATACACGATGAGATACAGGGTCTCAAAGTTGATAATTTAAAGATTTCCAACATAAATTTAAACCATCATTAAATTTTTTTTTAATGCGGAGAAGTTTTTAAATTCCTTAAATAATGAAATTCTTTTAAAATTAAAGCTGTCAACTTTCTTACTTTGTATTTAAAGTTTAAAAGATGTGAATTTGATTTGCTTGCATTCCACTTTATGCTTAATATGTTAATTTAAAGATTTGCTTTTATGCAATCGTTAAAAGTTAATGAATTGGGCTTAAGAATAAACAGCATGTACAAAGGGAGACAATATACATATGTACAGTGGTGGTCAAATATTAAGACAACCTAACTTTGTTATGTATTTTTTTTAAATTATGGAGACACATTAACTAATTTCTAAAATAAATTAAAACAAAAAATAAGTTTTTTTTTTTTTTTAATTTACAAAGAGTTTTATTTTGAAAAATTAAATTCTGTCTCTATAATCTTTAAATTGCATCATTTGTAAGCCAACTGCTTTACAGCCATGTAAATAACTATGACCAATGTCCTAACCACAGAGTACTCTTTCATTTGGTAGTAGAACTGTCGACGAAGTAAAATAATTAATAAAATGCCTGCTCAGACAGCTGTAGAAAGTTAACACCAGAGGCGCCTAAGCACTGCTCTAAAAATAAATAAAATGTGCAACTGTAGAGTTGTAAAAGAATTAAGTTTTCTACATTTTTAACAGGTATCTTCTCTTTTCTATCGCTCTCCCTAATATCTGGTATTGCATATGTAGGGGTCATCCACTGAGTGGTTGTCCTACCAAAAACCAAAAAAAAAAACAGAAATCAATAAACGTACATCTATTAATATCTAATTGCTGTTTTGAGTATCTGAAGTCAGAATATTTCTATTAAATTAGAAAAACATATATTATTTTCCGATGCCTGAATTTGAACTCGCGCCACATACACAACTACGTACACATTTCTCAAATATTTATCGAAAAAAACGTAACTACTAGTTTTGCTTAGGGATAGTGGCATTGCACTTGGTTTTTATATCACAAAATAAAATTATATATTCTACATAAAAGTATTTTTATACAGTTTTTAAAAAATGCGAACCCATAAATAAAAAAATATTAGAATTAAAGGAAATAAGTTATTAGTTTCTTGCTTGGTCACGTTTTGTTGGGCAAATATTTAATAAATGTGAACGTAGCTTGAACATTTTAAAATTTTGCATTATCCGATTGCAAAGTCTTTCTTATTCAGTTAATGACAAGATAAATGTAAATATTGCATTTAAAATAACTTTCATAAAGTTTATGTACTTTTTCATAATTGTAATGTAACGTTTCATAGCATTAATGATAAATTTCATTGTATTAATGTTGACTTGTTTCTTGGTGATTCTAGTGTTCGGAAATATTAAATGAAATACTCGTAAGTGAACAACGATTTAAAATGTTTAATCTAATAAATATGATCATGCGTGAGTAATAACTTTTATAGTGAATGTGGTTCGTAACTTACTCACGATATCATCTCTACCATGTGTATACAAGGTCGTTATAATTATTAACATTAGAAGTCAGAACTTCTTATATTTTTATGAAACGAAAAAAAAAACAAACTGCAGAAAGTTTACTTTTTCTAGTCAGTTCCGTAAACAGCAAAATAATAAACGTTTTAATTTTCTGGTTCTACAGATATGACGTAGGCACAATATTAACATTCGATACTGATGTGCTTATTTAAATAGCAGTCAGACTTGTTAAATTTCTATTTCAAAATCTTGTCAAGTTTTGATATAAAAGTAAAAGTATAACAACATTTATTGTTCAGTTATCTAAAATAATTTTTTAAATATGAAGTTCTTTGCGGTCTTATGCGTTTTGATTGCGACAATTGTGTCCGTCGTTTTTGGATCTGCAGCTAATTTTGGATCTGTTGGTGCTGGAAACGGTGCTAGTAGTGGTGCTAGTGGAAGTAGAAGTGGAAGTGGTATTGTTGCAGGAGCTGCCTCAACTGTAGCAAATGGAGCTGTTAAATTGGCTAAAGCTGATATAAATTTAAAAGCTAAAGCTGTCAGTCGTCTTCATACAACTGTGACTAAGAAAAATGGAAAGTAAAAAAAAAAAAATCATCAAAAATATGTTCCCATGAAATGTAAAAACCAATATAAATAAAAAAAAATTCAATATTACAAATTTTGAATGAGTGTTTTTTTATATTAAAAATTGTAGCGAATTTATTTCGGTAACAATTTTGTCATTCTTTATTTGATTTTTGGCAATAAAGTTGTGTTATTCTTTAAAAAAATTATCTTCATTGAATGGTTATTAAGTTTATTATTTTAACAGCTTTTTCAAACTTGCAAACATGTTGTACGAACACAAGAAATATTTTCAAAATGTGAAATATTGGTTGCGTTCAGCAGATAAACCTGCTATTAAAAATTGTTTATCTGTTGCAGCTTTTTATATGATTAATTTTTCTGAACGATTTGTTTTCAAAAATAACAAAAAATAAAATTATTGAATTTTATTTTGTAAAAAAATTTCATTATTTTTATTTGTGAATTAAAATTAAAAAATATCTTATGATATTTGATTCGAAAGTCAATCTGAACTGAAATATCGTAATTTGATGAAATGTGTTGTACTTTTTCTTTGCTACCAAAAATACTGACCGCTCAATCAACATGATTGATTGTTAAGCAACAGTTTTGTAGCAAACGATTTCATTGATTGACAGAATAAGACTGAGTTCTAAGCTTCTTTCGTTTAATTTAAAATCTAATATATAAAATTCTCGTGTCACGATGTTTGTTATCGAACTCCTCCGAAACGGCTCGACCTATTTTAATGAAATTTTTTATGCATATTTGGTAGGTATGAGAATAGGTTCTAAAATATATTTTAAACCGCTATTATCACGAGGAGGGGAGGGAGGGGGCAATTCCTGTATTTACTAAACTATTAACCCAACAGATGGCGCTATGTCCGCCTCATATTTAATTTTGTTGTTGAATTACAGATGGCGCTATGTCCACCTCATACAGGAGAATCGTCGTCGTTCGTATTTCAAACAGAACAAAATGATTGTTTGGTATTTTTTTCATCGGCGGTAATTGTCACACACTTACAATACATTCGCTTTTTTTTATATAACACCCAAAATATGTACTAGAAATATTTTGTATGGCAAAACAACGTTTGCCGGCTCCTCTAGTATTTTATAAAAGTTTCTTTTTGTGTTTTATATTATTTTTTGTTTCAACATGTAAAAATAGAAAAAAAAATGAGAGGTGTTGTGGCCTTGAAATTTATATATTTATGATATGTTCTGCTACTCTGCTTCGATAATCTAATGTTCTTAAAAAACCCAAACTCAAGATTAAATAATTAAATTTTTAACTTTTTTTCCTTCCCGCTAATCAAAATATGAAGTTAAGTCTTAAACTACTGAATCGATCAAATATAGAATATAATCGAATTTTAAGTTCAAAAAGAACGTCGACAGTATTTTTTTTTTTTATAAAAATTGATAGATTCGATCGACAGATATCGTTGTGCAAAAACTTCGAAAAAACCATATTTTTGAATAATTAATTTTTAATTAGTGTAAAATTTCCTCTGAAATTTATCTTCAAGATTCTGCTACTGCAAATTTTCTATAAGAGTTCCGCTTAGCAGGAAGTTACAGGGAGGATCTACAAGGTCAATCGTATCCTATATTATATATATATATTTTTTTTTTGGTATACTCATATTTGTTATATTAATATTTTTTTCAAAATTCTCTGTAACAAAAAGTTGCTCGGATACCACTACCATACTCCACACATAATAACTGGCGACTATTTAATATTTTACACAACATTTATTTTTGTTCTTTTTCTTTCTCAATCAGCTTTTACTATTTTTATATTATTATTATTACGAATAAACGTAATTATTATTTGAACTTATATTGATTTACATATGAAAAGTAATATTATCAGGCTCAAGTTCAGTTTTATTGAATTAATGAAAATTCAAAATTACTAAGAGTTTTTTTATGTTGGAAAATATTATTATTTATATCCAATCAGTTTTTAGCAGAACGTATCAGTACTGATTTCAAGGCCGCTACACCTCTCATCAGCGTTCAATTGTCCATCTTTACAATTTTCGTAAAGTGGATACTAATTGAGAAGAATATCAACTATTTAACCAGTTTTCAACAGAAATAGAATATGAGAATTAATTTTTAATTCAATTTTTATTCTACAATGAAACAGTGCTGGTTAGTACGAAATTCCCTCATTACTGTTTGGAACTAATAATCAACACAAACTCATAGTCTGTTATCATCAAAGTATTCTACTTTTTATTTTAACGTTTTTGTTGTTTTTACTCTATATTAGGGAAATTCACATATTACAGTGACCCTTGTTATTAGGGTATTTATAGCTCGTGCCCAAGCGAAATTAATATTTTTATATTATTATTATTACGAATAAACGTAATTATTATTTGAACTTATATTGTAAAGATGGACAATTGAACGCTGATGAGAGGTGTAGCGGCCTTGAAATCAGTACTGATACGTTCTGCTAAAAACTGATTGGATATAAATAATAATATTTTCCAAACACAAAAAACTCTTAGTAATTTTGAATTTTCATTAATTCAATAAAACTGAACTTGAGCCTGATAATATTACTTTTCATATGTAAATCAGCTTTTACTTGAAAACCCCTAATGTATGACGGCATATGTGGCTGTGTGTTTTATAATGGCCAAGCGCAATTATTTAAATAGAATAATAATTGTTGCAACGAGCCGTAAAATAATAGAATTTCCGTTTAAAATAACTAAAAGAACATTTCCGATGAACGAAAGAACACAAACAAAAAAAAAAAACCAAAGAAGCGGATGAAATAAATTTTGAGCTTATAAATGAAAATGAACATATCAGCATCACAACGTTTACAAGCTATTGCAGGCAAAGCAAAAAACCTTATTCAAAAATAAAATCCTATTATATGAGAAATAATCTGAAAGTGAACAACCAATTCTTTCTCTCGATAATAATTTTCATGTATGAAACTATTTGCCAAAACATAAACTGACCAATTTCCTTAATAAATTTCAATTAAAATGTGTAAATCAGCAAATGAGTTTATTTGCAAGCAAACATATGAAATTTTGTAAATTTGACTTGTCGTTCTTTCTAAAACTTTACATAATTTCCGTTTTGCATGATAAGATTACAAGAATTGTCAACAACTTTATTTGTATTTTTTTCTTAGAACAAAAATATAAAAAAAAATAGCAAAAAAATTTTGTGAAATGAGCATTGAATTTCTTCGTAACATGAAATTATTTTTCTCAAAAGTACAAAATAAAAAAGTCTTTACATAAAAAACAAAACAAACTAAATTTCCGTTAAAATGTGAAACTATTTATTTATCTGTCTGTCTGCAATTTTGTAAGAAATTGTTAAGGGAATGCTAGCGGCTGCTGTAGTTGTCTCGCATTTCTAGTACTACGTTATGTCCTTGATGTGGAGCATAGAAATATTTAAAAAAGGAAACAGTATCAAGTTGCAGACAAAATATTTTCTTTTTATTTTAATTTTTTTTTTAACTTTTTTAGTCGAACTATGCAGAAAGTTTTGTATTACTTTATGATTGTTTGTATGAATTTATTGTTGTTGTCTATAAGCACCATGGAAAAAACGTAATAATAGATAAGCTTTTTAATAAAAAAAATTTTCAATAAAATAGAAAAAATTATCACATTTTCACTCGAGTATGAATGATTTAATAATTTATGTTTTAAAAAATTTATTTATTTAATATGGGTTATTCAATCTACATGCTGCACTTCACTGGTTGCCAAATACCAACTTATCAGTAGATGCCACTTTACCATGCTTGAGAAATTTTCAAACTTATTTTATTAATTCTTGGTTATTGCTTGAGAGTTTGTTAATAAGCCAAAAAAAAAACATATAATAAATTGTCTTTTTCTGTCCCATAGTGGCCAGTGATGTTGTTCGCCTCCTGGCAAAACTTGTGTCAATGCCGGAGGCGTACAAAATTTTATAATTGAATTTTTCAATTTATTATTCTTTGCTGAAAAAGTTAACATTAAAAACTATAATTTTGAGACAATTGTTGTTTAAAATTTTAAATATTTATGCATTAAGGAAAATTAACAATTAAAAGTATTTTTTTCTTAATCTACAATCACATTTTAAGTTAAACAAAGAACGTACTTATTTACATAATAAATAGAATAAAATGAATGAAAAGAGAAAACTGAAATAAATTCATATCTGGTTATGTTCACCTCAGGTGATAAAATTCATTTTGAAATGTGTAACCACAGAAAAAGGTCAGGAAACTAAATTTATTAATGATATTCTCAACTAGCAGTTATATTTTGGCTAAACAAACAATTTGCTGGAACTTAATTATATATTTTTGTTAATTTGCTAATACTTTCACAAGCCACATATTTCAAGTTAGATTACGGCGAAAGTTAATAAAGGTTTAAACTAGAATGTTATGCAACATACTTGTGCAGAAGGATTTTGGATTTGATTTGTCTATTAGTTTAAAACTTTTTAAATTAAATAATTTGTTTTGCAAACACTATGCAGAAATTCTCATAATCTAGCGAACCACATCGGTTGTTAGTCTCTCGGGCATCTACCTGCCAACAGTTCATAAATACTACCACTACCATAAAGTGCACCAAACAGTTATTTTCTGTGGATGTAATTGTGTTTCGACAAACGCTTGTGGATTCTTCTCACTCCAAATGCGACGATTCTGCTTATTTACGTACCCATTCAACCAGAAATGATCTTAATCGGAAAATAAAATTTTGAATAGAAATTCAAAATCAATATAAATGATGAGTTTGACGAATAGAACAATTAGTTTGCTTAAAAATTTCAACAATTTGCACGCGTTGCTCAGGTGTAAGTCGATTCATAATAAAATTTCAAAGGAGACTAAACAAAAAGCAACTTTCAGCTGTTAAATGGGTGCTCAAATAAAGCAGTGATGCCAACTAAAAGTTGTGAAACTCTAAAAAAAACACGCTATAAAAACAAACTATTGATCTAACTTGACCATTCATGATTAATTATGGTAAGAATATGAATCAATTAATTTCAAAATGAGTTTATTTTTTGTTATCAAATTATTCAAAAAAATAACTTAAAATACAAATCATTAATTTAATTTCCCTTCATATCCAAGTAGACCATATAAATAATGGAATGTGTCTGTTTGTGTTTTTGTAGTAATTTTTTACTAATACTAATAAAATTGAACTTTAACGGAATACAGGCATCAAATAAATGAGGGGCAGTTGAAAAGTATTTGCAAAATTTAGTGTTTTGTAGTGAATTTTTTAAAGCCTTTTCTACAGATTTCACCGTTTCGATTCCGAGACTGGGGTTTTCAGCAGTAAAGCTGAGTGCTTTGCGGGTTGTGTTTGTTAGAAAAATAAAACAAAATCGCTTAGTTTATTAGAAAATTAAAACCAATATATTCTATTTGTTAAAAATACATTTCTCTTTTTACTATTTTTTTTACTTCTCACTGAAGGAACATCAGGAAGGAACCAGCTAACATCAGTTTATATTCTATTTGCAATCGAAATGCATATAAAAGTGATATGTAATCACGTTCAACAGAGCTATCTATCAAGTAGTGAAAGCATTTACACATGAATACTGACGAGGCTTAGTGGCTTCTACCGAAAGGTGTGTTGAGATATTAAATTTTTCATTTGTTGCTTGAAATACATTAAAAATATCTACTATTTTTCTGATTATTAAATTTACACTGTAAAAATTTCTCATTGTAGATTATACAAACTTTACAGTCTGCCTCTGTTTGTGTCATTGTTAAAAATTTAAATAAACCAACCAAATCATTTAAAAACAAATGTTAAATTTTTTGTGGGTTGCTTCAAAACTCACTTTTCATGAACTCGATATTCACAAAGGACGAACAAGAATTTAGAAATGAAAAAAGGCCAAAGAACATTAAAAAAGAAAGTCAAATAATTAACATTGAAAACATTCAGCCACATTGAGTTAGTCAGTCATTTATTTGTTCACTCGTTCATTTATCTTAAGCCTTAACTGGGGTTAACCACAAAATGGTACAACAAACATGTTGCAAAAAAAAAAAAAATAAATTGACTTGGTGGTTGGTTGGTACAATAAATTAATGACTGAAATACTGGCTATTGTTGTAACAAAAACTGAATTAAGAGCAGCAAGAACAACAACTTAAAAGCCAAAAGCATTAAATGCGTTGACATGTTAATGTCAGTTATGTTCTCTACCCAAAGAAGCACAAGCAAACAAACATACTTAACAAGTGAGTTATAATAAAAACACCAAGAGTAGACACTTTTTATACGCAAAACTCAATACAGCAGTGTTTGATGAACACAAACACATTCAACCACAAGCCATGGCATCTTTAGATGCATCTTTAAAACAAAATGTGTAATTGTACATTTTGAATGTGTGCGTGTGACAATAATTAAAGTAACTCTTTGCTTTAATTGTAGAGGATGTGCGAATACGACGCGATTGAGAGCGACATAAATATGTGTTCGTAAGGGGTTGTAAGTGTATCGAGGAAGTTGAAATGGATGTCAGCTTTATATCTAGAGTTTGTTTACGATTTAATTGATGTGCTCCAATAAATTGCTAGTTAAGTTAATATGAAATGCTGTTCCACATAAACAAGTATGTGGGGCAAACTAAAAGGTTTTTTATATTTTCGAAACTATTTTACTTGTACTGAATTTAAAATGTAAGTGCTATTTTGTATAATAATGTATTAGAAATGCATTATAAAGAGATCTTTTTCAGCATCAATTATGTAGTCTGTTCGATTGTTTTTTTTTTTTTTTTTTTTTTTTGTACAATACGTTGTTTTGTTTGCCCGAACTATTCAGATCATTTTAATACGTTCGTCGGTAAAGAGCACCGGATTGCATCTAATGCATGCTACACATACATATTACATTGCTCTCAGTGAAGATGTAAATAAGTATGTATATTTGCAAATACATTTGACACTACAAACCTTCTTGATGTCAGATTGACATTGTAAAGCGGGTTTTAATAAAGCTAATACAATATGATGTACGAGGCAAAAGCTTTTTGGCTGCATTAGAAACGTAGTTTGTGTTTTTATCAGTGTGTTTGTGCATTTAAACTAGTTAAAAGCTTATCAGCAGTTTCACTTGTATGTGTTTGAAGACACTTTAGAAAGAGATATCTTGAACAGTTTTTAAGATGAAACTTAACATATTGATTATGTTTTGTTACCTTTATTATTAATAAATAGACACAACTACATATATATATCCATACATTCATAAAAATATGTATATCAAAATGTGTATAAGGTGGTAGAAAAATTATTGTAAATTAAACTTATGTCATATTTTACACAATTGAAAACGAAATAAAAATAGCGATATTAAATAAATTGTTAGTAAGAGTTTTGTGGCCTTTTGTTCAAAAAAAATTTGATTTTAACAAAATAGATCGCAAGAAAAAGGTCTCGATCTGATTTTACGAAAAACAAATCAAAAATCTTAGTATAAAAAATTTATTCGGTGGCATTTTTTGTATTTTTATATAAAATTTATATTTTATTACATTTTATAGTTTTTTATATTGAAAAGAATATTCATATTACCCATATCTAACAAAATTTTTTAGCATACACAATTTATTCTAAGAAGTAATTTTCTTCATGATTATGTGTCATAGAAAAAGCAACAAACTATTTCAATATTAAACACAAGTGTGTGTGTGTGTGTGTGTGCGTTTGTATCATATTAAATTAATTGCCATTAAAGGGTGTTAAAAGCTTAACAAGTTAAAAATTAACAAGGACTTTAATAAACTTTTCTAACACATAATCTTTGTATGTAATTGAGTAGATGATAATGTGAGAAAAGATGAGAAAAAGACGAAATTTAATATTAAATTATACTTTCTATAAATTTCAAAATATGTCATTTAGAAGGTCAGTACAGTCAAATTAATAGAAATGATTAGCAAATTGCATGTTTCTTATTTCCATATGCAGTTATGAGACGTGATTTTTTTAAATTGCAAATTTAAGTAAAAAGAAAAACTTGCTATTATTGTCATACCTAGGATTCGTTCGAGTAGAAATTTATTTAAATATCTAGTGCCGTGCAAATAAATTAATTTGGAAAAAAAATCGTTTTTTTTTATTAAAAAACATACATGTACTGCCAATGGTATAATAAATTAGGTAGTATTGTCCCTAAAACACATACAACATCACAAAAACAACAGGCATTTTGTTAGTGTAAAATGTTTTCTGCGTGGTAGAAACAGAGAAAAACAATCCTATCGATTCGAAGTCGGCCATAACTGCCGCTTTTGTTAATTCGAGCCGCTGCCACACACATCGGTTTTTTACCGCTTTTAAAGGTAGTTCGGCTATTAAGCAAACATTGTTAGGTTTATTTTCTTAATGTAATATACAATTTTTCTTCACAACAGATATATTTATTTTTTATATAAAATTTCCAAATAAAATTTTTTATTTTACCAGCGGGTTGAAATAAATTTTTTTGCTTATACGCCGCCACAAATTTTTAATCAGATTGTTGATCTGCTACATGCAATTTGACATTTGTAATACACGTCTACAGCAGGCAGGATGATTTTACCTGTTTTTATTATACCGTGTACTGCCCGGGCCACGATGTCGAACGAAATTTTCTATTGTACAAATTACGTTTAAAATAAAAACAAATTTTTAGAATTATTTTTGTTTTAAATGCAATTTGTACGAAAGAAAGTTTCATTCGACATCGTGGTCCTGGCTGTTAATTTCTAATTATGATAGATTATTAATTCAAAATTTTTAAAATTTCATTTTTTGCAATCAATTGACAGATACAGTGGTCATATCTACCCACTGTAAAAATTTTACATTATTTTCTCTACTCTTTCGCCAACAAAAATTGTTGTATATCTCTTTTTAATGGATGAATAGTATAGTAAAAAATATTTTTTTTTTTGCATCTACTGAAAATCTTAAAAATTTTGTTTAATACCCTCTTGTTGATCAAGTACGATATGTTTGTTAATAAATTTTAGACGTATGATTAATGTAGTTTTTCATGTAACTCATTTGATATTAAGCATACACTCTGGGGGTGGACACCTATTGTTTTATCTTTTTTTTTCAAGAATTTATTATTGTAGATTTGCAACACACATAGAAAATTAACATATTTAATTAGTGAACTAAATAACAAAGAATAATATTTTACAATGTTTACAAACATTAAAGAAAAGCCGTAATATGTTCATAAAAAAACCGAACATACAAAACATTTAGAATTTGGTGACAACTTTTGTATTTAAAAGCAACGAAAAACCTTGAATGTGTATTTAAAATTAATAGTTTGTTTTCTTATTATGGCATTTTTTTATTACATTTAACATGTTTTCTTTTAACTTTACCTCGATACATACATCCATGCATACATACATACGTACATACATACATACATAAGTAGTGCTACATATTAGTGATGTTACGAATATAAATTTTTAGTATTCGCGAATACGAATACGAATACGAATATTTAAAACAGTATTCGCCGAATACGAATACGAATACGAATATTTCTTTTGAGGTTTATATTTCAAATTTAATTGGAAAAAATCCCTGCCTTTGCGTTAGTAACTATAAATGAAAAAAAAAATTTAGTGATTTAACATTATTATTGCATTAAGATGCCGAATTTGAAAACCTCTACAGAACATTTTTTAATTATTTTACTTACATACTTTCAGATTTCGTTTTTCTTACTCTGTTTGGGTTTTTAATTAATAATTCAGTGCTGGTTAGCGAACATATTTCTGCAGAAGGCGCATCCACCTGTGTCAGTGGAATTTCATATATAAAAAGTTTTAGTTTGATTCCTGTAGCTTCCCACCCTTATACATTTACATATAAACAGAATCAAAACATCTCACCGAGTTTCTTTAAATATCATGCATTTAAGTTATACGAGTATATTCCAATTTATTGCCGATAGATGATGTACTTTGTTCAATTCACTGCTGCGAAAGCATTTTTAACTTTATTAATACATTTGAGACAACTTAAATTATAATTAATATATATTTTTGTTTGTTTTTTAATAAGGTTATTACTTTTCGTGAAATACAATGGTTTTTTTTTAATAAAAATGTATGGGAAAAATATTCGAAAAATATTCGCTTGAATTTGGCGAATACGAATACGAATAGGAATATCTTAAAACAGGCGAATAGTCGAATAGTCGAATACGAATACGAGTATTCTTAACATCACTACTACATATATGCTTTTGTAATGGCCCTGAAGGAAACCTGGGGGCAAGTACCGCCTACTATTTTGGTGACTTCTTGGCGACAATGTCAACAAAGAGTCTACATTTTTTTATTTGCTTTGATGAGAAAAAAAATGTATAAACAACAAATAAGAGTTATAATTCGCCGCCAAAGCGCTATTATATGTACGTCGGCCGCATAATTGTTTTTATTAATCTAGTATTTTTTCAATTGTGTTATAATAAGTATGCAGTACATTAATCTCTATAAATTTAAAAAGTACATCCAAAATCCCATTTTTCATATTTTGTATTTTTTAAAATACCTGTTAATAATGAATTTTAATTTAATTTTTTTCTTATACTATTTAAAGGGCTGAAATGTACCTTGTTTACTTTTAATATTTAATTTTTTTTAATAAAACATCAAATAATAACAAAAGTTTCATTAACATTAAATAGACATTTCAGAAAATTATTAAAAGTGTAGACTAGAATTACTAAAATGCACTAGTGAATCTCTGGTGACAATGTCTACAAAAGAACTACCTACTCAGTAGTACCAGTGTCAGTAGTAGATTTCCAATGACACGCACATGGTAAATGTCTATAGTAAAATAGCATAAGTCACTAGTACTGGTGACAGTGTAAATAGTGAATCAGTACTGATTCACTAGTGACATTTCCTACAGGGAGTTTACTCTTTGAAAAATTTATTATTTTCAATATACAAATGAGTACTTTTTTGTCATAAAATTTTAATACATAAATGCCACACTTAAGATGAACTTTTGATGACAATATTTTCACTCTTGTTCTTCTATAATAACTGCTGAACACGTTCTTACATATGTACATACATATGTACATATATATAATTTTGGTCATATAATTTTGTATCATTTAAGAAAATGTACTTACATTCAGATAAAAGTTTATTTATATGCATAAATATAAAATTCTTGCGAAATACATTTTCTGATGGCATTAATAAACAAAAAAAAATCTATAAAACAAAATTATGAAATATAAATTGAAACGTTTTTAAACACACGACAAAGATAACTATTGATTGTTTTTGTCAGGACGTCATTGTAATTAAATAAATTTCAAGGGCTGCTTTGCGATTAAATTTCTAATGTTAACTTTATTGCTTTCTTTAAAAAAGTTATAGTGTATTTTTTTTTAATTTTTTTTTATAATAATTTCTCTTTCAAAAAATTAAGAACACATATTTTTAAATTTCTATGACAACTTCTGCTGTGTCTTTGAAAAAAGGAAATAGTTTATTATTTTGATTTCATGCAAATGCAAAATTTATTCACTCCAAATATATGTCTTAATATTTTTGAACTGCCACCAGTCGTCGCTGTACCAGACATTTCCCTGAGCTTTAATATTATGAAGATTGAAGATGCTATTATTTGCCTAAGTTCAAAAAAGCCTCAGTAGGGCGATTCTCTATTCAATTTTAACGTGAATTGAATTGTTAAGAATTTTTAACAGCTAAATTAACGTTGATGTTATTCAGTAAGGATTTTAACAGTATCGTTAAGCATTATATCCAAATTATATTTTTAACTTAACATCAATAATTTTTTCATTGTTTATTCTTAAAGTTGTTGTTATTTTGAAATGTTCAAAAAATATACATACATATTTTCGAACAAATTAAAAAGAGCGCACTCTCCTGTGTGGCTAAAAATTTATTGTTTAAATGTATTGTTTTTTACAAATTAAAGAGAGCGCCATCTCTTGTGCACTCTTCTGGCTTAAAATTTATTATTTATTAACAAATATGCCACCTGATTGAATTTTTTAACAATGTTGGTTATACTGAGTTACCGAATTTATCCATTGTTACCACAAGCAATGCATTGTGTTGGTAAAATTAACCCAACGCTAATTGTTAAAAGTTACAGAATCGCACTACAGGTGTTGGTAAAATAACTACCATATGACGCAAAAAGGTTAATAATCTTCATTTCTAATAGTATTTTATGGTTGCAATACTACCCACTAGAAATGGGAGGTCTCGCAGATTACAATGATACCAAAGCCGGCAAAGATTATACGAAGTTGAATATTATCAGCCCAAAAGCTTATTGTCTAATGCGTCAAAACTTTTTCAAAAGTTAGTTTAGAATAAGCTTGCCCCAATACTGAGTAGTAGTGGATGAATTACGTCATCAATACGTTTATCGGAGACAGTATAGCACTATCAAACAAACTCAAAGACTTGTAAATGTATTTGGAAACACTTTTGAAAAAATTAAATATTGCTTTGCACTTTTCATTGATATTTCACAGGCTTTTGATTCAACATGGCACGAAGGTCGTATAAACAAATTAACACGAAATCTAACTGCAAACATAGTCAGGTTTTTAAAACCCTATTTTAAGGATCGTCAGTTTGTAGTAAGGGAAGGCAATTTTTGAAGCCCTTCGCAGTCGATTGAAGCTGAAGTCCCTCAAGGCAGCATCTTCGGTTAAACAATGTCGCATAACTGAATAATGAACTGAAATGCCTACATGTCATATTTGCGTTGCGCAGGGATACATAACCGCCTACCAACCAACCAATTGTACTAAAACATCTCGGTTTCCATCTAGATGTTCCGTTGGTGAAGACTGTGTTGTTAAAACATGTAACAAATTATATAAAATAAAATAAACTTGAGTTACGCCCAAATCGTGTTGCGTGCATTATTCTAAATTATAGAGGCCATTCTCAGCCAACGGGTCAAATCAGAAAAAGTTGAAAAATTAACAAACAATTATGTTTGCTGGGCAGTAAAGAATTTTAAATGTTGCAACTGTGTCTTTGTCAGTTAGACTTAAATATTTTGAAAATATATGTATGTGATAAAATTATAATTATATTTCACTTGAAAAAAATATGAAATCCTGAAATTATGATGCAAATCCTTAAAGTAAATGACACTTTGCAAGAAACCACAAAAAAATGTTACATTTTGTTTGAAAGTAATTTTTTTTTATTTAAATTAAACACAAGTGAATTATGATGAGGCTGAATCTTTTATCTGTTAGTTTTTTTTTAACATAAATGACACAAAAGTTAAAAGCTTTTGCAGGAATTGTTGTATTTAAAGCGAGTGTTTTTTAAATGACGATAAGCGTTTATTTTGTGAATACAAGTGGTTTTTCCGTTTGCTATTGTGCAGAGTAGTAAAATAAGCGATGTTGTCATAAATAAAGAAATATATTTTTAAAAAATAGAAAATATGACAAAATAACACTTAATGCAAATTAGATTTAGATTTAAACACAGAGGGTGGTGTTGGCTGAAGTGGTTAGCGCGTTGACTACTAAGCAAACAATGACGTGGGGCCTGGGTTCAAACCCTGGCCAGAGCAAGTCAATCAACATCATTAATTTCTGTAATGTACATTAGTGAGAGAGACATTTTATTATTGTTGTCGGACTATTTAAGTGATGAAGGCATAGCAGCACTGGTCACTAAAAAAACTGTTCCCTCAGCGATTGATGATGTTCCAAGCTAATGTACACAACATCATCGCCCTCCTTCGTCGGTTAGCAGAAACATCGGCGAAGTAAAACAATTAATAAAATGCCTGCCAATACAGCTTAGCAATGTTAATGCGTCTACCTAACACCGGAGGCGCCTCAACCCTGCTATAAAAAAATTAACATAACGCGCAAAGCAGAGTTGTAAAAGAGTTAAGCCTTCTACATTTTCAACATCTATCTTCTCTACTCTATCCCTCCCTCTGAGTTCCAGCACAATGCACTGCATACGTAGGGGTCATCCCCTGAGTGCTGGTCCTAATTAAAAAAAAAAAAAAAAAAAAAAACAGAAAGACATGAATGATTTTGTTGTTACATTTGCTTTTAAAACACTTAACAATTTCAATTAACTTTGGAGGTCATTTACCAAGAAAAATACAATGAAAATTCCCAGAATTAATAAAAAATAAATTTAATCTTTTAGCCTTAAATTTATTTAACTTTCACTATATATGGTAATTGGTCAAAATTAATTATATTGATTTTTTCTCTTTTTTTTAAATTTATATTTGAAAAGTATAAATAAATATTGATTTAATATTTGCTAAACATTTGTAAAATTAATTACAAACAATTACGTATGTATATGTAGACAAACATGTTATTTGATAATATAGTAAGTCTGTATATATGTATATCTACCGTTGCACAAATGTATGCGGTTGACAGTGTAAACACATACACATACAAACTCTTCCCTATTAAATCACGTGCATAAAGTTTTAAATTAGCAATTACAAAAACATTTTAAATTAGTTCAATAAATATGTAATTTAATTTATTATATAGAGTACATACTTCATTTTTTCTATTGTGCTGCTTTAATTAATTTTAAATTAGAACATTGAGTAGCGCAAAAAACGGAACAGCAACAACACCAATAAAGTGATTAATAAAGCAATGTAAATATGCAAATGATCACAGAAGGACAAAACTTAATTAGTGTTAAATTACAAATACAAAACATAAGAGTAAATAGAGCTTTTAAGAATGTATTTGTAATGGCATATTAGTTAAATGAAAACTGAACCAAAAGAGTTCCTAAAATTAATATTATTTTATTTGTTAGATAACCCACAAGAGCGAATTTGTTGCACAATTTTTATTGATAGACCTTCAAACATTCTGAAAATCTGAAAAAGTTTTGTAATGTCTTTTTGGCCACTCGGTTATTCCGGCTTAGTAATAATAGATACAGCTTAATAATATCCAAGAATAGTGAATAATTACCAGTAACTTACAAATTGATCGACGAAATAAATATATACCAAAAGCAACAACATTGTCTCATTTTACCCCTTTGAAAGTGCGCTGTGTCTTAATGTAAAAACTATCTTGTAAAAATTACAAAAGTTTCCACAGCTTTTCCTTGCTTTCCCTATTTTACCTTCCACACAATAAAAACAATAAAAAACTTAGTAAAATAATAGCAAGAGGTACAAAGAGTACCGTTTTGTCCAGTTTTTAGTACTTTAAAGCTACCGTATATTTTAATCTGGGTCACATGCCTTCCGACTACCAAATTTCAGAGAAATCCATTAAAAACATTTTTCAAGAGAATATAGTACCAAAAGTTTAAAATCACTAAAAGTTAAAAAGGGACATAAAAAACTACCGAACCCCAGAAAATATGTTAATTTAAAAAAAAAATTATAAATTATTAAAAAAAAAATAAGAAAGTAGCAAAACTACCCATTTCTTAAAAAGTACATGGGTCGCATGTTTTCTGTCTTACAAATTTCATCCAAATCCATTTAGGATGTTTGTTCCGTTGCAACTCCAAAAGCTGCTTAATGGGTATGGAAAAAATTATGTAGAAGGATAGCATATTACACAGTAAGGTACTTTGTAAAGGGTAAAAACGGGACAAATTAGTACATGTGGTACTTTTTATATATTTTAATAATATTTCAAAACATTACCTTATACCATATATAATGGTACTTTTTTTGCTTTTGGTACTTTTTTAAAATGAACCGTAAACGAAGTCAAACATGAAATCTAATCTATATATAAAAAAAATTGTTGCAGTGTGTTATCACTTTATAACTCACGAACGGTCACAACGAATTCGATTAAGTTTAAAGGGTTTGTTCGTATTGTCGTGTGGATGGTTTACCTAAAGTTTGCACGAAATCGGTCGACGTGTTCGTGAGTTATGACTTTTCATGACAACATGTATACTGTGTGCTAACTTCATACAAACGGTAAATACACGATGTAGCGCATACACGCATACACATTGACAGCTGTCAGTTAGTAATCATTTTAAGTTTAAATCGAAATTTATAAAAGTAAATATCTTTCGTGCGAAGCCGGGGCGTTCAGCTAGTATTTTATAAAACAAAATTTATATAAAGACGGGAATTAAAAAAAATCGAATTAAACTACGGCAAAGTATCAATACTAACTGGGTTCTGTTCTCGATTTAATATTGACGGAATTATTGGCCTTCAAACATTTCAACAGATTTTAGTAAAATATCTGATGGAAACAAATCAGAAAACTTTAAAAATAAACCAATAAATTGATCATTTTTAAATTGGGTGACAAAATAGTTTTCTCCATTTTATTACTGTGCAAAACTTCAAAAAATATTTTAAGGCCAACAATAAGGCCAGTACTAAATATTTTAACTACATTGAATTGATAAATAAAAAAACTAACCCAAACATCTGCACCCACATACAAATTTGCCCTCAACAGCAAAAACAACAAAATCTACAAACAATAATTTCAAATTGTATGTTTTGGTGTCAAACCAATTATGATTGTAATGAAATGTGAAAACAAATGAGAACGAAAAATTGTCATTATTAGTTTTTACTTAATGCCGCACAAATAATAATGCTGCAGGTTGACATTAATATTTATTTACATTTTAAATATATAAAATGACATGTTTAAATACAACAATGATAATAATAATTGGTTGTTAGTTAGTGTTGCAGTGTGCTTTAATAAACGAATATTTAATTGGTTAAATTAGAAAAATATATAAACAGATTTAACGAAAATAACTTTAAAATTGGAATAAAAAACGATTCTAGTGATAATATTTTAATTACAATACAATCTTTATTTAATTTAGAAAATTTCATATTGTGCTAAAGTTGCAATCTACTCTTAACTGTTGATAAAAATTTTCCCCAAATTTATTTACATGAAAGTAAGCAAAGCGCAAGTGAAGAACTTGAGCATGATAATGCACACTGTTTCCCAATAATCCAGCATATTAGAGAGTGTTTTCTTCCAACTGCTGTCTTGTTGGGTTCTTTTGTTATTTTTTTTTTTTTTGTAAACTTGTTTAACATTTTTTGTGGGTTGTTTAGGGAATAAAAAAAGTGAAAAAGTGAGATATGTAAAAAACAAGTGTGATATTGATTAAATGAGTAATCTCCGCTGTTTTTCCCATAGTGCACACAATATATAGAACACAAAAAAGGAAAAAAACCGTAAATGTAGGCCTTAAATTTCACTAAAGTTTAAAAATAAAATGAAAAATTGATTCTTGTACAGCTTAAAAGAAAAATGACAAGTTAAACAATATCCTTTAGAATGGTATCCTTTGTCGAGCACTTCAACAAAACGAGTAGTACTCTTGCATTCCAGCATTTGCATTCGTATTTGCAAAATGGAATCTCAAACTCAAGTGTATATATGTTTCATATGAAAAATTTGCTGCACATATATCATTAATGCAACATGCTGTAGTTTGTTGACAAATAACGTGAGTGTGTACCCAACATATTCCTCTACAGATGTTTAAAAAATTTCTGCTACTTAAGAGAAACAATTATTTCTTTTGCTTATTTTTCCTTTAAAGTTAAACCAATATTTATAGTCTTGATGGCTAAAAGTATTAATACGAGTATCATGAGTAATAAAAATTTATATAAATGAATAATGTTGGAAAGATGATACAAACTAGTGATGTTACGAATACTCGTATTCGTATTCGACTATTCGCCTGTTTTAAGATATTCGTATTCGTATTCGTATTCGCCAAATTCAAGCGAATATTTTTCGAATAATTTTCCCATACATTTTCCAAAAAAAAATCATACAAAAGTTTAAAAAAAGTACATAAAATGTAAAAAAATACATTAATTTTTATTAAAAAAAACCCATTGTATTTCACGCAAAGTAATAACCTTCTTAAAAAACAAACAAAAATATATACCTATGTATTTTGCAACTAGTATTCAAAAATTAAAGTTTTATATCATGTTAAATTAGTAATCAAACCTCAGTAGAGGAATTTTGAATTTCAAAAATAGAAGTTTTGAAGCCTTTTCTCCATTAAGCCTATTACGATGCGGTGTATAAATAAGCCCCGCACCACTAAACATTCGCTCGCTTGGAACACTCATTGGTGGTGTCACTAAATATTGCCTGACTATATGAAATTCCACTGACACAGGTGGATGCGCCTTCTGCAGAAATATGTTCGCTAACCAGCACTGAATTATTAATTAAAAACCCAAACAGAGTAAGAAAAACGAAATCTGAAAGTATGTAAGTAAAATAATTAAAATATGTTCTGTAGAGGTTTTCAAATTCGGCATCTTAATACAATAATAATGTTAAATCATAAATTTTTTTTTTTCATTTATAGTTACTAACGCAAAGGCAGGGATTTTTTCCAATTAAATTTGAAATATAAACCTCAAAAGAAATATTCGTATTCGTATTCGTATTAGGCGAATACTGTTTTAAATATTCGTATTCGTATTCGTATTCGCGAATACTAAAAATTGATATTCGTAACATCACTAATACAAACTAGAATTAAATTCTTAACAGAAAAATTATATATGTAAAGAGAAATTTAAATTTTCTTAAGAATTAAAAATGTGATGCAGAAGTGAAAGCATCTAGTTGTTGTAGTTGTACTAAAATATAATTTTAGCACAAAAATAAATTGACTTCATTACAAAAACTCAATCATTCAAAATCGTGGCAACTATTAGAGTTCGCTACGTATTAGTGACATCAGCAAATTAATAGTAGTATTAAGTGCTACGTTTTTTTAAACTGGTATTAAGAATATTAAAATAAATTTCAAAATTTTTTTTAATAAAAACTTTAAAAAGTTTAATTTGTTAAGTTAAGCATGAATTTCATTGACGTTTATACTAATTTATCAGAATAGTTTAACTGACAAAATCTGTTTTTAACTTTCTAATATTATGTGATTATAACAAGAGAATAAGCATAGTTATTTTAGAAACTTATCAGGATAACTGTATCACATCGCATAAATTTCGTTTGTTCTTCTAAAACATTTTTAAAAATAATAACTTATGACTTTTAACGAGATCAAAAATCTAGACTAAAATTCTTTTAATCATTTCGATTTTAAAATATTTATAATATATAAAAAACGACTATTCGAGGACTTAAGACACATTCTATTAGACACAGAAATGGAGATGGCTGTCGACTGCATGATGAACAGTTAAACAATCCACTTTAAGCAACCTGGTTGGCCTTGACCATCACTTTTCTGTCTTTAATAAAGCCGAGATGTCTAAAACACTTTTTTTTTTTTTTTTTTTTTAATAAAAAATAGTCCCTGCAAAATAATAAAAATTGTTAAAAATTAAGCCTACAAGCCAAAACTTCTATCGATAAATACTTTTTTATTAAATAGATTTACAAATGACAGTTACAATTAAATATTTATTGAATTTGCATATGATTTTTCAAAATTAATACCATAAGAAAAAAGTTGAAACAAAGAAATTGTTTTTCAACCGTCGTGAAACTTATCTACATCAATCTATATTTGCAACTAGTTTAATGTTTTCAGTTTCATGTTTTATTAAGTAGCACTAATGCTAAAACTTCGTAAAACAAATAAATTTATTGAAACAAAAAACATTTTTTTAAAAATAATCATAATTATGTTAAAAGCAAAATATCTCAAATGTTAGTGGTGAGTTGGCGCACAAGCATACAGCAATAGTCCGTCTGCTGTTTTTAATAATCATAAAAAATTCATAATTAAGGAAAGGAAAAAAAACGTAGCTACAATAAGAAAAACCACTACAATAAAATAATTAACTTAATTAGGAAAATAATGATACATAAACTAATAAAAACTTTTGTAGTCACATTTATAAAAGTGAATAAAAAAATTTGTGGGTCTGATCAGCTTTTAATTATAGAAAAAATTTAATTAATTAAAAATATTAAATTTTATTTCCCAAAAATTGAGGTAAGAAAAATCATAATACTCGACTTGAATCATGGTATGTTGTTCCTAACAAGAGTGCTTATTTGCCTACGAGATGTCCCCATAAGGATTGCAGATCTACTGCAATCACATTGGTACCATATTAGCCTTGATATCGAACAGGTAACCTTGTTTGAATGATTCCAAATAAATTCTGCTGAATCATCGCTTTACAGTTTTTCAACGGAACTGCAACCATTAGATCCATTTCTTCAATGTGCATTCGTGTTCTGCAACAACATTAGCTGTCCTTTTATACCCAGAATAATTTCAAGCTTGAGTGTATCGCAAACTATCTTAGAGACATTCGACATTCATACAACAAATTGCAAGTTGTTTAAACGCCTGATAGAGACTTGATCGCAGCTTGGAAGTCAGTACAGATTCGAAAATCCTTGTCGGATAAGCTGTAGTACTTTACCCAGTTTGCTGATATTTCTGCGTGTATCACAGTGGTGAGGAATGAACATGCCACCATCCACTCAAAATACTGATTTAATTATTGATTTTCACAACGATACAACAAAATTTTTATCGGAAAAGGGTATGGGTGAACGGCAATCAATGTTTTCCGGCAACCCAGTTTAGTGTATGGAATCGAGTTTCAAGATAAAACAAGGTTCCACAGAAGTGGAGATTATATTAGCCCACCCCAGATTGGATACAATAATTCTATTTGTTAATTGGTTCCAAATTAGGTTAATATTCAACTGGTGTACGATAAGGATAAAGTCGTCCGACTGTACAATATTGCAGGCTCCTCCTCTACAAAGACTATCAATGTATGTTCCTTTTGCTCTAATAATGATGAGAAATCAATGAATGCTCACACGGTGAATGCTTTTATATCTATTTTTAAATTTTTTGCAGCATCAATTAAGCAGCGAACAAACTGTTTCATTTTAAATTGATTATATCCGAATAAATATTGACTTTTGACTTTTTTTAATTGCAGCTTGTTTTTCTTTTGACGACGAGTATTTCCAATAATCTTGAGAACATAAGATGTCCTTGTTTGGTTGTTTTTTGGTCAATAATCTCCTATATATCAATAATTAACAATTTAATTGTATTTAGATAGAATACACTATACATTCATACATTTGTACTAAAACCACAATTTATTTCTTGTTTGTTTTACAAAAACTGTTTAAAAACTTACGTATGATAACTACCATTAAGTATACGTATACGTAAGTATTGTGCGATTAGATATTTTCCACTTAAAGCCTAGAATAAAGATTTTTTATTGTTCAATTAGCAAAAAAATAAGCAAACATGCACACATGCAGCTTCTTAGCGTAAATAAATTGGAAACATGAAATATTCATTGTGTGAATTGAAGTTTTAGTAGGAAAATGTTTCATTTGAAGCAGTTGATAGTGGTAAATCTTCAATAATGTTTTCGTTACAATTTGCGATAGTGAAAGCTTTTTGTATCGCTTGAAGCTCAAAATAAATTGTATATTAATGATATTGAAAACTTTGTTGCCTAAAGATTTTATATTAAAATACTATTACAATGCAAATTGTTAAAGTTATTATGTCTATTCTATGTATGTGTGCGTTTGTTTTTTTGTTTGTTTGTTTGTTTATTTGCTTGTGCGAGCAATTTAGGGGCTGTGCACATATTACGTAACGCTTCAAAGGGGGTAAAGATTTGTTACGGATTGGAAATTTTGCACTGAAAAATTATTAGAAAGCGTTACGGGGGGGCGGGGGGTATAAAATCTCTGAAAACAGCGTTACGTAATATGTGCACAGCCCCTTAGCATTTTTTATCTTTGTGTGTGTTTTATCAACATGGTTGCTTGTATACATAGATGTGTGCGTATATAACTAACTGTTTTCTCATTAATAGCTTATTGTGGTTTTAGCTAGAATATGCAGAATGATGTTGCCACGTAAACCGATCTGTGTCCTCACACATGCATGCAGACAAGCATCATTACAACTCGATTTTACTGAAACTATAGAAACTTAAATTAAAATTGTTGTATTTTACTCATAAATTCATTTCAGTTGTGTGTTAATGTAATAAATCAAATATTAATCTAATTTAATTTTTTACTAAATATCATTATAATAAATTTTACATCTTATTTATTACCGACTGTTAAATATATTAAAACTACCAACAACAAAAATGTGTAACATTGTTGTTGGCATTAGTTGCAAATTATGTATTCGGCACCTTGTAAACGTGCAAAATTTATCTCAATTTCGGAACAATAAAATATACGAAATTTATTTATGTCTCAAATTTGGACGAAGACATTTTGTAAACTATATATTAGCCAACCTTATTCATAAAAGATTGGTAAAGTCAAAGTGCACACCGTAAATCCAGTGCCACCAAACAATATTCGTTTATTACACCAACAGCAATTTTATTGATCTCTGATGTTCCAGGATAAAATAATGATTTTATTTTTATCTTAAACTTTCATATTTTTAACTGCTTAAATCATAAAAATATTACTTTAGTGTTTATATGCAAAGTTACGAGCATAACTCATGCTGCAACTTCAACATATAAATTTAAATGCATATTTTCGTATGAAGTTGCTGAGGTAAGTGTGTATGTATAGTTACAAAAAAAATTATGAAAAACATTGTAATACATACATACATACTCGTACATACGCATGTCACCCATCTGCTATAAACTGCTTGCCTCATTTTATGGCACCAAAATGCGTTCTGTTCAAAATATATATGAGAAAATATTAAAATATTTTGTGATTTATTTGTAGTAACAACGTCATTATGTGGCTGCATAAAATGAACCATACACTCATTTGCTTAAATATCTTTGTTACACAACTATCTACTCGTATGTATACAAATATACAAATATACAAATATACAAATATACAAATATATAAATATACAATAATGTTTGCATGTGTTAATATCCCAGCGGACAATTGTGGCAAAATTTTGTACGTTTTTGATCAGAAACTCCGCACAAGATACTCGTATCCAAAGACGATCAGCAGATCATGTTCCGACTATCATAAGAATGGTTGGCAATAAAGGTGACCAAAGTTTTAAAACTGTTAATATTTCTAAGAGAATTTAACAGAATATTTTCCGACATGTATAAAGAAATGCCGGAAAAATTTATGTAAAATATCAATCATTTTTTTCTGATACTTCATACGATCGATCGGTCTCTTATTAATGTCAGATAAAATCGGATTTATCATTAAAAATGTATGGGAAATCTCATGTAAAACTCGCACATGCATTTAAAAAGTGATAAAAAAAATTTTGGGCTTTCTATCTTTTGCACGTCACCACTTGTTCAAATATTATGCCACAATGTATTCGGAAAAAGTTAGTTGACTACATTTTTCTAATGTGCAGTAATGTGGCATTGTGTGTTGAACAGCATAATGTGGTGAAGGCGTAATGGCCACTGGTCTCTTAAAAACTGTTTCGACAGCGATTGACAGCGTTCCAAGCAAATGTACACCACAGCGTCCACCTTCTTTAAAAATGAGGCACTACAGCGCTGCTCTGAGTGCTCCCCTGATTGCTGGATCTGCAAAAGAAAATAAAAACAATTAAACGTCAGAAATCATTATGTTTTCGATAAAATTGCGATAAAGAATTTTTATTGTCTATTACTATTATTACTGAACTAATTACTTTATCAACATGTGAGTATTTTTTTTAATTTTTATCATTCAGTTCTTTGTACAGAATCTCCTTAGAAATTATTTAATCTTACATATGAAAAGTTAATTAATTCAATAAAACTGAACTTGAGCCTGATAATATTACTTTTCATATGTAAATCAATATAAGTTCAAATAATAATTACGTTTATTCGTAATAATAATAATATAAAAATATTATTTAATCTTTTAATATCAGCCTTGTTTGTCTAATAGTTTTCTATGCTGTGTCAAAATGTATCAATGAAGTTGTATCGAAAATAGCTTCGATGTAGTAGTGAGTTGTACCATATGTTGCACACACAGCTTATGATTTATATTAAGATTTAATTTGTTTTTAAAACAAAACAATTTGTTATAATGTTTCTAACTACTACACGTTCTTGAACTTAATTCAATTATCAACTATGATATTTCTGAATTAATAAAACTGTCGCAATCAGTATTAATATCATCTCCATCGTTAAGCTGACAATTATTTATTTTTTTTTTTTTGTGAATGTATACTCAGCAGCAAATAATATCAAAACATTGAAAAGAGAAATTGATTGAGCCATAAAAATTAATTTCATATAAAATCAATACGTACGGATGAAGGTCTTGCTAAAATAAACCCCTTCAATCACACACAAAAGACACAACATGCACACACAAGTGCTGCATATGTGATGTGCAATTTTTACTTTTATAAAAATATTAAAAAAAAAAAAAGAATTTGAAAAACAAAAGCATCCTCTTTTAGTATTTAGTAGCAGTTGTAGTGTCATGAAAAGTAATAATTTTTCATTTGAAATTTACTGACATCGTCTACATAAATAAATCTAGTCGTCTTGATGGTGTTCAGAGCACTTTAGTTTTGGTTCTGTTTGATTTGATGTAGTTTGCAGACGACAAAGTGATTTACAGACATAAATTAAAGCCAAAACGTAAAGTAGATAAATTTTTGCGAGTGCTGCTTTTGCCGAGTATGATGGTAATAAAATTTCAATATTTATTTTTTTTTTCACGAAAAAAAAAAACGATTTATGAGTTGTAACTAGATACACAAATAAGAGCATATACACACATACATAAATAGTCACTACATACGTATACTTGCTCACTCTCAAATGGCGGCCATGGAAACCCACACACCCAATTACATCGAATAAAAATTGTTTGAAAAAGTAAAAGATGTGGCAAATATGTCACTAAATGATCAAGTGTTAGCAATTGCATGTGGTAATGCCATGAACTCATATTCATTCATTCAACCAACCATCTACATATAGATACATCCGTCTAACCAACCAGCCAACCAAGCAACCATTCATGCAACATACAATCGAGATCCCCTTGATGATTTTATTTGTAAGGATACATGTTTCACTACTGTTCGAGAACACATGTTTGTGCATGTTTCATTTGAAAAATATGAATAAAAATATTTCATATGCAACAAATTGAAGCAAATTTTGGAATTTACTACACAGATTTGTTATTCTTTATGCAAACAGCTCTCTACCCAAAAACAAAAAAAAAAAAAAAAACAAAAACATAAAAACAATTGGCAGAAATTGCAAAATACTGTTCAGGAAAAATATTATTTCACATTCAAATAAAACGTTAAGAAGTGCATTTGTTTTTGAGTGCTTTGTACAATCAAAAGCACATGTTAAACAACGAGACACAATTTTTTTTTTAATATCCTTAAATTAAAAATATACGCTATTGTAAATTAATGGTTAAAGTGAATTTTGTTTTCTCTACGCTCATAAAAACTGGTGCAAAATATTTGAATTTTTTTTACCAAATCTAATAAATTAATAGCCAAGACCAATTTTTGTGATAGACTTTATGCCCACATTATTCAAACGATTTTGACAAAACTTATATTAAATTAAAAATATTTATTCACACGAATGAACAAGATATTATGGGTTAATGTTGTTATAGTAGTCTTGTAATAAAATGCTTTTCAATTTGCTGCTACTACATTCACACATATAACTCATACATATAAGATAAAGAACAACGAACTAAACATACACGTGTTCTTTTACAGTCGGTTGTGCAAAGGAAATTACAACAATAAGACATATTTTTTATGCTTGTATGTGGGAGAATTGTAAGAGTGCCTAAATGAAACTAAAGAATAGAGATCTCAGTCAATAGATCAATGAAAAGATTTGTAGCATTGAAAGCTATGTTGTTTTTGCATGTGGTTGCATGAACAAAAAAAGTGACTATTTATATATAAAATACAGTCGATTGTGTTGGCCGTATTATTAAAAATTGTAGATAATTGTACCTATGAGAAGTAATATTATTTAGGCTCAAGTTCAGTTTTATTGAATTAATGAAAATTCAAAATTACTAAGAGTTTTTTTTTTTTATGTTGAAAATTATCATTATTTATATCCAATTAGTTTTTAGCAAAACGTATCAGTACCGATTTCAAGACCGCTACACCTCTCATCAGCGTTCAATTGTCCATCTTTACAATTTTCGTAAAGTGGATAGTAATTGAGAAGAATATCAACTATTTAACCACCCAGTAAAAATATTGCTTCAAATAAAGCAGGTTTCTACTATTATAGAATAAATGAAGCGATGCAAAACCTGCTAATATCGCTGCTGATTTTTGTGTGACGAGTTCCCGGTTTGGAGTACTACATTTTTGCTCACAAAAGCGCTTTTTTGCATCTAATAAAACATGCAAACACAGCAGTTATCCGAAGTGGTGTTTAAATAATGAATAATATCGTATGAGAAAAATCTTCTGATGCATATATGTACCTGGATTAATGTGCTTTGTGTATCTATACAGATAATAAGTATACAGATGGCAGTACAAAGGAAGCTGATTAATTATAAGTGTATGATATGATATTGGGCACTATGAATAAAAAAAGTATTTCCTATTTACTAAAAAATTTGTATTAAACCCCAAAATTCTAACTTTTATAGTCAATAATATCCAGAATTTTGAGTTTTAAAACAAATCTTTAAGTAAAAAGCAAATACTTTTTTATTTGCTAACTTTCTCGCTTTAAAACCTGCATTGATGTGTCGCTATGAAATCCGCTTCTTAGCAAGCTCATATTTTAAAGCGAATTATAATGCGCTTTATTTCTGTAGTGTTTCAAAAAACATGAATATTTTTTACTGGGTAGTTTTCAATAGAAAAAGAATACGAGAATTAATTTATAATTAATTTTTTATTCTACATATTGAAACAGTTCTGGTTAGTAGGAAATTCCCTTTTACCCTAATTACGTTTATTAGTAATAATATAAATAAAAATAAATTGTAGATAATTAATTAAAATCGTACTCCAATTGTCTGTCAAAAGCAATTACATTCTCAGCTACTCTCAAAGTTATATTACATAAATCAGTCTGTTGTTTGTCACTAATTAATCAATAGAAGAATATATGTGGCCGCTTGTGCGTATGCTTGTAAAAATTGTCAACTAAAGTTGGGTATAAGATTTAATATCACTGTTCCATATGTGGCTATGTGGGATGTTTGTGGTCTCTTTCTGTACAGTGTACACTCTTGAATTATATGCTTCACAGTGGGGCAGAATCAACATATTTTGGTCATAAAACGGAAAACTTTTATTAGTATAATCAAAAGTCTTGTAACGTTTGAAAATTCAACCTGTCTGGGTAGTTTATGGTAACCTTATAGAATTATTTCCCCAAATGGCGTATGAAAGTGTTTGGGATATGTAAATGTACTCGTATGTAGTTTTAATATCGTATTGCTTGTATTAAAAATACTTGCCAAAAAGTAAAACACTGGCCTTTTTTAATTTATAAAATGTTTAATTGTTTTCATATTATATATGTATGTGAATGTTTGTATGTTTGGAGTTTTGTTCCAAAACCGCTCAAACGTGATGTCTTCGGTAGTGGGTATAGGGAAGGGATAGCATGTAAGACAGATTAAAACAAAAAAAAAAAAAAAGAGTAAAAAGGGTCAGATTGGCATTTTTGGTAGTTTTTGATAGTTTTGGTACTTTTTATTTTTGCATTAATATTTTATATTTTTTTTTAGAAATTGCCTATATTTCAGTACTTTTGGTTCTATTTTAGTTATGGTACTTTATCTCTTTGTTGAATCTATGCGGGACATCGAGGAAAATAAGAGCCACTACTGGCTGTCCACAAGATTGGTGTACTATCGCCCCTATTGTGGACGTTGGTAATCGATGAAATGAATGATGAACTCAACAAACTTAGGATTTCCTACATATGGTTACGCCGATGATCTTGTCATATCTGTGAGAGAATGGGATGATGAAACCATATCGGTAAGGACGCAACAAGCCTTTAATTTAAGCAACAAATGGTGTAAAGATAGAGGGCTTTCTATTAAACCAGAAAAACCTATCATTGTAACATTTATCAGACGAAGAAAACTAAGAATCATGGAAACTTTCTTAAATGACTCGATCATAAATAAGGTTTACCAATGAAGTTAAATACCTTGGTGTCATACTTGACAAGTCACTCACCTAGAACTACCATGACTCCTATATTTTCAGGACAATCTATTTGGAAAAACGTGGGGGCTCGAACCAAAAAAAAAAAAAAAGTCATTCATGATTGGTCATTCATTTAACATATGCTGCCCTTGTGTGGTGGCCAAAAACTGAACAAACTACTTCTAGAGCAGTACTAGACAAGGTATATCGCCGAAAAAACGCCGAAACACATCATTTGTGACTGTCCGGCGGTAACGCAGCACATAATAAAATTTCTTGGAGGCATCTTAATGTCTCCAATTGAAATTTACAATCTCTCAATGATGGCTGCTTTATTCGTATCCTCAGCCTAATTTGGTGAACCTTTGGGCTGCACAAAGGAGGCTTGGTTTGTGGTGCCTATGGCCTAACGTAATAATAATAATATTCTCTTGAGAAATTCTCTGAATTAATTTTGAGGAAATTTGGTAATTCTAGAGTACTTTTCAAGTGATAAAAACTGGACAAATTGGTACTTTTTGTTTTTTTATTATATTTTTGCGTTGACTTATAGTCTTATGTGTAAAATATGGAAATTATCAGTTTTTTTTTTGGCTGGGTTATCGAAAGTTTTTTTAGAACAAAAAAAAGTTGTTACTTTTGGTGCTTTTGCGTTTTATTACTTTTAGTTTTGTAATTAACATCTCATTAGTGTGAACGAAGAAACCCAGATAAATTATTAAGTTTTTTTTTTAATAATACAAGACATACCCAATCATTCATTGTTTAATAAATTCTATTATTAACAATAAATGCCAGATATGAATGCAACGAATATTGCAGCATTATGCTTTTTCAGCTTAACTTCCGAACAGACAGGTAGTATGTATCGATTTAAAATATCAGTAAAGGATGGATGTTAAATTATCAAAATTATTTGATATTGTTGCCTTGCTTTTGTTGTTTGTTTATAATTTTCTGAAGAGCAAACTCGATAAACTTTTTACTATAATTTTTTTGCGAGTGTAAAATTTGTGGGGACTTTTCCAGCAATTGTTGAAGATTAAATCGTAATATATTTTTTTATATTTATTTTCCACAAGGCTTTGTTATATAATAAATATGTACTATATGGGTACGCATGTACATATCGTAACGTAAAATCCAAAAGGCCATAACTGACAAAAAACTCAAAACTTACTTCCATATAGCGAAAAAGCTTTGCACGAGCAGCACCTTCGCACTAAAGTTCGTGATGCTCCACGGGATAGCAAGATCTTTTAATCATTCGTTAAAAGAGTCAGGAATAATGCTAGTTCCTTAAATCCACCTCTTTTAAAGGACGACCATGTGTTCACTGACCCGGTTGATAAAGCTAACCTTCTGGCTGAAATGTTCGCAAGAAATTCTCACTTGCAGTCAACCACTACCAGTTCTCGAGGGAGTATCTGTAACTATGCCAAAAATTTTCTTTCGAGCGCGTTCAGTTAAAAAGGTTTTAGCGAAGCTTAACCTAAACAAGTCTCCTGGGCCGGATAGTATTCCAGCACTGGTCTTGAAACAGTGCTTTTCGACGTTAGCACGTGGATTCAGCACTTTGTACCATGCTGGTGAATTTCCAAAGTGTTGGAAGGTTGCCAATGTAACGCCGATACCTAAAAAGGGGGAGGCCAACAACCCTGAAAATTTCCACCCAATTGCAATTTGTTCTGCGCTTTCGAAAGTAATGGAAAGTATGTTGAATTTCCATCTTTTGAGGTATTTGGAGCTCAACAGTTTACGTAGCGACCGGCAGTGTGGCTTTCGTAGGGGCCTCTCTACGGGGGACCTACTAGCTTTCCTTTCGTAGAAGTAGTGTAATAGCATACATCACTTTGGCGAAAGTAAGGTGGTGGCTCTAGATATTTCTAAGGCATTTGATAGAGTGTGGCATGGAGCACTTTTGTCAAAACTGATCATCATTTGGCATCATTGGCATCATTCGATTTGTATCGAGCTTTCTCAGAGATCGCACTATACGAGTTGTTGTATGTTCGCATGTGGAATAAACTCCCCGCAGAGGTCTTTCCTACCACTTTCAATGTGTTAGGGTTCAAACCGAATGTCCACAAACACTACTCCCTTTACCCTCTTTCACAAAACCTATTTTCCTTGTTCCGGCTCAATGCTTTGTAGGGGTCATCCCCTGAGTGCTGGTCCTAATTAAAAAAAATATATAGGTAATAATGAAATTAACAAGCCTACAACCTTTCTGAAAAGTTTACTCGCAAAAATTAAGAAATAACGATTTTATTAACAGGATTTAAATTTGCGATTTAGCACAAATAATTTTAAATTGTTTAAAGCATTTTGCTTTTTCTGTAATAATTAAAAAAGTGCAGTTACGTCCTTCTGCATTTTAAGTGACGATATATACTTACTTATATATTTATTTGCTGAACATATAAATTCTTTTATATTTATATTGGATTTAATATTGGTTCATACTCGTACAGGACATTTTACACAGGCCCAAAGTATTGCATTATAAATTGAAAGGAATTTTAAATTGAATGCATGTCCTGACATCAGCAGTACAATTCCAATATGTATGACATAATATTCTTAATTCTGTAGGATTTTTTAAAATTGTGACAATTTTTTTTCTGTTTTAACAAAGACTTGAACACTTTACAACAATGTTATAGTGCTTTTTTTCGTTTTTTCTTTTAACGCTTTAACACAAATTTATTGCTCTTTATTGGTAAAAAAATATATTTATTTTCATAAATATGACAGCGTTTGTTTGAAGACTGTTTCAGTGAAGTGTTAATGAAGCTGAGCTACGCAACGAGTTCTCTGTAGAGCAGTCAGCCAGCCAGCCAGTCAGCCAAGTGTATATGGTTTTTTACAATCTGTTAACAGCGAGACTTACTTACAGTGTCTTGACATAAATATAGAGTTAAAAATATGCTTTTAAAAATTGTTTTCAATATTGTAAGAAACAAAGTGTTGTTTTATCATTTATAGGAATTTTGACTGAGATTTTTGTTTAATCAGCCATTGTGAGCAAGATTTGGGAATTGTTATCCAATTTTGCTTAATTGTTTTCCGTTAAGACATTGAAACTTAACACAAAAACATCCTCTCATCCACTGAGTTCGTATAGAAAATATTCTAAAAACATTTGATTGGATAATTTTATTAAAATTTATTTAATTTAATCATTTAAGTGATTTTCTAATCTACAAAATAATTTGAGATTATTTATTATCTTTTAAATGCATTATCTTAATTGATTATTGCAAAGTAGATATATTTGTTTGTTGCTGTTGTTGTAAGTTTGTAGGAAATTTCAAAACTATTTAACACAAATACTTTAAACATATAAAATTTATTTAAGTATTAAATCTGTAAATTTTAATTAATATTTAAACAATTAGAAATTTTATTTAGGAAGGTATTAAAATAAATTGTTGCAATATGATGCTCACAAAAAAGAAGAAAATAATGAAGAGTTGAGATGACCCAAGAAACCTTTTAAACATAAACGTTTTTTTTATTAACTTCTCTTCAATTAAATTGAACTTAAAATTTAAAAATAATTTTTAACAAAAGCTTGCAAGTAAATAAAAGATAAACATATGCTTTATAATAAAGTTTAATTACAGTGTAAATGTAATTCACCATGGGCTAAGAGCAAGATTGTTTGTCATTTTCAGCCAAGTGCCTTCTTTATAATTTAGAATAATGCGACCCGGTAGACAAGGATACTTCTGTAAATCTTAGATTATTTAATATATCCTGTACTGTCCTTGATATTGAAAATATCGCCTTTAATATCCAATCATGTAGATTTATTTGTGAAATAAGAACTTTACCTGCCAAAAAACTACATTTTAGTTTTAAACAAATACTAAAAACACTCCTGCCGATTTATGCTCTCCTATAAATGTACACAATTGTAACTACCACCAATGTAATAATTATTTATATACACACTCTTGTATGCCACCTTTAAGGGGGCGTGTTCAAGATGAACAAGAATCTCTGTATTGTCCTAAACATACGACCTTGAGTCATTTGTTTAAATATCACAATGTTCCATACAAGTTTATGCGGTTTAAATGTATGCGTTTGTTTTACACCCATTTGTTACAGAGGTAACCACAATACGCACACAATCGCATGTTACCCATGACACACGATAATTAGAAATTCACAAAGTGATCCAAAAAGACTTTTTTTCTTAAGTAGAAATTGATATAAGTACATGATTGAATTATTAATTTTAGGAATCTAAATTAGTTTGATATGTTTGTGTTACAATACACTAATACATTTAAATCTGAATACAGAAAATACTATACATAAATTAATTTGAATGCATTACAATGGAATTTGGTAATAAATTGCTTATTGGAAATATTAATAATCTTTATTCACTGGTGCGCATAAATAAATTCTAACAAAACTAATTGTATGATTTTCATTAATAAACAGTGTATGTCAATTTTTATTAATTTGAAATATAATATATTTTCAATGCCTATTGCAAGAGTCGCAATAACGCTGTTCGTTGTCCAGTTATTCTACAAAGTCCAACAAAAAGTTTTCCCGAGAATTATTGTTATCAGGAATAAGAGTTTTGTTTCATAGTATTGATGATTCAAAGAGAAAAACTTTTTCAACAAACGAAAATGATTTAGAAATCAATTGTACTTGAATACTATTGTAAATTGTTTATTAACAGTTATTTGTGTGTACTATATAAAATGGTGAAAGGTATAAGTAAAGATAAGCTTAACATTCGTTATATTTTTGTAAGCATAGGTAAGTAAGAAAATAATGAAAAAAAATTTCATAAGAATGTTTTATTGGGTGCGTTCAGCAGACACAGTTTGCAACACAACTGAGCGATTACTGATTACTGAGCGATGAGCGAACATGTTGAGTGAGCGCTCACTGTTTTGGGTAGCAAGGAAAATGTACAACACATTTCATCAAATAACTATATATCAGTTCAGTTTGACTTTTGAATCAAATTTCATAATATATTTTTACATTTTAATTAATTTAAATTCACAAATAAATATTACGAAATCTTTTTACAAAATAAAATTCAATAATTTTAATTGAAAATTCAAAAAATTATCAATTCAGTCAGAATAATTAATCAAATCAATAGCTGCTACAGCTAAACTGTTTAGTAGCAGGTTTTTCTGCTGAACGCGCTTATTGTTTTTAATTTTCTAGAATATTTTTAAAAATTAAAGTATTCTCATTTTACCCACATATTTTTAGCTATTTTTGCCGAACTAAAACAAGCAACAGAGATTTGTTGCTTTTAGCAACTTCATTTACTCGCATTCTTCTTCCCTTTAAAAACTTCTTCAATACTCGGCATTCTTCGAGAGCAAATAACAGAAATAACGAAAATCTTTTACATGTAATACAAAATCCTGATATACGCTAAAAACAAACTTAATAAATTTTTTTCTAAACAAAGTGTATAACAAGTAATATTGTAAAATTTAATGCCATTTTTAATGCATTTTAGAAAGCTTAGAAATAGAAAGGTTTTGAGAGTGTTAGTAGGCGCCTTGACTGGCCATTGCTCGGTTAGAGCGAGGACCAGCATATGGGAAAATGGCACTCCGGATTTCTGTAGGATGTGTGGGGATGAAGACAACCAGAAACTATTGAGCATATCATCTGTCATTGCCCAAGGTTGCAACGCCATAGGCAAAGATGGCTGATCAGACGTTTCCATGAGGGTATTAGTGATATCGCGAAGTGCAAACTTGAGGCTATCAGGGGCTTAATCATGGGAATTAAATGACTGAATGATGGATGATAACGGCTCCTTGTTTCTCCTTGGACAGTAAGGTGACTAATTAGTCAATAAATTATAAATGAAGGGAATCACAATGGATCCAATTGGGTCTCCGAGTGGATGTGTATTTCACACAACCCTTCCTAGCCTAACCTAACCTAACCTAGAAAGCTTATAATAAGTATGCTTGAGACAAATTGTAGGAATTTTATTACTCGTATGATAAGCTTATTTTGCAATTCAGTTTCTCTGTTGCTTATGGAATGGTTTGCTGGGTTCAATTTAATACGAAATTTATTTTCATATTTTAAAGCTTATTAATTCGATATTATTTAAATCTACATGACCTATATTCAAATTGTTTTCAAACTAATATTCAATTGTAGGTTCAAAAATTAATTAAAAATTAAAGCTCGCTCATATTAAAATAAGCGTTCATAAATATGTGTGAATTTATTAAAAATTAAAAATCATCGTAGGTATCATTTGAAGTTTTTATATACATATTTTCTATTTCTATGTGTTTTTAAAATACATATATGTATCAAGATCAGCTAATTATTACAAAGCAACTATGTCTTTTTTGATTTAGCTCAAAATCAATAAATTTTTTGTTTGTTTTGTTATATGACCACAATAAGAGTTTAAATTTTTGGTTTGATTTAAGGCAAATAAAATATGAAAATAAAATTTAACAAATTTTATATGGACATACAAGTAAATACGTATGTATGTACAAATGTACATATGTGCATGTATATCTTTCATTGCAGAAATTAATAGACTTATTTATAAACGAGTTGTTAATACGTTAAAAACCGGTTTCCTATGCAAACTTCATTAGTAAATCAAAACTAAACATTTTGATTAAATCTCACACATGCATAAGAAATAATATGATATTGATATATGATATTTATTATTATTCATTAAACCAACTAATAATTTAATAATTTAGATTTCTAATAAATACACACATATCGCATCTTCGCTGCAATATCAGCTTAACTTAAAAAACTAATAATACTCTGAAAGAAAACGACTTTAAAGCTTTGATTTCAATCACAACTGTAGACCAAAAGAGAATAATATTAAAAAAAAAAAATTCCATTTTTCGAGTTATGACGTTTTATCAACCAATGTGCTATATGTTGTAGTGATGTTACGAAAACTCGTATTCGATTATTCGACTATTCGCCTATTTTAAGATCTTCGTATTCGCATTCGCCAAATTCAAGCGTATATTTTTCGAATAACTTGCACATACATTTTCCCAAAGAAAATCATACAAAAAGTTTAAAAAAGTAGTGCAAAAATATACCTATTAATTTATATTAATTTTTATTTAAAGAAAGAAAACCTCTATCTTTGACGCAAGATAATATAATAATCTTCTAAAAAACAATAGGGAAACGTTGCTGCGCAATCTGCGAAAATATGTTCTCCCAAACAAAACTGAATTACTAATTAAAAGCGCAATCTGAGTAAGAAAAATTAAATCTCAAAGTATGCATGTAATTTTAAAATGTTCAGTAGTGGTCTTCAAATTCGGCATCTCAATGTCATAATAATTATATAAACCTAAAGTAGTGTGCCAAGGGAGGAATTTTTTCCAATTAAATTTAAAATATTATGTGGCTCTAAACCTTAAAATTAATATTCGTATTCGCATTCGGCGAATACTGTTTCAAATATTCGTATTCGCAAATACTTCTACTACTGTTACTTCGTAACATCACTAATATGTTGTACATAAATGTATGTATACACAAATAAATATGTACATACATATATATTTTACCATAAATATTCAATATTTTTATTTAGCTCGCAGTAAAGTTTTTGTTGGAATAGAACATAAACTAGTCGTGTGTTTTATTAATTTATAGTTGATCGTATCGTTAACAAAAACACATGGTTGTGTCTCTTTCCCAGCAAAATATTCAAAGCCATTTCAAGTTATGATATCGCGATTAGCAGTTTAAAAAATTTTACAATAAAATAATTAGATAATTTTTATATTTATTTAGTTAAAGATGCTGGCGTGTTTTTATAATCATTTCCATGTTTTAAAAAATGGATCGATTAATTTAAAAACAAGTTGAAACTATTTCGAGCTCTTTTATATTAATATGCATTAGATTATCCTTTTATTTGACTCTTCGTTTTGTTCGAGTAAGAAATTAATCGATTTTGGGATTTTAAAATTGCTCGATTATTCGAGTAAATGTTTTAAATTCTTTGAATAACTCGAATAATTCAAATAATTAAAAAAAATTTTCAAATAATTGTATTCTACGGAAGAAATATTCATGTGTGCTTGATTTGATACCTTTATTATATTAATAAACAAAAAAAAAAAACTACGAGTAGCACTCCGGGAGTGCCGACAGAAAAGTGAAAAGATATATTAAAATGCTTTTAATTTGTTTGTGTATTTTTATATGAAGCGAGTGCTCTATACCAACAAAATATATGTTGTTTTTGGATTGTTGTATGTAGTTGTCTGTTAAGTGTCAAATGTCCGGGCGTTACTACACCTGTAATTTGTTTGGTAGGCATTCGCAGAAACAGAAATGCTACAAGTGTCAAAAACTGTGACGGTGTCGCGAAATCAGAGATTTTAGCCCACCCAAAACCTCCGTACCGCGCCAATAGAAGTTCTCACTTCAAAAATATGCAACAATAAAACAAACATTTAGTTAAAAATAAACAATAAAATAACAATTTATATGTACTACGTATAAAGTCCTAAAGGCCAAGACACATAGAATCCGTCATACGTTATCCGTCGCCTTTTTCAACTGACGTAAACGTATTGACGGAGAAGACTGTCACAATGAATACTTTGTTAACGGAGAGAAAATCATTGTAAATTTATTTAATTATAAACTTTTTCTTTATTTTTTTATAACACCACCAAAAGTTTATCAAATCGAATAAATTTGCGTTTTAAATTATTTTATTTTTGAGCGAACAACAAAACCAAAACAAAGAACAAATCAACTAATAGTTGTCAAAGTACTCAACATACGTTAAAAGTTAAAAGTTGCCCAACTTTTTACTTTGCGTTGACGGAGAAGTACTGTATGTGATCAAGTTCATAAGAAAACATGTATTTTAACTTAGCTGTCAGTTGAAAAAGTCGACGTATAACGTATGACGGATTCTATGTGTCTCGGCCTTAAAACTTTTAAAAAAATAGTATGCATATAAAAAATTTTGTTTGATGAAAAAAAATTGTACTGTTGACGAGACGTCAATCAAATTTTTTAAAATGCTCTTTTAAAAATACTATAAAGTGTATACTTTTGCTTCTGACACTGTTTTTTTGTTTTGTTTTAATAAAACTTGACGTTAAAAATACCCTTTCACCTAAATTAAATGTCGGTGATAAGGACTAGTGCTTCTACTACTTTTCATTACTCAATAATATTCAATACTTTTCATTTGGGTACTCAATACTACTCGATACTTTTAACGAATTTTTTGAATTTGTAACGCATAGTTTTTATCTGCAAATTGAAGTAGTTTCTTCAAAATTAAAAATAGATCTTAAACTATTATTGGTTTTGTATGTCTTTTATTATTAAATCAAAAATAAATGTAAAGCTATCTTTTAATTCAACGTTAACAACTTAAGAAATAATTTAATTTTTATCAAAAAAAATTAGTTATGCATATAAGGGTTCATTGGAAAATTAATTTTTGTAATTCACAAAAATATATTTGCGAGTTTTTGTATAAGTAGATGAGCTTTGGAATTTTTTTAAACATAAAGGGTAAAACATCTACTGATGAATTGGTATAGCTACCAACGAAATATATATCTAGATATTGCTAACCCGCAACAAATAAATAAAATATAAAACAAAATTAATTATTTTTATTTGATTAAAGAATTGAAAATATTTACATATGCGTGAACATACATATGTGCCTCCATGTGTAATACATTCTGTATGTACATAAAAATTAAAATATAATATTTACATGTATGTATATATGTATATATACATATTTAACTAATATACATTTTTAAGTACTTTTAAAATGTAATTTATCACATGTGGTTGTTCTATTTTATTAACAGCTTTATTTCGGCGGTTGGTTTAATTCTGTAGCTTACACATTGTTGTCTTTCTGTATTTTTATACACTATTTTAGCCTCTCAACTTGCTTACAAATACAACTCTGAAAGTATCGAGTAACTACTTTTGAGTATTGAGTATCCAAAAAAAAGGGCAAATACTCGATACTCAGTACCCACTACTCAATACTTTGCCAGCACTAATAAGGACACTATTGCATTAAAAAGATTTTCTAGTTTTTCTGATCTTTTCTTTGTCTTGTCAAAATACATGAGTTCATCTATTATATTAAAAAAGCTTGTCATAGTTTTTTTTTTAATTTGTAAGATCTTGTATTGTTTTGTTAAGTTCACACAAGAGATTGTTTTCATTTAGATCCAGATTTTCTTCTTCTAAAATATCATCGTCTGATACATTTTGATCAGATCCAATGCAAAACAACCGATTATACAAATTGATTGCAAACTCTTTTGTTTCAGCTTTTGAGCTATATTTTAAAAAGTTATCATTATTGGGGAACCCAGCGGAATTAAGATAAAGAGTAAATGTACTAAGTACGTTAATTCGCCTCTCGTTTATGCTGGCCTTAAGGCAAGGATGGAAATCTCTTGAAAAGGAATTATTCGCCTCTTCCAAATTGTTGATTAAGAATTTTATTATTCCATCCAACTCAATTAATTTTGCCAAATCTTTACTGAGCTCTTTAATGACAAGGTCCAGCTGTCGCAAAGTATTACTCATTGCTGAAAGTATCAATATTTCCTAAATAAATGTGAACTTAGCTTTAGAAATTTTACTTGATTAATTGACACCAATTGTTTGAGTTATTCGTTAGGTTAGATTTCGAGGGCTGTCACATTTGAGACGTGAAGCACTTGGGTCCGATAATTCGGTCCCTTTGTGATACCCTACAGCAGACAGGGCACAGTCAATTGGTTATTCAATTTCCTGTGATTGCCCTGTCGCCGAATCAAACCATCCTGACTGTTGCAAAAAGGAGGACAGGTTAGTTAGCCGCATGTTCGCCAGACTAACGTGGTCTGGCAGAATGTTGAAGCCCATAGTACTCGCCCTTATGCTAATAAGCGCTGGGCATTGACATAGAAGGTAAAGAACTGTTTCTTCTTCCTCCTCATCGTTACGACTTCTGCAGTAGTCATTGTAACTTAGGCCCATCCTTTTGGCATGAGTCCCGAAGCACCATTGCTTAATCGAATTTAACTTCTTTCACTATTCCATCAAATAATGGAAAAACTTTACTCGATTAATCGAACAAAGTTTAATCGAGTGGATGCCCTACAATGTAGAATGATCTAGTAGTCTGACAGTATATCAACTCAGTTTGTACTGCGTCATTTATTTTGCTTTGCGTGTCATTTGGGTAGAATTACAAAATCATCAGTATACACATGATCGTTCAAATATTCTATTGTTGGTGCTAAATTATTCAGCGCTCTTAATTACTGTCATATACCTATTAGAGCATAACACTTCCATATCGATAATAAAATCATGTGCTGGGAAATAAAGATTAAAGACGTCGACAACGAATTACATAATAAGTGTTTACATACATACATACAAATGAATATTTATATCTGATTCACATAATTTTTTGTTAAAGCAAAACACACTCTTCAAACATTTCTGTTTCGGTACTGGGCACACGAAATAACTTGTTGTTGAATTTGTTTTAACACAAACATTTTTGTATACTTAAAAGAAAACAACAAACAAGAACATTGAACCAAAGCATGTTTAAGAATGAAAACAACTTGTTGATTTATTATAAATAAAAAAAATTATATACGAGTAGATACTCGTATTTTTTAGGTTGTAAAAATGATTATTAAATTATTTTAAAGTTAAAAGTTAAGAAAAATAATGCCCCGGGTGAGGCTCGAACTCACGACCTTAAGATTATGAGACTTACGCGCTGCCTACTGCGCCACCGAGGCTATGGGTGACCATGAGCTTAATGTGGAAGTATACAATTTGTATTAGTACTCAGATAATTTAGAATATTTTTAATTAAGCTAGTGTAAATAATGAATTTTTTATGTATGTATAATAATTTTAAGATACTCATAATTATAAACATTTTATTGCTGTTTTTTTTTTTGTGGGTTTATTTTAGGAATTTATAATAAAATAAGTTTCGTAGTTAACGAAGTGAATTTTAATGTAGTGGCTTGGTTTCGTTGTATATATGTATGTATGAATGTACATATGTGTGTTTATTCAGTTGTATATAAAATTATTGTTAATTTTTTAAGCTTGTTTTATAAAAATTATATTTTATATTATAAAATATTTATTATTTCTTAAAAGTTTTATGGACCATCTAGACAGCGTTTCCCAACATGTCCCTTTGGCGCAGAGGATAGCGCGTTGGACTTCTAATCCAAAGGTCGCGGGTTCGATCCCCGCAAGGGATGATGAGTAAAGTAAAATTTTGTTTCAAGTACTGTTATTATTAGCACTTGATTACATAAACATATAGATTCTGTACTACATAATAAGTGATCCAAATCGTATATAAAATAAAATTTGTTAGGTTTTGATTACAGATGGTGACACTCTGTAATATATATCTATAAAAATAAATAATGATTAGCAAGTAGAAAGACAAATGTTTTGTTTTTCGTAATTAAAGCATCATGATCATACAATTCATTATATATATTTTATAGTGGACATCGACAATTAAACTTTTATACAGTTGGAAAAAGGAGTAAACAATTTCTTTACATTAAATATATTGCAATTATGCGAAAAATTGGCATTTTGAAAATTTTTCATTCGTAAGAAGATCACAAAGCATTACATATCTATTCAATTATTAAATTCCCGAAGAAATAAACACAAAAGGGCTGAAGTCGCTAGGCTATAGCATTTTTAGTGATAAAATTGATGGCCATATTGTTTAACCGATTTTGAAAAAAGTTTGAGAACATTAAGAATAATTATTCACGCAAGTGAATGAGGTATTGTTGGTTATTATGGGTTTAGTATATTTTAGTATGCACACATTTTACTTGTAACCGAAAATTTCGTTATTAGTGGAATTCAAGGTCTCGGGAGATATTTTTTAATCGAAATCTACTCTAAAAAAAATTCTTAGTCAGTTGTGGGGCTCGAACATACATACGTGCTTTTAGATAAGCAAAATTTTTCTATATTTTCAGTAATGATTATATAACGGTTCTCATCTAATTAAAAAAAAACACGTTAATATGCAAGTGAATAACAAAACAATTTTTTGTCGCAACATTTTTTAAGCAAATCGATTATAATTCAATAACAATAGCGAACTACAGCAAAGGTTTAATTGTTATTTTTTATACATTTTTTAAATAACACAGTTGAAACTATTACAAAATAACTTTAAAAAAAATATTAGTGTGCAAAACTGCAAATCAAACCACTGATCTGTATAATGTAAAAGCTTCTTATATGTATATAAAATGATTTAGTTTTACTGTCAAAATTCATTGCAGTACGTGTTAAAAAAATTAACGTCATGGTTACAAAGGTTGTCTACCACAAGCGACAACACAAAACTTAACTTTTGCGTGTTCAAGCAAAACTAAATTCTTTTCTTTTTATATTTGCTTTGTGAGCATATTCCCACGTGTGCGATATTTTGAAGATCACAGATTTTGATTTTCATGCACGTCATTTCAGAAGAGAATTTTTGAGACTTAACAAAACAGATTTAATTGTAGACTTCAAGTATATAACCAGCATTAATTAAGTGTTTCCCAACATGTCCCTTTGGCGCAGAGGATAGCGCGTTGGACTTCTAATCCAAAGGTCGCGGGTTCGATCCCCGCAAGGGATGACAGCAAAAATGCTTTTTTTTATTATTGTTTTAAAAATTTATTGACTTTTATATAAAATATTTTTAACTCGCCGCATGTAAATATAAAAAATTTTTATAGCAACATAATGAGCTTAAAGATGCTTTTAAAAGCGAATGCTTACCACATTGGCTTACAAATATAACATATTATATGTATATTCATATTAAATTATACATAATTGAATATGAAAACATATTGAAAATTTTATGTCAAAGCCAGAGTATTGAATTCGTGTCATTTATTAGAGATTATTCTGTTAAGTTTTATGTGTGATTTAAAAAACTTAACGTTAATTTTGTTTCACCTGAGGTTGAACTGGTGGTCATCTTTGACCGTGCCAATAAAAGAAATTATAAATTTTCCTGTAAAATTAACCCATTCATAAAGTGCCAAAATGATGATACAAATCTCCACTGTTCTTTAAAAGTGAAAATAATTAAATTAAATGATACTCATAATTCTGGCCACTTAAAAAAAACAAGAAAAATATTATTTTTTATTATTTGTTTCCTACTTAACTATAAATCCATTAGGTATTTTAGGCTGTCCTACAGCATAACACCCATCAGGTCGGTTTCTTCTGTTCGCTATCGCTGAACATACAAATAAATTCATCATGTTGTCAAACACTAAAACTGTCAACATTAAGCTTTATTTTCTTCATCTTCTTTACATAAATATTTCTTCTACTGCTTCATATTCCTGGATGCTGGATATAAGCCAATGCAATACCTTAAGCTGGCAGGAGAATAAAGTAAATTTCATTTTGAAATTATCACAGTGCAAAAAAAAAAATAAAGAGATGGGAATATATAAATCGTTTGTGGTTTTACTTACCTCGGTGGCGGTATAATGTGATGTCATAATATTGTCAAGATTGATGTGCTGTTAGTTTTGTAGAACAAAATAAGAAGATTTTTAGATGAGGATGATGAGATGCGATCGATGGTGGTGGCGCAGGAAGTACAAATTGTTGGGAAAACTGTTTTGGTGGGATGACAGCACAATAGAGAATCATGTGCATCAGGTGTTCTTTGTTCGCTCTAATTTAAGTCATAATAAATTATGATGATTTCATTTGTTTATTGCTTCTAGTAAAATATTATAAAAAAATTAATATTATGATGGAGGTTTAGTTAAATAAATGTTGATATTAATAATTATATTCTTAATGAGCGCAAATTTAATTAATATTTCGCGATATTTTTCCAAAATAGAAATATGATCAGTATGGATTTTTATTGTATCATCTCACCAATTTTCGCCTCCTCATCTTTTATACGATTAACAACGCCATCTCTAGGCGAACAGACGGGCTACGATGAAAAATCTTGGTTTATGCAATAAAAACAAATCCTTAATTACTTCAATTAAGTATGAGTTTTTTTTTTTTTTTTTGGAGTGTACGATTGTGTGAACGTTTATCGGAAGTAAACGTGGTAGCTACCAAAATCGCTTGGAAAGTTGTCGGTGAAATGACTTATAATCAACCAGTGCTACTGACGAGTTGGACAATCACAACCACAGACAAGCTCCTCTCTGATGGTGTTAAGGAATAAAAGCTGATAAATATTGAATAGCTCAGATACTCTACCACATTGTTTTTTCATGGTTGGAGGTTCATGCATTAGAATTTAACACCTGTTGTACTCCTTGCAAGACTCATTGATAATCCTTTAGGTAAAATCGCACTTTATGGAGACCACTACTCTCGATTCGATGTTAAGAAGACCGTCAGGTTAAATCGATATTAACGTTAATCTCGGAAGCACTCTGATCATTTTATATTAAATATGATAAATTAAAATTTTAACAAATTAATTCTTACTCTTCATTTCTCTTTTAAGAATTCATGACGCCAATTAAATAAAATTTGGAATTATAAAACGAAAAGCACAGCCCATTTCAAATGAAAAAATCACATTAAATTAACATACAAATCACAAACTGCTATAGAGAAGTTTCGGTTTCTGTATCTCGTTTCTGTAAAATGTGAGAAGTTCTCACATCAAAAAAAAATATGAAGTTATACCTGTCACCCGATTTTTTGTTGGATGACTCACAGAATATTCCTAAGAGTTTTATATGCAAATTTAATTATTTTTTCTCAATCATCCTGTTTGTCACAGAATGATAATAAACTTTTCGATGTGAGAAACTCTCACATTAGTTACAGAAACGAGGCAAAGGATACGAAACATACATACATATGTATGTATGTGCATAATACAAATTTACGAAACCCCTTTTGTTTGGTTATTTAAATTGTCAATAAATTAAAAGCCTGTATAAACATTTTAGTTCAGGCAACAGGGCAGAAAGAAAAATCATCCTAAAAATTAAACAAAAAAATTGATAAAACAAATGATATTGTTAAACATTTATCTTGCTTTATCGCGCGTTAACACACATGCACATTTGCAGTAGAACAAAAAAAACAATGCAACAAATGTGGCAGCTTGATGCCAGCAATTCAGCCAGCCACCAACCACCTAATTTAACATCCATGCCAACAATAATTCTTGCTATGGAACAAAAACGTCATTTTCTACACATAAAATATTTTTAATGCTTCTGGTTTTGACTAGAAAAGTTACAAAAAGGGAAAAACGGAAACGGAAATGAACAGCCAACGAGCATCTAGCAGCAATGGTGTGGAAATAATAAATTAATATTTTTATGCTGCATGATACAACTGCACATACACATAAGTATATATCTTTCAGTAAATATGTAGTATCAAATTATAGTAAATTTTACAATATTAAAAAAAAAAACAATTTGCATATTATATTTCTCCGAACATATTTTTAGGATAATTTTTTTTAAAGAAATTATGTTTTTTTCAAACTATCATTTCTCTAAAAATATAAAAAGCATATATTTAAATAAATGAAATACTTAATTAGCCATATTTGATATGTAAAAAAAAATTTGCAAAAAATATAAATAAATAAATTAAATTAATCTATTCCGTGAACGAAGAAAATTTTTTTAACGCAAAATGGTTTTAATACTGCAAAAATATTTATTGTTGTTTTTCTGTTGTATGATCTGGTCATTTAACTTACAAAAATTGTAAATAAAATTTTAAAAATTGGCCCTGGTACTTTTTTCGATTGGTACTTTTTATACATATTTTTTTTCTTTTTATAAATTTAGTATATAGATAGTTCATGATTTCATGAATATCTCATTAACATGTAGCGTTCGGCGCCCTATTCTCCAGCGGAAGTTTAAGGAACATATATATATATATATATATATATATCTATATATGTATGTAGCGTTAATGATTTCTGGGGGATGAAATAAGGAAAATCTGGTACTTGTGGAAATTTTTGTGCATGGTACTTCTTAGTTTTTTGATAAATTTAGTATGTAGATACTTTATTCCCTTATTAACATGCAGCGTAAACGAAGTCACGAGTAAATGGTAGCAAATATATAATACGATATTAACAATAAAAAAAATATTAATTCAGCTTCCGAACCAGCCATTACTCTCTTACAGAGTCACAGTCAAGAAAATTAATGTGAATACGTTAAATTTGCAAATTGGACTTTTTTGAATATAACGGAAAATGATGGATGTTTTGTTCGAATATTAGAATGGAAAATTAAAATTGTATAAAACAAATTGCAAAAAATTTTGACTTCTTCCCCAAATAAAGGGCGTTTCTTATAGAGTGACACAAGTTCAAATCATAATTAAACAAGGAAATATATTTTTAATATCAATGATATTAATGAAATTAATGTTTAAATAAATTTGGCAGAAATCCCATATGGCCACCACGGCTGGCGCGTAGAAGGCGCAATGTGGGACACCAAATTTCAAAAAATTTTCGGAGCATTTGCGACAGTATTTCGCCGATAACTCTTCGAATATTGATTTTCAGGTATTCAATTGTTTGTGATATATCAACGTAGACAAGTAACCCCAAACATAACATAACCCCAAAGAAAATAATCTAATGGGGTTCAATCACACGATATTGGTGTCCAATTAATTGGGCCATTACGTAAAATAATTTTTTCATCAAAAGTTTCTTTGATTAAATTAATTGTAGCGCCCGCTGCACGAATAAAGCAGTGCTGCCGACTCAAAATTGTGACAATCTATAAAAACACCCTTTAGTATCAACCTACGTAAGTGGTAAAATCAAACACTGATGGAAGGTAAACTGGCCTTCAAAAAGGTGTACTGATATGTTCTGCTAGTTTGATTGGATATTCTAATCTTCCTTAAAATCTCCAAAGAAATTTGAATTTTCATTAATTCATTTAAAAAAGTGAACTTGAGGCAAATAAAATTCATTTCTCAAAAAATAATGAAATGAAAGAAAGTTTCACTATACAAACTTAACCCTGAATAATTAAAATTTCTTTAAGCTGGTACTTTTGGTACCTTTTATTTTGTTTTTGAAGTTTGATATATATAAAAAGTTGATGTAGCGTGTATGCTTTCTGAGGGAAAAATCGAAGAAAAGCTGGTTCGACCAAACATTCAGAAGTTAATTATTTTTGAACATTTATTAATTGAAGGGACTTGTCTGCAATACCCATGATGTTTATCGTCACGTACGTTTTTTTTTTTTTTTTAAATTTGTAAGAAAGATTTTTAAGAAAACTGTTTTAAAATCAAAAATTATATTTTGCGCAAAAATCTTTATCTCTCTCTCTCTCTCTTCCATAATACGCACATTTGTTCAAACATGTTATACATACGAGTACATCTCTAAGCGATAAAATTTGTTTCCTTTTTATCTTTTTGCCACAAATGCTGGACAATTATAAAATATTTGCTACAAATTATTATGACAGCATTAAACACACAATAAATAATACGAAGTTTATATCAGTACTTCGATGCACAAAAAACTACACTTTGTAAAATGTTACAATTTAAATGTGTTCGAAAAAACAAACGTCAGCAAAAAAAAATTTATTTGCTTAACAAGTGCTGTGTGTTTTTTTCTTTTGTTGTTATTTGTTTTCAAAAAAGCATTTATGTAAAAATATGCTTTTCCTTCAAAAGCCAATTTGCATTGAAATTTTTATTATAGAAAATATAAACGTATTTGTCAGCATTTTTTTCTTTGGCAACATTTTGGTAGCCAAAACTATAAAACAAAAGTTTATTTTTTAACAAAAAAAAAAAAAAACTTCATTTGTTAGTTGGGTATAAAGTAGAGGATATTAAAGTATAAAATTATAAATAATAAAATATTTAAATTTACTTTGCATATTTATTTCAAAACAATCAAATCAATTACTGCTAAAATGAAACCAACTTAGTTTAAAATAATCATATTAAATATGGGGCATTTAGCAAAATTCGCTTAAGTCGATATAAGCTAATTTTGAGTAAATTCCATCATCTCATATTCGCCATATCAAATAATATCTCTGGGTCAAGTTTTATTACCAGCTGCTTTCCTTTTTCTAATTAATTATCTAAAATGGAATAACGAATAATCAATTTTAAGCACAATGGGAACAAATTTTTTAAAAACTCACTTAAACAATTAAAAGTGCTTTCCGGCGAAACTATAAAATATAACTTAAGCAGTTTTTCCTTATTGCCATAGAAATAAACAAATAGAATTCACAGAATGAAATATTATATATTAATTTACTACATTCTAGCTAATCATCTGCTGACTTGTCAGGCGTTGCTTTCAAATTATTTAACATTTCCATTAGCAGCAACTGCATTCATTATAAGCTTTAAATAATAATATTTATCAAAATCTCTAAATAATTAATTTATTCTTAATTAAAAATTCCCATTCAAAAAAGTTTTTGTTTAAACACATTCTAGTTAGCTTTAATTAAATTATAGTTGCACAATTCGCTATAAATGCAATTTTGATTCTAATAAAAATATTTGTTCATGGTTTATTATTATTTTGCTTGAATCTCAGTTCATAAATATTTATTTAATATACAAAATTTAGATAAAAAAATTTATGAATCTACTTATAAAAGAAAAGTCATAGACACGATAATTAAATTAATAAACATAATCTAGAATAAATTGCATAAATGGATGTTCGTTGGGGGTAAATTAATCTGCACAGTTACCCACAAACAAAATTAAAAAAGATCAAAATAAAGTTACGAAATTGAAACCATTCTGATTCAAATGTGTGAATTGCCAAGAAGATATATTTGTTTATGTTATTAAGAAATATTTGCGAGAACTATTTGCTATATGTATATAATTTTTTAATAAATGCTTAGGCCTACAGGGATACATTAAACTTAAATACGTATTTTCCGTAATTTTGAAATGAAAAAAGTCAAATGGCGTTAATATTTGGTGTAGACTATCCTTTTTTATAGTAACATCGTCCGTTGAAAATCGCAAAAAATTGCAATAATCGTATTTTTTGAATTTTCGTGTCAATTAAAGTCAAATGGTGTTAATATTTGGTGTAGACTATCAGAAAATTCAAAAAATACGATTATTGCCATTTTTTGCGATTTTCAACAGACTGGAATGCCAGCTACGATCATACGATGATTTTTAACCAAACGACATATACACGTAGAATTAGATGTACGCATAGGCGACGTAATACTTACTACAAAAAAAGAAGGCAATTATCTCGGAATAAGACTGGATCCAAAACTGACATTTACAAATCAGATCCAGTTTGCTGCGAAAAAAAGCTGCAAATATTACAGCACAGCTGAGCAGATTAATGGCATATATCGGCGGCCCTATTTCAAGTCGAAGAAAGCTTCTTATGGAGTCCTACAATAGTATATTATTGCGGGAATGAAGCCTATAGACTTACAAGCAGCTGAACAAATTTTTAACACAAAATTAATTAACCACCTACCAGAAACTACAGAGAAATGGCAAACACGATGGAATAATAATAGTTACGCAAGATGGAGTTTCAAACTCATCCCCAACATCTCGAAATGGACGAAACGAAAAAATGGAGAAGTTAGCTTTTACATAACACAGATGTTATCTGGACATGGTTATTTTAGAAAATACCTCCACAAAATGGAGACATGCAGTAACTCTTTCTGTAATTACGAGGCAGATGATACCTCAGACGATGCTGAACACACGTTGCCAAAGGCTCAATATCGGCAGACAACTAGAAACACAAACAGGGGAATTAGCTGCTGAAAATATCATTGAGAAGATGAGAAGCAGCGAGGAAAATTGGAAAGCAATCGAGCAATACATTGTAAAAGTACTCCGCTCAAGAGAACGTTAACTTACCAAACAACAGGATCCACCTGGAAGTAATGCTAGTAGCAGTGCCCAGGTAGGCAATATATCCTAGGAGATATAAGGTGGGTTTTTAGCCGGTAAACGTTAAGCGGAGCCCGCAATAAGGCATGGATGAATATCCATGTATCATGCGTAATGCATTTTCCCAATCTTACACAAAAAAAAAAAAAAAAAAAATAGCCTTTGTTTGAAATGAGAGCAAAAAATATTTTTTGTTTTTTTCTAATTTCCTGTATCGTTAAGCGATATTCGTATTTTTTGAAGGCTAGTTTACTAAAAATTGCAAATATGGAAAAAAGTGATTGAATATACAATTTTCATCGTAGGTTGAACATCAAAACCTGCCGCTTTGGTAAATTTTTATAGAATTTGTGAAAAGCATTCATCTCCTCCAGTTTTCCATAAAACTTTTATGATATTCAAAATAATTTTATGCCATTAATTCATAAATATTTTAAGTGAATTAATCTTTTAGTTTAATTAGTATTATTAAATTTTACAACATTATTTTAGTATAACAATTTTGTAGTTTGCAGTAGAATGTTTATTTAAGATAATAAAAGTAAATTTATTTTACTATTGTGTTATGCAAAAAAAAAACATACTAATAACTTTCAGATATAGTAAAAACACACATTATTCTAACATCAATATTTATTTGTTATTAAATAATAAAAACAAGACACAATTATTTTATCGATATAATAAAGCCAATTGTTTAAATAAAGTTTTGTTTAGAATTTAATTAGTTTAACTGTTTTGCAAATACTAATTAGATAAAAAATATTTTTTTGGGAATTTTAAATATATATTCAAATTAAACGATAAAATTAAATTAAACCAAAATTAGTCTACATAAATATAATAATACGCAGAGGTTAATGAAAAAAAGCACTAAAACAAATAGTAGCAAAATTATCATCCTTGCCTCACATAACATCTCAGTAATGACACTGTACTAGTATGTTATTTGTAAGCTAATTCTTATATAAATAAAAGTACGAATAGTACCAAAAGTACCAGCTTTTTCTTAATTTATCAATAGGGGGTATAATAATAACAATAACAATAAAAAACACATAAAGTACCAATTTGGGCCATTTTAACCCCTTAAAAGTACTTTATATTTTAACCTGAATCACATGCTACCCGTCTACCAAATTTCATCAGAATCCACTAAGAGAATTTATCAAAAGATGAAACTACCACAAGTAAAAAATAGCACAAAAAATAAAAGAGTACGAAAACAAACTTGTTTTTCTCATTTCAGCCCCCAGAAAATATGGTAAATTGTAAAAAAATTATAATATATTAGTATGAAAATAAAAAGTACCAACACCATCAATTTGACTCTGTTTCGCCCCTTTAAAAATTAGCCAATATTTTAATCTGGATCACTGTCTATCCGTCTACTTTAAATTCATTGAGACATTTTCGGGTTATAATGGAACAAACATCCAAACTTACAAATTTTTCCGAAAGGGTTAATATTAATTAGATCGGCATGATTTTGCAGCAACTTTCCTGAAATGTCAATACATTCGTAATTTTATTATCTAGACTACTGAAAGGTATATGTCTTCGCTAACTAAAGAACACAATGAACTTTTCAGTGTATGAATACAACACTCCTACTACAATTATTTCCTCCTTCAAATGGATGTTGCTTTTGAAGAGCTTGTGTTCTAACGCCATATTTCTAGGGAATTCGCTAATGCTGATTTTCTTTTCTTATTTATTTTAATACAAACAAAACACCACAGCTTATTTATAGAAAAATACAAATAGTTAAAAGCTGGCTTTGGTTTCTTTAAACTCTTCAACAACTACCTTAAAACCCACTACTTGACACATGTTTATATTTCTATATATAAAGAAATAAAAAAGGAAATGTAAAATAATTGGAATGAGAAGAAACCAAAAAAAAAAAAAAAATATTCTGGAAAATGGAACAATAAGAATAAAATAGAACAGATTTAAGCACGGAGTTCTTCAATAGAAATGAACACGTATGTTTATATATACACATACATGTTCGAACACTTGTATGTGAGTGTATCATACATTCCCCGCTTGTCCGCGGATACATTCCATAAGTCATTATACCATTATGCACAAAGCAATGACCTATACTTCCTCGGCAATACCTATGCAGAGCGTTTGAGTGACAAATTTAACATGGGTATGTCATTGGAAGTATACAATAGCCACCTTCTCACTTACATTCTGTTGACGAAAACAGTGACGAATATTCATCATAGTTTTCATTCACAAAAATACTATGATGAAAAGAACACTGAAGCCGGAGTTAAATAATAAACGGTTTCGTTAACGTTGGATAATCCACGTAAACAATAGAATATGACAGAAAAAGAATTTTGCTCGCTTGCTTATATACGATCAACGAATTCATATAATATATTGTTACACCAAGTAGGTACTGGCAATTGTGAGTAACGAATTTATTACAGAAAAAACGTCAATAGCAGTTTTGCCGAACAAGCGGGTCTAGCATATTTCCTTTATATTGTAGTGCAGTCTTAAAAGTTGTTGAAAACAACAATAAAATGCAGCATATAGATTAGCAAATCCATAAAAAATAAATCAATTTCATGTGGTCATAACAGGAAGGCGGTACTTAGAACTCAGCTAAGGCCATATTGGATATTCAACACGTGAATATCACCTGGGCACCAATATTGTGCGGTTTGATCCCGTTAGACTTTTTCTTGTGGGATTTTCGAAGGTCGTAGGTGATTTATGCGTCAAAGTCATGGAAAATTTTACATTTCGGATGCACTCCACCCAGAGAAGCCATAGCAATGATTTGAACGGTAATATATTCCACACATAATGGCATCAATAAATCTTTAAAACAACTAAAAAAAATTACATGTAAAGATAGGACTGGCTTAATGAATACCACTTTATATGAAAGTCTCTTTTTCTACTTATGTATGTATGTATGTATGCATGCACATACATAAAAGGTTTTCCAATAGGGATGATATGGTTTTGATATGACGTTTCGGCCATTTGTAATATGCCATGATCTGTCATTTGTTTTTCATTGTATTCAGTAGTGTTTACAATTTCATCATGGAGAGATGTACGCAAGAACAACGTTTACAAATTATTCAGTTTTATTATCAAAATAATCGTTCTCGAATTGCAATTTTTCGTGCGTTTTTTTCCATTTTGTGATCGCAATAATCGTCCCATTGTGCGCTATTCTTCGAATTGTTGTTGATAACTTTGAGCTTACATTTTCTTTACATAATTTTCAAGTGCCAATAAGACAAAGAACCGCTCGGAGAAATTCATATATTGCTGTCGTTCAGGCAAGTGTTGCTGAAGACCGTAGTTTGTCGATTCCAAAACGTTCTAACTCATTGGGACTGCCTCAAACCAAAACCTGGCGGATTTTGAGAAAGGATTTGGGCTTGCATCCGTATAAAATTGTTTTCACTCAAGAACTGAAGCCATTGGATCACCGTAAACGTCGTGAATTTGCTGATTTTGCCTTAGAACAACTTGAAAACGATAACAATTTTTTTTAAGAATGTTTGGAGATTCGATTATTTCAAAAAATTGTGATATTGAATGGCCTCAAATAAGTTGTGATTTAACACCATTTGACTATTTCTTGTGGGGTTATTTGAAGTCATTGTTCTTTCGATATATAAACCAGACTCTGTTCAAGCTTTACAAGTCAATATTGAACGTGCCATTTATGACATACGACTTGATTTAATGGAAAAAGTTCTCGAAAATTGGGTTCATCGAATTCGTTCCTGCAGAAGAAGTCGTGGAGGCCATTTGAACGACGTTTTATTTAGAACTTAATTGTATCGATTGTAGTTTTCATCAAATAAAAAACTTTTGAATTTCCTTAACAATAAGTGTGTTTTTTTTTAAGAAATCATATCACTCTTATTAGAAAACCTTTTATATGCCCGTTCATTGGTATGTTATTTTAGATATTGATAAGTAATATATGTATGTTTTTTTTTTTTTGTTAACTGTCGCAAACTGGAGATATCGAAAGTCCAAACAGTAAAGTCCTCAGGCAGTATGTTCGTACTACAGTGCGTATGTGTAATAAATTACGTATAAGAAAATTTTAAAAAATTATTACAAACACTGACTTCCAAAACGTTCGTATACAAAGTTTGTATACAATATTGCTACTGTATTTAAATCACATACATATGCAAAGTTCCCAAACAATGCAACAACTATAAAACCGATGCCTTGTTTGCTTTCTTAATGCGTTAAAAATACTTGGCGGCGTCGTTTTAAAATGGTATGCTTTGTATAATCATTGTACTGCAATGTAAAGCAATTGACGTTTTTGAAGTTAGCCATTCTTCCAATATAAATCTTTGTAGCTGTAGCATAATTTGAAACATGAGCAAAGCTTATTTCTAGATGAGCTTAAAGAACCAAAAGTTGATATGATATTTTTGAGTCCTACAATCGTCAAAATAAAACCATTTCCAAAGCTGAAATAAAAAAAAAATCTTTTTAAATGGCCTTGTCATCTATACCTTTCTTTTTCTCATATATCCACATACATTCACAATACAAATGAAAACAAATGTTCTAAACTCTATAAAAATATCAGAAGCAAGCAACTAAAACAATAACTTCAAACAGAAAACTTCAGAAAGATATTTATGTACGTATTTGGTAAATATTTGTTGAAAGAAGTGCTGCTAATATTTTCCATCAACCAGGGAAAACACAAAATATTTAATTGCGTATTAATATTTTGTAAATATGTAGGGCTTCATCACACACTAATTTACACCGCAATAAAAAAAAAGAGTTTCCCCGTTTTATCATATTTCCTAAAACTAGTTTTTTAAATAAATTCATTGGAAAAAAAAAATAAAATAAGTAAAATAGTTGTTACGATACTTAAAAATATCTCGGCAAAATATAAACTTACCCAACAACTAGTTTTCTATTGAAAGCTTTAAAGCATTTGAAGTTGAAATCACAATTCCTTTTGTATTCAAACACATACAAATATTTACTTCTCTACCAGAACACTCAAAGACCAAATTGTTCTTATTTCGTAACTGCAAATCTGTATTATTTGCAAAAGGAAAAAAAAAATAACACTTTAAAATAAAATGAAAGAAACATACCTCCTGCTTACCCCCTTTCCCCTTAAACTTATATCTTGGAAAAAAAAATACTTTTTTAGGTAAAAATTTCACAATAGAACTAATGGTATTTTTGTAGCCTGAAAATGTGTCTACAGTATGTGTCAATGTGTGTTTGCATTTGCAAGCATGTTTGTTTTGTCTAAAAATAACAATTTAGTACATCCTGTACGAGTGTTGTACCTGCTTGTAAATTTATTTGTTTGTTGGTTTTTGATGCTGTTTCTCTTTTTGCTGCTTTTGTTTACTATTCCTTTACTTCTTTGTTTAGTTTTCAGTGTTTGATTTTATTTTCTTATTTAAAGAAGATGAGAATATTAGTTTAAAGTTATCCTTTCGTTTGCTATATGTAATGCTGTAGCAAAATAATAAAATTGTAATAAATACTATAGGATATGTTTGTACGTTCGTAGTTTTTAAGAATACTTAGGACTTAGGCCAACAAGCAACAATATTTATAGTGACATGCCCAATTTAGTGTCACATATGCTGTCATTATATTTCGGAGCAACAACTTAAATGTAAAAACCAGGCAAAGTTTGTTCTTTCGACAACTAAATGAATTTGATTCAAAGAAATACTAAGATCGTGATGAATAAAATACAAAAAAAGGAGCTGGTTTTACGATCCACAATTTTATTGAAAATTATTTACGGTATCTCTTAGTCGCCTTTGTAAATACTTTCTCCATGTTTACCAGCATTTCTTCTATTTCAATTTAAAAATGTTTGTATTCATTTCTTTTTCAACAAACTTAAAATAAACTCAACTAAGGTGGTGGGATGAAAACAGAAGTCAAACAATAGTAGAAAACAAGAGTTTAAGTCATTTTAGGAAAACATGGGAATTGCAAAAAAACAATAGATCCATATACAACACATACACATATAGACAATATTTAACGGTAGTCGTGTGCTTACATTTAGTGTTTTTATTTCCATTCGAGATATTTGTGATTTCAAAAGCAAAAATTTATTTGTTTTCTATTAAATTATTCCCCAGTGTGTAATTTAGGGAATTAATAATTACATCTTTATTTATTTATTATATTTATTTATTTTAAAGACTGCTCACATCTACTGTGCTTTTCTAAGTCACTGTTTTTTGTTATCATTGTTTGGGCTTCTCCGCCTCTTAACTTTTTCAAAGGGTAATTTGTCATTAATGTAATTCTCCTATCCGCTTTCCCTTCAACGTCACAATTCTTTAACCTGAACACAAAGAAAAATTAAAGATGAACTAAATTTAATTAACACATTTTCTTCAAAATTCATTCATTCATTCATACACAGAGCCAAAACTGCCTAATAGAATCAATAAGATTTTCTCTATGAAACGCTTTTAGGCTAAGGGGTATCCCAGCAGAAAGAAGCGAAGATTTTTTCGAAGAGATTCCTTATTGTTTTTATGTGGTAAATCTTATTAATTTTTTCAATAAGGAAACCACATAAAATCAAGAAGAAAACTTGTTATTTACAATTTTTTTTAAGTTCCTGTATGATCATGTGTAAATCATCTTCTTATTTGTTTTAATAAGAATATCTTCTTAATTTCATTAGCTTGCTTGTTATTTCATACATATATGTAAATCAACATAGGAACAATTTTTTCATAATTTTTTTGTGCTACAATAAATCATCTTCTTAAACTGGCTGCTAACATGTATACTATAGTAAGGTGTAGTCGTGAGGTGGTTAGAGTGCCAATCTACTAAACCGAAGTTCCTTAGTTCAACTCCCTGAATACATAAGTTTTATAAAAATATTTTCATCACCCCTCCATCCAGATAATACAAATACATGTTGTAAATAAGCATTCCGGACGTACCATGACGTTCTGATGACATAAAATTTGTATTTCCTAACATCACAACAGAGAAAACAGTACCTAATAAATACCTAATAAAATAGAACAAAATTAATAAGATATATCTACGAATTTTTTTCAAAAAGGAAGTCTTATTATTTTAATAAGGAAAACCTTTTTGAAAAAATCAATAAGAATACTTAATAAAAACCATAAGTTTCCTTCTTGATTTTTTCAATAAGGTTTTCCTTATTAAAATAATAAGACTTCCTTCTTGAAAAAAAACCATAGAGATATCTTATTCATTTTGTTCTATTTTATTAGGTATTTATTAGACACTGTTTTCTCTGTGTATAAGGAAAAATTATATGGTTTTTGTTCAAAATTGTTCATAATTTTACTTCAAGAAAATCTTACTTTTTAGGAAACCACATCCTGGCAAATCGATGATAACCAATTTTTTATGACTGAAATTGCAAGAAGTTGATCTTGACAACATTTGGTTCCAACAAGACGGAGCTACATGCCACACAGCAAATGCAACAATTGAATTATTGCGAGAAAAGTATGGAGATTCGATTATTTCAAGAAATTGTGATATTGAAAGGCCTCCAAGAAGTTATGATTTAACACCATTAGACTATTTCTTATGGGGTTATTTAAAGTCAATATTGAACGTGCCATTCACGACATACGATTTGATTAGTGGAAAAAGTGTTCGAAAATTGGGTTCATTTAGAACTTAATTGTATGAATTGTACTTCACATTAAAAAAAAACTTTTGAATTTCCTCTTATATCATATCACTCTTATTGGAAAACCTTATATTTAGGAAACGATTTACCCCCGAATAGTTCATCAAACTTTGCATACTTGAAAACGCAAAATGGTTGCTCTCAATTTAAGTTCATATTGAAATTTAAAAGTCTAAATGTATTATTTTCTCTGAACATTACATTACGAACTTACGCCTATGAGAATATTAAAAAATATCAAGTTCTTAATTTTTTTTTTTCTAATAGTGGGATATTTTCCTTAATTCAAAGAAACAAATTTCTTAAATTATTTTTAGTTCATGACTTACTTCATTGGGCTAGATGAATCGTCCAGAAGAAGGAATAACAAGGACATTAACCAATAGACAAGTACATTTACCGTCGTCATTACTTTACGGTAGTTACACCAACTATTTCCTAGTACACAAACAGTTATTTATTCTCTCAATAGCACATTAGTAGAGTCTGTGTTTTTCCTGCAGATGTTTAGAATTTAAATTATTTGCGAATCAAGTCAATTTTTTTATATGTGTGAGAGTGTGTAAAAAGAATTTTTAAGCCAGAAACAAATTAATTGAAAAGTGTTAAATTTTTTGTTAAGAAAATATTTGAATATTTCTGTGGCAAAAGGGAAAAGGTGCTTAAGTCGAGATAAGCTGATTTTGAGTTAATATCACAATCGTATTCTCTTATTTATATTGAACGATTTTTAACAAAGTTCTGGCACAATTACTTGCTGCTTTTCTTTTACTACTTAATTATGCCATATGGAATAACATGTTATTTTATCTTAAAATATATTCAATTTTAATTTAATTTATATATATGTCATAGTGGACAGAACCATGTGTGAAAAAATCAAAAGAATCGATTAACGAATAAACAACTTTTAGTACAACGCGATTACGTTTTTATCAAACCACCTAAACATTTAAAACTGCTTTTCTATATAACTATAAAATATGACTTAAGCACTTTTTCCGTATTGCCACAGATATATCAAATTATAAATAACTAAATTTTCAAGATGCTATTTGTAAAGCTACGTTCACATTTATTAAATATTAAAATAATAAAAAACATAACCACTAGTTATTCTTAAGGATAAGTGTGATTCAACTTAATTTTTATATTGCAAAATAACATTAATTATTCTAAAAAAAAATTAATTTTATACAGATTTTAGAAAATGCGAATCTATAATTAAAAAAAATATTTAAATTAAAAGAAATAAATTATTAAATCTTTCTTGGTTACGTTTTTTTCGACAAATATTTGATAAACGTAACTTAAGTAAGTCAATGTAGCAAGTATCTGTTTTCAATGATGCTGACATGTTAAAGTATGTGGAATTGGTTATGGGTATATTTTTTAGCATATTTCTCATTACTTTTCTTATTACAAAAATCAAACAAAACAATTTATATGCGTGTTTGAGTTTGAGTGAGAGAGTTGTAGGAATGGTATGAAAACCAAATAGAATAGAGCTCATTAAATTGATTTGGATCGTTATATGATGTTTTTTTTTTCATATAATTGCTATTTTGTATATGTAATTTATGGTAATATATCAGCCGTTTATTTTGAAAGTGGCATTAGTCACTTTTTTTTGCTAATTGCAAATGTTTTAAAAATGATAAGATACCGTTCAATTTTATTAAGTGTTGCCATAAACTCGATTTTTTTGAAAATGTGACTTATGCCACTTTCAAAATAAACGGCTCATATGCAAAAGTGCCAATACAAAAATTTTAAATGCATTAATTTTATGGAAATTTTTTTGACTATTATTTAATAGTTTTTTAAAGCGTATGGATAACATCTTTATTATCAATAATAAAAAAGTCATTTACATCTAGAATACTAATGAATGTATCGTCCTTTAACTATACTAGTATTCATAAATCTGCGAAAATCATTGTCTTCTTAATTTTACTTTCTTATAGCATTCTTCTTAAACACTTTTAAATCTTTTACATCGAAATCTTCTCTGTTTGATGTAATGTACTCTTCCTAAGTTTTTCTTTCTTTTTTAATTTCTTATAAAATATTTGTTCTCTGATTACACTAATATTTTTAATATATGTATGTACATATATCTTGGTTTATTTTCTTTTCAATTTAAACTTTGCCATAATTTTTGTAATGCGATTTGCTATGAATTAAAAGCATATTTTTTAACATCTTTCTTTTATTAATTTACTTTTCGTTTTGAGTGCCCTTTTCTAAGCATGCATTTTATTTTAACAAGAAGTTAAAAAAAAAATGAAGCAAAAGAAGATGACAAAAAACGAAAAAATATTTTTAATTTGTTTATTTACGACAGGTTTTTCATGTCGGCAATAAAACCACAATTTGGATCACTTGTTTTAGCCTGTAAAGCAATTAATCGAGTGTTTAAAATTCTTAATACGAAGATAGATCGAGTACTTCGTGTCGCCTGCTTTTATCAGGCTGCGATACTGGGGGGCGGGGAATGGGATATTTCCCACCAACTCTTTTTAATCATGGCATTTAAAAAAAATAATATTTTAGAGAACACAATTTTAGGTTTATTTTATATAAAAGTCTAAAAAGTTACCCCCCCAAAAGAGGATGGTTGGTGTTGGCTGAATTGATTAGCGTGTTGACTACTAAGCAAACAATGACTTGGGGCCTGGGTTCAAACCTTGGCCAGAGCAAGTCAATCAACATCACTAATTTCTCTAATGTACATTAATGAGATTTTCTATTAATTATTTTCGGACTATTTAAGTGATGAAGGCATAGCACTGGTCACTAAAAAACTGTTCCGACAGCGATTGATGCAGTTCCGAGCTAATGTACACAACATCGCCCTCCTTCGGCGGTTAGCAGAAACATCGGCGAAGTAAAACAATTAATAAAATGCCTGCTAAAACAGCTTAATAAAAGTTAATGCGTCTACTTAACACCGGAGGCGCCTCAACATTGCCTTAAAAAAGAGTTAAGTCTTCTAATTTTTCAACATCTATATTCTCTACCCTATCCCTCTCCCTGAGTTCCGGCACATTGCACTGCATACGTGGGGGTCCTAATTAAAAAAAAGCAGGATACCCGGCTGCTTTTATAAAATTAGACCCTAATTTAGCACTAATGATTTTTTTACTTGCTTTTTTTTTTAAATTATTCGTATTTTCGCTAATTATATTAAGTATACGTATGGAGTAATATTGGAATTGTCGATTTCTCATACGACAGTTATGCATGCATGAGTTGAAATAAAATTTTGCATTGAAAGAAAATTAACGGAATACCGAAAAATTTCTAAGCTAGTCCCGATATCCCGGGAAATGAGAAAATCCGCATTAAGAAAAACTCTAATGCTAGCAGAGTTTTTAATTAGTTTTTTTTTTCTTATAAAGCAGATAATATAATTTCCTTAATTTCATTTAAAAAAAAATACATTTTCGTGTAAACAAAAATTAAAATAATATAAATCATTATGTTACATTAAAGTGGTCAAAAGAAATGTGTAAAGATAATTTTAAGGAAATTATAATTTTGATTAGCTTAAAGAGCTTTAGCTGTTACATATTGTTTTTGTTTTTCAAATTATACATTTGTTGGATTAGAGGAAAGATAACTTGTGTAGTATGACATTTGCAGCGCTACATTCAATGCGATAGAACAGCGTGCTTAATAGTTGCCTCAGAGACTGTCTAATATCTAGAGAACGAACGGTACCACATACACGCAAATTAATATTAAACATTTGCACAAACTCTTTGATATCTACTTGGCAGAACTTTCAAAACTAGAATCGTTTACATACATTTGATGAGCTTAATTTATTGTATATAAAATTAATATGCATATAAACATACATCCATACTAACATTCATTTATCGGCAGAATGTTACAAAGAAATACGTATATATTTTATTTAAGGCACAGTTAAGTTTTTGATACAGAATTAAATAGTGTAGGTATTTACCGTTTTCGACTTTAATATTAATTTTCATAAAAATAAGCAGTTTTCGATTTTACATGCAAAAAGAAAACTTTTCATTATTCATTTAACAAAGCCGCTTTTCGTTATAAGTTCCTGGGAAGAAAATCGTTAAGTTTGAGGACTTAGGATATGTTAAAGAACAACCCCATTATTCGACATAACCACAAAGAAATCCCTAAAACGTAGCCATAACCCAGTTAATCACTCAATATTTCATGAAATAAATTGATAAGAAATTATCCGTATTTGGTTTTGATCCTTTTTTTAGTTTATTTTTGTTATTTTTAGGCAATATTAAATTAAGGTTAAATTTGTTTTTTAAATTTTTTTTTTTGGGAAATGTTACATGTTGTCCCTTTTTTCCTTGGTGACGTCATCTTCTATCTCCACTCACTAGATAAATGCTATTCTTTATGTGTCCTGTACAGTATTCTCAACCAAATTTGACGTGTGTTGATAACTAGTCGGTCCTCATTGAAGCAAACTTCGTTTTGAATTGTAAACAAACATATATTTCAATGTGTTTCATTGTTGTTTTAATATCAATTCCCAAATAAAATTATTAAATTTATTTACAAAAAAACAGGCAGCAGATAAATATGTTTATACAATATATTTTTCAAAACATGTTGTACTCAATTTGAAATTTTCAGCATAGCAACGTACTGTGGGATAGCTTCATACATTTGTGTGCAAAAAATATAAGGAGTGGCCGTAGATTATTGAAATTTAACACCAAAACAAAACAAAAACTTAACTTTCATCAGAATCGACCACCACTCATGCAATCAAAATGGATTTTTGGGCATAAAATTTTTCTAATTAAGCGTCAATTCTATTAAAATCAAATTTTAAAAATCTGCTACTATTTTTTTGTTAATAACAAAATAATAAACTAATCATTTGTTCATCCTTCTTTTTAATTATCTTTATGCACTTTTTACACGCCAATTGTTATTATATTCAATATTCAATAAATACATGCCCTAAAATTATGCTATAGTTTTTTGCAATAAAGTTTTCACTTTTACCAGAAATATAAAGTTTTTATTGCGTTCAGAAAATTTCCCAGAACTAATTTTTGTAATCGTAGTAGAAAGACAGTTCAGCATCTCATTTTATTGAAAGAATAGTTTGGAAGAAAGTGGGGTACATTATTTTTTTTTCAATAGAAAATCGTTAACTCTTAGATGCGTATAGATTATAATATCTTCTTAATATTTGGTGTTGACTATGCTTCGTGTAGGAAAATCGAATAGCGATACAGGAAATTTGGAAAAAAAAAATATTTTTTGGTTTTATTATGAACAAAGGCTATTATAGTCTGTTGCAAATTGCAAATTGCAAATTATGCAATAATCGTATTTTTTAATTATCTTCTGAATTAAAGTGAAATGGCGTTAATATTTGGTGTGAACTATGCTTTTGTGCAGATTTATGACATTCTCATAATATTTTTTTAACTTATGGAGAAATTCTACACCTTTTTAAAATATGTTGAATGTATATGGTATTATCGAAAATATAATATAGATATTAGTGATGTTACGAATACTCGTATTCGTATTCGACTATTCGACTATTCGCCTGTTTTAATATATTCGTATTCGTATTCGTATTCGCCAAATTCAAGCGAATATTTTTCGAATAATTTTCCCATACATTTTCAAAAAAAAAAAAATTATACAAAAGTTTAAAAAAAGTACATAAATTGTAAAAAAAATTATAATTTTTTATTAAAAAAACCCATTGTATTTCACGCAGAGTAAGAAAAACGAAATCTGAAACTATGTAAGTAAAATAATCAAAAAATGTTCTGTAGAGATTTTCAAATTCGGCATCTTAATGCAATAATAATGTTAAATCACTAATTTTTTTTTTTCATTTATAGTTACTAACGCAAAGGCAGGGATTTTTTCCAATTAAATTTGAAGTATAAACCTCAAAAGAAATATTCGTATTCGTATTCGTATTCGGCGAATACTGTTTTATATATTCGTATTCGTATTCGCGAATACTAAAAATTGATATTCGTAACATCACTAATAGATATATGGACCATAAAATTGCGTAAAAATATAAGGAAATATTCGCTTAAGTCCCTTCAATGTACTTTACTTAAAGTTTCTAAAAATAAAATAAAATTTTTCTGAAAAACTATAAATGCCCATTTTATCTTTTAATATTTTTCTATACAACTGCATCATTGGATTTTTGAAATTGAGTGGTCGAAAAATAGGGAATTTGATACAAAAATCTATCTGCACAACGTGTGAAAATAATCGAATTGTTGGGATGATTTGCATTTGTTCTGCCTGATATACACATGTATATATTTTAATTTAAATTAGCCATTTTCTAACGCATATTGCAGTTTGAATTGCTAAATTGTGTCAGTATGTTTCTATTCATGTATTTATTTATGTCTAAATTTACCACATACACACACGCACGCAAACCATATGCGGATACGACAACCAAAAGTGTGTTCATTTAAATACACATGTAAACACAAAACACTCAAACTTTACTTGTTCGCTCGTTCATTCACATATTTTAATATTTGATTAAAGATTTCCACCTATTCAGCATTTTCATTCGCTGATGTTTTTGTGGTTTTGTTTCCATTTAAATTGGCAAAACCTAAAATGGCAAAATAGGAAATTTACATTTTCATCGCCATCATCGTTACAATCGACAACATTTTATTTAAACGGCGAAGGGAATGATGACCTGAAATTTATGTTTTTTTAAGCATATTTCCTTGTACCTTCAAGAGTGTGGAAATTATCTAAAAATAATATTTAAGTCTTGAAATGAATATAAATAAGATAGAAATAACATTTAGCAAGTTTCCAAAGGTTGTGGTATTAATTTTTCTTTTATTTAAAAACACAAAACTAATTCCCAAACGTATTTGCCACAACAATACAAAACTTTTATTCAACAATCATTGATTTTATTTTGTCTTCGTATGACCATTTATTGTTTTTCGAAAAAGCTTTTAGTAGATTAGAAAACAAAAACACACAACGCATGGCATGACATTCTAAATAAATAAGTTTGTAAGTTATTAGTTCAGTTGTAGAGGTAGAATATGAATAAATTATTTTCTGTATAACTGCTATTAGGGTATTCATTTTATTTGAATTTTTCTGTATTCGATTAATTAAATAATCAATATTGGAAAGATCTACAAAAAACGTTTAGGTGATATTTTTATCTGGGTGGGGATAATTTTCCCTACTTTGGGGAAATGTTTAATTTTAGTATTTGAATTTAAAAAAAACTGGTGCTATGCAATAAAGCCATTAAGTCATGTGACAATGCAGAGGATATTTCTTTACCTAGCAACGCCGTTTAAGAAATTCTTGAGCCCAGTATAGCCAGCTATCTCTGGACTTTTCGTGTACGTTTTCACTATAATTTCCTTTAATTTTTTCTTAAAAACACAATAAAGGCATTTTTTATGTTTTTGGTTTAGGGCTATTTAGCCAAAAATGATCATGTGGATCTATGCAATGATTGTCAGACCAACCATTAAGTAGGGCGCAATTGTATGGTGGGAGCAGACTCTCCAGACTACGGAGAAGAACGTGTCTTCTTGCTACAGGTGCAATAAGGTCATGTCCAACTTTGGCGGTTGAGGCCTTGATTGGGTTAACACCTATACAAAACTTTATAAGATCGGTAACTCTGATCGCTGTGTTAGCAACGGGCATTCATCGATCCTGAATACACTGTCCTGCAGAAAGCTGTTAGGGATGCCTAGCGACAGGATAATTTGTGAACTATGATTTAACAGCAGATTCAATGTCACAATTCCGCTTAGGGCCACGTGGGATTCCAGAAGTTTATGTTGGTATGTATACGGATGGATCAAAAACTAGATGGAGTAGGAGCTGGAGTCTGTGGACCCAACGTGAAAATCTCAGTGTTCATGGGTAAATGGCCCACGATATTTGAGGCGGAAATACAGGCAATCACCAAATGTGTTCATATTAAATTGAGCAGAGGCATTTAAGGCGCGCATATAGCTATCTTTTCCGATCGTCAGGCAGCCCATAAGTCCCTAGTTTCATGGGAATTCCATTCTAAGCTTGTTTTAGAGTGCTTTGACTCACTACGGAACAAGGTTTCCATTTACTGGGTACCTGCCCATAGCGGTCATCCGGGTAACGAGGTAGCGGATGAATTGGCCAAGAGGGCCTCTGCCGCTCCTCTAATAGGCCCAGAGCCCTTTTGTGGCGTAAATTGGTCGACATTTTCAGAGAGAATGACATGTCGACCCCAAAGAAAGTTTGGGTAGCTTCTGCCGGTTTAAAGCAGGCCAAATCTTTGATCAATGAATCATTCTCATACAGTGCCATCCTGAATTTCAACAGGAACGACTTTCGGCTATTTACTGGCTTCCTCTCCGGTCACTTTGGACTAACCTATCATCTTTGGAAAAGTGACATAGTTCGCTCACCCTTGTGCCCTTTATGCCTGGAAGAGGATAAGACAACGGCACACATTCTCTGTGAATGTATAGTCTTATGGAATTATAGAAGGCGTGTTTTTCTTTCTGAATTTGTGTATTCGGATGATATTACGCGGGCTTCTCCAAGCTCTGTGCAGACTTTCATACGGAGAGTCATTCAGAGCTTGGTTTAATTTAGAGATCCATGGCTCAAAAGATCCAAAAGGTGTCGCAGTGCCTGTCCTTGGACCAGATCTATCCACTTTTCTATTCTAGGGCTATTTAACATGGAGCTTTCCTTTTAGTATTTTTTATTTTTTTTTTATTTGTCGGAAACAGCTGATACGTAATACCGATAATCCAACTATTAAAATTTTTTAACCGAGCGTTACAGAACAGAACAGCAACAGAAAATAGAGTGTCGTTCATGTTATTTTCACATATTACAATTATTTAAATTAATCCGAGAATTTAAAAATTTGAGACAAAAAAAGGAAGAAGAGGAACTAAAAAAATTTCTAATTTTTACGATTAATCGAAAGAAATTATTCGAACAAATCCTGACTTAATATTACTACGTTTAGTTAAAACGAACTAGGAAGGAACACATCCACTCGGAGACCCAATTGGATCCATTGTGATTAAAACGAACTATGTTAAGTTAAATTTTTCCATTAATCAATCAAATATACCCTTGCGAGTGAATACCCTTACTGACATAAATACTCGCATTATAAATAAATATTTACACAAAGTTGCAAGGAACTAAAAACCATTTACAAAATCTACTGGTTTATTATTGGGAAAGTATGTTTAAAAAAGTATTTGAATTAATCAGTTAGCAATACTTTTCAGCTACTAAAAACTTTCAACAAAGTTTGGTAGATTTGCTTTTTTAAAAGTCATTAAGCAAAATTATGACAAACTCAAACTTATTTTTAAAAAGTATTTATATTTTTATACAATTTTATCGTTAATTTAAAACAAATTTATCACATAATTTATTTCAGTTTTTTTTTTTTTAAAAAACTTTTATTTTTCGTTGTCTTTGTATGATAATTTCCTTACTGTAGGGTATCTAACTCAGGCATAATCAAACTACAAATCTCTATTATATTTTGTACACGTGTTCTATTTATTGAATTAAATTATATTCGATTATTTTTGCTTTATCAAGATGTAAACACACAAATTGTAATATTTTATATTCATATGGAATATTATGAAAATTTTACTGTTTCAGTACAAGCATTAACAAAATTATACATTTATCCCATGTGATTTGTTTTGGCAGTTTAGTTTTAATAATTTTGTTTTGAAATTTACAAAACAAACATAAATTGAATTAAGGAGGTAAAGCTTAAATGCTGAAGGTAAATCTTTTTTTTTCCAAAATAATGCAATAAATAAATTATTTCAATAAACAATAAATTTAAATAAATTTCAAATATATAATTTATTTCTTTTGTTAAGTAGAAAAAAAATCAAATATATAATAATATTTATTTTATATAATAAACTGCAATAATTGTTTTCATTTCATTTATATTTTCAATTGCAATCCATAAATTGCAAAGTAAAATAAAGTTTTTTTATTGAATGGTCAAGTTGTACTCACAAAAATTTTATAATAATTTTATAAGATTACAAATTTAAGCCGGGTTTGAAAATTTATAAAACCCTTTAAGCTTAAGCATAAATTTTCAGATGTTATTTGAGATTTACAGAAGATCACGGGACTCTTTAAATCTGCGCATTCTTTTCGCATTGCTGCCAGAGATGGCGTATGAGTTATTTTTGTTACAAGTAGATAATAATTAATATTAAGTATACGTTTCCGTTCTTTTATATGAACGTTTACTACTTAAGGTACGGTCACATCTGACAAACATTTGCCCAAAAAAGCGTAACCACTAAATACCAATGAAAAACTTTTTAATTTATGCATTTATTTATTATGTTAAACAGGTTGCAAAAAGATTTGGTTCTATTACATTTTCTACAAATTATGTTTGAAATTGTTTAGCGTAACAAACGCAAGTCTAAATCAAAAGTTATTCATAAGTATTTAGTGGTTACGCTTTTTTGGGCAAATGTTTGTCAGATGTGACTGTACCTTTATGTGATGTGGCCGAATGGATTTTTGCTAAAAATCGTACAATAATTAAACTATCCAACCACCTTCAAAACCGTTTCACATAAAGAGAATAATATGTGTAAATTTATTCACAAATGGAAAAGTTTGCTTTCACACAAAAATTTGTTAAAAATTATTTTTATATTTTAATTAATTAAAAATAGCATTATTAAAATTAATTTGCCTTATTTACACTAAAACATACCTAACCAAAGTCCATCTTTATTATTGGAAAATCTTTTACGAGTCCAGTTTTTTATAAAATGAGGGTGGTGTTGGCTGAAGTGGTTACCGCGTTGACTACTAAGCAAATAATAACCCTGGCCAGAGCAAATCAATCAACATCAATAATTTCTCTAATGTACATTAGTGTGACATTGTATTAATTGTTGTCGGACTATTTAAGTGATGAAGGCATAGCATTGGTCACTAAAAAACTGTTCCGACAGCGATTGATGCTGTTCCAAGCTAATGTACACAACATCGCCCTCCGTCGGTTACCAGAAACATCGGCGAATTAAAACAATTAATAAAATGCCTGCTAATACAGCTTAATAAAGTTAATGCGTCTACTTAACGCCGGATGCGCCTCAACACTGCCTTAAAAATTAACATAAAGCGCGAAGCAAAGTTGTGAAAGAGTTAAGTCTTTTAAATTTTCAACATCTATCTTCTCTACCCTATCCCTCTCTCTGAGTTTCGACACAGTGCACTGCATACGTAAGAGTCATCCCTTGAGTGCTGGTCCTAATTAAAAAAAAATATAACTTTTTCTAGTCTGAACATATTTTATTAATCAATAAAAGATTATATATTTAATGACTAAACAAATTTTTACTGTAGAAAAAATAAAAAAAAAACTTCAGCAAAAAGAGAGTAAATTTTCTTATTGCCCAGTATTATTCACAATGATGATCAATATAAGCTGTGTCATAATTTTGTTATAGAAATATAAAGAATTCATATATAATTGGGTTCTCTATTCTGATTTTTACCAGTACAAAGCTAATTAGTGGACCATTTGGAAGCAAACAATAGGTGGGAACTTGTGTTCTTAATCACTTTGACATTCTTACATTATATTTCATATATACATGATCCTTTTTATTAATATGTTAAGAGCCTTTCTGCACAGTGACTCAAATATGCCAGTCACTACTTTTTCACTTGGATTTCAAATTAACATAAAAATCTAGTCATATTTTAATCAAACTAAACTTGAGTTTCCAATATTTATTTCTGCATAATTTCAAATATGACAATATATTATTTCGTTTTGTTTTTCGTGTCCCATAAATTTTCTGACTTGTTTGCAATTGCTTTAGCAAAACAAACAATCGATTTTTTTATATTTTTTTTTTTGTGTTTTCACATCATTACACATTAGCTAGTCTGTCTTGTTCTTTTAGTTGCATTTTTAATTTTTTTGTTTTTAAATTCCTACAAATTTGTTTTAAATACTTGTGACATTTACCACTTCTCCACCCAGCAAAACAAAAAAAAAAAAAAAACACTTTGCAGCTGCCACAACCACCTTCAACCTACAAAAATTCTTTGTGTTTGCAGATGCACTCAAAAAGAATGACGACGGATAAAAAGGAACTTTAACTTTTTAAACATACACACACACACACATAAACACACACATTTACAAAGCATAGAAAGTTTCCGCTTTACTTTTTTTTGCCTTTGGTTTTACTTTTGTTTAAGAAAAACATCATAAATTTTAGATTAAAGTAGACATTGGAGCATGTGAACAATGCGGAAAGAAAAAAGAGAAATTTGAATGAAAAGAACGAATTGAATTATTACACTTTGTGAGGCTGTGTTTGTACGTGTGCGTGTGTATGTGTTTCTAACAAAAGACAATATATAAATCTTGACACAAGATTTGCGTTTTTTTAGTTTTTATTTAAAGTTCAAAAAAAATTTATTTTTTTTTGTTATTTAGAGTTGTTGGGAAGCGTAACTTTTAGTTTTTATAACTTTTATGATTTTTAAATATGATTAACAGAGATGAATGCCTAAATAGTGGTAGTTAAAAAATGTATTTTATGAAAGAACATAAAAACTAAAATCTCGCTTTATTTTTAATACAAGTTACCCATATTCTTGCTTTAATCTCATTACAATTTCTGGCGGAAGCTAAGAATTATATTTTCCAAAATTGTCGGAGAAGTTTGTCTTTTTTTGAAAGTATAGTTTATGTATTTTTAATAAAAAGGATATATGGAAATAACCCGTTTTATTTAGTGAATTTTTTAAATATTTCAAACAGTTTCATTGCTTAAACTAAACTAAGTCATTTTTTCTATATTTGTCCAATTTTAGTTTGAAAACAAAGCAGTGTGCAGCCCTACCAACAGATTGCAATAGAATTAAGCTTATGCAGTTATAAAAAAAACTGTTATATTTCTAGATTACTGAATGTCCATGAAGGAACTTAAGAAGATTGGTACCTGACGGTTGATCCTTCATAAGCTTTATGCGTAAAATTAAAGAATTACAACCGATGAAATTATTTCACTTTGATATCTTGTCACTCATGACTTTTTTGTGTTCATCATGAGCGGCTGAGTTATTTTCTTTGCTTTCAACCATCCAACTAAATTAACTCCTTAAATCTAATACCCAGTCCAAGTATTTTTAACAAGTGTGACATGGTTTGCAAATATATTTTATTCTTAATTAAAAATTTTTCTTTTTTAAAATTATCTTCAAACCTTCTTAATAAAGTTTCTTATTTTTATTAAAGTTTTCGGTATTGTTACAAAACAAAATATAAAATATTAAGCCGACTCGTAATTTTTTTTCTCCTCTTCTAAGCACGCACCTGACTAACAAAATGATTTATGAAAATCTAAATTTAAGAAATTAATATTTTAGAAATTCATACTTTTTTATAACACATACATACACATACCTACAGGTTTGTATAAAACCCAGTCATATTTAGAGTAAAAACCAAAATGAAATAAATTTATTTTGAAGTTTTTAAAACATTTTATTTATTTTTTCCTTTTTGTTTTTATTCATTTGTTTTGTTAAATATAGTTTTTTATCCCGCCTCTCAAATGAATCCAGTTCTTTTTATATATTGACATACATATACAAACATACTTATATATGTATGTATGTGTATATATAACTGCTATTGTTTTATGCAGTTTTCTGCATATACATACATTTGTATGGAAGTATTTAGCTTTGTTAGTATTGGGCACAGTTGTGCAACAATGAAATTTCGTTGCAACATGAAAAGCAAATTTACTGCAACAGAAAAAGTATCACATGACAAATTTGTTTGTTTTTCTTAAAGTTTTATAGTTCAGTTTTGTGCCACCGCTGCTGCTGTTAGTTGTGGGTGTGTCAGTCAACAACCACTTTTGTGTACTTTTGCTATTTTAGACTTTTTCCTAGAGAATTAAACCATGAACTAGTTCATTGAAAATTGTAGGTAGTGTTTGCTTGCCTCTGATGTATCGAAATGTAAAATACTCGTATTTGTTTGCTTTTTAAATATATAAGGATACTTTTTTATATATACATATGTATGTACATGCGTACATATGTATGTACAGATATAACTTTCTATATGAAGCGAAACATTTTTTGTTGATTTACAAAAACAAATTAAAGTAATAAAGAGTTTAATTTTAATTAAACCATAAATAAAAAAAAATATGTAAAAATTGTATGGGTACACTACGTTTTGTTATAATCGCATTATAGTATCATTAACCCTAGAATACTGACCTTATTTTATGAATACTAATGTTTACGATTGTTTTGCTTAAGCACTTTTTTAATCTTTTGATTCGTTCGCGTTTGCGATAAAAGAAAAGTGATCAGAAAAGGATCAGATCCTTTACTCATACTTTTGTGTGAAAGAGAAAAAAAAATTTTGAAAGTCGTTATATTTCACTTCCCGGGACAAATAAATTTTTGTATGTATTATATATAATTGGAACAGAAATTTAGGAATGTATGATTCGAAAAATATTTCATATATTTATAAATAACTGCATACATGAGATAAACATGAAACGTAAACCTTCAATATAAGGCTCCAACGATACCTGATCCATACCAAAAACTTTATTGGCTGTGTCATTAAAATATTTGTTTAATGTCGTATAATATTTTATTATTTATTGTCAAACTACATTTAACTCTTGACTTCATTCTCGCTACAAGATAATGAAAGCATAAACTATCTGTATACCACATTTATCGGAGAAACAAAGAGGTACCAAGCTTCATTATACCATCAGAAAGTAGCTGCATATTAATTTTTAAAAAATAAGTAAAAGGTAAAAAGTATCAATTTGTGGCCCGTTTTTAACCCTTACAAAGTACCTTATATTTTAATCTGGGTCACATGATATCTATCTACCAAATTTTTCCCAAACTCATCGAGAGAATGTTTTAAGAGAAAAAGTACCAAAAATAAAGAAGCACAAAAAGAAAAAAAAATACCTTAAATAAAAAAGTACCAAAAGTAATAAATTTTTATATTTATAAAATATCAGTAAAAATATAAAAATTACCAAACCTATTGATTTGTCGCGATTTTTAGCCCTTAAAAAGTAGTATTTATTTGAAGCTGTTTCATTCGGGCTATCCTTCGATGTTACATCCAAATATACTGAGCAATTTTTATGTTATAGTGGAACAAATATTCAAACATAAAAATTTTCTCATTTATAATTACTTGGGAATTACAGATTTTTTTTTTTTTTTTACCAATATAAGAACACAGCGAAAGATTTTGTGTAGTTTGGCTCTGCAATAAAATTCAGCATTTTCCGTGCACGTTTTGCAATACCCTCTATTAATGTTATATTCAGTTCGACTTTTAACTTAAGAATTTATAAGTATCCTTTGTGCTTTTAAGGATGCATTTAAATTCGTTTCATCTGCCAGCTTTTGGTTCACTATTCAGTGAATTGCTTATATGGCGGTAACACTTTCATATGTTCTAGTATTGATCAGAATAATGTGCAGAAAACGTCTTGTAACCGTGTGAAATGAAAACTTTTGCTAATTTATGTTAAAAAAAAAAAACATTGCAAAGTGGGGGCTTTCGCAAAAGAAGTGGAAGTAACTTTGGAACTTCTAAGCTGCTGAGGTTTCGCTGAAAGTTTAACGAAACTGAGTTCACACTGCCCAAAATTATTTAACAACAATTCTTATTTACAACAAATTGTTCTTGGCGATCCAGCTGTAAAAAACTGTAAATTTTTTTTTTTTCAAATAAGCCTAATATCTCCTAAAAATTCATGATCTATAGTTGTAACCGTACAATAGTTACGTATTCAACACAACACAACACAATACAACGTTAAATTATAATAATTTCCTCAGATTTACATAAATAAATCCGTGCTTCCTATCATTTTGGCCGAATACCAGAAAATTTTATTTTAAACGATTCTTTTTCATAAAAACTTTTGCATTTATAAAAGAAATTATATTAAAAAATCCATCTGAAATATCAGGATAAGTTTGCTAGCTGAATGCAGTTACATTCCCTGTTTTTATCTTCAGAAAAAAACAATATATATAAAAATATAAACTTTAAAAGCAACACAAATGTTATTAAAGAAATAAAATTAAAACCAAGAGAACTGTTATTTCCTAAAGCCTGGCATCAACCTCATCTTCATCATCATCAACATCATCATGATGATCAGTATCAGCACCAACAGTAGCATCGCCAATAGTATTTTTGCCTCTATTTGCAACATTATGTGAATTGCAATAAACTGGATTTGTGTCACAAATACGCACATACACAAACACTCTCACAGACTTCAAATGGAAAACGGAAGTTTTGCAAAACACAAAATAAACAAAAAAAAATAAAAAACAAAACAAAGAAACAAAAAAGTCAACATACATTGAGGCGGAAAAAAGAAAATAAATTTACTCATGCATCGTATTATCACATTTTAATATACGACCTTTTAATACAATTTGTTTGATTGTAGTTTTACAGCTCAATGCCATAAAATATCTTGGAAGAAAATTTGCTTTTGTCTTCTAGGCAGCAGCACAGCTCGCTTTATGCTAGACTTGTCTCTCTATACAATTATTATTATGCTGTTAGCTCTGAATTTCTAATATCAAGACAAACACATGCATACATAAGAATGCTGGTATGTATGTACTCGTATGTGAGGCTGACAGATCCAAACACCAGCAACAAACAAACAAACAAGCAAACAAACAACTAAATCTTATGCAGATTCACCTAAAAAGAAAAATGAAAAAAATTTTATATGTTGATGATATCCTCAGAACACCGCCAGTCATCTCTTGTGGTTTTACAAATATTGTTTGTGCACCGTGTGGAGTTTGAGAAATGATTTGAATGTATAATTCAACATTCTGATCAGCATCCTAACAATTATCTAACCATCTAAAAAGTCACCTTTATAACATTAGTAGGATCCACTTTTGCTCTAAACCAAACGTAGAAAAATTAAAAATACTATTTTTGGAGAGTTTTCACTATTTCTCCAATAACATTTTTCCTCCCTTGGATGGCTTCACAGTAAAAATCCTATATATTCCGCTATAACCTTAAGTTTGATATATCTATTTGTTTTTGTTTATTTTGTGCCACTGTGCGTCATTAGAAGGCAGTGTGTAAGTGTCTGGATCATCAAATATGTAATCTTAAAATTTTTATAAGCATTTTGTGCTCCTTTGTAAAGCAAATCACAACACTGTTCCTTTTCATTGTATAAAAGATTAATTTTTACTGCATATAAACATGCAAATAGTAAGAATAAATTTATATTTATTCCTTTGGCTTTGGTTTGTGTATGTGCGTCAGTTTCATTCAAGAAGTACAACAACACTAACAGAAAGAAAATAAAAAGCACCACCACCACTAAATGTTATCTGGTAAAATAGAATTTTATTGCTTGAACGCGAAACTAAGATGTTTTTAATATTTAAATGTTCCATCCATTGCATTGAGGCACAATTCTATGTAACACCATCAAATGGCTGGCTGACTGTGTGTGTGTGTGTGAACTTTTATGCGAATCTGTTTGTATTTCTATCTGCTTTAAGCTTTGATTTCCTGTGTAAAAATGGTATTAAAAAAGGTGTCATTTTATTTTATATTTTTTTTTTTACTTCCTAAACATCTTCTTTAAAGATTGAAGTTGTAAATCTTATTAAAATGTAGTTTATTGATAAAAGAAATTTTTATTATTTATATATTTATACGCGTTGCTATTAGCTACAAAGAAATATCTTAGAAAATCTTCGAAAGTATTTGTCCATTGATGTGTTAAAAAATAATGTTGGCGTAATAAAATTTCCATATGTATTTCGACTTGTTTTATTAAATCTACACAGAGAAAACATTGCCTAATAAATACCTAATAAAATAGAACAAAATTAATAAGATATATCTACGGTTTTTTTCAAGAAGGAAGTCTTATTGTTTTAATAAGGAAAACCTCATTGAAAAAATCAAGAAGAAATCTTATGCTTTTTATTAGGTATTCTTATTGATTTTTTCAAAAAGGTTTTCCTTATTAAAACAATAAGACTTCCTTCTTGAAAAAAAACCATAGAGATATCTTATTAATTTTGTTCTATTTTATTAGATATTTATTAGGCACTGTTTTCTCTGTTACGATATTACTGAATATTTTTTTTAATATAATTATTATTTATTGAATCTTCAATTATAAAGTGAAACAACAATAAATTTTTCAAATCTTAAATCTAAAAAAGTTAAATATGTGTTTAGGCAATACTTAACAAAATTTTGAATTTCAACGTAAGATTTTTGTTGATTTACATCTCTCGTGTACGGCTGAGAGAAAGAGTATCCCTCCTACTTAGCCGGGTGGATTTGGGTGCAATTCAGGTTTTTTACATATTTTTACGCGTGTTTTGAAAATACTGTCTTCACCAACAGAACTTCAAGGTCTTTGTGGATTCGCTGATTTCGGATATACCAGGGGATTGCTGTTATTGTACGTAGAATTTTGTTTTGTCCTCTTTGAATTTTTTCTACGTTCGATGCTGAGGCAGTGCCCCATAACTGGATTCCATAGGACCATATTGGTTTCAGTATCGCGTTGTATAAGAGAAGTTTACAGTCAAGGCTTAGTATAGAGTTTCTTCCAATCAGCCAATTCATTTGGGCTGCTTTTAATTTCATTTGGATCAGCTTTGCGTCTATGTGCGATTTCCATGTTAAACGGCGATCAAGATTAACGCCTAGATATTTGACTACAGTGTGTTTCGGTATAGTCTCGGTATTGATTTGTTTAGGCGGGCATGTTTCTCTGCGCAACGTAAAAGTGTCCTTGCCGGGCTTTGGTATCATAGTAATCATCGAAACCTTCCAATTTGTTGGATAGTGTTCTAGGCGTAGAATTCTATTAAATATGAATAGTATTATTCCTTTTGCAATATAAGGCAGTTTTTGAAGCATTTTGTTGCTTTTGGTGTTAAGACTAGTAATGGCCTTTTCAATCTCCACAATGCTAAATCTTAGTGGTATTTCTGGTAAAGAAACAACTGGTGCCACTTCAACAATATCAGCAGAAATATTTGGGGTAAATACTTTTTCTAAGTGTTTAACAATAAGAGCACCTTTTTCAGCATCATGTCTTGCCCAGTAACCATTCGAAGCTCGTAAGGGAGGTTTGCTTACTAAATATGCATAAAAAATTTCATAAGAATCGGTCAAGCCGTTTCGTAGGAGTATTATAGCGAACATTCTGACACGAGAATTTTATATATTTATAAGATAATACTTTTGAGAAACTTCACTATTAATATATTAATTAAAATTTAGCGAATATCTCAAATATTAAATTTAGTAACTGTTTAACTTTATTTGTCAATAATTTTCCCAACTTTTTATTTCATTCTTTTTTACTTTACTTCTAATAACTCAACCGTCATTCTATATATTTTTCATGGTGTTTTTTTTTTTTTTTTTTTGCTTATTATATTTATTATTATCTCAATCGTACAATAAAATTTTCCTCATCAAAATTTAATATTTCTGTTTTTTTTTCTACCAAATACATTTTTATCTACTCTACTGTTATTTTTTTTTTTTTTAAACTCACTAACCACAAATGTCATTTCATAATTTATAAAACTGTTTTCAAATGAAACATAAATAAATACAAGTAGATGCAATCAGTCGTAGTTGTTTTATTGGCTTTGAAATAAAAAAAAAATTGTTTAATATATTTCATCATATGTATGAATGTATGATTTTGTGTTTGTTGTTTGAAAACAAATAAATATGTTTTTTAATCATTTTATCGTTTTATTCCCTGTACTGTTTTATTTACAGTTTTGTGTTTTTGTGTTCTTATTTGCTCTCGTATATTGTTCAAATTGACAGCTAAGTGACATGTACAAACTCGTCAAATAATAGTTGTTCGGCAGTCAGTCTAAACTAAACTCGCCTGTTTTTGGCACCCGATATGAATGTTTGCATAAAAAAAAAGGAAAAAATGTTAAAAGAAAAATAATAAACGTAACAAGACAGATAGAAAAACATAAAATGAGATGCATAAAATTGTTTCAATTCTTTTCCAATGGATTTAAGTTTTATTTTTTTCTCTTTTTTCCAATTTTTAACCAATGACCGACAACACATATGTACATTCGTATACATATGTATAGTTTTTTTTCTCATATTTGGCTTGTGAAAACAAATGCAAAATAGTGCATATTCTTCTATAAATATGAAAAAAATAATCAATAAAGATTAAAAACAGTAAAGAAATTTTTGATTAAAAAGAAAGATTACTTATGACTCATCCGGAACCGTTTTGAATATTAATCATACGACACCTGTATGCAAATAAATTTATAGATATACATTAAACTATGTTACACTTGTCAACAGAAATGTTATAGTTTCCGAATAAGAAAATTACCCTAGAGGGAAAAGAACCTGTCACAGGCACGTCACGTGACCGGTTCGAGTTCCGGAACTTTACATGATAGGGACCGGTAACTTTAACATGGCGTTGTCATTAGAGGGGGTGAATTGACATAATTCAGATACCCGGTGATAGGTCCTAGACCTAAAATTAAGGTACTAGTCTCAGTTATGGTTTCATAAAAACCGGTAATAGGATTATCCTACATTAATTTTTTTAAAACTAGTCCTTAACGAACTTGTCAGAAAATAGTTCCTTAAAGCCAAGTTTAAAATCTAGTCCTTCGACAACATAAGTATTACCGAAAAAAGTGTTACTCGTAGCAGGTATGGGTACAATCGAAAATGTATATATACATAAGTATGTATGTATGTAAATCTTTCGATGAGGCACTGAGTGATGGAATTTTGTTAGCACTTTTGTTCTAGTTTTGTGATATGTCCTCTTTTCACCAGTCACAACTCAGGAACACTTTGTACCATTCCCATTTTCACCTATCATAGGACAGGTATGTTTAAGACAATTGGTACAACATTTCCCGTAGGGTATTGACTAAATTTTTAATTTCATTACCAGGAAAACTATATTTTGAATAAAACCTTACAAGACGTTTTATTATTATTGTTGAGTCAGAACATAAAGAATTCAATCATAATATGATGCTGTAAGATTATTGCTACCTCAACAATGTTTGTTATTTTTTATGTCTTAATGTTAACTTATTCGTTAAATTTCTTTATCAAAAATTCAGTTTCAATTGTAGTGATAAAATTTAAAGGAAGTTTTAAAATATTTATGATAAGAGTTTTTTTATGTATTTGGTTTTACTTTGTGTAATAAATCTCTATTAAAATACTCGCAACATAAGAAAATATTTTTGTAAATATTACAAGAAACCTGCAATTATTTTTGAACACTTACTTAATTACAAAGCTTTTTCCACATTTCGATTTTGAGTGCTTAATTTATATTTGTTATTTAATTAAATGAGTAATTAGTATTTCTAAGAAATATGTAAATTTAAATGATGCGATGGTAAGAAAAATTAATTAGGGAAGTGTAATTATTAATTTCTAAGGTGCTACGTGTTAGTAGAAACGGGCGCAGATACAGGAGGACCGACAAATTTTATAAAAAACTAATTTTATTGGTACTCTAGTGCAGAGAAAAAATGTGAAAGCAGACAGACAAGTTGACTTAGCAACTGTGCAGAACAAAAGAAAATGTTTTTTTAATATTTTCGTCAAATTAAAGGCCAAACTAAAACTAAATATTATTTATAATAATTACTAACTTCAATTTTAATTATGATTTTAAGGCTCATTGTTTGCTGCTTATGAGTTGTGTTATTTTAAAAAAATCTTATGCTTTTCCTTGTTTAAGAAAAACGAAAGAATGATTTTTTTGTAAATTGTAATTAAAATATTGAAACTTACAAAAAACTATTATAAACTATTTTTTTGTATTGATAAAACAATAAAATAACATGTGGTTTTCTATAAAATGATATATCGTTGCATGAAACCCAAAATGATCTAACTAACATTTTCAAAATTTTACAGGAGAAACAAAAAACAAACATGCTAAGGGGAATTTCCAATTTACAGTATATATTTTGAGCCATATCAACACGACAATTTAAATTCTTACAGGATGTCTGTTTTTATGGATGCTCTAATCAAACAAAAACGTTTAAAATTATGTGAACAATTTACAAATAATTTTACTGATCAGGACTACTTTCTTTTTAATAAATTATAAGTAAAACCGCAAATTTTATGGGATTACGTCAGATATTTTTATTTTTTACTTTTAGCTAACGATATGTTAAGCTCTACTTTCTTTTAATTAATAAAAATTCAAAATGTCAAAGAAAAAAAAAATAACAAAAAGTTATTCTTTATTCTGCACCAAGAAATTGATATTTTTATATCAAAATATACGAAACCACATGTGATTCTGTGTCTGTGTCTGTGTGTGTGTGTAAGTCTGAGTAAACAACCACATGTTAAATCTTTTTTAACCAAATATAATGGCAGCTCAATTACAAATGTTACAAGTTACCATTGATTGGTTGAAAACTTTTTGCATACCCTACAAGTAAAAGTATTATTTTCTAAAAGGAGACGTTGTAGGTCTCTTTACGAAAAATGATTCTAGCATACTGCCCAAATAAAAGAGTACACAGAGCCAAAACTGCCTAATAGAATCAAGTAGATTTAATCTATTAAACGTTTTTAGGCTAAGGGGTATCCAAGCAGAAAGAAGGGAAAGTTTTCGCAAAGAGATTCCTTATTATTTTTATGTGGTAAATCTTTTTAATTTTATTAAGAAGGAAAATACCTAAAATCAAGAAGAAAACTTGTTATTCAAAATTTTTTTTACCCAATTTCTGTAATATTTGGCACCAAAAAAAAAAACAATCCATAGAGAAAAATTTTTGATTCTATTAGGTTTTCATATGAATTGTACAAAAAAGGGATTTTTTATTTATTTCATTAGGCCATCTCATTGATTTTTTCAAAAAGGTATTTCTTATTGATTTCATTAGGTTCCTGTATGATCATGTGTAAATCATCTTCTTAAACTGGCTGGTAACATGTAGCAAGGTGTAGTAGTGAGGTGGTTAGAGTGCCTATTTACTAAACCGAAGCTCCTTGGTTCGAGTCCCAACAGACGTAAATTTTACAAAAATGTTTTCATTACCCCTCATCCAGATAATACAACTTCATATTATCGAGTCATAACCGCAAAAATAGCTTAAGCGACGTGGTTTTCAATATTAATTTTTTAATTAAGAAAATATATAATTCGCAATATTTGCATAATATCTTACGATTTCATGGCCACACACGGAACCGCTACGAATTTATAGCAAAATCAATTTTTTTAAGAGTGCATTGAATGATTCTTTGTATTTTTTCGTGACAGAGGCTTGTCACTTAAGCTAAAATTGTTTTTGTCGTTTAAGCTATTTTTGCGGTTTAGACTCGTTATAAATAATTTGTACTTCCTAACATCACACAAAGATAACAGTGCCTAATAAATACCTAATAAAATATAAGAAAATTAATAAGATATCTCTACAGCTTTTTTTCAAGAAGGAAAACTTATTATTTTAATAAGGAAAACCTTTTTGAAAAAATCAAGAAGGAAAATTATGTTTTTCATTAGGTTTTCTTCTTGATTTTATTAGGCCTTCTTCTTATTTTAATAACTACTATATAATTTAATATCTATTATAAGTTAACTGATTTGGAAAGAAAGTAATAACAATAAGACATTTTTTCTGGTATTTTAGCACAAACAGCTTTAGAAATGCATAATTCTTTTTAAATTATTTCAAGTCCATTTTATAAATGTTTGGATTAAAATTTTTAGGAAAACTTCTACTCAAATTAGTTCGTGAATATTTAAATTTAGTAGGAGTTTTCTTTTGTGTGTACAAAAATCTCTGCTCGATTGAAAATTACATTTATTTAAATTTACTCTACTTTAATACTTTTACTATATATTTGTAATTGTTTACACTAAAGGGTATTTTTTATTCAATGTGTTCTCTTTTTCTTATTTTCAGTTTCTTTTTCGATTTCTTATCGCATGAGGTTTTTGGTTAAAAAGTAATTTACTGCAAATTTACACTTTTCAAAAGTATTTGCAATACTTTGGCTTGTGCACTTGTGCAAAAAAACTCATACACACAGCGCCACATCCTGTAATACCGACTCATTTACCCAACTGCAGGTACATTCATTCGTTCATTATACCAGTTGTATATTTATACGATAATACCATTACACTGGCTTAACATGCATTGCAAAAATATTGTAAAAAGTATTTGAGTTTATGAGTGCAAGTGTATCTTCATTAAATCTTAATTTAAATTTAAAATACATAAAACCAAAAATACCACAAATCTTTTATTATCATTTGGCTTGTCAAAAAGAAAAAGAAAAAGGAATTTAAATGTAATGATCAGCAAAAAAAAGCAATAAATATTGATTTTTCAAATGTTTAAATAACGAGCAATTTTGGGTTTAGGCTTAAAATAATGATTATTGAAATGGTTTGCTCAATTTAAAACGTTAAATTACCATAAAAGTTTGTTTTGTAAATGTCTGTTTGGTTTTATCGTATTTTTTGCAAGACTATCAGTCAGTGCATGACCCCTTCCTTGGAAAGAAATCGATATAGCGGGGTAGACAGATGGCGAATGTGTAGAGGATGGCTTAATTATTTTACAACTCTGCTATTGCACATTTTTTTAATTTTAGAGCAGTGTTGCATCGCTTTTTAGTAAGCATATTTAGTAATGATCCCCGTGGCAGAGCTTGTGGTGGTTCGGGAATCCTAATTCAGACGCGAATAAAACACCACCTGTTGAATGATTTTTGTGAAGATTATCTTCAAGCAACGAACATCTGCATCGAAACTTACTATCAAAAACTTGTAATATCATCTGTCTATTCGCCCCCCAGAATCTCAATTACGGAGAGTCAATATACGGCTTTTTATAAATCACTGGGCCTCCGTTTTCTAGCAGCTGGCGACTACAACGCTAAACACACATTTTGGGGTTCACGTTTAATCACACCTAAGGGACGAATTTTATTCGACACAATATCTAAAATGGGTTTGAATGTAGTTTCAAGTGGACAGCCAACATATTGGCCAACAGATCGACAAAAAATTCCTGATGTTATCGACATTGGAATTGTGAAAGGCGTGCCCAGCGAGATGGTTGAAGTTGAAGCATCTTTGGACTTATCTTCAGACCACTCGCCTACAATTGTCACTATTTACTCACACATAACATGTGATTTAGTGACGACATCTGCACGTATTAACTGGCTGAAATACAGAAAATATCTGAGTGCTCATTGCTCGGAAAAAATGCCGCTGAGAACACCTTCAGACATACACGATTCTCTCAGGTTCTTTGAAGCGCATGTTAAACAAGCTGCTTTTAATGCTACTTCAAATGAAATAAACCAACCAGTGAGATTTAACCATATTTTTTCTGTAGATATAGAAAGGCTATTGACTGAAAAACGGAGATATCGACGAGAATGGCAGCGCTACAGATCGCCCCAGCTGGTGACTGGGCAAAAACTGATGCTGAAAAAGGTGCACTTTTTGTTAAACACTTAGAAAAAGTTTTCACTCCGAATATTTCTGCTGATATTGTTGAACTGCCACCAGTCGTCTCTTTACCAGAAATACCGATGAGATTTAACACGACGGAGATTGAAAATACTATTACTAGTCTTAACACCAGAAAAGCCCCAGGTGTCCACAAAATAAGCAACAAAATGCTTCAAGAATTTCCTTACACTGCAAAAAGAATAATACTATTGATTTTTAACAGTATTCTACGCCTAGAACACTATCCAATAAAATGGAAGGATTCGATGATTAGTCCCTGTCCAGACTTGCAATTTTATTAGTTGCAATTCTTGGTTTTTTAGGTGAGAGAGGTAAGAAACTTGGGGAGGGGTACAGAGTTTCATGTGCTCGGCAATTGTCTTTTGCCTTGCAATTCGCACTGGGTTCTATGTGTATTTGACGTTTTATTGTATTTCTTCAATTATATGAAAAACAAAATAAAACGAAAATTAAATTAATATGTGATGGATGCATTACAGTTTTTGAAGTTAAAAATATTGAAAATAAATTTTTCTGTGGTGGTGTAAATACAAAAATTGCAAAATTAGATTTTTATAATGTGGACACTTATGCAATTTCAAAGCAGTATTTTAAAGAATTGCAGCCAATAAAATTGCAAGTCTGGACGGGGACTTACTATTACGATATTTATGTTAAGTATAGCATACTTTTAGGTAAAAAATTAAATCGAATAAAAATTGTTGCAATTTCTCAACAAAACAAAGGTGTATAAAGCTAGATTTACACGATTGAAGGTATTTTGAAGTCTTATCAAAATTTTGAAAATTTATTTTGATGTTCTATTTACACGTTTCAAAAATTTGATCAAAATATTCTTTCAATATATTTCAAAATCTTTTGATAAAAATTTTATCAAAATTTGTTGAAGCTAATTTACACTATTGGTAAACTTTTTATATTGAAAATATTGACCTTGATCAGCTGTTTTGTTTCTTTTGTTCAATAATTTATTATTATAAAAAATAATGTATTATTATAAAAAAACAATTAATAAGTATGGACGACTACACAATCATCATAGCATCAACATTTTTAATTTTGGAGGAAGAAGTAGCTGATAATAATGCAAAAAAAAGAAGAAAACAAAAGGAATATTGGGTTCGACCTTTTCTTTTGGAAGGTAATGGTATGTATGTCTCTTTTAGGGAGCGACTGAAAAGGAATGATCCTGACCTATACAGAAACTTTGTGGGAATGTCACCAGACGATTTTCATTATTTGCTTAATCTCCTCACCCCATCAATAGAAAAGGCCAATACTGAGATGCGATATTGTGCCTGAAGTCTGCGCTGCATTATATAAAGTATTAAGGGATGAATTTGAATGATGGAAAACATATCGATATTATAGCACCAGCACACTGTGGAAGCGCATATTTCAATTATAAAAAGAAAAACAGCATTGTTTTGATGGCGCTTGTGGACGCGAACTACAATTTTGTTTACATCGACGTTGGTGCAAAGGGTAGAGAGTCCGATGGCGGAGAAGTTCCATGGCAATACAAGCATATTTATTAAAAATTAATTAAAAACCCAATAAATCGAAATAAAAAGTTCAATTCATTTATTTGGGAACTTTAAATCACATTCTGTTTCTATGTACATATGTATATAAAAAATAAAATTAAAATATTAAAAAGAAATCACATTCTGTTCACATATACATACATACAAACATACATAAAATATTGAATCAAAAGAATGAACATGCTGTCAAATTATTTATAGTTATCAATATTGCCAGATGCGATTTTGATGCTTATTTACACGGCATCAATAAAATCTTCAAAAGTTTTGTTCAAAAAATTTTGATCAATAACTTTTGAAGAAATTTTGCTGTTTACACGAGTTTGAAGCATTTTGAAGAGGAATTTTGAAGAAAATATCAATCGTGTAAATCTAGCTTAAGAATTAAAATTAATTGTACAAAAATAATAATCATAATTTCTTACATACAACTATTCTTTGGTTATTGTTGATACCAAACTAATCTTGTTTTTGCAAATCTGTATTTATTGCGATAAATTTAATAGCAGCAACAACAATTTATAAAATTTACCAAAGAAAATACATGAAATATTTTTGAAAATTACATAAATAGTTTTCTTAAAAATTTATAATGTTTTTATTATTATTTGCTAAATGCTTTACAAATTGTTTTTCATTTTGTGGCTAAAGAAATTTTATTTGTCTATAGACTAAACGAAAAATACAGTATGTTACAAGTAGAAAAATGTAACTTAAAATTTGTAATACAATAATTTTCAACTTATTAAACTAATACAATGGGTAAATTATAAGTTACGCTAAATTTAGGGTATAAAATAACTTACACCGGGCTCTGAGACCAACTAATGCTGAATGCACACACTTATTTTGCTTTCACAGAGGTTTGAAACCATAATAAATTGAAGTTTATTCAGAAGGATCCAGATAACAGAAATTTCAATACGATAAGTAGGAATCATACCCACGTATGCGTGGGTATAAGAAGGTTAAAGTCACTTGAGAGTTGCTTTGGCTCAATTTTGCTGCAAATATTTTTATATTTCTTCGAAATATAAGTTTCTCTCTGAAGCCCAGTGGTAATTAAAACAAATTAAAGTTGTAAAAAATTTATTAACTGCCTGTTCAACGATGTCGAAAGAAAATCTAAGCGATCGAAAGCCAACCGCTCGAAGTCTAATCAGTTTGGGTTCAACGATATCGACAGCTTTCGATCGAATGTAGTTACGTTTTTCAAAGTATTGCCATATAAGAAATTTTAATTGCTCTAGCTATTTTCTTTAAAATTGTCAAAATCACTATCAATTCGTTTGATATATAAAAATAAACGAAAATAATAAAAAATTACATACAAATAATAAAGACAATGTATGTATTTATGTACAAATGTATTTAAAGGCAACAATAAATATGCAGGCAGAGTGCCGTATATTATTTTTCTAACAAAGAAGATTCTGAAGGCGTACGTTTAAGTCGTTGGGAATTACGAGGTATGGACACTGTCCTGGAGCTGCTCATGAACCAATAAGTTTCTAAAGATATATGTACATACATTTGTAGAAATATATTTAGCACATTCACTGAATCCCTTTAATAATTTAAGAACAATAATCCACACTAATATAACAACAACAACAACAAACATTTAAAACTAGAATTTTGCAATAGAATTAAAACTGTTAAATTGAAATTGTGTCAACTTTATATTGGAAATCAATTATTATAAAAAAACTTTAGAATAAGCTAATTTTCTCATTATAAACTCCCAAGAATAAATAAATAAGATGTGCATTTGTATAACTAAAACTCAAACTGCATCCTTGGCTAAATATATGTATATATGCATGTATTTACATACATAAATGTACTTATCGATGTTTTAAAAAGCATTTTTATATAAATTTCATATGTTTTTGGCAAAATGTTTTTTAAACGAAAGCAAAAGAACAAGTGCTTGATATTGACATTTGCGTTCGCAATGATGTCCGTATGTTCGAAATAGTTGAACGGAATTTTTCATGAAAGTACTTACGTTTTCATTTGAGTTTTCATTCGAATCAACGTTCGAATAAAAAACCAGTTGTTGAACCCAAATCAGTTTTCATTCGGTTAGAAAGCGATCGGACTCTTCCCTTCGACATCGTTGAACACGCCGTAAGTTTTCAAACTGATTTTATTATATGAGCTGGTATTCGTTTAAGCAAACGTTAAGCATGACCATAACAATTTTATTTATATGTTTTTAAAATTTAATTTGGTTAAATAACGATTATAAAATTTGAATTTTTCAGAAATTATAAATTTCATAACTACGAGAACTGTTTTTTTAAAAATATACAACCTTAAACACAAGATAATGGCGTTCATTTAAAAAATGTATATATGCGAGAGAGACAAATACAAAATCGGGTTTGATTTAAGAGATTAATTAATTTTATCGGTGTAACTAGCTGGGAAACTGCCAATATGCACTTGCATGTTCTCTACTGTGCCAAGAATGTGGACTTAAATAAAATTTTTATGCGGTTTTAGATCTTTTTATGTATTTTGGAATTAATTTGATGATGCATATTTTTGCCTATTTTTCCATATTTTACTATTAACAGCATAATTTTGCTTTTTTGCCGACTACACATTAATCTTATGATAATTATTAGTTTTCGTGGTATACTTTATTGATTTTTCACTATATATGTGTTTTTTTTAATATAATGTATTAACAAGTTTTAAAAAGGAAAAAATTACAGAAACCAGTTTTTTATCAAAAGATCTTAAAATTTTTTAGTAATTTTTCCATAAACGATTTTAAATTCTTTTCCGAATATTAAAATAGATTTTTGAGATTTAATGCATATTTTTGCATATTTCAGACTATTATATTTATGACAATTTATCTTCATTATATATAGAGATTAAAACAATTTTTAGTTTATTTTAGGGTCCTACTTTTTTAATGCATATTTCGCACTTCACCGCATATTAATGACAATTTCTTTTTAGTTTTTGGTAGTTATTTCTGTGTAGTTTTAATATCCAATTTTTGAACAACAAAACAAAATAGTTTTTTTTTGTTTGTGTTCAATAATTTTTTCAAATTAAAAAGAAAAAAACTGTTCCTTATAGATTTTTAATTTGCTGGAACTAATTTTTTCTTAAATTTGCAAATAAACTTTTCATACTTCTTTATTTTATTCAAAAATTTAAAAATTTTTTTAGTTTATTTTAGTGTTCTACTTTTTTAATGCATATTTTTGCATATTTTTCCTATTAAATTAATATTTTGCTTATTTCAGCCTGGAACGCATATTTATGACATTTTTTCTCACAACTTTAACAATTTTTAATTTATTATAGTGATATATTTTTAGCAATACCAATTTTTTTCCGAAATTTTTGCTTAATTGCAGTTTGGCACTATGATTTTTGGCAACATTTTAACTATTGACCCATGTTTTAGTAAATCTAGAAATAATTTTGAAATCTTGATGTTCAATATTTTCTGTTCGCATAGATGAAAGTAGAGTCTTGCATTGTTTAATCGTATCTCATGTCTATAACGAAATAAAATTATACTTCAAGATATAGAAATGAATAAGTACGAGTATGTCCTTCATATTTTTGTTTTTAGTTTCAAAACCATATAAATGAATTTTTGGCGCATATTTAATGCACACAAAAAACACGTTTTTAATTGCATATTTCCGGTTTCCTTAGACGTTAAAAGGAGCATACTTTTTATAGAAACTGCTGCAGAGTATAACAAAAGAAGCGTGCAAATTAAAATCTACATTGAAGGTTTACAAAATATATGAAAAAAAAATATGTTATTGGATTTTTGTGAAATCCGGAAATTGTAAATAGCATTTTGGCCTCTTCAACAAAACGGCGACTAAATACAAAAAGCATAAATACAAGCATTTTTATATGTTTCTCACATTCAACTTTAATTTGATTACAACATTTTTTCACTTTTGTTTAGTATCTGCTTGCTTGATTTTACATAATGGCCTTTAAGACCATTAATATTATTTTTCTTTCTTTTTTTTTTTCTTTTTTGGCCATGTTAAACATCTTGGCGAAAAAAGTTTGTTGAACATCACACCCCCAAATGCTTTGCACAAATTCCAAAGTGCTGGTGATGATAACAGAAATAAGTGCTGGAAAAATTATATTAAATAAATACGAAATTTTGCATGAGTAAAATCTATTATTTTAAATTATGCCAATATTAAATAATGTTAGTAGAACGTGTTCAAAAGACGCCATTAAGTCGCGTGACATTTTTATTTCTTCTTCTTCTTTTATTTGCTTTTCTGATGCACTCTTGGAAGAACCTTTATGCAACCGAATTCATTACGAATACAAACGCTTACTATGAGCACACCTTGTATTGAGGGTTCCTTAGTATTTCATTTTTATTTGTTCTCCTTTATATTTTTTTCTTTTTGTAGTTTTACAACAAATATTTTTTCTTTCAATAAAATGCAATTTAGACATGAACCAAAAAAAGGCATGAAATAGATAAAGAAAACAAAAAAAAAAAAAAAAAAAAAAAGACTCGTGGCTGCTATAAAATATATGTAAGCTTTTGTTAATGAACCTTGAAATGAATGAAAACATAGAAATATATAAGAATACATTAAAGTGCATTTTGTGGCATAAATAAATTAGAAAATATACACAAGAGTATTTTTGAAGCGTTTCTTAAAACAAAGTTTTCTTTTTTTTTTTGTAATAAGCTTAAAATGCAATTTTTTTATTTTAACAATTGGACTGAAATGACCAACTAAAAAATACTGGTAACTAGGTTACACACGAATGTTCAAGTGGAGAATTTTCACAAAAAGATATTATTCTAAGCAAAAATTACAAGTTGTACCTGTGATGGTATTACAGTTTATTGTTAAAATGTATTATTAGAGCCGAATCATCAAAAATAATGGAAATAACACATGTCTTTTATATTTTATAAACTAAGTTAAGTTAGATTGCACCTGATGCCGGTTAGGACTGAATTTTTGAATAGAGACAACTTTTCTAAATTTGTCGCTGCTTTTCTTGTTAAAGCTGAACATCGACTGCGGAGTAGTCTCACAGTCTCTTTATTACACACAAAACTTAAAGTCTTAACATGAACCCTAAAACCCCAGGACAATCAGTCTCACATAAAAACCGCTAGATTGTCATTGCAGATTTTTCAAAGTCATTTTGGGGCAGATTAATGTGGGTACCTGCTATTACGGCTTCACTCCCACAGTGATCTTAACAACGTGTGAACAAGTGTGACCACAACGTTGAGATCATGCGTCAACACATTGCTTAAATGCTCGAGCTATCTAATCACTATCACTCGTCACGCATCAGTCATTTAACCAATACCTCGCCCAAGTTTTCATAGCAACCCCAGCCACCACGTGTACTTCCGAAAGAGATCTCATCAACAACCGTTCAAGGACTCATGCCATCAACGAGTGTAGTGCAATGACAGCCGGCATATCAATTCCCAAGGAGAAGTCGCAAAGTGAGTCCAATACACGATCATCACTCTCCAACACCCGGTAGACACTCTTTTGTGGAACTTTACCGGCTTCCGTGGTTCCAGTGTAAGGTTAGTGGTCAGAGCTTGAAAGAGAACCCGTAGGCATTAACTTTTTATCGATTTAGGTCTTGAGCGGAGACCTTAGGTGCATTTTCACCTTCTACCAGACTAATATAGGCTATCTGTAACCTTTCCTAACTTATATGTGCATCCAATGCTCTATTGTTTCAGAGATTGGGCAGGAACATATAAATTTTATTGGCCGAAGATAATGTCAGCGATAGACAACTACCTTTTTCCCCAGAAAGCACAGCATCAAGGTGTGGATATCACCAAGATGTAAAATGTACCCACCCACCACACCCCCGCGGGAATTATATTGGAATAGACAAACCTTGAAAACTCGCATTTGGGGTTTCATTAATTCTGAAGTAGTAAATTTTTCTTTTGCTTTTCAATTATATCCTTTTAGAGAATCAAGGTCCAGCTCTTGGTCCTGAAATTTAATTTAAAGATTATTTGTTAATTCGTAACCAATGATGAGTTTAAAGAAACAAAGAACGAATTTGTTTGAGTGACAAAATTTATTGTTCCATCGTTTATTTTCTCTTAAATGCAAATGTCATTTTGTGAATAAAGTAATACTTTAATACAATATGATTATCATGTATTTTTAATTACCATAAAAGACATGTGTTACTTTTTTTTTTTGTATTTGTAATGAATATTATGTGATCAATAACTTTTTATTGGCCAATTATTTAAAAAAACACGACTTATCTGTTGTCAGTATTAATTCCGTATTATTGCAGTTAATATATACTTTTGTTCATATGTATGTATAAATGAAAATAGTTATATCTCAAAAACCTGAGAAAATAAGTTACTCATGGAAAAGTATTCCTAAATGTCTTCATTATAAATACAAAATTATATGGGACGAATATAAGATACCAATTATCGATTTGAAATATATTAGTTGGGGCCATTCTTTTTTAAGGTAGCGATATACACACACACAAACATGAGTACGTGTGCATTATCATATCGACGCTATTTTCTTTTTCAATTCCAATATGTACTTCTCCATAAATAATAAATATTCATATCAGCTTTGGCGTTTACAAACGTCAATGCCACCATCATGCATCATGTTTTTCTATATAATTGCAACAAATAACTTTTATGCATCAAACACAATAACAATATCATAAATACACCCAAGTACTCTATAAAATATAAAAACGAAATTTATGTTAATACATATTTAAACAGAAAGAATGAAATATTATTTTTATTATTATTGTGATCACCAAACAACGAAGTGCCGTGTAAAAATATGTTTGTGTGTGTACGCATGTACTCTTTCTTGTATGTAAGTTTGTAAAGTACATATGTGTGTATAATGTATTTTGGTTTATGTTTCCAAGCTGCTGCTTTTGGCATAAGGGGCTGTGCACATGTTACGAAACGCTCCAGGGGGGGTGTTCAAGATTTGTTACGGATTGGAAATTTTGTACTGAAAAATTATTAAAAAGCGTTTCCGGGGGGTATAAAATCTCTGAAAACAGCGTTACGTAGTATGTGGACTTAAAGTCCTTTACAATATCTATATATAAAAAATTGTTGCAAGTGTGTTGCAACTCTATAACTCACGAACGGTCAAACCGAATTCGATTAAATTTTTAGGGTTTGTTCGTATGGTCATGTAGATGGTTTATGTGATGTTTCAAACGGGCAAATTTTACCTGGGGGGACTAAGGTGCCCCTTCTTTTTATGGGACACTTCCAGTATAGCTCTAAAGCTTCAAATTAAATAACCTGACCGTTAACTGTTAAAAAACCAAAATTATATTTACATATAATTATTTATACTAAAACAACTGAGAAAAAAGAAGTGATATCCGCACAAAGACATAAATATGAAAATAACGTATTATAATAGTTTAATTTTATATGTCAACAGTATTAAAATTGTATGCATAAGCAAATAGTTAGCACTTCATACTGATGTAGTATGAATTTTGTCAATAAAGTCGCTAGTTTTGTTTGTGAAAATCGTGATGTGCTTTAATTAGGTAAATCGAAATTAAATAAAAGTAAATAGCTTCCGTGCGAAGCCGGGGCGCTCAGCTAGTTCCTTATGAAAGAGTATTACATACAGGAATTAATGGATGCGCTCACCAAACTCAGTTTGCTACACAACTGTTGCTCAACAATCTGATGAACGCTTTGATTAGTGAGCGATGAGCGAACATATTGAGTGAGCGCTTACTACTTTTGCGAGCTAAGAAAAAGTACGAAATTTCAGTTCAGTTTGACTTTTTAATAAAATCTGATAAAATATATTTAAATTTTTAGTAATTTTAATTCACAAATATATATAATGAATTTTTTACAAAATAAATTTCAATAATTTTTATTGAAAAATCAATACTGTTGATATTTTTGATAAAAAAAAGTGAGCAGATCATATAAAAAGCTACTACAACTAAACTTTTTAGTAGCAGGTTTTTCTGCTGAACGAACCCAATGTTTATTGGAAAGAATTTTTCTTTTCGCGGACTTTTTCATTTTTCTGCAAAGCGGTGACAGATTTACATTATTCCCGAAACCCGAAATTTAGAAAAAATAAATGCAAGTTAGGGCCTTTTAACATAAGACCACCGATATTTTGATCTGAAAATTCTCTATGGATGGTAATATCAGCTTAAAATCTATTGTCGAAATTAAAGTGCACGTTCAACGGAACTGTGGTTTGGGAAACCTCACTCTTTTTGAAGCAAGGCTTACTAAACACAATGAGCTTTAAGTTTAAAGTGAACTAAACTTTTCTATAACTAAGCTATAGAACATCTATATTGCGAAGTATTTATTCAAAGGCCACTATACAACGAAGTCTTGAATTTGTGGTTTGTTTTTATAATTTTCCAGTCAAATAAAATTTTTATACTTTTTCTTCATATTTCGTTATACCAAAATGTGACTTTTACATATCAGATATCTGCCACAAGTTTGATCGTGCACAAGCAGAAAATTCATCAACAACATCATTTGATGCGAACTGATATGTATAAAAACAAAAACTCTTGTTCATAGACAGTTTTTTTTTTGCAGGACGGCTTTGTTGTGCATGATCTGATTGCATGATACAATAATAAAAAGTATATGCAGAAATACAAACAACACCAACTCTATGTATTTTGCTGGTAGAAAATTTTATTTCGAAGTCAAAAGTATAAATATGTATATGTGTATGTTTAAAACTGTGACAAAACTATAAATAAAAATTATTTATTGAAATTGAAAAATATTGAAATCGAGTACAAAATTACTTTAACAACTTTATAAAACACTTGTTCCGCTAACAACAAGTTGGCTTCGATGCAAAATGAGTTTCATACGACACAGTCAGAACATTCATGTTAGCACAAAACAACAAGTGAATAAAACTGAATGTTTGAAACGAACGGTTGCATAATCAAGTGTTTTTTGCTTTTTAACAAAAACGATTAATTCATAAAAATCAATGTGCATAATTAAGTATTCCCGAAAATTTAGTACTTGTTGCAGATGTCGGTTAGATATGTACAACGATTCAATAAATATAACGAAGTATTTTATGATCCCTTCTAATATTAAAGATCTTCGATCGTCGTCGAACGTACTTTTATTTTTTTGTCTCTAAGTATTATTTCAAACCGTTTTTTGGATAAAAAAAAATACTTAAATGGATGAACTTAGTTTTACAATATTAAAATAGATTTAAAAACTTTGATTTTAAATTCGAGAATTGTAACTTAATTTTGAAAATTCCAACTTAATTTCTAAATAAGGAAATTAATTTCGAAAATTTATAACTTTACTTCTCGTGAGCTCGGCTCACTTAATGTCTGGTGAGAATTAAAGTTAACTTTAGGTACATTGAAACAGAGTAATAACTATGCGCGAAAAATCTTTTATAACCTAAATGGTGTTTTGTTTCCTCCAACTATTAGCGGGATTTCCGAAAGAAGCTATTTTAATTTTAATCATCTAACAAAATTATGGTCTAACAAAACTTAGTTGAAAATGTCAATAATTTGCTGCGTTTTCAATTTGGCATTTTATGCTAAAATCTGTACATGATATTTCGTTTGCACTTTTCTTTATCCTTGATTAAGTCGTAAGTACGTGCATTTTGTTTGCGTTACTATTTTGAACATAATTATTCAAACCTAACCAAGCTTACAGGAAAAAACTAAAATGAATATTAAACAATAAATAGTAGTTCAGAAGCAGTCAATAACATCCTTTCATTACTACACATGGAGCTAAAAAAAAAAAACATCTGCAAAAAAAATCGAAAAAACAAATTTTTTTAATAAATAAAAGTCACGTTGTATTATAGAATTCTTGACAATTATTACAATATCTGATGAAAGCTATGTCTTTACCAGCAAACTTATACAAGCTTTATTGTAACCCAACAAAAAGTTTTGCAAATCTTATTAGTAAAAAGAAAGTTGTTTCTAAATTAGAATATATTTAATGACAGTTACTTCCATATTTCATAACACCAGAGAAGTAATTTATGGCCAAAATATTGACTAGTTAATTCCGTGCAAGTACGTCCAACAAAATTGTTCTCTTTTTTGTGGTCTTTACACAAATCTAAAAACAATCGCTTTGTTGTGAGATGGCTCCTAAAACGTTTGTCGGCGACCTTGGTCCTTCCAGGATTCAATGATTTTACCGTTTATTGCGTATCGAAACGTTATTTTGGTGGGAATATTTCGATCTCTTGTTCTCAATAGCGAACAGCACACTTTAATCCTCGGCTCAAAGTATTAACTGATGGCTCGAAAAAAACGACAATACTGGCGGTATGGTTGCCGCCGTGGCTGATAGGTAGCAATGCCAGCCTAGTAGTCGCGAGGTTGTCAGTCCGATTCCGAGATCCTGGGTGTTTTCTGCAGACAAGCTAATCGCTTTGCGGGGTTGTTTGTTTTTTTTTTTAAGTTTCTATGTGGAAAACTTTTTTTTTAAAAAAGTTTCTATGTAGAAAACTTTGATATGGCGACTCCATTTAGATTTCAGGACGGCTGTAACATCCAGCAAGCCGAAACCTCGACTATCACTAGGGCGGCAAGATGGCTTAGGTACTATAAGTTATTGGAAGACATCTTAATTTTTACCAATAGCAAAGCGGTCATTGCCGCTATAGATCGTGTATACACTACATCCATGGTGGTGACCGAATGCTGGTCATCTTTAAATAAGTAGCGGGCTAAGATTAACAATAGCTTGGATAACGGGGGCACTCAGGGATCACGGACAGCGATATTGCGGACAGAATTGCCAAATAGGGCACATAATTGTGTAACTCGATGGTTTGTCTCTTAACAGTCACAGGCAATCGAATATCTCACTACAAGCAACTGATCCAGCAGGAGTCATATAATCTTTCTTAACACAGGAGGAAAAAAGAAGATACCTGCCTGCTTACAGTTCACTGGTGTATCGGGATCCATGCCAAACGGATGGGTCAAAGTTGCAACGACTATACTAGAAGTGCAACGATGAGGAGGAAGAACAAATTGTTCTGTCTGGCGCAAAATAGCATAAGGACTGCTCCAGCACTCTGCCAGACCTACACAGTCGGCCAGATATATATATCCTTTCCTCTCTGACACGATCGGAATGGTTTGACTCGGCGGTAGGGCACCTACAGAAAATTTCATAACCAATTGATTATGCCTTGTCTGCTGTAGGATATCACTTAGGCACCGAATTAAGGGACTCAATTAAGTCACTTCCAAAGCTGTGACGTCCCTTGAAACCTTACCTAATGTTTGCTGGATCCTGTTCATAAAAAGAGCATGTGACCGCCCAATATTAGAATAGTTAATAATTAATATAAATATTCCATAAATCATATTTTTTTTTAATAAAACTACCTTAAACTATAATGAATTCTTTAGTATATAAAATAATATTTAGTTTATTTTTTTTTAACTTTTTTGCTGGGATAGCCAGCAAAAGATAGATGACAGGACAAATCTGGAATAAGTGAAATATTTCACGTACAAAAATTTTCGTATTTCTTTAATGATGTGCGAAGTAACTTCATAAGTTACAAAAGTTAATTTGGCGATAAAATTATTTGGGTTTAAATGAAAAAAGAACTGAAACTATTTGGCATTGTAGAAATATGATTACAGCAACATTTTGGAGATAACAGAATTACTATAAAGAATATTTAATTAAATTTTTAATAACAATGATTTTTTTCAGAATTAAATAAATCAAGCATCTTTAGTATTAAATATAAAATTGAGTCGCTGCTTAAAATTCCCATTTTACGTAAAATTTAATGATCTCATCACATTGCTTAAAAGTGGAGCAGTAAAGTCCCTAAGTTGGTCACTTAGAACGTTAAGTATTTTTCATTGTATGTCCTTTTTTTCATTATAGAAATTTCATAATTGTTTAATTGCTTTTAGTTTAGCATTTAACTTCTATAACAATCAACCATTTGATAGCATGAATAAAAAATTTACTTTTTTCAAAAGCCTTGTAAAAACTACGTCTACTTAATAACGTACTTAATATTATTAAGTATACGCATAGAGGAACCTTCGATTTGCAAGGCAATTGAAGCTAATTTATTACGAACTTTTTTTTACTTCGAATTTTATTACTTTTACACATTTAAAAGAGAGAGTTAGAAAATCTCAGAATACCTAAAAAAAAAGATCAAGTAAATCTTAGAAATATAGCTTTATATGGTTTCAATCATAAAATCTACTCTAGGTCCAAGGCCTAAAAATTTCTTGGCCATGAAATAAACGTAGATAAGGCTTTCTGCAAATATTATTTAATATTTTTTTTAATATAAAACTGTTAATTGTATTAAATGTTAAAAAGCAATATATTTTTTAGTAAAATCACATCTGGGAAGACGCAGCATCCTGAACTCGTTATACCAGTATCGAATTTTTTTTCTCCCAGATTGAGGCTAATAAAGAAAAACATTTTTTATAACTTCTATTACGTGCAGAAAAACTTAAAATACTCACAACCGAAATGAATCCAAAAATGATTAAAGAATCAGTTAATTTATTGAAAATAATATGCAAAATTTTTATAAGTTCTGATTTCTTTTAACTGTTAAATCAATGTTAGCAAATTATTAGCTTAATTTATTATTTTGTAAATACTTTTACGGTATTTAACTTTTGGTTTGAAAACAAAAACCAAAGCAAACAAATAAATAAAATTGCCAACAATAAAATTTTAATTATACTCAATTTAATTATTGCAAAAATACTTTTTGCTTTTGTGTTTATGTAGTAATTTTTGTTCTATTGTTGCTAAAAATAAACTTAAAAACTTTTACTAAAAATAAACAGGAATATTTGCTAAATATAATGTAAAATGTGTTTAAGTGTGTGTGTGTGTTATTGTGTATATAAGCAATGCATTGTGTTAATGTTTACAATTATTTTTACATTTATATCCTGTTGTATCGCACACACGCACATACCAACTTATAGTTTAAACTTGCTTTCGACAGACAAAACTCAAACACACATACACAAACAAACATCATGCACTGCTATATGTATATAAAAAATCATTACTCCAAAGAGTTAGAAATTAAATAAATATATAAAAAAAATAAAGTTATACTACGAGACCTAGAGAAATAAAGAGCGAGGAAGAAGCTGCAAAAATAGGAAATAAAATTGAAATAAAGTGCACAAATCACAAAAGGATATAAAAAGTTTTCTTGTTTTTGTTCGGAAATTCAAACATGACTAAAACAAGAAACCTTTCTATTCATACAACTTAATACAAACAAATATTTTTATTAAAAAGGACTACATACAACTCTCTTTCACACAAAAACAATCATACGCGTATTCACGTGCAAACTTACACACATACACACATACAATGGAATTGTAGATGGGAAAATTAGAGTTTAAAATAAAATTATAACAATAAAGTTAAGTATGTACTTATGTAATATAAAATCTTATTTAGACTTACACACATGCACTTCAGTTATACAAACACACACTCGTATAATTGTAGACATAAACGTACATTTGTAGTTAGAAAGGAAGCCAGGCGGACAGACAGATAGACAGACAGTTAAACAAACAATTTGCAAAATTTATAAAAATTTAGTTTGTAGGAGGTAAACGTTGAAATAAGATGTACTTAATAAGAGACAGTGGGACTAGCAAAATTTATAAATCTTCCTTTTGTATGCAAGTGAATGTTTGGCTGTTTGTTGGTTTGTCTATCTGGCTACTTGAAACCCATGGACTCCTAAGCTAGTGAAATAAACTGTATCAATTTTCACAGTATACTGTCTGAAGGAAGCAATAGATAGGTTTTTTTCTTATATTTTAAGTGGGCGTGGCATTTTCTATGTAAAGCAACTTTGTATTTTATGTTGTTTATGGAAATAATGCTGCTAAATACTTTAAATGTTATGCGCTTGGCTCATTGTATATAAGTTTAAAATAAATTTATTAACAATTCGGACAAGTGGGTGTGGCACCTCCCACAAAATAATAGTAATTTATCTCAGGAACTAATAAAGCAAAAGAACTGAGATTTTGTAGCTGCTTATCCGTTAATTTAGTGCATTATTGAAAAAAATATACTAAAAAAAACACAGTGGGCGTGGCATTTGCCATAAGAAGACAATTTTTAATTATAAAACTAATGCAGCTAAAAACTTGACATCTTATGCGCTTGTCCCACTGTATAAAGGTTTCTAACAAAACGTATTAAAATTTTGGACAAGTGGGTGTGGCACCTCCCACATAATAATTTTGATATATCTTGGAAACAAATAAAGCAAGATAGATGAGATTTTGCAGCTGCTACTCCGTTGATTTAGTGCATTCTTAAAAAAAGAGTAAAAAAAATATAAGTAGGGGTGGCACATTTCATGAAAAGGAATATTTTACTTATGAAACTAATCCAGCCAAAATCTTTGCATATTGTGCGCTTGGCTAATTGTATTTAGCTTTGAAAAAAAAAATACTTATTAAAAATTGGCCATGTGATTGTGCCACCTCCCACATAATAACTTTAAAATATCTTAGAAACTAATACAGCAAGTGAAATAAGACTTTGTAGCGGCTACTCCGTTGATTTCGTGCTGTATTGAAAAAAAAGAGCCCAGAAATAAGTGAGTGTGGTACTTTACACATAAAGGATTTTTTGGTTTTATGATGTTTATGAAAGTATAGCAGCTACAAACTTGATAACTTATGCATTTCGCCCGTTTTTATAATAATATTAACGAAAAATTATTATGGATTGGACAAGTGGTTATGGCACTCCCAAAGAACTAAATGACCAGAGATTTTTTGAGAGTTAATCTGTTGATTTAGTGCATTAAGAATCTCAAAATTTTGTATAATAATTCCCAGAAAAGAGCGTATATATGGTACATATGGGTGTGGCAACTCCCACCCATTAGAAATATTTACTTTAAACACTAATATAACTCCAACATTTAAGATATTTTTTATATAATTCAGAGGTACAAGCTGCCCGCTGAAATAAAAAATGGAACGACTTCAAGACAATATTGAATACTTTATACATGTAAGTATAAAATTAATAGAAATTAATTAGAAAATAACCCAAAAAATCTAGTTCTTTTACACAGTTTTTGACACTGTGCTTAGCAAACGATAGAAGTAAGCGCCAACTTTTTTTTCCAATTTTTACTAACGGGCAATATAAGGGCATAATGATGTAGATAATGATAAAGTTTTTGCTTTTGAATTATTTTGTTTTGTTTTTTTTTTTTTTTGTACTGTTTACAATCATTAAATGCACACACACACACACAAACATACGCATAAGAACAATTGTAGAAAATAACTTACAACATATACGAAAAATAGTAGTTTTGAGTGGGTATATTTAAACGGAAAAATATTTATAAGTTTGCAATTGCCAGACAGCCAACATACACTAGGGTTAAAAAGCAAAAAATAAAAATTGTTTAAATTGTAGAAAAGGTTGGCCAGAGAAACATGCATGAACAAGCAGGAACAAGCATCGATGCAAGTTGAGGGTGTTTCAATGGCAACAAATAAAAACAAGATGTTATTTGATTTTTTTTTTTTTTTTGTTTTTTTTACGAATACTTTTTTTTTTTACGAATATGCAACAAACAGCAAGTATTGTTGGGTTTGTTGATGATTCTGGTGGTGATGGTGGAGTCAACAGTGTTGCTGTTGCCTTTCCATAGTATCTTTCATTATGCGGACTTAGATTCTCACATACATACACAAGTACATAAATATGCATGAATATTATATTTTTTAGGCAGTTTTTCGTATATGTTTTGTTTATTTGAAGATTTGCGGTCAAACGATACCTTATGCTAGCGAGATTCATACACAAACACAAACACATTAACACGGTCATATCATGATAACCAATAACAATTTTTTGTTATACCATAGACTTTAAGCACAAGTCCCTCTAGTCTAGCTCTAACAATGCCACATTCATAAACTTATATAAACACACACACCCACACACTCGCAGAATATTTATACTCGTATACATGAATGTATCTTATGTTGTTGTTGTTGTTTTTGTTGTGTAAAGCTTCTATTCCTCTATTGTACACAAGGTAGAATGCGGGCGTGATATAATACTGTGGTGGTTGTGATGATTACTGAGATGCTTTTTTTGTTGTTGTTTGTTAGTTAACAAACTATTTTTGGTCATAGACATTGTTGCTGTAGCTGCGGTAGCTGTTGTTGTTGAACTGTTGGATTTAATAGAATTAAGCTGTTGTAGTTGTTGCTGATGCTTTTCTTGTTTCCCATATCGTACCTTGTGGTGATTTGTATGATGCACATAAATGCCAGCATCACGCAACTTCCGGTACAATGAAATATACTTGCCAGCTGTTGTTGTTCTAGGAACTATATACTTTTCACAAAATCTTGTTTTGCTGGTAGCTGCTTCACTTAACTTGTCATACGCCAGTGCCTGCAGAAAGGTCAATACGAACGTGTAGCAATTGTGTTTGTCTTCGTGATAGTGAGACACAGTCCATTTATTTGGCTGCTGGCAAATCTATAAAGTGAAATAATAAAAAGTATGGAGAAAAATATCCACACAAATTTAATCAAATTAATGAGAGAAGAAATGTGGTATTTATTTATTTTAAATTTTAGATGATTTTAGAATCCATAACATGTGATTGAAATTGCTGAAGCATATGCTTTGACAGAGCGCACAAGTACTTGGCTGCGGACCTGGACTTTGTCATTAATACGCAATTGTCTGCCATAAAAGGCTTAGTGAGAAATCGAAATTTAAAAATATTTTGAATGTCCTCAAAGAAATGCAGAACGGGAGTGTTACAAAATCCCCAAAAAACAAAATCCCCAAACACTAAATCCCCAACCGAAAAAAAATCCCCAAGCACAAAATCCCCAAATTCATAATCCCCAAGCTCAAAATCCTCAAAATCCAACTTTAGCGAAAGTGCCAAAAAATCCCCAAACAGAAAATCCCCAAACTGAAATTTAAACAAAAAAATATTTATGATAAATTAACAAATATTTATTAGGTATGAGTAAATGGAACAAAAAGTTAATTCATGAAAATATTATTGAAAATGGCCGCGATTTTAAACCTAATTTATATGTATTTCACACAGAAAATTGTGATTTTGTGCTTGGAGATTTTGTACATGGGGATTTTGTGTTTGGGGACTTTGAATTTGGGGATTTTGAATTTGGGGTTTTTGTTTTTGGGGATTTTGTGCTTGGGGATTTTGTGTTTGTGATCTAAGAACTGCAGAACACTGTGCACCATACATACAATCAGAGAAATTTCATTCATTCATCCAGTAAAGTGGATTCATTGATACAAAATGGTTCATTAATACAATGAGAATTTTCATGAACAATGTTTGTTTGCATTAATATTACAGAGGAAAAAATGGAAATTTTCTTATAAAATTTAATTGGAACTTCTATATAAAATGTGTAATAAAATTATTAAATACAGGCTATCTTTCATTTAAATATAATTTTGTTAATATTCGTTCTAACATCTTACCATAAAAGTTAATTATTTTCTCTTTTACCGTAGTAAGTAGTTCTTTTAATTCAAATTTTTAAATATTTTTAATAAAAACACAAAGAAAATATAAAAAAAAAAATATTATAATTACATTTAAACTATACCGCAATAAGAACAAAACAAAATATTCTTGCAATAGTATGGGTATCTAGCGATTAGTTTTTGCTCTAAGAGTCTAAAATTTAATAACTTTGACCTTTAAGAAATACTGTCGCTAAAAATAGTGTTGAACTAAAAGTGTTAAAGTGTATCTTATTTTTATGTGAAAACTACCAACAACAAATATACACTATTGTATATTGATAGACGACAGAATGATACAACACCTTTGTGAATTGAACAAATGTTTTTTTTTTTCGATTACAATCTTCATTAATACAATTAAATTAATTGGTTGTTAACGAAAAACCTCATTGATCATGTACCTCTTGCTATTTATTCAAGACTTATGTACATATGTCGTAATGAGAATTTTTACGTTGATTTTTAAATGTTGTAAGTTATTTTTTAATTGAAAACGAATTTATTTTCATGATTTCACAATTTCTTAAGCACGCGAAATATTTTAAGGCGATAAATTGTATATTGTTAATTATCGACCAATTTCTAAACTATCTAATTTGTCTAAAATATTTGAACGCATTATGAAGGATAAAATGTATTTTGCAATTAAGCAACAAATCTGTAATGAACAGTATGGATTTTTCCTGGTCGCTCAACTACCACTAATTGTGCGGTCTTTAACCATTTTTGTATTTCAGTTTTTGAGAGTCATAATCAAGTTGATGCAATCTTTGCAAGGCATTTGATAAGGTAGCACATAATATACTGTGCCTCAAACTTAATAAGATGGGCTTTCATGAAACGTTTCTCCTTTGGTTGAGATCGTATCTATCGAACGGATCGTATAACGTTAGTGTTGAAAATTTTGCATCACTACCTTATACTGCTACTTCTGGGGTACCTCAAGGAAACATATTAGGTCCTTTGCTGTTCTTAATTTTTATAAATGATATTCGACATGCTTGTTCAGGTTCTCGATTTTTACTATATGTGACCTTCTCCGAAATAAGGGACCTAGTGTGAGAAAATGAAGTTTTGAGAAAAACGCATTTCATCGTATTCTACACCCTTTTAGGTACCAGAATCCACTCTTAAGTTCAAACCTGTTTTTTGACACACTAGATCTCTTTTCTCGGAGAAGGTCACATATGCTGATGACCTTTAAGTTTTTAAGGAAATAAGGTCTTTCAATGATGGCCCTGATCTACAGAATTGCATTAATGGTATATCGTCCTGGTGTGATACTAATAATATATCTTTAAATATAAATAAATCCTACCAAATGAGTTTTCATAAGCCTAATATTAGTAACCGTAAGGACTTCCAATACACAATTTGCGATAACTTAAAATTTGTATACCAAATGTTGGATCTTGGCGTTGTTCTCGACACTTAGCTTAATTTTAATGCAAACCTGGACTATATAATTCCTAAGGCTTATTCCGCATGCTTTTTTATAAAGAGAAACTACAAAGACTTTTGCAATCCTATAACATTGAGAATACTATATACAAGTTTTATGCATTCTAAATTAGAATATTGTTCCTTTGTGTGGAACCACATTCACCAAGTCCATAATGAAAGAATTGAAAGAATTCAGAAGAAATTTTTTAAAATTTGCTTTTCGTAATAATAGTTTTATATTGTCTTCTACGTCATATCATGCTCGCTGCTTGCTTTAAGGATTAAAGCCTCTTAACCTTTGAAGATCTTTTAATTCAGTCATGACAATATAAAATTTGATTAATGGTTTTATTGATTGTAGGTACTTGTTAAATTTCATTAATTTTTGTTTACCTTTTAGAACTCTTAGATACGTTAATTTATTTTATCTATCAACACATGTTACAAATTACGCCATGCGTGAGCCTATACTGCGAGCTTTAAGTACTATAAATAATTTGAACAATGTTGTTAACATAGATTTTTTTTGTCTGAGAATAATTGTCGGATTTTGTTAGAAAATAAGGAGTTACTAAATGTATGTGTAAATTAAAACTTATAATTTAGTCTGTAATTTGGTATATTGGGGAATAAAAAATATATAAATAAATAAATTTGAAACAAAACGCGAATGTGAAATTTTCAGTAATAAAATCATGTTTGTTAAAAAAAAAAGTTGGAAATAAACATGACAAGATCACATTTCAGGGCAGAATTTAAAATATCAATAAATTATAAACAAAATAAATCAAAGAGAAAAATTCAATATTTGTGATGACTTTCCTAAAAAACTTGAAAATTTTTGAAGAAACACTAAATCTGTCATGTTATAAAACAAATAAGCAGGTAATAAAAATAATTTCTTAAAAAACTTACCTCAGACAGCATTTGATCCCAGTAATCATACCATGGTTCAGGAACATCACCCACTAAGAGGCACTGCCACCATTCAGACATCTTAGCTGTGCGATGACGTCGTAGACCATGACGATCAAATTCTACTACACAACCGGTGGATGTTGTTACAGCAATATGCAAGTCCGTTGTATTATTGTAATCGCTGTAGAGAGACAAAAAAAAACAATTAATACAAAAGTATTGAAGAGAAAGAAGCGGAAATAAATTGAAAAAAAAACACATTATATTTCCAACCAGACAAGAATACAATCAAGCAAATTTGTGTAAAGTTTGTGTGTTTGTGTATGTGTGTGTGTGTTGTACTTACTTGAGAAAATCACCTGTAGTGGGACGTAAAACAATCGCACAAGGATATTGATTGGCTCTTACAAATGGATACGGCAAACGAAATGGCAATAAACGACTGGTCATCATTAAATTAGAAGAAAAACTATTTTCATTTAAAGCATTGTCATCATTGTCAGAATCATCAATGGAATCAGAATCAGCGTCAATATTATTGTCCTTCGAGTTGTTTGTACCATTTTCACTAGCATCCTTATTGGCATTATTGCCATCTTTATTTAAATCGTTTGCAAGCTGTTGTTGCTGGTCATCATTGCAGTTGTTGCTGTTGTTGCTATTGCTATTGCAGCTGCTGTTCTTGCTTTTGTTACTTTTATTTAGCTTTATAATATTCTTAGACTTACGTCGATTGCCACTATCGACGGTAGTAGTACCACCTGCAGAACTGGCATCACCATGGGGATGTGCAGCCAGGGCTGTTTTACATTGTGGACAAATGTGTGGTAATGTAAAACAAAAAACTTTCACATTGCAATGATGAAAGCATAAAATGCCCGGATCTGAGGTAATTGTGGTCGTTGTTTTTGTTGCTCGTTCAGTTTTTATTGTTGCTGTTGCTGTAGCTGTTGCTGTTTCTGCATCAACTTCATTGCCTCTTGATACAAAATTGTTCCTACTGCCACTATTCATGTTTCTTGTTGTCATCAAAGTTGTGGTTTTTCTGGTAGTTGTTTATGTCGATGTTGATATTTTTGATGTTGTTGTTGTTTCTGCTGCTACTGTTGTTGTTAGCATGTTGTTTGTAAGCCTTTTTTTGTGACCAAAGTAAATTTATTCATTTTGGCTTGGGTATGTTGTATAAGTGGGTAATATGGCAGCAGCACAGTGGTTGTTATTCGTCTACTTCCTTTCTATACTTTACCTGTTTTATTTACTTGGTCGGTCGCTTGATAATCTGTAATGAAAACGTAGAATTCTTGTAAGTTAAATTGACAATAATGTTTGATGATTGTTAAAAGTTTCATTTCGATTTCTACATTTCTTTTTTTAATTTTATATTTTGTATTTCTTTGTTCAACAAGAAACCGATAGAAATGTAAACTTAAATGTAGTACCCGTGTCTTTCACTAATACTAAGGAAATAACAACGAGTCCTTTTGATTGTAAAATCCTGCACTAAGTTGTTGCTGCCATTAAGAAAAATCTTTTGTATCGCCAACAACAGTTTCGTTTTGTAGTTTTATACTGAGAGACAAATAATTAAAGCACAGTTCTTTATTGAATTTGAATTAATTTTTAATTTTTTAATTTAGGTTCAAGGTCATAACATTTATTCAAATAAAATTCTTTAATGTATAATTTTTTATATGACAGAAATCAAATATGAGCAACAACACGATCTCTATAAAATCTAGCACAAATCTATTTATATTAAATTACTGATATTTTCAAATAAAGTTTTAAATTTATACACTAACTCTCACGAATTCTTTTCGGTTTTCTTATCAATATATTTTGGGAACCAATCTATCATACGAAAAATAAGCAAAACTAATAAATGAACAGACAAAGAAAAAGGACAAACATCTTGATGACAGTTCAAGCTTCCGTGCAGTCTAATTTTTCTTTGTGTGTTCAAATATTATGAGCTTTTATATTTTCAAATTTAATAAAAAGAGTAATTCAATTTAAAAATTCAATTTTAGAAAACGAACTTAAGCCTGAATAATTAAAAATATATTTGATAAAAAATACTCGTATATTCAAAATAATTTTCCTTGTTTAGAAATTGCGCGGTTCTTTAAACAATTATATACTCACATCACCGTTCAACTCAATTCGACTACTTTAAAGTGGTTTTGTTTTGATACTTTAGTTGGTTGGTTGGTTGCTTGGCTAGTTGTTATTGCTGATTTTTGTTTTTATTTTTTTGCTATTTCGGATACATTTTTGATTATTGGTTAAGGGAAAAAGGAATATGAGTAACATCTTACAATTTAATGGAAATTCTATGCAATGAAACTGAAAGAGTATTAAAAATGCCTGGCAACTAATGCCGAATAGGGAATTTTTCAAAATAAATGGTAATAAATGTGGTGCTGATTGGATATTGCTGAAACTTGAAACTGCTTTAGAAGGGGAATCAGCTTTTATAGCGGTAGAATCGAGATCAACTTTGGCCCATTTTAGCTCCTCTCGAGCATAAACATAAAGAAAACCTATTATGCTTTACAAATAGTGACTACTGTTTCAAGTTTTAGCTAAATCTAATTAGCATTTTAAAAGATCCAGATTTATTAACATTTATTTTGCAAAACTCCCCATTGTGCAATGTAATATAGTTTTCATATAATTACATGTAACTTATACGCTGTGGTAAACATTTGACATATTTGTTCCATAATAAGTTTTTCCATGCCATTTTATTAAAGATTTTATTTGCAGTATGAGCACAGTGGAGTAGAATCATGTTATTTTGGAAATAAATAAAAGTGAAATGAAATTTCACACGAACTTGGCAAGTAAGTATTACGTACTATTTAAATTGAGATCTACCCACACGCTTCAGAAGCAGAGATGGCAAGTCTCAAATTATGTTAGTTCCTGTGTGCAACTTATTTTGGTGCCTCACTGGCTTCACTATCCTATACAATCGTACGATTCATTCACAGGAAAATCTTAAAAAAATCTGACCGACTTAAAAAAATCGTTTCAAAAAAGGATTGTAGGTGCAACACTTTCATGCAGAAGTGATGCCAAAACTTCTGGATGACAATAAATACTCTTATGATGGCATAAAAATTATCATATAATGAAAATTTTCATAAACATTTACAAATCGCAAGACTTGCCAAAAAATATCTGTCACACGGTTGCATTTTTAGTCTACACTACCATACTTTCACATTTAGCAGATCGCACTATTGTAGCATGTGGCCAACAGTGTGTGGTATGCATTGCGATTCAATAGTACCGCAACATGCAAGCATTGACAAACTGCAAGCAAGATATTTTGTGTGTGTCGGTAATTTAACACTTGTACAGTTAATTAAGTGCAGCAGCACAATGCACTTAAATGAATCACATTTATTAACTGTATTTGTTTGATTGTAGATATAAGCTACACAAAGTATCTGTTGCTTTTAAGTATGCACTCGTTGAACTTTAAAACTGTTGAACACATGCCATACATAAATAGTTGGAAGCTAAATATGCTTACCCAACAATAATATATATTTCTATTCTTTTACTCTTATGTTAAGGTACCCCTAAGAATTATTCTCATAATTAGTATATAAGCCAATGTCAATTAGTTTAAGGAATCAATTAATACTTTGCCTTCAATCGGCATTACTAATTCATACTGGCATTCATCTGCCTTTTACTTTTATTTGCCAGTGGCGTTCTTAAGCGCCGGCACTATTATTTAATTTCTTAAACTCTTATCATCATCAAATCCTCCACAATAAATTGAGAGCTCCCTAGAGAGCACCAGAATAACTAAATTGTTTTAATCATATTACACTATTGTGCAGGATAGTGAAGCGCGGCCTTTAGCAATGTATTAACCACTTCATTTCAGAATAATTTTGAAAACCCTGCCCCAATGTCTAATGCACAGGAGTATGATATATTTCTCTCATAATATTAAGGTTCAAACAACTTATTCCGGAAATCATATAAATTGCTTATAAGCAAATTATCACATTTTGTTGCCCTGTGTTATGAATAAGTATTAATTATTCCTTAAATACATTTTAAGCTCTAAGTGATTGATGGAGTTCAAGTTAAGTTGAACGCTTTGGGGTTTTAAAAGATTTAGAGTAGAATTTCATAACAAACATTTTCGTAGATCATTAAAGTCCACTACATCACCGTAAAAAAGTATACTTTAACTATAGTTACTTTCACTTTTTAAAGAAAGTTGGAAGTAGCTTTATACTCTAAAATGTCCCTTAAAGATTTAATTACACACTATATATGCCTCAGACTTACTATATAATATTTTACACAGGAGAAAGGGGGACTTTATTTAATCTTAAATGAATTCCCGACAAAATATGTCAAAGTGGCCATGCATGTACCAAAATGTTCTAAAATATTGTTAGTAATCAATCAAGGTGGTAAAGAATTTTAATGTCCTCAATTGTTTGGTAGTCCTCTACAATTTTTGCTAACATTTTTTAAGTAAACCAATATTTCTTGTCATTTCTTTTACACCAAGTACCACTGTGCAGCAGTAGATAAACCGCGAACAATGAGTTGGAAAACACGTACTTAAAAAAAAATCTAACGAGTCTGGGTCCGATAAGAAAAAAAAAAAAAAACAAAACAAATTTGTGAAGGCTGTGTTACACCTGCAAAACAAAGATCTTCAATTTTCTAAAAAAAAATCTTAAGATCTTAAGATAATAGTAAGAATTTATTATTCGAAAACTGTTGAAAAGTTGAACGAAGTTTTACGAAAAATGTTTCTGACAAAATGATTTATTCGTTTGATTACCTCTTGTACAAAAAGTATTCATCATATTCGCCAGCTTAAATTTTTACCATCCACTAATACTGACTACACTATTATCCTTATTGTTGCAAGGATTTCTATTACATGTTTAGAGCATGTTAAATGGATACGTTTTTCCTTCCAACTTAATTCCTCTGCTGCTTCAAAATATAGATGCCATTTACAGCGACATACAACAAAAAGGATTATTGTACCTGGACGAAATACTGCAAATGCTGATTAAGTTTAAAAAATAAAATAAATGAAAATGAGACATTTATATGCAAAGCAGTTTTGTTTCTCTTGTCGTTCTCTGGTTTTCTTTTTTTTTTTTGTTCACATTTTAAAGGATATTGTTAACAACATTTCCTTATTATTTCTCTTGATGCTGCTGATACTGCTGCTACTGTTTTTTTTTTTTCTTACAAGATTTTCAATCGATTTGGATACAAAAATATGTTTTTGTTAACATTTACATTATGCTCAATTTCACAGTTTTACAATTGTAATTTTGCGGACTGCTGTCGTTTATATTTTAAATGCGTAATTACTTTTAAATACCCCTATTTTATTGCTTGTTTTTAGTTGTCAGTTTTCACAATTATTATGTTAACAAGGATCAACATTTTAAACTACTGAGTATGGCAGGCAAAACTTTGAATTGTTAATAATTTGATGAGGGTATTACTTTTAGTTTAAAATTTTATTGGCGAAAAACAACACTTTGTTGTTGCTCCAAATGAATTATATAATGATTGTTGGAGATGTCTAAAAGAGTTAAGTACGCCTAAATAATAATCACCTAATTAGCAAAAAAAATATGATTAGAGGAGCACTTAAAAGTAATTAGGTAATTAAGTATAAAAACTTAAAAATTTTCTCTTTCAGAGAATATTTGTAATTCTGATAGGATGGGATTTTAGATAGACTTCACCAAAAATTGAGATGCTTTCTGTACAAAAGATGAGCTGACAGCGATATTTAGTGCAAACGTTATTCTAAGTTTTCATTGCTGTCTAAATCAATATTATAAACTTATTTTGAAATTCATAAATTAGTACAGATATTTATCTCTTCATTCAATTCGATGACTATTTAGAAGAGAACGATCGAAATTAATATTTTTAAGGCCAAAGAATTAAACTTTCACCGACTTTGCCTACCAAACCCGTAACAAGGATATTTAAGTACACAGAATAAAAATAAGAACAAACGTACTTGAATCAATCTCAAGCTTTGTTAAAAATACGACAAGTACACTAAAAGAAAAATATCTAAGATTTGGTCAAGTTTTCTTAATTTGAGTTCAAAATGGTTGTCATATTGTGCTAATTTCGAGTTTTTATAGAAAATCAGTAAAAATTTTCCTTGATATTAGAAGTAAAGAAAATTTTTACTTAAAACTAGTTCAGTGTTTATCCAAAAATTCATCATATGCGCCATCTGCAGTGGCTAGGACAATGTTTATATGTATTTGTGTTGTGGTTCATTTCCTTGCTATATTATTCTCGATCTTGCTACGCAATTTCTATTTCTGTATTTTTCCTTCTTCTAAACATGTGATAACCAACGACAAAGCTTTTTTTGATTCCATCAAAATGACATTCCAGTCCGGTGATGCTTCTTTGCAGGTGTGTTATATTAATTAGAATGAGGGGTGTTGAAAATCTTTTTATAAAACTCAGTCTTTTGGGACTCGAACCGAGTAAGTTGGGTTAAGTAAATAGATGAGTACTCTAACCACAGCTTGCTACCTCTCACCCAGCCAGTTAACAAGATAATCAATTTCTAAATTTCTTACAGTAACAAAAATAAAATTTTAATACTAGAAAATTTTAAAAAAAGAGTAATAGTAATGAGTAAGACATAAAGATAACTTAAAAATAACTTATCCTCAAACACAATTAAATCAATAAGTAAGGAATAAAGAACAAATGTTTGTTATATTACTTTTGATCATTTCTGGTATGGAACAGAGGCAGCATAGAAAGTGTGTGCATTTTTATGGAATTGATTCTGGTACATTTCGTGTTTAAATTTTTAATCACAACTGCTACTCAAAGTAATTCTAAAATACTTAACTTATGTACGCTGAAAAAAACAGTTTTACATAAATTCAACGAACTCCCGTTCCTTGAATTAAATTCTTTGAAATTCAACGTATTATACGTTGTTTCAGTAAAATATTCCTTGAAATTCAATGGTAAAATTTTATGTGTTTATGAACTCAACGTTGAAACCATTATTTGATTTTATTCGTTGATTTAAACAATGAACTAGTTTTTTGATATATACGTTAATATAATACGTTGAATTTAAGAAACTCGTTCATTTCTTTAAGCACAATGTACCAATAATTTGATTCAAAGAACCTGTTTCTGTAATATACGTTGATTTTGTTGTAAGAACACGTTGGATCAAGGAATAAATTTTAAAAAATCAACGTACGGTTTCAACGTATGGTTTCTTAACTTCAACGAACTGGTACGTTGAATTCAACAAGCCAATGATTGCCATACGTCGAGCTCAAAGAACCTGTTCCTTGGGTGAGTGTACGCGATATTTTTTTTATTGTGTGTAAAACTGAAATTTAGTATTAAATTCCTTATATTGCACACAAAAACTCCTGAAAGGACTCTTATGTTTCATATATAACTCTCCCAGATTAAAGATCAAGGAGTTAGATAACCACATGACTTATTCCATAGAGCAACCAATCGGTTAAAGTTGTGAAACCTTAATTGGAAAGAACCTGACACTTCCACGTTGCGTTTTCATTCTAGTTTCAATGGTCCAATTGGCCTGTAATTGTTTCCCCGTCAAGTGATTTTATGTTACTGATATATTTTTTATTTGAAAATAAAGAATCAAATAAATTATGAGTTTTGGTCAAACTGACTCATGTTTTAATCAAAAAATTAAAATTATGTTATGAAGAGAAACACTAGAAAAAGCTCAATTGATCAATAGACAGGAAAGAAGTAAATTTCCAAACCATTAATATGAAAAACAAACTGATGCTAAAATATTTCGTGCGACTCAGAATCAGCAGAATCAATGAATGACAAAGGATCTTTAGCTAGTTGTTTGCACCTGTCAGGCATGATTGGCAGTGAGATCTGAGCGGAAAACCACTCTGATGATGAGGCCTTCAATCTTCAATTCTTCTTTTTTTCTTTGTCTGTTCGATTATTACGAGCTTCTAAATTTTCCATTCTAAAAAAATTACACGAACTTAAGCCTGAATAATTACATTTTTTGATTAGAAAGAAAGAAACTTCATCTAGAATGAGAATATTTTTATTTTAGATTTGTTTTGTTGTAAATTTTTTTTTAGTAAACTTTTATCCTGTGGCGTTTTTTTCCGACATTTGTCGATTTTTAATTGTAGCGATTTTCTTCATAATGTTGGTTGCATTAAATAAAGTGATATTTTTAAGGCATAAATTTTCAAAAAATCTCAATTAAAAAAGTTTAAAAAATTTTTTATTATTTAGACTTTCATGATTGGTTGAGAACTCGACAAATTTCTAAAGGAATCTTCGTGTTCTGAATTGATTCTTAATTTTACAGTTTCTGTGTAACTAAACTTAACTTGATATAAAATTAATTCTAAAAGTTTTAAAAAGAAAAATACTTTATCATATGAATGTTGACAAAAAGACAGTAAACAAGTAAAATTTCTATAATCGGCTGTCACCAAATCTAATATACCCTTCACCAAGTCATACATAGGCGCAATTCATGTGTGATAATTTTTTTTTTTCTAATATTGCTGATTTTCAATACCAATTTTGTTTAAGACGAATTCTGACATATTTGTCCAAGATTACAGTATAAAACTCTTCTAATGCCGACGCCAAACCGATTTCACATGTAGATAGACGGATAAACGGACAGATGGACTTGTGCTTTTAAACTTCCCCTTTCTATGTATAAGGATCTAGAACATATGGATTGCATATGCTTATTGTGGATATCGCACACGGAATGACAAACCTCTGAATACCCTTAACTTTTTTATTGAAGGCTATAAAAATACTCTATTAATTATACAAAAAGCCATGTTAAAGAAGAAATGTGGCGTAAAAATCCAACTTTGGCTGGGAAATAAAAAGGAATTAAAGTAAACAACTGTTAACTAATGAGCAGATAAGAACCTGCTTAAGAAAAATACAAACATTTTAATAAGCCCTGTTGCTGTAGTATGTCGACAACAAGAAAAACAACAAAAAAGCTGAATAAAATTTTCTTAAGGAATGTTTAATATTTAATGCACTTTTATTTATGCTAAAAACGTATAAATTAAGAGAAATTATCGTTACACCTTGATTGTAAAATATTAAACTCATTTTAATCCACTCTCTCACACTCTCTCTCTCACTCTCTTTTTCTTTGGCCATGGTTAAAACAATTAATTGAAATGCAACAAAAGCAAAAAAAAATACATAAGAAAAAGCCGGCATTTCATTAAATAAATGTAAACAAACCGGTAAAATACAGTTAACAAAATCCTTAAATTGGCAAACTCACCACTTTGCTGCATTTCACTCACTTTAAGAGAGTGCTGTTAAGGCATCAGAGAGCAAATATATAACATGATGGGGAGTAAATCTGTTAACTGTAACTGTAAATATGGCAATATAAATAACAGATGAAAAAGAAACAAACAACATATATGGACTTGCAATAAATTCGGCTAGTAAAAGGCTTGCAAGAAGAACAAGAATAAGTCAAAACGATTAAATTATGCTTTAACAGGGGTTGACTAACACAATGTTGCACCCTAGAAGCAATAGTTAATGGCGAGCAATGGTTGCAAACGGTCGTGTCTTTAAAACTCTAGCGGTTGAAAAAAGAATAAGAAAAATAAAATAAGCAAGAAAAAACTTGTCTCAAAAAATAAATAAAATAATATAGAAAATTACACTTAAAATATAAAAAAAAATATTTAAAGTATTGTAACAAAAATCTATTTATTGATAACTAATGTAGAAAATACTTTATAGTTTGTTTCAATAAAAAAAACCCTGATTATCCTTTAAAAAGGATATTAAACAAAAAAATTTCTTGGTAATTTATTAAGCAGCAAAACAAAAATAACAAATAATATTATAAATCATTTATTAGAAATATCTATTGTTATCCTGACATTATCCTGTAAAAGTTTATATAAATCCTTTCCAGTGTCGCGTTAAATAAAGTATTTTGTTGCTTCAGGGCAAACATTATTGTGGGTTCTTAAAATTTCCTGCTGTATTTTCATGTGACTCGCGATATAAAATATTTAATTTTCCACTATTAAAACAATCGACAATTGTCATTGCTGCGTTTTTTTTTTCTTCATTTTTCAATTATATCTTTTCTTTATCAAGTTTTCTTCACATTAATTTGTTTTGTTTGTTATGTCAGGCCTGTTACTCCTGGTGATGATGATAAAATAGTCATTCATTACGTTTTTCAAGCGACAAAAATCGAAAGCAAAACAAATCTAAATCAAATTAACTGATAAAATAAATAGTGTTAAAAGCACCAAAAATCCGAAGAATATTCGAGTTTTTTTTTTGTTTATTTCGTTTTACAGAAAAGTGTTTTCATGACAACCTTATTTACACTATAAAAATTTATAGAGAAAAAAAGGACGACGAAAAAAAAACAAGTGAAGTGAAGAACGAATGTATCAAAAATATTGAAACTTAATAAAATAAAAACACATACATATAAAAATATATTTTATGTTAAGCAAATATAAATATGTTTGTATATATGTACATCAAACACATAAACTTTCTATAAGGATAATAAAAGGATAATGACCTAATATACTGTTTGGTAAGTAAAACAATTTTCCGTGAAACAAAAAAAAAGAAATAAGTCATTCGCCATGAAAAAGTAAAGGAAATAAAAACAAATATTTATATGAGTAATAGGAATATCAGGGGCAAAAATGAAAAAGTGCTTAAGTCGAGATAAGTTAATTTTGAGTTATTATCACCATCTTATTCTCCATATTCAAAAGTGTATCTAGGGAAAGTTTTATTTATATTTAACGATTTTTTTACGAAGTTTTGCCACAATTACTTGGTGCTCTTCTTATTCTAACTAATTATCTAATATAAAATAACGGTTAAATTTTCTTTTTAACATATCAAATTTCAAATTGAATACTCTTTTTATAATGGGCAGAACTATGTGTTAGTAAATCACAAGAATCGAAAAACTACTGATCAACTTAAAGTGCAATGGGAATAATATTATGAAAACCCACTCAAACCATTAAAAGTGCTTTTCTACTAAATTATAAAATACGACTTAAGCGCTTTTTTTTTAATGGCCACAGATAATTTTACTATTTTATAACAGATGATAAGTTAAGTGTTTAATTTTTGTTAAAGAAACACATCCTTATTAAATTTTGTATTACATGTTTCACAGTGAATTTTGTCAGTCAAGAAATAAATTTATTCTTTTATTTTTGTCCTTGAGATTTGATATTAGTTAACAATTCAATCGTTTCTGCTATCATTTGTCAAAGATTTGATTGTTCCATTAATTGGGTTCAGTTTATGTTCACATAACAAATTAGTTGATTAAAGGATTTTAGTTTTACACGATTAGTCTGGTAAGAGTTTGAAATCACTTTAAAAATTCGAATAGCTGGAGTATTTTCCCTATAGAACTCAATCTACACTTTCGATTAAATGATTTTTATTTAAATGATATTTAAATTTCTGTTTTTTTAGTATTCCATATTTTATAAATTTTGCCATCATCGATCGGCAAGGACATTTTCTAAAGGTTTAAAAACAGAAAATAAAAATAACAACATTAATGCAAAGGTCCTTTGCCAATAAAAAAAAAGGATACAATAAACACAATTTTTTTTTTTTTCGTTTATATGATTGGAACTTGTTTTGCATTTTGTAAATTTAAAAAAAAAATTCCTGTTGCCGACAAAATTTCCCCCAAAAAACTGAGCAGAATTATTTTAATCATATTTATCGAGATGTCTAGTGTATTTATTTAATCTAGTAATTCTACTATTCTCACTTAAATAAGAAAAAAAACAAAATAAAACCGCAACGGAAAGACTATCCTAGCAGGGGAAAGTATTTCCCAACTCAATAGGATTTAAAAAGCATGATCTCTTTTGTGACGAATGTAAAAGAGGGGAGTAAAAATAAATAAAGAGAGATGGATTAAAAGAAAAAAAGATAAAGATTAAAAGGTCCTTATATAGGAACTTATGTGTTTGAGTAAAAGTTACTGATGCAATGATCCCTTACCTATAAAGCAAACGGGGTGATCCTCTAGAGCAAGGCGAAACAGGAAAGGAGTGGTATAAAATTGTGTTCTTGTTCCTCATCCTAACAATTAAAGCAATATTCGTTGCAGTTATTGAGCGTTGATGTTGTCTAAAATGTTAAGCTGCTTGACTACTAAGCAAGCTATGACTAATGACCTGAGCTTGATCCCTGGTGAGGAGAGACAAGCCAATCAACATCATAAGTTTCTCTGATGTACATTAGTGTTGCATTGTATTGTTTTAAGTAATGAAGCCATATCAGTGATCACTAAAAACTGCTCTAACAGCGACTAATACTGTTCCAAGCTAATGTAGACAGTAGTGCCCATTATCGTGGGTTGGCAGATTATTAGCGAAGTAAAAAAAAAATATAATAAAATACCTGCTTCTACAGCTTAAGAAAATTAATGTGTCTATTTAACACAGAGGCGATGCAACGCTGTTTTAACAAAAAAAAAAGCGCAGTAGCAGAGTTGTGAAAGAATTAAGCCTTTTACATTTTCAACATCTATCATCTCTACCCTATCCCTTTACCCCTACTTATGGCACAATGCATTGTATAAGTAGGGATTGTCTCCTTACTCCTGGTCCTACAAAAAAAATACCTGTGGGTTCATAAGGTGCAAATATGAGGCCGTCATTGTTCCCATGAAGTTTCGCAACTGCTACTTATGGAAGATCAGTAGTAACCTGGTTATTTAAGCGTCTGATTAAGGCCATTTGCCGAGAGCAGTGTCAAAGCACCTACAGCAGGATGAAAATGAGAGACCACTTCGCTTTGTCAAAATCGACAAAACTGAATCCAAATCCTCCTCCCAGCTGTTGCTTTAAATAGACTTAAGACTTGAAATTGATGCTTTTAATGATTCGCCCGCCAGTTGATAATCCGTTCTACCTCTTTGGAATCAGTTGTCACATAATAATTTTTATTTTAAATAAATATTTTGCTGGTTACTTATGAGTAAATTTTTTTAACAAAACAATCTTACTTCTAAATCCCTTTCCTAAATTATTTGTTAAATAGATAATAAAAATACAGCCTGCATAACTCCTAATACACTGAAAATAAACCATGCCAAGTTATACAAAAGAAAAAAATATTGTCGCAGTTGTTAACGAATCTTTTGTGCATTTTGGAAAATAAATTTTAAACTAAAATTTTATAATTTTTTCCAAAGCAACAAACAACTACCTTTTGTTAAAAAAAAACATAAAAAATAAAATGTTTAAACTATTTATAGTTTTAGAGTTTAAAAAGATTAAAAAATGTTGAAAAATTATTTTTATTTAAGCTCGAGGCCATTTTTATTTATTTTTTAACAATATTATAATAAAAGGCCAAATAATTAACAAATAATTAATAGATTAAAAAATGATTAGTTCATATCTAAGATGTGACAACTGTGAAATGAATTTTTTTCGGTGTATGAACTTTCACAAACATTCCCGCATATTAAAAGTACTTTATCGAATATTAAATATACAAATACAAACAACTCGTTTAGGTTGCATCTCATCATGATGTTGCACCATTTGTTTTGGATTAAAACTCTGGGGGAAAATTAAAACAAAAAAAGTTCATTTCAGACAAATTTTTTATCGAAAAAACAAAAACATAAATTTAGAAAACATGTAAAAATAAACACTAGAGATATTTTTTTAGGTAAGCTATGTAACATCATGTAGTAGTAGTAAAAATTAATTTAATACCGACATGTTTAACTAAAATTTATTGATTTAGTAGTTGATGTAATTTTGCTATTGTTTATATTTGATTTTTGTAACATAATTTTTTATTCCATAATTAATATTTTTGGAGTCCCCTCTGTCTGCCCGATTTCCGTTTATATATTCCGCCGGACCACACTACAAGTGTAGATTTATGAAATCGGTTCAAAAATAGCTAGACTGCAACTAAAGTCCTTTAATTTTTTTAATTTTTTACAACTTTAGTTTTAAACTAAACTTGAAGCGCTTGATGAGCCATGACTAGCTGTCAAATAATTTCTGTAGTCACAGATATAAATATTGTAGAATTTTGAAAAAAAAAATAGTCTCGAACGCAATCAATATCCTGTGGTATCACAAAAACAGTACTCGTAAGACGGATTTATTTGAATCAATTACAACAAGATTAATTTAAATACCAAATATTTAATCCGTAAAAAAAGAAGATTGCTCAGGATTATTTATGCTCATTTTTCTCTCGAAACACAATTCAATTTATAATATTGATACTAAGCTGACATTAAATGTTTAACGTATTCAATTGAATTTCAAATTTGTTTTCGAAAATGTTTGTAACACATCGCATGATCTCATATGTGTACTATAACTTTTTAATGATCTTTATAGATCACCCAAACGTAGTTTATGTTGTATTTTATACTTCTGCTACACTACAGTGTAGTCGTCTACCTACCGGAATCTAAATAATTTTTTACTTTGGGAACTATTGCACTGAAGGCCGAGGTTTAAATTTCTTTGCTCTCAAAATAAATGGTACAACATAAAACTCTATTACTTGCATACAGTGCAACTTTGGCAGAAGCTACTTATTTTTGGCGATATTTTTAATTTGGCTAAATATTTTTTCCTCTTTTTTTTGGCTGGCGATTTTTGATTTTGACGATTTTTTTCATTTTAGCTATTTTTTTTCTTTCTTACTTAATTTTATTTACTCAAATTTCTTAGGGGCCGAATCGGCGCTGTTGGTATCGAAGAGAAATTTCAAGATGGAAATTTTCATCGATATCGAGAGAGGTTGGCGATTTTTTTCTTATTGTCTTTTTTCCATTTTCGTGATTTTTAGCCTCATTCCTTTTCGTTTTTCGACTTCTTAATTTTTTTTTTAAAACTTTTCTCGTTTATTTTACGTTAATGCTTCGTGTTTCTTATTATAGTCGATTTCTTAAGGTTCGGGTTTTTTTTTTTTTTTTTTTTTTTGGTGTAGCGACTTTTTCCAATTTTGGCGATTTTTATATATATTTTATTTTTGCCACCTTTTTTTCTTTTGCTGGTGTTTTTTTCAATTTATTTTCGTCTTTTTTATTTTTGGGAATATATTACTTGACGGATGTCCATTAAATATACATTTTAAAGCATGTTGTAGTACATTTAAAAAAAAGACTGATTTTATAAATTTGTTTGTGGTTATTTTTTACGGTTCATAACTTTTTCATAACAACTTATTTTAAAAATTACTTTACGTTAATAGTATTTTCTATAATTTATAGTAAATTTTTAGTTAATCCTGTATCCCTTAAAATGACTCGGTAGCAGTGAAAATGTTAAGAGTTTACTTGGTACAGTTTTCAAGATAAATCTCATTGTCACAATTACAATCGCCGAAATAACATTAACTGATCAAGCACCCTGTAAAAGTTATTAATGAAAAATTTTAGCATCTATAGTTATACTTTCTATATGAATGTATTAAATATGAAAATCGAACTGTCTACTTTACATTAGTGTTCACTTAATGCATTACAGTATCAACATGTTACGTTGCTCACATTAGCACACCCTTTAATATTTTACTTTGATGAATTGTTATTGTAGCTGTTACAGTGACACATATAACGTAAACATATTAATTATGCATTTCTAAAGATTCTCGCAATAGAAACCTATTTACAGTTACATTGACGGACGGACAAAGGAAAATAAAACAATAGGATTTCTTAGAACCCTCTAAATGTTCTACATTAAAATGATATTAAAACTTTTAAGTTTTATTGTTCAAAAAATATAAGATTTTATTAACATTTACAACTTTATATTATTTAAAAGCTAAAAACATTGAAATGAAAAAATAAAATTCTGATAGACAAACATATGAAGTTTGCAATTCTTCGTAAAGCTATGACAAACACAAAGACACATACACACACGTACTTTTACTATGTAAATATAGATATTTATTTACTTTGTATTTACTTAAGCAGTATAAATAGTCATATGTATGTATGTATGTCAGTGAGGGAGAACAACTACACAAGCACATAACTGAAAGTATTTGTGTGTGTGTGTTTGTTAGGGCGTGTGTGTCCCTGTAAATGAATGTAAATGCATATGTCACATATAAAATAAGCAAAATGTGTAGAATGTAATTGTATTTAAAGTATAAACGAACAATATACATGTGGTGCATGCAACAATGAATAAGAAAAAAAAAACAGCGAAAAAAATAAGAATTAACTAGTTCACAGGAAGAGGATGAAACGTAAGAATACAATGTCAAAATAAGTAAAATAATAAAATAAATAATGAAAACTCTATTGTGTGAAAAATGTGAGAGCGATTGTGTGTGGGTGTAGCGTTGCCAAATATGCAGATTTATCTGTTTTTTACAGTTTTTCGAAGCATTGTGCAGTTTTGAATTTGGTTTTTTGTACGTAAAGCAGTTTTTTTATTTATAAAATAAATTAAATAAACTTTAAATTTTTTGGTTTTTGCTCTATATGCAGTTTTTTCACTGGGAAATCAGTTTTTTTTTTTCTAGATTTGCAGTTTATTTAAAAAAATTATGGCAGCATTGTGTGGGTGTGCGTTTTTGTGCTTAAGCGCGTTTTTTTTTTTTTTGTTTTTTTTGTTTCATTTCACATGTCGTCTTTTGTAACTATAAAATTTTTCATAAAGTTGTATGAATATTTGCTTAACAACAGCAGGGAAAAAAGTATGACATCTACATATGTATATGTTTTTATATAAAAACATTTTTTTTATTATTACTTTACTTCGACAGTGTAAATTTTTATTTGCAATTTCTTTTTTCTTTTTACCATTTTTTTCATTATTTATTCAGTACAAGGAGTTTAATCAAGGAATTAAACTGCAAAGAACTACAAGTGAGTACGTAAGTCAAAGTCAAACGGAAACATATTGTGGAAAGAAAATATTTTTTTGGGTAATATTTTCTGTACAACAAAACTTCAACTGCGGTATAGAAAAGTTGCAGCATTTGCAATATTTTTCTCAATATTTGCACGAATGCATTTGTAAGGCTGACTTAGTATGAAGTTCGCTTTATAAAAAATATTTTAGAAGCACTGAAGTAGGAAACGAGTACATCACATACAAACTAATTACTGATTTTCGTGGACCTACACAACTGCAATAGTGATGCCGTTCAAAATTTCTTGTGAGTTGATCTTAGAATAATGTGCAGTGCTTAAAACTCGTATAGAAGCGGATAACACATACCGCCCATAGAAAGTAATTAAAAATTTTCCTATGAATGCGAAACAATGAGATAGCGAGGCACACATATATAACATGTTTTAGTTCAACGAATAAACCATCTAGAAATAAACATTTGAAGTGTCCACTTAAAATTTCATTTGGCAAACCCTAAATTTGTATTCCATTCCAGTTAAATAAAAAATATTGGAAACGGAACGGAAAGACAATTGTAGCAGGTTTCTCGTAAGGGAAAGAAAATATTACTCAGCTCAATACGAGTAGTACTGATAAAGGAATTTATGTATTTGAGTTTCACTTCTTATAACTCAGTAAAAGTTACTGATACAATGATCCCTTACATAGAAAACAAACGGGTTGATCCTTCAGAGCAAGACAGAACAGGAAGGGAAGTGCATAAAATTGTCTACTGCTTCTCCATCTAAGCGGTCTAAGCGGTAGACAACTCTGATGATGAGACTGTGGTTAGTCTCGAAACAGCGATGTCAGTTCAACCCTCCGCGCAGTCTAATTTTTCTTTGTCCGTTCAAGTATTAAGAGCCACTAGATTTTTCTTTCTAATTTAAATAATAATTTAATTTATAACAAAAATTAAATTTAGAGAAAGCGAACTTAAGCCTGAAAAATTAAAATTTCTTTGATTAAAAATCACTCAGTTCGAATAAAAAATTCACAACTTAATTAAAGAGATTTTGTTATGGAAAACATATAGTTAAATCCTCTAGGGAGTCCCCATAGATATCCTTACCTTTAAAGCCCAATTAATTTTTAGAATTTCTTAAAGAAATAAATGATTTTTTCTATCCATGTAAAAATAAAAGCAGATTTAAAAAACCTACCAAAAAAATATCACGCAGGAAATGATTGATTATGCCAGATATTTGACTTTAAATAAAACTTTCTATTTATTTGTTTTAAACGTTTTGCCCCCCCAATTGTGCCACTTTATCATTCATAACTCATTGTTAATGCTTTTGTCATTTTCAAACATCTGGTGCAAACTTTTAACATTCTGAATATGATTTTATAAAGCACTGACACTCACACACATACACACACATACAAAAAAACTCAACCGCATTTACCATCTAAATTTAATCTAAATATTTCAAAACTAATTTATTATTTAAAAGGTAAATTTTCAAAACAAATAAATAATATTCTTCATTCGTGACTCTACATATAAAAATGTTTTACGACAAATGGAACATTTGCAAAAATTACTCATCCACACACATATAGTGAAAATGGCAATAAATAAGAAAAAGGAGAAAAGAGAAAAAAACAAAATATGTAAAACAAACAAAAGAATGATAAAAAGTAAAATAAACAATTTAATTTTATTATCAACACAATCGACTTAAAGAAACACTACACACACACAAACACACTCCCAGCACACAACAGACGATCACAACGCATATATTATTAAGGAAATTTTAAAATATTAAAAACTTAAATAGTACTTTTATACATTCACTTGCTTGAAAATACACTCACATTGCAAATATTCCTTTAGGCAGCACAAGAAAAAAAAATATATACTCGTATATTCAAAAATGTTTCCTTTGTGATTTTTGTATGTTTTACTGTTAAAGTTAATAAAGTAAACAAACATGATTAAATATAAATGCCACACACATACCCACACAAACACTACAAAGCAATATAAATATTCGTTTCTAACGGCTTTTTCCGTACGAGAGCAATCTATGAATACCCGACACTTTTGGTTAAGTGTCTGGATTTCTTAAACTTTATTCTAACAATTTACAGCCATCACCAGGGAACCGATAAATAAGAAGACTTTAAAATAATGTTTTACGAGCAGTAAAAAAAAACAATATGCTCCTTGTAATCTTCATAACATCCGTTTCTAATACCATAAAATATAATATTGGGTTAGTTGTCATCTATCCGAATATAAAATATTGAATACGACGGTCTCAAAATAATTTGTTGATCGAACTTTTTCCATTTTGTTTATATTTTTTCTCCATAAGAGATAGAGAGTTAGGTAAATACAGGGGAGATTCTGTACACTCTCAACCTCCTCCTCATTATGACAACTTCTGCAAAATCTTTATGCGGTAGATTTAATCTCCTAGCATGTGCAGCTGTAATGACCGCAACAAGAGTTCTTATTTTCCCACGAGGAGTCCCCTCTACTACAATCATATTGCGGCCAAATCAGCATCGATATCGAGCAGGTAATCCTTATAAGGCCATTTGGTCTACGCGATTCCAAATAGATTTTGCTGAATCTTTACAGCTTTTCAACGGTACGTCAACCATAAGGTATGTTTCTCCAATAAGCATTCGTGCTCCGGATTTCAACGGTTTATCCGCAACAAGATTACCAGGCACATCGAGAATAATTCCAGGTTTGAATGTTTCTCAATCTCGCTAAGAGACATTCGACATTCATACACCAAATTGCAAGTACTATAAACGCCTGATAGAGACTTGATCGCAGCTTTGCTGTCTGTACAGATTCGAATTTCCTCAACGGATGACCTGTTGTACCTCTCTCAGTTTTCTGTCTGTATCACGCTGCATTGATCATGTTCAACTTAAACATTATCCGCACAAAAACATAAATGTGAAAATAAGGCCAAGTTCCTATCCAAAAAATTTCGGCCGTAAAAAGTACTGACATCAAAATAAGGACCAAGTTTTTGTTAGGTACAATTCCATCTCATTTCTATAAGCTTGGCAAAATTTTTCCAAGAATTCTTTCCCACATTATAAAGGCAAAAAATATTACCAAGCTTATGGGTTGCCTAGAAATGAGATGGAATTGTACCTATCAAGAACTTGGTCCTTATTTTGGATAGGAACTTGGCCTTATTTTCACATTTATGTTTTTGTGCGGATCTCACTGCTTTTTTATATGTTGTTTTTGTATAAATATTTATGTGTATTGCTTATCAGGGCCTACTTGTGTGCGCAATTTTAGCTTTCTAGCTATACTGGAAGTGCCCTATACAAAGAAGGGGCACCATAGTCCCCCTCAGGAGGAAACAGCCCGTTTAAAAATCATTTTTGTTAATTGCTCGTAAGGACATGCCTGTGTACCAAATTTCAGCTTTCTAGATATTAGTGATGTTACGAATATCAATTTTTAGTATTCGCGAATACGAATACGAATACGAATACGAATATTTAAAACAGTATTCGCCGAATACGAATACGAATACGAATATTTCTTTTGAGGTTTATATTTCAAATTTAATTGGAAAAAATCCCTGCCTTTGCGTTAGTAACTATAAATGAAAAAAAAATTTAGTGATTTAACATTATTATTGCATTAAGATACCGAATTTGAAAACCTCTACAGAACATTTTTTAATTATTTTACTTACATACTTTCAGATTTCGTTTTTCTTACTCTGTTTGGGTTTTTAATTAACAATTCAGTGCTGTTTAGCGAACATATTTTTGCAGAAGGCGCATCCACCTGTGTCAGTGGAATTTCATATATAAAAAGTTTTAGTTTGATTCCTGTAGCTTCCCACCCTTATACATTTACATATAAACAGAATCAAAACATCTCACCGAGTTTCTTTAAATATCATATTTTAAGTCATACGAGTATATTCCAATTTATTGCCGATAGATGATGTACTTTGTTCAATTCACTGCTGCGAAAGCATTTTTAATTTTATTAATACATTTGAGACAACTTAAATTATAATTTATATATATTTTTGTTTGTTTTTTAAGAAGGTTATTACTTTGCGTGAAATACAATGGGTTTTTTTTAATAAAAATTAATATATTTTTTTACATTTTATGTACTTTTTTTTAACTTTTGTATGATTTTTTTTGGAAAATGTATGGGAAAATTATTCGAAAAATATTCGCTTGAATTTGGCGAATACGAATACGAATACGAATATATTAAAACAGGCGAATAGTCGAATAGTCGAATACGAATACGAGTATTCGTAACATCACTACTAGATATACTGGAAGTGCCCCATATAAAGAAGGGTCACATTAGTCCCCCTCAGGTGAAAAGTGACCCTTTAAAAATCATTTTTGTTATTTTTTATCAGGACCTACCTGCGTACCAAATTTCAGCTCTCTAGCTATACTATAAGTGCCCCATACGAAGAAGGGGCTTCATACTCCCCCTAGGTGAAAAGTGCCCGTTTTCAGATTTTTCTGATTAATTTCACACCAAGACCTACCTGTGTACCAAGATTCAGCTCTCTAGCTTTACTGGAAGTGCCCAATAATATTGATGAGTCAGTGAATATGTACTAAAATATGGACTTTTCTCACCTTAATATCTCGGGAAGCTTTTACGGTAGAACTTTCAAATTTGACTTGTGAGGTCAACTCTGTTAAGAGACCTTATGTTTCAAGTTTCATTCTATTATGATCAAGAGGAGCAAAGTTATGAGGGGGGTAAAAACAGCTCGAATGGTTTCGTGTAAATATACACACTGTGTGGTCGAACTTGGCCTGGAACCTCTGTTAAAAGCGAAGAATAAATATGCCACCACTCAGTATTTTGCGAGCTATAAGCGTTTGAAGTTGCTACTAATACATTCACATGTATTAATCATACATGTAAGTTCTCAAAAAAAAAAAGCTATAAACACATAGACATAGCGAGCAGCAGGCAGCAATGTGTTAAAAATAAAACGCACGCGTTTATAAGATGTTAATTGACGACATCAAGGCAGGTTCTTGTCTACGCTACTTTTGCTGTTGCTGACAAATTAGAATAATTTCCATTTTCATAAGCAGCAATAAGCTGATACAAAGCTGCCAATATAATATATGTAAATGTTACGGCAATGATAGCTTAAAATATTTTGTGTTATTTAAATATAAATAAATAAATTGATGTGCTTTTATATTTTTAATCGATATTATACCGTTTTGAGCCGGTAATATCATTTTGCTTCTTGTGAAATATTTCTGTGGCGGCTCTGAAATGTGTAATAAAACAAATATTGAAAAATAATATCAAAACTTCAAATTCTTTTTTCAGCTGCTGTTGTTCTCAAAATCATGGCAGCAATTGAAGGCAACTGCATTTGAAATCTGCTGTTGTGAAGTGTGCTGTGGTCTATATGTTTATAGCTTTTAGCTGCAAAGAGAGTACAAGACATCTGTAATAAGATGTGGAAGAATTGTACGATAAAAGATGAGAGAGTTGAGTATATTGATTTAGCTCATTGGAAGGTGTTTTGTTTTTTCATTTAACAGTTCTTTTTTATTTTTAATGTTTACGAATTCATAAAAATGTAACACTAAAAAGATTGTAGGTTGTTGTCATGAATCAAAGAAACAAGATTACGCATTCAGCCGTTCAAAAAAATTTTCTACTGCGCATCTACGTCACAGTAGACACACAAATGTGTTTTTTCCTTTTCACTCTCAATACACTAATGTACTTTGTTTACAAAGTAAGTGCTATTTCTACGTCACACAAACAGCTAATCTCTATAAACAAAATAACGGACCTGCGCAATGCGTAATCTTGTTTCTTTAATTCATGGGTTGTTGTATGACTGCTTTAAAAGAGATTTTTTATGTTGATTTTTCTATGAATAGAACGCGATCCATTGTGTCCGTTACACTATTATATATAATTTGTCTATAATACTAGTAGTAAGAGCTGAATACCAAGTCTCTAATGAACATAGTCCGATCATTTAACTAATGATTTTTCATATTCTTACATATGTATATAAATATAAGCAGGAATTTCTTCTATTTATGGAGCTGTAAATTTTATTACTACTGTAATTAACAGGGCAAGTTTTTTAAGCTTTTTGCTGGAAAAGCTTGATTTCGCTTATTTTGTACCTTTTTTTTTGCAAAATTGCTTTATTTGATATACTCTGCTTGAATTTGCTTATAATGCACTTTGGCATCCCTTGAAAATAATTTTTGAATCTTTTTGTTGCAAATAAAAAGCAAAAGTTGGTCCTTTTTTCACACATGCAATTTTCTATTCTTTAACTCTTGACATTTCAAACTAGATTGGCTTAAAGGTGTTATTTATTATTGGACACCTATACAGAAATTTGCAACGTGTTAAATGCACTTTCCGATGATGATGTGGAATCAATATACATATAAAGCAAAAGCTCTATTTAAAAATGCATCTTTAAAATCTGATCTCCCGTACATAAAAGATAATTTCGAGTGTATTTGCCGAAGTATAATCAAAGAAGAGGACTTTATTTAAAAGCAAATTTGTTTATAATCGAAAAAGTGGAAGAAAAGATGAAAAATTTTGAAAACAAATATTTTTTGAAAAGTTCAACAAAGTTATGAATCGAAACGTTGAAATTCAAACATTAGTTAAAATTAATAATTATATTTTTTTAAACAAAAGCGAAGCTGATGAATACATTGATTCGCTATCTCCAAGCGAATTATTATTGTTTAAGTTCGCTCCTACTAAATCCAGTGATGTTGAATGAATTTTTTCAATTTATTCTACAGTTTTATGCGATAATCGATCTTTTCTTTTTGAAAATCTAAAAAAACATAAGATTGTGCTTTGCAATAAAAAATTATTTAATAAAATAAATGAAAAGTGGTTAAATTGTTTAATTTTTGAAAGCATATTTGAGCTTTTTTTTTGCTTATTCTTGGGCTTATTTTGCGTTTATTTTGTGCTTTTTTGCTTGCTTTTTTTCTTTAATTTTGTGCTTATTTAAACTTGCCGTGGTAATTAATACACGATCTGCTGGTATTACTTTTGATCGAGTACCTTTATTTGTATTAAAATAAAAATGTTTCAATTTATTTCAATATTCTTTTACGATATTAATAAACTATAATTATTATTATTATTTTTTCTATATAAATTACTAAAACAGTTATGATTGCCATTAACAAAATTGATCTAGCTAAAACCCCACTCCTCAAAAATCGACTTCAATGTATTTTTTTAATTGAATATTTTGAATTATTTGTCTTTCGTTTTAAAATAAAAATAAAATAGTTTGTTAATTTCTATTCACAAAAAGTAACAACCTGATGCATTTTTTCAAAGGACAAGAAAAAAAAACATGTTAATTTATTAATAAAATGGAATTAATTAACGTTAATATTTGTTTTCTGTAACAAGTTTGTAACCAACAACATCAAAATGTATTCTACAATTTTTCTTTGAAGACAAACAGTAGTAAATTTTATGAAATTCTATGGCAAACAAATAACTTTTAAATCTTTTCTTAAATACATACATAATTTGAATTATATTTGCTAAGCAGAGTTGTAAGATATGTGTGTGTATTAGTGATGTTACGAATATCAATTTTTAGTATTCGCGAATACGAATACGAATATTTAAAACAGTATTCGCCGAATACGAATACGAATATTTCTTTTGAGGTTTATATTTCAAATTTAATTGGAAAAAATCCCTGCCTTTGCGTTAGTAACTATAAATGAAAAAAAAAATTTAGTGATTTAACATTATTATTGCATTAAGATGCCGAATTTGAAAACCTCTACAGAACATTTTTTAATTATTTTACTTACATACTTTTAGATTTCGTTTTTCTTACTCTGTTTGGGTTTTTAATTAATAATTCAGTGCTGTTTAGCGAACATATTTTTGCAGAAGGCGCGTCCACCTGTGTCAGTGGAATTTCATATATAAAAAGTTTTAGTTTGATTCCTGTAGCTTCCCACCCTTATACATTTACATATAAACAGAATCAAAACATCTCACCGAGTTTCTTTAAATATCATGCATTTAAGTTATACGAGTATATTCCAATTTATTGCCAATAGATGATGTACTTTATTCAATTCACTGTTGCGAAAGCATTTTTAATTTTATTAATGCATTTGAGACAACTTAAATTATAATTTATATATATTTTTGTTTGTTTTTAAGAAGGTTAATACTTTGCGTGAAATACAATGGGTTTTTTTAATAAAAATTAATATATTTTTTTACATTTTATGTACTTTTTTTAAACTTTTGTATGATTTTTTTTTTTGGAAAATGTATGGGAAAATTATTCGAAAAATATTCGCTTGAATTTGGCGAATACGAATATCTTAAAACAGGCGAATAGTCGAATAGTCGAATACGAATACGAGTATTCGTAACATCACAAGTGTGTATGTAAGTATATATGAATTAAAAAATCGCACACACAAAGGCAAAATAAATAGAGAAGAAAAGTACAAATAAATTATTTCAACGTTTTTGTACATTTTAATAAGAAAAGAATTACAAAAAAAAAAAAATAAACAAATGTTTGTTTATTTATTACATTAACGCTGAAATCTTACAATTCAACAGCATGACAACAATCCATATAAATCTTTCAAATGTGTATATAAAATTATCTACACTGAGCTACAGGAAAATAAACGACCTAAGTTATTTTCTAAAAACTGTTTTACAAAAAAAAGAAAAGCATTTAGCAGGCACCAACTGATAATTTTTTCACACATACTCATGAGACACCGTATTCCCAAGGTGGAATATACACTTCAAGAAACATTAAGTTATTGCAAAATGTGGCCCTTCTTAAGAATCATTGGTCAGGAAATTATTTAAATAATCATAAACCTATATTTTGTGTGCCATACTAATGACTATACGATTTTTTAAATGTTAATAAAATTAAGGGTGGTGTTGGCTAAAGTGGTTAGCGCGTTGACTACTAAGCAAACAATGACTTGGGGCCTGGGTTCAAACCGTGGCCAGAGCAAGTCAATCAACATCATTAATTTCTCTAATGCACATTAATGAGATTTTCTATTAATTATTGTCGGACTATTTAAGTGACGAAGGCATAGCACTGGTCACTAAAAACTGTTCCGACAGCGATTGATGCTGTTCCAAGCTAATGTACACAACATCGCCCTCTTTTGTCGGTTTGCAGAAACATCGGCGAAGTAAAAAAATTAATAAAATGCCTGCTAATACAGCTTAACAACGTTAATATGTCTACTTAACACCGGAGGCGCCTCAACAATGCCTTAAAAATTAACATAACGCGCAAAGCAGAGTTGTGAAAGAGTTAAGTCTTCTAAATCTTCAACATCTATCTTCTCTACCCAATCCCGCTCCCTGAGTTCTGGCACAGTGCACTGCATACTGAATGCTGGTCCTAATTAAAAAAAAAAAGTACACACGTATAATGCGGTTAAATTAGCTCTGTTGTTTCAGAGATGGTATAGTAACACATACAAGTTTTATTGCTAGTTGGCAAAAGGAAATGTCTAGAAATAAAAACAGTTATCCTTTCCCCGAGAAAGGACAGGACCAACTTGTCAGCAAGATACTACGCAATGTCTCCCGGGGTCTTGATAATAATAAGATGTGTTGTGGTCTCCGAAAAAATACAGCTCTAATCTGCAAATCAGTAGAATTTATTTTAATTGTGTATTCTATTCAATCCAAACTGATAAAATTTTAGGAAATTCATCTTAAAAAAATTATTTTGCAATAACTTAAATATGATTCCAAAAATATATTTTTACAAAGGATTTATGACTAATAGTTGAAGACTTTTGTTTATGTAAATTTGTATTTAATTAAAAATAACTTTGAACCATTTTCATCAACTATCAAAAGCTTGTTGTATGGATTTAAAAAAAAAAACTTTTTTATGAAATTTCCATTATTACCTTTCATCACTTTTCCAAAAAGAAAAAAAAAATAATATACAAAAAAGAAAGCTCTTCAGAATATAAAGGGCTTGTTATGAAAGTACAGCAATTTATGAAACAAATCAAAAAAAAAAATATATATATTTCTATTGCGCTTTAAAATTTTGCAGAAACACAAATATTTACATCCTAACGTGAGTGTGGGTAGGTGTGTACAAATCTGTATATGATCACTGCAGTTTCAGCAAAACATTTACACAATTTCACTTGTATCAGATGTACGAACGTGTATGTGTAAATTTGTGTGTAAGCTCTCAGTGTCGTTGGTATTTGTATACATAAATTCGGCGTAAACGGCATAAATTCAAACCACATTCAAACGTCCTTTCAAAAAAGATACGGTTACACAATGGATACACACACATATACACCATCACCACTACCACACTGGTATGCACGCAAGTATGCATTTGCTTACAACAAACCAAAATGGATGCTGTTACGTGCCTCTACTATAGATTCGTAATTTACATCCGGTGTGTTTATACTATTGCCACATGTAGTAAAGGTGTATACTTATATGCATAACAGTGTGTACGTGTGTTTGTATGTGAATACTCACACATATCAGTAGATATGATGCTGAAAAGCCTAAATGTTATAACAATTTACTTGTGTATATTTTTCTATTTTTTTTTTCTATTTTTGTGTAGAAAATTGTTTTAAAATATTTTGGTTATAATTTTGGTTTAGAGTTTTTGTTATCGCTGTACATGTTTATTATACGAGTATGTATGCATTTAGAATCCGTTTTTGTTTTGCAAATACGAGATATTATAGCAGTTCATAATTCTTCAATGTTTTTGTTTTTTCTGGTTTGTTTTAGAATGTTTTAAGGCTCTACACCAAATTGGGCTGGAAGTTTTAAGTTAAGCGAGATGATGTACAAAGATGAAGATATATTTTGTATTTTTTTACAAAACTTTTAAAAAATTTTTGTAAAATAGCTGATAGTAGTCACAAAACTGGCCCGATCCACCAAGAGGTAGCAATGGTTCCCATCTGTTGAATTTTATGTAAATGGCTTTGCAAATTATGCATGACTGTATCATTGGTATAGTTAAATTACTAGATTAACGTCCGCTGATCAATATTTAATGTACTCGTTTAGTCGCTGGTACTATAATTTCGGAAAGTGTATTTTGTTGCTTCTGTACAACAAGAATAGCAAATACTATACAAGTCCTTTTATTCACCATTCATTCCACTCGCACTCGCAGTAAAAATTTTAAATTTTAAAAAATACTGGAAAATTAATATTATTTAGGCCTGTCTGACAATAGCGAACGACATTCGCTGGAATTCTAGATGCAAAATAAACTACCTTGCGTTTCACTAATAACACTGCTCTGCAAAAAATCACTTTTTGGCTCTCCTTTAAATAAAATCGCTATACTCGTATGTAAGGTTGACTGCACACATATTCGTTCAAAATTGGGTACCTGCGGAAAATGCAGAATAAAATCGGCATTCGTTAAACGATTTTCATGATTTATACCTGATTTTATTCTTGAGGTATTACGCTCTCAGAAAAATTTGTCACATATAAAATATTGGCTTTTTCTTTTTTTTATAGCACTTTTAAACTGAAAAAAAAACGAATTTGGCAAAAAATAATTTTCCCCTCTTAAATTTTTGAATACATAATTCTAAAACGATAATATATAAAAAAAAATACTATTTGGAACTAAATAAAATATAATTTTGTTACGGATCTTTTGGTGCTTTATTTATGTAAATCGGATCAGTCGTTCTCTAGTTAGGCTTTGTTTACAGACAATTCCAGCATTATAGATCGGTCGACACTTTGAGCCAAACCGTTAAGTTCAGTTTTTATTGAATAAATGAAACATAAAATCACTAAGAGTTTAGGAACTATGGAATATTCAATCAGACTACACCTCTAATCACCGTTCGCTTGTTCGTTTTCAAAGATTTGCGTGCAGCTATTTATTTTCTATTTTTTTTTTTTTTAATTTTCTCCACTCCGTCATCAAAATTTATTATCGCACAACTTCTTCATTTGAGGACCGTTTTTCAAAATTTTGTTTTATTCGGATTTTCTCCATTAAATTTTTTTTTTTTTTTTTTTGAGGGAAAACTTGTGCCTCTCGAAATATTGTTTATGGCTTAAATAATGTATGCAGCGACTGATTACCAAAATTGTTTGTTTTTTGAAAGGGCTTTTTGTAGTTTGGTGCCAATTTTTTTTTTTTTTTTTTTTTTTTTTTTTTTTGAAAACCAGGGGGACAAGTTGCCCCTCGATATGTTGTTTTCATGTAACTTCAACATCTGTGAACCAATTGTAAAATGTCTCTTAATGTTTGAGAAGGTTTCTTTGCGGTTTGTTCATGTTCTGTTTTTTTTTTCTTGTAATTTGGAGGAGCCAGCAGTTCGCTCTAAATATGGATAATCGAGTAGCTACACTGATCAATTTCGAAAGTGTACGCTTGCATCTTGGTCGCCTAATATTTTTATTAATAAATAAATTCGTTATTTAAGAAACAATTTTACCTTTTTTTTTTTTTTTTTTATTTAAAACCATCTTCAATGTGTTAAACAATTTTATGATTATTGGGGTGTCAAAATAAATATTTCAAAATGTGAAGCAATTTGTATTCGGAATGCATCTGGCAAATGTAAATATACGGTTGTTCCAGAAAGCAAAAGGCTTAAGCTGTTTCTTGATGGCATTGAGATTCCTTTTGTTGATAGGCTTAAATATCTTGGAGTGACTTTTAATAATCTTTTCAAATTTAATGAACATGCAAGATCGGTTTTAAAGAAATCGTTTCAGGTAATGGGTGCATTTTCGAAAATTTTTTATAATACCAGCCTCTCAAAGGATACTAAACTTCTTATATATAAGACTAGTATTAGACCAATTTTCATATACGGATTTTCAATATGGTTTAGTGTTTCACCTATTATTATCAAAGATATGGAAATATTTGAACGGAAAGTATTAAGGTGTTGTATTCAAAAAAATTTCGAGTCATTAAATAGACGTTACTCAAACTCGTTTATTTATTGTAACTCGAAAATAACGCCAATCGGTTTATATGTATGTGATATAATGAAAAAATTTGTAAATAGATTAGAGACGCATCAAAATGATATAATGAGGGAAATTTATAATGAGCAGAGAGTTTTCACTTGGAGTAACACGAACTATCTCTCGCCGATAGGTATCTTTAATGAAGAACATATTAATTTCGATATGAATACTAACATAAGACACCGATTTTTCACGAAAACTACACCAGGTACTCATAGAGGATAGTATCTTTTTCGGGAATTTTGTGTTTCAATTATCATTTTATATTTCTTCATTATAATTTTGTTATTTGTTTTTTTTTTTTTTTTTTTTTTTTTTTTATTTTATTTTAAATTTTATTTTAAGTTATATTTAGAGTTAAGTATATTTTAAGAGACATCCTCTTCTGCTATGTTAGCCCCGGGAGCAAGGGCATTTCAACTCATAATCATACTGTTTTTTCATTTTAATTTCTTATGTCAGTGTTAAAGCTTGATGCTGTTAAGTTTTTAATGTTTTTAAGATAATACATTATAGTCTTAAGGATTCTTTATATCGCTTTTCTTTATAAAAAAAACTTATTGTTAAAAAAAAAGGCTCAATTTTAATTTGAAATTTGAAATTTGAAATTTTTTTATTTAACAAAATATTTTAATCTTTTGTGGAAGTAAGCCGCAAACTATAAATGGATTATATCAGGTTTAAAACCTTCGCTTAGTTGCGTTATTTTACTTTCTGTAATAAAGTCGGTTTTTTGCAGAATTACTTGACTGAACAGATGACTTGATTTCTTCTTTTAAGTATAAAAATAGTGCATCCCGCGTTCATTACTGATAAATATCGGATGCTCTAAGAAGTTCTTGCCAACTGCCATGATCTTCTTTATAGTACGTTTCCATTATGAGGAAATCAAGTTGATTTGAAAAAATCATGTCGAAGTGTTTCCATGATGTTGTAAGTAATTTCGAGTTCGAAATTAATTTGACGTTTGTGTTATATATTTATTTTTTAACATACGAAAAATTTTAAGTGGCAAAATAAAAAAAATCTACAAAAATGGAAAATAACATGGAGTTTTTAAAAAATTATGTATTTATATTCAACACAACAACGGTATCAAGGTCAACGCCATTTTTATTCGGAGGTAAATGTCACTTTTTCGGATTGTAAGTGACTAATAACGGATGCCCCACAGTGGCATTTGTAACAGATTAATTTCCAAATATTTTGGAGAAAATTGTCATTTGATATAATTTGCTCATATGAAAAATGTATGGGAAATCATGTCGCAAATCACTTATTTTGGTGAAATCATATGATTTGGTCAAATCACGTATATGGAAACATACTATTAGTCAAGGTTGTCAGTTCTATACCGACATGATAAAATTTTATAATACTCGGCTAATCTTGCATTCTTATAGAATTATAAATATTTTAATTTCCACAAGGTTTCTCTATTTGGACCAAACAATCTATTCTATATAATCTCTTACAACTCCATTTGATGAGAGTTTGTTTTAAATTAATTGAGAATTACAAACAAAAGAGCTTTTGGAAAAAGTGTTTATAGTTTTCCGCTTTCTTTGAAAAAATTTAATGAAAAACTAGTTACAACCACGTTATTCTCACTACAAGACTATCTCTCGTAAGTCTCATATACTTAAGAAACATGAGAATATATACTTCCGTTTAGAGTATATCTTCTTCGTTATGAACTCAACTCGGAATTATGTTCTTATAAACATACAAACATACACATTATTTTACTTTTATATTTGCACAGGGTCTGTCTATTGTTGTTTCGTGTTGAAATCTGCTATTTTATTGTATACTTGTAGTTGATAAACAACAACAACAACAAAAAATTGTATGAGGAGAGTCTGTGTCTATGTCTGCTGTTAGTTGGGGAATTTGAATAATTTTTACTCAAACATTTTATTTTGTTTTTTGTTATTTTTTTTCCATTTTCTCTTATCTTAGGTTTATTAAAACAAACTATTTGTTAGACAACAAGAGTACAACAGCGGCAATAACGTTAACATTCTAATGTTTCTTATCTATTTAGTTTATGGATCACATTGTAGATAATTTTTTTTTTTCGTTCATTTATTCGATGGTTCTTTATCGCAATTTGCTGCAAGCCAACATCAGTTGACGACATTGACTCGTTCTATATATTTAGTTCATGCTACTATATAAGTATATATATATATATAGTGTATATATATTTATATCAGATGAACGAGTGTTATTTGAATATCTACGCTCAGTCACCCATAGTCAAGCACATTAACGCAGTTGGCTTGCCGCCACACATCCCCTTTTTACATCCTTGGAAATATTAACAGGGCAAAAAGCTTATGCTTTCAAAGCCATTGTTTAAAACTGCTGCCGGTTGTTGTTATTAAAGTTTGTTATTGCTGTTGTTGTTGGTGCTGCTGCTGCTGCCGTTGATGTTGCCATTAATTCATACGGTCGGTTAAGTTTTTAATTAAATTATGAATTATGCACACTAAGTTGCACAGATTTTTATATTGTTCTTGTTGTTTTGTATTCTTTGTTTCTTCGTCTGTTTTATGATTTTTTTTTTCTGTTTTCTTTGTTTTTCTGCTTTTTTTTATTGTTTTGTGTGTGTTTAGTCTTTTATTGTTAATAATATTTTTAAGCATTTTCGTTTACTTTTTTTGGATTTTAAAAATTATTTTTCTTTCCGTCCATTTGTGTGCATGATGATGCATGATAGTGTAATTTAGTATTCAATGGACTTTTGCATAAAGAATTTAGCAAATTTTATATTTTCCATAGTGAAAAAAGAGCAATGGAGTTTTTTTTATGAGTGTTGAAAGTTTAATCAAAAATGATTATGAACGAAATTATTGTTTTACTTAGTAACATTTAGTATAATGAAATTTTTGCTTTTAAATTAAAAAAATACTGATGACATAATAACTCTAGATAAATATTTACATACAATTCTGGTATCGGTTTAACAAATTACCAAAGAAATTTTAATTATTCTGGCTTAAGTTCGTATAATTTGCAAGCGCAAAAAACTTTAAGGACAAATCTGTAAGTAAATGGTTTTAAACAAGGAAAAAACTATTTTGAAAAGCGGCCTAAGAATATATACAATAAGCAATACTCCAGAGGGGACAATATGTCCACTGGTTTTCCACAAAAAAATTCTAATGGGATCAAACTGCAAACAAACGCGATCAAACATGTTCGAACAAAGAAATAAATTTTGCAAATCGGCACATATACAGAAATTATTCGATAAAAATTGTATGGAAACCAACTGCAAGCAAACCCTTTCAAAAAAAAAAAAATCGAAATCGTTTTATATAGTGTTTGATTAAATTAATTAAATTTACCACCTAACAGCAGACAGAAGCACAGACTCTCATCATAAAATTTTTAGTTGTCGTTTGATTATAGTGCGTTTTTCTTTCGTGAAGCGCCACATTTTTAATACTATGATTAAACATATGTGACAGTTGTCAAATATCAGAGTTGTAATTTGTAACAAGAAAAAAAATATTATACTAAATTTAAAAATTGCAGTCTCACTGCGACATATCGAATAAAAATTGTTTGTTGTGTTGTTTTGTATAAGTTTTTGTAAAAGTATTGTGCTTTTTCTTTTGGAATTCTCAGTTCATGCTTGTGAGTTAAGTATAAAAGCGGTTAAACATCTACTGATGAATTGGCACTAGCGACCAACGAAATAAAGCACAAAGGATAGCTAAGGCATAACAAATTAATTGAAATTTCAAGATGTTGGGGATTAATGGAATACCACGAGCTTAAGCTTACGTCGATTTTCTAATCTGATCGACTGAATATTTGTATTGAGGTCTATTTCTTAAGGAGGGTGTTTCATCTTTCTGATTCATATGACGTCAATTTATTCTTTAATACGCACCACAATATTAAGCCAACATGCTTTTCTTCTTTATCTTTTTTTTTAATTTAATGTTTTTTTTTTCTTTCTACTTTGCACCAATAGTATTTTGCAACAATATTATAATATTAAAAGTACACAACCTTTTACAACCGAGACCAACCAACCAACATATTCTGAGGTAAAAAAAGATGTAATTTAAAAAGTACGAGAATTAAACCTCTTGGGAAGAAATAAAAACTTTCTAATTTAAATTTTTCTTTACACTTTGTAGTTATACGAACAACAAAAAAAAACAAGATCTACTTGAAAAGCTTCTAATTAACAGCATTAAAGGAAAGAACACGAAAACAAAGAAGACGAAATGAAAAATTTTAAAATAAACTTAAAGAAGAGAAGATTCTTAAAACAGATTTTTTTTTCAAATAAAATTCATATGACAGACAGTAGTGAAAAATATTTATAGCGAGGAAAGTCCTAAAAGTTATTTACGGCAAAATTGAAGTAATTATTACGTAAAATATAAATAAATGAAAATATAAGAATGCATGACTTGATTTCTCTGTTCCTCAAGTAAAATTTTGTCAAGCCTTTTAAACAAAACAGAAACACTTTAATGGGCTCATTTTTCTGAACTTCATCTTGAGAAGGGTTTGTACCATTTCAAATAAATAAAACACCCAAGGATTGCATTTTTCTTCCATTGCGTATTATGAAGCTGATAATAGACGCTTCACTACTTCCACATTGGCATATTAACTAATGACTTCAAGATGGCAGATGTCATTGGCGACAAAAACTTGCCACCTTGACTTACAAATATCAATTAAAAAATTTAAATTCATAGATTTTATCTATATATATTATTTATTAGTATGTCCGGATGTTTGTATGTATGTTCTATTCTCTTTCCGCAACTTTCTGAAGCCATCTGATGACATGGGAAGCTGATATTTGGCATACTTAAAGTACTTTCTCTGCGGATGATTGTATTGATTTTCAGCCTGTCAGCGAAGCGGTGTGCCTGGCATGGATAGGTTTTTCAAATAGCAAATATAAAAATGAAAAGTCTCTGTGGTAAGCACCTGATAATTGTGTTTCATGCCAAGTGTTCTGGTCTACTCAATGCTTAGTTTTTTCTCTGGCTAAAAATTTGTTTTTAAAAACTCAGACACAAATGAAAAAAAATTTAGGTTGCTTCGCCAGAAGTTGAACTGCTAGACATCATCGGAATGATAAGCACAGACAAAATAAATGGATTGTTTGCTTACAAGTAAGACTTTGGTGTAATTACTGTAAAGTAATGCGTACGGTATGTAATTTGTGGTTGAAAAGTATGTTGTTGGGTAGTTCCAACCATAGTTACCAGTTTTTGCTGGCAAGCTTCTGCTAGGTATCTTGCAATAAAATTAAAAAAAAAAATTGAATAAATTTGACACTAAAAAGCAGAATACCATATTCTATATTAAACTCTTTTTTAAATTATTTAGATATCTCTGGGGGGATTAAAATCTCTGAAAACAGCGTTACTTAATATGTGCACAGCCCCTAAGGTGTTTTTTTACTAACACGAAATTCTCTTCTCAATCGTGGTCAAACATAAATTTGTAATTGAAATGAGTAAGACGTCATTTACACTACGCAACTTTGTTACATGCAACTCTGTTTTTTCAATGAGAAATAAGAGAGGGAACGAAGGAACTCTCTCTTTTAAAATAAAAAATGCATGTAAAAAAGTTGCGTAGTGTAAATGCCGTTTAAGTAAACAATTAAATTTAAATATATATTAAGGCCCGTATTCATAAACGTTTATTCAAATTATTGTGACCTTAATGTACGAATTTTGTGTGGAAAACCCAGTTTTATTGTACACTTTATCCTTGTCAATCGATTATGAGTAAGTTGGTAAAGAATATTTATTCAATTGTGTTCGAGGATAAAAATGAGTATAAATAATACCGATTAAGGCCTGATTCAGGATTGATTTTAGGTAAAAGAAATTTGATCATCTTTTAAATAGTTGCATGATGATGTTGGACGTTAACACATGCATCCAATTAAAGGCCATTAATTTTCGCTTTAAATGAAGCCAAGCGATTTTTTAAAGTAATCTTTTTTTTGGGGATTTAATTAAGTATTTAGGGGATTGAATAATCCGCACTTGAATCAGTCTTTTTTACTTGATTCCAGAAAATCTCTACCTACCGTATATTTTACACCGCTTGGGATTGATTATAGTAGTTTTGAGGTTTTTTTTTCTGTGTAAGGAAAATAAGCTTCGTTTAATAACTCATCGATGTTAGAAGTAAAAATATTGGCTGTTATATTTGCGGACAGAATTAACAGGATGGAGTAATGCAAAATTGCCTTCACATACAGCTGCTACGAGTTGAGAGGATGGAATCAAGGTTGCCCCATGTCCAACGGATTTTATTACATTGTATTATAGACTTTCCAAAAACAAACCACTCATATGCTTACAATAAATAATTCAATGGCAGAAGGATGACTTTATAAAATGAAGTGATGAACAATTTGCGTATTCAAATCACATTTCACTCAACGTAGATTATCTTAAAGCAAACTACTGGCGTTGTTATATTTAATTTTTTTAGGTCATACCAAAAAATTTTGAAACAATTCATTAATCTTCCTCAAAGGATTTTTACCTCAGGATCTTTAGAGTGGGTTAAGAAGGTTTCACCAAAACTGAACTTTCAATCCCTTTAATGTATTCAAAAAAATAAAAAAAACTGTTTTGCTTTTTGTTTGAGAAACAGGATTCTCAATGGTTTTTTTCGTTCTTGTTTTTTATTGCAAATCTAAATAAAGAATGTTTCCATTTATTTCTAAGAAAAATTCGTTTAACTTTTTCAAGTAATTTGTTTTGAGAAGTTTCTTTTTTTGCATTTAAAAGAAAAAATATCATAAGATGAAGAAAATAAAAAAATAAAAAATAAAAAATAAAAAAACATTTAATGTGACACTAAGGAAATAGACTGCGACTGCACAATCACTCTGTTGGAGTATTCAGGAAAAAAATCAGGATTAAAAAAAGTAGAATAACTCCAGTGTGTGTGTGTGTGACAAAAGCATATGCATAGAAAAGTTTAACAACACCTAAATAAAAAATATTCAATAAAAATTTAGATGGGAATTGAAATAAAATAAAAAAAATGGAATTTAAAGTTGATGGAATATAAAAAAAATTCTAAATAAATTTATTCAAATTGCTGCAAATGGTATCAGCACACTTCTTTTTTTATGTTTAAGACTTCAATAAAGTACAATAAAAATATCAAAAAAATATTTGCCATTATAAAAATATATAAATAAAAGAGAGAAAGAGAGATATTAAGTTCAACGTCTGTCCCATAAGTCATTATTTAAAAATGCTTTCGAATAGCTTAGAGCTTTAAGCTGACAACACATAATTAATGAAAAAATAACGACAAAAATGACAGTAAAAAATCACAATCAATCGCAAAAATAATGTTGAAATGTTTGTGTCTCTCTAATTTAAATACTAAAATACGCAGCACGTCCAGCAAATATTTCACAAACCCCAAGAAAAACCTTTTCTATATTCGACTACATCAAATACAAAATATGTAAAAATATGCTTTAAAAGGTAAAATGTGTAAAAAAATATGCACTAAAAAATTAATGGCAAAATTCCTTAAAATGAATTATTTTATTAAGGTTCACATTCGTTATACAGGCAGATTTCTGGTATTTGCAAATTTAAAACTAAAATAATTACATGTTTTGAGTAGATTAAAAAGTAATAAAAACAAAAAGTACCAAAAGTACCACGTTTACTTCATATTAATTCCGAGAAAGTAAAGCTGTATTACAGATTAATGTGGGATTATGTATTTCGTTTTAAGCCGCGTGAATATGTGTGTTCACAAGTACCACCGAGTCAGCCCGAGGATCACATCAGGTGGAAACTTCTTACGCATGGTGCACCTTCTATACCTAAATACCCTGCTTAAGCGTTCGAGCTATCCAATCTCTTTTAAGTTTAGCTTATTAGTCAAGCCTCAAAAAAGAATCGAAGAAGACTTTGGTCCTGAGGGCAAACTTAGGTTCCCTTTCACCTACTGCCAGACTAACATAAATTAGCTAGTACATCCATTGCTCTGTTGTTTCAGAGATTGGGAAGTAAAATATTAATTTATGGGTAATTGACGAAAGATAATGTCTGGCAAAGACAATTACACTTTTCTCCAGAAGGCACAGCATCACGTTGTGGGTATCACAAATCGTACCTCCAAAGGGCCCTAGAAAATACAGTAGGGGAAATCACTCTTAGTATTGTAATCATTGCAGATCTTGCAAGTCTAGCTTATTTTTATCACTTTGCAGCAATACAATAACAAAATATGTTAATAAGCTGTACCTGCAAGATCTGCAACTTATGTAAGAGCAGTTTTCAACCAATGATGATGATTTCCGCTAGTGTATGTGATTGTAAAAATTTCGAACATTTCACACAGAAATTACGCTGTAAGTCAACATAAAAATAAATAATAAAAAAACTAAAACTGAAATAACAGGTGACGATACATGTTAATAAAAGAAAGTACATACTAAAAACAAAAGGCACCAAAAGTACCAGCTATGCCTCATATTACCCAGTACGTTACTGTAAAAAAATTGTAAAAGGAAAACTATTACTAAAATATTACCAGATTTTCCTAATTTTACCACGCAGCAAGTACGATGTAAGTCAAAGCTAAAACAAAAAGAAAATAATAAAAATCAAAATTACCAAAAGCATCAACTTGCCCCGCTTTTTTCGCATTAAAAATTTTGTATATTAAAATCTTGGTCACAAACTATCCGTCTGCCAAATTTAAACCAAATCCAATAGGAGAATTTCTCAAGAGAAAAAGTACCAAAAGCAAAAAAGCACCAATAAAATCTGTTTTTTTTTTCATTTCAGCCCGCATGAAGTATGTTAACTTAAAAAAATTTAGAAAATGTTATTACAAAAATATGAAATACTAAATATACCAATTTGTCCCTTTTATCCCTCTGAAAAGAGACTATGTTTAAATGTAACTTATGCTATCCGTATGCGAAAGTCAACCCAAATCTATTTAGCGATTTTCGCGTTATAGTGGAACAAGCATTGTTTTTTTTTAGAGCTATGCTCTTTATGGCGCGATGGGGGGTCGAATTTTATTTTTCGTAACATAATTAATCGACACTATTACAGTTATATTTTTCTTTTTTTTTTTTTTTTGATTTGCTCGTCCTTTAAAAGCGACTGTATTGTTGTTTTTTTAAATCAAGACGAGAAAATATGTATGTATATGGCGTGTTACTCATATTCAACTGCAATAACAAAAACAAAATATTAAATATACTCACATGAATACATATGTATGTGTGTTAGTGTTTCGTTTTTGTTTTGCTTTGTGTTGCTAAGTTGCCTAGCTACCCACCAAAAAACGTCAAACGTTTGAACTCTTATGCTTTGATGAATGTAGTACATATTAGGCCAACAAAATTAATTGAAAATAATTTTCTGTTTTTTCTATTAATAAAATATTATATTATTTAAAAACTTAACTAAATTTTTAAAATATAGATTAAATTTCTTAACCGGGTATCCTACGACACCTCTCTTTTTTTTTATTTTTACTGATTTTCATTACAAATCGTCCTAAGGCAAATCATAACACATGTGTTCAAGATCCATGCCAACAACTTCTCTGGTGGCTTCGGAAAACTGATTTCACGTACAGACAAATGGACAGACTGACAGACATTGCTCATTCAACTTCCGTATATATAAGAATTAGTGGGTAATGTTGGCTGAAGTGGTTAGCGCGTTGACTATTAAGCAAACAATGACTTGGGGCCTGAGTTCAAACCCTGATTAATTTCTTTAATGTACATTAGTGAGAGAGACATTGTATTATTGTTGTCGGACTATTTTAATGATGAAGGCATAGCACTGGTCACTAAAAAGCCGTTCCGACAGCGATTGATGCTGTTCCAAGCTAATGTACACAACATCACCCTCCTTCGTCGGTTAGCAGAAACATCGGCGAAGTTAAACAATTAATAAAATGCCTGCTAATACAGCTTAATAAAGTTAATGTGCCTACTTAACACCGGAGGCGCCTCAACACTGCCTTAATAATTAACAACACGCAAAGCAGAGTTGTAAAAGAGTTAAGCCTTCTTAATTTTCATCATCTATCTTCTCTACCCTATCCCTCTCCCTGAGTTCCGGCACAGTGCACTGCATACGTAGGGTTATCCCCTAAGTGCTAGTCCTAATAAAAAAAAAATATATATAAGAATCCAGACGATATTTGTACTTTATGGGTCTCATAATTACACAAGAAATGACAACTTATAAATAATTTTACCAATTTTGGTGAAGGGTATAAAAATGTGACAACTCTGTGATTTTACATAATTTATTATTCAAAATTTTTTGTTAAATTTTCTAATTTTATGAAAATTTATTACAATACATTTTAGTTTGCTAACAATATTTTAAATTTAAAATAAATTTCTCCATCCTAATGGTTAATATTATTGATAGCAGATTTTTCTTTCTTTTTATAGTCGCTTCAAAGCTCAGGCAACAGAACGTATGATTGATAAGCAACTATTTGGTTTGCCAAAAACAAAAAAAACAATTATACGCCTCAATAAACTTAATGATAAATAAAAATATATTTATTGAATTGTGAGAGAGTTCTATCAATTATTCATTTGCTCTATATTTTTTTTATATATCGACTATTTATTTAATCGTCGACATAAAATTGCAACAGCATCAATAAAATTTTATAAAAATAACTTTTAATCGCATTAATCCCATTCGTGGCATAATCTTAAAATTTTACTGCATTCAGGAATGCATACATGTACACACATACACATGTACTCACAAACACAATGAAAAATATTTCAAAAAAACCTTTATTAAAATCGAACTGAAATTACAAAAGATAAAAATGAAAAAAAAAATTGCGAGCAAAATTAATCACATGGATTATGAAATTTATAGAAAAAGTGATATGAGAGTATTTATTAAAATATATGAAAAACTAATCTGTAAATATTTATAGAATTAAAAAGTATTTGATAAAACATTCATGAACCTCAGCTTTAGTTACTCTATTAAAATACATGTAGACATGAATTATTGATGGAATATAAATTGTGATTTTATTTTTCCAGCAAGAATCTCGTAAAGTGCTGCAATTACCCAACAGCATACTTTTCAATCACAAACTACATACCGTCCGCATTACTTAATAGATGGGTACACTAACTCCAAACAATCAATTAATTTTCTCATAAGTACAGTAGTAGTGTGTGCGTTTCACATACCGATATTCAGAAATTCAACTCCTGGCGAATTAAACTGATTTTTTTTCTCTTTCAATTTGTGTGCGATTTTGTAAAAAGAAATTTCTAAGCCTGTTTAAAAAATATTTGTTGAGTTTTTCATTGCTTTTATCATCAATTAAAAATAATAATAACAGATCGGACGTTAAGCTTTTGATTGAAAGCTTCAAAGCTTTGTAAGCAAATATAACTCACAATTACTTTTGGTTCGCCAAATAGCCCAGCAAAAAATAATAAACTTTAACGAATAATAAAACTACACTCAATAGCTGAGTTTGTATGTAATTTGTAAGTAAACATAGTATGAATTCATATTATGAATTTAGCTAAGTATGAAAAATATTTATTAACCTATATTTCGATTTGTGCTTGATTCTGGCATGAGAAGCCATAACCCTGTCGCTAAATTATGGATGGAAACCGATTCTCAGTTTCGTATTCAGTTGCTTAAAATTTTATTACGGCTGGCACCTGGCAACTGAAAGCAGCCAGTTTCAGTTGTTATTTATTGTTTACTGAACACCACATCTAATTTTTAGTTGCCACAAGTAATGTTGAGTTGCTATTATTAATGGATCCATTAATTTAAGATTTTAAAAAATGTATACGGCGAAGCGATTGGCTTGTTGCGGCTGGATTCGAACGACCTCCGGGCTAACAGGTTCGCAATAGATAAATACATATTCATCAGTCCAAGATTGAAGGCTCTACTGACTTCGGAAAGCCGATTTAAAGTACAGACAGACGGGTAGACTAACAGCCGGCTTGACATGGAGACTAACAGATGGACATTCAACTTCCCGATCTCTGTATAAGAATCTAAATGTACTTTAGGGTGTGAATGTTATGCAAATTATACAGGAAACGACAAACATGTAAAGATCCTTATCATAAATGGTGAAGGTAATAAAAAGGATTACAGTTTGCAACAACACATCATATTCTTTTGCAACATTTTAGATTTCGTTAGCTATATTTTTGGTATGACTAAAAGAATTATAATAAAACACATCACAAACTTACCCAAACTTTTTCCAATTCTAAAACAATGAAATGTAGTACTCCCGTAAATACCTGAAAAATATAAAACAAAATAAAATTTTTATTAAACATGCCAACGACTATTGCAAAAATTTTATTGCCCTTTTTTTTAGATTGGAAAAGACAGAAAAGAAATTACTGAAAAATCTAAAAATTTCTTTAATGATTTTTGTAGCTTACCATGTCTGCTGCTAACAAAACAAAAAAAAAAAAAAAGAACCAGGTATACGAGTATGATAAGTTAAGCACAAGAATTTATTATGCAAACATTTATTAAAACTAACATACAAAACTCACTGGCTCTGTGCAAACATACATACATCCAAACACACATACATATATGGTCTTATTAACATAGAGTTTAACTTCATTAAAAGAAATAAGCTTTGCCAGTTTGAAAAACAAAACCTGATAAAAGAGGAAAAATAAGATAAAAAGTATTGAATAAAAAACATTTCTTTTTTAAATATTAAAGATACTTACAATGCATATTTTTTTTTTCCTTTTTCTATAAATTTTTTTCCTTTTAGTTTCTCACGAATACATTAAAAAAAGTATCACAATTTTTGTAACTGCATTAAAATATATAGAGAGAAAAAAAATGAACACTTTATATACTCGTACTAAAGTAAATAGGATAAAAATGTATTTAGGTTAGCAATGTCATTTACCAAAGAAACCTTCTCGACGACTTTGTCTCTTATGTAGTAGCAAGTTACTATTACACTCACAAAAGGCAAACCATATACAAGTTGTATACTTCAGGTATCAATAGTAAGTAGCTAATGCGAGTTAAGAAACCGAAATGGCAAACAGTGGTCGAGAAATGAAAAAATTCAATATTTATGCGCATAATTTAGAGCTTTGAGGTTCAAGTTCATTTACACCAAAAAATGGGAAAAGTACTTTACTCCTTTTTATTGGTAATTGGTTTTTTTTTTTTTCCTTCTTAGTATTTTAATTTTAACATTTAAATCGATTTTACATTTAATTTTTACACTTGAAAGCAGAGACTTCCAGGTTGGAAGAATTATTTATTATACCCTTCACCAAAAATGGTAGGGGGTTTGTCATTCCGTGCGTAATTTACACAATATTTATATAAGACCCATAAAGTATATATATTCTGGATCCTTATAGATACGGCAATTAAATGAGCCATGTCCATGTCTGACCGTCTGTCTGTATGTGAAATCGGTTTTCTGAAGCCACCAAAATAATTTGAGATTTTAATCTTGAACTGATGATTAAGTATTTGTCTTAAGACGAAAAAATTATATATGTATCTCTTTCGATATTTGAGCCGTTTATTTTCAAAGTGGCATAAGTCACTTTGTTTTTTAGTCGAGATATTTAAGGGTTTGCATTTAAAAACGTTTAAAAATATGGAGAAATACTGAGAAAAATATTAGTATCATTTCTTTTTTAAATATTAAAGATACTTACAATGCAATACAAGAAAATCTTCTCGAAAGTTACGAGTAGCATCCATATTTTTAAACGTGTGAAAACGCAAACCCTTAAATATCTCGACATAAAAAAAGTGATAAAAAGTGAATTATGCCAATTTCAAAATAAATGGCTCATTTTATAAAACATATACATACGTATAAACATGCATGTATATACATAACCATTCCGGAAATTGGTACCGCCATGGCTGATAGCTGGCAATGATAACCTGTTAGCCCGAAAGTTGTTGTATCTAATCCAGCCAAAGACCGTGGATGCTTTCCACAAAGAAGCTAATCGACTCGCGATTTGAGTTTGTTAAAAAAAAATAAAGTCATTAGTTTATAACGGTGCCCCAGTTTTGAATCTTGAAATATTGGGTTAAGAATTCTAGACACTGCAGCCGAGCTACTGAGGCTTGTTAATGTGTTGAGCTTATTAAGTTATAAATAATATCCTCTGTGTTTCGTGGCCAAAAATGGAGAATTTTTTCAGTGATGTAATGATAAATGGAAAATAAATATGAAATTAAAAATTGGAAAATTTAATAATCCCAGAAATATTAGAAAGACATTGTTAACATATTTCAAGCAATAAATGAAAAATTTAATATAAGATTTCAATCATTTTAAATTCGAAATGACAAACACCACAAATACCGTCCCCATAAAGATATAAAAACGTCAAATAAATACAGTACTCTACTGCTTTAAGAAGCTAAAGTTGGGAAAATTTTACTTACGGCCCGGCACGCCAGACGATGTCGATCGATCGATTATGCTGAAATTGAAAGCGAAAAATAATTGATTTGCGACTTTCTAACCGTTCATTTTATTTACTTGTTTCACTTTTGTACCAGTAAATAAATAATTAGTTAAATAAAATCGGTTATTATTGAAACAAAAGTTAGCTTTTTACGTCTACAAATCTATCGATCGACATCGTTGACCAACCAGGCCGTTAATTTTACTTTAAAAGCCACTAATGCAGTTTTTTACAGACATTCTGTAGAAAATTCCTTAATATTAGAAAATGCAAATTTCTTCTTTTACATGATATTTTTTAAAATCTCATCCGCCGGGAAGGTATACTAGTTTGTTTAATTTTTGATTAAATGAAATAGAATGGATCTTATACTCGTATTAATAAATGTTTTATTTAATGTCGGCAATTATGTATGGAATAAAATATCAGATAAATGTCGAGCCCTTTTGAGCACATTTTTCATTACATTCTCACACATTTCACGCGGTATTTCATTAATTTCATCACTAATATTTTCTTTGAGTTGCTCAAGCGTTTCTGGTTTTTTTTTTTTGCATAAACTTTGCTTTTCTGATAACCCCACAAAAAGAAGTCCGGAGCAGTCAAATCAGGCGAAAATAGAGGCCAATCAACATCTTTCTCATCGTCACAGTAATCGATGATTGATTTTGATAAAATATTTTAACGATTAAAACAGGTTGGTTTATCGAATATTTTTCCATAATAAATTTGCCACGTGACTGCCAAATATGAACTGTCAAGTCTAATGTTTACTAAAATGGCGGCAAAACAAAGTAGTATACCTTCCCGGCGGACACCCTGTGTTTACTAAGAACTAGTATAGTATTTATCCAAATAATTAGTAAAAATTTCCTGGAAAGGGATGCCTTTAGCGGAAACAAAGTCTTCATATATTTATTTAATTGTGTAGTGGTGAAGATCCTTGATTGCTAAATAATTCTCATTACCATGACTTAGCTCTGATCGCCCGCAAATGTGATGGTGCAGACCTTTTTTTCTTTTGATATCAAGAGAGCGCTGTGACGTGCGCTAGATTTTTCTTTTTGGATGATCTTTTTTTCTGCATCCAAATTCTTCAAAGCCTCTAAAATTAAAACTCGAAACTACGAAGAAAATTTTCGTTCGTATACTAGAGTTTGACCTGGCATCCTTCGCTTTTGAATTAACCACTACACCGTGCCACTTCAACCACCTGCCAGTTGACAAAAATACTAATATTTCGTAAATTCTTCTATTAATTGTTTGAAACTTGTCTTGAATTAAAAATTACTTATAAACATTTTCTCTAAGAATTAAATGAGGTAAAATTCAGGAAAACCTTATTCTGTGATTAAGTACTCAAAGTTTAATGAACTATTCAGAAGTAAGTCAGTTTCGAAACCATTTTTTTTTAAGCTAAATTAAAATAATTACAATCGTATGAGAAAATGTCCTTAAGCCTGGTCAAACAAATGTTTTGATTTTTAACTTTACGCTCTATAGATAAATAAACATTACTTTGAGTGTAACATTGTTTCGTGGTTAAATTAAGTTTTTTTTTAAAGACTTTTGCGTTTTTGCTTAGTTTCAGAAAATATTTAGTTAAATAAAATTTTAATTAAATGTAGGAAATTTTTCTACCCTTTTGATAGAAATTTTTACTTAAACTAAGTACGTGTTTTTGTGGAGTCTACCAACTAGTTCTATACATGACATACACATTTGTATTTATTTCAGCGATAGAGTGCTTGCACTATAAAAAAGGATGTTAATTATTTTGATCTTCGTGTTGTAAATGCAAATAGCCGACCAACTTTGTTGGCAAGTAAGGCAAAGGGAATGGAACACTTGTGTGCTTTTTGTTTATAAGAAACCCTTTAGGAAGATATTAATGTTTTGTATTTCTATATAGTATCCAAATTAATTTTACTAGGAAATGGCAATCGATTTTCATAACTATTTGTAGTACATTCTTAAATTTAGTTTTTCTTTTGAATGTAATTGTGCTAAAGAAAGATTTCTATCGATATCGTGGAAAAGGCAGTTAGTTAAACAATAAAATTACAAGATATTTTTTTAAAAAATGTTGCTGGAAGTACTTTATAGGACAATCCACAGTTCTTGATTTGAGGATTAAAAAGCTGTAGTTTATCTTAAAATATTTTCCGGCAAAAAATTTTTTTAATAAACAGGCTCGATCGTCCATAACCAAAAAGTTTTTCTATTAATTTATAAGCAACTTAACGATACAAATTTTAAATCAAAAACTCAGTACATGAAAAACGGAGAAAATTCTACAAGCTGTAAATACCTCAGTTTAAAACTTCACCGGTTTTCAGCGATTTTTTTCTAATAGAGTTTATAGCCACAATATTTATCCGATTTTGATAAAACTTATTTCAAATTAAAAATATTTGTTCACAGAAGCGAAAAATAACTTTAAATAAACTTTTCAGCTAACTCTTGTAATAATATAATAAGTCGCGGAGCCTAACTTTACACAAATATATATTTTTTTTTTTTGCAAAATTTTCGTAAGCCCGAATTCTTTGATTCAAATTGAATGTTTTCAAAATTATCCATACTTCGAAGTTTTCGCCACTCCACTGTAAATCAACAAAGAGAACTACTTATTCATTTCCATGGTAGTATTCATTTATAAAGTATTTCTTGTTACTTTTCATTTATACATTTGTGAAATTCTTTCATGTTCTTTTCTTCTTTATGCCATCAAAACATACAAAAACCGATACAATTTCACAACACTCGACAATTAAGTATTACGGTATCATGTCTTTGCATAAAAGATTATATTTCAAATATAGTTTACAAAGATATAATGGAAAAAGTACTTTAAACTTATTTATATAAAGCAAATAAAAAGATAGAACAACTTATTTAAAACGAGATAAAAGGGTGAAAGAAAAAAAACTGGAGCGAAAAAAATTCTTTGTTAATTTTCATGAAAAACTAAAAAGCAGCAAGCAAGAGAGTTAAAAATATAATACACTTAGTGGTAATTTTGTGCAGTAATTTATTTAATTTTTTATTATCCACTTTGGGGCATAAAAAGTAACCAAATCGGACCTTAAATATTTTTTAACAGTCAAGCACAAAAAAAAAAGAATTGCAGAAATAAAATTTTTAATATATGTTTTTTAACATTTAGAAGAGTTAAAAGCGATAATAATTAACATGTTTGCCTCCTTGTCCGCAAATCATCAGTAGACTTCAAACATGTACCAATGTTTGTCCATTTGAAAGGTGTATATTCATACTAGCTTTTACCCGTGAGGCGTCGTTCATGCTATATGTTCATGAAAAAATAAAAAGTACTAAAGGGTGTTTTTTTATAGAGTGACATAAGTTTAAATCATAATAAAAGAAGGAAATATATTTGTAATATCAATGAAACGGGCTTTATTATAAAGAAAATTTTATGAATTTAATGTTTAAATATGATTTCTGCCATGTGGCCGCCACGGCTGGCACAATCTGGAGCACCAATTTTCAACAACTTTTCGCAGCATTTGCGGCTGTATTTCACCGATTTCTGTTGATTTCCAGGTGTTCAAAGAAAATAATCTAATGGGGTTAAATCACACGAACTTGGTGGCCAATTTATTGGGCCATTACATGAAATTATTTTTTTATCAAAAGTTTCTTTGAGTACATCAATTGTAGCGCCCACTGCACGATGAGTTTGACGAATAGAACAATTATTTTGATTAAAAATTTCAACAATTTACACGCGTTGTTCTGGTGTAAGTCAATTCATAATGAAATTTCAAAGCAAACTAAACAAAAATCAGCTATCAGCTGTTAAATGGGTGCTCAAATAAAGCAATGATGCCAACTCAAAGTTGTGACACTCAATAAAAAACACCCTATAAAAGGAAAAAAGTAGCAACAATACCACAATTTGTTGTAAAAAATCTAAAAAATAAAAAGTACCAACAGCACCAAAACTACTAGCCTTTCCTAACTTTAATTCCCCTACCACCCCCACCCCCTTTTAACCACCGTAGAGTACACTGTGGGTCAATGAAAAAAAAACAAAAATGAAAAAATATAACTAAAGTACCAAAAGTCCAATTTCTATCTCTACTTTATATTTAAATCTTGGTGACATGATGGCCTTCAGCTAAATTGCATCTAAATCCATTAAGAAAATTGCTCACAAGGATATGTACCAAAAGTTAAAAAAAACCAAAAGTCAAAGAAGTACCATAAGTGAAAAAGTTCCAAAAGTATCCGTTTTCTTTGTTCATTTCAGCCCCCAGAAAGTATTATAATTTATAATAAATTTATGAAATATTAGTACAAAAACAAAAAAAAAGTACCAAAACTACTAATTTGTCCTTAAAAATTACCCAATGTTTTTTATCTGTGTCATATTCTATCCAATTCCGTTGATTTGTTTTCGCATTATTGTGAAACAATCTTCAAATTTCAAATATTAGTTAGATAAAAATTTTATTAACTGCCTGTTCGCCTCTATCAAATTGATTCAAAAATTACATTTTTAAATTTTTATAAATTATATTTTAAAAATTCCATCATAAAACTGTGTACTCTGTTGGATGTAATAATGCCAACGTACAATGCGTCGTATACTTGATACTAATTATTTTCTGATATTGCTCATACTCTGAGAAGAACTTAAATAAGAAGACAGATATTGAAGGATTACAAAATGTTGGGTTTTTAAAGTTCATGATCTTATTATTAATATAGTGAAAAAATTTTGTTCGATGAATGAATGGTATAATCAAGACAAATTAACTTAACTAATAAATCTAATTTATCAAAAAACAAAACCAAGCAAATTAATAATTTGATCTCTATATTCTCTGGATTTTTATGCATATAATAAAAAATTTCTGGAAAGTTGCACAATTATACTAAAGCGGAAGGAATTTAATACAGATGGGACTTCAGTTAATACAATACAAAATATTTGTAGCTCGATATCATTTAATTTGAAATGATCGTTGCATATTTAAAGCAATAAGCGACATTTAAATAATGGTGGCACTATTTTAATATTATTATTTAAATTTAATTGATCATAACAGAGCCAGTCTAATGTTCTTGGGCAATCAGAATTCACCCTTAACAGTGTATTTATTTAATGATTAATTTCTGACAATTCCTTTACTAACCCTCAAAGATATCTGCAATAATATTTTGTTTTTAGTAAATTTATGAAGAGAACTTCAGCGCACAAAAAATATATTTAATTAAATTAAAACAAACCTTCCATTAAAGTTTTTCTTTACATTTTTTGTCTTACGATAATTTTTTAAAAATACGGACTTACAAGTACGTACTACAAAATATGGAATGTTATGCATAAGAAGTTTGAATGCTGCAAGTATATTAATAAAGAAATAACTTATAAAACATCTAGATAATAAGAAGAAAGTCAAAAACTGTACCAAACAAGACTTTATTAAATAAGACAAACTAAAGTTGACAAGTAGTGCAGAAATGCAAAACAGGGCATTTCTTCATCTGTTTATACAAGAGTCATTCAACGAAAATTTCTTAAAAATACTTGCAACAAACTTTAAAGCAGGATAAAAATACATCAGAAATTATAATCAGCTTTTGAATTAAATTTTAATTGAAAATAAGAAGGATATACGTTATCAAGGTCTTCATAGGTTTTTTTACGAATGTAAAACTATTTACAATCATCTATTCATTATAAGTAGTATAATTAACGGACGACACAAACGACCGTATTCTATATGTAAATAAGTGTTTTTAATATTCATAGAGCCATCAGCCAATCGTAACAAAGTCATAGAACAAGCACAACTACTATTATTTACTGGTGCATTTGCAAAGCAGTAAAATGCAAAAACAAAATACCGTCCAATGAACTAATTCTATTTAATGAACTCTCTTCTCTCTTTAGCCATACCATTAAAACCAACTTTCTTCTTTTTTTCCTTTTCATATTATTGGAAATGGCCCACATCTAAGCATGAAAAATATCATTGTTGTTACTTTCTTTGCAAAACCAGTTGAAGAAAAATAAATGGCTGTTTTGTTTGTTGTTTTTTTTTTTTTTTTTATTAAATTACATTCAGGTGTAATACGTGTCCATGAATTAATAACAGCTTTAAACCCTTATAGCTCTCGAAATAATGAACTCAGAAAACCCCATAACACAACGTTCACTTCTGTAATGTGACAAACTACTTAAATCTAATATTTTTAAAATAATATAAAAACGATAAATATATTAATAATATATTATTAATAATATATATGTAAATGAAATAGGTTCGACTTAAAATAATTTCAATTGCATTTGTTTCAATGCGGTTTCGTCCCTTTTTAAGATAGCCACTTTTAATAGTACTTATCAATACAACATTGGTACTTTAAGAACAAATATCTCTTACAGCTTTTTTTTTCTCTCCCAAATAATATTTCTTCTGATATGCTTTATGCAACCTATTCGATCATGTATACCTATCTTTTCAAAAAGGATATACATGATGATAGAGATATTGAGTACTGACATATGCTTGTCTTTGTTTGCCTCCTGTACTATGAATGCTATAAAGATTAAAAAGTAAAAGAATCATACAGTTAATGCTTTCCAATAGAGAATAAAATATTCTGCTATGGGAGTTCGACTTGAATTAAAAAACTGCAACACATTCTTTGAATTTGCGGCAGCTGAACAGAAAACATCAACTCATATAGCTCAGAGCAAATAAATTAAACACGCTGCAGTTTTAAGTAATTGTGCAAATTTTTTTTATAAGTTTGGAAAAGAAAAAGAAAAAAAAAACAATTTAATAATACATAAATAAAAATTGTATTAAATTGAGTTCAAGGTTATCCTTCTTTTTTTGCGCGAACAGGAAAATGCACAAATATAAAATATATCTTTATATTATTATTATTACGAATAAACGTAATTATTATTTGAACTTTTCATATGTAAAATATATCTATATAAGGTAAATATAGTAATTGTAATAAGTCCCCCAAATTGCCTACTTATACTGCTAATTTTAGAGAAATTAAACAAATTCAACTTTTGAGTGAATTGAACACATAGAGCGTCCACTTGTCCGGATAGTCACTCGAAAAGAAAAAGGAAAAAGTACACTTGTAACAATCTGAAATTCCTGTACAAAAATAGTTACAGCCAAATCCTGTTCAGAGACACACCCAATAAAACTAAACGATTCTCTTTCATCATAAAGCGGGGTACATATAAACTCGGACATCGCAGCGAATAGTTTAACTGTTCCCTTAAGCAAATAAGTCTTGGAGTACTAAACTATTTCATCACGTCTTAACCTTAAAAGTTTGTTGTAAATGGTTTGCTAACTGATAACAATAACCTCCAATAAATAACTAACCCACGGTAGTGCGGCAGGCCAAGTTCGGCCACGCAGTGTGTATATTTACACGAAACCATTCGAGCTGTTTTTACCCCCCTCATAACTTTGCTCCTCTTGATCATAATAAAATGAAACTTAAAACATAAAGTCTCCCCACAGAGGTGACCGCACAGTTTAAATTTGAAAGTTCTACCATAAAAACTTCCCGAGATATTAAGGTGTGAAAAGTCCATATTTTAGTACATATTCACTGACTCACTGACTCACTGAAAATTGGTACACAGGTAGGTCTTGGTGAGAAAATAACCAGAAAAATCTGAAAACGGGCACTTACCCGAGGGGGACTAGGGTCCCCCTTCTTTGTATGGGGCACTTCCAGTATAGCTAGAAAGCTGAAATTTGGTACACAGGTAGGTCCTGATAAGAAATTAACGAAAATGATTTTTAAATCGGCACTTTTCATCTGGTGCGACTATGGTGTCCCTTCTTTGTATAGAGCACTTCTAGTATAGCTAGAATATAATATTTTTTTTTTTTTTACTAAAACAAAGTTTTTTATCCCATCTTCATATAAATTTTAACACAAAACAATTTTTGTCATTCAATTATCTAGACCTATATTTACTAATAACTTTGTTATACTATACATAGAGCAGAACTAACCCCATAGTACCATTATCAACCTAAACTTTTAAATATCCATTAAAATAAATCCTACAATTACAATTGGAATGTAAATCGAATCGAATCGCAACAAGCAGAAGGCCTTTAGCATAGTTGAAAGCGAGACCCTCCTGTAAGTCAAAAAGATCTGTACATACATACATATGTATTATTTTGCTCAATTAATCTTTCTACTATCATTCATAAATTCGTTTACTTATTTAAATTTTTCTTATACTTTTTTATTTAAATATACACACACACACATATACATATATATATCTTAACATGTAACTAAAAGAAAAAAAAAGTATTTTGAAACGTACATACTTACATTTGTGTTGTTTAATTTTCATTTAAATTCGTGATTCTTAGTTATAATTTGTACATTCAGATTTTTTTTATACATAATGCAGTAAAAGTGGATTGAAATATGATTGCTCTGTAATCCTTATTTTTATGTAGACTTCAGGGACTTCAGAGAGGTAAGGTTTTTTGTATAAGGGGTATTCGTAACAAAACAGAACATTTTATTCTTCAGCCTAATCCGAATACCAAGGTTGGGTGGGTCAAGAGGCTTAGCTACAACATCATAGCTAACATTATTAATAATATTAAATACGCTCCTGAGTTTATCGCTTAGGAAAGCAAAAAAGGGCATTAAAATCGCATGTAAAAATTTTTTTTCTTATTGTGTGTTTATGAACCATCGGAACAAGATCCCTGCCCATATCCTCCCGATCTAGCTAGCTAGCAAGTAAATGCGTACCGTTCCATTAAATGAGGCCATTAAAAAAAAAACTTGCGTATACTAATTCGCAACCGCAAATGTTAGTTACACTTCTGCAAATAAATACTTTTAATTTGTTATAGGATTCGCCAAAATAATTTCAATAATGCAATCATTAAGTCCATCACAAAAAATAGTCTTGTCTGTTAATTACATATATAGAAGAAGCAAATACACACGCAAAAAAACACCTTGTACTAAATTTATGCACTTTCGGATTTATTTGAGAAGGAGTTGTTACTAAAAATTTTAATGCCCGATATCCCCAATGTGAACTACAATCAATCCTAAAGTTAAAAATTTGCTCAGCTGCCTCAGAAATGAAATATTTTCTTTGCTTTTATTTAACAATTTTACCATACTAAGGTGGCTGAGTTGCTTAAGACGATGTATGACACTAGATTTGAATATATCTTCAATGTCAACAATGACCAAAAATTTTTTAGCATTTGTCCTCTTATAACTTGTGACGTATACACGAGACTATATGAGACGTAAGCTAAATTGTAGCATCTTATCTCTAATTCCGGAATTGACTCCTTACTCGACTCCGGCTGTAATAGATTTTTTCGATTTCATGTATATATGTATTCCCAATTAAAAATTTGCAATCCGAACGCATGTGTGTGTGTGTGTCTTTTCAATTTTCCTCTGACTGTTGCAAAAAAACTAAAAACACAATTTATTTGGCATTCAAAATGTTTCAAATGTTTTTTTTTCGAGTTTTTTAAATGAAAAGCCTTCTTATCGATGCATTTACCATGAAAATCCTTATGTACCAAGCGTTTTCTTACAAAACATACTAAAACCGATAAGACTTTTTAAAACAGAGAAATTCAACAAACTCTTTCAAAAGAACAAATTTTCTTTCCCACATACACATTGTGTTGGCTCATAAAAAATTTACAATCTGTAAAATTAAAACAACTGGCCAAACTTTTAATTAAAAATTGTTTTATGGGTTTTATAGTAAAACAGCTGCATATATATGTACGTACGAGCATGTGCATATGTAGGCATGAACTGAAACTTTTGTTTTGTATTCAGTTAGCCACCGTAAAGTTAAACTATTTTAGTCAACCAACAATAGAAATTTAAAAGCAATTGCCTTAATTAGCATTAGCAAATTTGTATGGATCAAACAAAACACAAGACTATTTGTATGTGTGCGTGCGAAAAATCAAATGTATCATATTGTGTGTGTGGCTGTGTTTGTATTTTGTTCACTTGTAAAACTAAAACTAAAACAACCAGTATGATAATATGGGAAAGCTTAAGTTAATTAAAAACTAAACAAAAGTTTTCAAGTTTATAAGCAAACAATCTAATACAAGTATGCACTCACAGTCATACAAACAAAAAAAAATACAATACAGTTTAGTTAAAATTGCACAATTAAAATATGTCACATACACATCCAAATAATATCTTTCAGTTATTCATATGCACGAACAAGAACATACACATACTCGTATATCCATTTAATCATCTTTTGGATCTAGTAATTTGTTGGTGGTTAATTTCTACTTTAGAAATAAACCAAAACGTTATTTTTATTATTCATGTGTATTTCTATATGCATTTGTATTAGTTTAATTGTAAAATGACAGTATCCAATTTCATGCTCTCTTACTTTTAAATGTTTAGAAAATGCAATGATATTTGGTTTGAAAATTTTGCAGATAATTTATCTCTCATCCCGCTCATTTACCGGAAAAAGAAAACTCAATGTCGTAGTTGACTATAACAAATTAACTAAATTTCTATCGTAAGTGGACTATACTGTCAATAACTTTTTTAGTCCAAGAAATATATTTGCAACGAATTAACAAAATTGCTTTTATGCCCTTCACCAAAATTTATAAGGATATTAATAGGTTTATCAGTCCGGTAGTAATTTCCAAAATATAAGGTTTTCCAATAGGGATGATATGATTTTGAAGTGACTTTTCGGCCATTTGTAATATGTCATGATCTGTTATTTGTTTTTCATTGTATTCAGTAGTGTTTACAATTTCATCATGGAGAGATATACGCAAGAATTGCAACTTTTCGTGCGCTTTTGCCATTTTATGGTCGTAATAATCGTTCAAGTGTGCTCGCTATTTGTCGAATTGTTAAAAATTTTGAGCTTACATTTTCTTTACATAATGTTCAAGTGCCAATAAGACAAAGAACCGCTCGAAGTAATGCAAATATTGCTGCCGTTCAGGGAAATGTTGCTGAAGACCGCAATTCCAAGACGATTCCAAGACGTTCTCAACAATAGGTGCTGTTTCAAACCACAACCTTGCGGATTTTGAGAAAGGATTTGGGTTTGCATCCGTAAAACATTCTACTCACTCAAGAACTGAAGCCATTGGACCACCGTAAACGTCGTGAATTTTCTGATTTTGCCTTGGAACAATTTATTTCAAGAAATTGTCATATTGAATGGCCTCCAAGAAGTTGTGATTTAACACCATTTGACTATTTCTTGTGGGGTTATTTGATGTCATTGATCTTTCGAAATAAACCAGACTCTCTTCAAGCTTTAAAAGTCAATATTGGACGTACCATTCATGACATACGATTTGATTTAGATGAAAAAATGCTCTAAAATTGGGTTCATCGAATTCGTTCCTGCAGAAGAATTCGTAGAGGCAATTTGAATGACGTTTTATTTATAACTTAATTGTATCGAAGGTACTTCACATTAAATAAAAAATTTTTTAATTTTCTTAACAATAAGTGTGTGTTTTTTTTTTTTAAGAAATCATAACACTCTTATTGGAAAACCTATTATTTATATGAGACTTTTAAAGTATGTATATATATTCTGGATCCTAATAGATAAAGTAATTAAATAAGCAATGTCCGTCTGTTTTTATATTAGTCTGTACGTCTGTCCATCTATCTTTTTTTTTTTTTTAATTAGGACCAGCACTCAGGGGATGACCCCTACGTATGCAGTGCATTTGGCCGGAACTCAGGGAGAGGGATAGGGTAGAGAAGATAGATGTTGAAAATTTAGAAGACTTAACTCTTTTACAACTCTGCTTTGCGCGTTATGTTAATTTTACAGCAGTGTTGAGGCGCCTCCGGTGTTAAGTAGACGCATTAACTTTGTTAAGCTGTATTAGCAGACATTATATATATTGTTTTACTTCGCCGATGTTTCTGATAACCGACGAAGCAGGGCGATGTCGTGTACATTAGCTTGGATAGCATCAATCGCTGTCGGAACAGTTTTTTAGTGACCAGTGCTATGCCTTCATCACTTAAATAATCCGAAAACAATTAATACAATGCCACACTAATGCAATTTAGAGACATTAATGATGTTGATTGACTTGTTCTGGCCAGGGTTTGAACCCAGGCCCCAAGTCATTGTTTGCTTAGTAGTCAACGCGCTAACCACTTCAGCCAACACCACCCTCATTTTAATGATCCTTCCGCAGGAAACTAATTAGTTTACCGCAACCGCCAGTAGAATTGCAGTTTTGGGTCTTGAACTGATGTGTACGGATTTGTCTTAAAACGATTCATATTGAAAATCACCAACAATAAAATATCGGTTCCGATATTTGCGTAAATCAAAGCCGGTTAGAATAAAAATGCGAAATTGAAACCATTCCGATCAGAATGTGTGATTTGCCTGGTAAATTTTATTATGATTTTCTTATTGTACGAAATAGTATTAAACTGACCTTAACTTGTTTAAGTGTTAACTTTATATTTTCCATGAAAATTACTGAAACAATACTTTAGTTAATATTATTTCTAGAGTGCTAACATTTAATATTAAAAAAAAACACCCGTTTTCACTTTTTTTCGAAATAATTCATTACTAAGCGCACAAACTGTAATACACACACACATACATACGGGTAGATTGCTTATGCCGTAGTATATTTCTTGCAATAGAAATTTAATTGGGTCTTTTAATCAATACGATGTTCCAAGTGTACTCTCGTATAAATCATTGATTTGGAAAATTGTTAAAAAAAAAGTAAAAAAAAAATTAATTTTCAATTTGCAGCAAAGATAGTTTTGTAGAGCGTTTTATCAGACTAAAAATTGAATGTGTGTGTGTGTGTGTGTGTGTGTGTGTGTGTGTGTGAGTGTGTTCGAACATGTTTTAATATTTCTTACAATAGATTTTCAATTCTTTAACATGAAATAACAAAAAATATATATTTTATATGGACTTCATTTATTACTTCTAAAAGATATTGAAGGCATTTTGATACAATTTGTGCTCGCTTCAATGCTTCCCTGCAATTTTAAAAAAAATTAACTGAAAAATATGTTTTGACATCTGAAGGAGATTAAAAATACAAGCGGTGAAAGTGGGCAATAAAAATCACACATGATATCGAGACGACCTTGTATGAATTTGTCTAGGGGACATTGAAACACAATGAAACAATATTTTATTTTTCAAAGAATTCTTTAATTGTTCTAATTGTGAATATTATTGCCATGCGTGTATATTTTTTGCATCGAATCAAGTGAGTAACTGAAAATATGTCCGCCTTCTTATTGACAAATTAATCCGAAATTTGTTGAGGAACATTTTTTTTTCCTTTAAGAAAATCAATTAAATTGTTTTATCTAGTCGTGTGTTGTTTGGGTTAAATGTAGAGCTCAAAAATTTAATCACTTCCTTACAATTAATTTTTTTTTTCAAATTTATTTTATATTGTTTTCGCTTTCGCGCAATTATGATTTCCCCGACAAACAATAGGACAAAAATGCACATTATTTAGTGCAGTTACGTTCAGGTAAATTTTTTCAAAATTATTAAAAAACCATGGAAGGAATTTTAAAAAGCCGTTTTGTTACATTCCAAAGTAAAATGAATTGATTTAATATGAATACAAAAAATTTATTTTTCAAGAACAATAAGAAGTGTTTTCTGTGTATCTCTTTTAGCTCACTACTAATATGCCGTAACACATTCACAGTAAAGTTTGGTCACGACTGGTATAGAGAGGGATGTGACCTTAAGTGTATTTATCTTTTAGTGTACGGCAGCAATCGGTTGTACACTATTGCAAATAATATTTCGTACAAATTATAGTAAACTGACTTAAATATGTAAATGATCGCTAAATCTATAAAACAAAAAGCAAGTACTAAAAGATCTTATAAAAATGCTCAATTTTTTCCAAGCAAAGAAAAATTCCAAATTCCAAAAAAATAATTTTATTTTATTGAATTTCAATTTCGCAATAATGTTTATTTAAATAGATTTCTATTTACTATCCTATTAGGTAGAAAATCCTTTTTTTGGGTTTTGAGTGCAAAATACCAAATCATGCACGCAATCATATTTTGAAATTTTCTTTAAAGTTTATCATATTTGCTGTCTATTATTCAATCTGCTATAAAAAAGAAACTCTGTTAACCTGCATGTGTATGCAAATAAAAGCTAAAATATTTCCATACATGTGTATGTATTTATGTAAATGTGAATCTATATGTATTTGCATATGTGTTATAACAAAAATAGACAAGAAATAAAGGAAACTGAAACCCAGGTTCTTTGTACACGTATGAAGTCTCAACAAAAGGCCTTCAAATTGCAGCCCTTCTTCAACGTTTTTGTAGACATTACTGTTTTTTTTTTTAAGTGACTATCTTTCAGGGGATGATCCCTACTAATGCAATGCATTGCGCCTGCACTAGGGAGAAGGTGATAGAGCAGAGAAGAAATATGCTGAAATTGCAGAAGTATGCTTAATTCTTTTATAACTCTGCTATTGCACGTTTTGTTAATTTTTATAGCAGTGTATCAGCGCCTCTGGTGTTAAGAAGACGCACTAATTTACTTAAGCTGTTTTAGCATGCATTTTATTAACTTTTTTAATTGTGTCGCTGTTGGAACAGTTTTTAGTCACCAGTGTTCTTCCTTAAGCACTTAAGGAGCCCAACAACAAATAATACAATGCCCACTAATGTATACATTAGAGATATTTATTATGTCAATGTAATTGTCCTGATCAGGGATAATGTGTTGCTCTTTATTTACTACTAGCCTATCTCGGTGTGCTTCGCTACCCGCCTCGTTATAAAATAATATTAAAAGTATTAATATATCCTATTGTGAAAATTTATTGACGATCGGTCCAGTAGTTAAGACTATATTACGATTTTTTAAATTTCCTAAAAATGGGCGTGGTCCCACCCACTTTTCTCCTGGTACATATTCCAAATTATGTCAATACCATATGTACCAAATATCATCGACGTAGGTCAAAAAATGCCCAAAATATGGCGACTTAAATTTTTAAGTTATATGGGCGGTGCCACGCCGCTTTGTCCAATCAAAACTTCATTCTTCACAGTAAGATGCCGTGAAAATTTCAGGAAGATCGGTCTAAGTGTTTGGTTTTCCTGAAAAGGGGCGTGGTTCCACCTACTTTTCTCCTGGTACGTATTCCAAATTATGCCAATACCATATAAACCAAGTATCATCGACGTAGGTCAAAAAATGCCTAAAATATGGCTATTTAAATTTTTGGGTTATATGGGCGGTGCCACGCCTCTTTGTCCAATCAAAACTTCATATAGCATATAATTCCTTCCAGAGTCACAGTAATATTCTGTGAAAATTTCAGGAAGATCGGCCCAAGGGTTTGGTTTTCCTAAAAAAGGGGCGTGGTCCAACCAATTTTCTCCTGGTACGTATTCCAAATTATGCCAATACCATATGTACCAAATATCATCGACGTAGGTCAAAAAATTCACAAAATATGGCGGTTTAAATTTTTTGGTTATATGGGCGGTGCCACGCCTCTTTGTTCAATCAGAACGTCATATAGCCTATTATTCCTTCCAGAGTCACAGTAACATGCTGTGAAAATTTTAGGAAGATCGGTCCAAGGGTTTGGTTTTCCAAAAAAGGGACGTGGTTCCACCCACTTTTCTTCTGGTACGTATTCCAAATTATGCCAATAAAAAAAATGCCCAAAATATGGCGATTTAAATTTTTGGGTTATACGACTCTTTGTCCAATCAAAATTTCATATAGCCTATAATTCAGGAAGATCGGTCCAAGGGTTTGGCCTCCTATAAGGAACAAACAAACACACAAACAAACAAACAAACAAACAAACAAATAAACAAACACACATTCGGTTTTATATATTAAGATTACAGTTATATATACTAATTTTTCCACAATCATATTTTATTATCATTAGAACTGAATATGTATCAAAAGTGTTATAAAAATTGGTAAATCAAAAGGAATTAACAAAACAAGTTTTAAAATTTTTTATCTTTAGTATTTGTATGGCTTGATATTTTGTATGTAGACAACCCTTTAAACTGATATAATGATACCCTCAGATTATTATATAATCGTGTTTTAATTGGTTAAATACGGATACAAACGAATAAACTTGTTATCTCTACATCTCGCAACTAATAAAGGCGCCTACAAAAATCCAACTTGTAAACTCAATATTTGCAAAAAAAAAAAAAAAAGAAAGTCGACAGTTTTGTGATTTTTTTGGAATTTTTGTAATTTTAAGGGGATAAAACGGACGAAATCCGTGTTTTGGTACTTATATTTTTTTGTATATCATTAATCATAGAAAACACCAAAATTAAATTTAAATGGATTTATAATTCTTAAAAAAAAACTTGTCTAATCTATTTTGGTATTTTTTTTTTAGATTTAGATGTATATTGGGTGAAATTTATCCCTCTTTTTGGTACTTTTTGCAAAACTATTTTTTATGTAAACATTAATATGGTGGAAAATAATTTTAATAAGCTCCCTTCATTATGTATCGATACATACATACGAGTATATATTTCCTATATAATTCAATTAAGTCTGTGGAGCCCCATTATTTTATCGTTTTAACCTTCTTGGACCAGCCTACTTACTGCACATGTTCATATATGTATATATAGACATATTGCAAATGTGTGCTACTTGTAACAAAATGACAAGAGACACCATCTCATGTATGTAAATGAAAGAAAATCATGTTGTTGCCGTCATACAAGAAAAAAGTTTTTCATGTTTTTTTTTTTTTTTTCTCTTGCACATTGATATTTACCTCTATGATGGCTCGACAATCAGTAGTAGGGCAGGTAAATAGACATACAGAAACGGCATGAATACAATTTATGCAAACTCGCATTAACATACAGAGATTTACCAGACTATTTTGCAACTGCAGCTTGATATAAGTGGTTTTCCAAACAAAAACATTGAGAATGGAGGGTGTATAGAAAAGTACTTAAATCAAAGAAAAAGTTGCCAGATTCATTATCTACGTTTTAAATTTTTTTTTTTTAAAGAGCCTTTGAATGCATTAGAAAATTTCACATAAATTCTTTTAAACGATTTCCATAATCGTAAGGACTTTCATAATCGATTTTTCCACAAAAATTAATCAAAATTATTAAAATTTACAAATTATAAAGTCGAAAAAAAAAATAAAATTCCTGCATATGCACGCTGCAGTCCCAAATAAGCAAAATTGTGCTATAAAAAGCAAAATATGCAAAAAAAGCACAAAAAATTATTTCTTAAAATGAATTAAAAATGTATAAATCTGTAATCTGAAACATATTTAGATTGGGAAGTTTTGAAAAAATAAATTACAGCAAATTTAAAATTGCTGGAATTTTTAATCTTGGAAAAGTTACAGAACACAAAACACAATGTCTTCGATTTCTTATGTTAAAATAAATAAATATTAACATATTGAAATAGTCAGAATATGCATTAAAAACAAGCAAAGATGCCACAAGGACTATTAAATGTTTTAAATATGCCGTGTAGTCGGAAATATGCAAAAATGTGCACTAATACTCGTAACGAATCAAAATACATAAAAAGTTATAAAATGTATAAAAAATTTTATTTGAAATAAAAAAATTAATCTAAAATCTACACCCAAATAATTTTTACTGCAGCCGAATCAACATCTTAACTTCTACAAAACACATTAAAGGATAATAGATTTCATGAAATGGAAATTTACATCAAAATGACAATAAATTATTATTATGACATTCAAAAATTTATTCAGGTGGAACTTTTGCATGTTGTTGTGGTCTTCCTCAGTTGTAAAACAGAGGTCGGCAAATCAATTCTGGCCAAAGATCTACTAGTTTTCTACAAATCGCTCTGTGTTTTTCGGTTTTATTAAATGTAAAATATAAAAATATCTAATTCTCTTTTTTTTTATTATTTAGGCCATGTCAGATAAAACTTCGCGTTGCGTTGCAGATTCGCTTTGACATGTAAGATAAAATTTAGGTACTTATAGCAAACATGTCACATAAAGCTCTTTTAACGCAACGCGAAGCCAAAAGTTAGGCAACTCCCATATTTTTGTGCGCTTTGACAATTAAATGTAAAAACTACCAAGACTTTTTATAGATAAAGTTAGTGTTGTCAAAGTTTTTATTGTGTCATACACCTTTTGCTTTACGCTTTTTCATTAAAGTTAGGAACGTCACGCAAAGCGACGAAGTTGTATATGACACGGCCTTTAGATTATTTTGAATGATTTAATATCCTTGCAAATCGGTGATTTTTCTATCGTTCTATCTTTAATTAAAATGATGTCATAAACTAGTATCTGGCATCCTAGGAAATAGTGTCCTATTGTTGTATAAATTCCCACAAAATCAAACACATCTACATACTCGTATGTATGTATCGGTATACAACAAACACGACCACCCAGCGAATATTTTTTATCGAATTCGGTCAGAAAATTTGTACAAGGATACACTCCTTTCAAGACTAGTTTCTAAATGTTTTCATTACTCCATCAGTCGTAAATTGCTGTTTCCATGTAAAATTACTATAAATATCAGCACGATTGTAACAATAATGATCTGAAATTTTATGTGCTTTAATTTAACAATAGAGAACAACACCAACAGTCTAATGTCGGAAGTACCAGAGGAAGAATACAGCTACTACCCCTATAAGTTAATCATTATTTATTTCTATATCTAGCAAACTATATTATTAATGCCGGAAAACATTAATGCAGATTATAATAAAGTGAGATCTCTAGAAAAATCACTTTAATATCGTGAAGATAAAATAAGCTCTGCTACACAAAGCCGCTAATAGGTGTCCTTACAATTTCATGGCGGACTAGAGTTCAATTTCGATTAAATATTTTGAATATCAGATGCGGGAGACGGGAAACTTCCAATAAACAAATTTATAAACTTGGTGAATTTCTCTAAATTTGATATTTGTTTCTCTTAGAATAAAGTGCAACAACTTGGTGACATCAGAGGAAGAAGATGAAAAGCGCCATACAACAATAAAAAATCTATATCTATACCACACCAACAATGAGGTGTTCCAAATTTGATATGATCTACTCTAAGATTTAAATGCCGTATTGAACACAATTTTCAAGATATAGAAGCAGAGTGATCAATACTGCCCATAAAAATAAATTATCAATTTCCTACAAAGTACAAAAGAAAAGTAATTCTCTCTAATCTTAAGAATCCAATCTTGTAGCAGTTTCTTTAGCAAAAGCTTGTTGATATAAGCGAGTGATATGGGTAGCTCGAACACAATGTAATGTTCGGGGAAACCACAAATATGCAGCTGCATGTTCTTTCCAAATGCCATGAAAGCAGTCCCAAATAAAATATTTATACGTTCTGTAACTTTTTATGTAGTTTGGTATTAAGGTTTTAGAGCATATTTTTGCATATTTTATTTTCTATAGCATATTTTTGCATATTTCTGAATACACGGCATTTTTAAAACATTTAATAGTTTTTGTGACAACTTAGCTTTTTTTTATTGCATATTCTGACTATTTCAATATGTTAATATTTATTTTAACATAAGAAATAGATACGATACATGTCATCAAATTATGATATTTCAGTTCAGTTTGACTTTTAAATCAAATTTCATAATATACTAGCTTATCCCGGTGTGCTTCGCTACCCCCCTCGTTATAAAATAAAAATTAAAACTATTTATATTAAAATTGTGTAAATTTTGTTCAGCTCTACCGGAATTTGGCAATTTGTGGGCACATTTATTTTTGTCACTCATTTGGACCAATGGGAAATTAAAGCCAAGGGTCCATACTTATTATCTATGTAAGTCCGATTTCTCAATTGTATTTGAGAATTTTTCTATAAAATTTGTTTGTCACTCATTTGGACCAATGGGAAATTAAAGCCAAGGGTCCATACTTATTATCTATGTAAGTCCGATTTCTCAATTGTATATGAGAATTTTTCTATAACACTTGTTTGTCACTCATTTGGACCAATGGGAAATCAAAGCCAAGGATCCATACTTATAGACTATGTAATTCCGATAAAGTATTCTTTTCGAATAAATGTAGCAAATCGATTGAATTAAATGTGGAAAAAACACACAATGTTGCGATGTCAATGTTTTTTAATAATTGTAAGCATTCGCCTGCTGTCTCTGTTTATTTATTAGTAAAAGGTAGGACTGACAATCTTGCGGCAAAACAATAATAAAAATCCAAAAAAACCCGTGTGCTTCGCTACCCCCATCGTTATAAAATAAAACTGAAAGTATTTATATAGTCATGTATTTATTATTTCGTAAGAGTATCCTATCGTGAAAATTAAATGACGATCGGTCCAGTAGTTAAGACTATATTACGATTTTTAATTTTCCTAAAAAGGGGCGTCTTCCCACCCAGTTTTCTCCTGGTACGTATTTCTAATTATGCCAATACCATATGTACCAAATATCATCGACGTAGGACAAAAAATGCCCAAAATATGGCGATTAATATTTTTGGGTTATATGAGCGGTGCCACGCCCCTTTGTCCAATTAAAATTTTATATAGTCAAGAATTTATTATTTCGTAAGAATATTCTATTGTGAAAATTTAATGACGATCGGTCCAGTAGGTAAGACTAAATTACGATTTTTAATTTTCCTAAAAAGGGGCGTACTCCCACTTTACTCCTGGTACGTATTCCTAATTATGCCAATACCATATGTACCAAGTATCATTGACGTATGTCAAAAAATGCCCATAATATGGCGATTTAAATTTTTTGTTTATATGGGCGGTACCACGCCCCTTTGCCCAATCAATACTTTATATAGTCAAGCATTTATTATTTCGTAAGAATATTCTATTGTGAAAATTTAATGACGATCGGTCCAGTAGTTAAGACTAAATTACGATTTTAATTTTCCTAAAAAGGGGTGTGCGTAAAAGTAGGCGTGGTAAATTTTTCGTTCGATGAAAACTTAAAATGGATTCATACGAACATTTGAAAGAAGAATTAGTCAAATCGATTGAGCCGTTTTCTGATTTTAGGTAAATCGAAAAAAGTTGGACTATGGCGATCATTAGAAAGAAAAAATCGTCCAAATCGGTCCAGCCATTCACGCGTGATGCCGTGACCAAGGAAAAAAGGGATTCATTTTTATATATATAGATTGATGGACTCGTACAACATTTGAAGGCTATATAGCTAATATAGAGCCCTAGATATTTAATATTAACTTTGTATATGAGCTAAATATTCACATTGTATATGAGCTGCCACGCCCATTGGTATGATCCCGCCCAATTTTCCCATGACTATTCATAATATAATCAACGTGCACAAATTTCTAAGACTATGGCTATTATAGTACTGTAGATATATGATATTAAATATTTACTTTGTATGGGAGCTGCCACGCCCACTCTTTCAATCGCGCCCATTTTTAGTACGACTACTCACATTAATAACTTATAAACTCAGACAAAGTTCCAAGGCTTTCACTATTACAGTACTCCCGAAACATGACATTAAATATTTAATTTGTATGGTGGGTGCCACGCCCATTATCCCGATCCCGCCCATTTTTTTCACAACTCTTCACATTAGTTTAATATGTACAAGTGCAAAGTTTCAGAACTCTTGCTGTCCTAGTACTCCAGATATTATATGTTAAAACTTTGTATGAGATCTACCACGCCCACTTGTCCAATCACGCCCATTTTCACTTTAGCTGCTAATATTATTAATTTATGCACTCCTACAAAGTTTGAAGGCTCTAATTATTATATAACTCTAGATATTTGATATTAAATATTTATTTTATATGATAGCTGCCACGCCCACTTGTCCGATCCCGCCCATTTTTGTCCTGATTATCACATGAGTAACAAAAAACTCTGTTTCAAAACTCTTGCTATCACAATAGTCAAGATATATGATGTTATTTAATTTATGTGGGAGAGGCCACGCCCACTAAATTTCTTATGTGCACCCTCCACACAGACTCCAATCACCCCTGAAAATTTCATTGAAATCGGGCAAGCCGTCTAGGAGGAGTATGCGCACAGGGAGTTTTGCACTTAATTTTATATACTCGTATATAGATTTTTAAATTTTAATTCATTGAAATTCCCAAATAAAAATTTTTACAGAAATAATTCAATAATTTTTATGTCAAATTTGTTGATATTTTTGACAGCAAAGTGAGCTCATCGTTCAGAAAATGTAATCAAATAAAAAGCTGCTACATATAAACTGTTTAGTACCAGGTTTTTCTTTTGTTAATATTTGTACAGGCTAAAGTTCGTAAATATTTATAATCAGAGAAAAATTAGATAGACATTGTTAACATATTTCGTGCAACAAAGTAAAAATTTAATATTTATACATCCCTTTTGTAGATTTTTCAACAGCAGCTGAATAGAACCAACGTTGTTTTCGGTAGAAGCCACTAAACCTCGTCAGTATTCATGTGCAAAAGCTTTCACTAGGTAGCTTCGTTGAACGTCATTACATACTCTATTTATATACATTTACAAATACAAATAGAATACGCGACTTATTTCTACTGGATGCTAGCTGGGGAATTTTTTTATTTTTGAAGTGAAAACTTCTATTGGCGCAGAACGGAGGTTTTGAGTGGGCTAAAATCTCAGAACTCACAACACCGTCACGCTTTTTGACAGTATAGTTAACAACCTACAGATGTTAGTGAAGTTAACAACCTACAGATAACACCTAAATTTTTTTCGCTCAAAATGAAGAGATCGCCCTCTCTTGTGGGTGATGTTGCCATATATGAGAAAAACACTAATTTTTTGGTGCACCGAAGAGGGCGCACTCTTCAATTTGAGCGAAACTGATTAAGAATAGTACACAAAGATGGCACTCTCTTCATTATGAGCGAAAAAATTTTAGGTTGTTAACTTCTCGGGCGCAGTTGCATTTGCGTTTACAATAAGTGGCATGGTAAAACTAACAGGTATGCGCAGTTCGAAAACAAGTACAACAATCCAAAAACAACATGTATTTTGTTGGTATAAAGCACTCGTTTCATATCAAAACACACAAACAAATTTAAAGCATTTTAATACGTATGAGTACCAAACTGTAACCATTTTTATGTACTCTCTTCAAACTATATCAGTTTGTATGAAAATTTGGTATAAAGCGAGCTCAGTCAACTGTGCTAGTAAGCTCATCTGTTGCATACGCCTTGATAAGTGGTTCAATTTGTTGCATGTATTTATATAATTGTTTATATCTACGCATAATTTTTTTGGCAATAGCACGTGTATTGTTGTAATCACAAAACGTTTTCACTTCTTTCGGCACTCCCGGAGTGCTACCCGTAGTTTTTTTTTTTTTTTTTTTGTTATTATATATTAAACATTACAGTGCTGCCAGCGGATTATATCCTACAATGCCCAATCTCCTAATTTTTTGTTCTACTTTTCTACTTAAGACAAACTTTTTTGGTTTGATGTTTAAATTTAAGTATATTTTTGATTAATGTTCGTCTTTCTGCTGAACGCGCACATTGTGTTCAGTATTTTTCCAAGCTTAAAAATTCTAGCAATTTTAAATTTGATGTAATTTATTTTTCCAAAACTGCCAATCTAAAAATGTTTCAGATAACAGATTTAAGCATTTTTAATTCATTTTAGGGGATATTTTTTTGTACTTTTTTGCATATTTTGCTCTTTAAAGCATAACTTTGCTTATTTCGGACTCAACGTGCATATGCAGCGTTTTTTTACTTTGTTTTGTCAGATTTGAAAATTTGTAATTAATTATAATGGAACCTTTTTTGTGATTTTTCTATATTTTTTGCTCTTTATAGCATATTATTGCTTATTTCGGACTGCAACGTTCATATACGTACAGCATATTTTACTTACATGCTTAACAATTTCTAATAAATTTTTGACATTTTACGGAGCGTATAATTCAAAAGCTTATAATCAAGTTTTGCGAATATTTAAACCATCTAAGTCCACAAATGATTAAGAGATCTTGGTGTTCGTTGACTACACTTCGTACTGTCAGAAATTAATATTATAAAAATTTCAAACGAAATGATTTGTATGACCTTTTAAAAGCACAATTTTATCATTATTGCATCGTAGTTTTAAGTTTTTGCTTCATAATTAATGTTTATAAAACGCAGTTTTAATGTCATATTTCTGGTTTCCCTGCTCTGTATAATTTTCCTATATTTCTTAAACAAATTTGAGGGTTGCTAAAATTAATAAACATTATGAAAGTATGCTGCCAAAATTACAGACATTACTTCTAAATTCTAGACATTGCTGTCGATTGTCTAATAACGTTTTAAATTTTTTTGTAGTCGACAAAAAATTGTTTATTGGGTTTCTATATTATGTTTCTATGTCAATTAACATTGACAGCATCAATTTTTTGTACTTGACTACGAGTTGTGTATTATTTGCTGCATTTTGTTTTTTATACAAAACCATCAAAGTTGAAAAAATTCTTTAAAGTAAAATTTTGTAAGAAAGCCAATCAACTTAATATTACAGTAGCTTTCACTTGTTGGCTCTGACAATAAGATATATTTTTAGGGCATAAAGGTATAATTAGTCTTGACTTTCTGTTCTGTTCCGGATCGGCTGTTCATTTTTTGTGTATGGAAAACATCTATTTTCAATTAGTTGTTCTGTTCTGTTACGGACCATTCTGTTGAAAACTGAATTTTACTTACATTTCTAAGTGACAGCAAGAGACAGCTGCCGATCGGAACAAAATTGCCGCGTAATCGCTGATAAATTTTTATTATGACCGCCGCCATTGACTTTAAGCACATTAAAAACAAAGGGATTTTTAATAAAAAAATATTATATTAAAGAAAAATTTATAGTGAGTAGAGTTTTTTTAATTAAATAACGTTTTTAACTTATATTATTTAAAATTATTCAACCTGATAATTAAGACGAAGCGCCGTTTTACATTTGTGAACACTGCCGCCACCGCCGGTAATATATGTATATTCTGCAAGAAACAGCTGATACGGTTTTACAGAATTTCTAACTACAAAAATTCAACAACAGAACGGCACAGAACAGAACAGAAAGTACAAGTCAAGACTAATGAGGCCTTAAAAAATATTGTATTTGATTTGTAAGTGTTCTTTTCCTAGAATAGAGCTTTTATATGTATATTTTTTTTTAAATAAAACATACAAAAAAAATTATTTTTTAATTTCAAGAACTATTGCACTTCAATCTTTGTTTTCTTTTATGTATATATGTATTACGTAACACTCCGTGGGGTGGGAAGAGGGGTGGGTTAAAGATTTGTTACGGATTGGAAATTTTGCACTGAAAAATTAGTTAAAAAATCTCTGAAAACGGCGTTACGTAATATGTGTAAAAAATTAATTTAGCAAAGTTTTAAACCACCGAGCAAGAATGTGAGATGTAACAGATTTAAAGATCATCGGCTCAAAAATCGCAAATGTTCAAGAGAGACTGTAGGAGTCGAAGCTGTAGAAGTAATGAAGGCGAAATGAAAACAATAACAGCATTATTTTTCCAATTAGGGAAGGGGTTAGTTTTCATGAGCGTTAAATTTTTATCTGGGAATTGGTTTAAAAATATAAACCGATTTTTGATAAATTTTGAATTTGTACCGGCTAACGATTTAGTGTAATGTAATTTTTCCTCTGTATATGTACCTGTCTGTGCAAATGTGTTCGAAAAGTTTTAACGCCTGGTAAAGATCTACCGATGAGTTGGTATTAGCAACTACCATAATGCAGCATATGAACATACATATGTACATATGTACAGGTCGAAAACTTTAGTTGTTAGTACTTTTCATTCTAGTTTAACGTTATAATTTATTATGACCTTAAATACATATGTCCATACATACATATGCACATATTTACATACATAGTGTTAAGACAAACTTTACACAGTCGCTATTTACCATCATTAACTATGTATGATTATTGTAGTTTTCTATTGGACAAATGTTACGTGCACTACGTGTGATAACTTCTTTCCATTTTATATACTTACATACATATTTATTTAAACAAAAAAAGAAATATATAACGACAAATTGAATACTGCCAAATTTCTATGAATAAAAATTCTCTTTTTAATTTTTCTTTCCTTTAAAGAACAAAAAAGTAAAAATAAAATAAAAAAAAATAAAAACTCTCTTTTTAAATTTTCTTTTCTTTATAGAAGAAAAAAGTAAAAATAAAAGAAATGTATGAAAAATAATCTTGTTTTATTTTATTTTTGTCAGTTTAAGAAAATTTTTGTGAAGGCAGAGAAAAGCGCAATGTGATCATATAAATATTTTATTTCAAAAAGAGCTACAGTAGTAACTTATCTGAAGGTGTGCTTTGAAAATTTTTCTGAATGATAACAACTTGAAAATTGCTCAGTGGATTTGGATGAAATTTGGTAGACAGATAAAATATCAAAAAAGACAGTTTTAATCCGGATTTAAATATATGGTACTTTTTAAGGGGTAAAACAGATATAAATTGGTACTTTGATACTTTTTATTTCATTTTAAAATTTTTTCTTCCATTAACACACAAAATACTTTCTGGGGGATAAAATAAGGAAAAGCCGGTACATAAGGAATTTTTGTTTTTAGTACCTTAAGTTTTTTTTTTTTTTTTTTTTTTTTTTTGCTGACGGTTTATGTCTTTATTTAAAAGTAGTATAGACGAAGTATTTGCTTTTGAGAAAAATATTGTGTCTTTTTTTTAAGCGATAACAAAGGGAAAAATTAGAATTGTTTGTATTTTTTATTTTTGTACTAATTTAAAATCTAAACTCCTTTATAAATTAGCATATGTATTTTCTTGAAGCTGAAATAAGGAAGAAAACTGGTACTTTTATTACTTTTTTGTGCTTTTGTACCCTTGGTACTTTTTCTCTTGAAAAGTTTGAGATGAAATATAATAGACGAAAGGCAGTGACCCAGATTAAAATAAAAATTACTTTTAAGGGGGTAAAAAGAGGACAAATTGGTACTTTTAATACTTTTTCTGTTTTTACAAATTTTTTTCTTTCAATAATACTAAGAAAACTTTTTGATGGATAAATGAAGAAAAAGCTCGTACTCTTGGTACTTTTTTGTTTTTTCAATAAACTCCATATAACGACAGTTTAATGCAACAAGTCACGTTGTAAAAGCTTTCAGAATTGATTTAAGATAAAATAAATTTCAAACTTCATTAACAAAAATATTTATATGTATATTTAATATATATTGAAAAATAACATTTTTATTCATTGCCCATAATAAAACTATTAGCAGCTCTCTAGAGTAAAAAATGTTCACATATTATGTAAAATATGACAGTCTTTTTTTAAGCAATACTACAGAACTTTTATTCAGTGAAAATCCCTTTTTTAAGTAAATTAAGTTTTACGCAGATCAAATGATTAATTTAAAATTTATATATTTATTCACAAAACTGTACGAACTTACTCACTGTGCATTCTTGCATGAATATGACATATTTGGGACAATTTATACCAGTGAACACACATGTACGCATATGGCACACAAATACATAAATATAAACGAGTTTTTACTTTTTTTATATGGAAATGTCGTCACAAGTATTTTAAACATATCTTTGAAGCATTCGTATAAAGTGCATATGGCTCGCAAAGTATGAAATGGTTAAAATGAAAAACTTTTCGGAACGAAAATTTTAGGTAAGATAAGAAATTTGCCAAATACTCGTATATGAAAAAAAATTTTGCATTTTTTTATTTTAAAGACAATATTTTTCTTAAAGTAAACTAAATTTTAAATTAGAAAATAAAAAATATATTTTCTACTGCTAATTTTTCCACCACATCTTGATGTCTATTTTATATAAATGATGAAATTGGGGTAAATATTTTTTATAAAAAAATTAACTTGGTAAAACGTACAAAACTATTTAACAAAAAGAAAATATTTTTTATATAAGAACATAAATTTTAAAATTTTTCTCGGTCCTTCAAGAAATATGTCACTTTTTTAAACACACAACCAAGTTACACATTCCGATTAGAATAATTCCAATTCCGATAATTTCTTAATTACAGTCATTAGAATCCGTTTATTTTGTATTGCGATTTTACACTGATACAGTTTTTTTATACCCATAGGCTTTTGCTTAAATTAAATTTACTAGCGAAGCTCACATTAAGCTTTTTTTATTAATACTTAAAGCTAATTTTACATATACTTCTAAAAGTATGCATGCTTTTTATTGTTGAACACAAATAAAAAAAAACGTTAAATTAGTAAAATCAACCAAACCAAAGCTAAAAGATGTTTAGGTGTATTGCAGAAATAGCCAAAAAAAAAAAAAAACAATAGATCACGAAAATTGTGAAAATTTTAGTAGAAATTTTCTGTCGCATATGTTGCAAAAACAAAAAAATATTGTACAACAGTTTGTCATCCTTTTCCGCATTTTTTTTTGTTGCTCGGTTTGTGCAACTTAGGCGCGTAAGTGTTTCTTTTTTTTCTGTTGTTTCTTCTTCACCGTAATGAGAGCAAAAAAAAGAGTTAAAAATATGTCTTGCTATTATTACGCTACCTGTAAAAACTGTTAAATAAAACTTGCAAAAAAATATATAAAACAATTTTACCACTTACTCGCACAATCCTTTCTTGCAAGAATAACAATAGGAAACCAACCACAAATAAGTTCGCCCCGTTTGCTGCAATAGAATCGTAAGTCGAAAAACCATAATTTTGAAGAAAACAAGTTTAAAGTTGTGAATTCTCTAACAACTTAAGGGTAAAAAACATGTTATTTTTCTTCAAATTTCTCTGAAAGTTTTACGCAAAATGAACACAAAAAATATTAAAAGAAAAAGAATTTGATAAATTTTTCTTAATTTGAGTTCAAAAATCATATGTGTTTCTGTTGCGTCCCGTGAGTCAAATAGGTAGCAATGCTAGCCTAGTAGTACGAAGGATGTCGGTTCGATTTCGTCTCCGATTCTAGTCGTTCTGGGGGGTTGTGCTTGTTTAAACAAAATGTCGTGTACCGCCAATGCCTTTTTACAGAAATTCTGTAAATTACAAGGAAATTTTTGATATAAATAATAAAATATTTACTAAAAAATAGTTCGGTATTTACCCAAATAATTTGTAAAAATTTAGTTTCGGGGTGCAAAAATGTGTCACGTAATTGTGTAGTGGTGCATTTTCTTGGTTAGTGACGTTGCTGAGCACTTCTCCTAATAAATCTCGATCAGTTCATATACATAAGTAATTGTTTTGTAATTACTTTCATTAACAAAGTTAATTTTTTTAAACTAGTAAGTCATAAACTAAAAGAAATTTATAAAAAAAATTTTAATGGTTCAAAAATTTTTCCAATTTAAGAGGAATTATGAACTAAAGTTCAAGACAAAAGTTTTTTCGATTTTAAGTATGAACTATTCATGAAATAATTTTCATTTATATGAGCAAATGTCTTTGAACTTTGAGTAAAAAACTGAATAATAAAAATTTGTCTCAAAATAGGAAAAATTGCCCTAAAATTAGTTTTTGTTGTTCCCACAAGTAGGAAAAATTGCCGCAAAGAAAAAGTGGCCCCAACCTGGAAAATGGAAAATAGCCCCAAAATTTTTACATTGAAAACAACCATTTTTACTATTTTGGTGCCATTTTTTATTTTTGTATATGGGACTATTTTTCATTTAATAAAAATTTAAAAATGGCCCTAAATTAAAGATTGAAAATAACGAGAAAAATATTAAAAGGAAATATATCCAAAATAAATTATTTTATCAAAGAGGGCGTTGCTGCAAAATCAATGGAGGAGACAAACCTTGAGCACTGCCGAAAACCGGCTATGAAAAAAAAAATTTGGTAAGCGACTGCTTCTGTTAAAAGCACCATGAGGTAGAAAGTACTTGCACCGACCAAATAAACTCATTTCATATGACGAACAATTAGTTAGTAAAAAAAATCTAAAAAAACTGAGTGCTTTGCATAAAAATCATTACAATCAAATCAATTGTTCGTCATGTGAAAACAGCACATAAGTCTTAAAATACACAGTGAAATAAAAGAAAAAAAATACGGGTAGCACTCCGGGAGTGCCGACTGAAGTGATAACGTATATTTATGAATTGTATAATAAAAACTAATAAAGTTTTAAAAGTAGACATAAATAATGGTTACAGTTTAGTATGCATTCGTAAGAAAATGTTTTAAATTTGTTTGTGTATTTTGATATGAAGCGAGTGCTTTATACCAACAAAATAAATGTTGTTTTTGGATTGTTGTACTTGTTGTCGAACTGCGCATACCCGATAGTTTTACCATGTCTGCTATGTATGCAGTTGTCTGTTAAGTGTCAAATGTCCGGGCGTTACTACACCTGTAATTTGTTTAGAAGGCATTCGCACAAACAGAGATGCCACAAGTGTCAAAAAGCGTGACGGTGTCGCGAGTTCTGAGATTTTGTCTCACCCAAAACTTTTGTACCGCGCCAATAGAAGTTTTCACTTCAAAAAACTATTAGATTTGTTCTTCTACTAAGGAAATTTTTTCTTATGTGCTGTTTTCACAGGACGGAGGAATCAATTCGCTCTAACATTTTAAAAAACAAAGAGCTTTTCATACAAATTTTACGCCTTAATTTTTAATTAGGTGCTGTTTCTACAAATGGGACGAATGATTTGAGTTTAAAATTTGTATAAAAAGCTTTCAGTTTTTTTTTACACTCAAATCAGTCATCTGTATTGTGGACACAGCACCTTAATGTTGCATTATTAATTCAAAAATCACATATTTTTGGTTATGACTCTATTGCGCAAAGACTTGTTATGTTATGTAAAAACAACTGAACTCATTTAGAGTAAAATAATTCTGCACAAATCCACTGGTATTTAGATAGGAGTAGAATGATGGTTTTTTCGTTTTTCCTAATACGAAGATATAAATGTTTGTATGTAGTATTTTTGCTTTCAATGTTGTAAAAACAAATATCTTCAACGATTTATATTTATACATTTTATTTTATTCCCTGTTAAAATATTTTGCAACTAGCTGCTTTTATATTAATGTTAGTGTGCGGTTGTGTGGCTCTATTTTCCCAACTCCCAAAAGTATACTAGAAATTTTACGCTAAACGAACTCTTAAACAATTTTACATTATAGCAGTTTCCTGTATGTTTAAATGGTATTTTTGTTCTTGTTGTTTTTTTTTTATTAAAGTTTTTTTTTTGTTTTTGTTATTTAGTTCATGTTTTATTTTATTTTGCAATCCTCCAACGCATCATAATGCGAGCTTATGAACATAAATGTACTTCGACCCTCTTTTTTTGCTTCTCGTTTTTTAGACTTATCCAGCTCATTTGCCTAAATTGAAAAAAAAAGAAACACACACAGAGAAACTTTATCGTAAATACACAAGAATTTTTTATAAAAGTTTGTAAATATAGTACAATGTAGTGATGTTACGAATATCAATTTTTAGTATTCGCAAATACGAATACGAATATTTCGTTTAAGGTTTAGAGAAACTTAATATTTCAAATTTAATTGGAAAAAAACCCTCTATTTGTGTATATAACAATAAATTGACAAAAAACCGTCACACTACTTTAGGTATTTAACTTTATGATGACATTGAGACGCCGAATTAGAAGACCACAACCGAACATATTTAAATTATTTCACCTAAATATATACTTTGGGATTTCTTTTTTTTTTACTCTGTTTGCACTTTTAATTAGTAATTCAGTGTTGTTTGGGAGTTTTGAAGTCCAACATTGCTCTACTAAGAATTGATTACTAAATTAACATGATATGAATTTAAGACTTTAACTTTTAAATGAAATATAATTTTCGTTTGTTTATTAAGAAGATTATTATCCTGCGTCAAAGATAAAGGGCTTTATTTTTTTAAATAAAAACTATTATAAATTAATTTATGTTTGTACATTTTATGTACTTTTTGTGTGATTTCCTTTGGGAAAATGTATGTGCAAGTTATTCGAGAAATATTCGCTTGAATTTGGCGAATACGAATACGAATATCTTAAAATCGGCGAATTGACGAATAATCGAATACGAATACGAATACGAGTATTCGTAACATCACTAGTACAATGTACTAAGCAAATAGCACACACACACACACGCACACAGTCAAAAAAACACAATTATATTTTTCTTAAACCTTCTTTCCTTTCCAGTATTTTATGATTATTTATTTTGTTGTTGTTGTTGTTATTATTATTTCAGATTTCTTATTTGTTAACAATAATGCAGAACTAAACGAATGAAAATTATTTTTGCAACACGCACATAAACGACTCCATTGGAAAAAAAACTTAGTTTGTTTTTAGTTTTTCATTTAGTTTTGTGGCGTTAGTTGTGCACGGCGCTAAAAGGTGTGTAATAAATAAAATGGTTCACTTTTATGTCGACATTTCAAACTTAAATAGGAAATTTATTTTTTTAAATACTTTATTGTTGTTATTGTGGGTGCGTTTTCTGTAAATTCGATTCTTTTTGCTAACGCTTACCCACACAAATTTAAATTAGCTTTCAGAAATGGTAAGAAATTCAATTGTGACCGACATTTATAACATAACAAGGTAAGACGTGCTTTGCTACACAACAACCTTTTTGTGTGTTGAGATAAAGAATAAAACTTTTGATATTTAAATAATTTTAACTATTTTTGATCTATTTAAAATTAATTAATTGAAATAATTGTGACGATAATAAAATTAAAAAATCATGTCTTAGGATAAACTATATCCTTTAAATTCTTTCAGGATAACACATTAATATAAACTATATATATCCTATTTGTGGCAGATGCTTTGTTTAATCCGTGCTCTTTTTTCTAAGAAGCATTAAACAAAATTTTGAGCTTTATTCTTAAAGGCAACACAAAAAAATAGTTTTCAATTATTTTTCATTGTAAATATTATTCAAATTTTTCTAAAATAGTGCACCACATGAACATGTTAACTTCTAAAAAATCAACGTTTTTAATCCTACCAAATCTGAGGACATATTCTATTCATATAAAAAAATTACTATTAAAGAGATATCCCGCCTGCTTGTCTAAAAAAAAATTCCTTTAAACATATATACAGTACGCAACAGACACAAGCTTTCAAATATTTAGCAGCACTAGTTCCAAAATAGCATTAAAAAGAGCATTTATATGGGAAGTGTCACGCCCACTCCTATATTTTCCCTAAAATAATTCCCTACATCAACAAAGAAACTGCCACAAATTATTATAATATTTTCTTTATTAGTTCTAAAGATAAACAAGAAGTAATAGTTTGGAAGATGCCACGCCCAATTGTCCAATTTTTAATAGTTTTTCTACAAATACTCGTATACAGTACGCAACAGACACAAAATTTCCAGTATTTAGCTGCGTTAGTTCTCTAAATATCAATAATTAAAAACTACTTCATATAGGAAGTGCCACGCCTACTCATTTTTTTTATTTTTTTTTATTATCCTACAAAATATCAGGTCATTTACTTAATTAGTTCTCTTAGATGTATTAAAATTGTTATGTGGGAGGTGCCACACCCACTTGTCTAATGTTTACCAATATTTCTTTAAGACAATATAAAATGGGCTTCGCGCACAAAACTTCAAGTTCTTAGCTGCATTAGTTTCATAAATATCATCATATAAAAAGGTCCTCTGTGTGGGAAGTGCCACACCCACTTAAGATATGAAAAAATAACGTATAAACTATTTTGTGATTCTTTCTTGAACATCGCACATACATATATTGTAAAAACTACAGGAAGCTTGGTTGATTGGTTTAGGAGACCATAACTTTTAAACAGACAAACATACAAGCATTTACTTTTTTATATAGATAATATTATATATAGAATAAAAGAGGTTTTCCAATAAGAGTGATATGATTTCTTTAAAGAAAAAAACACACTTATTTCTAAGGAAATTCAAAAGTTTTTTGTGAAGTACAATCGAAACAATTAAGTTCTAAATAAAACTTCATCCAAATGGCCAACACGACTTCTTCTGCAGGAACGAATTCGATGAACCCAATTTCGAGCACTTTTTCCACTAAATCAAGTCGTATGTCATGAATGGCACGTTCAAGTCAATATTGAAAGAGACTGGTTTATTTCGAAAGACCAATGACTTTAAATAAACCCACAAGAAATACTCTAATGGTGTTAAATCACAAATTCTTGGAGGCCATTCAATATCATAATTTCTTGAAACAATCGAATCTCCAAACTTTTCTCGCAATAATTCAATTGCTACATTTGCTGTGTGGCACGTAGCCCTGTCTTATTAGAACCAAATGTTGTCAAGATCAACTTCTTCCAATTTTGGCCATAAAAAGTTGGTTATCATCGATCTATAGCGCTCTCCGTTGAAAGTAACGGTGTTACCAGCTTCATTTCGAAAGAAGTACGGACCGATAATTCCACCAGACCAAAAACCATACTAAACTGTCAATTTAGGTGAACGTAATGGTTTTTAATGAATAATTTGTAGATTTTCTTGCGTATATCTCTCCATGTTGAAATTGTAAACACTACTGAATACAATGAAAGACAAAAGACAGATTATGACATATTGCAAATGGCCGAAATGGAAAACCTTATATATATATAGATATACAAAGACGATAGATAGATAGAAGATATAGATTTTGCGGCTCAATATGACTTTAATTTAAAAGCACTTGGGAGTGATTTGGTGAAAACCGATCTATTTGATACAAAGGAGACTTGAAAGGACGAAAAAATATCACTAAATAACATAACAGAAATGAAGTAAAATCTACTAAAATCCAATCAAAAGTGATTTCAATTCCAAAAGTTGAGTTATTAGAAAACGAAAATTGTGACTGTAATCAAACCAAATCACCGCATACGATATCGAACAAAATTTATCGAAATTTTTAATTTTGGTATTATCGCATACGATATCGAATGAATTGCATCGTAATTTGAAGCATCGTTTTCCATAATTTGCTTATTCGACACGTATCGTAATGTTATTCGATACGTTAGTTAATTCGATATCGTATGCGGTGATTTGGCCCCAGATTGAAAATATAAAATAGACTTAACAATGCATTTCTAGACTAACTTCATTTGTAAAAAACAATAAAAAAATATGCATACTTTTAGGAGCTTGACTAAAATAAGATTTGCATTTTAATATAAAAAAAACTTTATTGAGAGCTTTGCTAGTAAATACAATTCAGAAAAACACCTATAGTTATAAAAAACTGTATCAGTGTAAAATCTACATATAAAATAAACGGAATATGAAGACTGTAAATTAAAAACGATCGAAATACAATTACGAATTTATTCCCTTCCGATCGGAATATGTGACTTGCCCGATAACGTCTGATTTACCCCAATATGAGTAACCAAATTTTCGATATAATTTCTAATAAGAGTTGCAGAGCTCATTAATAAATTTTGTTATTTTACTACAATCCTTATTTAAATATAATTTATCTTCATATTTATTCATTTGTTACTGATAAAATGTTTCAAAAAAACATAGGAAATAATATTCTGATCAGCATCAGCTAACTTTTAATTTTCCTGAAAAGAATAAATAAAAACTTTCATTCTAATCTTTAATAGTATTTCTTTTCTACTGAAATTTTTCAAAATTCAACTTAACTTGTTTTGACAAAACCTCAACAAATATGAATTGTTAGCAGTTAAAAATTAGTGCGACTTTACATCTACGTATGTACGTACTCGTATAACGAGACTGTAATTAGCAAAAGTAATCACTTTTTAAAATTAATTAAAATTTCAATAATATTTTATTATTAAATAAATTTAAAACAATTTTCTGCTTAGAAATCAATATTGCAATTTAATTTTATATTTTTAGTAATTATTTTATGATTATATATGTGTTTGCTTTACATGCAGTTTGCATAAAAGTTAGTGTGCGTGCGTGTGTGTGTGTCACTTCACAGTATTTGCATTCACTCATACTCTCACAAACAAACATACAAAACCTCATTTAGAATTCATTTTGTTTAATCAATGTTGCCATGTAATTACGTGTATTTTGTGCATAATTTATGTGTATACAACGTATATATGTGTGCATGTATGTATGTATGTACGTCTATGTACATCATTTTCTATACCTAATTGACAGTAGTGCATAGAACTAGAGACAGGAATAAAACTCCATAAATAGCAACAGGAAAAGAAAGAATAATTCAACTGCACAGGTTATTGTCAGGGAAGTTCATGCCGTATGATCTTGTTTTATCTGTGGTAGGCTGGGAGGATGGATGCATATCGGAAAGGTTGCAACAAGCCCAGAATTTATGTAGGAAATTGTGCAAAGAAAATACAACCATTAGATCATTTACTAGACGAAGAAAACCAAGGCCCACCATGTCTAAACAACTTGCTAAAGTGTTCGACCTACCTAAACACTATTATCTGTTGATTCACAACAGCATATAGAGGCTTAACGTTGGTAGACACGAAGTCCGACCAGCGCAAGCACTAGAACAAGCATCAGTCTTTAAACCAACACCTCTCCCAGCTTTTGGTAACAACCACAACCACCACGTGTACTCCCGAAGGAGACCTCAGCCAACAACCGGTCACGGAATCATGCCACCAGGGGGTAGATGCGGCGGCTCATTCGTACTTCACACCGCAAATCGTGTGACCAACGTAGGTCATCACTGCTACCCTCCGGTAAACAATCTCCCATGAGAGCTTGCCAGTCCCCGTGGTACCAGTAAACTACTGGTGGAGCTTCGAAAGTAAACCCCGAAGGATTAGCTTTCCATTGGCTTTGGTCTTGGGCTAGACTTTAGGTACCCTTACACCTTCCAAATAGACTGCCACTTCCTTTATAATAAATATATACATAATCCGTTGCTCTGTTAATTCAGAGATTGGGCAGTGCATATAAGTTTTATGGGTAATTGACAAAAGCTTATGTCTATAAAAGTCAAATTACCCTATACCCCGGAAGGCATAGCATCTTGGTGTTAAAAGTCAACAAGATGAATATCTACCCCACGGGGGGACTCATGCCAGTCAACGGCTATTTGGCAAAACTTGGAGACTCAAACCAAAAATTTATTTTATTTATGATTTATTGGTAATTTACCAACATAATAAAACCAATTGTAATATACGCTGCCGTTGTTTGGTTACCAAAAACTTAACAAGTTACTACAGGGTATATCGAATTGAGGCCCTATGTTCCACCTAGGAACTATGGGAATTGAATAAAAATAATATTATCGAATTGAGTGTATTTCTATCACCGTGGCAATGAGATCGTGTCATACATATGCCTTGCATGCCATTCTGTAAACTTCTCCCTTGCTACTTGTTGTGAAGCAGAAGGGTCTAATGAAATCACTTCAGCCTCGAGATATCTCCAGCATAAGGACTGGAGATCAGGTTAGACTCATGAGCAACACATAAGTTACCAAATACAACTGACTTTAGGTCTGAACAAAAACTTTGACGTACTAATTACTGAACGGAGCCAATCATACCACATGGCACAAAGATATCGAAGATATGCTACAATGATGGCTTCAAACAGGCTTATGGAATTCCAGGTGCAGAGATATACGGCCCCAAATTTCCCAAAGGCCATTGCCATGGCAAAATGACCGAAGTCTATGCCATTCCCATTAATGCTATAGAATGCCTAAGATGAAAATCTAAGGGTACTTATGTCTACTTGATGTCAAATAAGCAATGTAGTGTAGTAATCTATTACGAGATAACGTCGAGTGTTGTCATGGACTATGTTACATCTCTAAATGAATTTGGCACAAAAATAAACTGGTCACGAAGGTCATAGCGGAAACGATCTGGCTGACTGTCTAGCCAAAAAAAGAGGAATACAAAGTCAATTTATAGGACCGGAAGCCTTCGTTGGTACATCAGCTCATGGCATTAGATGAAATTTGCTCACCCCTGGAGATCTTTCCAAGGCCTAAGACAAGCCAAACGTATTATTACGTATTACTACTAATGGCCACAAAATACCTTGGATTACTGATAGATTAGTTAATCAGACATTGCGATCTTAGGAGGTATCAATTCACCATTTAAAACTCTGAGACCTGAGATCTATGTAAATAATGCGAAACGTAAAAAGAGGCAATGGGCCGAAGATGAAGGTTTCTTGGTGGTATCTCGATGACACCAAATAAGATTTACAATCTCTCACCTTGTATAGAGTAGTTGGCTATATTCGCAGCCTGCACAAAAGATGCCTCGGGTCGCATTGCTAACGACATTATTTAAAAATAATAATAAAAATTAAATACGCCTAAAAAGCTGCAACAAGTTAAAAAAATTCTGTTGTTCAGAAAAAACTGGTGGTTAGGCTTGTCTGCGGAAAACATTTAAAGTATTTGGCGATAATCGAACCCGCTAACTCTGTACTGATATCCCAGCATTCCCAAGATAAACTTAAGACTGACATGATAAATAAAAATAACTTTTATTTAAATAAGTTTTTAATTTTTATTTTTCTTATTCGCTCCACTATTCACTATTCCATTATTTGTTGTCTCTTGGTGGATGTCTTATCATTTTCTTATTATCTCTTCTACATATAGAATTTTATATAAATAAAAAATTTTCAAGCATTCACACAGTATAACTAATAATTCCTTGTGGGAATTATCAAAGTTTCCATACAGGCAGGCATATGCAAATATTTAACACAAGAACACATTCACAATTTTTATTTGAGTAGAAAAATAAATAGAGAAATTATAAATTAGAAAAATAGAACTTATGCAATTCCTATAAGACATGAATATTTTGTGATTTTCTTAAACTTGATGCTGATGTAAAATGAAAATGCGGTACATGATGCCACTGATGCCACGAGAAGAAGAAGTTTTGCGAAAACATTTTGTTTCTTTGTTACTTGTGGGAGTTCTTCACATAGAAAGAAAACATTAATAAGTAAACAAATCGTCATCCTATCGTTTGCAGTATGATTGATAGGCAGACAAAAATAATGATATATTTTCTCACTCATTGGAAAAGCTCTGACATTTATGTATGCATCAGTGTTAATGCATAGGCTCGTTTGCCTTGCTTAACGGAATAAATAAGTGAATAACAAAAAAGGACTAATAGGTTGGTAGTTCACCAAACTATTATATAGTAACTTTGTAGAAATGAAAGTTATCCGAGTGGTACACCAGAATAACTTGTAGTGAATTAATGCAAAACGCAGGTTGATTGATTGATCAGTTATGATGATTTTTATTAAAATTCAAAATTATTTATACTAAAACTAAAGAAAAAACATAAACAAAAAATATCATAAAAAAATTAAATTGCAAATTATCAAATAAATAAATAAAGTGCAATGTAGACAAAATAAAACAAAAAAAAATAAAAGAAAGAAATATTTGCTGGTAGCCGGAAATCGTTCATTCATATGCTGCCGTTGTAATAAATTTTTCTCACACGTTCAGCTCTAGCAGAATAAAAGACAAATATCCAATTTCATTCTGTCTGGAACTAAACGGTAACAAACAAAAAAATGTAAAAGAAACTAAATTTAAAATCAAAAAATTCTGCTGACTTATTGAATCTCACGCTTTGAATAAAACGTAGACAATAAGTTCGCGCGTGTTAAGTAAAATAAGAAATATAAATATTTGAGGATTAATTCGAATGATGATTCTTTTTTTAATTTGTTAACAAACAAAAAAAAATCATAAAGAATTAACATACTGCGGCCCCCAGGGGGTGGTATTAAGAAATGAACGAAATGCGGCTTGTTATCATATATGTGTGTGAGATATCTAAGCTTATGGTTCTACAGCAATATCCCAATTCGATCTTGGCCGTGGCTGTGGAGTTGGTATTGTAGGTGGGCCTTTAATTTTTCTTTTGCGTATTTGTTTTAGTGAAATGACGATAATTACAGTCAATATGAGAGCTAGTCCTCCATAGCTCACTGCAAGACTGTGCACGCCATGGTTGATGGTTGGGGTAGGTATATTGCGCATCTGTTCCCTTACTTCCTCTTGCAGCCTGGTTATGTTCTCAATGCTCTCTAGGCTTGGCGATGCTCGAGTTAAATTGATAACTTTCTGTTGTAAATGTGGAAATGAAATGCCGGTGCTTGTGTAGGATTGATGCAGAGTTGAGGTGATGGTTTGGTGGCCATATATGGTTATTACCTCGTTTTTCATTGTACATCCTGCTGCTAAGGTAAGCAATCCAGTTCCTTGCAGAACTTGATAATTGCTTTCGCCATTACATACAGTACTTAATTTGAGCGGATTTTTAGTTGCGAATATCCATTGGTTCTTTTTATGGAGCTGGTACCATACATTATCATTGGCTATTAGCTCTGGATTACAGCTTGAATCTGATTCATTATTGAATAAATGTATTTCACAGCGACACATTGGTGAATTTTTGGAATGTGTAGCTTGGATATTCGGGCATAAGAAAATATCATGCTCAAGTATGTTGCAATCATGAAGCTTGGTATCATCAATCGGGAAATATTCATCTCGGTGAGCGTTAAGAGCCATCATTTTGGTTGTTGGCATGATGGCAATCAACGAACCATTTACTAGCTGTGGAACTGGAGTAATATAGAACAAGTCGAATTCCTCTGTATGTGCTACTGGGATGACCAAGGTGCAAATAATGTGCTGATTTGAGACGGCTGCATGGGCTGTCACTATCCCGTATAGATGAAGTATATCCGTGACTGGTAGTGCTGAATCCGATGGAAGATTTGCCTTGATATTGTCAACTTCTGTAGCGAATTGTTGTGGCGTCAGTACAGAGGGACTTATTCTACCATGATATGTATCGGTTAGTAGATTCATTATGGCCTTTAGCATTGATTGCACATTGTCTGCAATAACAATTAACTGAATGCTAAGCGACAGAATGAGTTGTGATTGATGGGTATCATTGCCTGTGAAGTTCTCTAGCCTTTTCAGTCTAAAATTGAATTTTTCAAGGATAGCTTGAGTATGAGCTTCAGTTTGCTTCATAAGATTAAGTGTAGAGTCAAGAAATGATGTTTGATTTCGTAAGAGCTGCGACAAGTGGTCTTCGTTGGTTTTTATACTGTTGATAGTGCTGGTCATTTTTTCGGCATACTGTGAATCAAGAACTCCAAATAATGAGTTTGCTACATTTCCAACGAAATCAATTGCTCCTCGCTTCTTTCTTCTTATGAGGTTTTCGAAACTGGCCACTACTTTGTTTTTAATGTTGTTAAAGTGTGTCGCAAGGCCGATACATTGATGCTTGAGGTCTGAATTGTTGCAAGAGTTCATTAAAGTATTGGTTCCGTTTGTTAGAAGTTGTAATTCATTGAGGAATGGTGCAAGTTCAAAATATACTAGGAGTTTCCAGTCTGAGATAATTGGTTTAACTTGACCAATCTGTTCAAAGTGCAGCCCAGGAGTGCTACTGATTTTTGTGTAAAGACTTTGTTGGCATGTCGCTAGTGGAAAGAATAGAGCGAGAATAAATAGCAGGCTTGTTGTAGCTAAGTTGAACCGTTTTGGGGATGGTGTGGCAGTTTTGTCAGTGGAGGATTGGTTTCTTTTGAGTCCAGAGCTAGTGTTTTTACTTGGGTTGGTGGATTGATGGTTTCCTTTGAGAAGAGGACTGTTTTCTGCACGTTCACTGCCAGTAGTGGTTGGGGGTATGTCCAGAGGAAGTGGAGCAAGTAAATGAATTGCCCGTTTAATGATACCAGTAGATGTTTTAACCGTTGCCGTTCTGACGATTCCATCGGGCCCAGGGAATGTTTCGATCACTTTCCCGAGTCGCCACGTCATGACAGGAGTGCTATCTTTGATTATAACTATAGTACCCACTTGTAAGCTTTGAGACCTGGATTGCCATTTGTTGCGCTGCTGGAGTTCAGTGAGGTACTCGTGGGACCATCGTTTCCAGAATTGATGCTTGATTTTTGATACCAGCTCCCAACGGTTGGCGAGTGATGCCGATGTCGATTGTGCAGTTGCATCGACTTGTGCCGTGAGAGGTTCTCCAATCAAGAAATGGCCAGGAGTTAGAGCAGCTGCATCATTAGGGTCATTTGATAGTGCTGTAAGAGGTCTGGAATTAAGAATAGCCTCGACCTCTATGACCACAGTCTCCATTTCTTCATACGTTAAGGACGCAGTTGCCAGCTCTTTGACTAATAGTTTTTTGGCTGACTTAACTGCTGCCTCCCATAATCCTCCGAAATGCGGTGCTCGTGGAGGGATGAAATGGAAAGTAATGTTTTTACTCGCACATTCCCGTTGGATTGTTTCTTGAGCTGTTGTAGTAAAGAGGGCTGTTGATAATTCCGCTAGCTGGTTTCGAGCTCCGACAAAATTGGTTGCGTTGTCGCAGTACAGATTCTGACAGTGCCCCCTGCGACTGATGAATCGTTTTAGTGCTCCGATAAACGCCTCTGTTGTAAGGTTTGTGACGAGTTCTAGATGGACTGCTTTCGTGGTGAAACAGCAAAATACTGCAATATATGCTTTTTGTGGTCGTTTCCCTCGGGTTTTGAAGTGAACCCATATAGGACCACAATAGTCAACTCCGGAATTTATGAATGGTCTTGCTGGGGTTACCCTTGTTGCCGGTAGATTTCCCATAATCTGCTGAAGCAGTTTTGGCCTTGATCTTGCACAGGAAACACATTTATGAATGGTTTCTCGTGCTAAGTGTTTGCCTTTGACGGTCCAAAACCGTTGCCGGACGGCTGCAAGGAGGGCTTGGGCTCCGCAATGTTTATTTTCCTTGTGTATTGACTCATAAATTAGTCTGCTGACTATGTCATTATACGGTAGGAGCATTGGATGTTTTGTATCGAATGGCAAAGTTGACTCTTCGAGCCTGCCTCCAACTCTTAAGATGCAATTTTCATCGAAAAATGGTGACAGACTTTTGATCGGACTTGATCCTTTAAGTCCCTTCTGTCTTTGTAACTGCTTGATGTCTTCAGGAAATGCAAACCTTTGAGTCGCTCTAACGATGATAAGAAGTGAATCATGGAGCTCAAGGGGAGTCAGAGCTCGTCGAGTTTGTCGGTCTGCTTTGGGAGTTCTGGCGTTTTTTATGAATCTGAAAACATATCCTATAATTCGCTGAAGGGTTTTAAACGAATTTCGGTGATTTATACTGTGTAGCGGATTCTCATCTTGGAAAGATGCAAGTAAGTTGTGAGGATTCTGTTTTCGTTCGATAATTGTTGCTTCGGAGCTCAAAGTAAATGTAGCTGGCCAATGGTTTTCATTTCCATGGAGAAAGAAGGGCCCATAGAGCCAATGTGGCGTTTGCTGTAGCTGTGGTGGGTCCAATCCTCGGGATGTAATGTCTGCTGGATTGTCTTGTGAGCTTACATGTCGCCATTGTTCGGGGAGAGTAGATTCATGAATAGCAGCGATTCTATTTGCTACAAAGGTGTGAAATGAAGAAGATCTTGAATTTATCCATGTCAGCACAATCTTTGAATCAGACCAGAAAAATGTTGGTGTAGAGGCCATATCCAAACTGCTTTTGACTTTTGCAGCTAGATTAGCTCCCAACTGAGCAGCACACAACTCCAGCCTAGGTAACGTTTGTTTTTTAAGTGGTGCTATGCGAGTTTTCGCACAAAGTAAGTATACACTGAGAATTTTATTTGAAAGAGAAGTTCGGACGTATATTGCTGCTCCATATGCCTTCTCTGAAGCATCGGTAAAGACATGTAGCTGGGTACTGGAAGGAGTCTCTCCTTTGTAGATATGGCGATGGACTTGAAAGTTTTCAAGCTCACTTAGACTATTTCGGAACCGCCGCCAGCGAGTGTCAAATTCTAAAGGAACAGCTTCGTCCCATGATAGATTCAGCATCCATAGTTCTTGGATGAACATTTTTGCCTTGACTACTACTGGGGATAGGAGCCCGAGTGGGTCAAATATCCGAGCCAGATCTGAAGTTACACTGCGTTTAGTTACAGCCTTTATTGGTTGAAGGCTTACTTTAATCTTTAGCAAATCATTTTTAGGTAACCATGCTAACCCTAATGTTTTTGTATAGTCGCTATCGTCGGTTGAGAGATCTAAATTAAATTCTTGATCATGACCTGGGATATTGTGAAGGAGCTGAGGATGATTAGCGCACCACTTTCTTAAGTTAAAGCCGTACATTGCCATGACGTGTTGCAGTTGGCGTTGAGTTTCTAGTGCTGTAGTCAGACTGTCGGCTCCCCCCAATCCATCATCAACATAAAAGTTTTTATCCAAAAACGTAGCAGCTAATTCGAATTGACTCTTGACAGTTTTGCTTATTTCTTTTAAACATTTAATGGCAAGGTACGGGGCTGGCCTGGTTCCATAGGTAACTGTATTTAGCTTGAAATAACTTATAGGCTCAGTGATATTTTGTCGCCATAGGATTATCTGAAATCGCCTGTCGTCGGTATGGATTATGATTTGGCGATACATTTTCTCTATATCTGTTGTAAAAACGAAACGTGGCAGCCTAAATCGAAGCAAAATAGTAAACAGTTCATTCTGTAGAGGTGGTCCAGTATGCAATATATCGTTTAGTGATGTTCCTGACGATGTTTTTGATGAGGCATCAAAAACAACCCGAAGTTTGGTGGTGCTGCTTTCAGGACGTAACACTGAGTGATGAGGAATAAAGTACTTAGATCCTTCGAGATCAGCTAAATTAGTTTTCGTCATGTGTCCCAACGCTTCATAATCTTTCATAAATTGGGTATATTGTTCCTTTAATGAAGGGTCTCTTGCTAGACGACGCTCTAATGAGAGGAAACGGTTAAAAGCGATACTGTGTGAGTCTCCCAAAATAGATGTATCATCACAAAATGGAAGCCGAACCACGAACCTTCCGTTTTCATTGCGTCGAGTATGCTGACTAAAGTGTGATTCACATTGTGCATCAAAGGGGGATAGTTGCTGCTGTGGATTTTCGATTTCCTCAAGTTTCCAAAAACGTTCAATTGCCATCGTCATTGTATCGTCTTCAGTACATATGTATACCGCATGTTGCCGCTGATAGTTGCTCGCTAGATACCTTTCCTGCTACTATCCAGCCGAAGGTTGTATTTTGCAATACTGGAAGATCATCAGCCAATTTGATTTGGCCGATGGTGAGTAATTGGTGATAATATTCCGCTCCCAATAGTAGATCAATTTTGTCCGGTCGATTAAAGGTTGGGTCTGCCAGGGTGACATTGTTTGGAATGGACCATTTTTCGATGTAAAGTGGTTGCGCTGGTTGGGGAGCAATGATTTGTGGAAGTACAAAGGCCTCCAATCGCGTCGAAAAATTATTCACTCGAGATTGAAGTTCTATGTTGACTCGATGTTGAACCTTGGTCCTATTTTTTCCAATACCATTGATAGAAACGGATGATGGTCTTATTGGGAGTCTAAGTCGTGTTACTAATCTTTCGGTTATAAGGTTAACTTGTGATCCTGAATCGAGAATAGCCTTGCATTCGATTGTTAAATCATTTGTTTTGACCTTGACCAGTGCTGTTCCCAAGAGGACATACGGTCTCTTGTTTGCATAGTTTACTGCCATACCATTGACTTCTACCTTTGGCGTGGCGACCAAAGATGCCGCGTGTTCGGTTGATTGGCAATTCAGCGTTGATGGTTGTATCGGGGGTTTGTATTCTCCTCTTGTTGCAGGAGTTTCCTTACTAGGAGATTTATTTACGTTAGAGGATAACATGTTTGATTGAGTGGTTGATTCCAAATGAACTAGAGTGTGGTGCTTTTTTCCACATTTCTGGCAGCGGCCTAACATCGTACATTGTTTAGTTGAATGATTATGGTTGAAACAGTTCACACAAAGCTTGTGTTTTTGTGCAATGCTGAGTCGATTTGCCGGTGTTAATAGTAGAAATTCCTTGCACCGATATATGGGATGATAGTCTCGCTTGCAAATTATGCATCGTCGAATCTCCGGTTGAGGTTGTGATACCAGAGTGCATGTTTTGTGATTTGAGAAAGAGGTTTTCTCTTTTTGTCCTATTGCTTCTAGAGTTTGGAAATATTTTTCGAGGAAAGCAAGAAATCTGCTGATTGGTTGTAACTCCTTTGGGTTAGATATGGATTGCTCATATTGAGTGTAAACTGTTTTGTCGACCTTTTTAACGAGAAGGTGAAATAAAAGCGGATCCCATGACGTAGTTTGGAGCCCCATGTTGGAGAGGGCTGCTAAACACTCCCTTGTGGTGTCGTGCAATCGCTTGACAGCACTCAGCGTACACGCACCTGATGGTTGGTCGAGCAGTCTCTGGATTGCTGTTGACACCATCAACCTCTTGTTGTTGTAGCGATCCTGCAGCAATTGCCAAGCAGCTTGGTAATTCTCCTCAGTAATGGCAAGATGACGTATGAGATTTGCTGCTTCTCCAGCGACATGATTCTTTAGGTACCACATTTTATGAGCATCGGACATTCGTTGCTCATGAACAACCCTTCTGAATAGGTCGGAGAACGATATCCACTTCATGTAATCACCATCAAATTTGGTAATTGTGATAGTGGGTAATGGAAGAGTAGAGTTTCTTGCTGAAGTATCTGGGGTTGGAAAATGGTGGCTTCTATTAGCAGCGCTGAGCTGAATGATTGCTGACTGAGCAGCTTGTTCAAGGTGAATGTATCTGCTTGAATCATAGCCGGCAATGTCTGGGTTGGGATATTTGTCCAATACTTCATCATTGAGCTGCTCTATTTGTTGCCAAAGCTGGGTAATCGTGGCCTGCTTAACTTCATAGTAAGACCTATCTTGTCCTGGTTGCTGATGAAGGCCTTCTAATTGCCTGGTAAGCGCTGCCATCTTCCCAAGAGACCGGCTGATAAGTCCATCGTGACCACCAGCTGCACCTGCTTGTGGCTGCTTTGTAGGTTTTGAAGCAGGCAGTACTTTACTTGCAGATTCTTGGTCGAGCTTACCGAGCTCTCGCTCCATTATTGCGATGTGCTTTGACGTCATGCTCTCGATTCGGGCATAGAAGTCTGACGTGAAGTACTCATCAGACGTGTCTATATCCTTTAACTCTCGCAACTCATTATCAGTACGTTCGAACTCTGTCCATGCTGTCGTCAGACGGGACAATCGCTCTTGGTAATAGCTTAGTGTTTTACGACTGGCAGAATCCTTGTTGAAGTTTCGAATAATCGAGGCAATCTGCTCCCCGATTTCCTTCAGCTGTTGAAGGAGGTTCGCAGCGGTTTTTTCCATAATAGTTGTGTTTAAGGATTGTAGTTGATGGCTTGGAATTTCTTTACGCGGTGGGTGCTTTCTGACTTCGAATCTGAAGATTGCAGTGTCCTGTCACGGTCGCCAAAAATGTTAATGCATAGGCTCGTTTGCCTTGCTTAACGGAATAAATAAGTGAATAACAAAAAAGGACTAATAGGTTGGTAGTTCACCAAACTATTATATAGTAACTTTGTAGAAATGAAAGTTATCCGAGTGGTACACCAGAATAACTTGTAGTGAATTAATGCAAAACGCAGGTTGATTGATTGATCAGTTATGATGATTTTTATTAAAATTCAAAATTATTTATACTAAAACTAAAGAAAAAACATAAACAAAAAATATCATAAAAAAATTAAATTGCAAATTATCAAATAAATAAATAAAGTGCAATGTAGACAAAATAAAACAAAAAAAAATAAAAGAAAGAAATATTTGCTGGTAGCCGGAAATCGTTCATTCATATGCTGCCGTTGTAATAAATTTTTCTCACACGTTCAGCTCTAGCAGAATAAAAGACAAATATCCAATTTCATTCTGTCTGGAACTAAACGGTAACAAACAAAAAAATGTAAAAGAAACTAAATTTAAAATCAAAAAATTCTGCTGACTTATTGAATCTCACGCTTTGAATAAAACGTAGACAATAAGTTCGCGCGTGTTAAGTAAAATAAGAAATATAAATATTTGAGGATTAATTCGAATGATGATTCTTTTTTTTAATTTGTTAACAAACAAAAAAAAATCATAAAGAATTAACAATCAGTATTTATATGTTGGCAGCCAGAAAATTTTGTATGCTGAGAGGCAATTTACGCAGAACTTAATTTTTTTTTTCTTGCTATTAATATTTTAATTGAATCAGCAATTCTTGTAATTGCTTTTATTTTCATTCAGAACAAACACCTAAAAAATAGTACAATATGTTTTTTTTCGAAACTTACAGACTGAAATAATTTCGTTGTTAAAGTTTAAGCTACGATGAAAATTGTATATTAAATTGCTGAAATTAAAATTTTCACTTACTCTCAATTTGTAAAACTTTTTTTTTTTTGGTTAATTGATTCAATTACGGAATTTATTCATTATTTGCATTGTTTTCTATGACGTTCTTAATAGATTTGATATCAAGATAACATAAAATTTAAAAAATTTTCATAGTCCAATCCTTCTTCCTACTTATAACGGGTTTTTCACCAAGAACTTTGTTTTTTGCAATTGTGGCAACACCAATAACATGATAGTTTGGACATTTAATTTTTTGGCGTATTCTTAGAAGATGCATAGGCAATTGTTACACTGAATTCAATTTCGCTCGAAAATCGCATTAAAATAATTGAAATCCACTATGAAAATGGTGGTTCTGTTAAAGTTACATTTCGTAAAATTCGTGATATTTTCGTACATCATAATCGTCCTTCTGAGACCGCTATTAAGGGTTTGGTTGTTAAATTTGAGTCAACAGGCTCAGTACAAAAATGTCCTTACACCAGCGCGTGTTCTACCGGGTCGTTCAACTAAAAACATCGTTGCCATTAGCCACAGTGTTGAAGCAATTGGGGTTATCCAAAAGCACCACATGGTGAATTTTGCGTAAGGATTTAGCTTTAAAGCCTTACAAGGTTAAACTGGTTCAGGAATTGAAGCCAGAGCCAATCGAATCGATTGCAGCCTTAAAACTTAAAATCCGTGATGTGATTAACGAAATATACCCGCCATTTTGCCAAAAAGTGATTAAAAACTTTGATGAAAGAATCGACACATGTCAGCGTTCTCGTGGTGCTTATTTCCCAGATATCATTTTTCATTCAAACTTTTCTCTTCGTTATACAATAAACATTTGAATCATCTTTATCTAAACTTTTTGTTTTAGAAAACAAAGTTCTTCTTGAAAAACACTTTATTATAAATTTGAAAGTATGCATGTTTTTTCCACTTTAACTCGAAAATTGCAGACTAATTTATTGAGTACTTAAGAGAAAAGATGTACGAAATTCGCACAAACAGTAAAATGGGGAAAATTGGTAGTTTTGGTACTTTTTATTTTTGCAGTAATTTTTTTTTACAAATTAACATACCTGAATGCGAAAAAAATCGTACTTTTTTACTTATGGTACTTTTTTACATTTGGTACTTCTTTCTCTGGAGAATATCTCTTAATGGATTTAAATGAAATTTGTTAGAAATGTAAACCACATTAAATAAAATATGATATACTTTTTAAAGGATAAAAATGGGATATATTGGAACTTTTTGTACTCTTCTTTTTAGTAATATTTTTTATACATTAATATACAGTGTACTTTCTGAGGGTAAAATGGGGAAAATCTGGTACTTTTTTTCGTGGAACTTTTTGTACTCTTCTTTTAAGTAATATATTTTTATACATTAATATACAGTGTACTTTCTGAGGGTAAAATGGGGAAAATCTGGTACTTTTTGTTAGTGGTACTTTTTTTTTTTTTTATTTGGTGTATAGGCATTTTATGCATTCATTAACATGAACCGTTAACGAAGTCAGGGTTAAAAATATGTAAAAAGTTAGTTTTTCTTTTGTAGATTAAATGGATCTTCGGAGTATGCAAATTTGTTTTAATGAAAGTTTTTGAGTTTTTCAATTACTTCAATAAAGTTTTTAATAAATATGCGGTTTATTTTTAAATGAGAAAAATTCAAAACAACTACAATTAATTCTAATAAGTTTATACCATAATTTCAAAAGAATCAAAAACGATTGATCAACTTTAAGTACAATTGGAATAAATCTTCAAAAACACACTTAAACTAAATTAAAAGTTTGCTGACGAAGAATTCTGTTTTGCTAGACTTGTGTGAAAGAGTTCGGATTCGCTTATTACCAGATTTCAATTTTCTAATTTAACAAACTCTACTCGAAACTTTTCTTATTATTTTTAATTGTATATTAGATTTTTTTTAACATTTTTCGTAATAAAAATTTCCGCATTTTAAAACAAAATTTTTTTATGTCCTTGTGAAAACGGGAACATGAATCAAAAAGAATAATAAATAAATTTTTATGTAAATTATCACTGACTGTTACTGAAAGTATGTTTCAACGACAAGATTTAAATTTTTTATATTCAATAATTCATACATACATATGTGTTTGTGTGTGTGTGTATTGTATTTACTTTATTTGATGATGACAAATATTTTATTTCTATTTTTCATTTCGTCTTAATCCTCTTAATAATTGCAGTTGTTAGTAAAAAAACAAAAAAAAAAACTAAAAACGAAAAACCATAGTTTATACTCTCTTCTCCATAAATTCTAGTCTGTTTTGTGGTTCCATGCTTTTCTTGTTGTCGGTGCTTTTGCTGTTTTTGACATATTTTTCTTTAAATATTTTTTGTTGTTTTTCTATTTATCTTTCTTTAACCAGGACAGATGAATGAGTTGATTTATATTTTAGTTATATTTTTTTCTATTTATGTATAAATATTGTCTGTCTCTGTGTTAGCATTTAAGATTGTATGCATGTGTTTGTATTTAATTTATGGCTTTTCTTATATAAAAATTTTTTAGACAAACAAAAATTTGCCACCTTTTCTATGCTAAGAAGTAGTAGAAGATAAAGACAAAATATATTTATTTATATTGGTGTATATATGTATGTATGTATGTCCGTGTAATAAATAAACTTTAGCATGATGACAGCATATCTTGCAGTTTTTCTTTGTCTTCATAGGTATTCTGTTTTATTTTGCATTAAATAATAATAATAATCTGCTACATTTTTTTTTTTTATTGAATTGCTATTGCACTTAAGTTGTTGCTACATACATATTTATTTATAAAGAAGTTGATAGTTAAAGTGTATATTTCATAGTTTTGGTTAAATTATTTGTTTGAAAATTTTTCAAAAAAGGTGACGAACTATTTAAACTCCGCACAGTGCTGCTGATCGAAAAAATTTGTAATAAATGGTACATTTTCGATGCTTTTGATTTGATTAAAAAGTGATAATTCCAAAATTGATGTAAAACTGGATCGAAGCCTTTAACTACTTTGCAAGCTAGGCGACAATTAATATACAAATAATCGCATCGTAATAAAGTATGCACGTGGTTGCACTCATTTGAGTCATAAACGATCTAGAAGTACAGACAAACTGCAGTCGCAATTGATTTCGTTAGCAATCACTCAAACCCAAGTTTTCAATTAATCAAAAAAGTACAAACAAAAATCAATTAAGGTGCAGTTTCCACAATACAGACAAATGACTTGTGTAGAAATTTTGTATGAGAACTACTCAAAATTCTGAGTGGTTTTCATACAAATTTTCTACTCAAACCAATTCTAAAGAAAGACGAAAATTCAATTAAAAAATTAATTAGTTCTCAACAAATTATGAAAATCGTAGAAGAAAAGAGAAATAATGTCTTAATTACGAAATCACGCAATCAATTAAATTTTTTGTTAAAAATCAACCCAAGACAAAAACTTTAAAAATTGTCATTGTCTCCGAAGTTCAGCCTACGCAGAAAATTGTATAGTCGGCCACTAATTTAAAATGTTGAACTACTCATACTTAAAAAAAAATAAAAATTTTACAAAAAATTGGTTTTAAACACATTGTTAATTGAATCAACAACGCAATTCAGTAAAACAAGTTTTCCATTTTGATTAAGGTGATTAATTGAAAACTGTTTACGAATATTTTTTTCTGTGAATTTCTGTAAGATTATTTGGGAAAAAACCGCACGCCATTGGAAATATTTAAGTACTAATAGATAAAATTTTTTACGACTTTTTTTTATTGAAAAATTGTTTGGAGGAATATTTTCTTCTATATAAGACACTAACCGAACGTAACTCATTTTGTTAATCAATGCTTTTTACCTAAGAATTTTTCTTTATCTAAACCGGTGAATTTTTTAATTTTAAAGTATTTTAGGCAACTTTTGAGTCTGACTTCGTTAAGAACTTTTACTCATCTTACTAATACTCTAAGTTTTAAGGTTTGTATGTTTGTTACTCAAAAAGCGCCTAATAGAATTGGAGGTATAGGGTTAGTATATTATATAGAGTACTTTTTTTTTTGATGGGGTAAAAACGGGACAAATTGGTACCTTTGGTACTATTTGCTGTCTTTGAAAACATTTTTGTTTATGTTAACATACAATATACTTTCTTGGCTGTAAAATAAGTAAAATCTGGTACTTTTGATGCTCTTTTGCATTTGGTACTTTTTGATTTTTCGATAAATTTGATATGCAGACAGTTTATGCCTGCGCTAACATGTAGCGTACACGAAGTAACGTGTAACATGTAGTAACACATAAAGGAATTAAAACTTTCTCTTTGTATTTTATAATCTATTCTAACTTTTTTTTTTCTTAGATTCTTAACAAAATTAATTACTTTTTTTCTTATTTCTACTTCTTTATCTCAACTATTTTCATAAATTAATAATTTCGTTCTGATTTTTTCTATTTTATTTTTACATAACAACAAATGAAAAACAAAAATATGTAGCAAAAAAAAAAAAAAATTACGAGCCAAAGGAAATGGAAAAACTACAGAGAGTATAAAAAACGTATAATTTGTAGCAAAACGTAAATCATGTTTTTCATCTCATATACAACAAAAATGCAAAGAAATATAAAAATAAAATAGCACGCAAAGAAAACAAATAAATAAGTGTATTCGTATATAAAGAGAATAGCACAACCTAGAAAAACCTTAAACCAAAGCAGAAATTTATTTCTTTTACGTATACTTGTGTGTGCATGAGTATGAGTATGTGTATGTTTGCGTAATGAAATATGAAAGAGTGCACGCTTGTATGAGTTGCAAAGAAAAGTCCTCACAAAAAACATTATCCAAAGTAACAAATTTTACATTAAGGTTGTTATACCCATAGGTTACGGTTCCATTGAAATTTGGAAATAATTCATCTTTAATATAAAAAATGGATTGAAATTTTACTAAACAATTTTCTACTTTAAAGCAATTCTTGGGTATTAAATTTACTATGAGTTAATGCACAACTTATGAAGTAAAATAAGGAATTTATTGCCGATATCCTGTCATATTTCTTAGTCCAATAAGAAGGATTATTTCCAATTATTTCGCTTATTTTTTTTTTTTTTTGCATCTTCTTGCCTTCTGGCTTATAAACAGATAAGTGCAAATCTTTGGCTTGTAATTGTTGTAATTTGATGTACCAAATTTTTAATTATAGTGTTTCCAGCTTTTAAGCGACCAGTTTTTTTTTACTTTAGCAATATAGAAGAAAAGCAGGAAAGAAGAAAGTATGTAAATAGTTTATTTTGTTGCTTAAAAATACACTGGTGTTTATTTAGTTATATTGTTAGTATATTTGTTTCCACTCTTAATTTACATAAAACAGGGGGAGCCCAATGTTTTTGTCATCGCCGTCAGCTTGATATTTTCAAAAAAAAAAAAAAGGTGATTATCAATTTAAGGAGTATTTACTCTTTATGTTTGCACACCCATAAGTTTATCATTTATAAAACGATTTTCAAAATTCTTGCTTTCTTCAAACAGATTTGCTAGCGGTTTGATCTTATATTCCTTTTTAAATCGGGAACAAGCTGTGCCTTCTCTACAAAAATATTATTTCATTTCTTGATTAATTTTCCATTTTCATAATTTTTTAATGATAGCCCCTGAAGTTAGGGAAAGGGTTAGGGTAGAGAAAATAGATGTTGAAAATGTAGAATGCTTATTTCTTTTACTACTCTGCTCTTGCACGTTATGCTAATTTTTAAAGCAGTGTTAAAGCGCCTCTGGTGTTAAGTAGACGCATTAACTATCTTAAGCTTCATGAGTAGGCATTTTATTAATTGTTTTATTTCTCTTGTTTTTTTTTTTTGCTGTTGTTTGAACAGTGTTGCCGCTAGTTTGATACATATTAAAGTTTTATTAAAACTAGTAGAAGTAATAGACGACGCAATCGTCCGTATTCTTGATGTAAGTACCCTCCGGGAAATGTTTTACCAATTGTCTATGATAGGTGAAAATGGGAATGGTACAAATTGTTCCTGAGTTGTGACTGGTGAAAAGAGGACATATCACAAAACTAGAACAAAAGTGCTAGCAAAATTCCATCACTCAGTGTCTCATCGAAAGATTTACATACAAACTTATGTATGTATACATCAGGAATGTTAGCGTCATACACAATGTGGAAACAAAACGCTTACGTTCTTTTATTTTGCGAGCGTAAAATATAATTGTGTACTGAGAAACACTCTCATTCATCGGGAAATATCGCAAGGCATGTTTTGAGGCCTCTAAACAGAAATAATATATTTATATAAATACACTCGAAATTCCATAACTCGAATCACCATTATCCCGAAAAAAAACTTCGACTTACGGAGACTTCGAGTTACAGAATTTTTTGTCAAAATAGAATAAAAGGTTTTTGTACTATGTATTTTTATTTAAAATAGCCTCTAATGGAAAACTACATACTTAAGAATGTAAAAGAACAAGCAAAGGTAATTAAAAAATTACAGTTAAGTAAAATATGTATTCTGAAATAAGTGACTGATTGAAATAAGTTACTGGGTCTTTATTTTTTTACTACATGCAAGAAATCCGGATTCAAACGAGTTGATAATTGATTCCTTATTTTTGAAAATTGTAGAGACCGTGCTTGCCGGGATGCCATATTTATCAGCTGCTTCCTTTTTCTTTAATCAATATTAGACGTCTTTTATAAGTTTATATTTTTCTTAAATTGATAAGCATTTTAAAACACGTTTAGATGTCATAATAATAAAAAAAATCGATTTCAACATTTATCATCTAACCCGAATAATGCATAGAACTGATACTTACACAAACAAAAAGAAAAAAAATTTGTAATGCCCCGAAAAAAATAAACAAAAATAGGATGTAAAATATACAAACCAGCTAAAGCAACAAAAGAGAGTAAAACAATTATAACAAACACAAAAAACAATTTAAAAAAGCAGAATTCTTCGAGCTATAGAGTTCATGTGTATGTTTTTTGTTTGAGTTATGGAGAACTTCGACTTATAGACGTTCGAGTTACGGAAGGAAAATTGTATGTGATTTGTTCTTTTAACGCTGCTGCCAACCAAATTAGTTCGAGTTAGAGAAAATTCGAGTTAGAGAAGTTCGAGCTATGGAAGTTCGACTGTAAATATACAATAAATATAAAAAGGCTGGCTGAAATAAGCTGGAGCCACCGTATGTAGGTACATCTTTTCGAAAATTAAAAAGTAGGCTTTTTGCAAAAATTGTTTCTTTTGTATTTAAACTAACCAAATGTTCAGGTAAAAAATGGAGAATTATTTTAAAATTAAATATCGTTTTTTGCTGCATAGCATTAGCTGTGAGAATATTTATGATATTGTTTGTTTTAAAAGCTGTTTGTTATATTGCCTTATTCATATTGAAATGTTCATTTCTTATATTTTTTATAAAAATGAGTTTATTAACCGCTTTAATTTAATTTAAATGAATTTATAAAATTTTTATGTTTTAAATATATTTTTTACATGTAAACTTATTATTGTGAAGCTTTTAGAGTCGTTCGGTGATACTTATGTCATCGAAGGACTAGATTTTATACCAGTCTTTAAGGAACTATTTTCTGACATTTTCACTAAGGACTAGTTTTAGACAGGTTACTGTAGCATAATCCCACAGTAACCGGTTTTTATGAAACCATAACTGAAACTAGTACTGAGGAAACCACCACAGGACAAGTACCTTAAGTTTAGGTCTAGGACCTCTCACCGGGTATCTTAATTATATCAATTGACCCCCTCTAACGATAACGCCATGTTAAAGTTGCCACCGGTCCTTCTCATATAAAGTTCCGGAACTCGAACCGCTTGCTAGTCCCTGGGAACCAGTCACGTGACGCATCCTGTGACAGGTTCTTTTCCCTCTAGGGTAATTTCTTTTTAACCGACTTCAAAAAAAGAAGTAGGTTAAAAATTCGGTTCCAATTTTATGTTAATGTTTCCACACGGATAAGTCTATGATTTATAAACCAATTTACGAAATTCTTTGCAGTTGGATCCTATGAAAATTGGGGTTTGTGTGCAGCTGCGACCTCTTTAATTTTTTTTAGAAAATCTGACAACCTCCTGAGCATAATTCTCCATTATAAATGGACCAGTTTTCAAAACTTTTATTTAATTTTTTTATAAGATTTGCTCGTTTTTTCTTTTAATATGCGTCAACTTTCGACTCTCCCCCCAAAAAAATTATACATATCTGCATTGTTTGAGCGGATTTTAATTGGGCACATATAATTTGGATAAGCGCAGGGGCGAGTTCTCCCCTCAAAATATTGACTTACCCATAAATAATCCATTTATCGGCTGACTTTTAAAATTATTTGTTGCTTAAAATAGTTTGCTTGTAGTTTAGTTCAATGTTTTTTTTTTCGAAAACTAGAAGGGGAACTCTCTCACCCTCTAATATAGGCGCCTTCATGTAACTCCTACATATAGGAGCAGATTTTTAAATTTTTCTTCATATATACCCTGCGGTATAATCATATAATTTTTTTAATTGTAAGGGGCAAATTGCACGATCGAATTATTAATTATCGAGTAGCTTCACCATTTTTGGTCCGATTTCGAAAGTGCACGCTTGTAAATGCATCCAGAACCGACTTTAACCAAATATGGGTTATTCACTTCTTTGATTAAACGTTTTTAATTAATTATAAAATTTATACAAAATCCTTGCTTATGGTTTTCTCAACACCCGTAACAAGAACATGTCTCACCTATTCTCTACCTTTGTGTATACAAATATATTGAAATTGATTATGGAATCAATCGTTTTCCACTAGAATGAACTTAAATATTATATATGTATACATAACTTTAGCTTCATCTGCGAAAAGTATTAAAAAATCCCTAAATACTCTGTAATCCAATGAAGCTTCTTCCACAAGAATATTTAGATATAAAAGTAAAAATGGATAATAGTATTCAATTGACATTTTATTGCACTAAAAGAACTTCATTTTAATTAAATACTTTTTATCAATGTTTTTTCTCAAGCCTTTTTTAATCAATGAAATATTTTTGCAATTAATTTGCAAATTGAATCAATTTGTAATAGTGGATGTCAGTGTAAAGGACGATTACCTCATGCTTTTAAGCTTTTATTTAACTGATAACTGACACTCTTTGTTTTATTTGTTTGTTTGTTTGTTTCTTTACAGCAACCAATTAAAAATTTAACAAGTCAATATTTAAACGATTTTATAGAAGAAGTAAATAATACAAAAAAAAAAATACATCGATTAAAGATTAAATATACATACAAAAAAGGATGCAAGAAGGATAACGGAGAATGAAAGAATACAAACAATTAATATCCGTAAGGGAAGTAAGCAATTTACACAAATAACCAAAAAAAAAAAAAAACGAATGATTTAAAATGTTAAAAAACAAAAATTAACAACAAAAAAATACAAACACAAGACGATAAATAATTAGTACAAAACAGAAAAACAGAAACAGCCAAAAAAAATTTTCTCATCAGCAGGAAAATCGGGAAAGAAAAACTTTATTCTGTTAAGAGGATTCGAATTGAATCAAAACAGCAGCGTAAACTACAAAAGAACACAAACACCACCACCGGTTGCGTAGCATACTAGTATACATACAAAGAAGCCTCAGAAATAAAATTAAAACCATTTACGAGACAAGCTCACTTTCTTACAGGATCAGTTTATCTCTGTAGCAACGAGAGTATTGCTATCAAAACTTTCTGGAGACACACACCCATACATACAGAACTAAAATTATCAGTCAATGGCAACAACGAAACATTATTGCATACACATTCATGTATTCAGTTAAAAAGAGATCTAAAAACAAACAAGAACAACAGTTAGTGAAAAACTTTAATTTTGCAAAATAAAATGAAAAATAAGAGCGAACTAAAAGGAAAATTAATCGATAAAAAACAACAGCATTACAATGATCCTAAGAGAAGAGTAAATTTTGAAAAAACCATAAAAATAAGTGAAGCTAAAATCATGCAGTATAAAAATGATACAAAACAAAATAAGGAAAGTTTAAAGAAACTACTCACACCATTAATGATGACACCAGTATCAGCAACATTATTATCTTCATCATTAACAGCGGATGCATCGATGACATCATTAAAAACACAAGAAATAACAGCAGCAGCGAATCTCAATAAAGCAGTAGGAAAAACATCCGAAGAAACCGACAAATTAAAGGAAATACAACGAGAACCTTTGCAACATCAACATAAACAGCATCATCAAGAACAACTACAACAACAGCAACAACAACAGCAGCAACAGCAGCACCAGCTACAAAAAACTGTGCTCAAATGGCACCTGCAAAATAACAACGACAAAATTGAACAATCACCGGCTGCTCACATACAAGTTGCAAAAACATCTGTAAAGTCGTCAACAATTCGCAATGACATTAACACCGGAAATACGTTGCTATCACATTCTTACAGCAACACGAACAACCGGAATAACAAAAATAATGATAACGATGATGACGATGATAAAAAATATTTCAATAATATTGCTGATAATGATATATCCTTGAGAGTAAGAACAACAGCAACAGCAGAAGCAGAAGCAGTAAGAGCAACACCAATAAGTTTAAGTAAAACCAACAACAATACAGATAAGAATACTGTTATAACCTCTACCACATTAACAGCGGCCGCCTCAACATTTTCACCATCGTTAATACATCATCAACGTCAGCAAGTTATTGCCACAAACTCCAGAACAACAACCACCACCAACACTACCACCACCACCACTAACATCACCAACGCCACCACTAACAGCACCAAAACCACCTTTTACAAACAACCAGCACTTTATAATGAATTGAACAACAGCTTGAGCAGATTTAAAATTTGGAAAGAAACTTTTGCTGCTCTCCGGTCATCATCATCACCCTGCAATACCACCAACTTTCGATTATACGCAAACTCTTCAAATGTCGTGTGGCTGTTGGCTTTAGTGTCAATGTTTACCTTATTTGGTTGCGGTAATGCTGGCTTTGCTTGTCTCAGTAATCCCTGTGTCTTTGGCGTTTGCATTGATGGTCTAAATAGGTGAGTTTATTATTATTCTTATTTTTGCTCTCAAACTATGTTTCACTAGCCATCTTCTATATATGCATGTATATGAGTATAAAGATAAATTACTTGAGTAGCATTATGATCACATAAATACATATTTTATTTGTATGTATCGGTCATCTAGTTTCTTAGAGCAAAGTGACATGGAAAATCTATTATTGCAAATTTCATAAAAAGACTCATGTAAATCTGTGTTTTCTAGGAGGTCCTTGCAAGTAAGCATTTAAACAACAATTGATACCTAAAGTTCAGAAAGTCATTCCAGTGCCATTTAGTGTGACCAGATGAGGATAGCAATTTTTATTGTGATTTTAAGATTAGTGTAATTCCCTTCAAAATGTTTTGGGACACAATATTTCCTTCTTCCTCATGTCGCTCCTTTATTGCAACGTAGTCATATCTCAAAAAACAAAATTTTTCAGCTACTAACGAAAAAGAGTTTCTCAATACCTTCTATATTTGTATGAAATTTTTCATAAACATATTTCTATCTAAGCTGAAGTTATAACCACTTATATGCTAAAGCCGTCCTAATAAATACGTTTTGAAAACTTTAAATGCATTTTGCCACGTTTAAGTTTTTTTGAGATATGACTGACTACGTTGCAATAAAGGAGCGATATTTAGAATAAATACTTTTATTCCGGTAAAAAGATTCGAAGATCGTATAGAATAAGATTTTAAAGTTCGTTTAGAATAAAGAAAAAAAGATAAATTGCCTGTGGAAATTTTATTTAGAATAGGGAAACAAGAAGTACGGAGAAAGCTGCCATAGAATCGTTATTGAGAATTACGCTGAATTATTTATATACATTTTTTTTTCTATTGAATTATGTTGTTTTTCAATAACAATTGTCTGAAAACAAATCGTGATGCATCATTTCAAGACCCAAGCTTCCAACTCTTCTACTGGCTGCGGAAAGTCGATTTCATTACAGATAGACGGACAGACGGACATGGCTTATTCAACCTTCCTATCTATAATGATGATGAATATAATCAAAGAAAATTTTTTAATTTTTCAGGCTCAAGTTCGTTTTCTCTAAATTTAATTTTGTTATAAATTAAATTATTATTTAAATTAGAAAGAAAAATCTAGTGGCTCTTAATACTTGAACAGACAAAGAAAAATTAGATTGCGCGGAGGGTTGAACTGACATCGATGTTTCGAGACTAACCACAGTCTCTTCATCAGAGTTGTCTACCTCTTACACCTCACTGCCACCACTGCAGCTGCAATCACACTAGTTAAAGATCCTCTATCATTAATTAAATCTGCTGAATTACATGTAAGTTTTTACACTTCAGCTTTTCTCATTTTTAATAGGTTGGAACTTTACTATACATTTTCAAAGTCTATGTTGTTCAAGTTGAGCTTTATTCTAGTGTTTCTTTGTTTCATGATGAATATATATATATATATATAATTTGTTAGTCTCATACGAAGATTGTGGATATTAGACACAAATTGACAAACCTATAAATACCTTTAACAATTTTGGTAAAGTGTATAAAAACGGTGCTTAAAGCTTCTCATATAGAGTAAATATAAAATTTATGGTGTTTTTTTTTTTTTTTTTGCAGTAGGCCGATTTTGCTCAAATATGTGCAGCGTGTTAGTCACGGCTTAGAAAAGACATCAGCAACAAGTGGTAAATTTTCGGGCATAATTAATTATTTACATTGATTTTTATGATCTAATCGTTTTTTTTTTTTCAAAAACAAAAAATACTTATTTACGCAACCGTTCGTTTCAAACATTCAGTTGTATTCACTTATTTTTTGTGCTAACATGAATGTTCTGACTGTGTCGTTAAGAGTATGAAACTCATTTTTAATCGAAGCCAACGTGTTGTTAGCGGAACAAGTGTTTTATTCAGTTGTTAAAATAATTTTGTAATCGTATTTGAATATATAATTTTTATTTATATTTTTGTCACAGTTTGAAACATGTACACATACATATTTATACTTTTGGCTTCCGAAATCAAATTTTCTGCCAACAAAATACATATAGTTGGCGTTTTTTTTATTTCTGCATATGACATATATTCATTGTATCATGCAATCAGATCATGCACATTCGCATCAAATGATCGAAATTATTTACACTTGTTAATCAATTTGTGCATAAAAAGCGAACGAGTATAAAATTGAATAATACTTGTTTGTGTTGTTATTAAAATTCAACGTTTAGGAATAAGTAGGCTCGATCATACTTGTTGCAGCTCACTGGTTTAGAAGACAAATAACAAATGATATACCAGAAGAATGCGAAGCACGTTTCAGAAGTTACCGTTCCCAAATTGATGATCGATGGCAAATTCAGCATTCCAAAACAGCCACCTTAAAAGAAAAAAAACGAGGCACCACAACAAAACGTAAGTCGTCTCAGCAGACGAAGTTGTTCGTTCCACATATGGAATACATGTAATGCTTTCACATATTTTAAAGATTACAACAGAAATGCTATTCGATAGGAAACGCTGGCAGTTTTCATTCTATTCGTTTAGGTTACGGTCAAGTGAGAGGGCTTAATTAAGCTAATTGATGCTCCCCAGCCATGGACGAGAGGTGTGACATATTTTTCTGTCAGTCTTTTAAAAAAATCCTAAACATAAAGAAAACTTATTTAATTTAATTAAAAGCTAATTGGACGTATTTTAATCTTAATCATGTTGTAAACAAATTATTTTTATTGGGTATAGGACGCCAATTATTTTCATTCATTATAATAAAATTAGAACATACACAAATGATTTGTTTTAATGTAACACTTAAAGTTAAGCAGAAAAAAAAAATACTATTTTACTGAAGTGTTAAGAATGTGTTGTTGTAAGGTTACAAAGTCATAAAATCTATAAAATACTATAACAGATAAATTATTTACTAACTGCCTTTAACAGGGAACACAACACATGTGCACACTTCAACACAAATAAGCACATTTGTATATACTTACAATATGTACGAGTATGTATGTATACTGTCGATTAAGTAGGTCATTTGTAGAACAAATAAAGCAACCAAAAAAGGCTTATTTCAAGTGCATAACAAATTAATTAAAATAATTGACATTTTGAATGTAAATATGAAAGATTGGTTGAAAATCATTATTAAATATTTATTAATTTAATGCATTAAATAGAAAGTATATTTAATGGATTTTTATAAGCATTTTTTCTATTCTATTATAATTTGTAAATTGACAATTGGAAAAATTCATTCATTAGAGGGTGTCACAACAGTTAATTTTTTTTTTTTGTCAAATTCACCTTCATTTTATTAATCGTAAAAAGTATACACTTTTCATTTTCACAACTTGTGTGTAGTTTTGAAAACTGCAATATCATTAATTAAAAATCTTGTTTCTTTTAATGTAATGCAATGTGGAAATTGAATAAAAAATCGGCAAAAACAAAAGAAATGAAAAACTGGAAAAGTCACGATAAAGGAAATGTCACTAAGAAGAAAGAAACCGCCAAAAAAGAAGCAATTTCAAAACGAATAAAATCACAAAACGATCGCCAAATTTGAAAAAGTAAATCGCCAAAACAGAAAAGTCGTCAAAATTACAACAAAAACCAAATAAGCGCTGAGATGTAAAAAAATCTTTAGAACAAAATACCATGAAAACGTCATAATTTCTCGGATGTGCATTAGTGTGACATTGTGTTAATTGTTGTTGGACTGTTTAAGTGATGAAGGCATAGCACTGGCCCCTAAAAACTGTTCCGGCAGCCATTGATACAGTTCCCTCCTTCATCGGATAGCACAATCGTAAAAAGTATAAAAATTAATAAAATGACTGCTTACGCTCTGCAAAAATTAACAAAACGTGCAATAGCAGAGTTGTAAGAGAATTAAGCCTTCTTTTACATTTCACCATCTTATCTATGTACCCTATCCCTTTCTGGTTCTGACGTAAGTAGGGGTGATTCCATAAGTATTGGTCCCACACAAAAAAAAATCTCCAAAAAGGGAAAAAAGTAGCAAAAAATAGCAAAGAATTTAATCATTCAAACTAAAAAGTGGTCGCCTAACTTGAAAAAGTTTCGAAAACAGCCACCAAAGTGGCAAAAAACCCGTCCTTATTACAAAAATTAATAAAAAAAAGAACATTGAAACAAAATAACTTTATAACTTTCAAACAAAAAAAATCTCTAAAACGTAAAAAAGGTGCCAAATAAATTATTAAAGGGTGTTTTTTATAAAGTGACACAATTTTAAACCATAATAAAACAAGGAAATATATTTTTAATATCAATGAAACGGGCTTTATTGGAAAGAAAATTTTATGAATTTAATGTTTAAATATGATTCCTGCCATGTGGCCGCCATGGCTGGCGCGTAGAATTTGCAACAACTATTCGCAGCATTTGCGGCCGTATTTCGCCGATAACTCTTGTTTAATGTTTATTTCCAGGTGTTCAATTGTTTGTGGTTTAACTTAACCCCAAAGAAAATAATCTAATGGGGTTAAATCACACGTTCTTGGTGGCCAATTAATTAGGCCATTATTTTTTCATCAAAAGTTTCTTAAAGTAAATCAATTGTAGCGCCCGTTGCACGCGTTGCTCTGGTGTAAGTCGATTCATAATGAAATTTCAAATCAAACTTAACAAAAAGCAACTATAAGATCAACGTTGACAACGTTGACACTCTATAAAAAACACCTTTTATAACAAAAAGGAAAAATCGCCGCATAAAAACTATAAAATCTAACACTGCATTTACTCTACGCAACTTTGTTGCGTGCAACTTAGTTTTTTTTTTCATTGAGAAAGACAACAGAAAGGAAAGAAAAATATGTACACATTACTTTTTTTTATATAATTTCATATATGGGCAAATCCTGCGTTACGAACGCTACATTCGTACGCGTTTTCGGATTGAAATATAAAATTTTTTTTGGAAAGACATACCTTCAAGTTATACACAGTGTTTAGTGGGATTTGAGTGTACTTTCGAATGTCATCAAAATATTTTTTTTAACAGGTATAAGTTGCTAACAATTTTTCGAAGGTTGAGGTATGTTTTCGTAATTTTTAGCAAATTTTGCATAATAAATCAGAAAAATGAAATACCTAAAAGAAAGATGAATATAAGAGAATTCTATAATAACTTATTTGCCGCCAAAAAAATGTTTTAGTTTTTTATCAATGGCCGTGAACCCAACGATACGCACGCTACATTTTTTCCAGTAGCATATAAATAAATCAATTTTACATCTTCGTCAACCGTGTTTGAGTTACCTCCTCCTATTTCAAATATCGAAATATATTTTTTTATTTATAAAATTATATATATAATCTAATATTCCATAAAAAAAAAACATAAAAAATAAGTTGGATAAATTTCAAAAAATTTTGGTTGGTGGACTGTTTCTGGGATTTGCCCATATGGGTACGCTAATCGATATTTTGTATTGCCTTGGTTGCTAATGTCAAATCACCAGTAGACTTGAACTATAATTTTGAAAAGCTTCAAACCTCATATCGTATGCACACACTTTGGAAAAGCATTTAAGAATTTACAAATTATTTTTGAAAATTAAAGCGCAGTAGGCTGAGAAACATACACAAAACACAATAATCAATTTATGGACGATATGAATTTAATTTAATTTTTCTACACTTTAATGCAATTTTTTTTTCTTAAATCTTGAATAAGAAATTTCAAAAATACAAACTAAATTATATCGATTATACTTTTAAATATCAAGGAACATATTTGGTTATAAATCCGTCTTTATCAGTAGAGCTGTTAATAATTTAAATGATTTTGCAGAATTTTCTTGTTTTGTTCTTCTTTTGTATTGATAAACAACAACACTTTGTATTTATTCTTCATCGTTTTTAATTTTTTCTTAAACTTTATGCAATTATACATTTTCAGTTGCCCCATTTGTGTACGACTATACTGAAAGTTTTAAATTGTTTTCTCAGCATAAAGTGAAAAAAAACCTTTAGGTTATAAAAGCTTTAATTTTTATTTATGATTTTTAGTTCAATTGAAGGCTATTTTTCTTTTAATTAGATATGAAAAAGTTTGTTGTTTTCGAAAGAGAAAATTTATAAAATGTATGATTTGTGTTACAAAAAGTTTCAACTCAATATTCGTAAGTCCTTCATTGATATGCAATCAAATAGCAAAGTATTTGGCATAGAAAATTGTTCGAAATTTATTAGAAAGCTGACTGAAGACTTGTAATTCAATAGAAAAGTTATATAAAATTATTGTATACTCGTATGACGTTGCATCGAAAAGCTTAGAATATTCTTAGTTCGATTAATATTCAATCAAATGTTTTGTTTTACTACAACAAAAACAATTACGTTGTATTATATTATTTGTAATTGTATTTGTAATATTTAGCAAGTCTACGCCCATACGAGACAACATTTGTATCTACAACTTTGTTAAATTATCTTGTGAAATTGCATTTGCGTCCATACAATGAAACTTATGTTGCGCACCATGTATACTTTTTACATAAAAATCATGCTTCTGCTTCTGATTTTAATTAAAATTGCGTGCAGTACATGAGACATTGTACCATTTTTAATTCTCATCAAAAAAAAACTCAAAAGTTTCGCATCACAAGTTGACTGCACTAAATAAACAAAATATTTGTATATGATTATCATTCGTAACAAAGAAATTTTGCAATAAGGTTTTTCTTTTTGTTAACAAACAACTTTTTGATGAAAGCCAACAAATCCAACAAAAGTTTTGTAATAAATATCTCAAAGAGTCATAATGAAATCAACAATTGAAATGTATGCCAAGGAAACATGAGTTACAAGGAAAAACTTATAACTGCAATATGCTTCTTAAACTGATATGAATTATTTGCAATTATGAAACTAAACGAATTTAGTTACCAGTACAACAAAAAAATTACTATTCATGTAAATAAACAAGGCTACAAATAGTATAGGACAAAAAACAATTTTATTACCAGCAAAAAAAAAAGAAGAGAGAGTTATTGCAAATTTAATGAAAAATTTTTTAAGGATCAAATATTGTACGATGTAAGTTTTGTTTGTATCGAACTTTGTTCTTTTAAATTAGTCCATATATCTTATAGTTTTGTTCTTTTAAATCAAGCCATATTTCTTATAGTTTGCGGTAGAGAAGAGCTCCTCTAAATTATGAAAACTATACGTAATGAATTCAAAAAAAAATTTAATTGTTGCACAGGTCTCTAGCAATAATTTGGCTTTTACAGATTTAAAAAATATCAATTAGTCGACGAGTTATAGCAAAAAAACCATATAAACAATATGCTGAAAATCGGCATTTGACTGCAAAGTTCGAAGGTCTATTAAAAAAAATTTGAACTAACATAAACAAACGCCGCGGTACGGGTCTTCTAATTTAGCCTCTATTTTCACCCCTCACTCTCAGAATCGACCTAACTTTTGCTAACCTGAATTTGTTCCACACAGGGCTGGGCAGTATTTGAAATACATGTATTTGAAATATGTATTTTAAATACAAATACGTATTTTTTATTTGTATTTTAAATGCATAACCTGAAAGTATTTTGCATTTTGTATTTTAAATACATGTCCTGCAAGTATTTTGTATTTTATATTTTAAATACATACAATAAATAAAAGTAGTTTGTATTTTGTATTTTAAATACCGCAAACCATGTATTTTGACCAACTCTGGTTCCACAGTGTTATGCGTCTGCAAATAATAGTATTTCGGTGCGAATGATTAATATTACTAATGCATTTAATACTCATACGTAGTACTTTAATTATGCAGAAATAATAGCATACTTTTGGGCAAATAATTTGTGGACTTGAAAATTATTTAAAGTAATTTCTTTATTTCTTTATTTATAAAAAAAAAAAAAACAATAAATAATCAAATATTTTTTATACCAAAGAGAGAATTAATTAAAATTTAATTTGCAGAAAATGGACACCGTTCGATTTTTTTACAATTTCACACAGATACCAAATAAGTATAGATGAATTAATATCTTTATATTTCCTAAAAACTACACAGATAGACTTTACAAAAGACTGTCGCCGCGGATGATAGATAGAAATGCTTGTTTCTAAGTCCGGTTGCCGCCACGATTCCCGTCAAATATCCTGTTTATTTTCTGCAGCCAAGGATCGCTTCGCGGCTTATGTTTTATTAAAAAAAAAAACGATCTCAAAATGTGTATTTTTTCGGCAAAGTTCAAAAAGGCGAAAAATGTTAATTTCTCTATGTTAATTTCTCCTTTAAACAATTTTTAACTTTCCTTTAGTAACAACCAACAGTGGGAGTGTTTCTAATAAGAAATTCATTAAATACTTGTTTTCAGTCAGGGCTGCGCTCTTCACCTTCAATATAAAAGGTTTTCCAATAAGAGTGATATGATTTCTTTAAAAAAAATCACACTTGCAATTCAAATATTCTTTATTTAATGTGAAGTACAATCGATACAAATAAGTTCTAAATAAAATGTCATTCAAATGTCCACTACAACTACTTCTGCAGGGACGAACTCGATGAACCCAATTTTTGAGCACTTTTTCCATTAAATCAAGTCGTATGCCATAAATGGCACGTTCAATATTGACTTGTAAAGCCTGAAGGGAGTCTGGTTTATTTCGAAAGATCACTGACAAGAAATAGTCATATGGTGTTAAATCACAACTTCTTGGAGGCCACTGAATATCACAATTTCTTGAAATAAGTTGTTCCAAGGCAAAATCAGCAAATTCGCGACGTTTACGGTGGTCCAATGGCTTCAGTTCTTGAGTGAGAAGAATTTTATACGGATGCAAAACCAAATGCTTTTTCAAAATCCGCCAGGTTTTGGTTTGAGACACTCAAAATTGTTGAGAACATCTTGGAATCGACAAATTGCGGTCTTCCGCAACATTTCCCTGAACGGCAGCAATATTTGCATTACTTCGAGAGGTTCTTTGTCTTATTAGCATTTGAACATTATGTAAAGAAAATTTTTTTTTTAGTGGTAGTTTTATTATTTATTGAATCTTCAATTATAAATTGAAACATCAATAAGTTTTTCAAATCTTAAATCTAAAAAATACATTAATATATGTATGTTTAGCCAGTGCTAAACAAAATTTTTAATTCCAACTGTTGATTTTTGATGTTTTACATCTCTCGTGTACGGCTGAGAGAAAGAGTATCCCTCCTTCTCAACCGGGTGTGGCCTCTATAATTTAGAATGTTGCGCGCAAGTGGATTTGGGTGCAATACTAGTTTTTCAATATATTTTTTAGCGTGTTTTAAAAATACTGTCTTCACCAACGGAACATCAAGATCTTTGTGAATTCGCTGATTTCGGATATACCAGGGGGCTGCAGTAATTGTACGTAGAATTTTGTTTTGTCGCTTTGAATTTTTTCTACACTTGATGCTGCGGCAGTGCCCCATAACTGGATTCCATAGGCCCATATTGGTTTCAGGATCGCGTTGTATAACAAAAGTTTACAGTCAAGACTTAATATAGAATTTCTTCCAATAAGCCAATTCATTTGGGCTGCTTTTAATTTCATTTGTGTCAACTTTGCGTCTATATGCGATTTCCATGTTGAACGCCGATCAAGATGAACGCCTAGATATTTTACTGCAGTGTGTTGCGGTATAGTCTCGGTGTTGATTTGTATAGGCGGGCATGTTTCCCTGCGTAAAGTAAAAGTAACGTGTACACATTTCTGCTCATTCACTTTTATCCGCCATTGTTTTAGCCATGTTTCCAATTTTGAGATGTACCCTTGTAGATTCCGGGAAGCTTCTACAGGATTTTCATGAACGCTTAGAAAAGCCGTATCATCAGCAAATGTTGACGTGTGAATGATACTGCTTAACGGTAAGCCAGAGGCATATATTAAATAAAGTAAAGGACCGAAGATACTGCCTTGAGGGACTCCGGCTTCAATCGACTGCGGGGGTCTTAAAAAATTGCCTTCCTTAACTACAAATTTTCGTTCCTCTAGATAGCTTTTTAAGAGCCTGACGATGTTTGCGGGTAGATTTTGTGTTAATTTGTGGACAAGACCTTCGTGCCATACTTTATCAAAGGCCTGTGCGACATCAATAAAAAGCGCTGAACAATATTTCTTTTTTTCAAAAGTTTCTCTAATGACATTCACAAGTCTGTGAGTTTGTTCAATAGTGTTATGCTGACTGCGAAAACCGAATTGATGATCTGGAATACATGCACTGCTAGTTACTATAGGAGTCAGCTTGCTAATGTACAGTTTTTCAAAAAGTTTCGACATATTGGACAATAGACTGATAGGCCGATAGGATTCAACCTTTGTATGATCCTTACCGGGCTTTGGTATCATAGTAATCATCGAAACCTTCCATTCTGCCGGATAGTATTGCAGTCGTAAAATACTATTAAAGATGAATAGTATTATTCGTTTTGCAATGAAAGGCAATTCTTGCAGCATTTTGTTGCTTATTCTATCAAAATCTGGGGCTTTTTTTGAGTTTAGACTTGTAATAGCCTTTTGAATATCCACAATATTAAATCTTAGCGGAATTTCTGGTAAAGCGACGACTGGCGGCAGTTCAGTAATATCAGCATAAATATTTGGAGTAAATACCTTTTCTAAGTGTTTAACAAAAAGAGCACATTTTTCAGCATCAGTTCTTGCCCAGTCACCATTTGAAGCTCGAAATGGAGGTTTACATATCACCGGCCTTTTAAGTCCTCTGGCTGCACGCCACAGCGAATAATCTGTTAATGGTGTTGCATCGAGTTCTTGCAGAAATTTTTGCAGCGAAGCTGTTTTTTGTGTTTGCAAAACTTTTCTAAGCTGCTTGGTACACTCCTTAAGCCTTAATTTTAGCTGAGGCGATCTGTATCGTTGCCATTCTCGTCGAGCTCTCCGTTTTTCAGTCAATAGCCTTTCTATATCTGCACAAAAAATGTTGTTAAATCTTGCTTGTTGATTTGGTTGAATTGAAGAAGCATTAAGAGCAGCTTGTTTGGCATGTGCTTCAAACAACCTAATAGAATTTTCTATGTCAGTAGGTGTTTTCAATGGCATATTTTCCGTGCAATGAGCACTCAAATATTTTTTGTATTTCAGCCAGTTAATACGTGCAGATGTCAGCGGTAAATCACATGTTGGTCTTGCGGTTGTGTGTGAGTAAATAGTGATAATAGTAGACGAGTGATCTGAAGACAAATCCAAAGATGCTTCTACTTCCGTCATTTCGCTGGGCACACCTTTCGAGATTCCAAAGTCGATAACATCAGGAATTTTTTGTCGATCCGTTGGCCAATATGTTGGCTGACCACTTGAAACTACATTCAAACCCATTTTTGAAATTGTGTCAAACAAAACACGACCCTTAGGACTGATTAAACGTGAACCCCAAAAAGTGTGTTTAGCATTGTAGTCGCCAGCTGCTAGAAAACGGGACCCCAGTGTTGTATAAAATGCGGTATATTGACTCTCTGAAATTGAAAACCTGGGAGGAGAATAAACAGACGATATCACAAGCTTTTGATAAAAATTTTCAATACAGATATTTGTTGCTTGAAGATATTCCTTACGAACTCTAAATGACCAGGTAGTGTTTTATTCGAGTTTTTATTAGGATTCCAGAGCCACCACAAGCTCTACCTCGAGGATCCTTAGTATCGTAAAAATTATATCCACTAATTTTAAAATAGCTTCGAGACGTCAAATGAGTTTCTGAGATAAGCATAACGTCGATTTGTTTATCCAGAAGAAAATATTTTATTTCATTTTTATGTTGGCAGATGCCGTTTGCGTTCCAATAACAGATTCTTAAGTTCATGGTTTTTTCAATACAGCCTGCAACAAGGTAGACTGCATTTTCAACATTTCCTGCATCATACAGGACATGTTGAGAGTAAATGTATTTACTGTTTGTATTAGGATCTCTATCGAGGCTTCAATACGACTAAAATTATGCCCTGATTCTTCATTAGCTGGTACAGTTTTTTGCGCCGGAGTCTGGTTACTCTTTAAAATATTAGCGTATGAAAATTGACTATTAGGTTTTTGCTGAGTAAGAGTCGTGTTAGACTTTAAAACATTTGAGTATTGATTATGGCTAGACGACGGTTAAGGTAACTGAGGGTAGTTTAAAGGGGTGTTGGGCTGATCGGAAGTAGCATTTGTTTTTCTGTTCGACGAATTTTTAATAAAAGAGTAAAGAGGGCAGCCTCTATAGTTAGCAGTGTGGTTTCCACTGTAATTGCCGCATTTTTTTGCCTTGGTATCACCTTTTATTTTGTCACAGTTAGCGGTACTGTGCAACTCACCACATACAACGCAAACGGTAGGCAACTTGCAATAAGTTTTGGTATGGCCGAATTCTTGACAGTTCATGCATTGGATAGGTCCAATTTTTTTAATGTGGCATCTCAAGTGTAACTCTTCTGTGTAACAAGTACTTTAGATTATAGATTGGATGCGATTCATTTTTTTTAATTTTCAAGTCACCTGGCTGTAGCTCGACTCTAAAAATAGGTTGGGGGATTTTTTCCCTATTTTTGATGTTAGAAACATTTTTAACCTTGAAGCCATTATTTTCAAGGCCAGACTTAACCTCTTCTGGATCCACACTAGAGTCTATACCTTTTATTACGACGGTTAGACCTTTAGCACTCTTTAATTGGTACGTATAAAAATTTTTGTTTTTTGACTCAAGGTCAGAAACTATTTTTCGGTAATTACTTTCTTGCACTACCTGGATTTTTGTTTCGTTAATATTTCCGCGCTTAATTGGAGTTACATAGAACTCATTTTCTCCAATTAAGGAGATAAGGCTTTTTACCAACAAACTAGAGTTCTGCTCTCTTAAATATATCGGTGGACCTTGGACTCGACCTAGTTGTAGTTGTGTCTTCATTGTCTTGTTCAGATAAAATCGCGAAACGATTTTCGGAATTTTTTGTTTTGTTTTTTCCATCTCTGGGAACTTTCGCTGTTGAAGCTATTTGAGCTGATTTTGGACTTCTTCCCCTTTTTAACGCGGTTATGTATCTGTCCATTCCTGTTTGAATTTTATTATCATTTATTGTACTCACCGCATCTACCATTTTGTGCACGTTGGTCACCTTGTTACTTATTGTTTGTTTGTTTGTTTGTACAGCTAAGCTGACAAGTTTGCTGATGGGTGCAATTGTTGTTGCTTCTTGATCACTATTTAACATGTTCAGAGACAATGATCGCGCACGAGTATTTGTGTTTTCTGTTAAATTCAGGTTTTTGTTTAATTCATTTTATTTATTGTCGTCATCAGCAACTAAAGTTATATATTGTACATTCCTACTGCTTGTAGGATTATTGTTGTTTTTATCAGAAGATGAACTCATCAGAGTTCTCTTTTTTATATTTTCACTTATATTAGTTTGTGTATGCAAATATTTATGTATATTGCACACAAGCAAAAAATAAAATAAAACCAGTAAAATAACTGTTCAATAAATGTTTTGTTTTTTTTATATTTTTTGTGACTTGAAAAATTATTTTTTTTATATTTTTTTTATATTCAGTTGCGACGATTATAAAAACGCGTCTGTTCACTACGAAAGTTGAAACTGAACTGATGTAAAGAAAATGTAAGATCAAAATTTTCAACAGTTCGACGAATAGCGCGCACACTTGGACGATTATTGCGACCATAAAATGGCAAAAGCGCAAGAAAAGTTGCAATTGGAGAACGATTATTTTGATAATGAAACTGAATAATTTGTAAACGTTTTTCCTGCGTACATCTCTTCATGATGAAATTGTAAACACTTCTGAATACAATGAAAAACAAATGACATCTCATGACATATTACAAATGGCCGAAACGTCACTTTAAAATCATATCATCTCTATTGGAAAACCTTATACTAGAGCTGGCCACCAACATTTAACTCAAACTCCTCCAAAATCACCCAAAGCCTTAAATTTCTCCTGAATTTGTTGCCTTTGTTAATTTCAATGGAAAATAAAAAGAATATTTAGATATAAAAAGTAATTGATGGCATGAAAATAATAAAGTTTTAAAATTTTATTTATTTGTTGCGGGTTAGCAATATCTAGATATATATTTCGTTGGTAGCTATACCAATTCATCAGTAGATGTTTTACCCTTTATGTTAAAAAAATTCCAAAGCTCATCTATTTATACAAAAACTCACAAGCATATTTTTGTGAATTACAAAGCATAAAAATAGCCTTTAAGAAATTTTTCAAACACACACAACAATAATTTTCCATTATGAATGTGTTTACTTTTCTACACCTATACAATTAGACAACCGCTGGTTGCCATTAAAAGTATTTTATAAGGCAAAAATGAAAAGCAAATCTCCCCGTTACAAAATTTTACATTTATTTGAGCATGTACTCAACTATTTATGTTTAAAATTTTATTTATTTGTTGCGGGTTAGCAATATCTAGATATATATTTCGTTGGTAGCTATACCAATTCATCAGTAGATGTTTTACCCTTTATGTTAAAAAAATTCCAAAGCTCATCTATTTATACAAAAACTCACAAGCATATTTTTGTGAATTACAAAGCATAAAAATAGCCTTTAAGAAATTTTTCAAACACACACAACAATAATTTTCCATTATGAATGTGTTTACTTTTCTACACCTATACAATTAGACAACCGCTGGTTGCCATTAAAAGTATTTTATAAGGCAAAAATGAAAAGCAAATCTCCCCGTTACAAAATTTTACATTTATTTGAGCATGTACTCAACTATTTATGTTTAAAATTTTATTTATTTGTTGCGGGTTAGCAATATCTAGATATATATTTCGTTGGTAGCTATACCAATTCATCAGTAGATGTTTTACCCTTTATGTTAAAAAAATTCCAAAGCTCATCTATTTATACAAAAACTCACAAGCATATTTTTGTGAATTACAAAGCATAAAAATAGCCTTTAAGAAATTTTTCAAACACACACAACAATAATTTTCCATTATGAATGTGTTTACTTTTCTACACCTATACAATTAGACAACCGCTGGTTGCCATTAAAAGTATTTTATAAGGCAAAAATGAAAAGCAAATCTCCCCGTTACAAAATTTTACATTTATTTGAGCATGTACTCAACTATTTATGTTTAAAATTTTATTTAATGGAAAATTATTGTTGTGTGTGTTTGAAAAATTTCTTAAAGGCTATTTTTATGCTTTGTAATTCACAAAAATATGCTTGTGAGTTTTTGTATAAATAGATGAGCTTTGGAATTTTTTTAACATAAAGGGTAAAACATCTACTGATGAATTGGTATAGCTACCAACGAAATATATATCTAGATATTGCTAACCCGCAACAAATAAATAAAATTTTAAACATAAATAGTTGAGTACATGCTCAAATAAATGTAAAATTTTGTAACGGGGAGATTTGCTTTTCATTTTTGCCTTATAAAATACTTTTAATGGCAACCAGCGGTTGTCTAATTGTATAGGTGTAGAAAAGTAAACACATTCATAATGGAAAATTATTGTTGTGTGTGTTTGAAAAATTTCTTAAAGGCTATTTTTATGCTTTGTAATTCACAAAAATATGCTTGTGAGTTTTTGTATAAATAGATGAGCTTTGGAATTTTTTTAACATAAAGGGTAAAACATCTACTGATGAATTGGTATAGCTACCAACGAAATATATATCTAGATATTGCTAACCCGCAACAAATAAATAAAATTTTAAACATAAATAGTTGAGTACATGCTCAAATAAATGTAAAATTTTGTAACGGGGAGATTTGCTTTTCATTTTTGCCTTATAAAATACTTTTAATGGCAACCAGCGGTTGTCTAATTGTATAGGTGTAGAAAAGTAAACACATTCATAATGGAAAATTATTGTTGTGTGTGTTTGAAAAATTTCTTAAAGGCTATTTTTATGCTTTGTAATTCACAAAAATATGCTTGTGAGTTTTTGTATAAATAGATGAGCTTTGGAATTTTTTTAACATAAAGGGTAAAACATCTACTGATGAATTGGTATAGCTACCAACGAAATATATATCTAGATATTGCTAACCCGCAACAAATAAATAAAATTTTAAACATAAATAGTTGAGTACATGCTCAAATAAATGTAAAATTTTGTAACGGGGAGATTTGCTTTTCATTTTTGCCTTATAAAATACTTTTAATGGCAACCAGCGGTTGTCTAATTGTATAGGTGTAGAAAAGTAAACACATTCATAATGGAAAATTATTGTTGTGTGTGTTTGAAAAATTTCTTAAAGGCTATTTTTATGCTTTGTAATTCACAAAAATATGCTTGTGAGTTTTTGTATAAATAGATGAGCTTTGGAATTTTTTTAACATAAAGGGTAAAACATCTACTGATGAATTGGTATAGCTACCAACGAAATATATATCTAGATATTGCTAACCCGCAACAAATAAATAAAATTTTAAACATAAATAGTTGAGTACATGCTCAAATAAATGTAAAATTTTGTAACGGGGAGATTTGCTTTTCATTTTTGCCTTATAAAATACTTTTAATGGCAACCAGCGGTTGTCTAATTGTATAGGTGTAGAAAAGTAAACACATTCATAATGGAAAATTATTGTTGTGTGTGTTTGAAAAATTTCTTAAAGGCTATTTTTATGCTTTGTAATTCACAAAAATATGCTTGTGAGTTTTTGTATAAATAGATGAGCTTTGGAATTTTTTTAACATAAAGGGTAAAACATCTACTGATGAATTGGTATAGCTACCAACGAAATATATATCTAGATATTGCTAACCCGCAACAAATAAATAAAATTTTAAACATAAATAGTTGAGTACATGCTCAAATAAATGTAAAATTTTGTAACGGGGAGATTTGCTTTTCATTTTTGCCTTATAAAATACTTTTAATGGCAACCAGCGGTTGTCTAATTGTATAGGTGTAGAAAAGTAAACACATTCATAATGGAAAATTATTGTTGTGTGTGTTTGAAAAATTTCTTAAAGGCTATTTTTATGCTTTGTAATTCACAAAAATATGCTTGTGAGTTTTTGTATAAATAGATGAGCTTTGGAATTTTTTTAACATAAAGGGTAAAACATCTACTGATGAATTGGTATAGCTACCAACGAAATATATATCTAGATATTGCTAACCCGCAACAAATAAATAAAATTTTAAACATAAATAGTTGAGTACATGCTCAAATAAATGTAAAATTTTATAAAGTTTTAAATTAAAGCCATCATAGCAAGTTCTTCGAAGTATTATATGCCAGAGTATCCTTCAGAACCATTTTAATATAAATGATTCCTTATTTATTAGAGTAAATAGTGTACCATAATCTGCTAAATTTTGATATTTAAAAACCGAATAATATTGTGATATCTAAAGGCTTCTGCGAAAGAAATATGTGTTTAGGTAGGTGCTCAAAGGAAGCTTAAGAGCAATGGGAAATTAAAATTTTTTTTGTTTTTTCCACAAAACACTTAAAAAACGCAAACCAACAAACCATCGAAAAGAGAATAATTATTTATATATTTTTATTATTTAGGATTAGGATTTGGAAAAAACACACTTTAGCCATTTTACAGAACTAAATTTCGTTCGAAAGCGCTTTCAAACACAAAAAGTTGAATCTTTAGAAAACGAAATGCGAATTTTTTTTTAATGTTTTTAAGCTTCAAAATGAAATTAATGTGCAGTTTCCATAATACAAAAACAATTGGATCGAGTAAAAAATTTGTAAAAAAAAAACCAATCGGTTTTTTGAGTAATTCCCATACAAAGTTTTTACTCGAGTCATTTGTATGTATTGTGGTAACAGCACCTAACCATGAATTTTCCTACTAGCTTTATTTTTAGTAGACAATAAAACGCATGCATACTTTTAAAAGCGTCAGTAAAATAAGATTTGCATGTTAAGAAAAGAATATTAATGCAAGCTTTGCTTGTAAAAAAACGGTTTAAACGAACGCTTATCGTAAGACTGTAAATCAAAAACGCTCGGAATGCAATTACAATTTAATCAATTTAAAAATAAACAACAAAAATTCTATTAATTTTTCAGCTCCTATTCATGCTATTGTATTGACGGTTATACGGGTATACAGTGTCAAACGAATTGGGATGAATGCTGGTCAGCACCATGTCAGAATGGTGGCAACTGTATAGATGGTGTGGCCTATTACAATTGTACATGTCCGGATGGTTTTTCGGGTAAGTAAATAATTGAAAAAAAGACATCATTAAATTACTTTTATTAGAAGAATTTACGTATGTACGTGCAATTCTTTTTGGTATTAATACGAAAATACTATTGTAATTTATTGTATTCTTCTCGTCGAATGAAAAGAAGAGTTCTTATATGAGATTACGAAAGATAGAAAGATTCCTTTATTAAAAAAAACCTATCATTGTAATATTTTTACTAGCCCTGATACACTCACATACATAATTATTCAAATACTCGGCAGAGTTTCAATTCGATTACACATGAAAACATAAAGCAGTATTTTTTTGCACACCACTTTCAGAAAAAAAATTAGTTAGACGCAAAAATGACACCCCTACTCAACAGTCTCTATGGCAGGGATGGCAAATTATTTTACAAATATTTAAAATAATTTGGGATTGATTTATTAACAATTTTATAATTGAAATGATTTTAAGCTCACTCAAAGTTATTGGTGAATAATTTAATGTGCTGTTTTCACATGACGACCAAGTGATTTGAGTGCAAAGTTAGTATCATACAAAATTTACACTCAAATCACTTGTTCGTCATGTGAAAACAGCACATAGGAAATATTTTGTTTTTGGAGTATTAACTGTCGTTCTCTGAAATGAAGCTCTTAATCTATAAAAAATATTGAAAAAAGAAACTCGATTTGACATTACAATTAGTTGTGGCTTTATTATGGTAAGGTAACGATATGCATGTCCAACAAGACAATAAATATAAATTATCATAAAGAATATTGAAATATTTGCTTTTATTTTTACCAGTCAAGCTGCCATTTTACAACAAGAATATATATCGTTTGCTTAATATAGAAAGGACCTAATTCATTATTTTCTTTGAATTGTAAATTTATCATTTTTTCACAGCTAACACTCAAAGTTATCGAAATAAGCCAAAAAAAAAAAAACGCGAATTGGAAAATAATATGAGTTTGGGCCTTTCTCTATTAATCCAACGTTATGTATATGAATATATGAACATGTTTCTTTTTTATAAAAATGTCTGTTGCACTGACTGAAGCCTTAAAAATTAAACGGTGCAAACAAACTGCAGCCGAAGCAGAAGCAGCAGAACAAAACATTCTTTATTAAACTGATAAACAAAAGAGGCCATAATCATTTTTAAGTTTTTTTGCTCAGGTTTAAAAAAAAAAACACAACACAGAAACCTGCGGCAGTTGTGCTGCAGCCAACGCTACTTAGGACGTTCAATGACTTTTTGACCAACATTTTATACAAATTTGCTTAACTGCATTTTCTGTATTATCCAACAGTGTAAACAGTGCATTTAGATTTATGAAATATTTATAAATTGGTTTATCATGTTTTTTCCCCATTTTACTATTCTTTTGTTTTTTCGGCTTATTTAGCTTTTAATAAAATAAAATGACACTGAACATGTTAAATTTGGACAGAGATTTTCTTTTTTAACGTGTAAAAATATATTAAAATGTTATGTAAAATTGAACAAAAAAAATACAATTAAATGTGTATGTATGTACGAGTATGTATGCTGATATTTATGTTTTAATTAAACACAAACAATAAAATTGTGTCAAATAAAAGGATAAAAATTTTTGGTTATTGTCATAAATCATAGAGAGGATATAAGCTAAGACTTACCAAAAGCAGCGAGTTTGGCAAACAGTGACCTAAAATGAAATGAAAGAATAATGAATTTTTTACTCAGCGTATAATTTTTAGTAAAGAGATTTAAGACTAAAATAACAATATTAAAAATGACTGTAAATTTAAAGAATAATAAATTTTTTTTTTTAATCCGGCGGCCAGTTGTTCTCTCACAAAATATTGATTACCACACAACTTCTCCTTTTTTTATAATATTAATTAAAAAAATATATATTTTTTTTTGTTGCTTTGAAAACAGTAGACAATGTTTGGTTTTATGATATTCGAGGATGTTGTTGGCTGAAGTGATTAGTTGGTTTACTACAAACCAAATTGTGTAGGACCTGTCTCCGATCCCCGGCAAGAGCAAGAGTTAGGGTAAAGAAGATATATGATAAAAATTTAGAAGACTTTTACGACTCTGCTTTGCGAGTTATGTTAATTTTTATAGCAGCGTTGAGGCACCTAACCTTTGTTATGCTGTACTAGCAGACATTTTGTGTTAATTAATTGTTTTATTTCGTTAGAGCTACAATTTTTTTATCAAAATCCTATATTAATGTAATATATGTTGTATTCATATTAAAGTGGCTGATGTTGGCTGAAGTCGTTACCGTGATGACTACTAAGCAAACAAAAAAACTAGCGTTTTTATAGCGCGTTGAGAGTTGAAAAACAATTAAAACTTCTCCTACATTTTTACTATATACATATCTTCTGTACTATTTCTCAAAGTTCTGCACAGTAAGAAACAGTAATGGTGACAGTTGCAACAACTATCATAGAATTCTGGTGCTACATCTGCAATTTTCATGTAGTACCACTGTAATTTTAATTATTACCCAATAAACTAATAGTTGTAACAGCAAAAGGAATTTTAATGAAAGCTAATCGGGATGATTTACGCTGATTTCGATACTGGAACACAGTTAATTTAATATTTTGAATACTTAACTAAATTAAATTGCTTTACTTACTTAAATTTATTTTTGTCCATTATTTGTATTGCAAATAGACTTTTATGTTTGTAACACATCTCCTTAGACAACTCAGACAAATATTGAGCAAGAAGTTATTTTACTATAAATGTTTATGCAAACCGATTAATCGGTTAGGATTATCAACCAAACTTTAACATTTAATTTTGATTTTCTGCTATAAGTTATGATAGTAAAACTAACCAATAGTTAGTTGCAACAACCGTTAAAAGTTAGTTACTTTAATTTAAATTTAAATATACAACTTTTTTAGTTGCAATAACCAAGAATTTGTATTAAAATCGAATTCATTGTATATTATTCAGTTGTGCTCGCAATTTTGGCACTTAGTCGTACCATCGATGCAATCTTTTTTCTGGGTCTATAGCAAAGATTTTAGATGGCCTATCGTCTAGAGTAGATATATGTACATATATAAATATATTTCAAAACCACAGCAATCGTAGTGTATCAATTTTAATAAAACTTTAACAAACTTTTAACGAGTTATTTCTTTTATCTATAAACTAACAACAATTTAATTACCTGAACGATAATAGAATAACTTTGAAGTTTGTTGTAGGCTTATAATGAGTATATGGTTCTTTCTCTCTCGCTCTTTCGATAAGCCTCTTTATTTATGTTTTTGCTTGTTATCTTTTAGCTTCATGTTTTTTAAGAGTAAAAATTCTATCATACAAAAGATCAATTAAAGAAACAACAAATCAATTCTTTTGAAAATCTCTATCCGGTCATTAAAATTGAAACCCTGAAAATTTTTTAGAGCAAAAAAAAAAACAAGATTTTAAAAATTTATAAAGTAAAATTTTATTGTGTTAGTTTCTGTTTTTTTTTTTTTTTAATGAACATAAATCGAGCAATCATTTTCTATTTTTTAGTTTGTTTTTGTCAAGTAAGCTCACCACTTAAATATAAGTGCTATTAAAGTACTGAAAGCAAAAGAATACAAAAGTCATATTAATGCAAGCATAAATCTGCATATTAAACCAAAAAAAAAAAAAAAAAAAACACAACACGAACAATAAATAATGCTGGATAGAAAAAAGGCAACAAACAATGAAGAAAAAATATTGATTTACCTTTAAAATGTTATACACTGGCACTTCTACCTCAATGTTCAAATGATAGTTAGCATTTAGTAGGAAATTGTTATCTTGTATTGATGAGTACTTAAGTTTGTCTTTTAAATTACAAACTGAAGTGTATACAAACAGAAAGTGTATTATTTAAGTTGAAAAAGCTAGAGGCAGGATCTTATATTATTGTTAAAATTGCACAAACAATAAGATACAAAAGAAAAAATATTTTTTTATATTATTACGAATAAACGTAATTATTATTCGAATTTACAATATTGATGTACATATGAAGGCTCAAGTTCAGTTTTTATTGAATTAATGAAAATTTAAATTACTAAGAGTTATTTTTTTATGTTGAAAATATTATTATTATATATAATCAGTTTTTTGCAGAACTTATCAGTATACCGATTTCAAGTAAGTGTAGGCCGCTACACCTCTCATCAGCGTTCAATTGGCCATCTTTACAAATTTTCCTAAAGTGGATACTATTAACTATTTAACCAAGTTCTCAACAGAAATAGAATACGAGAATTATTTTTGGTTAGTACGAAATTACCCATCACTGGTCGGAAATTATTAATAATCAACACAAACTCAAAGTCCGTTATCTTCAAAGTATTCTACTTTGTAATTTTACTTTTTGTTGTTTTTCTGTATTATATGGAAATTCACATATTACTGTGACCCTTGTTATTAGGGTATGTAGTAGTGATGTTACGAATACTCGTATTCGTATTCGACTATTCGACTATTCGCCTGTTTTAAGATATTCGTATTCGTATTCGCCAAATTCAAGCGAATATTTTTCGAATAATTTTCCCATACATTTTCCAAAAAAAAAAATCATACAAAAGTTTAAAAAAAGTACATAAAACGTAAAAAATATATTAATTTTTATTAAAAAAACCCATTGTATTTCACGCAAAGTAAAAACCTTCTTAAAAAACAAACAAAAATATATATAAATTATAATTTAGGTTGTCTCAAATGTATTAATAAAATTAAAAATGCTTTCGCAGCAGTGAATTGAACACAGTATATCATCTATCGGCAATAAATTGGAATATACTCGAATAACTTAAATGAATGATAATTAAAGAAACTCGGTGAGATGTTTTGATTCTGTTTATATGTAAATGTATAAGGGTGGGAAGCTACAGGAATCAAACTAAAACTTTTTATATATGAAATTCCACTGACACAGGTGAATGCGCCTTCTGCAAAAATATGTTCGCTAAACAGCACTGAATTATTAATTAAAAACCCAAACAGAGTAAGAAAACCGAAATCTGAAAGTATGTAAGTAAAAAAATTAAAAAATGTTCTGTAGAGGATTTCAAATTCGGCATCTTAATCAATAATAATGTTAAATCACTAAATTTTTTTTTCATTTATAGTTACTAACGTAAAGGCAGGGATTTTTTCCAATTAAATTTGAAATATAAACCTCAAAAGAAATATTCGTATTCGTATTCGGCGAATACTGTTTTAAATATTCGTATTCGTATTCGCGAATACTAAAAATTGATATTCGTAACATCACTAGTATGTAGCTCGAGCCCAAGCTGAATTAACATATTTTTTTATATTATTACGAATAAAAATAATATTCTTCCCAATTAGTATCCATTTTACGAAAATTTGTAAAGATTTACAATTGAACGCTGATGAGAGGTGTAGCGGCCTTGAAATCGGTATGCTGATACTGAACTTGAGCCTGATAATATTACTTTTCAAAAGAAAAAAAAAGACAAATTAAATAGAAAGCCAGGAAAAGTTCTGTATAGTAATGAACAACATTACCTTATTCAAACGAAGTTCAGTGTTATTCAAATAAAGTTTCATTGTTAATACATGTGAATGCATACAGGAAACAAGAAGTCTTTCTTTCATACATTTGCAAAGATTACATCCTATAGATAAATATTTTTTTTCTCCATTTTATATAAATTTATGCTTATTGTTGCTCAATTTTCTTCATTTAATATTTATGTAATAATTTTTTTTTCTTTTGTTTTCCTTATATTTTTTGCTATGCTCATTTGTTTGATTTCATGTAAAAAGCACAACAGAAAAACTAAGTGTACAATGTCCGGAAGAAATAAAAGTCATAAAAAATAATACCATATAAAAGGATATTTTACTTTGATTTCTTGTAGGCTTCAAGTAGCTGCAAAACAATGTAGAAAAAAAATCAAATTTCACACAATTTCAGTACAATTGTAGGTCAATATTAAAGTGTTTTTTTCACAATACGGACGATGGTTTGAGTAGAAAATTCACTGAAAAAACTGAGTGTTTTTTCGCCCGTATTGTGGAAACCACACTAAAGGCTTTGGTTTTTTTTTACTTTTGTATTTTTACTTGACAGATTTATAGATTTATCTGATTTTTTTTTTGATTTTTACCAAGTTTGAGACCAAAGGACATACTTATTACCAGTATGCACTTGAAAATTTATTTCCTGTGCGATAAAAGTCTATTTAATTAAAAAAATTATATATTATTAGATGATTGTGCCGGCTTCGGCCAGAAGCTATTTTCTTATATGGGGGAACCATTCTCCCCACTCATCGACCTCCTATTTTATGCTTGACTATTTGAAATCGAACGCCTGCATAAAGCGGACGTAGCACCTTCTGTACTTCAATAACATAAATAATTTTGTTCTACTTGAAAAACGAACGATGACGCTGCTCGTGCATGAGGCGGACGTAGGCAACATCTGTCATTCAGCAACAAAAATAATTTTGTTCTGTTTGAAATACGAATTGAATTAATAGATTAGTAAATACAGGAATTGCCCCCTCCCTCTCTTCCTCATGCCCCTAGCGATTTAAAATATACTTTAAAACCTAAAAAATTTTATTAAAATCGGTCGAACCGTTTCGAAGGAGTTCGATAACAAACATCGTGACACAAGATTTTTATATATTAGAAAGAAGATATTAAAAAAAAAACTGACTGATATACATATATAAAAAATATCTATTCAAATTAATTCGTCGTTAATGTAGGTTTGTGTATCATAAACTTCTTAATCTTCAAAATTATTTAATACAATATTATTATCGTTGCTACAACCATAAACTATAGCGGGAAACATGAAACATAATCAAGCAATCATATATTTTCTTTCCATTTACTGAATATGAAAAGTTCTCTCTTTCACTTAATTCAACTTCTCTTTTAAGGTCAATTATTTGAATTTCAACCCATTGTGTAGCATCTTAGGCAAAACAAAATGTTATTTCACCAATACTAACACGACATAACATAAAACACTTACACTGGTTGAGTTGAGTGACTATAGTTTCTTTGATATTATTAAAAATTTACACTCATACATACATACAACATTTATTTACAACACAATTTGCAAAATAAGAATTTGGAAGAAAAAAAACGAATAAAAAATATATGTGCAAGAAAAATCACAGAAAATAAAAGAAATTTTCAGTTAAATTTAATGTATATTTTAACAGACATGATCTGTCTGCTAAAAGCAAAGACGGAACATATTCTGGTAATTGAATTGAATTGAATTTTTCTTCACTTTTCTTTTTTGTACGTCGAGTAAAATAAAAGAAAATTTGTTAAAAAATTATTATTTTAGTCCTTTTTAGTTCAATGCTATTCATGAAGATTAAATTAAATGTGTACGAAAATTAAATATTTAAATAATTAAACACAAAAAAAAAACACACAAAAAGGAAAACTTATAGGATGCAGTCGTTCTTTTAATTTTTAAGCAAAAATCATACACAGTGCCATAGTGACATAAACGCGAATATTGTATTTTTGGTCGACTACAAGGCTGACTTCCAAAATGTCAATTGCTTTGTGTTTCAACTAAGCATGACATTTCATAACGCCGCAGTTCAATAATTATACAATGTATACCATTTCAAAACGCCGCCGCCAAGTATTTTTAACGCAGTAAGAAAGCAAACAAGGCATCGGTTTTATAGTTGATTCATTGTTTCGGAACTTTGCATATCGATGTGATTTAAATACAGTAGCAATACTGTATACAAACTTTGTATAAGAACGTTTTGGAAGTCAGCCTAACTTTTAAAATATGCACAATTCAAAGCATCTTTTGAAGAAAGCCCCAACCATCACAGATAGACACAGGTATTTTGCTTTGTATCTGTAATTAATTGTGAAATTGTATTAGGGTGCTGTTGGCTGAAGTGGTTAGAGCATTGACTACTAAGCAAACAATGACTTGGGGCCTGAGTTTAAACCCTGACCAGAGCAAGTCAATCAACATCATTAATTTCTTTAATGTTCATTAGTGAGAGAGACATTGTATTAATTGTTGTCGGACTATTTAAGTGATGAAGGCATAGCACTGGTCACTAAAAGCTGTTCTGTTCCGACAGCGATTGATGCTGTTCCAAGCTAATGTACACAACATCGCCCTCGCACAAAGCAGAGATGTGAAAGAGTTAAGTCTTCTAAATTATCATCATCTATCTTTTCTACCCTATCCCTCTCCTGTTACGCGCTGGCTGCTATAGAAATAAAAATTGTTACACGTCTGTTGCGATTTATTCCGCTAAGCCTTTAATAAAAATATTGTTAAGTGGCATGATGGTAGATTTCCCAGCTAGCTGTATTCCCGGTAATAATGGTTCTTAACCCGTAGTCTTATTGCGCGTAAGCATATAACACACTATACATGCCTTACAATACCGATAGTGTGTAAAAATTTATAAAAGACGTAATTACATTACACCTAACAAAAGAGAGCCATGGCATGATATTAAGCCAGGCAGGGCAAATTAATTCCCACCCATTGAGATAAGCTCAGACGTCCTGACAGGATTTATGCCCATAATATTTAACCTGTCCCTAATTGTAACACGATCAATACTTACTACTGGCATTCATACTTGAATCTGGTTATCATTCCCCTCCTTAAATCTTTAGAAATTCATTTTTTGGTTTTCTACTTTTTTAGGAATTTTTAAGGAATTCAATATAAAATAAATTTTTATTAACAGAAATTCAGATCAACTATCATTAATATATACGTATCTTAAGTTAATTGGCAAAAAAAATTAAGAAAATTCATTTAGAAAAACAAAACAATTGAGATGTACCAAAATTAAATGAATGTCCTTTTTTTTCCGTTTTGTATTATAAACAGACAGACAAGTAATAAACCGTCTGATTAACTAAGTTAATATTTTAAATTGTATAAATTAGATTATTAAAGTCACCTACATACAATTTATTAGCACCTTAATTTACATTGGTGATTTACATATACATACATAGCTTCTTCTTGTAACTGCAACAATCGATGGGCCCAGCAATCACTGCATGAAGAGTTTGTTAATTCAAATGTTAATTAAATACAATTTTTTTTATTTAAATTAATGTGAACTAAATTCAGACGATTACGATTCAAAATTACTTAATTTAAAGTTTGTTATTTATATTTAATTCTTTTTTTTTACTTTTCCTATTTATACTAATTTACTGACAATAAATTAATTAAATAGGCTGAAAATTTTAAATCTATGTGTAAATAGGTATATTGCAATAGATCGAAGTAACTTTTTCGTTTTAGATTCAAAAATCTCGCAAATTAAACACTTTAAATTTATTGTTTTAAATTTCACACATGTAAATTAAATTTTATCTAAAAACTTGTGATCTTTTACCAAATTAAAATTAAATATTTTTACTTGTTTTAATCCTCTTATGTATATTTAGTCCGTTCTGCTACAAAGCGGTGGATTTGAAATAGACTTTACTGTAGAATAATTTAGTAATTTAGCTTTATACCGTTTGGACTTTTTATTGTAAAACTGTAGTGTAGTTCTTTAGTTTTAGCCTTATTATTATTAGCCTTGTAGAACTTATCCTTTTAAGTCGATTATAAATTAAGAAAAAAAAATTGTTACCTTTATTTAAAATTTATTGAGGTTTGTATGTTTCAGAAACAGTTTTATGTTCGCTTTCCACGTGTGAGAAAATGTGCTTGGTGACGCAGCTCACACGTGGTTCTGTGGCTTTAGCTTTTTAAAAAAAAGTGTGACGTAACATGCCAATATTGACATGTGTTTCCGCAAGATGGACGGTCAAAACTCACGTGCGAGAACAGCACCTAGAGTTTTCCTTAATGTCGAATAAGTTCTCTTCCTCAGACACAATTATAACCTATGCTGGCGGTGGAAGACAGTCAGACAAAATTTTCGCGTAAAAGAAGTTGAACTATGAAGGTTACTAGTAAAGAAAATAACCTATATTAATTCCCAGTCAGAACACAGACTTCTTCATGTGGTTTTACCTTTTTAAAACATCCAGACGTTGTCCACTTCTTAAGAAATAATCCCAATGTGGAGGTAACACTTATCCTTATCCTGTACCAGAAAATTCCTTTTAATACAATACTTCTTTTTCACAATATTTAAAATTTTACTTCTGCACTTTTCAAACTTCACTTTATAAATGATTTTTAATTTGTAAAACTTTGATACAAGAAGTAGATTGAACGAAATAAAGTCCCGTTAGGAATACAAAACTACATCTCTCTCAGAAACAATAACGTATGTATGTAGCTGCCTTTTTTTTCTACCTTCAAAAGAAAACAGCATACAGTGGAGTATGCGCAAAAGATACACATTTGGTTGGGATTTACCACTTTAATTTCTTGTGTGTTAGTGTCACTCTGAGTTTATTAAGGTTATTTCTGACATTAAAAGAAATATTAGAATATATTCAAAAGAAAACGAGCATACATATACATATGTATATAAAATACGCATTTACCACAACTTAATTGTCTTCAACGTCAATGATAATATATGATAATTTCGTTTTACTCAAACTGTACGGTGAGCAGACAGAGGCTGGCATTATTATCGACAATAAGGGTGTTCACGCAAAAGAAGTAATTGTTCAGCTTGTTGCAATAATTAGCGCACACACTGATCCCTCAGTGCATATCAGCCTAAACCAGAAACGGTTGACTCGAAAGTTATAGTTTAATAATATGCATACAATGATCATTCATATACGCATATTTCATTGTTCAAGTGAATATCCATAATCGCTATTATATTACCACGCAACAACAAAAGCAATGAACTTACTACTTTAAGAATGCAAACAAAAATACTCAAAGAGATGATCAAGTACATGGGATTAACCCTTTTCGGTATATTTATGGCAGCTATGAACATATCTTTTAACAATACTATAATGTTTTAAAATATATATATCATCATAATAGTTCCATGAGATATAATTACTAATTAATTAATTTCTATAATTATTTAAAAAATATATATTGACAAAGTCTGGTCGCGAAGAGGGTTAATACTTCAACAAGCTGAGTAATCATGCGCTCACTTTCAACCACACGTATGGATGTATGTGTGTATGTACGTATGAAAACAGAAATATAAGTAAACGACAACAAAAAAAATGCGTTTGGTTTAGCAAAGAATGTGGGAAGGAACTCCATGTAAAAATTGCTGTTTTAGCAAATTAAATTTTATTCTAAAATTTCTATGTAAGAAAATCGTAACAAACCTGCTTCTAACTGAAATTTTATTTTTTTTAAATTAAAGTTTGAACAGGAAACCTTCAGTGTGTATTTTTTTTCCCCACCCCTTTTTGTTGCTCATACAGCTCGGTAACAATTTTTATTACGATAACTGCCCAACATGTGGCTCGACCCACGAAAGCCGGGCTTATATACTATCTCTTAAGATCTGTGGCGTGGTATTTCCCCACATATTTGCCGTTTTCCTCTTCTATATCGTACAAATTTGCTCCTATTTCTCTTCTTATCCTGCATTTTATATATTTCGGCATAAATTTTTTATTTATATGTTTTGACCTATTACTCAATACGTAGTTTTTTCTAAACACAATCTGACCTTTATGATATTTTATGGGTCTACTACGAAGGTTATAAGTTTTGGTAGCCTTTCCATGTGCGATAGTCAAGTTCTGGCGAATCTTTTCTCTTATTTTTGTTAATTTGGCAGCGCTGTTCGTCAGACATATTTCTTCATCAGATAAATATCCTATTCTGTCCAGGATCTTATATGCTGAAGCATGCTGAACCATGTTTTGTCCAAAAGTGGCATAGTATGGAGAACATTTAATCGCGCTGTGATAATCGCTTCTTAATATAGATAGAATTTGAGGGATATATTTATCCCACTCTCTGTGGTCTTTGTGGTTCTGTAAGAAACATCTTATTTTTGAAATTACCTCGCGGTTCGCACGTTCCGATGCATTTGAATGCGGTGCATAAAACCCTGTGGTGATATGGGTTACATCATATAAACGGCAAAAATCCTTCATATCTTTTGACTGAAATTGCTTAGCGTTGTCGCTATGTATGTATCTAGGAACTCCAAAAGTCGGAAAGATTTCATTTTCAAGGAATAATATTATATTAGAGGTAGTGGCCGCTTTAAGCGGTTTCAAAAACACAAATTTCGTCAAGTGATCCAGACAGATAAATATTGTAGAGTTTTTTGCTTTTGTGTACGGGTAAGGACCCAAAAAATCACAATATAGCCTCTCAAATACTCTGTTTGTTATAACCTGACTTCCCATTTGCGGCCTCGATATTTTATTCGACACTTTAATGCACTTACATACGTCGCAATTGCTTACGTAGATCTTAACGTCGTTAGCCATTGTCGGCCAAAAGTATTTTTGGCGAATTCTCGACCACGTTTTCATGAAACCCCCATGACAGGATGTGTCAGACTCGTGAGCCGTTTTAATAACGGAAGACGTTAATGACTTTGGAATCCATAAACGCCAGAGGGTATTTTCATTGTCCAATGAATCGCGCCTAAAATCCACGCGTTTCAATATAATGTTTCCTGATATACATAAATCTGGCAATGAATCTTTATTTTCTAAAATGACATTTTTAAGTTTCTGATATTCGTCGTCTTGAAATTCAGGTGCCGAAAGATCAATTTCTGTTGGTAAATTTGCTATAGTCAGCTCCTCTATATCCATCCTGGAAATGCAGTCAGGAACAACGTTTAAAGCACCCTTTCTGTGTTCTATTGTAAATGTATACCGCTGTAGTTTCAAGCTCCAACGCGCCAACCGTCCGCTTAAATCCTTCTGTGACATAAGCCACCTTAATGAAGAATGATCCGTAATAATACGGAAAGGCAAACCTTCAATATACGCCCGAAACCTTTTTACACTTACGATGGCTGCCAAACATTCCAGTTCAGTGACAGTGTAGTTTCTTTGCGATTTGTTCAGTTTTTGCGAAACAAACGCAATAGGATGTTCCTGTCCCTCATCGTCATACTGGAACAATACGCCACCTACACCTATCGTAGATGCATCGCACTGGATGAAAAACTCTTTTTTAAAATTAGGTTGCGCAAGAACTGGTGCAGAAGAGAGAGCCGTTTTCAAGGTTTCGAAGGACAGTTTGGCTTCATTAGTTAATAAAAAGACACCCTTCGACTTTTTTAAGCAGTCGGATAGGGGTCCAGCAAGGTCTGAAAAATTTTTAATAAAAGAACGATACCAGTTCGCCATTCCAATAAATCTGCGTACTTGTTTTGGTGTTTTAGGCAAAGGGAATTTTTTAATTGTCTCAACTTTAATGGGGTCGACTTTTAGGCAACCATTTCCTACAATATACCCTAGGTATCGGATTTCCTTCTGACAGAACTTACTCTTGCTCACATTTATTGTTAGTTTGGCTGCTCTAAGACACGATGCTACTTCAGCCAAAAGGTTTATATGCGTCTGAAAATCTGAGCTGCAGACCAAGAGATCATCAAGGTATATGAACACGTTTTCCCGTAATCGCGATGGAATGACCTTATCCATAAGGCGACTCATGGTCTGAGGCCCATTGCATAAGCCGAATGGCATATACTTGTAGTGGTACAACGGCCTACCAGGTAGCGCGAACGCGGTCTTTTCTTTGGAGGAGTCAGTGAGCCTGATTTGCAAAAATGCATCTTTTAGATCAATTCCACTAATGAAAAACGTGTCCTTTAGTCTGCTTAACAACCCGTTGATGTGAGGCAATGGATACGAGTCCTTCTTTGTCACTTCGTTCAGTTTTCGCGAATCGATGCATAGGCGTACTTTTCCTGGCTTTCTAACAAGTACAGCTGGGGAGCACCATGGGGAATTAGATTCTTCGATAACGCCTAGCTTTAAAAGTCTATCAATTTCTTGATAGGCTTCAGACTGTCTTGGGGGCGAAAGTGGGTAGTGCTTGCATTTAATCGGCACAGCATCCCCCGTGTCTATATGATGTTGTAGTAGATCGGTACAGCCCAAACCCAAATTCTCGTAGGAGGGGAACTTTAAAACTGTTTTTTCAAATAATAATTTTTGTTCAGGGGTAAGTTCATGGTAGTTATCTTTGTCAGCTGAATGAGACGAAATTTCCGAAATTTTCTTTATACAACCGGGAATTATATCTGGAGCTAACGCAAATTCTCGCCAAAAATTAGTACCGAAATAAGCACACTGGCTTAGTGAAGGGACTAAGTAAAATGGAATTCGTTTTGTAACACCCTTGAACTTTACTGAAAGAGTGCAAAATCCTATAACATTTTGTTTACTGCCATTTGCAGTGCGGACAGAAGACCTGAGCGGCGTATAGGTTTCATTGATTTTCTCTAAAAACGATAAACACCCTTTACCTAACACTGACAGATTAGCTCCAGAATCAAGTAATCCTACTAGGATGTTGTCTTTTACTTTGACTGAAGCAAACGGTCTGTCATCAGATTCATTTATAAAGGTTGATTCTACAAGTTTACGAAAGAAATTGCGTTTTTTAAAGCGAAGCCTACAATTTAAAATGCGTTTTGAGGTTTTTGGTATATTTAGTTTAAACTCGGGGTTGAGGAGGATGGGCGAGTGTCCCCGGTAGCCAGATCGCCCATTTTCCGATTTCCCTGAAAATTGTGGTTGTTGGGGCACCTAGGGGTCAAAATTCCTTTATGCCCACATTTAAAACAAAAAGGCCTCTTTATGTCTTCGGGGCAATATATATAGGAGTGACCGTATTTCATGCAGTTCCAGCACTGAATGCCAGAGTAATCCGGCTTAAGGTTTCGGTTAGGCAAACGAACTGCCTCAACTTGAGGGTCAATAATCTCAGAGTCTAAAAACTCTTCAGAAGGCCTTTCAACTTCACTCACGTTTCTCTGCGGTACTATATTAGGGTTTACGAATTTGTTATCGCGTATTACTTTCTCTGCCCGTCGGGCAATATCGCGAAAATCGTTTATGTCGTGCGGTTGGGCGTTAAACAATAAAAACTTCAAGTTCTGGTTTAGGTTTCTTTTCATTATATCTATGAGAGGATTATCTGGTAAAGGATTTTGAAGCCTTAAGTTCATAGTGACCACTGCTGTGTGGAAATCATCGTATGTTTCTTTATATTGTTGCTTCCTCAATGAAATTTTTAGCAATACCTCATGGTCAGACTCCAAATGTCCAAATTCTTTAATTAAAGAGTAACGTAAAGAGGAGTAAGTTATATTACGATTCTGTCTCATGAACAACCAGTACCAGTCCTCCGCTCGACCATCTAAGAGAATATGAAAGTTAGATAGTAAATGTTCTTGGGAGCACCTAGACCGGTTATGCAGGGTTTCGACCTTAAAAAGAAAATCGCTAACTGATCCCGTACCATCATATACAATTTTCCACTTTTCGATTTTGACATTTTCGTTTTCATAAGAGGCACTTCGATCAGAAGGTCGGTTAAGGTTTGGAAAATTCTGAACGACTGGGTTTGGAGACGCATCTGGTGCTCTACTTGATATTGGGGATTGAGCAGCTCCAATTCGCAACATAGTTTCTCTAATAGTTTCTAATTCTCTGCGAAATTCTTCTCGTGAACTTCTCATGGATTGCTCCATCAAGGCTACCAAGGCTTCAAATGAGGCCACTGAATTAGTATTATTGTTATTTGCTACGTTAGTAACTAATGACGCATTATTGTTAAAGACTGGTGGTATATATGGATCTACTCTTGGATTAAGAGACGATCTTCGAAGCTGTTCCTCATTTAGTTGTGAAGCCGCAATTTGTTCATCCACCACCACTATGTCCTGGAAAAGATTTGTAGCAGTTTGGCCAGCTGAGTCTGATTGGCTAAATGTAGCAGTATTAGTTACACCGACAGGTGAATGAACAACCTTAGGCTTTGCTCCTGTAGTGCTGCCTTGCAGCTCAATCAAAATGTTGTTTTGCGAGGCTGATAATTGACGGTCTTGTTTTGACGTCTTACTAAAATTCTTAGATGAACCTCTTGTTTCCATTGTGCAACAAAAAAAATATCTTTCCTAAGTGCTTTAAGGCCTAATTAGTGCTGAAAGTCACTGGCACCAGGTGAGAATGTTGGGTCCGAATTATTTAACAACTTACAGAGAAGACAAAAAAAATCATAAACATATGCAAATATGTAAAACAATTAACTAGTACTCAATAATAATCAACGTTTAGTTTTCTATGTATAACAAATTTTCAAGGTTTTGACCCGGAAACGACTAAATTGGCGTATCAAATAATAGTTCGTTAGTTTCACAGAACGATTATGACGGTTTTTGTCTATTATTTTTTTTTAAGCTTAAACTACTGAATTAAATTCGTAACCGAAAAATAAAACTTTTCCGTTGGATGCATTAATCAAAATAAAACGTATAAGAATACCTTTTTTTTTCTTTTTTTCTCAATGATGAATTAAGCAAACAAAAAAAAATTTAAGCAAATTATTCAACCATAAATATAAGCGGGGAATGATAACCATGCAACAAATATTGAAAATACCTAGAAAGATCGTGACTATTAAAATACCTATAAGCTGCGTAGCTGATTGTGCTGTGAAAAGCTAATGTTAGGAGTAGAACGGACGTTAACTGTATTAGGAATAAAATTCGTACAAGAATTTACTTTTACGGACTTATCCCATGTTCTAATTTGATATTGTGTTTGTTTAATCTCAATGCATCTCAAACCGAATAAAACATACTTCCAGTTTGAGGACTATTAAAATTATAACAAAACACAAATGTGCTATTTCGTAATCAGGTAGCCATTTTTCTAGGCCGCAGTTAGATTTCAGGCATATCTATAGCCCGATAAAATACTAAGACTTGCGTAGAAATTAGGTTACTACCGTATTCGCGATATGTACCTTCAACTTGGATATACACACAAAGCAAATGTGCCAATTTGTATTTATGTAAACACTTTCTAAACCGCAATTAGATCCCAGGAATATGTCCCGCTGAGATACTAAGACTTGAGTAGAAAATATTTTACGCGATCCTTTGCAAATTTAGCAATCCTAACTAAAAAAAATAGGTCTTATGAAAAATCTTTGTATTCGAATGTAATTAATAAGATGGTATTAATGTCTTAAGTGGCCATACTTTGGCCTTTCCGTTGGGCGCCATATATGTTACGCGCTGGCTGCTATAGAAATAAAAATTGTTACACGTCTGTTGCGATTTATTCCGCTAAGCCTTTAATAAAAATATTGTTAAGTGGCATGATGGTAGATTTCCCAGCTAGCTGTATTCCCGGTAATAATGGTTCTTAACCCGTAGTCTTATTGCGCGTAAGCATATAACACACTATACATGCCTTACAATACCGATAGTGTGTAAAAATTTATAAAAGACGTAATTACATTACACCTAACAAAAGAGAGCCATGGCATGATATTAAGCCAGGCAGGGCAAATTAATTCCCACCCATTGAGCAAAGCTCAGACGTCCTGACAGGATTTATGCCCATAATATTTAACCTGTCCCTAATTGTAACACGATCAATACTTACTACTGGCATTCATACTTGAATCTGGTTATCATTCCCCTCCTTAAATCTTTAGAAATTCATTTTTTGGTTTTCTACTTTTTTAGGAATTTTTAAGGAATTCAATATAAAATAAATTTTTATTAACAGAAATTCAGATCAACTATCATTAATATATACGTATCTTAAGTTAATTGGCAAAAAAAATTAAGAAAATTCATTTAGAAAAACAAAACAATTGAGATGTACCAAAATTAAATGAATGTCCTTTTTTTTCCGTTTTGTATTATAAACAGACAGACAAGTAATAAACCGTCTGATTAACTAAGTTAATATTTTAAATTGTATAAATTAGATTATTAAAGTCACTTACATACAATTTATTAGCACCTTAATTTACATTGGTGATTTACATATACATACATAGCTTCTTCTTGTAACTGCAACAATCGATGGGCCCAGCAATCACTGCATGAAGAGTTTGTTAATTCAAATGTTAATTAAATACAATTTTTTTATTTAAATTAATGTGAACTAAATTCAGACGATTACGATTCAAAATTACTTAATTTAAAGTTTGTTATTTATATTTAATTCTTTTTTTTTACTTTTCCTATTTATACTAATTTACTGACAATAAATTAATTAAATAGGCTGAAAATTTTAAATCTATGTGTAAATAGGTATATTGCAATAGATCGAAGTAACTTTTTCGTTTTAGATTCAAAAATCTCGCAAATTAAACACTTTAAATTTATTGTTTTAAATTTCACACATGTAAATTAAATTTTATCTAAAAACTTGTGATCTTTTACCAAATTAAAATTAAATATTTTTACTTGTTTTAATCCTCTTATGTATATTTAGTCCGTTCTGCTACAAAGCGGTGGATTTGAAATAGACTTTACTGTAGAATAATTTAGTAATTTAGCTTTATACCGTTTGGACTTTTTATTGTAAAACTGTAGTGTAGTTCTTTAGTTTTAGCCTTATTATTATTAGCCTTGTAGAACTTATCCTTTTAAGTCGATTATAAATTAAGAAAAAAAAATTGTTACCTTTATTTAAAATTTATTGAGGTTTGTATGTTTCAGAAACAGTTTTATGTTCGCTTTCCACGTGTGAGAAAATGTGCTTGGTGACGCAGCTCACACGTGGTTCTGTGGCTTTAGCTTTTTAAAAAAAAGTGTGACGTAACATGCCAATATTGACATGTGTTTCCGCAAGATGGACGGTCAAAACTCACGTGCGAGAACAGCACCTAGAGTTTTCCTTAATGTCGAATAAGTTCTCTTCCTCAGACACAATTATAACCTATGCTGGCGGTGGAAGACAGTCAGACAAAATTTTCGCGTAAAAGAAGTTGAACTATGAAGGTTACTAGTAAAGAAAATAACCTATATTAATTCCCAGTCAGAACACAGACTTCTTCATGTGGTTTTACCTTTTTAAAACATCCAGACGTTGTCCACTTCTTAAGAAATAATCCCAATGTGGAGGTAGCACTTATCCTTATCCTGTACCAGAAAATTCCTTTTAATACAATACTTCTTTTTCACAATATTTAAAATTTTACTTCTGCACTTTTCAAACTTCACTTTATAAATGATTTTTAATTTGTAAAACTTTGATACAAGAAGTAGATTGAACGAAATAAAGTCCCGTTAGGAATACAAAACTACATCTCTCTCAGAAACAATAACGTATGTATGTAGCTGCCTTTTTTTTTCTACCTTCAAAAGAAAACAGCATACAGTGGAGTATGCGCAAAAGATACACATTTGGTTGGGATTTACCACTTTAATTTCTTGTGTGTTAGTGTCACTCTGAGTTTATTAAGGTTATTTCTGACATTAAAAGAAATATTAGAATATATTCAAAAGGAAACGAGCATACATATATGTATATAAAATACGCATTTACCACAACTTAATTGTCTTCAACGTCAATGATAATATATGATAATTTCGTTTTACTCAAACTGTACGGTGAGCAGACAGAGGCTGGCATTATTATCGACAATAAGGGTGTTCACGCAAAAGAAGTAATTGTTCAGCTTGTTGCAATAATTAGCGCACACACTGATCCCTCAGTGCATATCAGCCTAAACCAGAAACGGTTGACTCGAAAGTTATAGTTTAATAATATGCATACAATGATCATTCATATGCGCATATTTCATTGTTCAAGTGAATATCCATAATCGCTATTATATTACCACGCAACAACAAAAGCAATGAACTTACTACTTTAAGAATGCAAACAAAAATACTCAAAGAGATGATCAAGTACATGGGATTAACCCTTTTCGGTATATTTATGGCAGCTATGAACATATCTTTTAACAATACTATAATGTTTTAAAATATATATATCATCATAATAGTTCCATGAGATATAATTACTAATTAATTAATTTCTATAATTATTTAAAAAATATATATTGACAAAGTCTGGTCGCGAAGAGGGTTAATACTTCAACAAGCTGAGTAATCATGCGCTCACTTTCAACCACACGTATGGATGTATGTGTGTATGTACGTATGAAAACAGAAATATAAGTAAACGACAACAAAAAAAAATGCGTTTGGTTTAGCAAAGAATGTGGGAAGGAACTCCATGTAAAAATTGCTGTTTTAGCAAATTAAATTTTATTTTAAAATTTCTATGTAAGAAAATCGTAACACTCCCTGAGTTCCGGCACAGTGCACTGCATAAAAAAAAAAATAATAAAACAATTATTTTGATTAAAAAATTCAACAATTTGCACGCGTTGCTCTGGTGTAAGTCGACTCATATTGAAATTTCAAAGCAAACTAAACAAAAAATCAGCTATAAGCTGTTAAATGGGTGCTCAAATAAAGCAGTGATGCCTACTCAAAGTTGTGACACTCTATAAAAAACACCCTTTACGACGGATAAGAGTTAATAAGCATCAATGATCGATGCAGATTTTCTCTTTCACTACTACGGAGTGGATGAATGTAAATTTACCTAAAATCTTTCCCAAACAAACAAAAGTCCGTAATCCCCAGCTCGAAAATATATCACCCGTTAGGGGCTAAATCTGACGGTTCGTATGATACGCTTTATTCTTATTTATATTTAAAGAAAAATTTTACGAAATAACTTATTTAATCAAATTCAGGCACTTTCAAACAAAGCAACTATTATTGAAAAATCAAACTTTTTTCTTGAGAGAATGAATTCAAACGAAAAAAAAACATTTTTTTCCCTGTCGAAATGAAATGTTTATACATATATAAAATTATTTATCTGGCGTATGATTGATATTAATTTAATACACTCGGTGTAAATGTAACATTTAATATAACTCATACGTACGTAACGGCATACTTGACAGATTCGCATAATATTTTATTAAAAAAGTTGAAGAAATGTTTAAGAATTCCGTTTTGTTTTTTTATATTTATTTCAATATCATGCTGTTTTTTTTTTATTTCACATTTTCAACATTGTTTAATGATCCATTTATATTAAGAATGGCTGTTTATAAGAAGAAAAAAATGTTCTAAAAGAAGAGGCATCATTCAAATGTGTTGGTAGCAGCAGCAACAACAGCCGTAGTAGCATTAAGGAAAAATAAACATAAAACAAGAAATAGTACTCGAAAAGTCTATGTAAGTGTTTAAATTATGATCTAACCTTGAAATGTTTTATTTTCTAGATACAAGTAAATTTTGAAGTGTTTGTGTATAGCAGTGTGTGTGCTAATTAAGGGTGCTCCTTGAAAAAAAAAAATATATATTCATAAAGCAAATTAAAATCTGGTTAAGGCCAAATTGTGTCAAAACAAAGTTTTAATACATACACCTAAGACTATTTATCATTGATTTTGGCTAAAAAAATATATACTTAATGCAAAGGGAATAAAAACTTAATTCCCAACAAATTTTTAAAAATCCCCATAATGGGATTTCAAAATACACTAGAATAAAAGTAAATTAGAACAAAAGTATACTGAGAAGGGAAAAAGAATGCCAAAGCCGGCTGAAAACTAGGAGAATGGTGTAGTTAATAAGGCGTAAATAACGCAAAAAAAATTTTTCTGAAAATCTCGCAACTCCCAAAGAAATTTAAAAAAATCCCATAAAATAAAGTTTACGGTGCAAAATATCGCAGTTTATACGAATTAAAAATTAAAAAAAAATTTTTTTTGAGAATCTCGCAACTCTCAAAAAAATTAAAAAAAAACCCAAAAACGGATTTTATTTTTTAAAATTTTTTCGCATTTTTCTTATTTTGTGCCATGTGCAGATAAAATTTTTTAAAAAAGCATACTAGACATAATAAATTTGTTTATGGCGTCTTCAATTGCTAAAAAATTTTATGGTTTATGGAATTTTTGCAAACTTTTTTTATTTCCATACAAACAAAAATTTTTTTCGTGAAAAAAACGGGGAAAAATTTAAAATTAAACACCGTAGATCTTTTAAATGAGTTTTGTTTTTTGAAATGTTAAAAATTTTATTTTCGATCAATGAAAAAAGTTCTTGCACGTCGGGCTAAATTTTAATTTCCCATTAGCGCACACAATGGACCAATTAAAGTAATAAAGCTAAATATTAATTTTTTTTATAGTCGAACATCTCCTGAAGTGTAAGCGAACGCCCAAAAATATCAGATCCTTTTTTTAGCCTTCGGCTAGAAAACTTTACTTGGAAAATATGATTTTTGTTAGATCAATATTTCAGCTTGGCACATGTTTGAATTTTTTATATGGACTTTGGCATCCAGTTAAAGATATATGAGATCCAAACTGTATATTTAATCACCATAGAATCTCTTTAAGTGCTGTGTGAGATTAAATTGTCGTTTAAATACTGCACACATATTTCCAATATTTTACCCAAAGTATGTGCATTAGTATGAGTTTTAGTGCAATTGATATTGTTTTGGTTCATTCGATTGCAGGCACTTTAAATAATGAATTCTCATGCAAAACATGCTGCAGTCTTCTCTGGGTCTAACTGCATTTTTTTCACTTCTCCTGATTAAACGATGCATTTTTTTTGCCATTATAGAAACTATTATAGAAAATTCGATGCAAGGATGTGTTTGTTTGTGTTTCATATATCCTTTATTTCCCCAAAAATATGATAATTATGGTAATAAAATATTTTTACAGGGAGGATCTAATATGCTGGTCTCTGATATCAAAAATAAGTTATTTTTGTTTAAAATCACAGAAATTCCATTTTGCTACCGGGTACTAATTTAATTCATTTCAGAAGCAATTGGCAAAATAAAATATGTATTCTTTTAAAGACTAAAAAATTTCTAGTACGTCCAAGTTTATCAGCCTTCTGACTTAAACAAGTTAAAAAATTTCACTATCAAGTAACGCCCTAGTTCCTTATTTAAGGATTGTCGTTTTTTTTTTTAGTTTTATTTTCTTGTTGCCTTTTATTTGGCAACAACTTAGACAAGTTCTTTTAATTCAGCTACAACATTTTCTTTCAGCTACACATACTGGCTGCTGAAAATTGAAACATTTCTAACGCCAGCTTTGCCTCCGCAGCAGCTAATTCTTATTGTCTTAGTTGCCTTTTCTATTGTCATTTCTTGTATTTTGTTAACTCTCATCGCACGTTGACAAATTAATCTTTAGTTTTCTTACTGCATGTACGAGTACAACAACTTAAAGAAACCCACCCTCTTATTTTTTACAAATAGAAAAGGAATTTTAAACAAAAGTTGTGAAGAAAAACTTTTGTACATTTAAGTTTTTGTTTTTGTTTTTGTTTTTGTTTTTTTTTTCTTTTTTTGGAAACTGATGCTGCAACGCAATTGTGTGACTAAAATGGCAAGATAAGTTGAATTCATTTCTTAAATATATACGAGAACATACATATTTTTTCTGAGACTTTTACGAGTACATGTGTTATTTTTAGTGCTACATTTTGAGCTTTTAGAAAATTTTCTTTTGTTTAAAATTTTTGTATTTAAGTTTTCTATGTTTGTTTTTTTTTCTCTAATTCTTGTATTGTGTTATTAAACAACGTTCTCTATAGTGAAATTTATTTGTCAGCATTGAGTAATTTTAAAAGAAATTGCTATGAAAAAAGTTTTATTAAAATAAAAAATAAACAAAAATAGTAGCGGAACTACAAAATAGTCAAATACATGGAAAATACTTCACTCGTTCAAGCATTGAATAACAAATACTGAAGTTTATTTTCATTTTGTTATCAAAATAGTTTTTACAGAGGAAAGAACATATCTAGGGGATCCTGGGAAAAGAGGGGGTGGATATAAGACAACCCTTAACAGAAATGCTAAATCTACAACTAATGAAAACTATTTTGTATTTCATAATTTATTTGGATTTAAGAAAATTGAGTTTTCAGATCAGAAATAATTTTTCTGTTTGTGGTCAATATTTTAATATTTTTTATGTTTCATTAATTTTTTTTTCAATGAAAATTAAAAAAAAAGTTTTTCATATACATATAACAATTAATTTGAAATATTCTTAAGAATTTATAATTCAAAAAATTTTCAAACGTGGTTAAAGGTCTACTGATGAGTTGCCATTAGCACCCAACAAAATTCAGTATATAGATTAACTAGTCCACAACATACAAATAATCGTATATACACTCAAAAAAAAACATGTACAAAATTCAAGTAAAAAATTCCCTTCAATATTGTTGAAAGCAATATCCTAAAACGCTGAAGTAAAGGGTGTTTTTTATAAAGTGTCACAACTTTGAGTTGGCATCAGTGCTTTATTTAAAAGCCCATTTAACAGCTGATTGTCGCTTTTTGTGCAGTTTGCTTTGAAATTTCATTAGAATTCGACTTACACCAGAGCAACGCGTGCAAATTGTTGAAATTTTTAATCAAATTAATTGTTCTATTCATCAAACTCATCATGCAGCGGTCGCTACAATTGATTTCTTCAAAGAAACTTTTGTTAAAAAAATAATTTCACGTAAAGATCGTGTGATATAACCCCATTAGATTATTTTCTTTGGGGTTATGTTAAGTCACTTGTCTTCGTCCATAAACCACAAACAATTGAGCACCTAGAAATCAATATTCGAAGAAAAAATTGGTGTTCCAGATTGCGCCACCCATGGCAGCCACATGGCAGAAATCATATTTAAACATTCATTTCATTTTTGCGATATATTTACAAAAACTTTAACTTCAATTCTCCCAATTTATTATATATTTGTGATAAATTTCTTAAAGATAAAAAAAATGTTTGTAAAGAAAAAAAATCAGCTGTTTGCTCGTAATTTAGAACAATGAAATCACCACTAAAAATTAAAAATCTCGTGCTTTTCGGAACACCTAAATATCACTTCCGTGATTTTAAAATCGTTCGTGATTTGATATCACCGTGATTTCAGAACGTGACTGTATTTATATGGGCAAACTCTGTAGTAGTTTTTAATAAATATTTTCTTGTGATTATAAAAATTTCATGTAAAAAGCGAAACATTTTTTTAGGAACAGAACTCAGATGATGATCCCTACTTAAAAAATGCATTGTTCCAGAACAAGAGGAAAGGAATTGGGTAGAGAAAAATATAAAGCTTTAGAAAAATAATTAATTCTTTTAGAACTCTGCTATTACGGGGTTTTTATTAATATTTTGAGCAGTTTGCATTTGGTGATAAGTAGACGCTTTAAGTTTCTTAACATCTTAACTGGTGAACAGTAATTTGACTACTTTTTTTTACTCTGCCGACGATTCTGCTAACCGACAAAGGAGAGCGGTGTGGAGTAAATTAGCGGGGAAGTGTGTCAATCGCTGCGGGAACAGTTTTAGTGATAACTGCTATGCCTTCATCACTTAAACAGTCCAATAACATGCCACAGTAATGCACATCAGAGAAATTTACGATGTTGATTACTTACCTTGACCAGGTATCGAACCCAGGTCTTAAGTTATTTATAATTTACTTTGTAATCAACGCTGTAAGCACTTTAGCCTAAACGAAAAATATTTCTTCAAACAAAAAATAACTTGTGTTTCATAAGATCAAGGAAAACTTTACAAAATTATGTATTAATTTTTTTAAGTTTATCTTATGTTATCTTATTTAGAATGGATGCATACTATTTCTTAATAAATTTCCCATGCTCGTGATTATCGGTTATCACTACTGGTTATCTTGAAATAATAAATTCAACTGTTTTTAATTTAGTTATCAATAAAAATCAAAATCTTCTTATTTAAGATCCTTAAAAACGAACAAGCAAAAATAAATTATATAAATAAAAATGGTACTCGCAAATTTATGTAACCAACTTTAACACTAAATCTTTAAATGATTAATGATACAACATTTACACAACATCTACTGCTGTCATTTATTAAACCATACCTTTTTTTTTGCAAATAACCAAATCCTTTTTATGAATATTAACTTTCATAAAATTACCCAAGAAAAATATTTTACAAATGATTTTGTTCGTTTTATAAATAAAACTCATATTCTTGGTTAACAAACCCCTTGTGAAAGGAAATTAATAAATAAATAGAGAAAATAACCCAGAAAAGAAATTGCATTGAAACGAAACGAAACGAAACCAAATATGGCTTTCAATTATGAACAAAAACTCAGCACAGCAGAAACAAACCAAATCAAAAGAGTATTTTTAATAATAAATGACTGTTTGTAGTTGTAGAGGATGAAAAAAAAGACCGCTTCATTCAGTTCCTCTTCTTTTTTTACACACAGACACACTTGCCGTTCTACAAGTACGTACCTCATGTAGATAATGGAAATCATAGGATATAAATTTCCATTTCAATTCATAAAACTGGCTCAAACGCCAAACGCAATGAAAAAAAAAACAAAAATTTATGAACTTTTATAAAAAAAAAAACACACAAAAAAAAAACGCAAAGAACGTAAAACTGCCATGAATTTTCGGTGCTTTGTTTTCGAAATATTCATTCAATCGTAGCAAGAAAAATAACCAAAAAAAAAAAAAAAAACAACATAGAAAAAGTGAAAATCGAACGATATTTCAAACACCATCAATTTGACCACCAGCAAATAAATAAACTTGCAAGAACCAGAAAAATTCAAAATAAAGAAACCGATAAAAGAAAAAGTGAAATCTAAGCGAAATGGAGTAACATTTCAGTTGTATCTACAAAATAAAATGCTTTCCCTCATTAATTTTTAAAAAACGAAAAAGAAATTGTATTCAATTCCCTTGGTTCGTGTTTCCGCTCTAACTGCACACACACATACACATACACAGTAATATATTGGCACAAGTACACACATAAACACACACATTTTGAATACAATGACCACTTGACCACATTTACTGCAACTCTTTTTTTGTTTGTTTGTTTGTTTTTTTACTTGTATTCCTTGAATATACGAGTAAAACAGACCAGCGGCATAAGCATCGATTGTAGTTTTTACGCATAACTCCCACTCCCACAATCTTCCTTTAACAACACTAAGCAACAAAACTGTTTTTTTTTTTGTATGAAATCTGATCTAACCACCGTCTTGTTAAACAAGTGAATTTTTTCGATTAAAAAATATATAACAAATAAAATTTGCCTGACATTATCAATGCACAACACTAAGGACTTTAAAATTCATATGCAGGTTACAATGCCGATCTTCTTTGGAGAGTCAAAAATTTTTAAGAATTTAAAATGTTAATATGTAGCAAACTTACACCTTGAAATCACTAACTAAGCTGACAAGTGATTGGTACTTTTTTCACCCCTTTGTACTTTTGAGAAGTGAAAATTTGGTACAAATCGAATTATGGCACTTTTTGTTGTACACTTAACTTCTAAGATAGTAAAGGATATTTTTTGTAGAGTGTCACAACTTAGAGATGGAATCACTGCTTTATTTGAGCAGCCATTTAACAGCTGATAGTTGCTTTTTGTTTAGTTTGCTTTGAGATTTTATTATGAATCGACTTACACCAGAGCAACGCGTGCAAATTGTTGAAATTTTTAATCAAAATAATTGTTCTATTCGTCAAACTCATCGTGCAGCGGGCGCTACAATTGATTTAATAAAAGAAACTTTTGATGAAAAAATAATTTTACGTAAAGATCGTGTGATTAGATTATTTTCTTTGGGGTTTTGTTAAGTCACTTATCTACGTCGATAAACCACCAACAATTGAACACCTGGATATCAACATTCGAAAAGTTATCGGTGAAATACGGCCGCAAATGCTGCGAAAAGTTGTTGAAAATTGGTGTACACAGAGAAAAGAGTGCCTAATAAATACCTAATAAAATAGAAAAAAATTAATAATATATCTCTACGGATTTTTTTCAAGAAGGAAGTCTTATTATTTTAATAATGAAAAAGTTTTTGAAAAAATCAATAACGAAACTTATGGTTTTTATTATGTATTTTTATTGATTTTTTTAAAAAAGGTTTTCCTTATTAAAATAATAAGACTTTCTTCTTGAAAAAATATCCTTAGAGATATTTTATTAATTTTGTTCTATTTTATTAGGTATTTATTAGGCACTCTCTGTGTGATGTTAGGAAATACAAATTTGATGTCATCAGAACGTCATGATACGTCCGGAATGCTTATTTACAACATGAAGTTGTATTATTTGGATGAGAGGTAATGAAAATTTTTTTATAAAATTTACGTCTGTAGGGACTCGAACCAAGGAGCTTTTGTTTCGTAAATAGGCACTCTAACCACCTCACTACTATACCATGCTACATGTTACCAGCCAGTTTAAGAAGATGATTTATACATGATCATACAGGAACCTAATGAAATCAATATGGAATCTCTTTTTTATAGAATTCATATGAAAACCTAGTAGAATCAAAAATTTTTTCTCTGTTGGGATACCCCTTAGACTAAAAACGTTTCATAGAGAAAATCTTCTTGATTCTATTAGGCAGTATTGGCTCTGTGTACCATATTGCGCCTTCTACGCGCCAGCCAATAAAGCCGTTTCATTGATATTAAAAATATATTTCCTTGTTTTATTATGATTTAAACTTGTGTAAAAAACACCCTATAGATGTAAAAGATAAAATTAATTTGTATTATTTTCTTTCCGAAATTTTTTCGAATATATTTTTTCTGGCTCTATGAAAAATGGCGCCAAAGCAATCAATCAAAAATTAAAAATGTCCCCAAATTTTTGTATTGAAAACAACGGGGCCATTTCTCTTAGTTCTTGGGACAACGTTTCATATTTTTTTTATATTTAAGTCCATTGTTCAGTTTGGGGCCATTTTTCCTGAAAAATTAAAAATGTCCACAAACTGAAAAATAAATTTTTGGTACCATTTTTCCCATTTTGGGCTAATTTTAAGTTTTTAATTTTTAATAAATATAATATAATTTTTTTTTTTTTGCAAAAGTACCCACTGTGCACTGTAATGTTAAAGGAAAAGAGACTGCCAATTAGTTGCACCAAAAGATAAGGAAGAAAGTGATTAATCAATTAAATTTCCGATTGTTGGTTAATACAACAGGAAATTCAGTAATTGGGTAAAGAAGTGAAGTTTCAAAGTGGTTGATTCGATGGGAATGGAGATCTGTAACATGGCTGATTATGGTTTTTATTTGATTCCGTCACCAAAACTCTATTTAGAACTTCATAACGTCACAGTTAGCAGTTAAGTGAAGCACATGTCTTCATGTAAATGTAATGAAGAGAATTTTCTAATAGAGTTTTTTTAATTTCAATTGTTTCTATGGAGAGAGAAGTATAATATTGTAGTATTTATTATTTTTATTTTTAATTTTTCTTGTTGCCTAGTGTATTCTGCTCAAACCACAGATTTTTTTTTACTTTTACATATAAACGTAAAATTGGAGCAAATAGTTTTTTGTAATTTTAGACTTTTATAAATAAATAAATTTATCAAGGGAAAGCAATTTGTATTTTTACTATGCAAAATATTTCTTTAAAAACAATTTTATTTTACAATTACACAAAAACGGAGAAAAATAATGAGTTTTGGTTGCATGGTTATGCTGCCCAACAATGTATGTTTCTAATAAACATATTAAAGATATACAAATTGTCCACAAAAAAAAAAACGCTGTTAGATTCAATCTTCTTTCTTATCTTCCTTTAGCAAAAAAGCAACTTCATTTGTGTTAGTTTCAATCATTCTTCCTATACTTTCAATTTAACTTTTTTTGTACCCGTCTTCCTAAAAAAACCGTATACAATTTTCAATAAATTTTGTAATTATGTAGCACTTCATTGACAAACATCCTCCTCGAATAGTTCTCTAACCAAATTTTCGTGGCAACTTGTCACTTTAATAGTCAACAAAAAAAAAACATCTCTTCTATCACTTTAATTTGTGCAGCATTGAAAAAACGAATGACACTTGAATATACACACATAAACAGACACTGAGTCAAGCAATCTATAACCAACTATAAAGGCCCGAGGAGGTAGAAAATAAACAAAACAACGAAAAAATAAAACAGGAATAAAAAAACACACCTACAGAGATATCAATTCAACCTGAATATGAAAAACATAAAGAATGGCAAGAAAAAAGTCAATGAAGTGATTTTGTAGTATTAACAACAAAAAAAGATTTAAATTTCAAACACTCTATTAGTTTTCTTTAAAAAAAAAGAGCGCTTTTAGTGAGAAACACGATGAAAGTAGAATGTATTAATTCGAATGAAGGCAATTAAGTTCCTGTAGTGACGTGTGATTGAATTAAAGATGTCTAATACGATCGCTATATTTAAAATAGATCTACCGTGCGCCAGGCAAAGTTCGGTCACACAGTGTGTATATTTACACGAAACCATTCGAGCTGTTTTTACCCCCCTCATAACTTTGCTCCTCTTGATCATAATAAAATGAAACTTGAAACACAGAGGTGACCTCACAGGTTAAATTTGAAAAAGCTTCCCGAGATATTAAGGTGTGAAAAGTCCATATTTTAGTACATATTCACTGACTCACTGACTCATCAATATTATTGGGCACTTCCAGTAAAGCTAGAGAGCTGAAACTTGGTACACAGGCAAGTAGTGATGAGAAATTACCGAAAATGATTTTTCAACCGGCACTTTTCATCTGGGGGGACAATCATGCCCTTCTTTGTATGGGGCACTTCTAGTATAGCTAGAAAGCTGAAATGTCGTACACAGGTAGGTAGTGATGAGAAGTTACAGAAAATGATTTTTTAACGGGCACTTTTCATCTGGGGGGGGGGGGGCAATCATGCCCCTTCTTTGCATGGGGCACTTCTAGTTGAGCTATAAACCTTAAATTTCGTACACAGGTAGGTCCTGATGACATATTAACAAAAATAATTTTTAAACGGGCACTTTTCACCTGGGGGGACTAGGGTTCCCTTATTTGTATGGGGCCTTTCCAGTATAGCTAGAAAGCTGACATTTGGTACACAGGTAGGTCCTGATAAGAAATTAACGAAAATGATTTTTAAGCAAGCACTTTTCATATGGTGCGACTATGGTGTCCCTTCTTTGTATAGGGCACTTCTAGTTGAGCTAGAAAGCTGATATTTTCTACACAGGTAGGCCCAGATAAGCAATACATAAAAATATTTATACAAAACCAACTTAGAAAAAAGAAGTGAGATCCGCACAAAAACATAAATGTGAAAATAAGGCCAAGTTCCTATCCAAAATAAATACCAAGTTCTTGATAGGTACAATTCCATCTTATTTCTAGGCAACCTGTAAGCTTGGCAAAATATTATTGCCTTTATAATATGGGAAAGAATTCTTGGAAAAATTTTGCCAAGCTTACAGGTTGCCTAGAAACGAGATGGAATTGTACCTATCAAGAACTTGGTACTTATTTTGATCTCAGTACTTTTTACGGCCGAAATTTTTTGGATATGAACTTGGACTTTAAATTAAGAAAAAACATATAAAATGTTTAATTATAAAAATTGTTGGTCTAACAATCAGATGATCCCACTCCAAGTTTTGTAGTGAAATTTGCATAAAATTGCCGCCGATCTTGGAAAACCTGGTTATATTAATTTTATATAAAAAAAGGTCGAACAACAACAAAGAATATTAATAAAATTTGTATTTATTAATATTTCCCAGCTAAATATTAGATATTAATACAAGGAAAATACATATAAAATCTAATATATAAAATTCTCGTGTCACGATGTTTGTTATCAAACTCCTTCGAAACGGCTCGACCGATTTTAATGAATAGGTTCTAAGGTATTTTTCAAACCGATAGGGGCATGTGGAGGGGAGGGAGGGGGCAATTTCTGTATTTCCAAAACGGCTTGACCGATTCTTATGAAATTATTTATGCATATTCAGTAAGTTTGAGAATCGGCTACTATCTATTTTTCATACCGAAAGGAGAACGAAGAGGAGAGGGAGGGGCAATTTCTGTATTTACTAAACCCAACAGATGGCACTATGTTTGCCTCATAATTATTTTTGTCGTTGAATGACAGATGGTGCTATGTCCGCCTCATGCAGGAGAATCGTCGTCGTTCGTATTTCAAACAGAACAAAATTATTGTTTGGTATTTTTTTCATCGGCGCTCATCGTCACACACTTACAATACATTCGCTATTTTTTATATAACACCCAAAATATGCACTAGATATATTTTGTATGGCAAAACAACGTTTGCCGGGCCATCTAGTGTTTTATAAAAATCCCGCTATTCCCAAAAAAAATCAAGAATCCCCAGAAAGAGATTTTTTTTTACATATAAAATTTTTTTATAAGAATCATTCCCAAAAAAATCAAGAATCCCCACAAAGAGATTTTTGGTATTTGCGCCATATTTTTCTAACTTATAATATTAATAAAATTTGTATTTATTAATATTTCCCAGCTAAATATTCGTTATTAATACAAAGAAAATATATATAAATTTCTTTAAAAAAATCCCGCTATTCCCAAAAAAATTAAAGAATCCCCAGAAAGAGATTTTTTAGTATTTGAGCCGTAACTTTCATATATTTTGCCAGCTGCAGATAATACTTTAGAAAATACTTAAAAACATTGATACTAACTTTGGAATTTAAGAACCTCGATTAGATATTAAAATTTATATTTTCCATAAAAATAAGGGTAAATCTTGAAATGCTCTTCAATTACGAAAAATTTTGAAAAAGAAAATTTCTGTGATATACTTTGTAGCACTACATTTCAAAATTGTTCAAAATTTTTTAATTGCCAAATAATTTAAAAACGGGGAAAAGTGACTTTTTTTTCTAAAGTTTTAGTTAAACTGCGTTAAACTTTTAAATGAGTTGCATTTAAAAAAAAATATGTTTTTAATTGTACAGATTTAAATATTAATCCACGAAAAAAATTTGTGTGTGCAATTCAATCAAACTTTGGAAACACAAAACAGTGTACCACGTTAGGTACAAAACTTATGTTTAAATTGTTTTTAGTGAAATATTCCCCGCACTCTATGAGGAAACCCATTTATATGAGCAATACTTTTTTAGCTTTTGAATTGGCGAATTGACTTAAAAATATCAGGTTGGCATATTTTTATATCTTTCAATAGACCGAGACGATCAATTTTGGAGTCTACCAGATCAGCTCCAGTAAAAGATGATAATTCCAAAATACATGTATATTTTTCATTTCATCAGATCAATCAGACATATTAAAAATTCAGTATTTGTACCTGTTTTAAATTTCACACATACACATACAGAAATAAACCTACTTGCTTTTATTTTAGGTCCGTTAAAGGCGATTACAGACCTAAAACAAAAACTTAACACATATTTTGTCTCTGCGTAAGATTTTAATAAAATCTTACATTCAGTTTAGAGACTTACTGCTATTTTATTTGCAATTCCCGCACAGGGCAGCATTTAACTACTGAAAATTAAATTTTTTTATAACCAAACAAAAATATAAAATTTATTGTTTGTTTTTGAAATGATGAAGAAATTAAATTAACAAAAATATGCATTTTCAATAGGCTCCATCTAATTATTCAGTCAAAAAGTATGTTCTAGTTTCTGTAGAATCCATAAATTACGTATGAGTATTAAATAAATTGGATTATTACTCATTCGCACCGAAGTATTTTTATTCACTATTTTGGCTACCCAACAAATGTAGGTGCCCACGTACGGTTAAAGATAAAAACGAATGCGTATCAAACCACTTTAAAATAATTTTTATCAAAACCTCTCATTAACGCGCCAAATGAAAATCAGGACTACGTAAGTACATTTTATGATTCTCTTAAACATACTCGTAAAATAAAAAATTTTTGCATTTATATTTTAGCCATGTTCGTATTTCGTTTGCTGTACGTATGTTAACGATGAGCACTGTACTTTTTTTTACTACTTTTACGTAGTTTCCACATAACAGCCATCTAAACAATTTTAAACCTAAACTGGTGAAAACCGCCAAGCTCTTGCTCCTTAGAAATCCTCATATAGAAATAATTTTTCTTCCACTTTAAAACTTAAAAACCAAAAATTAATATATTTTTTCTTTAACATCTAGTTTGCCACATTTTAACCAACAATATTTAACATTTAACAAAAACAAATTCAAAACAAGATAACATTATAAATTAAAGAACTTAAAAAAAACTCGTATGTGTTTTTTTCATTCTTACTTTCATTTAAATTACTTGTGTTTGTTGTAGCATATTGCAAAATGCTGCAACCACTTTGTATTGTTAAATAAAACATTTGTAAAACAAAAGCAACAGAATACAATGAGACCAGCAACAAAGACAAAAGTAATTTTAACAAAAGCATCCAACCGAAAAAACAAGTGTTCATATGTTAGATGCTCTGCTTAGCTTTAATGCAATTATATACACATTTAAACAAGTTGCAAGGAGTGAAACCAAAAAAAAATATATATATAATAAAAACAAACTAAAAGTTCTGTTGTAACTTAATTTATCGTGGATAATAATGACGACTCTTAGCAGCTGCACAGTGTGGCACAATAAAAAAATATTTTGTAAGTAAAACAGCTTTTAACCGAAGATCCCAAGATAATTTTACACAAACGATCAGTTAAGTTGTTCAATAAAATTTATAATTAGAATTTGAATATTTTGTAAATTCAGCAGCAATTAAAATTTTAGTTTTAGGGAGAAGCTCGCCTTGCTTATCAGGAAATTTTCAGACCACTTACATACATCGGATTTAAAAAAAGCACAAGAATTGCCACAACACCCAATTCGCTAAACAAAACTTTATGTAAAAACAGCAGCAAATCGGGAAAAAAAAATTTTAAATCATAAAATTTTAATATTAAGTTTGTTCGTTTTTTTTTCTCCTTCTCTAATAAAAGGCATTTAGTAACTAAGTACACTCGCAAGACTATAAAATTGTTGTTGGTTTGTGGATGAGTGTAGTTTTCCTTATTAACTACAAATTAAACTAAAGTTGCAAGAAAACACAATAATAATAGAATACAATTTATAAAAATATATAATGAAAAAATAAAAGAAACTAAAGGAAATGAAAAGTAAACATTAGAAACACTGTGTAACAAAAAAAAAACTTACAAGATTTTATCATCGGAATCTGGCAGAAAAAATATACGAACGAGTGTGTATAAGAAAAGTTTTAAAAGTGAAAGTATAGGATACATTTTATCTGATATTAAGATTGTCGTTCCGCCACCCTTTCACACTTTCTTGTAGTACATCGCAATAAGGATGTTAACAATTTCTTTATATATTTCAGATATAAAATGTGTTCAACATTTTTTGTAAGATTTTTAGTCCATAGGCCTGAATTAAATAAATAAAAAATTAAATAAACACTGTAAGAAATTTTTTGTTAATTATTTTATATACTGGGGGTATGTGCTTTAAAAAATATCTTGTCTCAAAATTGATAAAAATTAATTTCTTATACTATGTTCACACGGAACATGCTTCGCTCTCTATTCATGCTTCACACCCCAATCATGAGCTAAGCAACATGCTTCGCCATACAAAATTTTGAGAGCGAAGCAAGTATTGAATCTACTTGCGAAGCATGAAAAATTGCTGTCTTCTCGAAATTTTATCGGAATTTATCGGAAGTTTATCTGAACTAGCTGCAAAAAAAAAACAACAAAAACTTTAATTAAAAGTGAAAAATTTAATTAAAACTATAAAGATTTATATTCTATTTTATTTGACCTTTTCTTTATATTTATTAGAATGTTTGTTTAAGCAATAGGTCTCTTGATTTAATATATATATATATTGTTGTTTTATTTATATTAATTTTCGATATTTCGCTAACAATTTGTTAGCATCTTCAGGAAAATTTAATAAATTATTTGAAATTTTAATATTGATTTGTGTATTGGATGTCATAAATTTTTTTTTTTTTCAATAATTTTGTATGGAAAAAGTCTAGGAAAATTTAACTACAGTATATAAAAAGGTTTTTGTATGAAATGTCACAAAAATTGTTTCCAAATTTTAACATAAAAAAATTATTGAAAATGAGTTAAGTATTGGATAGATATAAAATTTTTAACATAGAAAAAATTATTAAAAATGTTATGTTATAAAAATAGTTTTAAAAAATTAACATTGAATTTAATATATCAACACAATTAACATTAAAATGTATAGTATGTATTCAGGCTGTTTTTTAACATAGAAAAAATTATTAAAAATGTTATGTTATAAAAATAGTATTTAAAAAAATTTTACATTGAATTCAATATATCAAAACAATTAACATTAAAATGTGTGGTATGTATCTAGGCTGTTTTTTAAATATAAATATCAAAAATTATTTACAAATTTTTATAAGCTTTATACAAGTTAAGAATAATAAAAATCCTACAGGAAATTAAGTTATTATTGGTGTAAAACCAAGAAGCAATAATGTGATTATTTTCCTGTGGGACCATAATATAATTAGATATGTAATTAAACAAAGTAACAAAAAATTCATAGTGAAACAAGAAACAATCATTTAACATTTAGATTTTTACTAACTAAATATCTATAATTCTGTGCTAAATTTTCTGTATCTACTTTGAAATTTATTCTTTGTGTTGCTGGTGTATTAATTATCTCTAACATTTCTAACATCAAACGCTGTTTATAATTATTTTCTGTATTCAGAATTGAAACATTTTCAAAGTTAGGAAAGTGAACTAATCTGGAACAATGAGATGACAACGCTGTCTTCTGTGAATTGATATGCCTATATTTCTGATCTGACTTATGACCTGCTATTCTCGTTTTTAATTTATTTTTGGTAGTACCTACATATACCATGTTACAATTCTCTCCATCATTTCCCCTGCAAGGTATTTTGTAAACTACATTCGATCTATCCCATTTATCAATTTTGTCCTTAGTTCTACTAAATAATTTATTTAATGTGTTATAGGTTCTATGAGCTATTCTATATTTGTTCGTATCAAAAATCTTTGATTTTGTCAATCTCTCTGAAATCTCAGGAATATACGTTAAGGACTTGTATATTCTCTGTTCTGTATTACTATCTATATTATTAATTATTTTATGTTTGTGTCTATATATTAATTTATTAATTAAAGAACTGGGGTAATCATTCTCTCTCAAAATACTTCTTATCTTCCTCTCATTCTTGTTGTGAAACTGTTTGTCACTTATAGTTAAAACTCTTTCTATGAAATTTCTAGCTGTATTAATAATAATATGTTTGCTATGTTTAGAATAGTAATTAATTAACCTCCCCGATGCTGTTGGTTTCTGGTACCAATCTATCAATAATCTATTATCTTTTCTAATAATAATAGTATCTAGATAATTGATCCTTGAGTTACATTCCTTTTCAACAGTAAATTTAATATTAGAATTAAATTCATTAAATGTCAAAAGCACCTTATCAATTTCACATTCAGGAATAATGCAAAACAGATCATCTACATACTTAGTCATCAATCTGGGAATCGCATTCAGTTTTTGAATAGATAAATCCAATAATTTCTCCATAACTATATCTGCAACAATTGGAGATGCTGGAGATCCCATTGGAAGACCATTTTGTTGCATAAATATATTTCCATTATATTGAAAATATCTATTATCCTCTATGCAAAATTTTAAAATACGTAAAAATAAATCCTTATCTATATTTGTATAATCCTTAATCATATCCCATTTTTCTTCAATGGTATTTATCGCAACATCAACAGGTATACTGGGAAATAAAGACACAACATCAAAAGAAATCAATATTTCATCATTTGATATCTGTTGATCTTTTATCCTGTTTTTAAACTCTACAGAATTCTTGATATTATATCTAGAGTTCTTCGTAATATTCCGTAAAATATTTGTTATGTATTTACATAACTCATATGATGGAGAATTAATAAAAGAACATATAGGCCTTAATGGAAAACCTTCCTTATGGATCTTTGGTAATCCATATAAAAGCGGTGCAATTGCAACGTTAGTTTTAAGCCTATTTTTCTCAGTAGAAGATACTATTTCCTTCCTATATAATTCTTCAACTATATTATTGTTAATTTTTTGTAACTTGCTAGTTGGGTCTCTCTTTAATGAAGTATATTCTCTAGTATCTCCTATAATATCATTAATCCTAGAATTATAATCATGTCTATTAATTGCTACAGTAGTATTACCTTTATCTGAATTAACAATAAATATATCCCTGTGTTTTTTTAAAAATCTATCAGCTATATTTACCTTATCTATCATAAACCTATCTCTATTAGATAATCTATTTTTATTTAAATGATTATCAATAACTGCTGTTAATCTATTTCTAGCTATTTCTTGTTCTTCCTTTCTATTAAAAGTTCTAACTAACTCTTCTCCTTCAGAAATTATTTTTAAAATAGGAAATTCGTTTGCTTTTACTGGTAAAGCATGTTTTTTCCCGAGTGAAAGAATCCAATCGGTGACAAACAGTTTCACAACAAGAATGAGAGGAAGATAAGAAGTATTTTGAGAGAGAATGATTACCCCAGTTCTTTAATTAATAAATTAATATATAGACACAAACATAAAATAATTAATAATATAGATAGTAATACAGAACAGAGAATATACAAGTCCTTAACGTATATTCCTGAGATTTCAGAGAGATTGACAAAATCAAAGATTTTTGATACGAACAAATATAGAATAGCTCATAGAACCTATAACACATTAAATAAATTATTTAGTAGAACTAAGGACAAAATTGATAAATGGGATAGATCGAATGTAGTTTACAAAATACCTTGCAGGGGAAATGATGGAGAGAATTGTAACATGGTATATGTAGGTACTACCAAAAATAAATTAAAAACGAGAATAGCAGGTCATAAGTCAGATCAGAAATATAGGCATATCAATTCACAGAAGACAGCGTTGTCATCTCATTGTTCCAGATTAGTTCACTTTCCTAACTTTGAAAATGTTTCAATTCTGAATACAGAAAATAATTATAAACAGCGTTTGATGTTAGAAATGTTAGAGATAATTAATACACCAGCAACACAAAGAATAAATTTCAAAGTAGATACAGAAAATTTAGCACAGAATTATAGATACAGTCGAACTTCCATAACTCGAATCACCATTATCCCAAAAAAAACTTCGACTTACGGAGACTTCGAGTTACAGAATTTTTTGTCAAAATATAATAAAAGGTTTTTGTGTTATGTATTTTTATTTAAAATACCCTCTAATGGAAAACTACATACTTAAGAATATAAAAGAACAAGCATAATATTGCACTAGATATAGGCATGTTTTGGCTTTTAGTTGCTGAAAACCAATCTATGATTGCTTTGTCGACATTCTGGAATTTTGGTGTCTTAACTCTTTTAGTACATAAACGAAATCCAGATTCAAACGAGTTGATAATTAATTTCTTATTTTTGAAAATTGTTGAGACCGTGCTTGCCGGAATACCATACATATTTATCAGCTGCTTCCTTTTTCTTTAATCCATCTTCGACGTCTTTTATATGTTTATATTTTTCTTTAATTGATAAGCATTTTAAAACACGTTTAGTTGCCATAATAATAAAAAAAATCCATTTCAACATTTATCATCTAGCCCGAATTATGCATAGAACTGATAGTTACGCAAATAAAAAGAAATAAATTTGTAATTCCCCGAAAAATATAAAAAAATAGCATGTAAAATATACAAACCATACATACAAACAACAAAAGAGAGTAAAACAAGCAAACCATAACTAAAAAAAAAACAAAAAACCGTTCAAACAAGCAATATTCTTCGAGTTATAGAGTTCATGTGTATGTTTTTTGTTCGAGTTATGGAGAACTTCGACTTATGGAAGTTCGAGTTACGGAAGGAAAGTTGTATGTGATTTGTTCTTTTAACGCTACTGCCAACCAAATTAGTTCGAGTTAGAGAAAATTCGAGTTAGAGAAGTTCGAGTTATGGAAGTTCGACTGTATTTAGTTAGTAAAAATCTAAATGTTAAATGATTGTTTTTTGTTTCACTATAAATTTTTTTTTGTTACTTTGTTTAATTACATATCTAATTATATTATGGTCCCACAGGAAAATAATCACATTATTGCTTCTTGGTTTTACACCAATAATAACTTAATTTCCTGTAGGATTTTTATTATTCTTAACTTGTATAAAGCTTATAAAAATTTGTAAATAATTTTTGATATTTATATTTAAAAAACAGCCTAGATACATACCACACATTTTAATGTTAATTGTTTTGATATATTGAATTCAATGTAAAATTTTTTTAAATACTATTTTTATAACATAACATTTTTAATAATTTTTTCTATGTTAAAAAACAGCCTGAATACATACTATACATTTTAATGTTAATTGTGTTGATATATTAAATTCAATGTTAATTTTTTAAAACTATTTTTATAACATAACATTTTTAATAATTTTTTCTATGTTAAAAGTTTTATATCTATCCAATACTTAACTCATTTTCAATAATTTTTTTATGTTAAAATTTGGAAACAATTTTTGTGACATTTCATACAAAAACCTTTTTATATACTGTAGTTAAATTTTCCTAGACTTTTTCCATACAAAATTATTGAAAAAAAAAATTTTATGACATCCAATACACAAATCAATATTAAAATTTCAAATAATTTATAAAATTTTCCTGAAGATGCTAACAAATTGTTAGCGAAATATCGAAAATTAATATAAATAAAACAACAATATATATATATATATTAAATCAAGAGACCTATTGCTTAAACAAACATTCTAATAAATAAAACTATAAAGATTAAACAACAATGGAAACAAAAAAAATTTTGTGCATTTTTAAAAATGCGTAATAATTTTAACTTGTTTTTTTTTTGTCCATTTTATATTTTATTTGAAATTAAAAAGAGAACTGTCAAATCGAAGCAAGTACATGAATCGTGTGAACAACTAGATTCATTAACATGCTTCAGAAAGCGAAGCAAGTGCTTCATCTTGTCGTGTGAACATAGTATTACTTCAATGATCATGTGTCGACTATCGATATCGATAAGTATGGTTTAACAGCTGAGAATGTCAAAGTTTGTTGACATTTCTGTAGTTAAAGTTCAGAGCAATGCTACCAAATTCTATAAATTGACTTAGAAAAAAAATAAATCTATTGGCGAAGTTCATAGAACACTTTGTTCATTTTACGCTCAACATAATCGCCCTTGAGAACAAGCAGTTCTAGGAAGGAATTCATGTTTTGGTGGCAAAAGGGGTGAGACGTATGAAGAGGGGTGCACATACCAGTTTGTTCAAAAAAAAGGTGAATTTTGAATTTTCGCGGCCTGTATACATTCGATTATCGAAATTTTTTTTTGTTATGTTGTTACACATGTGTTAGTCATATGTTGGCAGTATCAGCCCATTTGGATTAGTAGTTTGTTGTTGACAACTGAAAACGTTAGTCACGTTTGTAGACTTTTGAAAAATATTGATCAAATAATATGTCTTAAATTTTTCGTTAAACATGGAATAAAGTGGTCCAAGGCACTTGAAATGTGTACTGTTGAAATGTTGTCTCAAAAATGTTTTTATAAGTGGTACAAGTGCTTCACAGAAGGCCAAGAAGATGTTGATGACGATGAGTGTCGTGGAGTTGCAACCACGTCAAGAAGTGAAGAAAACATTGAAACAGTGAAAAAAATTTTTTTGAAAAATCGTCGAGTCACTATTAGGGAAGTTGCAGAGGATGTTAGCATATCAATCAACTCATGTCGTGCAATTTTCTGAAGCAATACGGCTCAAACGATTGGAGTTGTGGAGAAAAAAATCATGGATTCTGCATCAAGATAATCCATCAGCTCTCACATCAATGCTTGTTCATGATTTTTTGGCCTCAACCACCTTATTCACCAGATTTGGCTCCCTGCGACATTTTCCTATTCCCAAAACTGAAGAGACCAATGAAAGGAAAGCGTTTTGCAACAATTGATGCGATAATGTCAGAATGGAAGAACGAGCTGATGGCAATACCGAAAAGCGAATTTCTGAATTAATTCGAGGCTTGAAAGAAGCGCTGGCATAAGTGCATTATATCTGAGGGGGATTACTTTAAAGGGGCAAAATGGATATTGATGAATAAATAAATACTTTTCCATAAAATTTAAACTTTAACTTTTCTTTTGAACAAACCTCGTATACATGTACATATGTACTCTTTTTTTTTTGTTTTTGTTCACTCATTCGTATTTGAAAACATGCAGCGGGGCTGCCATTAGCAAAACAATTCTACAAAAAATGCGTTTTCTTGTTTTTAATCTAATAGTTTTGTCAAATACATGAAAAAATAACTTTCAACTCATTTTGGCAATAAATGAGGCGCTCCTTATATTCTCTACAACAAAAAATATATATATAATAAATATTATAAATTTTGGACTAATCAGACCATAGTGAAGTAAAATTGCTGCAATACAAAATGCACATTTAAACGAAAATGCAAAATTACCAAGTTTTTTCTCATTTCAGCCCCCAGAAAGTATGTTAATTTATAAAAAAAATTTAAGCAACTTGTACAAAAATAAAACGTACCACAACCTGGTGTTTGTCCCTTTCTTACTGCTTAAAAAATACCCTATATTTAAATCTGGGTCAAATGCTCTCGGTCTACCGAATTTTATCCAAATCTATCCATCCAAAAGAACTTCTTAAGAGAAAAAATGCACATTTGAAAAAAAGTACCAAAAGTAAAAAGTACTAAAAGTAGAAAAAAGTAAAAAAGTACCAGAAGTAAAATAATACCAAAAGTACAATATTTACACATTTCAGCTCCCACAAAGTATGTTATTTAATCAAAAAATCTATTTTTTCTTCTTATTTTCCTTTGATCTTTTTTAAAGATTTAAATTCTTATTTTTAGAGCTAAAGATCAATGTATTTTATAAAAATTAACAATTGTTTTTTATTCCGATATTTCGCTACCAACAATGGGTAGCCTCTTCAGGGATTTAAATTATGTTTTTTCTTTTTTTTGGTAGCGAAATATAGGAATAAAAAACAATTGTTAATTTTTATAAAATATATTGATCTTTAGCTCTAAAAATAAGAATTTTAATCAAAAAATCTTTCAAATATACTTTACTACCAAAACTACCAAATTGTCATCTATCAATTCTGAATAAGTAGAATGTTGACCCTTGTACTTATTTTAAATTTTTAATTAATTGGCGACTTGATGTCGTCTTTGAAACTTTGTAGTCTTTAAAAATATTTCAAAGCAATCGACTATTTTGACTATTTAAAAATAGGCTTCAAAAGCCCGATGTCACAAAAGGTTAGAAAATATAATGCTGAAATATTTCTAGTACTGAATCCATCTTACGCATATTTCCATCCTATGACGCTATGACACACACACGCGTACCGTAAAATTACGTTAACTTTCAAAACTCTAACATACATAGATATACGAGTACATATTTTCCTCGGTGCCCTCTTAGCAGAAACATTCATCAGAATCTTATAATTTTTACGAACATTTTTCATCATTATTGTGTAAGAGTTAATAAACGCGTCTAGACAATATTAAACTCGTCTAAAATACTTTTAACCCTGCTCGCAATTGATTCAATGTAAAAGAAAATATATTTAAGAACGTTGTTAAAAATAAGAGCATTAACAAATTACCACAATGTGACAGCGATGTGAAAAACTTTAAACTTCTAGAAAAAAGTGACGGACACAGTGTTGCAAGTATCGTCCATGCAGCTTCGTGTGTGTTCCCATAAACAAAAAAAAATCGCAACCAATTAAGAACAACATATGGAAGCGTAGTACTGTAAGGAGGATAGATGGATGGTTGCAGGATGATTCAAAACTTCATCACTCAAACACTTGCACTGATTGTATAAAAGCAGTAGACAATAATTAACAAGAACAACAATGAAAAAGTCTGTGTGGAAGCAAAACCAATATGACCAAAAACACCTAACAAGGTTTTATCACAGCTTAACCAGTGATAAAACATTATTCAGACGCAAAATCACACAAATACACATGCACCTACACACACACACACACGCATAGACAAAAGAGAAATCCAATATTTTGTTGCTGTTAACCGCCAATTAAATAAAACCAGGTTTTTGTTTAAACAAAATAATATTAAATTAATTATTAAAAGTCTAAGTGCTTTCTGTTATAATTTTATCAGTGATATATTGAGTATTTTTCATATTTATTTCACTCTTTTCACAACACACTTGTGCCGTTATTATTGAGTACGAGTTTAACTGACACCTTAAAGTTTTTTTTCAATCAATTATTTACAATTTTCTTTTCGTCTTTCTATTTTTCTTTACAGGAACGAACTGTGAAGAGAACGTTGACGAGTGCATGTCAAATCCATGTCAAAATGGCGGACATTGTCGCGACCGTAATAACGGTTACACGTGTACTTGTCAACCTGGCTATTTAGGAGATCATTGTGAAGTTGACATTGCTGTTTGTGAAATGGGTAAGTAAACTTTTAAACAGAGAGAATTAGAGATACAAACTTACAAATTATTGATGGAATTTATTGATGGCAGAATTTTTTTTTTTAAATAAATTTTATTTAATCAAAGAAATTTTAATTTTTCAGGCTTAAGTTCGTTTTCTCTAATTTTAATTTTGTTATAAATTAAATTATTTTAATTAGAAAGAAAAATATAGTGGCTCTTAATACTTGAACAGACAAAGAAAAATTTGACTGCGCGGAGGGTTTAACTGACATCGAAATTTCGAAACTAACTACAGTCTCATCATCAGAGTTGTCTACCGTTTAGAATTCAATTACGTGTAATTCAGCAGATTCAATTAATGATAGAGGAGCTTTAACTAGTGTGATTGCAGGTGCCGTGGTGGCAGTGAGGTCTAAGCGGTAGACAACTCTGATGATGAGACTGTGGTTAGTCTCGAAACATGTCAGTTCAAACGAAACGATGTCAGTTCAACCCTCCGCGCAATCTAATTTTTCTTTGTCTGTTCAAGTATTAAGAGCCACTAGATTTTTCTTTCTAATTAAAATAATTTAATTTATAACAAAATTAAAATTAGAGAAAACGAACTTAAGCCTGAAAATTTAAAATTTCTTTGATTAAACATCACTCAGTTCGAATAAAAAATTCACAACTAAATTTATTTTTGAGAGAAAAAAATCGTTACCAAAAAGTTAAAACTTCACAAAGAAAGTTATTTAATAAATAAAATTTGTATTGACTCTAGTTAAAGCTCTGGGAAAATAAGAATTTTAAATTAATTTTTTTTTGTTTTTTAAATTCACTTCTTCAAAAGGTCGTAGGAATTAAAGACTTGATTTTAATAAAACAAAAATTTTAAAATAAAAAATATCGGAAAAGTTTTAAAATCATTAATGTTCACTATACTTTTAGCAAAGACTAAAACCAGGAACTTTTCTTACTATTTTCAGGCACTGGTGCCAGATGTCAAAATGGTGGTGAATGCATGGAAGGTCCTGGTCTCGAATTTTCCTGTAAATGTATTGCCGGTTGGCATGGACGCATCTGTCAGGACGAAATCAATGAATGCGATTCATCTCCCTGCCAGAATGGTGGTGTTTGCGTTGATAAATTAGCCAATTATGTGTGTGCCTGTCCCATGGGATATACGGGGACAAATTGTGAGGAGGAAATTTTAATATGTGCCGATAATCCATGTCAAAATAATGCTCTCTGCTTGATGGAAGAGGGCATACCAACATGTTACTGTGTTCCCGATTATCATGGTGAAAAGTGTGAATATCAGTACGATGAATGTCAATTGGGTCCACGTTGTATGAATGGTGGTGTCTGTATAGATGGTGTCGATACATTTTCTTGTTCCTGTCCGCCTCTATTGACCGGTATGCTGTGTGAATGTTTAATGATAGGAGAAGATTCATTAGATTGTAATTATACCGCGCCGGCAACATCAGCAACACCCATGCAAAAAACACGACCAACACCAGTTTTTACTACACTTAAAAATATAGATGGTATAAGATTATCATCAACTGATATAACAATATCTGAGACAAAGTCCGATCATAGTGAGAGCAAAGAAGCAACAACCGATGAAGAAGAATCAATAGAACGTCCTGGTACAATATCATCCACAGTAACTTCACCCATATCAGAGTCTGAGGAAGATGGGGAGGATGGAAAACATTTAGCCACTTATACAACAGAAATTCCTGCGTCTTCAGAGTCTGATTTCAAAGAGAGTTCAGAGACAACTCATACTTCACACGCTGCTACTGGTTCGGAGGATGTAGATGATTCGGAAGAATCTACTACAGTAACTGGATTCGATCTCGGGCCTAGTAGTGAGTTTACAACTGCTAAGCCAATTGTAACTAGTCATGGAGTAGAGGACTACAGCCCAGAAGTACACTCCGATGAATCAACAGCCGTGAGTGTTGAATCAAGCGGCCACAGTGAAGAAGATCAGTCTGGTGTTTACGTACATCCCACAAGACCCGTCTTTACCCACCATGTTACCACGTTAGAAACTATATATACCATTGAGTATACTACACCAAGATATAAGCACATCAGCAGGCCCACTTACTATCCCACATTTGAAATACCCCATGTCACGAGAAGACCAGAAACAGACAGTCATATTTCACCTTCTACAGAAGCCACTTCTGCAGAGGATAGTGATGAAGGGTCAGAGGATAGTGTGACTCATACCATCAGCAGGCCACATATAACGAGTACCGCGGCTCCATTCTTTACTGAATATCCTGAAGTTGTGGTAACAACAAAATATATCGATGTTGTTAAAGGTAGTGGTGTAAGCGTTACAACCCCGCCACCTCTCAGTCCTACCTCTTCATACGATAGCGATACGATTGGAGTAACAACTGCTACTCCTGGAATTTCTGTAACTTTACGTTTACCTGAAAATAACACTTATACGCAGCGTATACCAACAACTATACCTAAAACAGTTTACTATCCACCAACGACTTTTGTATCAAAATCATTGGAGTATGAGACGACACCATATCATAGCGATATTGCGGGAACTACACAGCACAGTATTTACACTACAACAGGTGCTCCTGAATATATTCCACCCGATTTGCCAAAGCCAACATTGTCCGTACAGCCAACGGTTCCTGTTGCGCCGCCCACAGACTATAAACCGATTATAACCTATGTGCCACCGACATTAAGCCCACCCACCTCTAGGCCTGCACCTATATTACCCACCGTCCATCCAGTACAACCATCTGAAATACCACAGCCGACTTATAGTACTCAGGCTCCGGTTATGGTAAGACCTCCAATTACTACTACCGATTCCAGCAGCGAGGAGGAGGAAGAAAGTGCTAATACTGTGGGCACAGGGGTGGGTCCAGCTGCTGGTGGTAGTGCAGCTACTGATCTGGATAGTGAAGCTCATGCCGACTGTATTAAACATGGCTGCTATAATGGTGGTACTTGTGTTACAACATCAGAAGGCTCAAGGGTAAGTAAGAGAATAATTTAAAACTAAAATAGTTAATGGATGTGATATACTACACACGGATCACTGGCTACTATACCGGTGAGACTAAGCCCCTAAATGACATAGATCTAAGGGATATGGAATTTTATCTTTGCCGAATTATAGACTTGCTGTTAGCGAATAATATAACTTTGTTTTTAATGTCATAAATCGAAAAAATTCATCGTAGAGAATTCTTTTGTATCATTTAAGTCGTCGTATATGTTAACTTTGTTATGTTATGAAATAAAATTGCCTTCCAGTGCCAAAATAATATCAACTAAAATATTATATCACTAAGACTTAAAGTTGAATATTATAAAAACAACTAGAATCACAATATAATTGAATTATATAGTTGCAGACCAATCATATCATTATAAAAATTAACCTGCTCTAAACCGTTGACGGCAATATTATGTTTTATAATCATTATATGGTCTAAACTTATCATGTGGTCGTTTTATCAATTCATATTATAATGAAACACAAACATAATTTTGTTAAACGGGTATTCTTTGCACAAAATTATATTATAACAAAAATCACAATCCCAGCAAAAACTAGAGAGGATCAAGAATGATTTATGTTCGCGATGTCCCACTTTAGAGCATAAAAGAGAGCTTTTTTCTAATCATCCAAAATGCGCTAAAACCATGTTTGAATTTTCTTAATTATGCCTTCGCTTTATTGCGTCATCTACTAACAACACATAAATGATGAAACAGAACTGGATCTTAGCATTTTTTTTTCATACAATTTGGCATATAAAAGACGCAACTGAAGGCAGTCGTGAGATAGAATATATTTTATTTTGACAGCAACTTTTCTTATGCTCTCACTCTCAGAATGAAATGCTCTCAACAATGCTACCACACTTTTATTATACTTCATACATGTTGTACACAAAACCTGTTGGAGGATTCAGGATATTTCACAATGCTGAAGTCCAGAAAATGTTTACATCAAGGATCAAATAATAAGATGTGTCGTAAAAATTCAAAGATAATTTTATTTGATAATCAGTCCAATTACGAATATTACCTAGGAATTTCTCTCCCATGGAAAATATTTTTATCGAGGAAAAATTTCTCCAATTATAAATTATTATGTGTAAATAAAAGTGAAAAGTGAGAAATCTCATGCGTTATTTATATTCATAATATGAGGAATGGGAAAAGGAAAAAATTCTCCCGGAATTATTATTCGTAATTGGTCTAAATACGTCTTCTTCGATTGAAAGTTAAGTTAGAATAAATCATAGAAATATTTAATACATCAAATATTTGGAAAATCAATTTCACAACAAAACCAAAGATAAATAAGAACAAAATAAAAACACAAAAACATTTGAAAGGGCAATATAATTATAATTTTCTACATTTGTAAATAAAATGAGTGATATTGTCGAAAAATTAATTGGTCCGCCATTTAACGTTTTTTTTTTTCAACTAGTGCTTATTTCGTGAGTGGTAACACTTAGCTCAAGTCTGATTTGACAGCTAATTAGTTTTATCCTACCGCTGAAAGAATATGGTTGTGTATTCGCTTGAGCAACGCTTCGCTAAGTAGGCCTGCGATCGACTTACAGAAGATGCCGATTTTGCCAAAAAAAATCATCTTTTCAGATGAAGCTCATTTTGATCTTGGCGGGTATGTAAACAAACAAAATTGTCGCATTTGGGGCACAGAAAACCCGCACGCATACATTTAAAAGCCGACGCACCCAAATGGAGTCACTGTTTGGTGCGGATTTTGGTCCAGAGGCATAATTGGGCCATTTTTCTTCGAAAATGAGCAAGGAGTGGCCGTTACAGTCAATGGCGAACGTTATCGGGCCATGTTGAACGAATTTTTGTTCGCAAAAATTGAAGAGGAGGATATTGGCAACATTTGGTTTCAACAGGATGGCGCTACGTGTCACACAGCCGAAGCTACACTCGATGTTTTGCGCACTGTTGAAGATCGCATTATCAGCCGCAGAGCTGATGTCATTTGGCCACCTCGGAGCTGCGATTTGACACAGTTGGACTATTATTTGTGGGGTGCCGTCAAAGATAAGTGTTACACCGACAAGCCAGAGACAATTGACGCTTTAAAGGGCAATATTCGTGAAGCCATTGGTGAAATACAGAGCACACAATCGATAATGTGCTTAAAAATTGGACCGATCGTGTAGGCTACTGCATGGCTAACCGAGGCAGCCATTTGAATGAAATTATTTTTCATTATTAACCGGAAGGATTGTACTTTCAAATAAAAAAAGAAATTTGAGCAAATATTCAGTAGTTTTTTTTTATAGCATTTAAAAAAAAAAGTTAAATGGCGGACCCTTTATAATTTGCGGTCACAAATGTACAACATTCAGTTTCAACTTTTGTAGTGTACAGACGCGTTTTTATAATCGTCGGAACTGAATATTAAAAAATTTATTGAAAGAAAATTCACAAAAAAAAAAACCAAAAACAAAACATTAATTAAACAGTTATCTTACTGGTTTTATTTTATTTTTTGCTTGTGTGTAAATACATAAATATTTGCATACACCAACTCATAAGTGAACACAAAAAGGAGAACTCTAAATGAAATCACCTTCTAACAACAACAATAAACATAGAAGCAGTAGGAATGTACAATATATAACTTTGGTTGCCAACGACGACAAAAAAATGAAGTAAGCACAAACCTGAATTTAACAGAAAACACAAATACTCGTGCGCGATCATTGTCTCTGAACATGTTAAATAGTGATCAAGAAGCAACAACAATTGCACCCATCAGCAAACTTGTCAGCTTAGCTGTACAATCAAACAAAAAAACAATAAATACCCAGGTGACCAACGTGCACAAAATTGTAAATGCAGTGAGTGAAAATAGTGATAATAAAATCCAAACTGGTATGGGCAGATACATAACCGTGCTAAAAAGGGGAAGAAGTCCCAAATCAGCTGAAATAGCGTCAACGGCGAAAATGCCCAAAGATGGGAAAAATAATATTAATCATTCTGAAAATCGTTTTGCGATTTTGAATAAACAAGTCGATGAAGATACAAGTACAACAAGGTCCACTAAACCACCGCCGATATATTTAAGAGAACAGAACTCCAACTTTTTGGTAAAAAGCCTTATCTCATTAATTGGAGAAAATGAGTTCTATGTAACTCCAATTAAGCGTGGCAAAATCAACGAAACTAAAATTCAGGTAACACGAGAAAATAATTACAGGAAAATTGTCTCAGATTTTGAGACTAAGAACAAAAACTTTTATACATATCAACTGAAGAGTGCTAAAGGCCTAACAGTAGTTATAAAAGGAATAGATTCAAGCGTGGATCCGGAAGAGGTAAAGTCTGGCCTTGAAGATAGTGGCTTCAAAGGGAAAAATGTTTCAAACATTAAAAACAGGGAAAAAATCCCCCAACCTATTTTTAGAGTCGAGCTACAGCCAGGCGACTTGAAAATTAAAAAAAATTAATCGCACCCAATCTATAGCTTAAAATACTTGTTGCATCGAAGAGTTACCGTTGAGATGCCACATAAAAAAAATGGACCTATCCAATGCATGAACTGTCAAGAATTTGGCCATACCAAAACTTATTGCAAGTTGCCTACCGTTTGCGTTGTATGTGGCGAGTTACACAGTACCGCTAACTGTGACAAAATAAAAGGTGATACCAAAGCAAAAAAATTTAGTAATTGCGGCGGAAACCACACTGCCAACTATAGGGGCTGCCCTCTTTATTCTCTTTTTAAAAATTCGTCGAACAGAAAAACAAATGCTACTCCCGCTCAGCCCAACACTCCTTTAAACTACCCACAGTTACCTCAACCGTCGTCTAGCCATAATCAATACTCAAATGTTTTAAAGTCTAACACGACTCTTACTCAACAAAAACCTAATATTCAATTTTCATACGCTAATATTTTAAAGAGTAACCAGATTCCGGCGCAAAAAACTGTACCAGTAAATGAAGAATCAGGGCATAATTTTAGTCGTATTGAAGCCTCAATAGAGATCCTTATACAAACAGTAAATACATATACTCTCAACATGTCCTGTATGATGCAGGAAATGTTGAAAATGCAGTCTACCTTGTTGCAGGCTGTATTGAACAAACCATGAACTTAAGAATCTGTTTTTGGAACGCAAACGGCATCTGCCAACATAAAAATGAAATTGAATATTTTCTTCTGGATAAACAAATCGATGTTATGCTTATCTCAGCAACTCACTTGACGTCCCGAAGCTATTTTCGAATTAGTGGATATAATTTCTACGACACCAAGGATCCTCAAGGTAGAGCTTGTGGTGGCTCTGGAATCCTAATAAGAACTCGAATAAAACACTACCTACTAAACGACCTTCGTGAAGAATATCTTCAAGCAACGAACATCTGCATTGAAAATTTTTATCAAAAGCTTGTGATATCATCTGTTTACTCTCCTCCCAGGTTTTCAATTTCAGACAGTCAATATACCGCATTTTATACAACACTGGGGTCCCGTTTTCTAGCAGCTGGCGACTACAATGCTAAACACACTTTTTGGGGCTCACATTTAATCAGTTCTAAGGGTCGTGTTTTGTTTGACACAATTTCAAAAATGGGTTTGAATGTAGTTTCAAGTGGTCAGCCAACATATTGGCCAACGGATCGTCAAAAAATTCCTGATGTTATCGACTTTGGGATTATGAAAGGCGTGCCCAGCGAAATGATTGAAGTAGAAGCATCTTTGGACTTATCTTCAGACCACTCGCCTACAATTGTCACTATTTACTCACACACAACATGTGATTTATCGATGACATCTGCACGTATTAACTGGCTGAAATACAGAAAATATCTGAGTGCTCATTGCTCAGAAAAAATGCCGCTGAGAACACCTGCTGACATAGAAAATTCTATTAGGTTGTTTGAAGCACATGCTAAACAAGCTGCTCTTAATGCTTCTTCAATTCAACCAAATCAACAAGCGAGATTTAACAATATTTTTTGTGCAGATATAGAAAGGCTATTGACTGAAAAACGGAGAGCTCGACGAGAATGGCAACGTTACAGATCGCCTCAGCTAAAATTAAGGCTTAAGGAGTGTACCAATCAGCTAAGAAAAGTTTTACAATCACAAAAAACAGCTTCGCTGCAAAAATTTCTGCAAGAACTCGATGCAACACCGTCAACAGATTATTCGCTGTGGCGTGCAGCCAGAGGACTTAAAAGGCCAGTGATTAGCAAACCACCATTACGAGCCTCTAATGGTGACTGGGCAAGAACTGATGCTGAAAAGGGTGATCTATTTGTTAAGCACCTAGAAAAAGTATTTACCCCGAATATTTCTGCTGATATTGTTGAACTGCCACCAGTCGTCTCTTTACCAGAAATACCGATGAGATTTAACATGACGGAGATTGAAAATACTATTACTAGTCTTAACACCAGAAAAGCCCCAGGTGTCGACAAAATAAGCAACAAAATGCTTCAACAACTGCCTTATATTGCAAAAAGAGTTATACTCTTCATTTTTAATAGTATTCTACGGCTGCAATACTATCCTGCAGAATGGAAGGTTTCGATGATTATTATGATACCAAAGCCCGGCAAGGATCATACGAAGGTTGAATCCTATCGGCCTATTAGCTTATTGCCCAACATTTCAAAACTATTTGAAAAGCTGTATATGAGCCAGCTGATGCCTATAGTGACTAGAAGTGGATGCATTCCAGATCATCAATTCGGTTTTCGCAGACAACATAGCACTATTGAACAAACTCACAGACTTGTGAACGTAGTTAGAGACACCTTTGAAAAAAAGAAATTTTGCTCTGCGCTCTTTATAGATGTTTCTCAAGCTTTCGATAAAGTATGGCACGAAGGTCTTATTCACAAATTAACACGCAATCTCCCCGCAAACATCGTCAAGCTTTTAAAAAGCTATTTAGAGGAACGAAAATTTGTAGTTAGGGAAGGCAATTTTTTAAGCCCTCCGCAGTCGATCGAAGCCGGAGTTCCCCAAGGCAGCATCTTCGGTCCCTTACTTTATTTAATTTATGCCTCTGACTTACCGTTAAGCAATAACATTCACATTTGCTGATGATACAGCTTTTTTTAGCGTCCATGAAAATCCAGTAGAAGCTTCCATCAACTTACAAGGGTATATATCCAAATTGGAAAAATAGCTTAAACAATGGCGTATAAAAGTTAACGAGCAGAAATGTGTACACGTCACTTTTACGTTGCGAAGGGAAACATGCCCGCCTATACAAATCAACACCGAGACTATTCCGCAACATACTGTAGTCAAATATCTAGGCGTTCACCTTGATCGCCGTTTAACATGGAAATCGCATATAGACGCAAAGTTGGGAAGAAATTCTATACTATACCTTGACTGTAAACTTCTCTTATACAACGCGATCCGGAAACCAATATGGTCCTATGGAATCCAGTTATGGGGCACTGCCTCAGCATCGAACGTAGAAAAAATTCAAAGGCGACAAAACAAAATTCTACGTACAATAACAGCAATCCCCTGGTATGTCAGAAACCATCGAATTCATAAAGACCTAGACGTTCCGTTGGTGAAGACAGTATTTTCAAAACACGCGAAAAAATATATAAAAAAACTTGAGTTGCACCCAAATCCACTTGCGCGCAATATTCTTCATTATAGAGGCCACACCCGGCTGAAAAGAAGGGATACTCTTTTTCTCAGCCGTTCACGAGAGATGTAAAACAACAAAAATTAACCGTTGAAATTAAAACTTTTGTTTAGCATTGGCTAAACTTACATTTAATATTTTTTAGATTTAAGATTTGAAAAACTTATTGATAATTTAATATAAATAATTAAAGATTCAATAAATAATAAAATTATCAAAAAAAAAAAAAAAAAAAAAACAAATGTACAAAACCAAGACTTGTGGATAAAAATTGAAAATGTTCGTGAAGTTGCAGCCTTCGCTTCAATTATGGACCTTTTTTCTCTGAGAGTCGTTTTTGCTTGACGTTGCGGACGTGTTCCGTTTCATCATTAATTCATATGTAGGCAAGTACAAAAGTATAAATAAATAAGACAGAGAGAGAGAGCGAGAGAGGCAGAAAGCTTCTAAATGAATTTTTAACTCCCATTCGCTGTTTACTTTACTATTCGTGTCAACTAAATATAAATAGCCGACCAACTTCATCGTGCTTAAAAAAAAGTTGAGCGATCTCTGTGCATTCTTTTTGTGCAGCCTCGGAAGCACTTTAAAACTACTCATTTCGAAAACATGAAATTTGTTTAATGCTTCCAGAAATGTAATAATTTTTTTTTGGAATATTTCATGTAAAAAACTTTCAGAAATTGTTTCACGAAATGATTGGAGGCGAAACATTTTTTTTTTGAAAGAAACATTCCCTAGTACTAAAGAAAGCATAATATTGTTGCACATCATTGGATCTGTTTATGTAGGCAGAATAATTAACAAGAATCATATTGTCAATTCCAAACATGCTGAATTTTTAGTGATCGTAACAAATTCTCGTTCTAAATTCTCTCAATATTTTGAAAAATTCTTCATAGCTTGTTTGACATAGCCATATGCTAGTGCATAGAACATAGTATTGTTGCTACAACAATATCATGATCTTTTTCTGCGTGTGTGCCAAAATAATATGTTCACGATATTATAGACTTTTTCAGAAAATTTGGTTGTTTTATCAGCGTTACCAGAGACTTAAAATTTAAAAAGAAATCTGGTGGCATGAAATAAACCCCAATGAAATAAGCCCCAAATCGAAAAATAAAATAAGCCCCTAAAAATTTTTAAATTTTTTGTTTGGGCTTTATTTCATTTTGTTTTTTTTTTTTTGCTTATTTCATTTTTTAAAAATTTGGGGCTTATTTCATAAAATTTTTTGGGGCTTATTTCATTTTATTTGGGGCTTATTTCATATCCGTAAAATAGATCTAAAATCCTTGCGCCCTGCCGTAGGCCGGTTATGCAGAGAATACTTTAAACGCGAAGCCTGTGTTCGATATACCATAGAGGATAAATTCCTTGCGCCCGGCCGTAGGCCGATTATGCAGAGAATGCTTGGAACGCGAAGCCGGTGTTTGAAATAATTTTGAGGATAAAATTCTTGCATTTTATGATTTCTTCTTAAGCTTACTTCATCAAGTTAACATATTTTGGGCTTATTTCATTTTTTTATTTGGGGTTTATTTCATATTTTTTGGGTCTTATTTCGTAAATTTTGTTTGGAGCTTATTTCATTTTTTTTGGTTTATTTCATAAAATTTTTTGGGGCTTATTACATATTTCGATTTGGGGCTTATTTCATTGGGGCTTATTTCGTGGTGCCATAAAATCTAAGGTGTGGTTTATACAAGCCGAACGAGTGATTTGAGTGTAAATTTTGTATGAAAACCACACCGTTTTTTGAGTGGATTCCATACAAAATTTACACTCAAATCACTCGTTCGGCTTGTATAAACCGCACATAAGTCATCGAATCCAATACTTTTAGGTGTGATGGAAATCGTATCGATTTTATTATCCGTTTTTGTCTTTTTTGTAACAAATCAAAAGTATCGAAAAACGAATGATCAACTTTAAGTACAATGGGAACACAATTTTTAAAAACCCACTAATTAAACAATTAAAAGTTCTTTTCTTCAACACAGAAATATTTGACCACAATTTTTAATTTCTTTTCAATTTACAAATACTAAAATTTAGCCGTTGTATAACATCAGCTTGCAAACAGTATCAGTCGCTGTAGGAACAGTTTTTAAGTGCAAAAGCTTAACAACACCCACAACATAATCAATTTATGATTACAACAACCATTAAATTAAATTAAATAATAAAATCGATAATGACACCCCTGCGTAAAATTATAGTGGCCACTAAATCATGGAAAATCATGCCAAATTTAAATAAAAATGCAACAAAACAACATTAAAATTAATGGTCTTATTTAGCACAAACAAATAAAAATTTTAACTAAAATAATCCCCAGAGTCAATTTAGTTTAATAATCCCGCATTTTCAAACACTTTTAGTGTGAATTAATAAATAAAAAAAAACAAAAAACATATTCTCGAAATAAACACACAGAGGCATTTATACAAATTCTTTTTCCGCTCTATAAGTCTTATTGAGCCATAATAAATTAAATTTAATTTGACACTTAAATAAAAACCACTCACCCTTGACTGGTCAAAACTTGATAGTCCAGATGCTAGCAACAGCAGTAATAAAAGTGGCTGGCAGCAGTGGTGTGTTAGTAGTTGTATTTTTGTGTTTTAAAGCCAAAAGTAACCGCAACAAATGAAACACAGTCGGCTTTGCTTTAACGTGAATCCAAAATGATTCCTTTATGCAGAGAATTGTAGAAAATACATTAAATAGCTGCTAAGCTTGATGATGGCAAATGAAAATATAATTTTCGAAAAAAAAAAATTATATATAAAAATTTAACTCAAATACAAACAGCTAAAAACTGTGTCAACGCCAAAGTCAATGTTTGTTAAATACACAAGATGGGGTCATATGAACTGCTTGCTGCTGGCAGTGTGTGTGTGTGTGTGTGTATGTATGCATGTGTTAAGCTTAGTTCATTTGCTGTTTCAAAGTTGAACGTACCGTCCTCAGCCACTTTCAAAACTTTATTTATATAAATGTACATACGACATACATAAACATTTAACATTTATTCGTTCAACATGGTCATATAGAGATGATTTCTGTTTGTTGGCCTAAAAATTAAAAGAAGAGAATAAGCAAAAGAGAGAATAACAGAATTAAAATAACATCATAAAAATAAATTAGATATAATAATCAAAAGATATAAATAAAATAGCTGTGTGCGTTTGTGTATGTGTGTATAGCCATGTAGAAGTGTGAATAAAACTTTGTTATGGATTATAACAAATTTAAAGTCAATTATTAAAAATGTAAAAATAATGTAGAACGAATAACATTCGCAGTGGCAATTTTCAAATATATTTTGATTAAATTAAAAAAGTTTATAAGTTTTAGTAATTCATTAATTAAAATGAATTAATTTCACTGAAGCCTATCATAGTTAAAACAAGCCTGAATAGCTGAAATACCAACATGTTGAATACAGAGCACGATGATCTAGATTCAATACTGCTGCACCATCATACACTCAAAAAAATTAAACTAAATTTGGGAAATTTTATTTAATTTTGGTTGTTGTTTTTTATAAAAATTGTGTAAATTCGATAATTTTCATAATTATAAGAAAATATTTATTAAAAACAGTTGGAATTGGGGCGCCGTCTGTCGAGCTTAGGATCAAAGTTTTCATACAATTCTGTAGTGGTGCAGTACATTGTTGGTGGTTTTGCTAAGCAACTGCCGTATTGGGGCTTTCCCAACCGACCCTGTACAGCCGAGGAAAGTCTTTGATGTCACGGAAGAGCTGGAACGTTTCTGTTACGGTAGTTGTGTTGTCTAAAGGGAGGATTGTTGAAATCATTTTACTAAAACTAAAATTTATTTTTTTTATCGTTTAGCGTTTTTTTTTTTGTGAATTTTGCCGATTTATTTAACTTTGAAGATCTATTTGTGATTGGGCGATTTACTTTTAATCTTCATATACATTTCTTTTTACTTTTGGCGATTTTTTTGTTCAATTCTAAGAAAAATTTTTCCGCTTTGGTGCTTATTTCGTTTGGGTGTTTCTTTTTATTAATTTTTTTTCTGAGATTTTTATTTGTTTACCAATGTTGTTTATTTTGGTAAGTTTTATTTTTGCCTAATTGTTTATTTTTTACGATTTGTTGTCTGTTTGGCGATTTTTTTTTTTTTTTTTTTTTTTTGTTTGGCGATTTTTCAGGTCATATTAACTTTTTTCGATTTGCTTTTGATTTGAAGATTTGTTGTTAGTCTTCATATATGTTCTTTTTTGGCGATTATTTCACTTCTAAGTAAATTTTTGCAATTTGGTGTTTTTTAGGGTGTTTTTTCAGTATTTTTTTCTGCGACTTTTAATTGTTTGTTTTTTGTTAGTAAGTTTTCCTTTTGCCGAAATTTTTAAATTTTTACGAGATATTTTCATTTTGGCGGTTTTATATACATATATATTTTTTTTCGTTTGTCGATTTTTAAGTTCTAAGTAACTTTTTCCGATTAGGTGCTTATTTCGTTTTGGTGTTTCTTTTTATTAATTTTTTCTGCGATTTTTATTTGTTTACCGATTTTGTTTATTTTGGTAAGTTTTACTTTTACCGATTTTTTTTATTTTTTACTATCTATTGTCTTTTTGGCGATTTACTTTTAGTCTTCATGAACAGTTTTTTTTTTCGTTTGGCGGTTTTTTTAGTTCTTATTAACTTTTACCGATTTGGTGCTTTTTTCGTTTTGTTTTGTATTTTTTTTTTTCAGAGATTTTATTCGTGTAGCGATTTTTTTTTTGTTTTCGTAAATTTTTTTTGCCGATTTTTTTTCATTTTTACTATTAGTTTCCGTTTTAGAGTTTCTTTGCTTTCGCTTTTTTTTTCGAAATTTCGCTATATTTCGCTGATTTAAGTTTAATAGTAATTTTTTCCTGCCTTAGCGATTTATTTTCGATATTGGTTGTTTTATTATTTCACCCTTTTATTCTTGAACTATTTTCCCTAATTGCAAATAACATTTGATGAGAATTTAATTATTCAAATTCACTAAGCTGGTGATGGCCAGCTTGGTTTGTTGCTGTGCCTACGTGCTATTTTCTACACTTTATTCGCCATTAGGCAATAACAACCTGAAGCTGAAGTTCTGAAACGTATAAATATTTTATTTGGCTCTACATTTATCGCACAGAAAGAAACATGCTTACTGCACATTTGCGGTTTCCTTGCAAATAAGATGCTGTGCAAACATTTCATTCACAAACTGTACTGTTGAAATTTTGAAATTATCAATGTGGTTTCTTCAAGCCGACAAAATGCAAACACTTTGTAGTTGCAAGTGTAGCAACGACATAAAATTTGTACGATAATAATTATAGCAACACAAGGATGAATTTTTAATTGTAATTATTATACGTTTGTTTGTGTTTGCAGAGGATTTCCGCAGTAAAGCTATAAAAAAAGTTAAATCTCTAATAAATGGCTAAATAAAACTAAAAATAAATGATTGCTCAACACATTTTAATAGGCCGAGGGTTAGCGTATTTTATTTTGTATTTTTCATGGTAATAAGAGAATTTGAAAAACTTAAAATAAGAACAATAATTAAATGCTGACAAATATTTATTTAGACTCGAATTAATAGTAATTAAATTATTTATAAAAAAATGTCATTTCTATTAAAACGGCCATAAAAATCTATTAATGTGAAAATAATTAAAATAATTGTTAATGGAAAATACTTTTAATTTATAAATTAATGTTGTTCATGGCCTAAATAAATAGTACGAATAGAATTTTACTATCGATTTTCGTGTTGTGCTCTTCTGTGGACTTAAGCCTGATTGAGACAATTTTTGAAATATTGGTATTTGGTATTTTAGGTGCAGAATAATACAAGTTTTGGTCTCTGGGCGGCATCATACCAACAGATGAAAACGCCACCTACATTTCCCAGCAACTTTTCACACCTCTCAGGATAGAGATAAATCCAAAACTGATCAGCTAATACTGCGCTCACACATTCGTTAAGTTTTCTTGAATAATCAAATATAGTTGGTTTCAAGTTGAAAGGCCCTAAATCGCATTTTATCAGTATCAAAGGACGGTCTGGTAAATGTAAGTTTTAAGAACACGCTCAATCTAATCTCAGGTGCTGTTTCCACAATACAGACAAATGACTTCTATAGAAATTTTTCATGAGAATCACTCAAAAAACCGAGAGGTTTTCATACAAATTTTCTACTCAAACCAATTGTTGGTATTGTGAATAATCGAAGACGACCAACTGAATAAAACCACAACAAACTAAATATTCCATAATTTGCTTACCGCACAATTGCCAGAGAAAAGTATTTCTTAAGATTAATTATAATATTTTCCTTTTAAAAATTCATGGTTAAAGTTTAATATTTAAAGAAAAAACGACGAAATTCTTTGCGAGACAAAAACTTTTGTTACATTTAGTTTCTTTTCCTAACAAAGACTTAATTTTAATGCATAATAAATTTTCAAGTTATTTCAGTTTCTTACTGTCATTGAGAGTACGCGTTCGTTTTCGTGTGGCTTTGTATGTGTGTGCGTAAAAGCTTTTAAAATAGTATGCAGGTGTACCTTAAGAGAAAATTGGTGTGTAACAGTTCATTAACTTGAAAATCATTTATAAAATTATGACACGTTTGTTTTTTTTTTTTTTTTTGCTTAAAACACAACGTCTCCAACAACATTAAAACTAAGAATTGTAATAATTAAAAAATAAAACAAAACACAAAAATACATTGTCGCCGTAGCAAGAAGAGAGAATGGCTAATACATTATGAACGTTTTTTCACTAAATTATAAGAAATTCTAAAACGAAAATAGTTTTAGCAAGTTTTCGTTTAATGCCCTGTAATAAGAAATGTTGCTTAAAGTAATTATATAGAATACACAGTGGTACCAAAGAAGGTAAAATATGGTTTTCTTAATAAAAAAAAAGAATTGGCTATTTGACCTCTTTCTTGTGAACTTTTGCTTTTTTTTTTCTTTAAAAGTGAAAGTTTGTTCTGTAATCTCTACTTCACAATGTTACTACAGCAAAGTCAGCATAAATTTCAACTTTTTTTACACAAGTTTACTTCTTTAACACTTTTGGCCTTTTACTGGTACAATGTGTGTTTTGTATGCCAGTACATGGTAATAATATTTCTTGTTCTCCAGTTAAAAAATTATAAAAACAAGCTGATATTTTATCATGAACATTAAGAGAGAGTCGAAAAAGTTTTACCATATTTTCATTAAATTACACTGCACAACAAAATGAATTTCACAAGGTCGGTTGTACGGGCTGATGATGGTAGCAAACATAAATATCGCACCTATAGCGGCCTTCTTTTAGTTTACGACTTCGTCCTACCTCTCTTTGATCATTCTTTTAATAAAGTGGCATGGGAAATCTTCTTATCTTGAATAGCAACACTTAAACTCTCAGTTCACTGTGAGAGAAATAGCGGCAGGCAATAGGGCCCAGAAAATACCCTCCGAAAATTAAACTGAAATAATACACCAAACTTATATGGAGGGCAACAGCCAAACTCCCCGCATGTGGAATCAACTTCCCGCAGAGGTCGTTCCTGTCATTTTCAGTATGTTAAAGTTCAAATTAAATGTCCACAAATATTACTTCTTTTGTCATCTTTCCCATAACCAATATTCTTAGTTCCGAAACAATGCATTTCATACGTAGGGCTCATCCCCGGAGTGCTGGTACTAATTAACAAAAATAAGCAACGATTGTTGGGTCAGTATATAATTTTTTGCGGTAATATTTCTTTTTGGCTCTATGAGAAATGGTCCCAAACTAAATATTAAAAATGGCCCCAAAATAAGAAAAATGGCTCAAAAATAATTTTTGTTTTTTCCATGGGAAATTTTTGGTGCCTTTTTTTATAGAGGAGGGCATTATTTTTTAATATCGGGAAATTTTTAATACTTTTGGGGCCATTGTTCATTTAATTTTTTTTTTTTAATTTGGGGCCTTATTTCGTTTTATGAATCTTTGTTCTTAAAAGTAAAACATCTTAAAAAGTTTCACTCATATCTCAAAAAAGTGCTTAAGGATTTTCTCCACATTGGTATTTCCTGAAAAAGCGATGGTTGTTAAAGATTTTTTACACTGTGTTGGGGTGTTAGGTCACCGTGAACTGTGTTCTAGGTACAATAGTACCTTTGGCGTCAATATTTATTTATTTTTTATTTCCCCAAACTAATTTCCCCCAAAATTAAGGAAATATGGCTCTAATAAAAGGTAATTTTTTAACGTACTTTTATTAAAATCTAATTTCTTAAATTTATTTTTGTAAAGATACTTTATAAGAAGGTATTTTCTTAAAAGGGCCTTTTTCAAATGGTACTCTATTTAAAAAGTATTTTTTCACAATAGTTTTTCTAAAAATTTTGCTTTTTAAAAATGGCACTGTATTTAGAATGTACTTTTTGCAAAAGCTTAGTTTTTTTAAAGGGTACTTTTGTGAAGATGTAATTTTGTTAAGAAGTACTTTTGTTAAGAGGTACTTTTTTTAAAAGGTACTTTTTTTAAAGGCAGTGTTGTTAAAAGGTAAATACTTTTGTAAGGTGGTTATTTTGCTAAGAAGTACTTTTGTTAAGAGGTACTTTTATTTAAAGGTGCGTTTTTTAAAGGTAGTGTTGTTAAAAGTTACTTTTATTAAAAGTTACTGTTCTTACAAGGCAATGAAATAATAAAAATAAAAAATAGCCCTAAATATAAGGGAAAATAGTACCAAATTTAGTGTTGTTGTTTTCAATACAAAACATTGGGGCCATTTCTCAGTTTTGGTTTGGGGTCATTATTCATTGGCGCCATATTTCATGGATCTGAAATAAAAACATTTAACACATTAAAAAACTGAAGGTTTTGCTGGGTTGTACGAAAAAATAAACGCATTGTTTGCTTTAATCACTGGGTGCCTGACTGACCGTCTTGTTGAAGTTAAGACAACGAAAAATAAATTATAAATATGACAGAGAAAGGATAAAGAAAATAAGAACTTAAAAAACAGACTAATGATATACTTCAGGCAAAAAAAAAACATAAAGAACTTGTAAATAATAAAATCTCAGACGCACAATACGCCAAAAAAAACTATATAACAAAGAGTTAATGTAATGAGGATGAAAAAGATTATCGTAAATGTTATATTCTTTAAAAGAAATGGCAATTTTAATATAAAAAGCAAACATCTATTTTCAATGGATGCGTGTGCTTTTATAAACGTTTGAAAACGTAATGAATTTTATCTTAAATATAGCAGTTTGGAAGAGAAATTGAGTTTGTTTTCGTTCAAGTGTTGTAATTTTTTGTCATTACTTTAATTAAAAAAACCAAACTAAAGCATTTATTTAGCAAAAGTTAAAACTGATTGAAATTAAATTAAATAAAGTATAATTTGGCTCAAATAAGTATACTATAGATTTTATTCACAACTCATATTCTACGCATGATAATGTAATATATTTGCATATTAATCATTCGTACCGATGTACAATACGAAAACAGTAAAAATCCCAAAAAGTCTGCAATACATTAAATGTGTCATTTTTAATACATTCATTGAGCTGATGGCCTATGCTGCCAACGCTTACTCTCATATTCAATTTTTTTTATTTATATGAAGTTAATGGCTTCAAGATATTGAATTCAAGACGAATTCTCCAAAATGTTAACTCAATTCATTATTTTGTGAAATAAATTAAATTAAAAGTTTGTTTTTCATGATGAATGCATTTATACTTTGAGTCAATTCTTTTTTTGGCCACAATTAATGCATTAAAAAAGTTTTAATTAAATGCTTTAATGATTCTCAGTTTCATTCAGAAAAGAATCATTCTTTTGCAGCTCTGGTACATATGTGTGCATGTTTCAAACTGTGACAAATATATAAATAAAACTTATTTATTCAAATACGAGTACAAAATTACTTTAACAACTGAATAAAACACTTGTTCCGCTAAGAAGACGTTGGCTTCGAGTCAAAATGAGTTTCATACTCATAACGACACAGTCAGAACATTCATGTTAGCACAAAAAACAAGTGAATAAAACTGAATGTTTGAAACGAAATGTTTCGTAAACAAGTGTTTTTTTTTTGCTTTTGAACAAAAACGATTAGATCATAAAAATCAATGTACATAAAAAGTATGCCCGAAAAGTTACCACTTGTTAGCGAACACACATACATACTTTCACACTGCTGAAAGCTCTCCTAGAACAAAATTTCCAAAACAAGCTGAAAAAATTCAATTTTTTCTTAAATCTCATAGCAATTGCTACTCGATTAATATCAAAAGTATTAACACACAAATATTGTTTGTGCTTCATTCAAAATATGTTAAAAAACTTTTAAAGCTTAAAAACAGCTTTCTAAAACAAGTTTCTTAAAACTAGCAAAACAGACATGATGAATCCTTAAAGCAAATATTTTCTTAAGCACAAAATTAGAAAACAAAACTTAAGAAATCTTCCGTCCCTGAAAATCATAAACTTCTTTGCAATGTTCACTTGACAGTGTGCTTTCATAAAAATTGCTTCAATGTCATAATGAAAAAGAAAGGAAGTGAATTGAAAATGTTTCCAACAAACAGATCAAATTATTACAATGACTTTTGGGAGGCAACAACAGCAACGACAACACGATTGCCGATAAGTATGAGTAAATGTACGAAAGGACACACTAATGACGCCTCTCTAGTGTTTTAATGTTGACATGGGAAAAGATAAATAATCGGAAAATTTTCAAACTGTTTCTCGTATGTTGTAAGTCAAGAAAATAATTTGTCAGCGCTTTATACTGTCAGTTTGGTAACAGCTAAATGGCAACCAATGTTGTTGGTAGCCAACCAGCCCAACAGGCACAGACACACACATACAGAATTTTCATCATTTATTTATGATATTTTTCTTGTTGTTTATATTATTACATTGTTGTACTTTAGTATGTTATTATTGTTATAGTAGTTTGTACGCTGTTGGCTGTTATTAAAACGATAGATTTCCGCTTCCAGTATAGAGTATTTCAACACATACACGAGTATATTATTTTAATAAATTCATATTTCAGAATTATTAAAAACTGGGAGTTTTATAATACAGAATTATTATTTTATCTTACGAAACAAATTTTTTTTTTTTTGAAAAATTTGAATATATTTTGCTTTCTTACTAGTACACCTTCTTCCAGAGATTCTATTCCAATTTTCAAAGTTGTATTTAGAGCTTTTAAAGCGTTTTTCTACACAACTTAAAGAAAATAAAGCTGAATTTGCGCAAATCGCAAATCAAGCCAAATATTTAGCCATGTCACCGAACTCAATTCCGATCGATTGTGGTTTCAATTCCGAAAATTGAGACTTAAGAAAACTATAGAGGAAAATTCTGTTAATAATAAAGCCATTTATAAAATTCACATTGAAATTGACTATGAATTTTGCTATTAACTTTATTTGTTGTAAACAATAAAAAAAAACCTGCATATTTTTAGGAGCGTCAGAAAAATAAGCTTTGCATGTTAAGAAAAAAAGCTTAATGTAGAGTTTTTCTAGTAAAAAAGCGGGTAAAGCGTAAAAATAACTTTATTTCTGTAAAATCAAAATAAATGGTGTTTTTTATCGAATGTCTCAACTTTGAGTTGGCATCACTGCTTTATTTGAGATCCCATTTAACAGTTGATAGTTGTTTTTTGTTTAGTTTATTTTGAAATTTTATTATGTAGCGACTTACACCAGAGCAACGCGTGCAAATTTTTGAAATTTTTAATCAAAATAATTGTTGTATTCGTCAAACTCAACGTGCAGCGGGCGATACAATTAGTTACCTTAAAGAAACTTCTGATGAAAAAATAATTTCACGTAATGTCCCAATTAATTGGCCACCAAGATCGTGTGATTTAATTGGGGTCATGTTAAGTCACTTGTTTACATCGATAATCCACAAACAATTGAACACCTGGAAATCAACATTCGAAGAGTTATCGACGAAATACGGTCGCAAATGCTGCGAAAAGTTGTTGAAAATTGGTGTTCTATATTGCACCTTCTACGCGACAGCCGTGGCGGCCAAATGACAGAAATCATATTTGAATATTAAAAATATATTTCCTTCTTTTATTATGATTTAAACTTGTGTCACTCTATAAAAAACACCCTTTACAAAATAAACTGAATCTGAAGACTGTAAATGAAAAACTATCGGAATACAATTACTGAATTGAAATCATTTCGATTGGAATGTGTGACTTCCCCCCAAATAATATGGATCTGAGTCTACAGTTGTATATTAAAAAATTCTTCCTTCATCATTTATTTTTCTTCTTTGCAATTTTGCTCATTCTGCTTCCATGCAACCTGGTACTGTTGGCATGAAATTATATGTGTAATAAAAGTATTAGAATATGCAAGAGTATTAGTGTGATAATATTTCCAAGTGTGACTCGAGTAGTAGTAAGTCGTTATTTTAGCATAAATGATGGTATACATCTACATAATGTGTGTGTGTGTGTACACATGTGATAGTATTTACGGGTAATCATTTCTCTTAACCACACTCGTTGCTATTAACTATTCCCTAAAGACTTAACTTTTAGCAATTGTGCTTGAAAGCTTTCAGCTTTTCATTTTAATTTTTGTTTTTACTTAATACTTATGTATGTTAATATATTGTTCATGTGCGCGTGTGTGGGTGTTAGTGTGCATGCGAAACTAAATTGTGTAGGACTTATACCCTACACCATTTGAAGTACATGCCAGTATAACGACAAAAGTAGATTATCAATTTTTGAACAGGAAACTGTATAATTTTAGTATCGACAATTAGATTTTTTGTGTTAGGACCTGCACTGAGGGACTGGCCCCTACCTTTGCAATGCGTTGTGCGAGAACTAAGGAAAAGATATAGGATGCTGTGGTGTATATTATTGGAATAGTATCAATCACTGACGCAACAATTTTTATTGATTCCGGAAACAAAAGAACAAATAAACACATATACAATTGTTGGTCTGAATTTCTCCTAAAATAGATTTATTCTGATGAAAACAATATTTTATTATTAAGATTTGTTTTCCATTTTATTGAAAGGTATATTAGATTCGACACAACCAAATAAACTACTCCGTCTATGTTTTTGTTTTTTCTTGCCGTTTACTACTATTTGCAAATTAATCTTAGCTTAATGCCACATTACCAACACCTTGTGTTTATAGAAAATGGAACAACAGCAAAAAAAACGAATATTGCAAATGACTCCACATCCAACACATGTGAGTTTTTTTTATATTAAAAATCATGAATACGCATTTTGTGCTCATACATATTAATTTACATTTAACTTTTTCATTTTCTTTGATCCTTTGGAAAATCATTATGGATATGAATATTACGACATTTTTTTCATTTAGTTTTTAATGTCTAAAAGCAAACTGTGAAATCTTTTAGCATATTACAAATTTTAAATGTTTGCCAAATATTATTCAAATATAATTTTTACGTAAATATTTAACCATTTTAGAGAACTCAATTCCAACCGAAAGTAGTTTTAATTTCCACAGTTGAGTCCTTACAAAGCGATAAGCGAACATTTTGTTTGTAATCAAACCATTTTTTTAATTCAAAATGGAATTAACTCTGAATTTTTCTTCTAACTTCATTTGTAGCAGACAATAAAAAACGTGTATACTTTTAAGAGCGTCAGCAAAATGAATTTTGCATTTTCATAAAAAGCTTAATGGGAACAATAAAAAGCATGCATACTTTTAGGAGCGTCAGTATAACAAACTTAAAATGTTAACAAAAACAGCTTAATGTTCGTCAAAATCACATCAAGCATTTAAAGTTGTATCAGAGAAAATTTTTTTTTATGTGTGACACCGACGGCGCTTGATGAAAAATCAAAAAATTTAGATATTAGGTATGCTTGATGTCAAGCACACGTACTCACGCTTGATGTCAAGTATTTTGACAGTGTATAGTGCCCTTAAAAAAATTTAAACAAACGCCTGCGTACGAGAATAAAAAACATATTGTAAAATCTAAATACAAAATTAGACGAATCTGAAGACTGTAAATTAAAAAAGATCGGGCTACAATTACGGAATTAAAACTATCCCGAACGTTATGTAGGACTTGCCCGACTACATTATTGGGAGAAAACAAAAAGATTTTAATAAAAAACCGCTTTTAAAATCTTCAATATCCGTCAACAATAAACATATTGTTGAGAGGTACTAATAACTTATTTTATTTGAGCAAATAATTTCCTCAATACTGCACATTGATATTCAAATAAATTATTTATCAACAATTTTCATTATTATTCTAAAACACTTAAAAGCTCCTTCATTTCTTTCTGTTAAAATCTGCTGTACCAAAATGAAAATTTATAGATTCCTAAACGTTTATTACGGTTGTAAAGTTCTACTTCATATGTTTTAAGCATAAATAAATACATATATAAAATATATCAGGTGCGCATACATCGCAAACGGTTAAGTGAGTGGGGGCTGTGGATTACATTTGCAAGGATCAACAACACAATTTCCAATAATGGTTTTCTATATGCCCTTTTTGGAAGAGAAAATAATGCCGTGTTTTTGTCACATCCTCTCATTTGTATACACACCTGAAATGCATTTAACTACAAGTATTTAAGACTTTTCAGGAATCTTTTGGTACTCATCTGCTGCTGCTCGCTGCAGCATGTGCGCCATTAAAGTTAAGTAAGAAGCTGTCAGCTAAAAATTAAGTATCATGCTGAGTTGTTTGATGAATAATTTTCTTTGAAATTATTTTAATAATTCTACTAGAAACACATTCTTGTATGCTTTTTGCCAGATTTATCCACCTTGTTAGCATGTTAAAATAGGATACTTACTTTTACTTTTGTCATGTTTTGTTTGTTTTTTTTTTTAATTCGTAACTTGTTTTAAGGTTTATTGGCTTTTAAGATTAGAAATTTTCAGTTGTATGCGCTGTTAGCGTTGTTACACTCTTTGTTTTTTGTACTTTTGCTTACTTTGTGCAAAGAGTGGAAAAAGCCTTCAAGGAAAATGCGTTTATTTTTCTCTTGTTTTTGCTTCCACAAAGATTTATGGTTTCCCGACAATAACAGCAACAAAAACATCAACATGATTTTTTTGTTTCTAACTTCAACACACTTAAAAGTTTTTCATATTCCCGACAAAAATGTAGTTGCTGTTTTTTGATGGCTTTTCTCGTGGTGTTAGTAAGTCACACTTAGTAGCGCGCATGCAGGCAGTAAAAGGATGTTGTTATCCAACAAACAAAAGCTTAAGCGTTCGATGTGTGGTAACTTACTATGATGTGCTTAATTTCTGTTGGATTCTGTAGCATTTTCAAAAATATCAACTTAACTTCACTTTTACCCCTCCACATTTAATTACATCCTATATTTTAAAAGCGCTTAAGAACTGTGTTTGCAATAACGTGAGAGTAAATTTGTATCTCAATCTTATAATAAAGACCCTTTTTATTTGACTGTAGCCAGATAAATAACGTTTATCATTAGAAATCATAATTTTTATATATTTTTTTTTTTGTTATGAAACATGTGTGGTTGCTGGGTATTTACTTCTTTAAAAAACGTGTCTATAATGCGTGTGTGCTAAGATTTAAAAGAAACAGACAGTTTAATTACTTGTGAGTGTTGAAGTACAACTACAAACGTAATTTAACTCACCTCTTAACACCAAACAAACAGCACACTACAATGATATAAGCTAAAACAAAAAAAAAAAACAAACTGTCATAACTAAGAGGAACAAAACTTGGCACGCAAGAAAACTTTTGTCTCCAGCCATGATGAAATTTCGTAAAAATTTTGTTATTCAAATTCTTAATTTTATTAAAATACTATAATTTATATAATTTTAAAAGTGTTCCTTCGAAAAGTATTTAGTCCAATAGTGTTATTGCAATAATTACACAAGAGTTGTTAGATCAGTTATTTAAGGTCTTGAATTAGAATTTCATTGACAAGAATCGTGTCTTGTACAAAAATCATGATTTTTTCAATTGAGTTCTCTCCCTTAGTAATTCAGCAACTTTTGTTATTATTCATAAAAACTTTATTCGAATAATTATATGTGAATAATTATTTTTAATCGAATAATTTTTACTCGAATATTTTTTATTCGAAAAATAATTTTTATTCACATGATTTTTATTCGAAAAAATTTTGTTGTAATAATAATTATTCAAATACATAATTTTTATTGGAATAATTTTTTTCGAATATTATTTGTTCGATTAATTTTTATTCGGTCAATTTGTGTTCAAATAATTTTCTTTGAACAACTTTTACTTGAATAAGATATCAATAAATTTTATATTGCTGAACCTTCCGATTATATATCAATAAATATGAAGTTAATCGAATAAAATTCATTCGAGCAGCTGTATTAGCTGTATTCGAGTAATTCTTATTGAAATAATTCTTCTAGTTTTTATATGAATAAGTTTATTAGAACAAAGAAAGTTAAATTATTTTTATTTTTAATTATATATATGATATCTTATTCGAATAATTTTAAATCCAAAATATTTACTCGAATCATTTTTGTTCGAATAATTTTTTTTTTTTTTTTTGATAAGTTATAATTTTATTCTAATAATCATTATAATTTTAATCGAATATATTTCTTTCGTACAGCTTTATTACCTACATATATTCGAGTAATGGATATTGAGAAGGTTTTCTTATATTTGATATAAATTATTTTACTCGCTTAAACACATTTAAATAATTTTCTTATCTCGTTTTTTTACCTTAAAATTAATATTATATAACTAATTTTATCGAGCTTGAGGTATTCCAATCATCATTATAATGTTAATCGAATAAATTTTACTCGAACAGTTTTATTAGCTATAGTCGATTAATTCTTATTAGAACAATTTTTCTATTTTGTTGTATGAGTTATTTCGTTCGAATAAACACAAAAATATTTATTTTTAATTTTATATAATTTTATTCGAATAATTTTTATTCGATTAATTTGTCTGTTATTGTATACATAATTTTTATTCGAAAAATTTTGTTGCAATATTTATTGTTCAAGTACATAATTTTTATTTGAATAATTTATTTCGAATATTATTTATTCGATTAATTTTTATTCGGTCAATTTGTGTTCAAATAATTAATAATAAAATTGTATAAATAAAACCTAATATGCTGAATTTTTTAGATGTGCTAATAAATCGTACGTTTGTTCATTTAAATAAATTTCATGTCAAGGTCAGCATTCGATAGATAAGCTAGAAATCGTACTTTCACGTGCTGTAGTTTTCCCACACCATGTTTAAATGTTCTGTATATCGCATCCTTTTTTCTATACTTTGAGGAATTTTTTACAGGTCGTGTATAAAAAAAAAAGTATTTCTACTTTTTAATAATTTTCTAGTTGGTAGTTTGTCACAAAATTTTTCAGTTTCTTAATTTAAATAATAAGAAAAATAAGAGAATTCCCTTTAGTTGCGTGTGCGTTTTCTGTCGCAAATCTTGGGTCTAAAAAGGCTCTCATATACCAGCCGAGAAGTAACACCAAAGTTTGTTGCATGTTAAACGATATTTTGTTGTAGCTGTAAGGCAAATATGGCTGCTGCTTTGCACGTTTTAATTAAAGTTAAAAAGAACTTTTTTTTGGCATTTTTTTCATTGCAATATGCCTTTTCCCTTTCTCACATTCAATTTGGCTTACAAATAAATAGTATGCGAATGCTGCTGGTTGAAAAATTAGGGCAGTACATTTCCACTGAGAATTTTCATTAGTTACAGCAACGATGTCTTGTGTCATATTTGATTTAATGTTAGCAATTGATATTTATGGACATGTGTTATACTCCTGGCAAACTATTCAAACAGAAGTTTAAAAGCCACCTGAAAACTTTTGGAAAGCTTTTTCTCCAAATTATAATAGCAAACAAAGTTCTTCCTTAATATCTGTTCTCATACAATTTTTCACTCTTTTACCTATTTGTCGTCCTTTAAAATAAAATAAAAGAAGAAAAACTACACATGGCTCGTTTGCTTTATTTGCATGTGGGGTGTAATGTTTTGTATGAATATCTTTTGAATGATGAAAAAATTGCACAAATATTTGTACGTGCACATGCATGCTATTTGAATACCTAAAGTTTTTAGGAAAAATTCAAAAAGTTTATTACTTCTTATTTTGAAATTTGTTTCCATAACGTATCTGCATACATTTTGACTTATACCATTATTAAATTTTTTGAATTTCAATGTTCTTTTCAATTTGTTTGCTGTTTGCAAACAAAAATCTATTTAAGCAAACGGATTTGTGTGGCATACAAGTTTAAAAACTTTATGACACTTTGCTAAAGGTACGTTATTAATTAAATATTTTCAGAAGCCAAAGGGTTAGCAAATATAAATGGGGAGGAAATTTCAGTTTGTTCAATAATCATTTTATATAATAAGGAATCATCCCACGGAATTCAGTGTTTAATGCAATTGCAAAATATTACAGTATATTAATATTATGTATAATGGCGGTATTCAATGTTTGCTGTAAATAGTCTTGTAAAAGTGCAAGCTATTGCGTAAAATTCAATAACAAAAATAATCCACAATTGCGAAATATTTTGCAGCAAATAATGAATACCACATAATTATGCAAATGCTGTAATTTTTCGGATGCTATAATGCAAGACTGTTTACACCAGCGCTGCCAGAAGTAAGATTTTACCTTATTTTTTAAATTTTTTTTTCCAAGAAACAAGAGCTTTTGTTTTGTCTAGACGAAGGTTAGGTTCAATTAAAAAAAAACCACCTTCTTTGTTCCCATTTGAAAATTTTTAAACTAAATAATGCAACCTTGCGGTTTACTGGACAAAAAAAAAGAATACTTAAAAAGCAACCTCTGTTTGACGTTCAAGGGTGATTAATCAGGTGTAAACTTTGCGCGCTTATTCTTTTGCAAAAACAGAAAATATTGTAAGTCAGACTAAGGTTCGCAAAAATTAAATAATAGCAAAGAATGGTAAATTTTTTTAAAATATGAAGACGCTTATTTAGGCACATTTGTTAAAGCCAAAATTTCTAGTACAAAATATAATGCTGTTGAATTAAATGAATTCATTAAAAATTGTGTTGAATTTTATATTGAATTTATTTGACTTTAATGATGCAATTGTGAAAGAGATTTCTTCTATTAACCCCCATAATATTATTACCAAAAAGATTTCATCCCTAGCTGGGCTAATAAACTTTTTTCCGAACTTAGTAGACGATAGTGATGTTCAAAATTTAGACGATGAGTTTAGAGAGCTCCGTCACATAGACTTTAATAAATACTTTTTAAATTTGGAAGATATAACTGTAGAGGAATTTTGGCGCACGATGTCAAAAATTACAAGAGCTGGTGGTGATCTTGTGTTTCTAACGTTGTCGAAATTTGTATTTAACTTAATTTGTCTCCCTATTTCATCTGCAAACGTTGAACGAATATTTTCAAAAGTTAATTTAAATAAGACAAAATATGGGAACAGCCGAGATAACTCCACATTGGAGGGTATTTTATATACACAGGATTATTTCCCAGCAAAAAATAATCAAGTTTTTGGAAGCAGTACATACTTTTTCTGCCTTAAGAACGTGCTTCATATTAAGCACATATGTATTATCTTAACAAATGCAGAAATGTATAGCAGAAAATGTAAAATTTTTTGATAACTTTATTTAATCAATGTAGAAACAAAAACAAATAACACTAAAGCAAATAATCTCTATACATGCTCCCTTACACTAGTGCATACTAGAAAGCACTATTGTAAGGCAATGATTAAAATTGTAAATTTTACGAAGTGTAACGAACAAAATAAGACGACAGTACGAATGTTTGGATGATGCAATAAAAAATAAAATATATATAATTAAGTTGATATTGTTTTCGTTCCATGAGTTTACTTCATACTCACTGCTCTGAAATAAGCACTTTAATGGGAATGCTCCAAAGTGGGACATAGCGAACAAATATCATGCCATACGTAAGCAGGTTTGTAAGCTAATATCACCTGATATTCGCTTACAAACCTGCTTACTGCGAAGCCGTAATTTTCGCTGGGTTTTTATTGAACAAATGCTCATGTTATAATTTGAAACTTGATAGTAATGTTTTAAAACATATGAAACCTACACCTTATGATATTTAAATTTCCGCTACGGTCATATCAAAGTTTTCTTTCTTGTTTACGTATATTTAATATAAATATGTTTATTAACTTATATATGTACATACATATGTACGTGTCTTTCTAAATTTCGTTTGTTCAAATATTTTGATACAATTATGTGACCGTTGAAAGTTTACATATTGCATAAAAATAAAATGTTTGCTAAAACAAAAACATCCATTTATGGTTTTCTATGTACTTGTGTTTTAATGTCAATTTTGATGTATGGATGAGTGGATATGGAATAAATTGTTATTTTTTTTAATTTTTGTTGATACATTTATCAAGGCCTTCGAGCAAACAAATCTTCAATATGACGGTACCTTGAGATGATTTTTATATTTGTTTTTAGAAATATAAAAAACTGAAATTTTATTATTTTAAATTATATACCTGTTGGCTTAAAACTGCAAACACACATTTGTGATAACAAAAAATTTACAATTTAGTATAAGAAATTGAATTTTTTGTTATGTTTTTTTTTTGTTTATTTTATGTATTAAAAAAAATATGAATTGTTTTAATTATTTATAATAAAAAAACTACTTTTTTCCAAAAACAAGATTTTTTCTTCAAAAATAAGATTTTTTTTGGTGAAATGAAAGATTTTTTGCTGAAAATTTCTGGCAGCCCTGGCTAACACAAAACTGTGAATAAACGATATTGTTTGCAATTCAACAACGGAATACACCAATTAGCATTTGCAACACTTTTGCGGTTTTTTTGTAATCAAATTTTTTTGCCGTTTTAATTTTTTTCAACTGACATTTAAACAATTGAAAATATTAAATTCAAAAATGTTTCATTGTTGGCACTTTCTTGGCAAAACCAGTTGGATAAAAAAAACATGCATTATTAGTTTATTTGTTTTTTTTTTAACTTATACTACGTTTACACGCACTGCTTATTTGCGAATAAAGTTAGTCGTAAAGGGTATTTTTTATAGAGTGTAAAAACTTTGATTTGGCATCGCTGCTTTATTTGAGCACCCATTTAACAGCTGATTGTTACTTTTTGTTTAGTTTGCTTTGAAATTTCATTATGTATCGACTTAAACCAGAGCAACGCGTGCAAATTGTTGAATTTTTTAATCAAAATAATTGTTTTATTTTTTTTAATTAGGACCAGCACTCAGGGGATGGCCCCTACGTATGCAGTGCATTGTGCCGGAACTCAGAGAGAGGGATAGAGTAGAGAAGATAGATGTTGAAAATGTAGAAGGCTTAACTCTTTTACAACTCTGCTTTGCGCGTTATGTTAATTTTTATAGCAGGGTTGAGGCGCCTCCGGTGTTAGGTAGACGCATTAACTTTGTTAAGCTGTATTAGCAGGCATTTTATTAATTGTTTTACTTCGCCGATGTTTCTGCTAACCGACGAAGGAGGGAGATGTTGTGTGCATTAGCTTGGAACAGCATCAATCGTTGTTGGAACAGGTTTTAGTGACCAGTGCTATGCCTGCATCACTTAAATAGTCCGACAACAATTAATACAATGTCTCACTAATGTACATTAGAGAAATTAATGATGTTGATTGACTTGCTCTGGCCAGGGTTTGAACCCAGGCCCCACGTCATTGTTTGCTTAGTAGTCAACGCGCTAACTACTTCAGCCAACACCACCCTAAAAAACTCATCGTGCAGCGGGCGCTACAATTTATTTACTCAAAGAAACTTTTAATGAAAAAATAATTTCACGTAATGGCCCAATTAATTGGCCTCCAAAATCGTGTGATTTAAATTCTTTAGATTATTTTCTTTGGGGTTAGGTTAAAACACAAACAATTAAATACCTGGAAATCAACATTCGAAGAGCTATCGGCGAAATACGGCCGCATAATTAGCGAAAAAATGTTGAAAATTCCTAGTTCAGATTGCGTCTTCTACGCGCCAGCCGTGGCGGCCACATGGCAGCAATCATATTTAAACATTAAATTCATAAAATTTTCTTTCCAATAACGCCCGTTTCATTGATATTTAAAATATATTTCCTTGTTTTATTATGATTTAAACTTGTGTCACTCTATAAAAAACACCCTTTATATAGTGAACTCATTGCTTATACGCGAATAAAATACAAATAATTTAACAGTCAAGTGATAAATAATTTTATGGCATCTGAAATTAGTGGCAACATTTTACTCTCTTATTCGCAAGTAAGCTGCGCATATAAACTTAGTATAGTATATATATGAGTAATACATGTGCATGTATTATAAGTAACTTTAAACGCTTATAGCTCTTAAAATACCGAACTCATAACAAAACACTTATATTCGTTCACTTCTGTGAATAAATATATTTTAGTTGGTATTAGTTTTGTCAAAATTGGTTGAATAATATGGCCATAAAGTCCATCACAAAAAATGTTCTTGCCTATTAATTATATAGAATTGAAGTAATAAACTCAATGTATTCTGAATTATTCGATTAAAAGCGTTCATTAATTTGTTGTACGAATATTCAAATAAAAAAGTTTTTTTTTTTTTTTAAATTTGCAAAACAAACAAATCAAAGGATATGTACTAATATTAAAAGTAAGATCACTGCTAAACAAATAAATCATAAATATTTCTGCTCGAATTTAAAAAAAAGATGCTTGATAAATTCTAGAATTCAAACTCTTAACAGTTTGCGAGTACTAATCAATACAGATGCAAATAATACGCAGTTGGTTAAAAAAGTATTAGGTGTGTTTAAAGAATAGTAGGAAAGTGGGTAGATATCTATGTTTCATAATTACGATATTAGTGCCATTATAAATAATAATTTCTAGAAAATTTTATAGCATACTTTAGGGATATTGTTTTAATTCATAAAACTTCATACAATATAAAAATCAACTAATTTGGAATGACACTTCCTGAAAATAATATAAAAGCGCATTCTATACATAATGTTGCGCCCACTCGCACTACCAAATGGACAAATTATGGCATTTGGCATGAATAGAAATTTTCATTTGAAATCTATTAAAATTTCGATCGATATCGAACGCTGTAGTTAAACAATTGTTTGTTTTTTCTCTATCAGCTTGTTTAATTAACTCAAAAACATAAATAAAGGAAATGGGTACATAATCAGAATGGCTCAGTAAAGTCACAATCGGGTTCATTGTAGTAATCACAATAAAGTACACTTTAACAATCCTAATTTATAAAGGAGTAGTAAGGTTAGATTACGCAGTAAAGCACAAATTTTCGCATAAAAAATTCTTATATTAAACCTACAGTGACTTTAAGAATCGTTTATGAATATGGGCGTAAGAGTTTAATAATCAGAATTACTCAAAAAATTTAGAGTCTTAACCATCTGGTGACAATCATTTGTAAAGTATACTTTAAGAGTTTAAACCCATATTTTATATAGAAATACAAATTTTTTAGTCCCTTAAAGTATACTTTAGAAAAATGCTTTATTATAAATAAAGAAAACTATAGAAAACCTAAAATTTTTAGGCGCCTTTAAAAACTCGTTTAGTCACAACAAAACTTACATATTTATGTTTACTGCAATATTACAATAACAAATGAAAAATACTGTTCCCAGTATTTAAAATAATTCTCATTTCTCATCTTATCTAATCACAGTTATTCTCATGGTGGTGTGTGTGAAGAAAGCACGATCTTTAGTGTTTTTTTTTTAGATTTTAAAAGTATGTACTAAAATTTTTTTGGATTTTTATTTTCATTTGCCGACTTAAACAACAAGTTTCTCTAAAGTTTGCTCCTTTTTATTTGATATACTCATAGATTTTGCTTTTTCAAAAAGAACTGCACAAACTTTAAATTTCCTGACGCAGCTTAAACATTTGTTAAATGAAAAATTTGTTTGCCCGTTTTTGTTACACACACACATACTCGTACAACTGTAAAATATATATTTGAAAACACTTGCAATCATTTTCATTTTCACATTCAAATTTAAAATAAAACTCTCAATAAAAAAAAACAAACTGCTCAATGATTGATTTTAACTTATTCCAAGGAACACATTCAAATTCCCTCTACAGATTTAATTTAAGTTTTTTTAAATGCATTTTTATCGATTATCCTTTTGTACGGTGCTGTGAATTTTTTAACACAATTTTTACTGCTAAATATAACAAAAAAATTTTGCTTGAATTTAAAAACAAACACGAAAGGCTTTTTCCATTCTCCCTAATAAAAGTACATTTACATGCAGAAAACTTTTTTGGGGAAAAATAAACTTTTCTCCTGAATGTAAAAAAAAAATATTCTATAATTCTAAGTAGAGTAAAAAAAAATACAGTTTAAGCCAACCAGTAAAGTGGACGTAAAAAAATGCCAATAAAAATTGTATCGAATACTAAAATGAAATAAAACTGAATTTATGGCAGTTGCAATAAGGCCATATGCGACCTTTGGCTATTTTGAAAAAAAAAATTATAACTTACACAGAAAGAAAAGAGTAAGTGGAAAGAGAAATGTATGCAATAAATTGTAAAACAGTACAAAATTAAAAAGAAAGAACAGAATGAATAATAGTGGCAATAAGAAATAGAATTTGCAAAGAAATATAAGAAAAATTATATAAAATTAAGAAGAAGGAAAGTATAAGAAAATATAGAAACTTTTATTCTCTAAACAACATTTTGAATTATTGTAGGTAAAGGACGAAAAAAAAATTCTAGTTGCACACCCCATCCAAAATTCCAGTTACCACTAGAATATCGCAGGACGATGGTAAAATTTTAAGGAGTTTCATATCACAAAAAATACTATGCCGTCAATTTTTTGCCATCACCGGTTGTTTAATTAACTTCAACAATAAGAGCAAAAATTTTTTTTATTTCCAAATTATTCTTTCGACGAAAATCAACACGGAAGTATATCATTTAAATAGTTCTGGCAAAAAAAAACCGACCTCAGTTCAAAAAAAGTTCAAATTTATTTATAAATAAACATTTCATGCAGCCATTTACATTTCTATGTGATCAAATTGCCAGCAAACCTGCTCAAACGGAAACTTAATCTTGAAAAACGGAGGATCTATGCAATATTCAATACTTTAGGGGGCATTCCCCACCCCTATAGCTGCCAGAAAATTTATAAAACCAAACTGCCAGCAATCCCGTTCAAACAGCAAAAAAGAGTTTTGCAAATCGGTTTATAAATGGAGAAGCTACGTGAAGATCGAACTTATGCGAAAGTCAAAAATTTGGGGGGACAGCTTGCCCATCCTTAAAAAAATATATATGGGAACATACTTCAAGCAAAACATTTCAAACATAAAATCTGTCCTTAAATGGGTGAGTTATGCGGTAGTATATATTTCAAGAGGATGAGGAGGAGAAAGAGTGTCCCCGCGTTAAAAAAAATGTATAAAAGAAAAGTACAAGCGAATCCGTTGAAATGAAAAATATAGTTTTAAACATCAATTTATATATGAATGGAAAAGCTTGCCCTTTTTTTTAAAAAATATATATGGGACCACACTGAACAGTTATGGTATTCTCAATATTTCGGGGGGGAGGGGCACAACTTCGACATCGAATTCTACAAATATTTATGTTACCAAACTGCAAGTCCGTTACAAAGGATTTGTAAAATCGGTTTATAAATTTACAAAAAAAAAGGTAAATACAAATCTCTGCGAACTGATATCCTACCCTTTTTTTAAGTCGTCTAACGGGATTGTCACGGTATTTTATTTGCGCTTTATAAATTTGTTTAATAATTGTTAATGAAATTCAGTAAAATTGCTTGCATTTTGCCACAAGATCTCTTTTATTTGTGAATAATTAAATAGTTTTTTTTAAGCTGACAATGGGTTTCTTCACTTGTCCGAAGGACCATTTCTAATTTTTAGCTATTCCATAATTTGGGTATTTTGCGAATGATCTAAGAAAGTGCAAATTATTGTCAGTATTTCCTCTGTATTTAATGTAAATTTTTTTTAGTTTTATTATTTTTATCATAACAAAATTTCCTCAAAAACGTTTTGTTGTAAAACATCAGTATTTACTGCTTTCACTTTTTTGTAATGGATCGGTTTTATTAACAAAATAACGGTTATAAATGCGTTCTTGATACAAGACTACAAAAAAATGTTTTATTAATTGCAAATTACTTTTTATTATTCGTAATGATGGAACAGAAAATATATGGTAAATTTTAAATGTATTCACCTTTAATCATTCTTTGTTTGTAAATAAATAAAAATATTTTTTTATATAACAATTAAGTTTTGGTTGCACCACAGCCACAAAAGAATTTTATAAGACATTAAATAGTTTATTGATAAGCTAAACGCAATAACTGGCTTATTGCAATCAAAGTTATGATTAAATGTTTTTTTTTTACTACAATCATATTATTGTTATTATAACTAAATGTTTTCGTTGCGTTCTAGAATAAAAATTCAGCTTTAAGTCTTCATCGTAATTTATTGCGAAAGTTGTAGTTTAACAGGTGAAAAAAATAACAATAATTTGTTGCTGTAATTATACGTTTTTTGTTACAATCATAATATTGTTATAATAACTAAATGTTTTTGTTGCGTTTTAGAATAGAAATTATGCTTTACGTCATAATTTTAATTTATTGCAAAATATGTAGTTTCAAACGTGAAAAAAATAACAATAGTTTTTTGCTGTAATTATACGTCTTTTGTTACAATCATAATATTGTTATAATAACTATATGTTTTCAATGCGTGTTAGAATAAAAATTCAGCTTTACGTCGTCATTTTAATTTATTGGAAAAGTTGTAGTATACCAGGTGAAAAAAATAACAATAATTTGTTTGCTGTAATTATACGTTTTTTGTTACTATCATAATATTGTTATAATAACTAAATGTTTTCGTTGCGTGTTAGAATAGAAATTATGCTTTACGTCATAATTTTAATTTATTACAAAATATGTAGTTTGAAAGGTGAAAAAAAATAACAATAATTTGTTTGCTGTAATTATACGTTTTTTGTTACAATCATAATATTGTTATAATAGCTATATGTTTTAATTGCGTGTTAGAATAAAAATTGTACATTAAATTGCCATTCAATTTATTGTAAACAATATGTCAGACCTACCTAAAACTTGTCCGAATTGTTGAAAAATATATTTGAAAATGGTGCACACCACCAGGTATTCCACGATCTTTAAGAGGTGAAAAACAACAATAATATGTTTGCTGTAATTACACGTTTTTTCTAAAAATTGCGTATCCAAATCCATTGATGTGGCTATAATTTTAATTAATTCTGGTGAAAAATATAAAAGATCTAATGCAAGCCAGCGACTTCTAGTACTGCAATCGACAAAATAGATACATGAATGGAATAATACCCAAATATGCTGCAGTCGCAGAGGCTGCATTTTGAAAATAAAGATGAAATTTTTAAATTTTACACATATAATTTGTGAACACACCTAATGTATACGAAATTCGCAACTTATAGCAGACTCAAATTACGATCCAATTACTCCATTTTTCGTTATGAGGACTTGTTTTGAAAAATTATAACATTCAACAAAAGATTACTTTAGAATATAAATTGAAGTGATTGAATCATAATTAGTGACTGCAACTGTCGGGACATAGAAATAGATAAAATCTGGAAATTTCATACACTAAAATGTTTATAAGTCGAAAATTAGAATTACTGTTTGCTGGGTAATTATACTTTCCATATTGTTGGTTATGGGGGTTATCGGTTTATAGAAGTTAAACTGAATTGCTTTTAAGATTAAAATGAATAAAAGTGCAAAAGAAGTGAAAAAAAACAGTACCAAATAAACACATAAACTATGTGCACATGTATTTTCAATTAAATTTCTTTTTTAAACTCTTTGGCAAAAAAAATAAGGTAAAGCTAACATTTTTACGATTTTTTCTGCAGCATAAAAAGTATTTATACGTCTTTGCAGCATTTTGGTTTTAACTTAATCAAAGACTTAATTGGTTTTTTTTTTGTTTCTGTTTTTTTTTCTTTTCAGTGTGTTTGTCGATTCGATCGTCAAGGTGCTTTATGTGAAACACCCATTATCATCAAAAATGCAGCCTTCTCGGGTGATTCATATGTCTCACATCGCATCCACAAGGATATACCACATCATGATACCTTGGATACGGTATTGCCAATGCATGTTCAACTTAAAGTACGGACACGTGCCACCAATGGTCTCATAATGTTAGCTGCCGCACAGGGCACAAAGGGTGGCCATTATATGGCATTATTTTTGCAAAAAGGACTATTGCAATTCCAATTTTCATGTGGCTTACAGACAATGCTGTTAAGTGAACTTGAGACTCCAGTGAATACAGGGCACGAGATAACAATACGTGCCGAGTAAGTAGAAAAGTATAAAACGAACAAATTATGGATATTTTCTTAAATTAAATACTCCTCCCACAAACAAACATTCTAGCATACTATTATTATTATCATTATTATTATATTGTAAATTTAGTTAATGGCTAACGAAAAAAAAAAAGATAGAACAAAAATTATGTGGTTTTTATATTTTTCTAACGCAAAGAGCCAACAGGAAAGACAAAAAAAAAAGAAACACAAAAAAACACATATATGAAAAATTTTCTATGAATTGGAGGAGTTTAAAGTTCATTTTTTTTTTCTTTGTTTTCTTTGTTTGCCCATATTTCCACACAGTTGTGTGGCAGTTGCCATTAACACTTTCTCTAATGACTATCATAAATTTTAAGATTTTTTTCCATCTCGCCTGGACCAGCAAGTACAGTGGCACTAAATATTCGAAAGAAGCAGACAAAGAATTTATAATGTCTAGAAAATAGTAAAATCATTTGATGTTCCAAGCTAATGTGGACAACGTCGCCCTCCTTCGACGGTTAGCTGAAAAATCGGTGAATTAAAACTAGGGATGCAACCGATACCGATACCGATATATCGGCGGTACTTCTGGTTTTCCGATATATCGATATCGGCGATATTTTACTCTCGATACGCCGATACTTCTTATAGTTTTCTTTAGAGTTTTTTTAACAAAATATTCAATTTTCAACTCTTTTTTTTTGCATGACAACTATGAGAAATAACATATTAAAAGCAGAACATAAAATGAAAACAGAATACATAATGAAATTGTTTCTTCTATTTTGCTTTGCACCATAGTAATGAAATGTTTTCTCAATGCTAAATCTTGTATGTGTTTGTATGTTTTAAGATTTTTTTCATGGCGCATTAATACAAGTGGTGGTAATTCTACAAGAATTACAACTTAAAATAACAACTGGCATCTCAGCCCCTATGTCAACATGTAAAAATTTAGAGGCTACAAAATCCATAAGCAAAGCCACTGCTACATTGTCTGACGCTATTCCGCTAGTTAACAGTCTTCGAACATTATTAGAAAACATAATACATGAATCAACGGAGATGGAGAGTAGTTTGGAGTCCCAAAAATTTGCGACTAACTTAGCATCAGCTCTGAATGGAAGATTTGAGGGTTTAGAGAATAATGAAACCTATTATTTATCTACAATTCTTGACCCTCGATACAAAGCTCGAATATTTCAAAGACAATCGACTTCAATCCTATCGAAAAAACGTCTTATTGAGCTGCTTAACATGACTCCACATTCCGAAAGTGTTCAAGACACAGTCCTTCCTACACCTCGCAAAAGTTCTGATAAGTCTACGAGAAGTACTCGCCTTTGGAGCGTATGTGAAAAAATTATAAGAGAACCTGAGGAGGATGAACCTCTATCCATCCTAAGCTGTGGTTCTGCTAACGAAGAAGTCGAGAGATACCTTAGATCTCCTAATATTCCTAGAGACGCAGACCCTCTTGTTTACTGGCGCAATGATTTTGTAAAATCATAAATATGGCAGACGTTTTGTAATTTGAAAATTTGAATTTTAGAAACTGAAATGTATTGAAAATTTTGATGATTTGAATGGCTCATTAATAAACACTGTTATTTTGTATAATAGAAGAATTACTCTACTTGAGTTTTGCTAATTTTTACTTGAGCTCAATTTCAATATGCGTATCGGTATCGGAATCGGTATCGGCGATATTTATTTTTGAGTATCGGTATCTCTCTCCCTGAGTTCCGGCACAATGCACTGCATACGTAGGGGCCATCCCCTGATTGCTGGTCCTAATTAAAAGAAATAAAAAAAATTAATATAATAATGTAAGAAAATAGCAAACATGATTAATAGTATGTAGTATTGTAGTGCTAAAAATTTCGTTTGGGTACTCAATAATTGTCGTTACTTTTAAAAAGTAAGCTTTTAGGGAAAGTTGTAAATAATTTATTACAGAGTTGCATATCGACATACAATACATCTCTAAAAGTCTTGATTAACTACTTTTGAGTATTGAGTACACGAAAAAAAATGGCAAATACTCGATACTCGGTACTAGTGATGATACGAAAATGAATTTTTAGTATTCGCGAATACGAATACGAATATTACTTTTAAGGTTTAGAGCCACGTAATATTTCAAATTTAATTGGTAAAAATCCCTCCCTTTGCGGCAGTAACAATAAATTTAAAAAAAAACTGTCACACAACTTTAGGTATATATCATTATTATGACATTGAGATTCCGAGTTTGAAGACCACTACTGAACATTTTTAAATTATTTTACTTACAAACATACTTTGAGATTTAGGTTTTCTTACTCTGCTTGCGCTTTTAATTAGTAATTCAGTGTTGTTTGGGAGAACACATTTTCGCCGATTGCGCAGCCACATGTCTCGGTGGACTTTCACATATTAAATTTTAATTCTTCCATTTTTGAAGTCCAAAATTCCTCTACTGAGAATTGATTAACATGATATGAATTTACATATAAGACTTTAACTTTAAAATGATAGTTTCGAAATAAATTTTCGTTTGCTTTTTTTAAGAAGAGTATTATCTTGCGTCAAAAATAAAGGGCTTTCTTGCTTTAAATAAAAATTATTATAAATTAATATATTTTTGTTTATTTTATGTACTTGTATGCAAATTATTCGAGAAATATTCGCTTGAATTTGGTGAATACGAAAATTTTAAAATAGGCGAATAGTCAAATAATCGAATACGAATACGAGTATTCGTAACATCACTACTCGGTACCCACTAATGCCTGCAATGTAGTATTGTTCTCATTAAATAAAACGATAACGTGGGATAGAAATTTTGGTAAAGGTGTATACTAAAGATCTAAAGCATCAGCTTATAAGAAACTACTAAGAGAAATATATTTTTGGAACCGATTAACTCACACGACCCAAAATATATTCTAACGAATTTAAGTTTTACGGCATTCCAAATAAATTTGTTTCTACTAAAAATTTTGGAAAATTGATTTTTTTGGCCAAATTCGTCCTGCTGTGCACTTTCTAACGAAATATACTTTTACAATAATCTATAATTTATGTATATAAAAGCTCAAAAACCTTAAATTTTATACTAGACATAGTTTATGACCTTTTCAATATATAACTCGCCCTACAGTGCACCTTATCCACAAACCACCCAAAAACAAAACCAAACGCAACTTTTCATGTTGCATTCAATACACTGACATTTGCCAGAACAAGCAGAGTCCAGAAAGTTTTCAACTTGTTTTTCTTTATTTTCCCTTCCATTTTATAAAACAAAAATTTTTATTTTCATGTTTGTTTGTTTTTTTTTTTTTTTTTTTTTTTTTTTTTTGGTTTTGATTGTTTGGTCCTTTGGTTTTTATATGTTTTGGTTTTAGAACTTTGGACAAGTTGGTAATTACCAAAAAAGATAAATTAATTTCTATTTTACGTGTAAAACATAAATTTCATACATATACAACTACATTTAATAATTTATTAGACATTTTCTGTAAATTTGTGTATGTGTACATTGTTAAAGGTAATTATGATTGTGCGGTATCATGTCCGAATTAAAGGCATTAGAAAAAAATATATCTAATATGTTGTTCTTGAAAAATATCCTTGAGGAAAAAATAATTGAACAAATTTTCTTCGAAATCAACATGAAAAACAGTTCAATACTTTTGGGTCACCAAGAATACAAATTGCATGTTAATTTTAATTATCACAAACTTTAGTAGTGACCTCTAATACAAAACAAAAAAAAAAAACTAAGGTATGGATCGTTTAATATTTATAGAGAAAAAGTACAATTGTTTATTATTTTTATAACAATATTTTAGTGTATGCCCAGCATTTTTTAATGAGTTTCCTCATTACAATCAGACTTACTTTTAAGTTTAAGAGTTGTTGTTGTGAATTTAATATTAAAAAAAATGGAACTCGCAATTTGCAAAACATCGCATCAACTTCTTTGATTTTGTCTCGCTGATTGGTGGAGAGTATCACGTTTTCACAAGATGTTCTCGACTGAAATTATAATGAAATCGTGTAAATTGATCGCACGATGGTTTTGGCTGAAGTGGTTAGCGCGTTGACTACTAAGAAAACTATAACTTATGAGATCGGTTCATACCCTGATCAGGCGCGAGTCCATCAACATCATAAATTTCTCAAATGTGCATTGTATTAATTGTTGTTGGGCTGTTTAAGTGATGAAGGCATAGCACTGGTCACTAAAAACTGTTCCGACAACGATTAATACTGCTCCAAGCTAATGTACACCAAAGTGCCCTCCTTCGTCGGTTAGCAGAACCGTCGGCAAAGAAAAACAATTAATAAAATGACTGCTTAAATGACAACTTAACATTAGAGGTGCTGCAACACTTCTCTAAAATTAACAAAATTGCGCAATAGCAGAGCTGTAGAGGTATTAAGCCTTCTAATCATTCTACCGCATCCCAGGCACTCCACAAAGACTCAATATAACCGCCATCCGCCATGGGGTCATGCAACCATTTTACAGAGCAGTAGAATTATTCCTGGGGGGTTACTCTGTATTGCGATGCGAAAGCAAATGCGATAATTTGGTACTCTGTATCGCTTACGCAAACGCTTTCGCAAAATAATTTGAAAAAGAAGCAACACTGGCACCACGAAATTTACAATAGCGAAGAATGACAAAATTAAATGTCAACACTTGTAAACAAAAACATTTAAAACTAAAGTTTTTGTGCAGTACTTGTTTTTTGTCAAACTAAAATAATATAAAGTAAATTGTGATGGATTCGGTGGACTTTTGAGGAGGAATATGAGTATGTTGAACGTATTACAAGGAGAATTTTGAGATGTAGATCAGATATACTCTCCCTAAATGACCACATGTAAGAAACTAAGAGTAGGTATTATGTGCAAATTGTAGGGGCGTCCATTGGCCAAATCGCTGTGTTGCAGCATGAAATCCACTAACATATCGAACTGCCGTTGCTGAGTGTGTAACTTTTTCTGCTTTTCCCTAAAAAAAACAATTTTGATATGTACATACATAAATGTAAGTATAAAAATTTATTTTCTTTCTTACACCATTCCTTTGCGTTTGATATCTTGTTAGCGCAAGATATTTGCGCTTAACGAACGATTTTGACATACACTTTTGCATTACAGAGTGCAGTGGTGCCAGATTTGCGAAAGGGAAAATATTAGATGCGAAAGGAAAGTACGAAAACGTAATACAGGGTACCAATTGTTCGATTAGGCACCATTTTTCTTACGCATCGCAATAGAGAGTAACACCCTGATCTCATATGTTACAGCACTCCAAATAAAAAATTTTGACAATTCTTGAACAGTTCCCCAAGACCACACTGCGCTCTATTTGTTTACACAGACGGTTCCAAACGGGGAACGAGAGTTGGCGGTTGTGTCTACACTGCGGAATTCGGTATAAAGACGGACGATTGTAACATCCCACAAGCAGAAATATCTACCATTGAAAAAGCTATGGTCTGGCTATTATTCCGCATATCATTAAACACTGTGGCTAATCATTCAGACATTACCCTCATATGGGCACACTGTGGCTAAGAGCGCAATCCAGCCAGTTAAGTTATCGATATTGATAATCTCTGCGTTCTTCCATTATCTTCTTTCTAGAGACCTATTGATGTTACCCTTACTAGATAGTACAATTGACCAACCTGCTCTACAGCCAGAACTGTATGGTTTCGCCTCGATCTTAATAAAACTAAGGAACTCCTTTCGTAAGTAGACAATCTGTGTTAGTGTTAGTCTGGTAGAAGGTGAAAAGGCACCTAAGGTTTCTACCCAAGACCAAAATTAATAGAAAGTTAATCTCTAGGAGTTGTCTTTCAAGGTTCGATAAATAACCATACACTGGTACCAAGGGAGCTGGAAAGCCCTACGGATGAATGAAAACTGTGAGTTAAAAAAGTGTTGATCCTTGAGATGCGCACTTTATCCCCCTTGGGGAATGGGTATACTTTTCGCCATACTTCCTAAATGGTGGCTTGATTTCGTGACCGGTTATTTGTGGGGGTCTCCTTCAGTAGTATACGAGGTGACTGTGGTTGCTACCAATATCGCTGTGAGAGGTATTGGTCAAATCGCTAATGCTCGACCACTGCTAGTGGTTGCTTGCACTTCATACAACCAATGTCAAACTTTTATGTATGGTTGCTTAACAACCGAAGCCTCTTCGGAATGGTGGGTGGTCCATGCAGAAGAAGTTGCCAGCTGATATGATCCTTCAGGTCAAACTTGTTTGCCTTCTAAAAAACACAAACTGGCCTAATAAAGAAAAGTATTATCGAAATTTTTAAAGTCTCTTCTTTAGTCCTTCTTAAAGAACTAAATAAAATATGGGAGAAATTCTTTTCTTTTATGTAAAAATGTTCTACATTTTATTCAGGTTTTTTTTCTTCTTTTTCTGTTAAATAACAAAAAAATCGAAATACGTCATTTTGGTCCTAGGGGTGCATAAACAAATAAATATTAAAGACCAAAATGAGAAGAAAAAAAATTTTAAATTATTACATTTCAGTGAATGATATGCAACTTAAATGACCATAAATATTTTTGTCAATATTCGTGTCAAATTGAAGATGATAATAATGGCCAGAGGCTCCAAAATATTTTGTGGATATTTGCAATCATGTTTTGGTTTTATTGCTTTTTATGTTGTTCTTGTTGTTGTTGCTAATATTATGGCTTTTAATTTTCCTTTTGGCTTTTCACCAGTGTCCACAAAACAGGCAGTTCTATTATCAGCTATTTTCACCAACAGCTGGGTTTTAAAGGTTTTATGTCTATTTTTAGTACAACGTTTTCGATTGTTTTCATATTTTTGGCAGGCGTGTTAGTGTTAAAATACACATTGTTCATAGTTTTTGTTGTTGTTGTTGTTGCTGATGTTATTGTAGCAATTACTGGTGGTTTGTAGTCGATAATCAGCTCGAATAGGAAAAAGGAATGAAAAAAAGGGCAACAATAAAACTAAACAAAAATTTGTTCTCAATTACTCTCGTGGGATTTTTGGAAGGCGAAACTTGGAAAACCCAAAACTATGATTAAGAGTGGAAAATAAATTTTGGTTTACAGCTAAATTTCCGTTTTTTTTTTTTATCAAACACAAAACACACACTCGCCGACGTATGTACATATGTATGGACACACTTAATTGTACGTATTTAAGTTTCTAAAAATAAACCCAAACACAAGCCCTCCATTAAAACTCAACCAGTCGATTGAGGGAAGAAACAAAAGAGGTGTCAAATTTTTGACCGTAGAAAAATTGAGAGAAAAGAAATTATAATTTTGTCATTGAGCAGAGTGTTTAATGCAGAGATGTAAAATGTTTTAGAAATATATATTTCTGAACACTTTTTATTCCTCATACTTTTACAGAATTTATGGAAAAATTTTAGTTTCGAATTTGTAAATTCTATAGACAAATTGTATGTCATTATTAAAAAAAAATGTTTTATTTTGCCTAAAACATATAATTCTCGTATACAATTTTCGGGATATAATTATATAAATAAAGTTTTAAATTTTAACCAACCAAACTATTTGATAAGTGGAGAACACATACAAGTATACAAAAACATGGAGGACGACGATAAAGCGGCTTCCGAAAAACATCGTGTTTCTATCCTGCCGTGTAGATTTAAATAAACCAGTTTTGACTTAATCCTCGTTCCTTCGGAGTATTGTCTGATCGTACACTTTGAATTAAATTCTTTCATTCCTATTGGTATTTACGTAAAACAAATTTTTGATTAAAAAACTTTTATTATAGATGTAGCAAGCATTTTCACTAGGACCAGAATTGGGGCAAAATTTTAAATTGATTTCAAAGACCAAGAAATGAGAGGGACGCAACAAAACTCTAAAGTTTCAATATTAAACCTGATGTTCGTTACGATACCTCTCTTTTAGTTTTTCCTACGTTCGTCCTTTTGTCCTTTCTCCCTGTTAGTTTCTCTTCCAGTCGTATTTCTGTCCTTTCTTGTTATCTTCTGATTTTCTTTTCTTTCCTCGCTAATTTTCTATTCAGAAAAAAATATTTTGAAAAAAATTTTTTATTACTACGATTAAAAATTTAAATTAGTTTCAATTAATTCCGTAATTGAATCAATTGAAAATGTGATTAAAAACAAATTTTTCTATCAAAATTTTTAAAAACATAAATTCTTGAGTATTTGCTCGAATAAATGTCATATTTCTAAGAAGGGAGTTTTGCTTTTCATTTTGCCTTATAAATACTTTTATTGGAAACCAACGGTTGTCTAATTGTATATACATAAGTATGTAGGTTTGTAAGAAAGTAAACATATTCACAATGAATGAAAAAAACTGTTTGTTGTGAAGTTTGTAAAGTTTTTTGAAAAACTATTTTGCTTGTTCTTTCGTTATTCTCAAATATTATTTGCGAGTTGATCCTACGACTTCCGTCCATGGTTCAAAACTTTTTAATTAAATCTTTGTTTTCTTAATTTATTCTTGTTCTTAGTAACCGCGAAGGCTCTCAAGCGATTATCCAATATCGAATCTTAAACAAAATTTTTGACTCATACAACATTGATTTTTATGATCCAAAGCCCACTGAATTTTCATGACTGATTTAATAATTTTATTAAATCATCTATAAAATTATTTTGTTTTGTACGTTTGTCATCAAAGCTTTCTTTTTATTTAATATTTTTCTTTTTTTTTTAATTTAAATTTTAAAAATGTCCCTTTTTTTGTTCAAGAAAACTTTTTTAACTATTTTCTTCATGTTTTCTATGCCAAGGACAAACACATTCATTCATATTTATTTTATATAATTCTTTTTATTTTGCTTGAAGTTGTTGTTTTAGTTCCGTTTCTTTGCTCAATAAACTGTTGTTTTTGTATATTATTTTGTGTGAACTTAGAAACACCATGTAGCAACTCATGTTTACTTTTTGTTTTTCTATTTTTCAAGTTTATCTCACTTTAGTAACACTTGTCCATTTTTTACGAGTTCTTTTTTTTGGTTGTGTGGGGTTTTTTTCAGTCGGTTCTTTGTTTTCGTTTGTTTGGTTGGTTAATTTTTTTCTCTGAGTGAAATATGTAGAGTACTTGTTTGATTTTAATTGTGTTAATTATAATTGTGTAAATTTAACAGATACAAAACAAAGGAACTTTAGAAGTAAATGCAAAAGAAGATAATCGAGTTGGTGGTTAATGGAATTATGGTTTATTCGTGTAGTTTTTTTATTAATATTTGCATGAGAAATGTTTCGTTTTTTCTGTTTTCTCTTTTATTTGATTACAAGTTTTCTATTCAATTTGCGTAGATTTAGAAGATCATGGCTTGCTGGCTGATAGAAGCAAATAACTGCAGAGAAGAGTATCAGTAATGAAAATTTCGAAATAACGTATACGCAATCATGACGGTAATTTACTGCTATTGCAGGGATAGCGGAAGGAAATACATAATAACATTCAAAAGCGATGTGTTGCATATATATGGACGTGGATGAAAATGACTTTGTTTAGATAAATTCGTATCGTTTTATTTTTTTTTTTAAGGGAAAATTAAAAAAGGATTAACAATAACTAAAACACCATGTTTAACATGTTGGTGTAGAGGAATTTTAGTGTATTTAAACACATGTAGTTTTGGAGTGATTTTCATACAAATTTGCTATTTTGAACTTGAGAGCCCGATAATATTACTTTTCATATGTAGAAAAATTTAAATTATTTTTCTTGTGTGATGCACAGCAATGAAATCCAAATGCTTCTTCATGGTTCCCAGCATTTTCAATTGCATATAAAATTGATTAGAAGTTCAAAGTCAAAAATAAAATTTTTAATACAATAAAAATTTTCGCTTGCAAATTTATATTAGGCGTGGCACTTCCCATTTGGAAGAACATTTTCATTTATAATATTTACTAATATTTACTAACGCACCTTAAACCATGAATGCAATTTGTGTGGTGTTGGCTGAAGTAGTTAACGCGTTGACTACTAAGCAAACAATGACTTGAGGCCTGGGTTCAAACCTTGGCCAGAGCAAGTCAATCAAACACCATTAATTTCTCTAATGTACATTAGTGAGACATTGCAATAATTGTTGTCGGACTATTTAAGTGATGAAGGCACAGCACTGGTCACTAAAACCTGTTCCGAAAGCGATTGATGGTGTTCCAAGCTAATGTACACAACATCGCCCTCCTTCGTCGGTTAGCAGAAACATCGGCGAAGTAAAACAATTAATAAAATGTCTGCCAATAAAAAAAAAAATAAAAATATACAGAATTTGATGAAATGGTGCCAGTAGGCGTGGCACCTGCCATATTTGAATTTTTATCTTAACCTTGAGAGCAATAACGTAAATGACCTGAGATTTTAATGGAAGTAACTCCGATGATTAAATTAATTGTTTTAGAAAAAAAAATAGTCTCAATGAGATTAATGGGCGTGGCACTTTATATTTAGAGAAACTTTTTATTTGATGTGTATTTATGAATCTAAAGCAGTTAAAAAATTTAAATCCTGTTTATATTAGTTTTAAAGAAAAAGTATTCAGACGTAGACAAATGGGTGTGGCACCTCCCACATATTTATTTTCACATGTCTTATGACGTTCGCTGCCGCCATATTATATAAAAAGAACTACCAGTGTGCCAGAAGTTTTTTTTTTTTGTTTAAAAGTGTATGGTAATTTTTAGTGAATCACTCCGTGTCTTTCGTTTCACGTTTGTATTGCTTTTTTTTTGTGTTTTTAGAATGTGACACGGTGGGATACGGGGCACTCAATTGTTACAGAAGATCACATGATACCACGTGACCGACCGGTGGTGGTCAGAGTGATATTTCAGATATGTGAAAATAGCCTTACAAAATAATGCAGCCTGTGACCCACCGTGGTACACATGGCCTCACGGAAAAAAATCGTATGACTCACCTGTCGGTCACATGGCAGCGAACGTGTTAAGAATTTATAAGGTAAATGAGCTGAGATTTAGTAGGAGCTACTCCTGCGTTGAGTTTCTCAATTATTCAAAAATAAAAATTTTTTAAATTAAATAATTGGGCACTGCTCATATTGGAAAGAAGTTTTAGAACAGTTTTGTAGCTAATTCAGCTAGAATTTTAAAATTTTTGAGTGGATTTTATAATGAGCGTTGTTTAAGAAAAGATCATACGGATTGGACATGTGCTCTTAAGAAGATAATTTCTTCTGTACGTGGACCATTTACTATTTCAACAAATAACATTGTAACGAACTTTCTTAAACATTAATCGCGTGAGGCAATAGTAAATTTTAACTTATGCCACATTCTGCTGCCAATTTGCTTAAGTTTTGTGTTGACGTCAAATAGAAAAATTTTTACTCGTCAATAAAAAAAAAACAAAGAAAAACAGGAGAATTCAACAACTCTGCGAAATTCTATTCTATGAAGCAAAATTATTTTTGCATATTTTTTACCTTTTCAAAACAAACAACAAACCAACAAAAAAGAAAAATATGTACAAGCAACCTGACAACTAATCATAACCATGAGTTTGGATAAGTAACAATGTCATCATCAGTTTACCCAAAACTAGCAGGACAGACAGACCGACTAACCACATATAATTTCGTAAAATATTATGGTTTTCTTCATACACAAAAACCACACACTTGAACAGAATTTTTATCTTTACAGCAAGAAAATACACTCAAATTATATCAACAGCAGACACTTTAAGGGGTGGTATTCACACCGACACTTTACAGGCAATAAATGTTACTTGAATCGCACCCTAATGTTTAAAAAGGAAACGAAAATTAAAAGTTTTCTCTTTTTTTAAGCAATTTCAATCCGGGTGGTAGTGTGTCTTCTTATTTGGTTTATATTTTAAGTCATTTGTGATAATTTTTTTTAAATTGGTTCAATATATTGCCTAGATTGTTACTCTCATGCTTATCTCTGAGCATCGGTGTACATAACGTATCAGATATCGTCATATGAATTCATAAAAGCCTTACCTAACATTGAAAAAATTTTATAGGAGAGGCAAAAAAAAATTAAGCAACATTTTTTCAATTTAAAATTAGTTTTTAGTAAAGAATTACTGTATTGAAATTTTCAATTGTAGCAATGTTAAATTTTGCAGAAACATGTATTATAAATAATAAAAAATTCAATTTAGTTTCTTTTTGTAGCAACTTACGAGTAGTCCTGTTTTGATCATATCACGATATTTCATTTCTTTTGTAAAGTTGGTTCGCAACCATGAATGAATGAAATTACCAAAATTTAATAGAAAACACACTTTAGTTCATTCTTATTAAAAAGTTTAATAAACTTTCTGTCCATTTACGTGTTTTCAAAGTTTAATAAATTTTATTAGAATCTAAGAAAACCGACCAGCATCCTCTTATAAATGTTATCTATTAAAAAGATTAAAAGTATATTTAACAGTTTATGGCATTTTTACAATAAAACCAGATTATTGTCATTATGTGTATGTGGTAGTATAGTTAACACAAATAACTACAACATAATTACAGACATATACAAGTAATATACATGTTTAAGGGTATTTCTTTGTGTACTTGCTTACATACATATATGTACATACATACATACATACACACATTTTGGGTGTTTATGATTTGATGTTCATACTAAAGCTGAAACATAAAATGGCATGACAAGAGGTCAAACTGCCAACTGAACATCAACAGATTTTATTATTTCGAGTGATAGTGACAACAAGAATAAAGATAATAATAACGTCACATAACTACAGTACACTGTTTCCAATGAAATATTGTTAAAGTCGTTCCTTAATGTAGAAAAAAATTGTATTTAATAAATTTTTTTAATTTTATTTCTTAGTGAAAAACTTTTGTTTAGTTTTAATTTATAGTGAAAAACACATTAATTGCAATAAGGATTTTCATATTTTAGCTTATAAATGTGTTAACTGCATTATTTTTTATTTGTAAAGAAAATTTTTTTTTATATGAAAAAATTGCCGATCAAAAAAACATTAATTTTTTTGAATTTTTTCTTGTCCAAGTAGATTTTAAATTTTAAGAACTTTCAAAATATGCCGAATAAACACAAAAATATGCCACAAACAAATTTTTAAAAAATTGTCTTTTATGCGTTGTACTCCGAAATATGCAAAATAATGCTTAAAATGGTACATAAAAAATATGCATTAAAAAATATTTTAAATGAAAATTTGAAAATTTATTAAAATGTTTAAAATTTTTTTATAATAAAAATAAAGCGTAAACATCTACTGATGAGTTGGTATGCCAACCAACGAAATATATATTTAGATATTGCTAGTCCGCAACAAATAAATTATAATTTAAAAACATAAATTCTTGAGTACATGCTCAAATAAATGTAAAATTTTATTTTATAAAAATGTTTTGTTTTCTTTTTTGTTAAATGTGGCTCTGTTAATTTTTACAAATATACACTAACAAATTAATCTTTAAAATAAACTAGAAATTTCTAAATAATCGAGGATATTTGGGCAGTTTTTGAAAAAACTTGGAAAAATAAGTCACAATATGCTGGGAAAATATGCAAATATGCGACAATAACTAATGATATGCCCCAAATATGCACTGTAGTTGAAAATTTCCAAAATTATGCCGTAAAGAAATAATATGCAAAAATATGCAAAAAAATATGTAAAACTATGCACTAAAAAATTAATGCCAAAATTCTTAAAAACTACTGAAACGTATAAATATTTAATTTGGGTCCACATTTATTGCACAAGAAAATATATGCAATAGCATATTTACGGTTTCTCTGTTTATAAGTGTTAATCAAATATTTTAGAAATGTAATCTTTTTGTCAACTTGAACTACTTGCATGATAATCGAGATAAACGGATGGATGACTTTAAAGTAATTTTACTGCTTTATATATTCAATGAAAAATGGCTACGAGCAAAAAGTTAAAAATGGCCCCAAATTTTGTATTGAAAACAACAGCACGAACAAACCAAAAATAAAAAAAATCCCAAAGTTTAAAACAAATGGATACAAATTTAAAAATTAAAAATTGCCTAAAAGTTTTGTATTGAAAAGAACAACACGAAGTTTGGGTACATTTTTCCTATTTTTTTTTGGGACTATTTTTTAGTTTGAAATTTTTATTTTGGAGCCATTTTCATGTTCCATTTTACGAAAATACGACACTTACAAGCTAAAATTAAAAATGGTTCAATAATAATATGTGCAAAAAGGTCCCAAAATTAAGACAAATGGACTGCAAATATTTTTTTGTTATTTTCAATGTAAAAATTTGGGCAAATTTTTCCTATTTTGGGACAATTTTTAATTTTTCAATTTGGCGCCATTTTTAATTTTTTAGTTTAGCGTCATTTTTTATTGGGGCCACTTTGCATGAAGCCGACTAAACAAAAACCCATTTTTTCGGGTCATCAATTATGAAGTAATGCGATTAAAAATTATGTGACATTGCAGATTTATATGTACATACTGTGATGTTCCCCCTTTAGCGGTTACTTTTTGCTACCGAAGTAAAGCAGACAAACTTGTTTAAAGAAAAATTTGTTCAAAATTTAGTAATTTTTCGTTTATTATTTATTCTTTATTATATTACATGCTACATATATTTTAATGTAACGCCCCATTTGTTATCGATTATCCGCCGTTCTGCATATTTTCGAAGCAATGGTGTGGTAATCGAATAACCCCAAAAAAAAAAATTTTAATTTTTGCCAAACTAAAATTTTGTTACGAAAATTAGAATCCTTTCATTCCTTTCTTTTGGTTTAAGTTTTAGTTTAAAGGATTTTGACACTTAATATAACAACAACTAATACTGCAAATGATGTAAAAGTATTAACTTATAAACATACAAATTAGGCAAAAGTTTCTTCTCAGCTCTAATATGTCCAAATTCAACTCATACATTTAGATTATTTAAATTTTGTGTGACTGACACTTTAGTTAACAGAGTATAACTGTGTATGTGTGTGTGTGTGTGCGAATGTAGCTGAGAGATAAAATAAACGTTCTCTTACGACGTAAGACTTACGTACGTATGTATGTATAAGTGTCGGGTATTTAAGTTGTTATTTTGGGAATTTATTTAAAGGAGATTCATTTACAAGTTAACAACATGAACGTGTTAATATGTATGGCCTAAAGGTTGTCTAGGTAGCCACAATTCAGGCATCGGGCATCAGGCACACATACAAATAAATAACTAAAAATGCATGGATATAAAACGTATAGAGCAAATGTATGTGACATGATTATCTTGCCTCGAGATGATATAAAATGCCATATACCATCACCAAGTTTATGATGGTATGTGTGTTAACATTTTATGTATAAAAATAAACTAAAACAAGTCACATACTATTTATCGTCGTTGTTGTTTTTTATTGTTGTTGATCCTTTGATAAGGAAGGTAAAATAAAAAAAAATATAAAAAGTATTTTTTTCTTATCATGTGAAATAAATTATTGTTTCCTTTCTTATGGTATAACAAACATTTTTTTTAAGTGTTATTCAAAAAGTTTTCCTTAGAGACTGACACGTTCTACAGATACGTACCTAGTTAATTTTGAAAAACATAATTAATTAGTTTTGTTAATCTATTTTTGGTTTTTTAATTTTAGATTAGACTTTAGCCGTAATTACACGCATTGTAATGCATCCCTTTTGGTTAACGATACTTTGGCCATGTCGGGTGATCAGCCAACCTGGTTGAAATTGCTGCCACCACGTTTACATACTCCCGATACAATCTTGAATACTTGGCTACATTTGGGTGGTGCTCCACAGGCACCAATTGGTTTAATCATCGAATTGCCACCCTCACAAAGTGGTACAGGCTTTACTGGATGTTTGCATTCATTGAGAATCAATGAAGAATCAAGAGAAATATTTGGGTAAGTAATTTATTTTAATTAAGTTTTTTAATTTTTCCTTTCAATTAAAACTATTATTTTGTTTTCTAATTAGACAGTTGATTGGTTTTATTCAAATCAGAGGAAAACAATCAATAATCCTTGATTGTTATTTTTAATTTTTATGAAAAAATTATTGGTACTTTTTATTCGCTTTGTGTTATTATTTATTAAAATATTAAAAAAAAATCCTTAAGCCAGCAAAAAGTACAAAAAAAAGGACAACAGCAAACGAACTGTTTGATAGCTTAATTAATGCATTTGCAATAATGAAAGACTCATTAAAAAATAAATGCTGAAAAGTATTTTAATAAAACTTTTTGTTGCATGCCACTTCAATGAGCAAATAAATACACACAAAATAAATAATACAACAACATATTTCTGTTTTACAAAATCTACAATTTTCATAAAACAATAGAAAAAAGCAGCCGAAAAATATAAATTAAAAAGCAAATGCCATGAATATAAATGTTGCTGAAAATACAAAATGGAGTAGTTAAATAATTAAAGAATTGCAAATACACTGTAACGATACCGACTGCTCATAAGGCTTGAAGGCAATTTGATTTTCTCTTTGCACAAATCTTTCGTAATTTTTGTTCTCCCAAAAATTATTTCAGATTTTAAAATTTAAATCCTTTGACTTTGAAGAACCTAAGCAATCCACACTTGTAGAAAATTTCTATGGGAAAACATGAAAGTATTTTCTTAAGAACTGGGTTTTTTTCGAACTGTATGAGAATTTTAACTGTACTCAAGTTTATCAATTACAAATAAAAAATATTAAAATTATTAGAACATTTTTGTTTGCAAAATAATAAGAACACCAAAAATAAAATATATTTGTATGTATTGGAGTTTTGGAAGTTTAAATCTGTCATTAATGTAACATTCCCTCTCTTTTAATTGATTGTAGTTGCTAACGGCAACACTGCGAAATGCTACCGGGAAAATTTTTGTAAAATATATTTAGATCTATATCTTTCTGCTCTATGGGCCTTTATAACCTTTTAAAAAAAAATCAAAAAAAAAAGTCAACAAACTACATTCAGTAAGGATGTAGCAGGTGAAAATTTAAAAAAAAGACATGTGGCACTCGGGGACTGCCGCGGTATTGCATAGCATTCATTATCAACTTATGCATTTATATTATTACGTTTTGTTTAATAACTCCGGCAATACTGTATGTTAATGAAATCAAAATCAATAGCATACTTTAGGGGTTAACATACATTGGGCGATTTAAATACTAAAAAAAAAGACTTAAAAAACAAACGTTTCAAAATTTCTTGATTCGGTCGCCTCAAAGCCCGCGATAGAAGCTAAGCAATAGCTTAAAAATTTACTATTATATGTCTCAAAGACTTCATACTCAATTAGAAAGCTACAATTCACTCAAAACACAAAATATGTTGAAGGGATTAGTACTAAAATATCCTATAAACCCAGATTTATGTCTAATTTACATATATTAAAAATATATTTAACTTAAAATTTTGCTATAACTCACCATTAAAAAGAAAGCTGAAGATATCTTCTATATAATTCGTAGACGAGACCAATTTTTGTGGCGCACTTTGCACTAAATTTTTAAAAAATCTATATAATTTTAAAGATATTTCTTCACAGATGTGCACAGTATTAAATTTATCAAAAATCGATACAGTATTTTGGAAGCAATAAGCAGCGTTGTCAACTTTGAAATTTCAAAAGGCACCCAAATGGAGAAAAAAACGCGCCATTTAACAAAAAACTCACCAAGTTCAGATTTTTTTCTTATTGAAAATTTTTATTGAATTAATTTTGCGTCTTTACAACATTTAACTTTAGTCCAAAATTCTATTGTTGATATAATATTGTGCCAATGCATGAAGTGAATCATTCTCCACCGTTTTTCAATACTAGATAATATTTCGACATCGGATTCAAATTGTACTGCTAATGGCATGATATCATATTTGCAATGGGATAAAACATTTTGGTTGTTGATGTCATTTGTAGCTAAATGGGCTTAAAGCTGAAATGTGTTTACGTGTTCCAGCATGCCGAACAAGATTGGGTATTTAGGCGTGATGTCGCATTTGCAATAAAAACATCTTGCTTTTGTGTTATTATTTGGTCAAGGCCGAATGTATTGCTTAAACTCACATTGTGATTCCCAATCCTTTTGTATTTCGCTTATGATCTCCTTTTTTAGACTCCATTCTTGACACTAACTTTAAATATTTCTTTTAGTAAATATAAATTTTATTAATTTTAGTGTTACAACCCTTTATGTAAACTTTTACGCATTTTATAAAAAACGAACAATGATCGCAAGTCTCAAGAATACTTTGTTTTTGCTAAGCTCTTTAACATACTTGCGAACAACTTTTACGACAAAAAACAATTATGTACTCTGAAAATCTAAAAGGGACAACAAATTTCTTATAATGAAATGTTACAAATTATTTATAACAACAAGACGGTTTAACGGTTTTTGTGAATGCGTTTTGGTACCTCTTAAACATCTGTAAAATTGAATGTAAAAATTGTACACAAATTTAATGAAATGGTATTGAAACAGTTGTATTTTTTTTTTATTTTTTCTTTTTTCTCATACTGAAACAAAAGATTGTGTTTAATATGATTTGAAGCCACCCAAAATAAAAAAAGGCACCAAAATTAAAGAAAAAGCGCACCACGCACCAACTCGGATATTTTTCGCACAAAACATTTAGAAAAGCACCAAAAAAGGTGCGAAACGCACCAAGTTGACAACACTGGCAATAAGCGTTTGAAATTTTTACAAACACATGCAAATAAAATATGTACCTTCGTTTGTAGTAGAACTTGTTTTTGTTTTTACAACAAAATAGCGCAATACAACATATATTTTCTCTTCTTTGTTGTTGTAGTAGGAAATACTCCAACAAAGTAGGAAGAAGAGAGTTCGAAAAATTTAATAAGCTTATTTGAAAGGATTTTGTTTTTGTATTTCAATGTGTTTTTACTTTTTTAATTTCAAAATAAAAACGTTACTGTAAGTATCACTCATTAATGAGAGTACATTATTTTTATTCTGTCATTAATTATTTCTAAAAGATTTTCCATGACGTTTGGATAATTTTTCTATGAAACTTATACATGTAGAATACGGATAAATGTGTCGTCCTCTAGCTATACTAGTAATATTTCTTAATGCAGTAGATTTCATTATTTAAGAAAATATTTATTCATTACATGTTCTTTTGGGGATATTGATAATTCTATAAAGTATTCTACATTAGATGCATGTGTCTGGTAATTTTTTTTTAAAAAGTTCAGCGAATGATTTTTCTAACTGCTGATAACACAGTGCAGTACTAAAATCTTGAACCAATTGAGACTCCCCAAAATATGAAAGCTTATGATGGTAGAAGAAAAACCTAAGCTGGGTTTTGAATTATTAACTAAGGTTTTTTTTAATTCATTTTTGAAGTTTTCGACTGGGGGTGGATTTAAGTACAATTTTCAAAAAACATGTAGTGATTCTTAAATCGAAATCTCGTGAACCATTCGAAATATTACTTTTCTCTCTTCAACAAATTTTTACCTCTTTATTAGATCTAAAAATTTTGCTTTGAGATAAAATTAAAAAAACAACAACAACTTACTCAAAACTGTCAAAAATCGTAAAATTTCGTCATATTTTTCTACGGGTTTACACATTTATTTCAGAAATTGCTACGAACTCAACCAGACAATATATGACAAAAAGATAGCCAAAAGCAAAACAAACAACTCTTCTTAACAAGTCGATTTCATTTGATGACTCCCTCACATAGTTATAGCCCCACAAAGTTATCAAAAATTCAATAAAGGACCAAGAAATCACTTTGAATTGATGTTTATCGAAATTAAAAATGCTATGCTTTTTTAAATGAATTATGTAGGTACAAAATAGAAATAAATAATGTTTTGCTACGTTCAATTTTGTTGTACAACGAAAGTTTAGACAGTCCTGTCAGCTCATAATATGAATTTTACATTCGATGCAAGATGTTCGATAGCAAAAGCAGATCGAACATCAAATGAAACTCATAATTCCGAAAAATCGAAAATAAAACATAAACATTTCAATAAAAACCCAATTCATATATTTCTGTAATTAAAGGCCGGGGCATATAGAATCCGTCATACGTTATAAGTCGCCTTTTTCAACTGACAGCTAAGTTAAAATACATGTTTTCTTATGAACTTTATCAACGCAAAGTACAAAGTTGGGCAAGTTTTAACTTTTAACGTACGTTGAGGTTGAGTACTATCAGTTAATTTGTTCTTTGTTTCGGTTTTGTTGTTCGCTCAAAAATAAAATAAATTAAATTCAAATTTATTCGATTTGATAAAGTTTTGGTGGTGTGTTACAAAAAAAAATAAAGAAAAAGTTTATAATTAAATCAAATTAATCCGTTAACAAGGTACTCATTGTACTAACATTATCCGTCATTGCGTTAATGTCAGTTGAAAAAGACAACGGATGACGTATGATGGCCTTAAGTCAGGATGTTACTTTTTTCGGAAAATATTTCTAATTTACTCCAAAAAAAATTTTAATTAGTCAGACTTATGCCGTGTTCTTATATTCTTAATTGTGTCAATTTAGTTTTAATTGAGCAATTCAATTTACTGTTCACACTCGATTAGTTTCTTTTTACAGCTGAAAAATAAATATTGCTTTTATTTTATTTGTTAAGTTTAAAGAGATATGAAATTACTTTGACTTTAGATATAAAAAATTTATAAAAATTCTGTTTTAAAAGACATTTTAGTATTTTATAATAGAAATGTCAAAATCTTGTAGATCGTGCGATCGGAGTTTGAATGTAAAATAGCATTTCTTAAAAAAAACGAAGTAATAATTTGATATTTCTACAAGATTTTTTAGTTTTGGTTTTATATGTTTTTTATATTAATCTATATATATAAAAATAAGTTTCATTGTGTTAGACATTGTTGTTCTCTGGATGCGTGAACCGATTTTGTTTCTGCAAATTTCATATGAAAGGTGACGTCAATACCAAGGTTTTTATGTATAACCAGTCATGAGTTGGCTCATGAGTTATAGTCATTTTAGTTAAGGCACTTTTTACCTGGGGGGACTAAAGTGCCCCTTCTTTGTATGGGACACTTCCAGTATAGCTAGAAAGATTAAATTTTGTACACAGGTAGGTCCCGATGAGCAATTAACGAAAATGATTTTCAAGCGGGCACTTTTCATCTAGGGGAACTAGGGTGCCAGAGACCACAGCAGGTTCAAATGACATCATGATGTTTCGAGAACACAGTCTCTTTATCAGAGTTGTTTACCCTTTAGACCTCACTACCAATCACGAAAGCTGCAATTAAGCAATTTTATATCCTGTATCATTAATTAGTCCTGCTTAGACACATGAAAGTTTTATCAACAGATTGCCTTTCATATTAATGGTTTGGAAATTCAATATTTTTCTGTCTCATCTAATCGGTCTTATCTAATCGATGTGGATGACGATCACCGTTTACAGTATTTTTGCATGTTTTGTGTTTAGCCTGTTTTTTTTTTTTTTTGGTTTTTTATTTAATTAATTAAAATTGATTTGCTTAAATATTTAAAATTTTTAAACATCTAAAAATTTCTTTAAAATTCTTATATTTTCAACTCAATTTCAACTGTAATTTCATTATAAATTCCCAAATATGTAATAAATTTCATCAACTAGCCCCTGGCATGCAGCTGTAAAAATATGTAGTAGGAAAAATTAATTCCTTTCCTTTTTTTTTTTTTGACAAACATAACTCACAACAAAAACAACAAGATAAACACAGCCTTCAAAACTAGCTTAATGTCCTTCTTTTATCCGGGTTGCTGGCCGAAATTTAAAACAAACAAAAAAGTTATACAGTTTTATATCAAAGCAAGCAACTTTGCAAGGCTATTTAGGTTTATGCAGCTTAACTAAGTAAAAACAGCAACTATAACTCGACCGTCCGACTATCTATCAAGCGAACAACCAACCACACATACACACACACAAGGTTGACTTGGTTAACAAAGTGCATGCATGCAGGTTTTAGCGATTGTGTTAGTGATATGTTCTTTGCCATGAATTTTTTTTTTCCTTCTTACTTGTTTTGTCCTTTTGCTATTACTTTTTTTAATGAAATATTCCTAATTTTGCTTGAAGTTTATATGTCTGTTTGTATACTATTTAATTTTAACACATTTTGACCTGATTTTCATTAAGTAAATTAACATCCAACATGATATAAAAAAAAAGAGTTGAGATAAAATATAAATTCTAAAAGCGCCAGTTAAAAGCAAAATGAATAAAAAAAACGAGTAAAAAAAATTAATGCGTTTAATACCCTTCAATTTCAAACGAGGGCTTTTCAAATCATTTGCACAACATTTTGCTTGAAAATAAAGTAAAGTGAAAAATGGTCAATTATTATTTTTTACTATAAAAAAATTTATAGTTTTATTTTACATGTTCGTAAAAAGTTTCAGATATTTCTGATGCAATAATTAATTGCGAAAAAGGGGAAGAACTTTATTTAGACTTAATTTTACAAAAAGAGGACGCCATAAAACCAAGATTTCGGAATTTTTGAGTATTGTCAAATATAATCAACAAATTAATCAGTATTTTCTTTCTTTTTGGGTTCACAACTCAACTAACTTGAATTAAAGGGTGTTTTTATAGAGTGTCTCAACACTGATCACAGCTTTATTTGAGCACCCATTTAAAAGCCGATTGTTGCTTTTTGTATAGTTTGATTTGAAATTTCATTATGAATCGATTTACACCAGGGCAACGCGTGCAAATAGCTGAAATTTTTAATCAAAATAATTGTTCTATTCGTCAAACTCATCGTGCAGCGGGCGCTACAATTGATTTACTCAAAGAAACTTTTGATGAAAATATAATTTCACGTAAATATCGTGTGATTTAACCCCAATAGATTATTTTCTTTGGTGTTATCTTAAGGCACTTGTCTACGTCGATAAACCACAAACAATTGAACACCTGGAAATCAACATTCGAACTGTTATCGCGAAACACAGCCGCAAATGCTGCGAAAAGTTGTTGAAAATTGGTGTTCTAGATTGCGCCTTCTACGCGCCAGCCGAGGTGGCCACAAGACCGAAATCATATTTAAGCATTAATTTCATAAAATTTTCTGTCCAATAAGCCCGTTTCATTGATATTAAAAATATATTTCCTTTTGTCACTCTATAAAAAACACTCTTTATTTATGACAGCTCACAGCTTAACTAGTTTTTTTTTTTTTTTTTTTGTATTATGACTCATAAATCATAATTCGAGCAACAACTTATCGAAGACAAATAAGTAAACAGCTGATTGAAAGTTGAATTGAGAAACAAAATTCAACTATTAATTTAGTTGTGAATCATAATAGAGAAATTCGAAACAAATTTTTAACATTAAAAATATTTATCAAATTCTAGACTTATTAATAAAAGTCATATTTTGATTTCAGTAAAATTTCAGTGAACTTATATTAGCTTTTGAAATATACGGCCAAGTCTCACATCCGATCGCAACTGTTTCAATTCCGTAATTGCATTGCGATCGTTTTTGGTTTACAGTCTTCAGATGCCGTTTATTTTGTATTTCGATTTTATTTATAATTGGTTTTACTAGCAAAACTCACATTAAGCTTTTTTATTAACATGAAAAGTTTATTTTACTAACGCTCCTAAAATTAGGCATTTTTTTATTCGTTGCTACGAATGAAGTTAGTAAAAAAATAATTTTCAAGTCCATTTTAAATTTTAAAAGTGTTTGATTCCAAACAAAATTTTCGTTTTTTGTTTTCCCCAAGACTGGATTTTCGGAATTGAAAGTTCTTTCGATCGGAATTGACTTCTGTTCTGTGACATGGCTGTTTATGTTTTAGGAAATCTTTAGTTAACTTTTGAAATTTTATCATACATGTTTTGCAACTGATAAAACCGTGCATTTTTTAATTGCATTCCAAAACTTGCTGTTGTATTGTGCACCTGCAGGTATTCAAAATTTAAAAATCCCGTGATTGTTGCAGGGTGGTGTTAGCTGAAATGGTTGGCGCGTTGACTATGAAGCAAACTATAACTTAGGACCTGGATTCCAACCCTAGTCGAGAGCAAGGTAATCAACATCATACAATTCTCTGATGTGCATTTATGTGCACATGTTCTTTTCAGCTCGTCTTACTAAAATGAACTAGGGCGCTCTTATTTCAATATTGATTTAGTTCGTTGAAGAACTTCCCAACGTGAGTTACTCCGGGTTGATAGTGACACATAAAGCCATCCATCCCCTTTTACAAGGGCTCTTCTATTAGATCAAAAGGCACAAGTTGCAATTATTTAACATCAATAATTTATTGCTTATTGTCAATTGTAAATAAAGTCATAACAATTTTTTCCACAAACAACTTAATGAAATTTATTTAATTTTCAATTTAAAAATAATAAAAAAAGAAAAAGTTTATTTTTTAAATATAAAAATAACAAATTTCATTTAGTTCTTAAAATATAAAACAATATATAAAAAAAATTTCTTTTTAAAAATGTTCTTAATTACAAAAATATTGTAGCTTTAGCAATTCCAAGTATTTTCTATTTCAATCATTGTTATACTCGTAATATTGAATAAAAAACAAAATATATTCTCGTATCAAATACAACGATGAAAAAAGGAAACTTTACTATTCATTCTGTTCTATGAAAATGTCATTTGTATGACCATTTTTAATACATTTCCTTAACATGTTACAGCTGTATTTTTTTTTTTTTTTTTTTTTTTTTGGAAATCATTGTTGAAGATTGTGATTACATGTGTATTTAAACATGAGAGTGTGTGTATGTATGACTATGTATTGGCGAGTTGTAATTTATAAAAGTTTTCCCATCAAACACAAAATTAAAAGCTTATTATCATTAAGTAACCAGCCAAACTTCGTTTTTTTTTCAAAATAGATTTTGTTAATGAATTAATTTGAAACATTCACGATGCCACCGATGCCATTAGATTTTGCGGTCGCAGAAAGAACGGCGAATTTGAATGACCGATTACATCGCCATCTGTTGATCATTTGTTTTGCATTTCTCTTTTCCTAAAGCTTTGCCGAGCTCTTACGACAATAGGAAGCTAAGGGAAGTATGTAATTTCCATTACAATTCGGTCCATTTTTCACCGATTTCAAAAAAGAAGAATATTATCAAATCGTCTGTATTTTTTTAAGGTTTGAACATGCATTCATAAACATTTATAAATCGATTTTCAAAATTATTTTTTTTTTTTTGGAAACGTTGTTCTTGCAGTTTGGTCAAAGTATATTGGGCCTCGCTACCTTTCCCTTACGAAAAATATATTATAGCATAAATTCTCGATTAATAAATCGATTTTCTAAATTCATTATTCTGTTTAAAAAGGTGTGCCTGCAGTTCGGTCCCATAAAGTATTAGGAAAATCGGAGGACATGTTGTAGCCCCGCAAATATTGATTATCATATAATTAATTTATTTATAGAACGATTTTCAGAAAAAAAAAGTTGTTTGTAGTTTGTTAACATATCTTTGTTTTTGAAAGTCAGAGGGGTAAGTTGCGAGTGGCCACCTGAAATATGAATCAGTAAATCTACTATTTATGGACCGATTTAAATAGCCCAATTGTCTTCACTAATCAGCCTAGTCAGCAATTACACCAGCAAATGTGCTGGCAAGTTCTTTTAAGTATTTGAATCGCCCAATGTATGTTAACTAATCAGCCTAAACAACAACCATACCAGCAAATGTGCTGCTGCCACCTGGTTTATCTCTAATAAAAACCGAGTTATTAAGCAAAACGTAATAATATAATTGCATAAGTTGATAAGAAATGCTATGCAATAGCTTTACCGTGGCAGTCCCCGAGTGCCACACATACTTTTTTTATTTTCTCTAAATTTAATTTTGTTACAAATTAAATTATTATTTAAATTAGAAAGAAAGAAAAATCTAGTGGCTCTTAATACTTGAACAGACAAAGAAAAAGTTTTAGTCTCGAAACATCGATGTCAGTTCAACCCTCCGCGCAGTCAAAAAACTTTTTCTTTGTCTGTTCAAGTATTAAGAGCCACTAGATTTTTCTTTCTTTCTAATTTAAATAATAATTTAATTTGTAACAAAATTAAATTTAGAGAAAACGAACTTAAGCCTGAAAAATTAAAAATTTCTTTGATTAAACATACTTTTTTTATTTGATATATAAACATCTTCCATAAAAGCTTGCCTCGACTAGGCAAAAGTTTGAATTACAACAATAGCTCGAGTTTTTCGAAAAAAAAAATCTACTTTTCGTATGTGTATTAAAGGGTGTTTTTTATAAAGTTTAAATCATAATAAAACAAGGAAATATATTTTTAATATCAATGAAATGGGCTTTATTGGGAAGAAAATTTTATGAATTTAATGTTTAAATATGATTTCTGCACCGTAGAAGGCGCAATATGGTACACCAATTTTCAACAACTTTTCGCAGCATTTGCGGCCGTATTTCGCCGATAACTCTTCGAATGTTGATTTCCATTTGGTCAATTGTTTGTGGTTTAACCTTAACCTAAACAAAATAATCTAATAGGTTTAAATCACACGATCTTGGTGGCCAATTAATTGGGCCATTACGTGAAATTATTTTTTCATCAAAAGTTTCTTTGAGTAAATCAATTGTAGCGCTCGCTGCAGGATAAGTTTGACGAATAGAACAATTATTTTGATTAAAAATTTCAAAAATTTGCACGCGTTGCTCTGGTGTAGGTCACTTCATAATAAAATTTCAAACTAAACTAAACTAAACAAAAAGCAACTATCAGCTCTTAAATGGGTGCTCAAATAAAGCAGTTATGCCAACTCAAAGTTGTGACACTCAACAAAAAATACCCTTTATTACTATTACGATTGTAAGAATTTTCAGCAGAATGAGATCCAGATATCAATGGATCAGTTTAATATTTATAAACATGCCCGTTCAACTATCTTCTATTTAATTAATAGGGGAAACCATTTTTGTGGTGCAAATCATGCTCATATTATTTCGCCAATTTTTACAAAACTCACACAATTTAAAAGAGATTTCTTGACAGATATACACAATCTTTATTTTTATAAAATCGGTTCAATATTATTAAAGTTATAAACATTTAAAGTTGCTTCTAATATATGCACACATAGTAAACATACATGTATTTCAATCAAACCAATTATAACAGTATAATTTTCTCTTGTTTGGTGTTGTTGTGATGAGGCTTAAGAATAATTTATAGAAAATAAAATAAAATAAAAATAAAATAAATAAATAAATAAATAAATAAATCATTAAATAATTATGTTAAGATTATATCGATGGCTTAATATAGAAAGGTCGTATCTCGTTTTTTTTTTTTTTTTTTTTTTTGTCAAAATCGGTTTTTTTCATGTTCTGGTATACAAAACTCAAATTCTGTTTCCTATGTTGACGAATAACAGATTCACAGTAATTCAAAAAAAAGCCCTAACTAATTTCAAATGAAAAGAATAACAAATAAAACAGAATTGAATTTGTTGGCTGTTTTAATAAAAATCTGCTTCAGAAAAAAAAATTTATTATTTTTTCAGATTTTATTGAGTTTTTTTCCTTCTACTGTAAAGTAGCTACAAGTTGAGATACGACCTTTCTATATTAAGCCATCGATATATTGTGTAGAATACGAACGATTTTGTCGTCTGTTGATTATACCAGTTTTTGTAAATACGACACTGTACTTTATTGTCACTTCTAATGCTGCATATTTTTGCAACTGTGAACATGTAAAGTTTTCGAAATGCTTTACGACCAGCAACATTTGTAATCAGAGTTATTTGTGATTACTCCTGAGAAAATACTAATTTTAAGAAATATTTAAATTTGCTACTTTTTTTGTGTGAAATCTAATATTTGCTGATAAATTGCTAGATTTTATCAATGAAATTTTTTGTTGTTGTTTTTTTTTTAAGGTTTTGATAAAAAAAAAATTTATTAAATTTTAGATCGAGTTCTCATGTTCACTGGGTTGGTTGTAATCGTTGAGAGACATGTTAAATTACTTTTATTTAAATCTATCCAAATTGTGTATTAATAATGGAATGCTTTTTATTTTAGATTTGTTTCCTGTACTTTTCCTAAAAATATTTGGATTTTATCTTATTTTTATTGAATGTATTAAAATTTAGAAGTATGTATTTATATATAATTTAATAGTACATATTTTAAGATTTTAAGAACAGTAGGAAAATGAAAGTTTCGAAATAAATATTTTAATAAATAATTACAAATACAGACGTACATACACAAATACATATGCATATTTAAGAAAATCAATTTGCACAGTGACACAAAATCAAAACGGAGTGAAACTTCGAAATTGAAAAGGATCGCAAAATACTTCGTTATATAAATTGGTTCATTATACATATGTATGTAACAGTCAAACTTTGGTATAACGAAATATTAAGAAATATTAAAAACTTTTTTCTAAGTGTTTTTTTCGTAATTCTATTTTACTGGAAAATACTAATTAGGACCAGCACTCAGGGGATGACCCCTACGTATGCAGTGCACTGTGCTGGAACTCAGGGAGAGGGATAGGGTAGATAAGATAGATGTTGAAAATTTAGAAGACTTAACTCTTTCACAACTCTGCTTTGCGAGTTATGTTAATTTTTAAGGCAGTGTTGAGGCGCCTGCGGTGATAAGTAGGCACATTAACTTTGTTAAGCTGTATTAGCAGGCATTTTATTAATTCTTTTACTTCGCCGATGTTTCTGCTAAACCGACGAAGGAGGGAGATGTTGTGTACATTCGCTTGGAACAGCATCAATCGTTGTCGGAACAGGTTTTAGTGACCAGTGCTATGCCTGCATCACTTAAATAGTCCGACAACAATTAATACAACGTCTCACTAATGTACATTAGAGAAATTATTGATGTTGATTGACTTGCTGTGGCCAGGGTTTGAACCCAGGCCCCAAGTAATTGTTTGCTTAGTAGTCAACGCGCTAACCACTTCAGCCAACACCACCCTAAATTTTCAATATCAATGAAGATTATCAATTGCTAAAGGATCTGTAAAGCAAAGAGAAAGCGAGCTGAATTGTTGTATAAAAAGTCGTGGCCTCTCACATAAAAGTGCCGAACAGACCTTATATTTTAAATGCAATACACTAACAATGTGCAAAAAGGAAGCAATTTAACTCCATCAAAAACTTTTTAAAACGTTGATACATGTTATAAGTTTCGTCCCAGGACTAGATGTTAGAACGTGTTTAAGGATATGATGAGGCTAAAAATACAAAGGCATAACAAGGCGACACTTTTGGCATTATAATTTATTTTGTGAAAATTTTAAAGCATATCTTAGGGCGGTTACTTTAAATTTTATTTGTTTGATACACAAAATAATCAAAAAATTTTAATTTGAAATTTGAAATTTAGTCAAAATTACGAAAACAAAAAATAATCGTGATGTTTGTTTGTGTCTTTGTTTTTTTTTTTTCTTCTTGCAGAGACGCCTTGGATGGTTTCGGCATAACCGAATGTGGTTCTTTGGCTTGTCTGTCCAGTCCGTGTCGCAATGGTGCAGCCTGCATCAAGATCGAGATAAACGAAATCGATGCAAATGGTGACAAATTGGAAAAATGGAAATGTAAATGTCCGACAGGGTATATGGGTCCAACATGTGAGATATCGGTGTGTGAAGATAATCCCTGTCAATATGGAGGAACTTGTGTACAATTTCCAGGCAGTGGCTATTTATGCCTGTGTCCACTAGGCAAGCATGGACATTATTGTGAACACAGTAAGTTATTTTTTTTTTTTTTTATAATTATTTAAAACCCATCCCCATTTAATTGATATGTACCAGAGAGCGAAAGAAATATTTTATTTAATTCTGCACTTTCATAATTTTTTATTGAGTTTTTATTTTAGAAGTTTTATTATTTCTATAGAATTGTACTTTGGTAAGTTTAATTAAAATATTTGTTATTTTTAATTAATTATTGTTTGTTTTTTACAAACGGTCATCACTGTTGCTGTTTGTGACCTTTGAACTAATTAATTCTTCTTTTTCTTATTTTATATCCACTTAATTCCCAACAAAAAACAAAAAAAAAACGTGTTCCTCCTTTGTCTCTCTAACAAAAGCATTCCTTCCTCCTTTATCTATATTCCTTGATGCAACTGCAAATTTTTCAGACTTGGAAGTGGCTTTGCCTTCGTTTTCGGGCAGCGTTAATGGCTTATCGTCCTTTGTGGCGTACACCGTGCCCATACCTTTGGAATATTCAATTGAATTAAGTTTTAAGATTCTACCACAAACCATGTCACAAATTGCTTTATTGGCATTCTTAGGCCAACCCGGCTATCATGATGAGAAAAGTGATCATTTAGCCATTAGTTTCATTCAAGGTTATATTATGTTGACTTGGAATTTGGGTGCCGGCCCTCGTAGAATATTTACCCAAAAACCTATTGATTTTCGTTTGGACGCACCCCGTGTGCCATATGAAATTAAAGTCGGACGGATTGGTCGCCAGGCATGGCTGTCAGTGGATGGCAAATTTAACATAACCGGACGTTCGCCAGGCAGTGTCAGCCGTATGGATGTTATGCCCATTTTATATTTGGGTGGTCATGAAATGGCCAACTTTAATACTCTTCCTCATGATTTGCCATTACATTCTGGCTTTCAAGGTTGCATATACGATGTTCATCTAAAGGCTGGCCAAGTAACCGTGCCATTGCAGGAAACTAGAGGTGTTAGGGGCAGAGGTGTTGGACAATGTGGCACTAGAGAATGCCATCGACATGCGTGTCAACATGATGGTGCATGTTTGCAACATGGAGCGACATTTACGTAAGTTACACGAAAACAAGGATATAATCCAGCACACACACTTATACACAAACATGCACTTACTAATACATCCAATGCCATGTCAGGCAATTAATAGTTGACAATTGTATATGAATGACCATTTTAATTTTACGTTTTTCTTCATTCCATTTTATGTTTTTACTTTTGTTCATTCATGGACAACAACAACAACAACTATAATTAATATAATAACAACAACAACAATAACAACAATAGCTGCATTTGTCAAGAAGGTTGGTATGGACCATTGTGCGCCCAATCCACAAATCCTTGTGATTCATTTAACAATAAATGTACGGAGGACTCTACATGTGTGCCGCTTGTCAACGGATATGAATGTGATTGTCCCGTTGGTAGAACTGGCAAAAATTGCGATGAAGGTAAGTAACTAAAGCAACAACAACAACAAATATGTAACAAAAAAAATCCAAAAATATATTTAACGTCGTTGTAGATCCAATTATTGGCATGTTGTGGTCATTGATAAATGTTTATGGTGCTAAAATATTGTTGGATTTTTTTTTCTCGAGAACGTGTACAGTTCGCATAAAATATTTCTTTTGATTAATTAAAAGGCACCTGTTTTTAGTTTGAAATGCACGTTAAAGATGAGTAACAAAAAAATATGAAATTATTAAATTTAACAAAATTCTTGTACGCATTTTATTGTCTGTGATTGGCATATTGATATTCATATTGGCACCAAGGATCATCAATCACGCAATAGCCAATTTACACAGATTATACCAAATTATCACAAGGTTATTGTTATTGTTATTGTATCTAGTTTCTAATTTCTTAATTTCTTTTTATGAGAAATATTAAAATTTGCACTTTCAGTAGTGTAACCCGTGTAGTTTTGTTAAAGTTTATGTTCTACGACAAACACTAGTGACATCAAATGAATTTTACTTAAGTTTTAACTACAACAAAATCTTTATCTTTTTATAATCCTTCACCAAATATTGTGAGGCTATTTATAGGTTTATCATTCCGTGTGTAATTTCTACAATACTCAAGTATATATACTATATTCTGGATCCTTATAGAAAAGGGCCATGAGCCATGTTCGTCTGTCCATCTGTCTGTATGTGAAGTCGGTTTTCCGATACCATCAAAAGAGAAAAAAAATTATCGGTTCCGATATTGCATTCCATATACACATATTAATTAGGGCCAGCACTCAGGGGATGACCTCTACGTATTCAGTGCATTTTGCCGGAACACTGATATATTCAATTATTTTTAACTTTAAATTTTTTTTATACTCGACAGAAATTCGTGCCCTTAGCGATGTCAGCTTAACTGGAAGACGTTCTTATTTGGCGGTTAGATGGCCATACTTATACGATGGTTCAGATAAAATAGGTGCCAAACGATCACAAATCCTAAGCTATCGTAACTTTACCAAAAAACTTATGCCTCCAAGGCCCATATCGTCAACGAATCAACATTTCGTTATGAAGCTGCTCAATGAAGTAGAAAAACAACGAAGTTTTTCACCCGTTCCCTTAATGGGATCCAAGTCGTTCGAGGAACATCATCGTGTGCAATTCTTCTTTATCGAATTCCAATTGAGACCATTATCCGAAAGAGGATTACTTCTGTATTTTGGCACTCTAAATAATAATCTGGATAAGAAAATTGGTTTCGTTTCACTTTCTCTGCAGGGAGGTGTTGTGGAGTTTCGCATATCTGGACCCAGTAATCATGTCACTGTGGTACGCAGTGTACGCATGTTGGCAATCGGAGAATGGCATAAAATTAAAATGGCTCAACGTGGTAGATGGTTAACATTGTGGGTAGAGGGTAGTGCTTCTTCAGCACTGGCACCGTCGGCCGAAGTATTGATCGAACCGGAAGCTCTGTTGTACGTGGGTGGTCTTAAGGATCTGTCGAAATTGCCACACAATGCGATATCCGGTTTTCCCATACCTTTCCGCGGTTGTGTCAGAGGCTTAGTGGTAAGCGGCACAAGAATTGTTTTGAATGAAACAAATATAATAGGTGAGTTGAGCAATATATCGTGAACTTAATATAAAAAGGCTCTAACACATTTTACTTCCAAATCGCTTATTAATCATATTTCGATAGATAACTCCCTAAATTATCGAAATAGGATTAAAAAAAAACGCGATTTTAATAAAAAAAAAAAAAAAAAAAAAATAGTTAGGGCCTTTCTATATTAGGGTAGCGATATGTATATTTGCATATTTCTTTCGATGTACATATGAATATTTTCAGAGTCGCGTAATATTCGGGACTGCGATGGCACGGCTTGTGGTGGTGATTCTTGCGAAGCAGGCGGCCATTGTTGGCTGGATGAAAAGTTACAGCCCCATTGTATTTGTCCAGAATATGCCAAAGGTGATCGCTGTGAATATTCAGAAACATGCAAATTAATACCGTGCAGAAATAATGGTCGCTGCCTGAGAAGTGGCCGTTGTTCGTGTCCAAATGGCTGGGGAGGTTTCTATTGTGAAATTGGTGAGTAGCAGAGTAAAAACTTTAGTACTTTCTCCAATAAACTTTCATCATTTGACCGTGATGATCGACACTGCAACTTCTTTTTTATAAAATTAATTTGCCGATTGATATAAAAAATTTCTTTTTTAAAATTTACTATTTTCTTTATAATGTAATTTACCCAAAACAATAAATTAAGGTACATTTGAAGAAAAGACATGGTTGTGGCCACAATAGTATGATGGCGGTAACTATATTATGATTGCTGCAGTTATATTATGGTTATGTTAAATAAATGTACTCGTGCATTTGTAAAACATTTAGTGTATTTTTCCCCCAATCACATTTTAGAACTTTCCGATTCAGTTGAAATTTTTACTATACCCTTTTTGAGACTAAGCATCACAATGATTTACAAGGACTTTCAAAAGAATCCAAACCTTAATTTTCAATGTCACTCTAATATACATCATGAGGTTATCAGGCTGCGCACATAGTTTTGGTAGTAAGTAGTAGTGATGTTACGAATATCAATTGTTAGTATTCGCGAATACGAATACGAATATTGAAAACAGTATTCGCCGAATACGAATACGAATACGAATATTTCTTTTGAGGTTTATATTTCAAATTTAATTGGAAAAAATCCCTGCCTTTGCGTTAGTAACTATAAATGAAAAAAAAATTTAGTGATTTAACATTATTATTGCATTAAGATGCCGAATTTGAAAACCTCTACAGAGCATTTTTTAATTATTTTACTTACATACTTTCAGATTTCGTTTTTCTTACTCTGCGTGAAATACAATGGGTTTTTTTTTAATAAAAATTAATATATTTTTTTACATTTTATGTACTTTTTTTAAACTTTTGTATGATTTTTTTTTGGAAAATGTATGGGAAAATTATTCGAAAAATATTCGCTTGAATTTGGCGAATACGAATACGAGTATTCGTAACATCACTAGTAAGTAGGACTCCTCATTTGTTTAACATTAGAAATAACACAAATATTTCAGTTCTTCTCACTAGAACTTGATACACTGACTCAAATATTTTATCTAGTGTGATTGTGTGAGATAATGTTTTGACCATAGAAATATAATATCGTAGCATACTATGATAAGTTATGACCATATTATGTTCGAAATTCGAACTTGTTTCACTAGCTCAAATATTTTATGCAGTGTGTACTATGAGAGTTTATGAACATATTATGTTCAACACTACAACTTTATACACTGTCTCGAATATTTTATGTGGTGTGATTGTGTGAGACAAGGTTTTAATCATATTTGATCATAATATTGTAATATTTTAACACACTATGCTAATTTATGACCATATTATAAACAACACTAGTACTGACTAAAATATATTTGAAATAGTGTGATTGTGTGGGATAATATTTTAATCGTATTTCATCATTACAATATAAAATTTAAACATACTATGATCATATATGACTATTTTATGTTCAACACTACAACTTGATACATTGACCCATATACTTTATGTGATGTTATTGAAACATACTATGACAAATTATGACCATATTATGATTACAATTTTAAAGTGATAGTTATTAGATAATGAAATAATTTTAATTATGAATAGAAACCACTTTTGACTAAAAACCATCCAATTGCAATTGAAAGTTTTAAAACTTTAACACAAAAATATTCATTTGTATTAAAACGTCTTCTGTGACTTCATTCTATCCACATTCTCTTGCTGCTAATTTTACACGGCATCAATAATTAAAAAAAATTAAAACTTCATTAGTTACATACAAACGATAAAATATATAATATAAACAACCAGTGAATGTAGATAAATATTTAATCACATGACTGAAAGTTAATACTTTTTATACATATTTGTTTTAATGATTTATTTCACTTTTGAAAATATGCCAAATGAGTAACAGTGTTAACGATAAACAAATTATTATAAAAATGGCATTTTTAAATTAAAGAAAAAAAAACGTAATGAGTTGCCATTAAATCATTTAAAAAGTTCACAAAAACTCATATAAAATTATTTTTATAATTATGTGCTAGAATATTATTAAAAACTAGTACCATATAAAAATAGTAAAATAGAAAAGAAGCCAAGAGAATTGTTAAATTAAACAACAGAAATAAATAATGGCGAGAAGAATTAAAAATTATTATTAAAACTATGAAAAATTAAGATAACACAGAAGTCTTAAATTTCAAATTAACATTGAAATGACGGGGGGGAAGTGGAGAGCGTTTTAAAGAAGAAGAAATAATATAAGGTTTTCCAATAAGACTGATATGATTTCTTTAAAAAAAATACACACTTATTGTTAAGGAAATTCAAAAGTTTTCTATTTAATGTGAAGTACAATCGATACAATTAAGTTCTAAATAAAACGTCATTCAAATGGCCTCCACGACTTCTTCTGCAGGAACGAATTCGATGAACCCAATTTTCGAGCACTTTTTCCACTAAATCAAATCGTATGTCATGAATGGCACGTTCAATATTGACTTGTAAAGCTTGAAGAGAGTCTGGTTTATATATCGAAAGAACAATGACTTCAAATAACCCCACAAGAAATAGTCTTATGGTGTTAAATCACAACTTCTTGGAGGCCATTCAATATCACAATTTCTTCAATATGATTTTCTTAAAAAAAATCGTTATCGATTATCGATTAGAAAATCAACTCAATTATAGGCAATTTTTAAGTTCGATATAATCCATTTCTATTTTACATTTTACTGCCATGAATTTATTTATTACTCAATATAACAGGCAGCCACTTACATTTCTATGGAACCAAACTGAAAGCGTACATTTTCGAAATCGGTTCATAAATGGTGGAGTTACGCGAAAATAAAATATATCGAACGGGCAACTTCCAATTTAAATAAATCAGTTTCTCAAAATGGATTTTCATTAATTGCTTGTTGTTTTTAAATGATGTTAAAATAACAATTGATATCGAATAACAACAAACAGAAAATAATACAAATGTGCCCATCTCTGCTTAAATGAAAATTTCGTAAAACAATAACCCAAAGGGTTGAGGAACTTACTAAATACCCAAACAAGTAGTTAATGCCAGTGTGCGAAAATAAAAAGAACCACAATTTAATAAAATTACAAAATAAAATAAAAATAAAATAAAAAAGTGTCTGTGAGAATTTTGCGACACAACACAAAGCAATGAGATCAGGGTTAAATAGCTTCAATCAAAGACAGGTTTAATCACACACATGCACACCACCGCAATATAATTACAAAAATTGTTAATAAATAAAATATGTATGTACGTTATTCAATTTCTTCTAGGCCATAAAGTTTTTCTTCCATGCAAACTAAGTAAATATTTTTTTATTAATTTTCCATTTGTTTTCATCTTTTTTCTTTTTTAATTGGGCAGCCTTGAGCAAACCAACAACACCAAGTTTTCGCGGCAACAGTTATTTGATCTTGCCACCACCACGCATTCCCATGAAAGACAAACGTAAGGGACCCTCTATGTATATCAGACCACGAGAAGCTTTACAAATTTCATTAAATTTCTCAACAATTGAGCCAGATGGTTTGCTGATATGGAGCGAACATGATCGCTTGAAATTCTTAGGTTTAGGTTTGGAAAACGGTCATCTTAAAATTGCCAGCAATTTATTGGGTTCCGACAATGATACAGTGGCAACACCGGCAAGTGGTTTCATTACCGATGGAAGTTGGCATACAGCAAGAATTATAGTGGATCGCGGAAAATTTGAATTACAATTGGATGGTGAAGTGATATTTACAGAAAAATTAGCTTTACAGGAGCTGATACACAGCTCAAGTACATCATCGCCGTATCGATCGAGTAGAAGAAATTCGTTGATAACGAGAAGGGGTAAAGAGCCAACGGTTACATATGAAGATATCTTCTTTGTGGGTAAGTAAATAGAAGTTAAATTATTTACGTGAGTAAAGGAAGTGAAAAATGTTTTCAAACATCTTTCCTGCGGTACAGTTTGTATCAATTGACTTCGACGCATTTGTCGTATGACTGGTGTAAATGGTAATGTGAACGGTGGAATACGATCCCGATCCGGAACCGGTAATAAAGAAACACATCATTTAATTAGAACAAAAATTTTAACAAAAAGTTACAGGTCCCTCTCACATAAAGATGTACAACTTGAACCGGTTGTCCGTCCTTCAGAGCCAATCACGTTATTTTACTTGTGACAAGTTCTCTTCTCTCGCCTCTTAATACTATTCGAAAAGAACATAAACTTTAAAGATCAGAATGAATAAATAATACCCAAAGAAAACCCGATTGCATTAAAAATCGTTGAAGGATTTTCGAAATTTTTAGAAGATTTTCACTGCGATTTCGTAATTTCTAAGATCTGTCCCAGAATATTTGGGATAAAAAATTAAGTTATAAATTTTTAGTCGAACTTAATAATTTTTAATCAAAGAAATTTTAATTTTTCAGGCTAAAGTTCGTATAATGTAAATTTTAATACAAAACAAAACCTAGAAGCTCGTGATAATTGAAGAGACAAAGAAAATTTAGACTACACGAAATTTTTAACTGAAATCATCATGATCTCATCATTAGAGTTGTTTACCCTCTAGAACTCACTGCTAATCACGACAGTTGCAATCAAGCAGTTGAATACCCTATTTATTTAATTAATTCTATTGAGCCACATAGGAGTTTTTTATTAATGGTTTGGAAATTCACTATTTTCCTTTGTCATTATTCAATTGAGGTTTTTAGTACTTTATTTTAAACCTGAATAATTAAGATTAAAAAAATATTCTGTAAAATTATGAAACACGAAAAATCACATTTCTAGCCGACCATATGCATCACTGGCAGAAATAATTAAAAATTATTTTCCGACATTACTGGGTAGAACATTCCACGAGAGAATAAGTGAAATTGGGAAGTGTAAGTTTTACGATATTAACGGCTTTATCGTAAGGGTGGTGTTGGCTGAAGTGGTTAGCGCGTTGACTACTAAGCAAACAATGACGTGGGGTCTGGGTTCAAACCCTGGGCAGAGCAAGTCAATCAACATCATTAATTTCTCTAATGTACATAAGTGAGAGAGACATTGTATTAATTGTTGTCGGACTATTTAAGTGATGAAGGCATAGCACTGGTCACTAAAAGCTGTTCTGTTCCGACAGCGATTGATGCTGTTCCAAGCTAATGTACACAACATCGCCCTCCTTCGGCGGTTAGTAGGAACATCGGCGAAGTAAAACAATTAATAAAATGCCTGCTAATACAGCTTAACAAAGTTAATGCGTCTACTTAACACCGGAGGCGCCTCAACATTGCCTTAAAAATTAACAGAACGCGCAAAGCAGAGTTGTGAAAGAGTTAAGTCTTCTAAATTTTCAACATCTATCTTCTCTACTCTATCCCTCTCCGTGAGTTCCGGCACAATGCACTGCATACGTAGGGGTCATTCCCTGAGTGCTGGTCCTTTTTAAAAAAAAAATGGTTTTACACAAAAAAAAACTCGTAGGATGTGTTGCTCTCCTTTCGGTCAAACCTATCCCAAGGTCTTCTTTCCTCTTTGAGCTATTATAGAGAGGATTTCAGTAAACGTTGTTAAAAAAAATAAATATGCAAGAAGTTTTGTGATTGATGCACTCGAGGCGAATTCACTACCAGGTGGTGTTACTTCTAGAATAAATACAACATTACAAAATCATTTGAAATATCGACCCCTATGCTTTCATGTACACATTTTTACATATCGACCCCCAGTATTCGAGAAAAAAGTAGCTCAGCTGTATTAGTAACACCACCTGGTAAGTCAATTCGCCTTGTGTATTATCAAGGAAATAAATAATTTGACATCTGAGAACACTGCTGCCAGGATTTTCGATGAACTGTCAGATTTTTGGAAGAAAACTATGTGCTCTTGGCATAAATGTAATATTTTTAAAAAGTACGCTCGCGAAGTATACCAATATCATCAACGTGAATACCCTTATTATATTATTTTGCAATATGAATAAATGTGTATTAATGTACCCATGATCCAATAATTAGTTCTGCGCAACACGCGATATGGTTTTTTGTAGTGTTGCGTTTTGACCGTTAAATAATCTGCTAAAAAATGGTAAGTCTCATAATATTGTCAAAAGTTGTTTACATTTTTGGCCGCCATCATGAATATTTTTGTTTACGTTATGCTTTTTGTTTTTGCATAACCACTAAATACATACAAACCACATTTTGTTTTGTTTTGTAGACAGTTTTTTTTTTTGACAATATTGAGTTTGTTTTACACAAACAAAATGCATGTTGTTTTTTCTATTGTAGTCTTAAGCAGACCTTATTATTATTGGATCATGAATGTACCCTATTCTAAAATAGATTTAGCCAGTGACCCGTGCAGCTGCTGCATAATGTAAGGATCGCTTTTTAAAGGTCTGTAACATAGTTATTGGTCAAAATAATTTGACTTTAAAATGAACTGATGAATTTTTCTTTAAAAGTTTCTAATGATGACCTTCTATTAAAAAAAAGGTTCATCCGAATGTATAGTTTTCAAACCGTTTTTAAACAGTGTTTAACTTACCTCAAAATGATTTCAATTGCTTTGTGTTTGTATTGCACAATTAAAATTTTATTTGCAGTTACTGAAGATGCAGGTTCAACTTTTTCTTTTATTGCCAACATTAGAAAGTTGTCAACAAACTGAACAGAAATTGGCAAAACTAATTGTGATTACAAATTACTTTTAATATTAATTATTATCTTTACATAATTAGGTACTTATTTATACTCGTATGTAGTAGCAATTGTAGTATGTATATATTATATTTATTTATTTAAATAATATTAGCCTTATATAAATATAAAACTAATAAAGAAGTAAAGCAGTAGCTACTTGGGCTATCGGCTATATTTATATTTAACATTAAACTTAAATTATCTTTCAGTCTTGCTCTAGTGAAAACCATAAATTCCACCAAATGGCCAATAAATTTGATTTTTTTTCTTTGACACTTCCTTTTTAAATAGTATTTCCTTTATGCAAAAACTAACGGTTATTAAATACGCACATGGATTTCCTTTGATTTTCTTTATGACATTTGCTCTTTAGTTTTCTTTTTTTATTATTTTTTATGATTCATTTTCTTTGCATCAAAAACTTATAATAATAATCTGAACAAACCGGCGATAATTGTTTATATTTTATTTATGCGAGTATATACATACATACATACGTACTTATATTTAATGTATCTTGGCTTAAAACTTGAATATGACTGGATTTGTGGCTGGCAGTTGTGATGTTGACCAACTTTAACTTGCGAACTCTAACACATCACTCTCCCGTATTCTCACATCTTCAAATTTACTTAGATGATCGAGCCAACTCTACCCCACAGTTCTGGCGATTGTATGAGATTTTGCCACTGTGCCCTAGTGCTGGCGAATTTTTGCTACTTTTAATTGCTCAAAAATGCGTAATACTTTTCATTAAGGTACTCTCAATACTACTCGATACTTTGAAAACGTGAATAAAAATTATAAATTTCTCTGATGTACATTAGTGCGGCCTGGACTGTTTAAGTGATGAAGGCATAACACTGGTCACTAAAAACTGTTCCGGCAACCATTGATACACTTCCATGTTAATTTACATCACAGCGGCCTCCTTTGTCGGTTAGCAGAATCTTCGGCGTAGTAAAAACATGATTAAAATGATTGCTCACACAGATTAAGAAGAAATATAATACGTCTACTTAACACTAGAGGCGCTGTAACACTGCTCTTAATATTACCAAAACGTGCAATAGCAGAGGTGTAAAATAATTAAGCCTTCTTCTACATTTCACCATCTAACATCTCTACCCTATCCCTTTCTTCCTAGTTCTGGGACAATGCATGGCATAAGTAGGGGTCATCCCCTGAGAGCTGGTCTTACAAAATAAACTACTTTTAAATATCGATATGTACTCGAAAAAGTAACGAATATTCGATACCCACTACTCAATACTTTGACAGCATTACAGTGTACTTAACTACAATAATTACATACGTATATTAATTGTAATTTTTTAAATATTAACAAATTACATACTTTAAAAATAAAGTTTATTTTTCTGTAAATGATTTGAAGGCGATATATTTAAGAATAATATGCTCACTCAGGAATAGTGAAGTAATTAACAATTTTTATTAAATTTTGAGAGCGAATGAGAGAGTCATTTTTTCATTTCCTGTACAAAGTTGTACGGACTTTTGGATAAGTTTGGAATTAAATAATCACCTGTTTTTGTTTACATATGAAATAGAAAATAGTAATCAGAAAATTTGCAAACAAAGCATTAAGTAATTTTTATTTAAAAATTTATTAAAAAGCAAATGAAAGTTTTTTTCTCACAAGTTGTAAGTACATTGGTGCATATACAGTACAACCTAACTACCCCGGATACTCGCTAATTCGGGCTATGCAGTAATCCGGACATTTCAATTTTTCGGCCATTGTATGGAATCTATAAAATGTTATTAAATTATGTTTTTGAAAGTATTTAAAAAAGGTACAAATAATATTTATGAATTAATCACAACAACTATTTAGTAATTTTGAAATTCACAGACAAATTATAGGAAAAGAATAAATTATTATTTTTCAAAATTTTTATTTGTGGTCACTTTTAGTATTTTTCTTTGTGTTTTTTTTTAGAAATTAATTAAATATAAATGAATTATTATCTGTACTTATATATCTGTTCGGAAATAAAAACAAATTTATTTGTACTTATGTAGAGTAAGTGCGGGTAATGTGGTATACCTATTTGTATTTCGATTGTCAAATTTTAAGTTTTTTTCCGATTAAAAAATGATTAAGCCATCTACATGCTACATGTGTTTACTATAATAATAAATTTAAAAATACTACTTATATGGAGCAATTACATATTTTCTTCGCTTATTTAGTACTTACCAATTATTTTAGTCTTTAACCTAAGAACTTTAAAATACACATATAAAACGAAAACTTATGTTTTAACACCAACCAAAAAAAGTCAACCACACACCAAAGCGAATTTTTGCAACTGACTCCCAGAATGACTTGCAAAAACAATACAGATCGTTGCTCTCTTAATTCTCTGAGAGCAGCAAACAATTAAGCTTGTTTCCGTTATTCTTATATTGTTACTTTAAGAAAAAAGCGACCATACCACATTACCAGCCTATACCACATTACCCGCACTTACTCTACATAAATGTATTGCGTTTAAAAACGAATTTAAACTGTAGTCCGGACCATCCACTAATCCGGACAATAGCTGAAACTATATCTGTCCGGATTAGGGTGGTTGTACTGTATATATATATATATATCTCACTTTCTTCAATATAAAAAAAAATTTCAGATCAGTGAACCATTTATGGACACATCAAGTGATTTTGACGAATTTTTTTACAGCTGCTGCCAATGATGGATCTTTTTTTTTTTAGGTTATGCGTTTTAGGCGTTTGAAATCACTAATATAAACATTGTATTTATAAAATAAGTATAATTTATAAGTTAGCGCCATTGAAATGTTGGGACTTACTGCCTGGCTCACGATGTCGATAGATCGATAATGAAATGAAATTGTAAACGAAAAACAAATAATTTTTGACCTTCAATACATCCATTTTATTTATTTGTTTAGCTATTTTTCCAGTCAGCAATTAATAAGTTAAATAAAATCGGTTATTACGTCTAAAAATCAAGCGTTCGACATCGTGAGCCAGGCACTTAAAATTGCAGTTTTTCGCTTTGAACAATTTTTATAGATTGAGAGAAAAAATTTTGAGTTTCCTCTCATTAGTCTGAACTTTTCCGGAGTGACCTGGAACAAAGCTTTTATTGTGGAACACTCTCTGATATCACACAACTCGTTTTAGTCTACCTAATAATAAATCAGTTTTGCCATCAAAGCTACCTGGTAATTTACAAAAAAAAGTTACTACTCGACAGGCATCAGTAGCAGCAACAACAATAATAAGATACACAAACAATAAACCAGCGAACCATTAACTTTGTATCTTTGCGATGCACTGTTTGGCTGACTTCCAAAACGTTCGTATACAAAGTTTGTATACAGTATTGCTACTGTATTTAAATCACATACATATGCAAAGTTCCCAAACAATGCAACAACTATAAAACCGATGCCTTGTTTGCTTTCTTATTACGTTAAAAATACTTGGCGGCGGCGTTTTGAAATGGTATACATAGTATATTTATTGTACTGCGGCGTTTTGAAATGTGATGCTTTGTTCAGACACATAGCAATTGACGTTTTGGAAGTCAGCCTTTCTTTGAACTTTTATTATTCTTTTCCTTTGCTTTTGCCCGGCTGTACCCTACACTTCAAACAGCATGACTGTTAAATTAATGTTGCCTTCCTTAGAGACCTAATGTACGACTAATTGTATTAGAGGAAACCGAAACGTAAATTTTTTTTTATACCGTGTAAAATGCGGGATATGAAAAATTAAGAGGATGCCTTTCTTATCCTACAAAAAAAAAACGCGTAAGCATAGTTGCCAGATTTTTTAGAGGTAATATCGTCATATTTTTGGGCAAAAATCATCGTTATCGTCAATATAGGTTATTGAAATCGTCACAAAAACGTCAAATGCAAAAACCGCTTTTTTACCAACAAAACATATTTTATTAGAGGCAAAACATTAAAGTCTTAAATCAACAAATCTTACGGCCTGTTTCACACTGTCGACAAGTCGATGTCGTTCTCTTATTTATATTGAAAACAAAAACAAAATATTTAAATTTGTTTTTGGTTTTAATATAAATAAGAGAACGACATCGACTTGTCGACAGTGTGAAACAGGCCGTTAATAATAAAACAGCATTCTTTTGAATACAGAGATCAGATACTTCAACTAGAATTCACAATAAAATCACATGTAAATAGATTGCATGTTTTTGAATACCTTGAAATATATATACATATATTATGTATATATATGTACATTGTATGGAAAAAATTAAAAAAAATTCAATCCTTCTTTTATTTTTTTTTTCTTCTTTAGTAAAATATGCATTTTAGATTTCGTTTTTGGAAACACTTTTTCTAAATATGTATAAGAACTACAGTAAAATTTATGCAATAAAAATACAGATGTTGAAGAAAATAGACTTATATACATACATACATATATGTATAATATATTTTACAAATATATATTTTTTTTATTTTAGTATTATAAAGACCCCAACACAATTAGGTTATATAGGCCCAGTATTCAAATATATATTGCAATTAAACATATTGATTAATTGAGGTACAACTGTTAGATGGTAGCAGCTACATTTGTTTAGCTTTAAATAATCTTTTGTATATAATATTGTTTCCAAAGACAAATTTTTCAATGAATTTCCTACTTTAGTATTATTTATGTTTACCTGACTAAATATTATTTACACATTTGGTGAAGAATGTGGTAAAACTAGGATTTTTCTAATAAAATTAGTCAAAACCGGAAACAAATGACTAGAATCCCTCGTTTGCATCTCTGATATATTTTTCCAAAAATCCAATATTTTTTTTTTATCAGGACAATAATTTTAATTGTCTGAACTCAGTTTCTACGTCTTGGCTTTCACTTTCTTCAACAAAATAGGAAAATTCTTTTATAATTTCAGAAAACTAACTTTTTTCTTCATTAATAATATTAATTTTAAAATATTAAAAATTTGGCCAAGAGCTTTATATTTCTTTTCAAAATCAAATCTTGATAATATCTGACCACAAAGCTCTATATAAAAATTTACAAAATTATTAATAATATCATATTTTTCTTTTTCATTTATTTGTGCTTCTTCCAATACGTCTCTGGCAAATATTCGTAAATAAATTTCTTCAAAATTTAAAAAATTGGCTTTGTTTTAATAATCAATTAAATAAAAGTTTTCTGTTTTAAGCAAACTAGTTTTTAAAAAGTTGCTTATTACAATTTTCAGCAGTTCAAAATTGCTTTAATAATACAAATAAATGTTGCAAAATTGAATTATTTAAAATCGTCAAAATTAGAGTATAAATCGTCCCATCGTCACCTTGTCATTTTTAGGACCCTAAATCGTCAAAATGACGATAAATCGTCAAATCTGGCAACTATGCGCGTAAGTTTGAAAAACTACAACTAGGTCTTTACTGAGTAAAACGTGCAAATAGTGGGATAATTAAACAGTTTTATTTAATTTAATAAATTCGCACTAAAAAACAAAAATACATACATACATACTTTATTTCTACATACATATGTACGTATGTATGTATGTATACGTATCTCATTGTGCAGAAAAGATCTGGGAAAAATCGAACAAGTTCTAATAGTTTGTGCAAAAAAATAAATTTCTTCTTATTTGTGAAGCGTGTTACATATTGCAAAATCGTGTAATATCAAGACCCGTGTAAAAAAAGAGTTGAAGATTCTTGTACAGGCAAGTTTACACGCGGAGCTTGTTTTAGGGATAACCAAACTTCTCTGGCTCTATATAAGTAGTAGTCTTTTGAACCCACTCACTACCAACCTGTAAGTCCATTGTACTTGTTTTGTTTGAATGTGGTATTTGTGGTTTGTTATTTATTAACGCTTGCATATGTTCGTCTTAACACGTTACGCTTTGCTTATTTCAAACACTTTTTTTTTGTCTCTCTTTACATCTTCCTTTTCTGTAGTTGTTCTTTAGAAACAAAACACAGTCTTTGCAAATGATTTTTGTTAAGCCAATCTTAACAAAAAGAAACTTTAGATAAGAATACAACTTTCGTAAGCAGCAAGGGCTTAAACTAGTGTAGCCAACAAATACTATGTAAGTCATATCCAAAAATAAAATTAAACAGCCCAGTTATGAACAACGAATTCTCGACAATTTTTTTTTCCTTTTTCCCGCCACCATATTCTAAATAAAATCTCCCCAGGAAGATTCTCCCTTTACGAACTTTGATTATGGGAATATTTTCTCCGCAAAAATGAGGTAGAAGGAAAAATTCATGGAAGTTTTTTTCCAAACATTTTGAATGGAATTAGTGGAAAAATTTTAAATTCGAATTAAAAAATGCTTTACCAACATGCTTGAAAATTATCCAAACTCTTTTGCTTACACACAAACTTTCAGGCAATAACCGAGAATTACTAAAGCAAACAAACCACAATAGTTTTAAAAAACTGAACAAAATTAAAAAAAAAAATTAACTACTTTTGCAACATCTTTATACTACGTTCACACGGAACATGCTTCGCTCTCTATTCATGCTTCACACCCCAATCATGAGCGAAGCAACATGCTTCGCGATACAACATTTTGAGAGCGAAGCATGTAGATTCATATTGAATCTACTTGCGAAGCATGAAAAATTGCTGTCTTCTCTAAATTTTATCGGAATTTATCGGAAGTTTATCTGAACTAGATGCAAAAAACACAACAAAAACTGTAATTAAAAGTGAAAAATTGAACTAAAACTATAAAGATAAAACAACAATGGAAACAAAAAATATGTTTGTGCATTTTTAAAAATGCGTAATAATTTTATCTTATTTTTTTTTGTCTATTTTAGATTTTATTTGTTATTAAAAAGAGAACTGTCAAATCGAAGCAAGTACATGAGTCGTGTGAACAGCAAGATTCATAAACATGCTTCAGAAAGCGAAGCAAGCGCTTCATCTTGTCGTGTGAACGTAGTATTATAAAAGCTCTAGTCCTATTTACCTAATATTTAAAATTAAGCACATTTGTTGGCCTACAATATTCAGCTTAATAATAAATTTTGTGAAGTTTATATCCTTCCCAAATATTCAGACTTCCGTAGCAAATTTTTAATATCCTGCATTTCTAAGCGCTATTTAAAAACAAAGCAAACGTCTCCTAAATGGTTTTTCCAAATTCTCATAAATTTTGGCTACAGAAATTTTTGGTCTTGGCAACACTGCTGAACAACTATTGTCTGTCCAGCTGACTGACTACCTGCCAACTAACTACACTGCCTTTGTTTTCTCTGATTAAACATTAATTCTAATAAATCAGCACTTACCTGAGTTAGTGTTTATTCTTAGTTCAGCATGATTTTTTCTTATTGCATTTTCTTTTTTCATTATATTTTGTTATAGTTTTACGATCAGACACATTCTCTTTTTATTAATTTTTTTAAAACACAAATACCGGCCTGTAAAATAAATTTAGCACTAAAGCACATTTGTATTTCATAAGTTTTATAAACTTGCTTTTAATTTTATTTATTTGTTCGTTTCTTTTTTTAACACTTTAATTTCTTTACATTTTATCCGACTGTTTGTTTAGCTAATGTTTTAGAGACTGATTAAAAACAGCTGTCTTTAGTCTTTGACAGTTCTACTTAACGGCATTTTAATTGAACCAGTTTGTTGGCTTAGATCAGAGATGGAAACTTAACATCAATATGAAATCGTACATAAAGCTAATTACGTATTTAGCAATGTTTCAAAAGTATATATGTATCTACCAAATAAATTTATATTTTCTTTCAGAAAATGTGCATTTTTTTTAAACTCTGTAAGTTTCGTGATGTTTTAAAATGACGTCACGTCACATATTTTGTTGTATACAAAATCGATTACGAAATTTTATATTTATTACTTTTATCTTTAAAGAGGGTACCAATTTATGGTGTTTTCTTTTCTACACACAAAATGGCAGCTTATTGAAAGGTACATACATAAAATGTCTTGCCAACCTTGTAATAAATCAGCTTATTATTTCACTAGAACTGAACACAACTTATTAAAAAGTGGAACGCCCTATTTTCAACAGCTGACAGCTAAGTTTTACAGGGCACTATCAACACTGTCGATTTTTACGGGGCAAAAAGTGCTATGCCTTCCACCATTAGTAAGGGCGGTTTTTTAGAATCAAACACACTGCCCTTTTAGAGAGCAAAACATTTTTAAGAAACGAACACCAAAGTACATTTTCTGCATGGAGATGTAGCATTTTTTTGTAGAAAAGAAAACACCATTAGTTTATTCCATCAGCAAGAAATGTCGCTGATAACTTTATACTTTTATTTCTTTACATTTTATTTACTTTACATCTCAAATCTAATGTGAGAGGATGTGTTTCGCTTTTAAAACATTTCTCTTAGCGGTATATCTGACAAGCAAGCGAATTGTTAAAATATTTGTTTCGACATCAAACCATATATATGTACGTTTTTGATGTGAAAACCTAAACTATGATGATAAGCATCATACCAAAATATGCATAAGTTTCACGACTCAGTTTGATGTGTGGCCACGAGAAGCTTTAGACTTGTTTAAAAACACAAGAGTGAAAGTGTCGAAAAGAATTTTTTTACCAATTCGCTTGATTGTCCGATATATCGGCAAAATTTCTTCACTGAGTTGTTATAAACAAGGCGACTTTAATAATGAATTCGCTTTCAAATATGATTTGCAGCATCGTATTGTTGCTAATTTTATGCTGCAACCGAGAAAATTGAATCTAGATTAAAAACTTTCCGTCTCCGCTGTGCCATTATACTAAATAATGGTGAATAGTGCCGAATTTCTTGAGTGGTGAATACTGTGATAATGGTGAATGGCCAACATTTTCTAGTAAACATAATGTGGTTGTTGTCTTTGATGCAACGTACACCCCATACGCTGTGATGTATTGGGCGAAAAGATTTTGTTTATTTTAAATACAATTAAACTTTTAGCTCATCGGTCTTTAATATCCTAACATGTACATATATACATACATAATATTTTAGTGAAAATTACTGTTCTTATTTTCTGTTCTTCAGGTGGCTTTCCTAACTCTGAATCTGTTAGTAAACGTACTCAAGGTCGATATGAACAACAATTCAAAGGATGTCTACAGGATATTCAATTTGGTCCTGAACCGAATGCGGTGATTAAGGATTTCTCAACATATCAAGGTGAAAATATTGGCTCCTGTGATTTGCACGGTGACGAGACCATTTTAGTATAGGATTTGAAACGAAACAAAATAAGATAAAAGAAGCATATTAAAAACCATTTAAGTAGAAACATTACTAATAGCAACAACAATATAAAACAAAAAATACATACGTTAAGTAAAAAAACCAAACGAAAAGGAAAAACTTATGGAATAACATGGAAATAATTTTGTAAATTTTATATAAAAACTAAATAAAGAGTAAACAAGATTTGGCTATAAATACAGAGTTAAAAATTAAAATTTATTTCAAAACAACTTTGGTTAAATAAAACATATAATAAAAATTAAATAAATAAATTATGATAAAAATAAGTTTAGATAAACTGTTCTGAAGTTAAAATTTATTGAAATGAAGTGCTGAAAGTAATTGAAAATAATTATATAAACAAAAATTTTACAATATCGAACATTTTTTCATAAACCATATTAAACAAAAAAAAGTCAACTAAATTTTAGAAAATTAATAAATAAGTGATAAAAAACAACAAAGAAAAAAAGTACATAAAACCAAACAAGTAATTTAATGTGAAAGAAAATATTATAATGGAGGAAAAAATAACTGCCTGGCCCATGACGTCGAACGAATTTTTCTTTCGTACAAATTACATTTAAAACAAAAACAATTTTAAAAATTTTCTGCCGATTTCACGATGTCGAAAGAATTTTGAATTTTATTTTCATTCGTACAAATACATTTGATACAAAAACAAAATTTTACGGCCTATTTCACTATGTCGAAAGAAAATTTCCATATGTTTTCATTCGTATAATTACATTTGAAGCAAAAACAAATTCTAAAATTTTGTTTTTGTATCAAATGTATTTGTACGAATGAAAATAAAATTCAAAATTCTTTCGACATCGTGAAATCGGCAGTTAGAATTTGTTTTTGCTTTAAATGTAATAACACGAATGAAAACATATGGAAATTTTCTTTCGACATAGTGAAATAGGCCGTTTGTTTTTGTTTTTAAAGTAATTTGTACGAAAGAAAAATTCGTTCGACATCGTGGGCCAGGCAGTAAATTTACTTAACTCAAATTTATTTGTGTTCATTAAAGAAAATTAAGAAATAATATTTATTTAATAAACTTTTGAGTTGTTATTTTTTTATTGTTAAAATTTTGTTAAAAATATGTTATTACAACTTTTAAATTTACATAAAATTCTTTTATCAGCCATATTATGACATTTTACCCCTTTTCCAATATTCTTAATGTGTGGGAAGGTAACAGTTAAAGGTTAAGGAGGAATGGAAATTATTCATTGTTGGGCTGTATATGTACCTCTCTCTTAAACTGCCTCTAACTCTGCCAATTTTTTTTTCCCGATGTTAAATTTTGCTCATATACACTGAAAAAAATTCATTATAACTTTGATATTTTCTGAAAATACATATTCTTCTCGAAATTCCTTAAATTCAAACATTTTAAAGGTTGACTATTTTTAAAAATTTAAATAAAACATGTTTTAAATCACGCGGCCACAAAACAGAACAGGCTACGAATTGATCCAAAATTTACTTCTGCATAAGACGGCCAACATTGTTCACCCTGTCTGATATGGGGAGAAAATTTTCAGCTTCAGTGTTTCAAGGTCACCCATATTTTATAAATTTTACAGCAACCTTATTTCTCTCGGTGTATTAGTCCCGTAACTAAAATAATCTATTTATTTAAATTCTAAGCCGTTTAGTTGCCTTGTAGCTGTAGATAAATACACAAAAACTCTTCTTAATACATTTTAATTAAACGCAATTTAGTTATTTCAAAAATAATATTATAATCTAATAAGAAAAAAGAAAATCAATTAGAATTTAAAAGTAAAAATGAATAAAAAAAACTATAAACCTAAAAAGGTGTTATCTATCAAACATTTACTAAATAAAAATTATCTAACAAAAATAGAAATGTTGATTGTCATGAAAAGAAAAACAAAAAAAAATAATCATCCAGATTTGCATTTTCATAGTATTTTTGGTATCATAAAAATATGTTTCGAGATTGAAAAATTGCAAATTTAATTTTCGCCAATACAATTATTTTGCTGCAATAGTGGAATTCGATGCGAACATTGCTGCAAGTCGAAAAAGTTTGCATTCGATACAAATTACAAAACATCTATTCAGTACACAGTTTCAAAAAGACCCAAAATATTAGCAATAATCACAACAACAACAAAAATAAACTTTGTAAATTTAACAAACAAACACCATTTCATATTGCATTTAAAAATTTGGAGTTCTATTTAAAACTAAAAATAAAATAAAAATATACATATAGACATAGACATACATAATATAAGGATTGTGTCATCCAGTTAATTTCATTTTAACCTCCAAACTTTGGAATCGATAGAATTTTTTAAAAAACTTGTGTTGAAAAACAAACTAAAAATGGTGTATAAAATAAATCATATTGTATTGAAATTAAAAAATTAATGTATTAACATTAAAAATTAAATAAATAAAATTATATTTATAATTATAAAAAAAAACCAATAAAAAAACGTAAACAAAAAAAGGAAATAAACGATTTATGATTTTATGTAAAGGCAACCTAGTTATATTATTTTAAATAAAAATACATAATTACCAGAAAATTTAAATACAGTAGAACCTTCCTAATCCGGACACTCGCTAATTCGGACTATCCAGTAATCCGGACATTTAAATTTTTCGAATAGTTTATGGAATCTATAAAATTGTCGTAAATTATGATTTTGAAAGTGTTTAAAAAATACACAAATAAAATTTGTCAATTAATGAAAACAACAATTGAGTAATGTTGAAATTCATAGACAAATTTTTGGAAACAAATAAATTCTTTATTATTTTTCTTTATGTTTTGTGTAAATTAATTAAATGCAAATGAATTGTTATGTGTACATACTTATGTATATTTCTGTTCGGTAATAAAAACATATGTATATGCGTTTAAAAATTTATTAAAAATTGGGTCACATGTTATCCGACTACCAAATTTATTCAAATCCATTAAGCGGCTTTCGTGTTATAGCGAAACAAACATCCATACAAAGTAACCATACAATGTACATAAATAGATAACCACTGTTATGACCGAAACGTCACCATTCAATCCTTCATCTTATGGGTCTATCGTTCACTTACCGTTTCATTATAAATACGAGTACATACTTCCGTGCTTACATTTTATCTCTTTTATCATCTATAGACTTGCATTTCTTTTGCCCACGGGTACAGTCACGGCTTAGTTTTTCAATATTATTGAGACCTTCTTCAAAAAAATTCTCGAGTCATGCCCTTGGAAATAAACGGTACTGAATATATTTATATCGGAGACTAATACAATCTTATTTTTGAGAATTTATGGATGGAACATTGTTAGGGCTTAAAAATTTCCAGTCTATATAATCAGGATCAGCTCTCTCTCTCACACACTCTCTCTATCTCTATTATCAATGAATAATTAAATTTTTACATATAACTGGCACAACTGCTAATTTTTAAAAATGATTTGTATGGCTTACAATAATTAGATGGAAAATGTGTTTTTCAAGCGCAACTAAAAACACGAATTTACGCCAACCACATCTTTGAACAGTTGATTAAAAACCTATAGCTTGAATCGTTTTTCTTTGCTTCACAGTGTAAGTACACCAAAATTATGCGGCGGTATACTCGCCCCCGTTAAGCGGGTTTTCTTTAAATCGAATTTTCTTTTAGGCGAATATAAGTGCTTTGAAATTGACCCAAAATAATAAATTAGAATATTCAGTTTCAATAATATAAATTCAAACAAAAACTGACTTCGAAAAAGCGACTTATAGAAATCATCGTATGACCAAGGCGGAATTTACAGCTGGTGTTAAATACATACATAACAAGCAGGTGGAGTTATTCAGCCTTATCGTGTTTGGCGTTTTTCGACTACGCCAAGTACTAGATTAATGAAAAATCTGGCGTTTGTCTTTAATCTAGTACTTGGCGTAGTCGAAAAACGCCAAACACGATAAGGCTGATTATCCTTCATGATTAGCTGTGCGATCTTGAACTGTCAAAAATAGCGAATGCTGAGAAGTTAGGTTAGTTTTTTTATATATTTCTACAACAGTTGTTTTGACAGTTGGAGGAAAATTTTGCGGCCAATATTACTATTGTAGGGATAAGACTACCTGAAGACTACTACTAAATTTGCCTTGATAACAAGTACAACCAAGGCAAATTCATAACAAGTAGTCTCGACACCTCAGGTAATTATTTTCGCTTCGATTCGCCCCTTGTATGTGATATTCAATTTCTTTGTCAAATGCTTTGTTGACACATTGTTCGGTGCATTGTTTTACGTCGTAAGTAGATGTTTTTCAAAGCGAATTGAAGCGAGTTTTCCTGTTAATATCAGCCCCAATTTCTATGCATGCACGTATAAACTTTGACATTTCGACCTCTATTATCCAAGAAAGAGTAGCTTTGCGGTGTAATAACGGCATCTTTTAAGTGAATTACCTTTGCGTATGAATTGGGTGTTAATTACCATTTAAGGTAACTACATACATATGTAAACTGACATATAATTTGACGTCTTAAATTATTTTCTTCAAATGATTTCAAGGAAAATCCTCCACTTAATTTGTCAAAAAATGTACCGAACTATGTGTCAACAAAGCATTTGACAAAATAGCTGGCGCACATATAAAAGGGGCGAAATAATGAGAAATTAATCACCTGGGCTGTCACGAATTTGCCTTGAAATGATGCAAAAGTTGGAATTTTAATAATGCGTTCGAGAATTTCAATACCACGTTAATTTTGAGTTGCACTTAACCGCACTTTATTAAAAACCTCGTAATGAATAAAAATGAAAAATTTTATGTCAAAAAGAGAAACAAAAGAAAATTTTCCCTTTCTTAATGTCAGCTTTTTCAAATATTTAGTAATTTCAAATTAATTTTCAATTTTTTTTTTATAATTCTTACAAGGCTTTATAGATAAATTTTATTAACATTTATGGACTTTGGATAATTTTGGGGGGGAATTTTTGTTTTTTCATAAGTATTAAATTAATAAAATTGTTAACATAATTATCTATTTATGGAATTATAGCTCATTTGTTTGTTTTTGTTCTTGGTTTTAATTGCATAATAGAATACAATAAATTAAAACTACAAAATGTATAAAGATTTTTTTGTTTATGTTATAAATAATTTTTGTTAATTTTACTTTAAAAAAAATCATCATTCAAAGAAAAGTAAAGCAAACCGTCCCAAATACAAAATATATGTAGATATTTAATTTATATATTGCAAAATACATAATTTATGTAAATATACACAGAACAAAGGGGGTATGGGTATATGAGTATCAAGTACATGCAACTGTCCAGCTGTTTTTTTTTTTTTTTTTTTCATTTTCATGGACTATTGTCAAAATTTCTTTAATTTTTCACTCTTCATAATTTTCTTTACATTTCTAGTGAGCTGTTTTACACAAACAAAAAGCCTGTTGTTGTTTTATTTTATTAGGTTGTTGTAGAGTTAGTTGCATGTACTTGATATTCATATACTTTAGAACAAATATAGATAATAAACAACAAAAAAAAACTGATAAAGAAAAAAATTTAAGAGAAGAAACGTCAAGAAATTAATTGAAAAGAAATGGAATTATCGAAATCTATGTTTAGATTTTTTTAATGGGACTTTATTTTCTATTAAAGTTTATGTTTATGTATTTTTATCATAAATGTTTTTCTTTTGTTTTTATAATAATGTATTGTTGTAGTTGTTGATTTTTAAATTTATAATCAAATATTATTATCGTTATTTTCTGTTCTTTTATTTTTATGTAGTTATTTATCCGATGTTGTTGTTGATGTTTTTGCTGTTTTTAATGTTTATAATCGTTTTCACATTTCATCATAATTTTTTTTTTTAAATCGACTTTTGTTTTAATTAAATTTAAATTTTAAATATTTGTTTATTTATAATTATCAGCATAATAATAAATTTTTCAAATCTCTCGTTGGAAATTTTATTTTCTGGAAAGAAACAAGATATTGAGAAAAAAAATTATAGTTATTGAATATTAAATGGTTTGAATTATGGAAAAAATAAATGTAAGCCGTTTCGACTTTTTAATATTTTTTTTTAATAAATTGTTCAAATTTGAAATGTAATCAGTCCTTGACCGCAAAAAAAAATTTATAAAATCGACTTTAACGTTCAATTCATTTTGTGGTTATCGAAAATACTTGAAAATTTTTATAAATAAGTAAATAAAAATCGCTACAATGTCCATCCGTCCGTCCGTCTGTCTTTCACATGTTGCTATTTCGAAACCACAAGAGTTAGTTATAAGAAATTTTCACAGACTATATGTATCTCTGGCCGCTAGAAAAACTACAAGTTCATGAATTTCAAAAATTAAAGGGTGCGCTAAAGCGAGCAACGTAACATGATGAAAACCCAATGTGACCCACAAAATCATAAACCATCACAACTCAAAATTTGTAAATATGCTTTTTATTTCATAAACCACTTTTATTTTCCATTATGGCCTTTCTTAGAGTAGAAAAGAAATTGCTAATAGTTTTAATTTGCAAAACAATTTCCTGATAATAATTTGTAACAGTTTTTAAAACATTATAAATCCCTAAATAAGCTACAAATAAATAATTATGTTGAAAAAATAATATAATAGCATCCGAAAAAATTTTCGAATTAGAAAAAAAGGTATGTTCGGTTGGTGATGTTTTGCGTCAGGTAAAATTTTTTGACGGCCATAAGCGTTAAAAGTATCTAGTAAGTATTGAATACTTAAATGTACACTATTATTAACCCACTGTATATTTTTAATATGTATCTAACTTCGAATGAAATGAAAAATATATTTCAATTCTTTAGTTTTTTCAATTATAAAGTACTCTAAGAATTTCAAAGAAACCGCCATACTAGAATATGGGAATTAAAAATTGGCAGCCTACTTTTTTCAATTATTCTTTTTAGCAACAAATTAAGGCTACGTAAATCTGTGGTTTCATTACAACACAATTAAAATACTCGTTAGATGAAATTAAGACTAACCTACAAAAAGACATCACTTGCAGCAGTTGTTCGTCTGTCGGTTATTTTCATTTTCATTTAGTCTTCTGCCAGCACCAGGACCTTGATTATTGGTTCCATCGTTTTTAGGTAATTTTTTAGCTGTAATTTAAAATAAAATACATAAAATTAATTGAAATTTAAAATTTGTGTATTCTTCATTTTAAGTTTTCTACTTACCAATAGCTAAGAAAATATCATTTACGTTCATGCCAGTTTTAGCTGATGTTTCCATAAATAACAAACCATTTTCTTCGGCATATTGTTTAGCTTCTTCATATTCTACAACACGTATATTTGATAGATCTGCTTTATTACCAGCCAAGGCAATAACAATATTAGGTGAGGCCTAAAATTATGAAAAATTTATTTTATTAGTTATGAAAAAAAAAATAGAGTAAATGTCAAATTTTCCCTGTAATTTCAATGTGAAAACTGGAAAATCCGGAACTTTATCTTACTGTAAGAAGTCCCCGAATAAATTGCGATACTTTTTGCTAATTCGAACACATACATAAGGGGGCAACAATATAATATAGCTCGATCTCATAATTTTTTCTTACTAGAAATTGGAAGCAGGCAAACATTTATTTAGACAATTTTAATAAAATTTTAAAATCAAATTCCTTAAAAGACACACAATTTAACTAATATTAAGGATTTCAGTAATAGTTGGTTAAACTTTGATACATCTACGAGCAAAAGGGATTGTAAAGTAATAAGAAAATGTATTCTCAGATCATAAATATTTCATATGTCCCAGCAAAAAATAAATGAAGTAGTTCTAAAGTAATTTGTCACTTCCATTACAAGAAGTAAATTCATGTTTAACGCTTTCCTAAATCAATATAATTTATAGGCAAAAGACCATCACCCCTATCGCGAATAATAAGTGGAATTTTTGTTCCCCTGAAATTTTTATTCGCCTTGAAATGAAAAATGCTTTAAAGAATCTCACGTGAAAAATTATTCCCGCTATCAGTTGTCAGTGAATGTAAACAAAGAAAGCTTATTAAAAAAATAAAAGAAATTTTTGTTCAAAAACATGCAAAGTAAAAATATAAGGTTTTCCAATACGAGTGATATGATTTCTTTAAAAAAACACACTTATTGTTAAGGAAATTCAAAAGATTTTTATGTAATGTGAACTACAATCCATACAATTAAGTTCTAAATAAAACTTCATTCGAATTCGATGAACCCAATTTTCGAGAACTTTTTCCACTAAATCAAGTCGTATGTCATGAATGGCACGTTCAATATTGACTTATAATAAAGCTTGAATAGAGTCTGGTTTATATATCGAAAGAACAATGACTTCAAATAACCCCACAGAAATAGTCTAATGGTTTTAAATCACAACTTCTTGAAGGCCATTCAATATCACAATTTCTTGAAATAATCGAATCTCCAAACTTTTCTCGCAATAATTCAATTGTTGCATTTGCTATGTGGCTTTTTGGAACCAAATGTTGTCAAGATCAACTTCTTCCAATTTCGGTCATAAAAAGTTGGTTATCATCGATCGATTGTGGTTTGAGACGGTCCCAATTGTTGAGAACGTCTTGGAATTGACAAGTTGCGGTCTTCAGCAACATTTCCCTGAACGGCAGCAATATTTGCATTACTTCGGGCGGCTCTTTGTCTTATTGGCACTTGAACATTATGTAAAAAAATATGTAAACTCAAAATTTTCAACAATTCGACGAATAGCGAGCACACTTTGACGCTTATTATGACCATAATAATATCGCAAAAGCGCACGAAAAGTTGCAATTGGAGAACGGTTATTTTGATAATAAAACTGAATAATTTGTAAACGTTGTTCTTGCGTATATCTCTCCATGATAAAATTGTAAACACTACTGAATACAATTAAAAACAAATGACAGATCATCATATATTACAAATGGCCGAAACGTCACTTCAAAATCATATCATGCCTATTGGAAAACCTTTTATATAACGAAAACTTAAAAAAAGCAAAGTTAAATATTCAGCATTGGAGCTTATTTGCAGCGTTTGTTTATTGCATTCTTATTTGTGTGTGGTAAAATAATTCGGCTACTTTTTGGAAAGCCAACAAAACGAAAGAATTCCAACAAATTAACGTTTCACAAATCCGCAGGCAATCAATATATTGTTTTGCATTTTATTGACCAGTACATCAGTTTGTGCCTTATTATCAGATATTTTTCTTAAAATAAACTTTGAAAGCTGTAATATTCGAATTAAAAGAAGATCTACTTATGTACATATTCTCTTCTTTATCCCATCAAAAGGAAAGTGAAAATAATAAAGGGAGAAGTGAATAAAATCCTAGGGAAACAATTTTTCACGATAAGGAGAATTTTTTTCAGTGAACATTTTTTCACGTTGTTATTCTGGACTGAATAAACTTTTTTCGTGATTGCAAATACGTGAAAAGTGAAAACATTACGATGCAAACATTATTCACGATAGGGGTGCATATTTTTAGTGATGGAATTTATAGCTTTATATAGTCTTATATATAGTTTATTCGATGTCTCACGAATATTTCATCTTAATAAAAATCAATTTTAAAAAATAAGTTCATATTGCAAATAGCCTTTTTCCACTACGCAACATCTACCATCAATTTGAGAAGATGTTAACATCTTCCCATAAGAAATACACAGTACTAAAAGTCAACATCTTTCTACATCTTTAAAAGATGTTCGTAAACCATTTTGTTCGAATCAACATCTTCCGATAATTTTAATGTCATCTCTAGCAAAATGACAGATACATACTTACATATTGATAGTTTCATTTTTTGTGAATGACATACATACATACATACTTGTGTATGAAAAAAAAAAAAAAAATATTTTACATCGAAATGAGTGGCACACGTAAGTTTTTATTTTTTTTTAACTTTATATGTTGTACATACATAAGTATAATAATTTATTTTTGTTTTTAGTAAAGAAAAGCACAGGTCTCCGTATATATGGAACCTGGATTTTGAAAATATTTGAGGGTGGTGTTGGCTGAAGTGTTTAGCGCGTTGACTACTAAGCAAACAATGACGTGGGGCCTGGGTTCAAACCCTGGCCAGAGCAAGTCAATCAACATCATTAATTTCTGTAATGTACATTAGTGAGACATTGTATTAATTGTTGTCGGACTATTTAAGTGATGAAGGCATATAGCACTGGTCACTAAAAAACTGTTCCGACAGCAATTGATGATGTTCTAACCTAATGTACACAACATCGCCCTCCTTCGTCGGTTAGCAGAAACATCGGCGAAGTAAAACAATTAATAAAACGCCTGCCAATACAGCTTAACAAAGTTAATGCGTCTACCTAATACCGGAGGCGCCTCAACCCTGCTATAAAAATTAACATAACGCACAAAGCAGAGTTGTAAAAGAGTAGTTAAGCCTTCTACATTTTCAACATCTATCTTCTCTGCTCTCTCTGAGTTCCGGCACAGTGCACTGCATACGTAGGGGTCACCCCCTGAGTGCTGGTCCTAATTAAAAAAAAAAAAAAAATATATTGCTGGACTTGTGGCAGGACAAAATAAGAGTTGAGAGGAACAAGAAAGAACTCTCATGTCTTTCAGGGAATCCCTTTTTTTTGATATGCATATAAAAACTTTGAATAAATAAAAAACCAAAGAATTCATATAAGTTCGTGTTAATGCTTTTTTCTAAACACTGCATTAACAATTCTGTTTGTTCTTGTAAAGAATGAACGAGTCCAATTATTAATGTTTCTTCAAAATCGATTTTAATTTTATTTTTATTTTTTTCCACAAAAAATTATGCTGTAAGTATTTTTATATTTTTGACAGCTGAGAAGATGGTAGATGTTAGATGTTGCCAATGGAAACGCAAGTTTCACTTTTTCAACATATTCCATTCATTCCTCTAAAATGTATGCTAGTGGAAAAAGGCTAGAAGGGTATTGTTTTAAATTTGCAAAACAACTTTTGCGTTAAAAATTATTAGACAATAATTGCCAACTTAAAAAAAACTGTGTTCCATATATTTTCAATATTACATTAATAAAACATTTAGTAGAATGACGTTAGCAAAACTACATCAAAACCAGTAATAGAGTTTAACAATTTTTCGGCGAATAAGTCCAACTATAATTGAAAAAAATGCAAATATGGTTGCAATTACGTTGTTGGCCAAAGTAGACGTGCTTGCAGTATTGAACAACAACTGATTTCAATTCCATTTTCAATGCAGCACATATACATACATACATGCATACATACATGCATACATAAATATTTGATATTTTAATTACATCGATATATTCGATTGCAGTTTGTAAAAAGTAATTCTAAACTCACTTGTTTATGCAGTTCCTTGACCCAAGTTTTTGCACGTTGAAAACTGTCTTGATTTTGTATGTCGTAAACAACAATAGCAGCCTGCGCACCTCTGTAATACATAGGCGCTAAGCTGTGATATCTAAACAAAAATGAAATACCATAATTATTAATTATATTGTAATTCTTACTTTTTATTAATAATATTATACATATAAACATAAATATTTCATTTACCTTTCCTGTCCTGCTGTATCCCATATTTCAAATTTAACCACTGTGTCTTCTATACATATGGTTTGTGTAAGGAATGCTGCTCCTATCGTACTTTCTTGGTACTCGTGAAATTGTCCTTTAACGAAACGCAAGACCAACGATGATTTACCAACTGCCGATTCGCCCAATAAGACCAATTTGAATTGGCAACTTTTATTTTGAGATGTACCATTGGGACGTTGAACTGTACCACCTGCTGATCCACCAGAACGTGGTGTTGTTGCCATTATTGCTGTGTTGTTATTTTAATTTGTATCTTTCTCACGTTTACTTATTAATTATTCTTCGTTTAATCAAAACAAAAGAATAAATTTCTCTCACATAAAAAATAAGGTTTAATATTGAATATTAAGTCTTAATTAAACAAAAAAAAAAAGAAATGAAGACGAAAAGAAAAATATATGTACAGACGAAAAAAAGGAGCAAATTTTTATAGCTGAGAATGTAAAAATTAATGCTGTTGTGGCAATTATTCCTTAAAGGACGGTTAATCACACTGTCTTGACTGCTACTTTTTTTGTTGGTTTTTTATTGGTAATGATCTAAAAATAAAATTAAAAAATATGTCGTTATTAATAAGTTGGAATAGAAACAATTAGACTACAGTTATTTGAAAATTCTGTATTTTTCAGAGTTATTATTGAGGTGCAACTCATTTTATAATATCAATATCTTTATTTTATAACAAGTTTGAAGAAACTTTTTGAAACTGAACATTTTAAATACAAAGAAGTAGACAAATCAACATGTTTTTGTAGCGCTACCACAGGTTGACATGTCCCTTTTTATTGCTATTTAAAGTTCTCTTTATAGCAAGCTGCGCTGAAAATTAACCCTAGTTAGCCCCCAAAGAAAATAATTCACAGAAATTTTGTCTTATTTTTAAAAAACAAAAAAGGCCCTAACTGATTTGCTTTAGCTAAATTAATTAATTCATAGAAATACATATTTATATTTAATACTTATTGAAATCATATAATGATAATGAAATCAATTTAATAACAAAACATATAACGCCCCTAACCGTATGATAAGAAATCCATATTTAATTTTTATTGCAGAACGTGAACGTTTAACTAAACTGTTTGAATGATTTAAAGACATGAAGATAAGAACCACAGTTGAATGACTAAACTAATTACATAGAAGGTAAAGTCGTGTTTAAGTGAATCGCTCGTACATATGTATGTGGTAATGCATTTCTGAGCTAATGAGTAAAATTTATAACAGCAGTGAAAGGATAATGATGCATGATATAAAGTCATCATCAGATCAATTCTAAATATTCGTGAGGAATAAATATGTGTTCAACATTTGAGCTGCATACAACAATTTGTTAAAAAATAAAAACAAGTTAATTTTTTATGGTGAAATTTTAAAATCGACGTGAAGACGTAGTGTTCGAATAAAACAGTTATTAATACCCGATCAATTATTTTTTTTTTATTTATTTATTTACTTATTTATTTATTTATTTATTATTCAGAAAAAAAATTCACATTCTTTGTTTTAGGCCCCAGCGTCTCTAGGACATAATTGGGGCGAGTTGGCAATGTAGTGTTATATAATAATAATAAATTTAGTTCATAATAAAATAATGAAAAATTTGAGGTAACAATTAATAATAAGTATGTATGTAAATGTAGAAAAGTTTGCTCTTGGAGCGAAAAGAGATCTTTTTTTTATATAATAATTGGGTTTTAGTTACAATAGAAGTATGTATACGTATTTCTTGAATTAAAAAATTTTTTAAGTATGGCTTAAAAGTTGAGATTCTTGCAATGGCTTTTATTTCATTTGGAAGCTGATTGAATTCGGGGCAGCCGGCATATTTTAAACGTTGTATTGTAGTTTCTAATCGACACCTCTTTACCACTAGATTTGTATTGTTTCGAGTACTGTAATAGCTCTGGTTGATTGTAAATTCTACGCAATGAAACCCAATATTTCTTACAGCTTTATACATGTATGTTAATAGTTGCATTTTGTATAATCCAAAAACGGGCAATATTGTTCGTGATATATCTCTGTATAAGGATACTGTTGAGTACATTATTGGAAGATTGTAAACAAGTTTCAACGCTTCATTTTGTAATCTTTGAATGGATTTGAGGTTTGTTGTTTTCTTGTAGGCATATACATATCATTGGTAAGTAACTCAAATGACTTTGTATTAGAGCTTTGTAGTAGTAGTAGTAGTAGTAGTATTTATTTAGTAGTATTAAATATACTTTTACAATATTTCAATATATACATTATACGCTTTGATGAATATTATCAATTTTCAAGAATTTAACAATTTTATTTTTAAAAACATTTGAATTAGTTTCAACTTTAATGTTGTTTGGAAGACTATTATATAATTGAAGTCCTTTATAAAAGAGTGACCTCTGCATCCTTACATTTAAAGCTCTCTGTATCCTAAAGTTTTCAGCGTTTCTTAATGGATATGGTTGTGTTTCTCCAACAAATCTCAGCTGTTCGGTCAGGTACTCGGGTGCGTTACCAGTTTTCATTTTTTGTATGAGGATAAGCGTATTCATTTTCAATCGATTTTGTATATCAAACCATTTTAAAGTTTCTAGCATGAAGTTTATTGATGTGTAACGATTACATTTTAATGTTGCACGCATTGCTTTATTTTGCAGCTTTTGAAGTCTATTTATTTGGGTTGCTGTACAGCTAGTATATAGTATTGCTGACCCAAATTCGAAATGAGGTTTTATTATCACATTGTATATATTTATTGCTGTAAGTATCGCAGTTTTATTTCTAATACGTTTGAAAAACCCAATTTTTTTACCGATTTTTCTACATATATATTCATTATGTTCTTTAAATGTTAGATTTTTATCTAATATAAATCCGAGATATTTAATTTGATCAACGTTCTCTATATTTTTATTATTAATTCTAAAAACTATTTCATTTTCCACATTTATTTGCATTATTTTCGTTTTATTTTCATTTAGTTTAAGTTTATTCATTTTCAGATATATATTCACATTATTTATATCATGTGTTAAATTATTTTGACATTGCTCGTCTGAGCCCGCTTCGGTGTATATCAATGTGTCATCTGCGTAAAGAACCATTTCACATTTTTGTAGTACATTAGGTAAATCATTTATGTATATAAGAAATAACAGTGCTCCTAGAATTGAACCTTGCGGAACACCAAATTCGTTCTTTATTGTGTTTGATATTATATCATTTACTTTAACCATTTGCATTCTGTCAGTAAGATACGATTTAAACAACATCAACTCAATTCCTCTGATCCCATACATGTAAAGTTTTTTTATCAAAATTTTTCTGTCAATAGTTTCAAACGCTCTCTTGAAATCCAAGAAAATTGCCATAATCTTATTGCTCTTGACTCTATTCTTCCATCTGTTAACAACATAGCTAACCGCTGTTTCACATGAGAATTTTTTTCTGAATCCAGATTGGTATTTTGATAAAATGTTGTTATGCTCCATATACGTTTCTAATTGATGTTTTACGACATTTTCCAGGATCTTTTCGCATATTTTAAGAGTGTTTATCGGTCGAAACTCTTCACATTTTGTCGTTTTTGATACCTTTTCAATAGGGGTTATAGCAGTTATTTTCCAATTATCAGGAAAAATTCCTGTTTCCAAAGAGTTATTTATAATATGCATTAGGTTATTTCCTATAGTGTTCCAGTTATCGAGTATAATTTTGATTGATAGCTTGGTGTAGTCTGGTTTTCCATTCATTTTGTTACATATTTGTCTCAGCTCTATTAAATTTACTGCACGGAATTGAAATGTCGAGTTTATCACAGGGATTTGATTCGCATATTGCACTTGATCTATATCTGTTCTAATTAATTTAATACTATCGACAAAATAGTCGTTGAATTTATTAGCTATGCTGTATTTATCTTTAATTTCTTCTTGATTAAATATCACAGTAGTTATCACAGATTTGTTTTTCTTCAGTATTAGATTTTTTATTGCTCTCCACATGGATTTTTGGTCGTTAGCGTTACTTATTGTGCTGTTAATAAATTTATTTTTTTCATATTCGCTTTTATTCTTATAGATGTTTCGAATTATTTTGTAGTTGTTCCAAGCTGTGACTGTATTATCCCTTTTAGCTATTTGGTATTTTACTATTTTTTCGCGTTTCATATCTCTTAGCTCTTGTGTAAACCACTTATTAACATTATTTTTCTCTATGATTTTTTTCTTGATTGTGAATTTTTTTATTGTATTTTCCATAAGAGTGTCGAATATTCGTACATTATTATTTAAATCAATATTATCGTTGTAGTTTAAAGCTCCATAGATTTCATTATTAAATAACCTCTTTCTGTATTTAAACATTTCAATTTCTCGCTTTGCTGTTTGCTCTTGCGTATTAACGTCCAACGATATTTCAATCGTTTCATGGTCAGCTATCTTATTTTCATCATTGTTTACCGCCAGTATATTATCATTGTTTGTTATAACATAATCTATTAATGTTCTGGTATTCGCCGTGATTCTTGTATATTCGGTTACAATTTGCCGCAATCCATTATCGTTTAATATTTGTTGAATTCTATTTTTATATGTTCCCTCTTTCATCCAATCAATATTGAAGTCTCCCGCTATAACAATTTCATTATTTCTCTCGCATGTTTCCTCAACAATTTCTTCAAAAGCGTTACAAAATTCAACTTCACTGCTGCTAGGTGATCTGTAAATTGCCATAATTACTAGCGTAATTTGTTTAAGTTTCGCTATATATGCACATATCCAGTATTTGGACTCTGCAGATTTTTCACATATAAGTGTTAGTTTCCACCGCTTTCTAAAATACATTATAACCCCACCAGTTCGACTTGAGTTTGACAATACGCCATAATAGTCATACCCACTTAATATGTATTCTCTATCCTCTACATCACTGGTTAAATGCGTTTCGGATAAGATGATGAATTCTTTGTATAATAGAAGTTTCGTCTTCTGATTGAATACATTGTTAAACTTGTAAAGTATACCCATGGCTGGAGCTATTTTATTCTTTAAATATTGGATATGATTGTTCCATTGAAGATTACTTTGAATTTGCATTCCCAAGTATGTTACAGTGTTACTTTCATTAACTTCCGCTTCTCCAATATTAACTTTAAAAAGTGTAGAGTCAGGACTAGAGAAATTTCAAAGGCCCTATGCTCCTTATAGGATCGACGGGAACATATATATAAAGATAATCTATTGATTCTGACGAATTCCCGCAAAACAGTGTATTAATTTTTCATTTACAATTTTAATAAATTAAATTTGAAATTATTTTCAACCGAGCCAACTAGAAAGCAAGAAGTTTAAAAATAAATTTAGCTGTCCCACTTGTTCTTTTGGAATATATTATCTCAAGTTAGTTAGTTAGAGTGTGGTGTTGGCTGAAGTGGTTAGGGGCTGTGCACATATTACGTAACGCTGTTTTCAGAGATTTTATACCCCCCCCCCCCCCCCCCCCGCGTAACGCTTTTTAATAATTTTTCAGTGCAAAATTTCCAATCTGTAACAAATCTTTAACCCCCCACCCCCCCGCTGAAGCGTTACGTAATATGTGCACAGCCCCTTAGCGCGTTGACTACTAAAGGCCGTGCCGCACTATCCTACACAGTCGCGCGATTTGCAAAATATGACATGTGTGCTAAAAATGTATGGTAATGTGGACTAAAAATGCAACTGAGTGACAGATTTTTTGGCAAGTCGCGCGATTTGTAAAATTTTATGAAAATTTTCATAAAATGATAGTTTTCATGCGATCAGAGGAGTATTTATTGTCAACCAGATGATTTGGCATAAGATTTGTATGATAGTGCATCACCTACAACACCATTTTGAAACGATTTTTTAAAGTCGGTCAGATTTTTGCAAGATTTTCCTGTGAATGAGTCGTACGATTGTGAAGGATAGTGCGGCACGGCCTTAAGCAAACAATGACTTAGGGCCTGGGTTCAAACCCTGGCCAGAGCATGTCAATTAACATCATTAATGTACATTAGCGAGACATTGTATTAATTGTTGTCGGACTATTTCAGTGATGAAGGCATAGCGCTGGTCACTAAAAACCTGTTCCGACAGCGATTGATGATGTTCCAAGCTGATGTACACAACATCGCCCTCCTTCGTCGGTTAGCAGAAACATCGACGAAGTAAAACAATTAATAAAATGCCTGCTAATACAGCTTAACAAAGTTAATGCGTCTACTTACCACCGGGGGCGCCTCAAAACTGTAAAAAAATTAACATAACGCGCAAAGCAGAGTTGTAAAAGAGTTAAGCCTTCTAAAATTTTCAATATCTATAATCTCTACCATATCCCTCTCCCTGAGTTCCGGCACAATGTACTGTACATGTACAATGTACTGCATACGTAGGGGTCATCCCCTGAGTGCTGGTCCTAATAAAAAAAAAATTGATTTATTTCTAACAAGTTAATATTGTGATTAATTAATCTTAAAATCAATCTAATCTAACTTTAATGTACTTGGAACGTTTTTCAGTTCTAGTTTAAACTTTTTAGCATTGTTCAGAGTACTATAAATAATACATTGAAGAAGAAAAAAGAAACAAAAATTTTCCACTAAGTATTCTTATTCAAAGAGACGGAATATCTAATAAAGATAGTCAAAATAAAATAACAAGTCAAACTTTAATGTTAGAAAAATAGAAAATAAAAAACAACGGCGAAGAAAACACAAATGTGTCGACATGTTCTTATAATTTTTATATGTACATATGTATTTCCAGTATTTGTTTACATAAATATTAAAATCTTTGAACAGCTGTCGAAAATTCGATTTTGTTCCTGTTTGTATTTTTGACAGTTCGAACGCAATATTTATATAACTTTAATTTTTGGTGATTTAAACTAGCAAACGAAATGCGATGATCTACTACCGAAAAAGAATATTTATTAATTAATTTTAATTTAATCGCTAAAATAAAAAACTGTAGGTATCTGTTTTAAAATCCATAATAAGACTTCATTAGTAGCATGGGCTCAAAATACATATAAAGCAAACAAAAAATATTAACACAAAAAAAAAAGAATATACTGGAATTACACAAAGATAAGATAGCAGACGAAAAATAAACAATTAGAAGAATACTGGTAGATTCGGTAAAAAAAAAAGAAAATAACACTAACAAAAACTCAAATGACGCAAAAGTACTAACAAATTATTATTGTTATAATTTTTTCACATCGTTTTCTTAATTAGCATACAGAGTTATTTTCTATATTTTAATTGTAACGATTTTTCAATATTTTTTTTAGTATTATTATTGTTTTTTTTTAGACAAGATTTGAGAACACATTATTTATTTCAGTTAATTTGCTGTGTAGAGTCTTCGTACTTCGAATTATGTATCTACAAAGAAAACAATTATTTCAATCTACCGAATAAATGCATATTTTATAAGATTATCTTACAATCAAAACTTTAATTTATTTATTATGGGTTAGCTATTCTATATGCTGCATTTCGTGGGTTGCTAATGCTCACTCATTAGTCGATTTTTAACCATGGTTACTGCAATAATAAAAAATATTGTCAAACTTATTTTTATTTTACTTTCAAATTAAATTCACTAACTTTTTGCTGCGATTGTTTCGATCTGCATGTATTTATTACATTTCCTATTAGACTCTTTTTTATTTTTGGGTTGAGCAACCAATGAATTTATATTTATTTTTTTTTTCACATTTAGAGTTTATTTTACTGATAAATACTGTACACAGCAAATATTGTATCTATGTATGTATAATTAATATATACGGACATATGTATGTATGTACATATCTAGTTATATTAAATAGCCCACAAATAGCTTCTTATATTACTCTGAATGAATAAATACATAAAAGTATCAAAATTGGTGTCGTCAATATTTTTTATTGAGAATAAGCTAAGAAATAGTGATCGGTATATACGGCAATACTACAATACAATTTTTAATTTCAGAAATATGAAATGGGGATCTAAATTGTACTTCTTATTCATGATAGAGGTGATTATATATGTAATTTAAAATCTTACTAACTACCTACTAACTAACTAACAAAGTATTTTATTTACTAATTAAAAAACAAATGGAATATAATTAACTTCAAACCTAACATGTATTTTTTTATTAACAACTGTGAATTAATATACGTGTTATACTTTAATAAATAGTACATATGTATGTACATATCATACATATATATATGTATGTATATCTTAATTAAATAATCGTGAACGAAAAAGAAACAGATTTCTATTGTTTAACTCACAAGACTCATTGTATACGTATCGGGTATATTTTGTATAAAAAAATACAATAGTCTAAGTTTGTTGTCGGTAATTTTCATATAAAATACGAGTAATTTAAACTTATACACTTTACACGTTTCATATGCTTTGAAAAAATCGTCTTGGTCCTTATTATGACATTAATTCGAAATTGTTGAAAATTTGACTAGAAATTTTATTTACCATATTTACTGTAAATACAGTTGGATTCGGATAAGAGCACGCTTTTTAATGGAAAAAATTGCTTAATTGAAAATATTTATTACTTTTAATTATTTTATATCAATTTCGCTTAAAAGAAAACCCGCTTATATTGCTTAAAAATACTCTAATTTACTATATGAAACAAACACCGCACAAAAGAAAAAAAATTTTAATTTACTGACGACGAAATACGTTTTAGCGACGGCTTATTATTTATTATTTTTGCAAACAAAACAACTAATCAGAAGAAGGATAATCTTTTTGAAATTGAATAACAAGTTCATTAACATTTACAAACTCGTAGGTACACAACAAAAACGGAAAGTCAAAAGCCGCCCAAAAAACAAAGAAATGCTTGTTAGATTAATTTTACCTAATTTATCCTCTGTTAAACAAAACAAACTTTGAAATGAATGCAATTAAATTTTTATAGAGATAATAATGAATTTTATGTATTTTACTCATTATTTTCCCAAACAAGTGCTAATAAATATATTTTTAGAGTTGCGGAGAAAACAAAGAATAAAAACTGAATGAACTTGAAACAATGAAGTTATTTAAGTAAATAAAAAAAAACATTTTTTTATTATACCTATGACGAGAAGAGTAAAGTTAATTAATGCAATAACAACAAATAATTTTGCGATAAATACAATGCATACTTAAAACAATATTTATTTAACAGAATCTACTTCTTATGAATGTCATTTATGTACATGTAACGAAATATGAATGAGAAAAAAATGAGAGGAAGAGTTTTATTATTAATGTGGAAATTATGCACTCAGATAATTTTATAAAAATCTATTTATTCAATTTAACATCTTTATATGGTCAGTTTGATGTACTGTTTTTAATATTGAGATTTTTTTATTTATTATTTTTTTAATATGAATTAAAATAATGCCTTCATAACCAAAATAAATAATTTTTGTAAAGATAAATTTAATAGGTATTTATGTGAGTACAAATCATAAACATAACTTAAGATATTTCATAAGCCCGTTTCACATATAAACAAAAATATTGAGACACAAAACAACGTATTTTACATAGACAACTTCTAACAGAATCTTCTGATAATTGTCTGGCGTGTAACAATAACAAAAACATAAGAAAATTATTACCTAAGTATTACTTTTTTACATATTTTCTGTAACGATCGTCTTTTGATCTTGGAAAGTTTAATATGAAATTCCTGAAATTTTAAATGGACGATGAATAAAAATAAAAATATGTAAGGGCAGGAGGGTAATATACCGTTCAACACTTTTTAATGTCATTAATGGGGCAAGCCGGTAGTTCCCACAGTATAGATAACGTTAAATTATGTATTCCTCAAGAAGTGTATACTCACTTAAAAATTGTTTGCATGAATTTACATATTTTTAATAGCTCTTGATTTCTTGTATAGTTCAAAGAAAATTTGATGCAACTTTAACATACGAGTAATGAAATTATTAAAAAATCCCCGAAAATTTTGAATTGTACCTTTATGTTTGAAATTTTGCAGATGTACATTTCCAAGTCATTTGTAATGTTAATTTTGCTGGACATATTGCATGCAAAACACGATTATAACAGGTTAGAAATCAATAAAGGAGATTTAAAGCGAAAACGAACAAGAAAATTTTTTAAGACACTCCCGCACAAACACTTGTTTAAACAACACTCAAATTGTACTGGATAACATCAAAAAACAACGTAATTGTCCATTGTCATTTTAATATGACTGATGTTGACATCAATTTGTAAAATTTTAAAATATAATAAAACTCACCACCCAATATTTATGTATGTACATATGTACATATAATAACAGTAAGTAAAGAAAGCATAAGAAAAAGCTAAAAAAATACTTTCACTTTGTATTATGTACAATGTATAAATCTATAGTGTCATCTTTTTTGGGAAATTGGTACAAATATTATCACTTCTGGGATTTTACAGGTGAAAATAATTACAAATCGATTAATAATATTATTTATTAATTTGATAGCAAAACCAACAGCTGACAAAATAAGCCATGTATTTATTTCTAAATATCTACATAAAATTTTATTAGAAACGTCAAAACGATGCGTCATCTAATTTTTCAAAGGATAGAAACGAAAAACAAAAGTTCTATAAGAAATAAACGAAATACAAGAAAACAAAACAAAAATATACTGAAAAGTTTAATTGAAGATAATACAGACAAAGTGCTGCCATAGTGTTGCGAGCTGATTGATGGATGAAATAACTCACGTTTGCACTAATTTAAGATCTTATTCTTCTATGATGTATGTATGTACATATAAAAGTGAAAAAGTTTGACTACTTATATCGTCTAAACTAGTGGTAATGAGATGAGGACTTCATTTTAAGTGTGTTCATACATTGTGAGTCTTCTCTTACTTTTAGTATTGATAATTTGAAGGCGAGAATCAAGGGAGAAATATGTATGTATATGGGTACACATCATGCACTTGTAGAAGATAGTTCAAAATTTCGTAGTCTAGCATGGTCCCCGTCCAGACTTAAAATTCATTGTCTGCAATTCTTGGGTTTCTTAGGTGAGCGAGTTAAGAAGCTTGGGGAGGGGTAACGAGTTTCATGTTCTCTGCAATTCTCTTTTGAATTGAAATTCGCATTGGGTTCTATGTGTATTTGACGTTTTATTTTCATTCTTAAATTATATGAAAAACAAAATAAAACGAAAATTACATTAATTTGTGATGAATTAGAACTTTTTAAGTAAAAATACAAAAATTGCAAAACTAGATTTTTAATATATGGTCACTAATGAAATTTCAAAGCAGAATTGCAGCCAATAAAATTTCAAGTGTGGGCGGGACATTGCTTGAACGTAGACTTTATCAATGAAAATTTGTGTTGCATTCAGGGAGCGATATGATTCCCATATCGCCAACGATTTTCTGGCATCACTGCTTAACTTGATAACAGTTCGTAGTACGTATCTTACAGCAGAATTGCAACAAGTGCAACGATTTGGCAGCATTTCTATCCCCACAATCAAATAAAATCAGAAAAATTCGATAGAAGAAAATAAAGAATAATACATAAATGCAAAATATGTAATACATTTTGATACACATGTACACATTTAAAATCTGTGTTATAAGTATGTATGTATAATTATAATTACAATTGTTTTTATAAAAACAAAGAATGTTATTTCCGCATTTCAAAAAATTACAGGATCCAAATATTTAATAATTATGTTCTGCTTTTAATTTAATAACTGTTTGAATACTTGATAATTTGTACAATTTCTTGGTTTTATTGGATTTTGACTGTTTCCTTTAATAGACACGATATTTTTCACTATTTATCCTAATATTGCTGGATAATTATAACTGGAAAAGTACTCATACAAACCTAGTGTTATGTAATGATAAAGTGTAATCAACTTTCTTATTAAAATATGTTTTCAATATTTACAATAGTTGTTTTTAGTAATCACTTTATATGAGGTCCAATTTTCAATCCACCGACCCGAAGAAAAAACTAGCACAAACAATTAAATATCGGCCCCTTATACTTGGTAGCACTGCTTTAGCATCACTAATTCATAGGTGTTGTCTCTTTCACCCTCACATATTCTGTATACGCACCCAAAAAATAGTATTATATTAAACTGTATATTCCAGTTATTTGCACTTTAATAAATGTAATTAACAAAAGAAGAAATTAACTCTGGAATTTTTCTTCGTTTACCCCCTTTTTTATTTTTCAAAGTATATGGGGATTTATCAGCCAAGATTGATGGAGCTCAAACAATGGATTTGACTTTGTACTGAAAAATTTACCACATTGCCTGATTATTGGTTCATAATTTTCATTACTTTGGTCTGTATAAAAAATACTTTTAATTTCTTATTCACCTTTTTGCGTTTTACTTTTATCACTTATTTATTGCTTTAACACTTGTAATTAGTTAAATTTTCCTGCTAATGGGGGCCAATTTTTTTGCCTATAGAAAATTTTAATTAATAATTTGTTCTTGTTTTTCCACTAGCTTTAAAACAAAATTTTATCTCTGCGAAGAAATTCAACAATGGAGAAAAAACGACAAAAGGCGACTGGCTTATTATTGATAACCATGCAGCGATTTCTCGACATTTAAGGTTGAATTAGCGTTTAAATCGCTAATAATAATACTGGTATTTTTTTGTCAAAGTAGTTAGCCATGGTGCATGGCACAATAATAACAGGTACACGCATCAATGCAACTCTGAGTTTCTCTGCCTTTTTCTTCTGCTGACTGCGACTATATTCTGGTGACTTGTCAAAAAATCAACACACAAACATGTATGTTTTCAAAGCTTAGAACATCAACAGTTCATGCCAGATGTCAAAATATATCACTCAAGCGTTCAAACACACACAGAACTGAAACCAGCTGACGAGCAAATCTGCTGATGCGTGTACCTGTTATTATTGTACCATGGCCATGGTGTAATAATATAAGGTGCGCTTATCAATACAACAATAAAAAATGAAATGCATTTTGTTTGTGTAAAAAAAACTTTATTTTGTCAAAAATAGCTGTGGTTTGTATGTATTTAGTAGTTATGCAGCAACAAAAAGCATAGCGTAAACAAAAATATTCATGATGGCGGCCAAAAATGTAAACAACTTTTGACAAGACCATGTGACTTACCATTTTTTTGCAGATTATTTAACGGTCAAAACACAACCCTACAAAAAACCAAATTCCTTTTCACGCATTCGCCACTGCATATACCTAATAATTAATTTGCTTTGGGACAGTTATTTGTTATACTCAAGACGAATTCGTTACCAGGTGGATGCAGTGGCTAATTCGGGCGAATTTATCCATTTCCCACAGTCAAATTTGGTACATATATTCCGGCACCATTTTTATGTAATTTTTTATGCGTATGATATGAATTCGCAGTTTACACAAACAAAATGCCTGTTGTTTGTTTTGTTGTACTCGTGCATATAACTGGTAATGAATTTGCCTTGGTTATACTCATGAATCAAAGAAACAAGATCGCGCAGGTCCGTTATTTTGTTGTATAGCGATCAGCTGTTTGTGTGACGTAGACATAGCACTTATTTTGTAAACAAAGTACATTCGTGTATTGAAAGTGCAAAGGAATTAAAGTGAAAAACGTAAGGAAATTAATAAAAAATTAAAAATGAGGTGTGCAGTGAATAAAAGTTAAAATAGAAACAAGTCAAAAGCTTGTGAAATAAGTTTTTTTAATTTTCCCTTGCAACCTAATATATTAAATAAGTGGATATGCTTTCGTGGGCGCAAGGAAATATTTAATGCGAAGTCGTCGCATGTTTGCATGGAACATTTTAAGCTGGAGGATTTTGAAAATAATTTGCAATATGAAATGAGTAAGTTTCTTTTCAAATAATTAAAAAGTAAATGCATCATAAGGTTTTACAAAAAGAAGATTCTTGAAAGGCGGGGCTGTGCCCACTATCCATAAGCATTTTCTAAAAACGAATTACTTTATGAAGCACGTGCCAGACAAATCCAAAAGCGAAAAAATAAAAAAAAATGTTGAAATGCTTCTTCAAGAACAATATGAAGAACAAGTTCTCAAAGGTAAATGTAACATTGGCAGCGCGAAAAGCACTTTTTTTAAATATCTAGGTTGAATCCAATCTCGACAGTTTGACTCTACTACATCTCCTAAATGTCCATTTGAAATTTTGTTCAAATTTATGCACCCTTTACTCGCAGTCTACATTAGCTTATTATTATTCTTCTATTTTTTTGACCTTATTTAATTTTATATTTATGTATCTATTTTTTAAGGATTTAGATCACTATTTTTAGCTTATATTTGTTATAACATTTATCAGGAGAAAAATTTTGCTAGTATAGACCGCAGATATTACTGTTTTGTTACTTTTGTAACATCGTTATCAGAACAACGATGTCAGACATCAACTGTCATTTTCCAATATGAAAAAACAAGACAACAAACAAATGGTACTTGCAGTCTCTGCCACACCACCTTAAAACTTTGGTAAAACAGCACATGAACATTTACTAGTATTCCCCACATAAAAAAAATGAGCAAATTTAGTAGAGTTATTCTGCTGGCGCTATGTTATAACAAATAATAAGCTAATTCGTCAGACATTATTAAAACTTGTGATTTATTGTCCACATCAGTGGCGGTTTTATCACTATCAATAAGTTTACGCAAAACGGAACGGAGGACTCTTTGAGGCTCTAAATGTATTGTGGTGCATGGCAATGCTCCTTGACATTCTTGCAAAATTAGATAAAACTTGTGAAATAATTCCACACTTTTAACTTCCTTTTGTATTTGTTTGTAGTTTACGGGCAATTGCAAGTGTTCATATAAAAATTCTGCCATTTTGATAATATCCTCTAGAGATTCTTTATTATAAACTTTATTATTGTCATTTAGTGTTTCCGTTAATAGTTCATAAAAACAAGAAGCAAAAGCCTGACTATCGACTGTTTCCTGAATGGAATTTTTAAAAACAGACACTTCCTCATTGAAATGTTGTTCCAAAAGTTTGGCAAATATATCTGAAGTACCTTTCGTTTGCAGTGATGGTATTATGCTGCGCACAATAGTTTTAACTTAATATGCAAAAAAATATATAAATTTTATGGATAGATTTTTTCTTGAAAATTAATTTAAAAAAAAAAACTTACTTTTGGCATTTGGTGCGAAATCTATAGCAAATATTCCAATTTGTGTTGTCCACATTGACATCAAAATCTGCTATCAATTCATCTAACTGCGCATCATCAATGTCGCGTTCTTGTATTACTTTGCGCAAATTATCTATGGAAAGCTTTTGGAAATCTAAAAAGCAAGTAAATATCAAGCGTAACAAAGCATCATTTATGTAATCATCCACCTTGTATAGGGCATTTTCTAACGAAGTAGCCTTAAGTCTACGATTACTCTCATTTATAGGAGCAGTCGGCATCATAGCAGCTGCACACTCGTCTTGAAATGCCATACATTCACGCAATACCTTTTGACTCTTGATGTTTTTTGTCTTTGTTCAATGCGACATTAGCAAAAGCCAATGTGTGACCTAGAATTAAATCTATGATGGAACGTATTTCCTCACTATCGAACATAGCCTGAGCCTGATTTTCAGCAACATTTATACATTTTTAATTTATATTCATTTGTGAGTCATCTTTATAGCTGCTGTAGTGCGACAAGAAATCTAAAGCTCGATCCATAAGCTCCACAAATGATCTTTCTTCAGGCAATATTGTCTTCTTAGTGATGCCTTTTACTTTTAAAGATTTTAAACTAAAACGAAGGCGATCCAAACACCAGTGTATCCGATCTAAGAAATGCTGACGTGCAGACTTAAAACACAAAGAAAAAACCTTTTTTTAAGTACACTTCTAGGTTACGGAACTTGGTTGTCTTAGCTCCTTTATCAGGAGCAGTGGATGGTTCGCCCAATAGTGGGCTGACATCCTGCCTGTTACACTGCAAAATTAACCCTTTGCCTCAACTTTTCCCACCTGTTCTTCTCTTGCTCTTCTCTGTCCCTATCTTTGCCTATTCTTCTTCTGACTCTTCTAATCTCCCTTTACTACTCCCTCTATTACTCTCCTTCATTACAGGTAGCACAATGGGACCACGTAAGGACCCAAGTGAGCTGGAATCTAATCTTCACTTTACCAGCAACCTGCTAACCTAACCTAACCTAACACTTCTACTTATTAGCAAAAAAAATATTACCGAAATAGCTGTACCCAGTTGCCCTTCGGCCTTTATAGTATTTTCCATGTGCCTAATACAGGTAACAATTTGTGTTAAGCACAAATATATAATTTCAACATTATTGCCTTTTTCGTTCCTTTGTGTCTCAGGCAGTAATAACAAAAATTCATGCAAACTTTGTGTATATTTAAAAAATTCTAAACAAAATGTCTAAGAAAACAAATTAATAAAAAGGATATAAACTGGCAATAATAAAACTTACATTAAGCCACGATAGTTTGGTATTATGTATGCTGGTATAGCCTTTATTTAATATATTTCTGCATTTAGTTATGCATACGGTGACCATAATTTTCGACAAAAAAAAAGGACACTCAATATTAAATAAAAATTATTGGTATTAACTTAATTACATATGTAGATACATATATTTTATATCAATAAAATAAAAATATAATTCAAACAATGTAATATTAGTGACTAGTACAAGTAGTTACATATGTATGTACTTATATTAATGTTTAAAACAGAAATTAAATATGCCTAGAAGTTCACACGTCGTTAAAACAAAAAATTTATTAATTAATCAAAATTAACAAAGAAATTTAATTTAGCCAATAATACAAAAATAACAAAATGCAATAAATAAAAATAACTAAAAATAATAGTTTAAGGATTATAATTCTAATAGATAATTATCTATTATTGATATTTTTATGGAAAATGTATTTTTTTTTATTATATCAATGTTATTTGATAAAAACAATTTAAATTCTGCACACACCATTTGAAAGCCGACCAAAAATTTCACACATTAAACATACACTTTTCAGTGTTGCCAGGCAATTCCTGTTTTGGGTGGTTATAAATTTATATTGTATTGAGTTTAAAATTTCGTTATTTTGAGAAAATAAAACTTTTAATTTTGGAAACTAAAGAAGAACATTAGCCATCAAAAATAAAGGACAAAAAAGGACAATTCAATTAAAAAAAGGACAATTTATTTTGTTTAAATTTTAAAGGACGTTGTGTCAAAAAAGAGGACTGTCCTTTTAAAAAAAGGACGGATGGTCACCGTAGTTATGCAGCTCTGTATGTCATCATTGTAATTATCCATGACTCGATTAAATTGTTTGTATAAATTTTTTATTTAAAATTTAATTATTTTTGAGATTACGGAATATTTGCGCTATTCAAGTTGTTGTTTTTAAAAATACTACAGTTGCATAAAATAGTACCAACAACTACAAACTTTTAAAAGATTGGCAGCATTATGCAACAAAACTTGAGGGTGGTGTTGGCTGAAGTGGTCAGCGCGTTGACTACTAAGCAAACAATGACGTGGGGCCTGGGTTCAAACCCTGGCCAGAGCAAGTCAATCAACATCATTAATTTCTCTAATGTACATTAGTGAGACATTGTATTAATTGTTGTCGGACAATTTAAGTGATGAAGGCATAGCACTGGTCACTAAAAAACTGTTCCGACAGCGATTGATGATGTTTCAAGCTAATGTACACAACATCGCCCTCCTTCGTCCGTTAGCAGAAACATCGGCGAAGTAACACAATTAACAAAATGCCTGCTAATATAGCTTAACAAAGTTAATGCGTCTACCTAACACCGGAGGCGCCTCAACCCTGCTATAAAAATTAACATAACGCGCAAAGCAGAGTTGTAAAATAGTTAAGCCTACTACATTTTCAACATCTATCTTCTCTAGTCTATCCCTCTCTCTGAGTTCCGGCACAATGCACTGCATACGTAGGGGTCATCCCCTGAGTGCTGGTCCTAATTAAAAAAAAAAAAAAAAAAGAAAACCATATGAGCATGGCGTATTAAAGCAGGTAGCAGCCGGAGAGTACAAGAACTTGGCAGCAGGAGAAAAAGTAAAGCCGAAGTAACTGTCTCTGCCGACGTTATGTTCATGTCTTGTTCAAGTAGATGGCTCGTGAAGACGTAGGGTTGATGTGTTCAGAGATAATTGCTCAGCAATATCTTCTAGAACACAAATATGAAAATTTTACTGAAGAAGGTTGTACATTATTTGTATTGTAAATTTTAATTACGGGCTTAATTGTAAAAAAAATTTTAGCATTATCAATAGTATGAATGTTTATTTTAAAAATGTTTCACTTCTTTCTGGTTTTCATTTATTTATACATTTGATTTTTAATTTTTATTTATGATTTTATTTGCCCATAAAAAACAAATTTCATAGAAATCGCAATTGAATTTGACAGCATGTGTTCAGAAATAATTGCTCAGCAATATCTTCTAGCAATTGTTGCTAAACATGCACATATTTTTCAAATATGAATTCGCCTTGGTTGTTGATTTCGATGGCTAAACTTCAAAAATTTTATATTGTAGCCTTTTTATTTGTTTAGTTGGTTCATGGTACTACTTACTCACAATAACATTTTTGCAGCCAGCGTCTTTGCTAATATATAACTAGCTGTTTGTAATTGGTAAGAGTCATTGCTAATGCTTGTTGTACAGTAGACAATTTTTTTGAACAGCTGAGTGCGCAATCTTGTTTCTTTGATTCATGGGTTATACTATGCTACACAGGGTGTTTATTCTCTTTCAGAAATTCTGGCAGCTCTAGAAAAATAAAATTTAACATTTTATTGCGGTTAAAAGTCAGTCTAATAAAAATCGTATATCCCCTCATCAGCAAGCATATTCTATATTTGATGAATAATATTTTGACGACTTCGCAATTCCCTAGGGATTGGAAAGTAGCCCGTATTACTCCTGTCCCGAAGAACAGACAGCAGCTGGTTTTAAACAATTTTAGACCTATTAGTATTCTACCCACTTTGTCTAAGGTGATGGAGAATATTATGAAGTGCTTGGGTGTTATAATTGATGATAAACTTTCTTTTGAGCCCCATATTAATAATGTATGCTCTAAAGTTTGCTTCCTTTTGCGTAGATTGTATCATGGGATCCTATACTTGTCCTTGCACGTTAGGAAAACAATTGGTCATGCACTGCTAATGTCTCAAATAAATTACTGTATTGAAATCGTCTCGGGCTGCAACGTCGGTACTAGAGCAAAGATGAAATCCATAGTACATAAAGTCATTAGATATGTGTATGGGCTTAGATTTCGAGCTCATGTCTCGTCTTTCATTGTGAATTACCTTAATATGTCGTTCGATGACTATCTAAAATTTAGGTTACTTATATATGTACCTTTTTAATATTGTAAAGTTTCAACGGCCGTTAAATGTTGTCCAATTGATTACTTTTGGTAACTATGTTAGGAATCCCCAAATTATTGCGCGTATTCACAATTTGACTTTTGTACACTCTACCTAGAGATTAGCGTTGCTTCGCAATGTCTCAAACAACTTTTAAATATAAACTTATTGATGTATTTTCTGGTAACAGTCATTAATTATTGCTTGGGCTTTTGTGCTATAAAAAATCTATATTCTTTTTTGGTTTAAATGGTGTGTGGAGACCACCGTCTTTGAAAGGTGATGACAATTGAAAAAATTGTTTTATCTATTATCATATATGTAATAAGAAAGCTTTATTGTTTTAGATGAATAAATATTTATTGCTCATTGTTATAATTAGTTGTAATACAAACTGTAAATGGCCTAGAGGCTAAATGTATTATAAATGAATTTTAAATAAATAAAAAAAATTAAAAGTTTGAAGCACAATTTGAATATCAATTCGGAACTGTATAAAATACAACTTTTTAATGTGCATACGTATTTACGTACATATATTAAAATATCAATAATTTTTCGATTAAACTAAATTTTAGATTTACCATCCAGAATTAAAATGTCTCTTAGCGCAAAGCGAGTCGCACATAATCCTGACAGCCGAGCTGCTTTAAAAATTATTAAACCAATTGAAACTGTGGGGGATGCCTTAAAAATATATTCTCCAGAGGAAGCTGCTTTTAATACCATGACCTTAAAGTGTAAAAACCAACACGAGATTCAAGAAAATACATGCTTAGGATATTCTCATGTTTTACCAACTGATGGATTAAAAGAAGTATTAAGCCCTGAATTAAAGAAAAGTCGTTTTATTGCTTTTAAAGAAAAGTTTTCGGAGGAGGTTTTTTTCAAAAAGCCAGAGTTGGGAAAGGCTTTAGTTTTACATTCAAAACCGCAGGAATTTACAAACGAAAACTTTGTGTATGGCTTGAAAACCAGTACATCGGAACTGGCATATAATTTGATTTTTCCTAATAAAACACCAGAAGAAGTAAAACGAGAATACCAAAAATGGCATGAAAAATATCTAATATCATATAAAAACTATTGGCCATCGGAGAGAATTGGAAGAAAGTATATTAAACATATCAAAAAAAAAAAAAGAGAACAAATTAATGTTTTATATTCATCTTGTGTATTCACACATCTTTAAAATTGTAGTTACAACGAAAATTTCCAACCTCATGCCATATATGGAATTTCAAAGAATACTGATATGAATGGTCAGATGGTTAAAAAATGTTTGGAACACTGCGATCGTATGGTTGTCATAAACAAGGCCCAGAGGAAATTTCTAGGCCGCAGTAATGATCACCTGGAGAAGAAAACTGATCAGTAAGATTTTACAAATTTTTTCTATATATGTACACACAAATAGCTAAAATACGATGCAAATTAAAAAAAACAATTTATCGAAACACATACTTGCATACAGAAACTGAAGAGTTTCTAGGCCTTATACGCCTATTATTATGTAATGATTATAATTTATTTATAAAAGCTTGTGCATAATCTAAAAGGTGAAACTTCAAACCTTTCAAAAGTTGACTTTAGCCAACTTTAGTAGTTTGAGTACTGTTCCAGTCAGTTAATTATAAAACCAACACATATAATTTAGATCTACTTACACTATTATTGAATTTGCAGCTATAATTTAAATCTAGATCGACGTCAAATATTTGGAATACACAAAAAACATCAGAGCAATCTTGATATACAAGACTTGATTGAAAATGTTGAGCCAAGTACTAAGAAAATTGAAGCTTTTGAAGGCGTTTCAGATGTCAATAAGTTGAGACGTCTTCTATTTAATCGCAGTGATTTTCATATGAACGACTTAAAAATGCTACTTAAGAAATATGATGAAAATGGAACCGGATTTGTACCATTTAATGCAATCATGAGATCATTACACTCACTACAAATTCACGCGAATGAACACAAAATTCGGGCTGCCATTTCACATTTTAACTTGATCAAAGATGAAAATAAAACCACCGAACTTGTAAATATAGAAGATTTTTGGAAAATGTTACATCTACAATATCCATTACCACAAAAAACTACTATGACAGGAATTAATAAAAGTTCTGGCAACCAACAAACCACTTATCGCTCACTGTGTTGTGATCGCAGCAAACCAATAGCAGCCCAAAAAATACCACTTAATTTAGAATATCATGATTGCACTACAGCTGGTGATCTTGTATCTCCCGATATTCCTTTGCACTATGGATTATGTCCACATGATTTCAAGGTTTTACGTTCAAAAGAAGAATTAAGGCGCATATTTAAAGTTCTCTTACCTCAAAACTTTGATAAAATTTGGGATTTTGCTTGGCCAGAGGGATATGATAATGGCCCCTCCTGTAAAATGTCTGTTAATGAGCTAAGAATTGTTATAGACGAATATAATGATCAAAAAAACAAATGAAATAAAAGGAACAAATAGCCTTTATTATTAATTGAATTAAATTTCGGAAAACACCCACAATGTAAAAAGAAAATTTTAATAATATGGTAAAATGTCTATACAGGGCATTAAGAATTTATTTATTTGCTTGAAAAGATTACCCCCGCTCCTTGGAAGTATTGCGTGTTTTTGAGTGATCATATTGTCGATCCCTTTTAACGTATTTAGTGCGTTCCTTACTTCGACTTCGGCTTTTCCGCTCTTCATGACGTTTGCGTTCCCTACGATGATCGAGATCACGTTTATACTCTCGATTTCTCCGATCTCTCTCGTCTCTTGCTACACGATCTCGAATTTGAGAACGCGATCGAGAACGTTTGTCGTCTTTTATACGTGGCTGTTCCTTTTCGCGATGACGCTTTTCTCTTTCCTCCCTTCTTCTTTCAACTTCGCTGTCTCGTCGTTGAGGCTCAGCCCGTTTGGAGCGATCATTTTTGTAATCGTTATTACTTTTCCTGTTCTCGTGATTGAAATGTTCTCGATTATCTTTTTTATTTTCATGACCATTTCTGTTTTCTTGTTTCTCTCTTTTATTAGTTTCTGCTGACTTAAAAAGCTCTTCCTCATTACTGCTGTCCGTTTTCTTTGTTTTCTTTTTAGATTTCTTATTTTGCTTGGATTTTCGCTTAATTTTTTCCTTTTTCCTTGATTTACGTTTGTCATCATCGCTGCTGGTACTACTACTACATGCACTGCCGGAGGTTGTTTCAGATTCTGATGAGGAGTCATCATGTTTTTTTGATGTTTTACGTTTTTTGCTAAATTTCTTAGATTTATTATTTTTCTGTGACTTCTTTTTGTCTTTCTTTTTAGAAGATGACACTTTCTTGGTCTTCTTCAGCTTTTTCCTTCTGCGTTTCTTCCTGTCGTCTTCAGAATCACTATCGGAATCTGAGCTAGAGTCAGACGATGATGTTGAAGACACCGAAGAACTTTCGCTTGAGCTTACAGATGACGATGAAGAGGATGAAGAGACCTCGACATTTATTGGTTTATTAGCTAAAATTTCTGCATTTATCGCAGGTACAGATTTCGGAGCATTTTTCAAAAATTGTCTTAATTCATCTGTTAAACCACCCAGGCCAATGGATGTGAAAAAGTTAATAGAAAACCTCGTATTTCTAGGATTATCTTTGGGAAAGAGGCCAGCCAAACTTTCCAACAACACTTCATCTTTTAGCTTCTTGTTTAGTTGACTGAGACCCATATACTCAGCCAATTCTTGAAATAAAATTTTGATAAAAATTCGACTTGAAGAAGTTGTATCATCTTCATTGAGTTTGATACATTCCAAAACGTCCCAACTAATTGCATCAGTAAACAACAAATGAGCAAAAAATTTACTTACGTTTCGTAAACGATTCGTATCTAAACGGTGGGTGGTTTGATAGGTATCTCTGAAAATCTCTTCAAATGGTTCAATATAAATTTTGTTAATTGAACAAAATCGTTGAGCCAACAATCCGTAGAATTTTTCATATGTTCTTTGTTCTGCACAACAATCCAAAAACATGTGACATAATTCGATTTCTTGCCCAGGTTTCAGTTGCATTTTCATAAGTTTATGAGCACATTCTTCGTAATCCAAACTTGAATTGATGGTTAAGTAAATCGTACGTCTAAGAGCAATTAAATTAGTTTCAGTATTATCTATAATTTCTTCTGCTGTAGGCTTTCCTTCGCCCTTTTCACCTCCATCCGAATCAGGCGAATCAGATTCGGATCCACTACCGGAGCCAGAAGATGCACCGTCAGAGTCTGAGGCATCACTACCTAAAATTTCTTTACTCAGGCCTTTATATTTGTCTTCATTCACTGCATATTCCTCATCGAATCTGAAGGCATCTGTAATGAAATAAAAAAGTCCACAATAAAATATATGTTTATTTAAAGCTTAAGGGTCGCTTTTGTCTTTAGGTTTGTAAAAAAAGATTGTCTTTTAATTTTTTAAATTTAAATTTTTTTCTTCATAATAACTTTCGCTTAAGTATGGGTAACTTCCTTCGTTATATAGACCGAAACATTCAACCATTTATTGTTTATAGAAAATGAGCGATACTTGAATATTTTTTTTTAATATTAACAAAACTAAATACTTACTAAGCACATCTTCCGTATTTGTTGCATCATCTAACATTAATAAGTGGGTAAACTGATCATCTTCTTCGACCAACTCCAATGGTTCGATAACGGATTGGTGGTCCTTAAAGCCATCTTTGCGCACTTGAAAAACCACCTCAATCATATATTGTACACGTTTATCTAATTTGCCTTCATGCAATATATTTTTCAACATTTCAAAAATTGCTCCAATTCCCTTTGAAGACACTTCAGATAGTTTCATTCCACACTCCTTTAGAAATGCTATAGCCACTTCAACAGAATCATCAGTAGGCGATTCAACTAAAAGAGTTAAAATCTCCAACGCCAAAATTTCATGCGCCACCCGCTGATTTACCAAGTGTGCTATAAAGCGTGACGATGATAAGCATACGGCCTTGTCGTTTCTTCTAAAAGCACGTTTAAATTGTATAACCAACCGTTTCAATAACAACTCTCCAATATTCGGAAATTTCGAGTTAATAATGGAGACTAAAGCAGCGTAAACATGAGTAAAAGTGGGTGATGCTGCTTGGGCCTGTATAATGGAACGGCAAAGAAGACCACGACCACGTACTATATTTTCTTTCAACAATTCTCGTGTTATAATGGCAATATTATCTACATTGACTTTGTTGATGTAACCGTGTATAGACTTCTTCAGAGCTTCCCAAGCAATACGTTGATAAGCAGCCGATGCTTTATCGGTTATTTCGGCTTGCATGAGGCGCAGTTTAGCGGGAGGAATATATGCGCCCCCCGTACGTGACGTGAGTAAGTCGACAGTTTTTCTTTGTCTCTCCGTTATTTTTGCTTTAGGATCAGTTACAGTGATATTATCAAGTTCATTAACTTTGTCAGGATCTCCATCTGGCTTATTGAGCTCCTTTTCGTGTCTTTCTGCGTTCTCTTCATCTTTTTTTGCATGTTTAGCGCTTTCTTCTTCATCCCTTTCTGCGTGTCGTTTTTTACGCTCTTCGCGCCTTCTCTCCAAAGACGCGGAACGCCGAGATTTTCTGTTGCCATAATCCGCCGATTCCGAACGCCTGCGCTGGTTGCGTCGCTCTAAACATTTTCGTTTCTCTTTAGAAAATGATCTAGAACGCGATCGTGTATATCTTGATCTAGAACGTTTTTTAAGTTCCGCTTCTCGGGAGCGACTTCGTGTATATCTTGATCTAGAACGTTTTTCACGTTCCGATTCTCGGGAACGACTTTTGGGCGATTGGTTATCTTCCTTGGTCTGCGGGGTTTTACTTCGCTCTTTTATTTTGTCGAGAGATTTTGAGCGTGTACGCGTTCTGGATTTAGATTGATGTTTAGTATGACTGGAATTGTCAACTTTGGAATCATTTGCGCAATGATTTTGAACGGATTTGTCATTTTTCTACAAGAGTTATAAAACTATAAATACTTTTAGAACTACTAATTAAATCATAAATATTACCTTTTCAGAATTGACATCAGCTTCCTCTTCAAGTATCTCACCTTCTTCTTTCATAATATTTATTGCGGTAATTTTATCTCGTTTCGCGTCCAAAACTTTGCTGCAATTTTGTTTTTCATTAGGGATTTCAATGTCAGCATTTTTTTCAGCGGTAGCTGGCTTAAGTATTTTATCCTCAGTCATTTTAGGAGAACAACATTCTTTTTCATCTTCTGATTTTCTAGATGTATCAGATTTCTCTTTCTGATTTTGAATCTGTTCCTCTTCACTATCACTGGATGATGAGTCTGTCGATGAAATCTCACCATCACTTGTACTTTCTGTAGAAGAAGAAGAATCAGAGGAAGAGGATGGGGACGACTCTGAACTTGATTGCGGTTTTTGTTTAGGCCTTTTCTTTTTATCCTTTCTACATGTTCTATAATCATTTTCATTTTTATCAGAACTGTTAGTGTTTTGGTCTTTAGATTTCATATTATTTTCTGACTTTTTTGTGTATTTTTCCGCTTTTTGTTTAATTTTTACATTTTTTTTCTCTACCATATTTTTTGCATCGTGGTCACAATCGCTAGATTTTCGTCGATTGCTGGAAGCAGATGAAGAATCGCTGCCACTTGATGAATTACTTTCAGAATCACTTTTCGACATATTTGTCCTTACTAGCACATTTTTTTTTTATATTATACTTAAATATTTAAAAACGTTTAGCAAGCAAAAAGATTTTGACAAAAAATATTTTTGCCGACAAGACTATACACATACATATAGGACAACTGAAGTGGTGGTAACGCAGCGATTTTTGTGGAATATAATTTTAAAGAGCCTTCACACACTACAATGATTTGTATACGCGTACGTAACGTTACTACATCTCGCAGTATTAGTTGTGGTACGGTTTAGAGATAAATTTTACTACCCATTTGCAAAATTTTCATCGAACGCAGCCAGTATTGGTATAATGGAAAAGCTTTGTCAGCTGCGTTTGTTTGGATTGTGTGTGTTTTGTATGTGCGACGCATTGTGTTATTGCTCAATACGTTACTTTTGACAGCACAAGTGAACTTTTTGTGGAATCCATGCGAATGAAATATTTTACTTAAAGGGCTATTAGACACGCATACTTGTCTGCAGACATTTTAATCAAATAAATGTACTCAAGAATTTATGTTTTGAAAATTTTTATATACATATTTGTTATGGTTAACTAATATTTTATTTCAGGATTGGAAATCCAGTCCCGATTGGCATCCCTATCCTTTGATTTGTTTGTTCTGCAAATTTAAGCAAGAAAGTGCCTTGGTTATTATCAAGCTGAACAGTTATTAAAAGTAAGTTCTTCATTTATATTAAAATTCATCATCTAACAATGGCTTATATTTAGATAGAAAAACTAATATATAGAAAAGCTTGGGCAAATGATCCAGCTTTTAAAAGGTGGCTTAGATCAGCAAAAGATGAACTAAAAGCATATTTTATTTTTTGTAATTGTGAAATAAATGCACGATAAAGCGATTTACTCCGACAAAGTCACACACAATGCCATGAAAAACAAAGTAGATCTGTCTTTTGATCCACCAGACCCAAAACAAAATTAGGTTAGTGCTTTTGTGCCCGAAATTTGTTTCATTTTTACCCTATTTCTATTGGCTTACAGCTGCACTAGTGCTTTTGATGTTGCAAGAGTTGGCATTACTGATATCGAACTCAAATAAGCAACAACAAAAAAAGTAGTTCAGCTGTGTTAGTAACACCACCTCGTTAAGGCCTAACCATAATATGCATAAGCTGGCTTAAGCTAATGTCAAAATTGAACGAAAAGTCTGTCAAATGCTTAAGGAAATTTGCAGAGACTTTTAGGTGGCTATGATGTACTTATGCGACTTAAAATTTAAGTAGTCATAGTTGCACACATATGTAGCATAAATAATTTTTCGAAAAATTTGTATCTTCTTATTTATCCTAAACAAATTGAGTCTTGTACTCAAATGTATATAAAACGATTGTAATTAAAAAAAAAATATGCTAAAATATACGTATGTACATATGTATATTATTATTTTTACTAATAATAAGAAAAGATACAACCGAAATTATGTACTTTGTAGTATTTATTTTATTTAAAGGCAAAAGTACTAAAATATACATTAGTGGAAATAAAATATGTTAAATAAAATATGTATATGAAATGTCACTTTCGTGTACAGACACTTCTTTTCTTCCACATTTTCTATTAAATTTTATATGTAAACTATTTCGTCTTCTTTTTCCATTTTCAAAATTAATTTATTTTTACGTACAAACATGCATATGTATGTATGTATTAGTAGAAAAGCTGATTCCGTACGGAATGTGCGTTCAGTTTCGAACTTTGCTTAAGCAAATGACGTTTCATAAAACTTAACGAAAATTTTGCTTAAGTTCATTATAGTTGCCACATACGATTTACATGTATTCGCACAGTTGCTTAAGCTGACTTAAGCTAGATTATGCATATTATGGTTGGGCCTTAAGTCTTTTCGCCTTGCACGCACCTATTGTATTGTTGTGTGGCGCGGCAGCCCTATTTCATACATTAAAAAATTAAGAGCAAAAGAAAGGACTTGTTAAATGATTGCAAGGTATTTTATTTATTAATTTGAAAGGACATGTTTAAGTCTGATCAACAAATGTTTACTCCAACTTTGCATCAACCTCTGCACTCAAAAGTTACAAATTATTTAAACGGTCAACGGAGACAAGGACAGTTTTGTGATTTAATACTTGAACTAGAAAGTGGTGATTCAATTTACGGTCACTTTTGTGTGGTTGCCGCTCAAAGCCGTTTTATTGGAGGTTCACATTTCCAACAAAAAACTCTACAGTTTTCCATACACAATCCATTGAAAGTAAAAATAAAAAACTTTCAATGTACAGAATGTCTGAACACAATAGGAGACTTCTTCTACGAGGACATGGTGACCATTATTAAGGAACATGAAGCCCACTTTAAGCAATTGGCCAAAATATTGGTTGTGGGAGAATTGATGAAAATATTTCAAATACCAGAAGAACCTCAAGAAATTATAGAAATTGCAAATGGAGATTTAAACGAGACATCGGACGACCTTGCCAATGTCGAAGATGAGCAAGACTTCAAACCTGAAGGACTTCCACAGGGCGAGCGAAATACAATACATAAGGGAAGAAACGAGAACATATTCGATGAGAAAAAGACTTATTTCAAAGTAAGTGTAAATTTTTATTTTAAATGTGCACATAGTATGTGTATTTTCTGTGGTATTTATTCAGCTTAAAAATCCTCGTTCATCTTCTTCGAATAGTAAAATAAATTATTGCTTAGCCTGTGAATTCAAGTGCTATCGTGTGCAGGAGATGATAATACATATGCGAAATTGCGAGGCTTCTCACCTAACATGTTCCCTATGTGAAGTGGGATTCTTAAGTTGGCGCGAGTATGACTTTCATTTAAAACGCCATGATGCTGACGTTAAAAAACCATTTTTTTGTCTTGAATGTGGTATACGCTTCATGACAAAAGCAGCTCTAATTCTACACCACCCTAAGCACTCTAAAGAAACGCCGCATTTATGTTCTCATTGTGGTAAAGGCTTCAAGTGGAAACAAGGACTCAGCACGCATCTCCAAGTTCACAATGCTGAAAAACGTATGTTATGTGATGTTTGCGGATACAGTACAACACATATGAAAGCTTTAAAGTCGCACAAACTACGACATGCGGCTGAGTTCTTCAAATGTCCGCATCCCGGTTGTCATCATCAAGCAAATAGGAAGGAAAATCTTAAACTTCACATAGAAACTCACAAACAGGAACGTCCATTTGTCTGTGAAATATGTGGATGCAAGTTCAGTTTATCGAAAAATCTTAAACGTCATGCTATGAAACACTCCACCGATCATATTAATAAATTTAAGTGTCAGCTATGTTCTTTCAGCAGTCATCGCTCCGATAAACTCAAAGAGCACGTTCAACGTGTACACACTGAAAAGGCCATGCAATTAGAATTGCCGGAAATTGTTGAAAATGCTTTTGAATCGAAAACGGATTTAGATGAATTTGCATTGCCCATATTACCATCTGAAATCGATAAACAGAAATCTGTTGATAACGTTATGATAGCTACAAAGGAAAAACACAAGAAGAAAGTCCGCAAGAAATGTACTTTAAAATCGACTATGGAAAGAAAGTTGACTCCCATAAGGCCAAAAGGTAAAGTAGTACTGGTAAATGTTAGCAAAGCGGAAGTCTAATCAAACAATGTTATTTCACAAAATATGGTGTTTTAAACATTTTGAAACATAATAAAATGTTTGAGTTTGAATATAAAATGCACAAACATATCCCTCATTAATTGCAACTTATTCATATCTCCAAAAAATTTAAACTTGCTTTAACGCATTTTACGTTTTTTAAACTTTAGCATTTATATAGCCGGCCGTGATGAGCATTTTAATGTCGATTTAGATAAATATATGTTTATGAAAAATATATTTTACAAATAAAGAAGATATTAGAAAATAGCTTATTATTTTTTGAGATATGACGACGTTAAAATGAACGAACGATATTTATATACATACGTATGTAGGTTCATTGGTGCTATTCTTTTGCCGGACCATTTCCCGGAAAAGCGGGACTTGGTTTGTTATTTGCCGGGATCCCCGAATTTCCCCCTTAATATTCAATGATTTAATAAATAAATACTCATAATTAAATGAATTTATTTTAAGAAACCGAGTTTAAGAAATAATGGCTACACTTACAGCTGGCCCAGTTAATGTTTTCACTTGAGAAGGAACGGTGGGGATCAATATATAAAATTTTTAATATACCGCCTGGCCCACAATGTCGAACGATATCGATCGCTGAATTTCTAGATATAAAAAACCAACTTTCGTTTCACTAATAACCGACTTTATTAAACATATTATTTGTTAACAACAAAAGCTAAGCGAGTAAATAAAATTAATTCCAGTATTATTGATTTCGAAAAGTAAAACGAAATTTGGAACTTTCGAAACTTTATTTCTCATGCTGCACAGCCATAAAAATACATACTACAAAGAGCTTTGATTTAGCATTTTTATAGACACTTAATAGACGTTAGGTTGTTTGAAAATTAAAAAAAAATCTTTTAAAATCTACATTGTCCATGTAAACAAATTTAGTTACATTAAATACGCGAGCTCTCTTTCTACTTTTTTTTAAAGCTGCCGCACAAAAAAAGTTCTTGTTTCCGAAAACAATTATTTTTTAGCTAAAGCTTTTTATAACGTATTAACATGTATGGATGTTTAGTATGTCAAAATACATTTTATTAACGAAAATTAAGTGCACTAGAGGAGTAGTTGTAAAACGGCTGATATTGGTATAAAATCTGTTTAATATATGTACATATGTATGTACCTATTTTAATAAAGCAAACATTAAAACTGTTGGATGTTCGATGTGCCTCAAACAATATGTACAAATGCGTATAAATAAGTGTATGAAGTTATGAGTCATGTTCCAACTCTACTCACTTTTTCTTTACTGATTACTGACTTCTAGAATGTACATGAATACATATGTGTGTATGTATGTACATACATAAATAGATTCATATGTATGTATGTATGTACATATTTGTGTAAAATAAAAATATTATCTACGTGTTTATATTGTATGTTTGTTTATTAAAACAAGAAAAGGAAAAAAAAATAATTAAGAAAATAAAACAAAAAGCACAAAATCAGAAAATGCGCATTAATTTAATTAACACAAATAGAATCTCATTTTTAAATTAACACTAAACAAACCTTAAGGAATGCATAGAGTTTATACTTACATACATACATATGTACTTATGTATGTATTCCCCGATAATTTTTTTATGATATGTACATAGGTACATATATTTTTATTATTATTTGAACACAGTATACATAATTCATTGAGGATACTTACATACATATGTATGTATGTATGTATGTACGTGTTTTCTAAAGAGCAAAGGACTACGATTGGAAGTCGTTCCCACGACAATCGGATCTTCGCTCCGGAACGACCCGGCCAATGATTGTCAACTCAGCGACAGCTGTATCAGACGTAAGTTTTTTTCACAGGAAAGAACTCCCGTTACCAACAGCATCGGAGCTGTTACAACAACAACAAAAACGATTGGAAGTAGTTACAGTAAAAATAAGCTTAACTGTAATAAGAATTTCGACTCGACTGCTAGAGAAACTATAAAAAGCGGTTACAATAGGTCCGTTTGTTTACTTTTACAGTAAAATGCGTAATAAATGAGTAAACAGCAGAATTTATTCTCAAAAAAAAATGTTTGCCCAAAAAAGTACGCCAACGGAAAAATTGTAAAAATTTATTCATCGGTACTCGATTAAATACTTTTTATAACACAAATATATTTATAAAATATAATCAATTTAATATGTGTAATCTTTCCCATTTCTTCTTTTTTCATTTTATTTGATTTTACATATCTGTATGTGGTTAAATTTATTCAAAGTACATGAATATTTGCTTTTGCTACGGACTATCGTAAAAAGAAATGCAGTACTAAGTACTCAAGTACTTTAGAATTTCACAACTCCAAAGAATTAAAATAACAACTCCACAAAACTAAAATAACTATTATTTTCCATTAAAAGGCATGTAGGTAATTGTTTCACAAACAAGTTCAATTTAATGTTAATTTACTTTAAGTTTTGTTTAATTTTTACTTAAATTTTTATTTTGTAAAAATTTTAGTCACAAATTGCACACTTTTTGTTTTCTTACTTTTTGAATCATATGTTTCCTTGTTTTACTTAAATTACTGCGAAAATTTTCTGCAGTAAAAATTTGCAAGTTCTCAATTAAGAACTGTCACTTTACGCCCTAAATTTGTGTTTTCATTTACTGTATTTTGTGTAAACGAACGCAATTTAGTAAAATGCAGTAAAGTTCAGTAAAAAATAGTAAAAACTTTTGCGTACTCGAACACAATAACAGATTTTCAAGAAGAAAAACACAGCTGAGAGCTGTAAATATGCAAAAATTTAACGAAAAATAATAAAAACATGAAACATTGTTCGGTATATTTTTAGACACCCCAAGAAGGATATTAAGAAATAAGATAGGCATATTACCCATGATAACCAATTTCCGTCACTTGGTTTGATAGCGGTATTTATAGTGTTAATTTTTTTATAAGAAAACCCGGAGAGAATTAAAGGAAACTGAGCATGACAGAGAAAAATATGGGTAAAAGAGAACTTTAGTTTTAGGAAAGCTTTGAGAATATTACACCTTATGCTCATTTAATTTGAATTAATTTCTGGGGTATAAATAAAGCCCAGTGTAGTACGAAAAACAAGTTTAGTGTGGAAAATACTCGGTGCATTATAGGACTGAAAAAGTCTTTATTGATAATTGTTTTTTTAAAAAACAAAAAAAGTAATATTTGTGTTAATTTCTTTTGAATAGAAAAAGAATCAAAAACCTACAATATATTTAAAGAACAATACAACATACATACATAGGTGAACATCTTTGAAAGGCGCATACATATCCATACCCAGATTATAAGCGGATAACTAAAATAAAAAACATCAACAACAACATGTCTGAATCTTACTTTGATGCTTACGACCATTATAACTATGACCAGGACAAATATATCTTTTCTGCACATAGTGGAAAAAATCGTTCGAAAAGGGAAGCTACTGTACACACTAATCATTTCGACCCCAGTGGTCATTCCAGAAAACTCTTAACTAAATTCATGAATACAAACAATAATAGAAAACTTGTCTGCGCTGGACACAAAAATTGATACTCTGTCACAAAAGGAAACAAACACTCAGATAAGGAAAAGCAAAAGAAAATTAAAAAGTAAATAAGAAAAAATATTAAAAAAAATATAAAGCTCGCAAGGAATAAACATTGTTCCGCAAGAAGAAAATATCCATAATTTTTAGATTTTGAAAATATTAAATAAATATACATACATAGGTATATCCTGATAAACTTAAAATCAGAGATAGTACTTGTGGTTACAGTGATAGTTTAGCATTGTCATGCAATGTTAGACTATTATTTGCGGCTATAATATTGTCTTTATTATTTAACAACAAAAAAATATTCAAGTATATATATTATGGTAGATACGTACATATTTAGGTAGCTATATTCCTACATATGTATTTATTTTGTAGAATTTGGGAATTTTATAATTGATATACATAGTATACATATAATTTTTTAATTTCTCTAACTTTGTTGCAAAAACTTTTGCGATTTATAATTTTTTTTTTTCAATAATTTGTCAAAACAAAATTTTCCGAAAACTATTTTTTTTACTACTATTTATTATATAATATTATTTAATAAGTAATGACTATTGCACTAATTATGTATCACTATAATAATAAAATAATAAAAAACATAAAACGTAATGTAAAAAAAAAGAAAATAGTTTTTCATTTACATACCTACTTATATATGTATGTATGTATGTATGTGTTTTATATGGTATACTTTTTTAGAAAACGTATTGGTGAATAGAGTTTTGTAACCGAGAAGAGTTGGGGAAATAAAGCAATTGTTCACTAACCGATTCCGTTAAATTTTAATCCTGGGTGTTGGGAATTATAATATAGAAATCAGACAGTTTCAACGCGCGTTTTACAGCACAATCATGTTGATTCGCTCGAAGGATATCGTTTTTTTTTTTGTAGAGGATGGTCCTTACCTGTGTAATGCATTGTGCCAGAACTAGTGAGAAAGGAAGGGATAGGTTATATGGTGAAAATATAGAAGAAAGCTTAATTCTTTTACAACTCTACTATTACACGTTTTGTTAAGCTGGAGGTCCATTTACGCGTCGTTAGCGGCTGTCAAAAAAGTAGAATCAGTGTAATTGTATGTGGCAAGTTACACAGCATAACGCGTAGAACGCTTAAACGCATACGATGCGTAAAGTAGGTTTACTTTCTACTTTTGAACGCGTCTCTCGCGCCAAGATAAAATGACAGCTGGTTTGGACAGTTAAGCATGACAAATTATATTATACTTTCAATGTTATCGATAAATATATTTGTTTCGTGGATTAATTTCTTCTATTTTTTTTTTTTGTACTAATAATAATTTTTTTATGAAAATACTTACACCACACACGATCAAAACGAAACAATTAGCGCGTAAAAAGCGTTGCATGTAACTTGAATTTAAATACGCGTATGAAGCGTGAAACGCGCAACGCGCAAAACGCGTGGTATGGACCTCCAGCTTTCATGTTTAGCGCAGTGTGTATTTTGTGGCAGTGTTGCAGCGCCTCTGGTGTTAAGTAGACGCATTAAATAGTTTTAATTCGCCGACGATTCTGCAAACCGACTAATGAATGCGCTGGGAACTTTATTACTTCCCGAAAAATTTTTAGTGAGCAGTGCTATTCGTTCATCACTTAAACAGTCCAACAAAAATTAACACAATGCCACACGAATGCACTTTAGAGAAATTAATGGCTTTGATTGGTTTTCGCGGATTATGGTATGACAGAAACCAGAGGTCCTAAGTTGTTGAAAAAATTCGAATAATATATAAATTTTCAACTATCATATGACTGCGTTGACCACTTCATGGTTGGTAACATATCGTTGTAAACCTTAAAAAAAGTTTATTAATGACTACAAAGCATTACATTTTTTAATGCTTAAACAACATATCAACTATTTGTCATATAAGATTTATCTCTTTCCTGGGACCAAAGCAAAAAATTTCCCAATGTCCTTAATCAAAAAAAACCCGAATTTGGAAACTCTATTGATGACGAATGGCCTTTAAATTTCGTATCTCTTGTTAAACAGTGAATGCACTTTCAGAGAATATTGTGTTTTTATTTTTGTTTTGAATTGCATTGTTTGCAAAATGGTAGCTTTGTACTGCAACAACCTTTATTTTATTTCAGTTGTGTGTGCAAATGCACTCTTTTATTTGTATTTTTCACTTTATTGCATTAGTTGTTTTTTTGTGCGGTGGAGGGGGTGGGGCCTGTTTAATAAATTTTTGTTTTTATTTCTTCGTTTTCATTGTTAACATGTACATAAACACATAAATATTTACATATGAACATGTTTTATATGATTATAGTATGCATACTTACATACATATGTATGTACGTGGGTATACACAGATGAAATTTATGTTTTATTTGACCTCGTCTAGCTTTAGACAAACAGGAATCTAACGAAAATTGCTATAAAAGTAAACAAATTAAAGTAAAGTAGGTATAAAACACAAAAATAAAATCACTATCGACGCAAGCACTAAGTGCTCATCCTTAATTGTTACTAATTAGGAAACTCGGCTTTATAACCATAATACGGAAATATTTCTTGCTTGTAAGCTACTTAATATTTTAATAAATTTTGCAAGTACAAAATATTTATTTGCCTATATGTACGTACATACATATGTATGTAAAAATTGTAGGTTAATATTTTTAGGTTTCCTTATATCTAAAATGAAAACGAATCACATTTTTTGCGTAGTTGGTACATACTTATGTAGTATAAATACTAATTTTTAAATCATGTCTGCTCTAACGAAATAAGAGAGAAAAAATGATGTGTAGACAAATATTTTTACTGGTCACGTCTACTTCATTTTTGTTATTTTATTAATAAAACCGCAATTTTTGTTAAAAAGTAAATAAAAATTTCCAAAAATTCTCATTAAGCAATTGACGATTAACCGCATAGAGCATTTTAAAATTTAAATAAATAAGTAACTGTACCGCAAGATATTTGGGGCATTTTCAAATTATGTATTTCACTACTACATACATGTTAGTTTCTCAACTGTTCTTCATTAATGTTAAATAGGTATGTAAATATTTGTTTAGTATGTATTTAAACACAAACTAATTGCGAAGTAAAATATCTACAGTATTTTTATCATATTAATAGCAACAATTTACTCTCGAAAAGATATAAGTACCTGTACATACCTACATATGTACAAATAAATTGTTAAATTTTTATTGTTAAATTTACGCATTTAATAATTAATTATTTATAATATCAGTATGTATGAGCTATGCTAAAATCTTATCAGCTATTTAAAAAATCGGCTAAAGAAATCCAGGTCATTCCCATTTATTTTTATTTATTACAAACAAAAATGCAATTGCTTTGTTATTATTATAGAAGGCGTTAAGTCACTAGAATATAATCAACATTCTAGATTTCATCATCCATATTAAAGTCTTCCTCAGGAAAGTCACCAACTTCAACAGCAATTGGCGAAACAAAGCCTCCATAGTTGGGTGGACATGTGAAATATCGATGTCCCTGTACAGAACCATCATTCTTTCCCAATGGCTCATCATATTTAACGCCTATAAATATGCCTGTTTTCCCCTCTAAGTGCCCATTGTACATAACTACACCACGACGCGTTGCACAACCCTTAACAGTTACCTGACAGCGCGAACCAACGGTACACAAATCAGCTTTTTGCTTCTCAAATTCTTCCTTCTCTTTGCGTTTTTCATCTTCTCGTTGTTGTTCCTCTTCATTGTATTTACCCATACGATTTTGTTTAAGGAAACTTCTCACTGTATTTTGTTTTTGGTCGTATTCACTTTCAGGCAAAACAAACTTCTCCACCTCTTCACCCAAATCCCAGCAAAAGTCATCTTTAACATGAAACCTCATTCCCGATTCAATCGGTAATGCACCTAACATAATAGAATCATCAGTTAGTGTTTTCACCAGCTGCTCTCCTTTGTAAAGCTCAACTTCCATAGTACCGGCATTACCACCAGTAATTATTTGCAATTTATTTTTAAGTTCACCAACAGTCATGGATTTTGGAAGTTTTATATCGAATGCAATATTATCTGTCTTGGAATTTGTGATATTTATTTTAATGAAATCTGAAGTGCTTATAGAAATCATATTTTAATTGAAAACTAATTTGAAATGTATGTGTAATTATTGCAAAATTTGTAGTAATTTCCTTTACAGAAAACTATGTTAATAATACTGTTACTATAGCGAGACCAAGTCTACAAAAATGAGTCACTCACAATATAAGAATGCATATTTCAAAGCATTCATAACAGGTGAAGCTGAAAACACAGCTGAACTACTTTTTTCTTGTATAATGGAGGCTCCCATGTCAAAATTTGTACATGCAAGCATAGGGGCTCATATGTCAAATGTTGTTGTACTTGTTGTAGTATTAACACTACCTGTTATGAATTTGCCTTGGCATATTTGAAAAGTTGCTGCAAAACACATACGAAAGGTGCATTCGTTAAGCCAAGCGAAACTCATAACAGGTAGTATCGATAGCACAGGAAATTATTATGAATTGCCTTGCGTTAAGCGTCTCAGACGCGATCAAAATGCTTGCTAAGCATGGAATTCACATTCGCCTTGGTTACAGTATTAGTGAAAAATTTGTTTGTATGTGTGACACTGACGACGCTTGATAAAAAATCAAAAAATTTTGATATTGGGTATGCTTGATGTCAAGCACACGTACAAAAACTTGACAGCAAGCATTTTGATTGTGTCTGAAGCCCTTTAAGTTAAAATCTTCAAAAAGAAAAAACTTACTGATATGGTCACTTCTGATTCCAAGTGCGAAAAAAAGTGATTTGCTCGTCAGCTGGTTTCAGTGTGCGTGTTTGATCGTGTGAGTGCTATAATTTGACATATCGCCTGAGCTGTTAGGCTTTGAAAACATACGAGTTTGTGTGTTTATTTTTCGACAAGTCACCAGAATAAAAAGGCGGAGAAACGCAGCGCTGTATTAATGCGTGTACCTGTTATAATTGTATCATAGGTGTTTTTAAAAATAGTTTGGGATATAAACTTGGCAGCCCTGGTATGCAAAATAATAATAATTCACAATGATGTTTACTTTTATAATGTAGAAAAAACACGTAGCCGAAACAGATTAAAACATTTCTGAATGCAAAAATTTTTTTAATAAAAATAATTGTGGTTGTAGAGTTGTAGATCATCACTATGAAAACCGTGATATATTTAAAGATTTTACTATTATGGCCTAGTCTAGCGAATTTTAACCATTTAGCTGGAGCACACGTTGCGAAAGACTTTGACGATTCCATTTCGTATAAAATTGATTTCGATGTTCCCGACTTTGATACAAATCCAGTAAGTGCGTTAAAAACTTGTGAATTACTGTTTATTTAATAATGCAATTCTTAATAAATAAAAAAGGATCTAAAAGAACACGTTAAGACTTTTTACACCCATGAACATGAAAGATTTGATTGTGTTATACCTACTGTGCAAGAGTCGAAAGAGGAGGAAAGCAATGATATTGGAAATATAAGTAAGTACATACATATGTATATACATAATTTTAATGTGCTCCAACAGTTGTATGCACATTTGTATTTTTCGAGTAAATTAAATAGAATTAGTCATTTAAATCGTTCTTCAAATTACGTAAAAAGTTAGTATCTAGTATGTAACATACTTTAAAAAATTCATATTACCTAAATTTTATTTATTGATATTTCCCACATTATTTAATTTAATCTATTTGTTATGGGTTAGCTAATCTACATATATCCATTTCATTGGCAGCTAAAGACCAACTCATCAGTAGATCTTTACAACCATGCTTGAAAACTTTCCAAACGTATTTACTCATACATAAACTCTCATATAAGAAATGAGTAATTCTCACAAGAAAACAGTTCAAAAAAATATACTTGTTCTAGAAATATGATGAATTATATAACTTCTTGTCCTCTTTTAGATCCTCTTATTCTGTTAACTCCTTTCTTCACTAAACCTAGCTGCTCATATCGCATTGAAGCCTATTGGTCGTATGAAATTTGTCATGGCTACCATGTACGTCAATATCATGAGGAGCGCGAAGGCAAAGAGGTTTATTTCGAAGAATATTATTTGGGCAAAAGGAATGTAGCAGATTTGGACAAATTGGAGAAAGAGTGGGAGGAAAAGAGCAAAGCTGGACCTATTAAATACAAAACAACGAAAATTGATAACACCAATTATCCTTACTTTGAAATGGTAATGACAGATGGCACTGTATGTGATATAATAAATGCTCCAAGAACAACCGTTGTACGATATGTCTGTTTTCCACTTGGTAAAAATGAAATTTATTCATTTAAAGAAACGTCATCTTGTAATTATGAAGCTATTATTCTTACTTCATCTTTATGTGCCTTTAAGGCCTTCCATCCTGAAGAATATAAAGAGATCCCAATCAAATGCTACAATTCGCCAACGGAACCGACTAAGCCTTTAAGCATGCTCCGTCAAGAATTGGATGATATGCAATATTCATTAGATGATTTACCTATAAATGAAGGTAATGGTGCAGCAGCGACTACTTTTACTCAAACAATTAATGACGATCAACGGTTCGTTTTTTTGAATCGTTTAGGTGACGATGTTGACAAGTTAGTATTTAGTTTAACTAAAGATAGCGGTATATTAAATATGCAACAAGATGGAAATTCAGAAGAAACGAGTGCTGCTATACAGCCACCAACATCGCCAGCAGTATCTGACATTTCACCGCTATTAGAATTCATAAAAGGAACATCATGTCTAACAGGGGTAAAAGTTGTTTATAAATGTTTGGTTAAGATTTTGATAAAATCCTAACTATTCTAATTACGATATTTAATTTTTCCAGGGTTCTGGTTGGTGGAAATATGAATTTTGTTATGGCAACTATGTTCGACAATTTCACAAAGACAAAAAGTCAGAGACGGAACTGTACTTAGGACGATTTGATACACAAGCTCATCGCCAATGGTTACAAACTAATCCAGATAAAAGGCCTCAAGAACAATCATCATCTATTTGGCATCACTACCAAAAAGGGTCTAAATGTGATCGTACCGGTCAGCCTCGAGAAGTTGATGTGAAACTCACATGTATAGGATTAGGATCCATGAATCCCACAGCGGTCTCCATGTACCTATTGGAGCCCAAAACGTGCCAGTACATATTGGTATTTGAGTCACCCATGGTTTGTATGCTAATTGGTTACACCGATGACTATGGTCTGATTGAAGAAGAACAACTACAAAAACTTTTGGAGGAAAAACCTTCGACAATTACGACCAGCAAAGGCAGCAGCGCTAATAGTAATGAAACACCTTTGCAAATGGCAACACCAGTAGATATTAGACTGTAGCCGATCGCTACAATTATTATTACTTTCATAAGAAATTATAAAACAACTATTCTTAAAAGCGTAATAAATTAAACTTAATATTTGGAATAATTATGAACAAATATTTAATGTTGTATGTATTTTGCAATTTTCAATCATCGTTTGCTGTAGGCAGCTCATCAGGTTTTAATTCTAAATTCTTCATCTTGTTTTCCAGTGGCTTGTCCGAATTTATTTCTGCTACCACATCAGTAAAGAGTTTCTCCCATTCCCAGACTTCATCGGCTTCGTCTAAAGTTTCTTGCGGTTGCAAGCATTTTGTCAATATCGATAGATTCACATCTTGAATAGCAGAAAAGGCATTTTGCGCCAATAAATCTGTATTAAGTTCCTTTAATGTAACTACGCGGTTAACGTAAATTCTACAGAAAATAATATTCAACATTTTTCTCCTTCGATTTTTTGTGTAAAATATTTATGTAAACTTACGAAGATGGCTCGGAAATTTCATTCATTATCATATCATCTTTTATATCATCCAAATCAGGTATAATTGGTATATCGTCAGTAGAAGAATCATTAGCGCCTGACTTTAGATCAAATCGATCGCTTCAAATAATGCAAAAAGAGTTGTTTAATTTGATTTGAACTTAACGTATATATAATTATTACAAAGTACTTACTCTTCAAATGACCCCTTTTTAGGTCTGAAATACAAATATTTAACTATTAAGACATTTTTTGTAAAAGTCTAAATTATATACATAAAAATTTGGTTAGAAATGTTGATATAGTCCCTTCATGATAAGAAGACACACCAGGAATTCGGAGTAAAGCTCAAATCAAAAGTAGTTGGCTAAGATAATTTAATATAGAGTATATTCTAACCCTAAAATTATATAGAATTGGTCTGCACTATTCGAAAGTTTAGGTGACTTCGTTCACGCTACATGTTAATCAGAAAACAAATAATACTAAAAGCAAAAAGCACCGAAAATACCGAAAGTACCAGCTTACTGTATTTATAATTATAAATAACATACAATTAATATGTTATAAAATATATTATAAAAATAAAAAGTACCAAAAATATCAGTTTTTCTGATTTCACCAAAGTACCACCTCTTTATTTTAACCCCCAGAAATTACACAAGTCACTGTAAAAAATTAATAAAAATGTACCAATTTTTCCAATTTTTTTACGCCTTAAAAAGTACAGTATGCTATCCGTCTACCAAATTTTATCTAAATCCATTAAGCGGGTTCCGAGTTATAGTGGAACAAAGACCCAAACACAAAATTTCACATTTATAATAATAGTAAGATGTAATTGTTCGAAATAAAGTACTTTTTCGACATCGGCAATTGTTTTTATTGAAATTTTTTATTTGGTTTTCAATATTGCTACGTTTTATCAAATGTTCGTGTTTTCGATATTTTGTTTTTAAAATTTTCGTAGCACAACATGATAATTTTTCTAGGGATCTTTAAGAAAGATCTTTAAGGAGTTTACAAAAAGTTTTAATAAATTCATTAATTAATTTTTTACTATTATTGTTCGTTTTTCTATCAGATATTGACTGCACTTTTTATTATTTTTTTGATCAATATCAGTAAAGTAAGTTACAAGAAAATTGCAGACATTAAATTCTAAAATTAAAGAGACTTACTTGAGCTTATTTCCAACAGCTGAATCGGCCCATCCTCCTGCTATTCTTCTTAATGCTGATGGACGTGTGGAGTCCGATGATGAATTTAAACCACTTAAAACATCACTACTACCTGCTAGTGATGCCGGAATATTATTACCCACACTGCTGGACGATTGTCTACTTTGAGTCGGCTGATGAGATGGGATGTCTAAAGCTATATCAATTGACAATTCTGTATTATTTGAGGCACCAACTATCCCGGTAGAATTTGAAGTTCCACTTGTAGATGCCTGTGCAGAGTCTTTAAGTACATCACGACTTTTAGAGCGACGTCCTTTGCGGGCTGTAGTCTAAAAAACAAATTTTATAGTTTTAAAATAGTTTAAAAAACCTAACAACTTTACTTTTCTTATAGACATTTTTAACTCTTCCGCCCAATCCATTTTAGTTACTGGCATCAAAAATATCTTTAGTTACAGTCGGCAAAACCATAACAAGTTTTGCTTGTTCGGACAGCCAAGTCTCTATAGCAACAAGTTGTATTGCTGTCTAATATTAGTCAAAACAAACCCTTTAATTGGGATTTAAGTAAACTTTAACTATATTTCATACACTGCATCTTAAGTATTTTAGTAAAAAATTGTATGAATTTTATTATAAACGTAATTTTGCACCAATAATTTTAATAGAAAAATTACACGTACCACTGAATATTAAACCAGTGTAGCCAGCTCTGATGATTTGCCCCAAATTGGGGATTTTAAGGTCTGTATGGGACTGATTTTCGTTCAGAGGTATTTGCAGATTTAATTTCGGTATATAATAATTTTAATATTTTTTTATTTATCTTAACTTTTTTCTTTTTGCATAAATATTTCGATTATTTCAATAAAGTGTTCATATATACGTAAGTATGTCCATCATACGGCAATAATATTGATTGATTGTATTGTACCAAGGCGAATTCATTATCTGTCATAAATTCGCCTTGTGTTTAGTAGTTCGGTTAGGCTTCTTTAATTATTTGTGTGAGAACTTTGTTGCATATGTTTTGTCAGACGCAGTAAGTTGTAGCGACAAACTTTTTAGTTTTTTATCTCCTCTTTTTCCCACAACAGCAAATTGGTACAATTGATGTATAGATACATTTTTCATTATTTTTTACATCCCAAGGAGGCATTTTTAAGGCAAATTGAGGCGAAACCGTCTTGTATGAATTCGCCTTGGGTTTTCAGTTTTAATACTACGTTCACACGGAACATTCTTCGCTCTCTATTCATGCTTCACACCCCAATCATGAGCGAAGCAATATGCTTCGCCATACAAAATTTTGAGAGCGAAGCATGTAGATTCATATTGAATCTACTTGCGAAGCATGAAAAATTGCTGTCTTCTCTAAATTTTATCGTAATTTATCGGAAGTTTATCTGAACTAGATGCAAAAAACGCAACAAAAACTGTAATTAAAAGTGAAAAATTAAATTAAAACTATAAAGATAAAACAACAATGGAAGCAAAATATAAGTATCTATGTTTGTGCATTTTTAAAAATGCGTAATAATTTTAACTTATTTTTTTCTGTCTATTTTAGATTTTATTTGTTATTAAAAAGAGAACTATCAAATCGAAGCAAGTACATGAGTCGTGTGAACAGCTAGATTCATAAACATGCTTCCGAGAGCGAAGCAAGTGCTTCATCTTCTCGTGTGAACATAGTATAAAATGCGAAATCGCAGAGTTGGCATTACCTTTGGTTTTCACAATGTTATCGTGAATGCTTAGCCTCCATCTGTCTGTTATCAGTAAAAGCTCGCCAAAAAGTATACTACAATTCAGTGCTAAATAGAGTATTTCCGCAGATGGGAAAATAAACATATTCATATTCTTAATTTATTTGTAACTGTATATATTGGAATATTCTCTTAAAAACGAATTTACATTGCAAAATGTTAACGGATTTAGATGATGATTTCTTCTTCGAAGAAGATAAAATGTAAGTTTTTACTAAATGGCTCATATCAATATGTATAATTATTTAACATATGTTGAATGTTTTAATTGTGGTGGTTGAGTGTTTGCAATATGTGTGCATGTGAATGAATATTTTGTTACAAATCAATAAAATTTACTCTTATTTCTTTTGCAAAACACATAAAATACTTTTATGCATCTTCCTTTGATGACAACCCAACCAAATTTTGAAAATTATTTGTAAATACATTTATGTACATATGTATTTGTATGTAATTTATGTGCATACATTTTAAAAATAAAAAAAAAGTTCAAAATCAGCAATGGAAGACAATACAACTTCGCCTTTATTACCTATTGAGGCCTTATCGTAAGTAATATAATGCAAAGAATACATCTTTTCCGATTTTAATAAAAAATGGGATTACGTCGTCGTTAAAACAACATTGTGTTTTTACTTCAAAGATTTGATATAACAGCGATATGTATGGATCCGTTTGAACCAAAAATAGGTGAATTGATATCGACGTCAACGTCAACAGTAGTTGCTACTTTTAAAGCTACAAACACTGGGGCTACAGAAGAATCTTCTTTAGCTATAGATACGGATGATTCTCCTGCATCGGTTTGCCAGCTTGTTGATGACAATTTGCTTTCAAGTGATGTTACTACAACGGTCGTTTATACTGCCTCAGCTTTTGAGGCTGACAGGTTTACTGAACTGGCTAAGCAAAAGTTCGAATTAGAACGACTGTAAGTGATACATGAGCAAACACAAATGGAAATCTTTACAGAATATATATTAGAGTATTTGATTATTAGTGCGAGAATCGCTAGTGCTAACACTTCTCTGCTTTTAATTATATCTAGTTTATTACAAATAGTGATGTACGTTTGTACATATTTATGTCCATTGCGTTGTCTCTTAGCTAGAGATGTATGTACATATGTACGTCAATAAGCATCAAATAAAGACATTTTCTTTGATCAATACATAATTGAACAAGATTTTTGTTGCATTGGACGACACAGCTTTAAAAGACATTTTAAAAGTTTTACCAAAGAATTAAAATATTTAGGACAATAATAATATGTTAGGACAATCGATTTCGGTATGAGTTTGTCTAGTACGTTCCAATTTGATAGATTATAGCACCAATATAATCCAGACATTAGAATAGTTAAACCTACAATAAATATGTAGCAATTATAATTTGTTCATTCATTACAAGCGGCCTGGGTAATTTGGCTTTCAATGTCTTGCTACAAATAACCTTAAAAAATAGTTGTAGCGCCACCTATTGGTAACAAAAGCAGACTATTTCTTAAATTGGAATCAAGATAATATTGAAATCTTTTCTTACTGTTTCAGAGATTAGCGTAAATCAACATAGAGCACGATATTTCTAACATTAGATCAGTGATGTTAACTAATTTTTCCCAATTTCCGTAAAGCCTTAAACAAATTACCGTTTGTTGGGTAAAATTACAGTACGGGTAAAGCGTTGTACAGAAACAGTAAAATTTTACTATTAAAATAGGTTATATTTTTTAATCAATATAAGTACATACATACATGTTTAAAAAACAACAAAAACTTAAGAAACAATTAATATTAATAAAATATTAGAATTAAACTTATACATTCAATTACCGTTGTCTTAAAGGCTATATACACATATATGTAGGTGTTTATAGCTGTGTATACATACATACATAAGTATATAAATTATTTTATATTTAAAGCTGAGATTAAAAGTGTTATTCATAGATTAATCAAAGATTTTATATATTTTCGGTCCAGCCCGCGATGTCGATCGATCGATAATGCTGAAATTGTAAACGAAATACAACCGGTTTGCGACCATCTAACCAGGGTTACCGTTAGGAATTTTTGAAAAGTCGCACAAAAGGTCGTTTTATAAAAATAAAGTCGCACAAAAAAATCGTTTGAGAAAATGAACGTGTTTTTTTATTAATAAAAAGCATAACAAAAAAAAACAATTGCAACAAAACAAAAAGCTTATTGCAGAATCCATTTTATCATATTTTATAACATATAAGATGCATTATAGATGCTTCTATACATATTTTCACGTATACTGAACAAATTTACTTAAGTTTAATAAATTTGGCTATCGTATGCTGCCAAAGTCAAAGGAATGGGATTTCTGATTAAAATAATCAAATTAGGTTAAGATATTTTTTACAAGATGTGTAAAAATCTCCAAGTAAAGCGCAGTGAGCTTTTTACTTTAATTGCATTCGTTTGATCGTTGTTGTTGCCCTTATGTGATCACCATACATACTTATTTCACCATGATGACAAGCTTACAAAAAAGTACTAAAAGTGTTGCCAAATTAACAATAATATGCGAATTGCTTTTATATTTTGACGATTTATTTTTTATAATAAAAATAATAAGAAAATTTTTTAATACACTGCAAATTAAACTCTTTTTGTGAGAAACTACAAAAAAAAGGGTAAAAAGTTGCAACATAATTAAAAAAGTCGCAAAAGTCGGTAATAAAAAAAGTCTCACAAAAAGTCGGAGACCGCCGAAAAAGGGTCAAATTGCGACTTTAGTCGGGTGAACGGTAACGCTGCATCTAACCATCAATTTATTATTATTTATGTACATACATATTTAGCTTTTGTGGCAGTAAATAAATAAGTTAAATAAAATCGGTTATTAGAGAAATGCAAGTTAATTTTTTTACATCTAGAAAACCACCGATCGATATCGTTCGACACCGCTGGCCATCCCATTTGTTTCTAGTTTGTCACCCAAGCAAAAAACAACATTTTAGCTAACGCGAGTACCTGTATAAATATTCCATAGGAGAAATTTTTAGAATTTAGCCACAGTTGGCATTGCTACAATGTGGGTTTATGATTTGATTAAAAATTAAAGCTTTATAAAATTATCGTACAAATATTGAAATTACCTACCTACTTTTGGAGGTATAATTACCGTACAATACTCTAATTAGTAATTACTGTACAGTTTGCATCACTGCATTAGATAATTAATAAACATTTTTTTGAAAACATAATGTCTTGAGAACTTAAAAAAAAATATTATAAAATTTTACATTTATTTAAGCATGTACTCAAGTATTTATGTTTTAAATTTTATTTATTAGTTGCGGCTTAGCAATATCTAAATATATATTTCGACATACCAACTCATCAGTAATGTTTTTTTTATTTTTAGACATAAAGGGTAAAACATCTACTGATGAGTTGGTATGGCTACCAACGAAATATATATTTAGATATTGCTAACCCGCAAAAAATTAATAAAGTTGAAACATTATTATATTTACTATTTTTTCAAAGTAATTGAAATACAAATATCTACATTTATTTCAATTACAAGCATTTTGAATACTACGCCATCCTGCTTATACTATTTACATATATATATATATATATATATATATATATATATATATATATATATATATATAGTAATATGCATACATGGGACTTTTTCATTGGCTTTGAATTTTCATTGGCATTATTTTAAACATTTACAATGAAAAAAATCAGTACCAATAAATGCCAATGCTTTTTTTTATATATAATTTTTCTACTATTTATAATGAAAAAACAATGAAAGCTTTGATATACTAATTACAATTGATAAAAATATAATTAATACTATCTGTATAAAAAAATATGGTCACAATAGCTTTTGGAAAAATAAAATTAATAAATAAAATACAAACCAAGCTATGTACATACATACATACTAGTATACATTTACATAATTATATACATCCATACATATATACATATGTATGTACGTCTGAGAGTTTATGATAATGCTTTTGAAAAACTTTATCATTAATTATTTGTAATGCTTTTACTTTTACTTTTTCATTTTTTTTTTTTTTTTTTCATTTAATTTTTATTTACTTAATCGAGCCCATATGGGCCATATATGATTAATATAATGTGATACAAAAGTAATGATAATTATTCTAATTTACATAAGTAGATATGACAATAGTAAATGATATGTTTCAATATAATTTATCAGTCTGTTTAATGGATGATAAAAGTTCATGGAAATAAATGTGTACAATTTTTAATAATGGTTAAATAAATCACAAATTAACTATACAATAATAATAATAATAAGAAGAAGAAGAAGTCGGTTACGAAAAGCTCTAAACAGTATATAAAGAAATAGAGATTAGAAATTAATATATACATACTTAGATGATAATCAACAACTACAAGTTTACTGGTGCGACTTCCAAGTTGTTAGCGGGTACAGCGATAGTTCTTGAACAAGGCAGTCCGAAAAAATCGTTCAGTTCAGCCAAGTCAAAGACTCTGTCCCCACCATCATTAAGTGTGACTTTCACCTTTGTGACATCTGTATTGAGCAATCGAAATTTATTAATTTTCTTACTTCTCCGTAAATTGCGGCAAATATAACAAATTCTTCCTGCTTTGACTGTTAGGTGATCATTTAGATATACCCTTTTTTTTTGACATCATCCGTTCCATATTGAACAAACTCAGATAGCTCCAAATGCTTGTATTCATAGTAATTCTTCATAATTAAATCCCTCTTGGCAATTGAGTTAAACTTCACTAGTATAGAATGACCATTGTTAATGAGGCAACATAGACTAATGTCATACTCGTTAGTATCAACATTTAGTACTTTAAAGATTTTGGACACTATGTCCATGATATTCTCTTGATTACGCTTAAATCCATTGATAATTATATCAGATCTGTTTAAACGCTTGTGTAATACCTCATTCTGGTCCTCCAAGGCTTTTATCTGCTTAGAGGTTGTGCAGTCCACTAACCTTACCATTTTACTACAGCTATCCACATCGCTCTTGAGATCCTTGAGCTTGCATCCCAATTCATTTTTAACTTCAGCCAAGATACTATCGAATTTAACTTGTACATCAGCTAACCCGTTTCGGAGCTCGCTCAGTATAGATATTGAGCTATGCTCATTAGCTCCAGGTGGATCTACTTTACAAGCACCACATGTGAATTTGAGAGATCCTTTACTTTTTGCAATAGCACTTAGAAGGTCCAGAGAAATATTTGCGCAGCTAGCATGGAAATATTTTAAGCATAGATGACAATCTAACCTTCCTTGTGTCTTGGTAATGTTTTTTGCACATGTCGCACAAATAGTATTGGGAGTCATTATGGTTTCAGAAGCCCGTGGAAAAGAAAAACCAGCAAAATTATGTAGCGTGGCGGGAATGCAGGTGCAAAACAGCAACCGATTTAGCAGGATAGTTTATTATCTTTGCAAAAACAAAATTTACTTTCACAAAACAGCGGTTTAATTAATTTATTGCTCGTACGAAAATTTCTGGATTTGTTCAGTTAATATTTCTTGAATTTATGCAGCTAGAAACAGTTTATTGCACAGAAATGTGAATTTTATTTAAGCCACACACAATTATTTCATCTGATCATTATATTTAAAAATTTTATATTTTAATTAATTAATGAAATTATTTCATTGAAAAGCATTATCATTGTTAATACAATGCCAATGAAATTGACAATTAATTAGTCAATTTATTTAATTACTCCGATGTATGGTAATATGTACATATAATAATATAGTAGTAGTAACCAAAATAACAATATTATATAGCAAATATGTATGTACTTATATGTAAGTTTATTTTTGTTTGCATGTTTTTTATATATTAGTTAGTTTATTACGCTCATTAAACTTTTATAAGCTTTTTGTTAATCAAACAATAAAATTTTTTTCCGTAAAATTCTTTTAATTAATAAAAAATTGTTCTACTCTTAGGGGCATGACTGTCAGCACAAAATCTGTAGTTGTAGTCAAAGATGATACCAATCTGATTGGCATAAGCATTGGAGGAGGGTCCCCATTATGTCCTTGCTTATATATAGTACAGGTAATATGCTTATTAAAAAATCTTATCTATTGTCGCTAGGACAATGAAACAAGCAAGTCATGAGGTTTTAAAAAAATTTCAGGAAGTCAACAAGTTATTCTAATTCGTTATGTTTTTTAATGTAAGTGGATAATTTGTTCTATTCACAATTTCTCTGTAGAGAATTCCTTAATTTCAGAAGAATAAGAAAACATACTCAAATAGCACTTCTATAACGCGGGTTTACTTATAGTGTTATCACTTTAGCACGAATTGAAAACTGTGGTGGCCCTCCGGTACAATACGGAACTTCTACTTTCTAATTATTTTAAGTCCGCTTCCGTACTTAACATTGGAACGAAAACTGTTCCCGTAATGCAAGATTGGGTAAATGAAAGTAAAATATATTCTTCTTCTTACACGAAGCAGCTCATACTTTTTTCGGGCTGGTTTGGGTCACAGAACTTTGATACAAAATTTTTGGCTAAAAATTTGTTTTTTCCTGTTCTCGTACTTTTAAAATTTATTGTGATTAGAGAGAGAGAGAGAGGGCAACTCTTGATTATTCTCAATTTGCCGAACTTTACCCAAAAAAAAAGTACGGGATTGGACTTTTATTTTGTGTGCGAGGCTATCACATGAAATTATTAAGAAATCAATTAATTCTCTGCGAAATATTTTCTTTTTAATCTTAGTCACAAACTCCTAAAAAGCATTTGAGAATTATAGAAGAATAATCATAATAGGCTAAGAAATTTATCAAAATACATAACAAACATATAAAAAAACGAAGAATAACAAAATCCCAAATACTCACATATGTTCATATGTATGTATGCATATGTAATTTCTGAAAATTCGCAAAAACTTGTTTTCGAATTGAACAAATACATATGTACATATGTATAAGAAAAGAGCGAAATTTTCACATACATACATACATATTTAACTCGTTTCATTGGCTACGATACCTTTTATTACAATTTGATTAAATTTATTTCAGGTATTTGACGGTACACCAGCCGCCAAAGAAGGTTCTCTGGAGAGTGGAGATGAATTGTTGGCCATAAATAATACAACTGTTAAGGGGAAAACCAAAGTACAAGTGGCCAAAATGATTCAAACAGCACCGCAACAAGTGATAATACATTATAACAAACTACACGCTGATCCAGAAAGAGGAAAATCGCTTGACATCATTTTGAAAAAACTTAAACACCGTATAGTGGATAATATGTCTAGTAATACAGCTGATACTCTGGGCTTGTCCCGGGCAATATTATGCAATGACTCACTGGTAAAACGTCTAGAGGAATTGGAGGGCACAGAGATGATGTACAAAGGCATGGTAGATCATGCTCGCCGCATGCTAAAGGCCTATTATGATCTTTTACAAACCTATCGAGCCTTTGGCGACTGTTTTATGCGCATTAGCACAAGAGAGCCTCAACTTAGAGCTTCAGAAGCTTTTCGAACGTTTGGTGAACTCCATCGGAATTTGGAGAAAGATGGATTGGATGTTATCAAAAACATTAAACCCATTCTTGATGATTTGGGCACTTATTTACACAAAGCCATACCGGATACGAAGCTAACCGTAAAACGTTATATGGATGCAAAGTTTACTTATTTATCCTACTGCTTAAAAGTCAAAGAAATGGACGATGAAGAGCATAGTTTTGCTGCTATACAAGAGCCTTTATATCGCGTTGAAACGGGTAACTATGAATATCGTCTGATATTAAGGTGCCGGCAAGATGCTAGGAGTAAATTTGCTAAATTGAGAACAGATGTTTTAGAGAAAATGGAACTGCTTGAATGCAAACATGCCAATGATTTGTCGAGGCAACTTAGAAATCTGCTCGACAGTTTGGCTAAACTGAATAAGACTATTATTGAGAGAATGGATGCAATACCAAACTTGTTTCCTATAGAAGTTGATTTTAAGGACACTGACTTTCAATATAAATCGAAAATTTTAGAACCACAAAAACTAGATGATAACGAGGAGGAGGATCAAATACAAGTGGCCAATACAAACGAAAAACAGAAAACAAAGAATTTAATGCAAGCTGAAGACGAATTTAATATTATTTGCGGTATAGAAGCTGTTGAAGATCCGGCACCTATACTTAATGTACCAGCTAAAGAACAAGATATTTTATCTTTAACAGATAAGTCATCCGATAATCAATTGATGTCAACTATAGATGAAAACGAGCAACTTCTTAAAGACTTAGGCTTATTAGGCATAGACTTAAGTTCGACCTCGGCGTCTGCAAATTCATGCATAAATGAAAACGCTTCGGCGGATAATTTTTATGATTTTGATTTATTTCTTAATCAATCTTCTGGAATATCCGCAACAGCAGCCGTCAGCACAACGATACAATATGAGACAGATCAACCATCAACGTCAGCAACCACAAAACAGTTGACAAACGATTTAATGGCTACAAATGCTCTGCAAACCGATTTGCTATTACAATAAAATAGAATAGTGATGTTTCATTTTAATTTATTTAAAATTTAGCTAGGAAATACATACATACATACATACATACATATGTACGTAGTGAACATTTTGGGACAATATTTCACATCGTCTGTAGGCAATTAAGCTTCCTTTAAGACATTTAAGAAAATTATAATTTTGTTGTTAAAAAGTTCAGCATAGACACAAACCTTTGATCAAACACATTAAAAATTAATAATAAATAATATATTCGGCTGTGCCAAATGTTATATACCCTTCATGAAATCATATTATAAAACAATAGCTTTTTTTACCCGTGACTTTGTTCACGCTACATGTTAATGAAGTGTCTGTACAACAAATTTATGGAAGAAACAAAAAGATACCAAAAATACCAACTATTCCCCCACAAAGTGCGCTGTATGTTAATGTAAAAAATATTTTATAAAAAATAGTAATACCAAAAGTACCAATTTTTGCTCTGCGTCTACCAAATTTCATCCTAATCCAATAAGAGAATTTCTCAGGAGAAAAAGTACCAAAAGCAAAAATGCACCAAACGTAAAAAAGTTCCAAAGGTTCCAGGTTTTTTCATTTCACTAGAAATCAATCAACATCTTCAATGTGCATTAGCGCTCCATCGTATTAATTGTTCTTGGAGTGTTTAGTTCCCGCAGCTATTGACACAGCTTCCTGCTAATATTCACCACAGTGCTCACCTTTGTCAGTTAGCAGAATCGTCGACGCAGTAAAAGAATAAATAATAAAATTACTTTTCACCAGTTAAGGAGTTAAGAAATTTAAAGTGATGCAACACTGCTCTAAAACTAACGAAATAGCAGAGGTGTCCCTTTCTCCAATGCATTGCATAAGAAGAGGAAATTCCCTGAGTGCTCTTCCTAAAAACAAAAAAAAATATTGTGGAAATTATACACGGAATAACAAACCTACAAATACATTCCTTTATCATTTTATGATGGGTCTAACTATAGGGCCTTTTAGGAAATGCATCACTGCGCCGCATCTGATGCGTTGGCTGGTAACACTGCATATGCTGTTTTGTATCGGCTGAGCAAACTAATCACACATGCACATCAGATGCGGCGCAGTGATGCACTTCCGAACAGGCCCATACTCGTATCTGTTCGATTGAAGGTTTGTGTCTAACCTCAACTATTGAACGATTACAACATATCGCTCACTTATTAATACAACGTCATAAGTTAAAATTTCAACTTTTTGATTTAATCATAGAGAAGTGTTTGCCATTTCATGCTTTACATTGTGTATACGTCGGAAAAGATTTTAGAATTGCATCATTGGCTTCTGAGTACGACAACTTGTAGAGACTTTCTGACTGAAATCGGACAAAATTCGTTATTACAAAGATCGCAGTGTATGTACTTCAATATCATAACGAGTACAATTCTATTTTATTCATATAGAATCAATTGGTATTTTCTTTTTTTAATCTTAACTCTGCTTACATGTTATATAAAAAGGTATGGATTTATTAATTGTTTTGTTGTTTTTATATGTTATATACGACTATTATACCATTTACAAAATTTTCATATACAATATATGTATATAGAAATTCATACATACATACATATATACCGTGACTTGTGTCAATAAAAAATACAATAAACTTTGAAGAAGTTTTTTCTAAAAGCTTTGATGACCAAAATTATTTACGATATGAGACAGAGAACTCTATAAATGATAAAATTACTGATTTCGTCAAAACATTAAATATTTTTGTTGTAGTAATTCTCATTTTTTACTTGAGAGTTTGTGTACAAGCAAATGGGTTTGAAAACTTTTCATGGAGGTAAACATCCACTGATGAGTTGTTGGTATTTAGCAACCAATGAAATGCAACATACATATATATTAGCTAACCCATAACAAATAAATTATTTTCTGAAGTTAATGTAAATATTTTTGTGGGTTTTAAAACTTTATTTATTAGGAATCTTGTTAGCTAAAAAGTTACAATGCAAAATTCAATTCACTTACGCGTTTTTGTCTCGCACCGTATATCAAGCAAAAATATTTTCTATAAGTTTGATCAAGCCGAATTGATGCCAGAAGACCACGAAGTCCCAGTTGATAATTTTCGATTATGTAACGTATGAAGGATGTATTTATTGCTCGGTATTTACTCTTTATGTTCTTACGCAGGAGCTGTGATGAAAATTTTGCATTATTGAGTTACGACGTTGTTGCATCAAATGAGAGACATAAATTTCGTTTCCTTCCAAACAATGTACAATTAAAGTATGGTTAAGTTATTTTTTTCATCGTCGCTGGTTCGAGCACCGATTATGTTTTATTTGGAAGTTCACTTGATCTAAACTGATACTAGCTTTGTTTATACCAACCCTTTGTCTAAGACCTCTTAGTACGTATAAAATAAATTGCATAGAATATATTTCAATTGATATATAAAATTATTCCTCCAATATTTTTAAGTTTTATCTACTATTATTTGTGGCTAAAACTTCCCACCCAAGGAAAATGCGAAGAAAATAGAAACTAATAAAATTAACATAAACAAATTTAAAAAATGCCAATAGTTGGATTTTTTTTATTATTTTCCGCAATTTTTAATTATTTTTCGCCAGTAGCATACATTTTTATTTGCTGTAGTTAAATGCGAATTCTGAAAAAATTTCAAAAATTTCAAAAATGTTTTAAATTTTATTTATTTGTTGCGGGTTGGCAATATCTAGATATATATTTCGTTGGTAGCCATACCAATTCATCAGTAGATGTTTTACCCTTTATGTTTAAAAATATAAAAAAAAACATCTACTGATGAATTGGTATGGCTACCAACGAAATATGTATCTAGATATTGCTAACCCGCAACAAATAAATAAAATTTAAAACATAAATACTTGAGTACATGCTCAAATAAATGTTAAATTTTGTAAATTTCAAAAATGTATGTACATATATGTATTTTTGGAAATACTTAAAAGTCTTCAGGTAGCATCATAATTATTTTGAGTGCAGCTTTGGAATTTGAGAACACAGGACTTAAAATTTATATTTTCAAATAAAAAAATAGATCTTAGTATATTTTTAAAGAAAAAAAATATCTGATATGCTCTAAAGAGATACCTTTTCAATTTATATAAATGTGGGGTGTATACTTTAGCAATAATTTTGTTTATTATTTTATTGCAAAAAACCGAAAATTAATTTTTTTTCGATATTTTAAACTAAACTGCGTTTTTCAATGAGTTGCGTTTTTCAAACAATTTTACATTTTGAAATGTATAAACAAAAATTGTTTTCAAGCCGGGATAGATTTGACTTTGACATTTCAAAACATTGAATCAAGGTTGGTAGAAAAGTTAAATTTTAAAAGTGCGCCAAGTTAGCGTCGACGAATTAGCGTCGATTTTAGGAATAAAAAAACGGGGAAAAAATAAGGAGATTTTGGGGGGATTTTTCAGGTAATGTCATAGTAATAGCGTCGATTTTAGGAATTAAAACCGGGGAAGTATATACTTCATCCTTAGGACATTTCCTGGCCAATACAGGCTTTCGCACGCATACAGACCCTACACATTTTATAATATAGACCTTAAAGAACATTTTGTGCGAATCGTGCAAAAAATCAATCGGGCCGTTCCCGAGTAATCCCATCTTCTCCAAATTGGCCAAAAAAAAGCGTTGCTGATTTATCCTGTCCAATACAGGCTTTCGCACGCATACAGACCCAATACATTTTAAAATATAGACCTTAAAGAACATTTTGCGCGAATCGTGCTAAAAATCCTACGAGCCGTTCCCGAGTAATCCCATCTTCTCCAAATTGGCCAAAAAAAGCGTTGCTGATTTTTCCTGTCCACTACAGGCTTTCGCACGCATACAGACCCAATACATTTTAAAATATAGACCTTAAAGAACATTTTGCGCGAATCGTGCTAAAAATCCTACGAGCCGTTCCCGAGTAATCCCATCTTCTCCAAATTGGCCAAAAAAAAGCGTTGCTGATTTTTCCTGTCCACTACAGGCTTTCGCACGCATACAGACCCAATACATTTTAAAATATAGACCTTAAAGAACATTTTGCGCGAATCGTGCTAAAAATCCTACGAGCCGTTCCCGAGTAATCCCATCTTCTCCAAATTGGCCAAAAAAAAGCGTTGCTGATTTTTCCTGTCCACTACAGGCTTTCGCACGCATACAGACCCAATACATTTTAAAATATAGACCTTAAAGAACATTTTGCGCGAATCGTGCTAAAAATCCTACGAGCCGTTCCCGAGTAATCCCATCTTCTCCAAATTGGCCAAAAAAAAGCGTTGCTGATTTTTCCTGTCCACTACAGGCTTTCGCACGCATACAGACCCAATACATTTTAAAATATAGACCTTAAAGAACATTTTGCGCGAATCGTGCTAAAAATCCTACGAGCCGTTCCCGAGCAATCCCACCTTTTCCGAATTGGCCAAAAAAAAGCGTTGCTGATTTTTCCTGTCCACTACAGGCTTTCGCACGCATACAGACCCAATACATTTTAAAATATAGACCTTAAAGAACATTTTGCGCGAATCGTGCTAAAAATCCTACGAGCCGTTCCCGAGTAATCCCATCTTCTCCAAATTGGCCAAAAAAAAGCGTTGCTGATTTTTCCTGTCCACTACAGGCTTTCGCACGCATACAGACCCAATACATTTTAAAATATAGACCTTAAAGAACATTTTGCGCGAATCGTGCTAAAAATCCTACGAGCCGTTCCCGAGCAATCCCACCTTTTCCGAATTGGCCAAAAAAAAGCGTTGCTGATTTTTCCTGGAAAATACAGGCTGTCGCACGCATACACACCCCATACATTTTATAATATAGACCTTAAAGAACATTTAGAGTGAACCGTGCTAAAAATCCTACGAGCCGTTCCCGAGCAATCCCACCTTTTCCGAATTGGCCAAAAAAAAGCGTTGCTGATTTTTCCTGTCCACTACAGGCTTTCGCACGCATACAGACCCAATACATTTTAAAATATAGACCTTAAAGAACATTTTGCGCGAATCGTGCTAAAAATCCTACGAGCCGTTCCCGAGCAATCCCACCTTTTCCGAATTGGCCAAAAAAAAGCGTTGCTGATTTTTCCTGGAAAATACAGGCTGTCGCACGCATACACACCCCATACATTTTATAATATAGACCTTAAAGAACATTTAGAGTGAACCGTGCTAAAAATCCTACGAGCCGTTCCCGAGCAATCCCACCTTTTCCGAATTGGCCAAAAAAAAGCGTTGCTGATTTATCCTGTCCAATACAGGCTTTCGCACGCATACAGACCCAATACATTTTAAAATATAGACCTTAAAGAACATTTTGCGCGAATCGTGCTAAAAATCCTACGAGCCGTTCCCGAGCAATCCCACCTTTTCCGAATTGGCCAAAAAAAAGCGTTGCTGATTTTTCCTGTCCACTACAGGCTTTCGCACGCATACAGACCCAATACATTTTAAAATATATACCTTAAAGAACATTTTGCGCGAATCGTGCTAAAAATCCTACGAGCCGTTCCCGAGCAATCCCACCTTTTCCGAATTGGCCAAAAAAAAGCGTTGCTGATTTTTCCTGTCCACTACAGGCTTTCGCACGCATACAGACCCAATACATTTTAAAATATAGACCTTAAAGAACATTTTGCGCGAATCGTGCTAAAAATCCTACGAGCCGTTCCCGAGCAATCCCACCTTTTCCGAATTGGCCAAAAAAAAGCGTTGCTGATTTTTCCTGGAAAATACAGGCTGTCGCACGCATACACACCCCATACATTTTATAATATAGACCTTAAAGAACATTTTGCGCGAATCGTGCTAAAAATCCTACGAGCCGTTCCCGAGTAATCCCATCTTCTCCAAATTGGCCAAAAAAAAGCGTTGCTGATTTTTCCTGTCCACTACAGGCTTTCGCACGCATACAGACCCAATACATTTTAAAATATAGACCTTAAAGAACATTTTGCGCGAATCGTGCTAAAAATCCTACGAGCCGTTCCCGAGTAATCCCATCTTCTCCAAATTGGCCAAAAAAAAGCGTTGCTGATTTTTCCTGTCCACTACAGGCTTTCGCACGCATACAGACCCAATACATTTTAAAATATAGACCTTAAAGAACATTTTGCGCGAATCGTGCTAAAAATCCTACGAGCCGTTCCCGAGCAATCCCACCTTTTCCGAATTGGCCAAAAAAAAGCGTTGCTGATTTTTCCTGGAAAATACAGGCTGTCGCACGCATACACACCCCATACATTTTATAATATAGACCTTAAAGAACATTTTGCGCGAATCGTGCTAAAAATCCTACGAGCCGTTCCCGAGTAATCCCATCTTCTCCAAATTGGCCAAAAAAAAGCGTTGCTGATTTTTCCTGTCCACTACAGGCTTTCGCACGCATACAGACCCAATACATTTTAAAATATAGACCTTAAAGAACATTTTGCGCGAATCGTGCTAAAAATCCTACGAGCCGTTCCCGAGCAATCCCACCTTTTCCGAATTGGCCAAAAAAAAGCGTTGCTGATTTTTCCTGTCCACTACAGGCTTTCGCACGCATACAGACCCAATACATTTTAAAATATAGACCTTAAAGAACATTTTGCGCGAATCGTGCTAAAAATCCTACGAGCCGTTCCCGAGTAATCCCATCTTCTCCAAATTGGCCAAAAAAAAGCGTTGCTGATTTATCCTGTCCAATACAGGCTTTCGCACGCATACAGACCCAATACATTTTAAAATATAGACCTTAAAGAACATTTTGCGCGAATCGTGCTAAAAATCCTACGAGCCGTTCCCGAGCAATCCCACCTTTTCCGAATTGGCCAAAAAAAAGCGTTGCTGATTTTTCCTGTCCACTACAGGCTTTCGCACGCATACAGACCCAATACATTTTAAAATATAGACCTTAAAGAACATTTTGCGCGAATCGTGCTAAAAATCCTACGAGCCGTTCCCGAGCAATCCCACCTTTTCCGAATTGGCCAAAAAAAAGCGTTGCTGATTTTTCCTGTCCACTACAGGCTTTCGCACGCATACAGACCCAATACATTTTAAAATATAGACCTTAAAGAACATTTTGCGCGAATCGTGCTAAAAATCCTACGAGCCGTTCCCGAGTAATCCCATCTTCTCCAAATTGGCCAAAAAAAGCGTTGCTGATTTATCCTGTCCAATACAGGCTTTCGCACGCATACAGACCCAATACATTTTAAAATATAGACCTTAAAGAACATTTTGCGAGAATCGTGCTAAAAATCCTACGAGCCGTTCCCGAGCAATCCCACCTTTTCCGAATTGGCCAAAAAAAAGCGTTGCTGATTTTTCCTGTCCACTACAGGCTTTCGCACGCATACAGACCCTACACATTTTATAATATAGACCTTAAAGAACATTTTGCGCGAATCGTGCTAAAAATCCTACGAGCCGTTCCCGAGTAATCCCATCTTCTCCAAATTGGCCAAAAAAAAGCGTTGCTGATTTTTCCTGTCCACTACAGGCTTTCGCACGCATACAGACCCAATACATTTTAAAATATAGACCTTAAAGAACATTTTGCGCGAATCGTGCTAAAAATCCTACGAGCCGTTCCCGAGTAATCCCATCTTCTCCAAATTGGCCAAAAAAAGCGTTGCTGATTTATCCTGTCCAATACAGGCTTTCGCACGCATACAGACCCAATACATTTTAAAATATAGACCTTAAAGAACATTTTGCGAGAATCGTGCTAAAAATCCTACGAGCCGTTCCCGAGCAATCCCACCTTTTCCGAATTGGCCAAAAAAAAGCGTTGCTGATTTTTCCTGTCCACTACAGGCTTTCGCACGCATACAGACCCTACACATTTTATAATATAGACCTTAAAGAACATTTTGCGCGAATCGTGCTAAAAATCAATCGGGCCGTTCCCGAGTAATCCCAACTTCTCCAAATTGGCCAAAAAAGCGTTGTTGTGGACATATATGTTAGCATGCATATTGTTAGTCTATTTTGGCAAGATTTTTGTTATAACATTTAGATATATATGGATGCTCGAAGATAGGAAAGGATAAAATTGTTTGGCCGTATCATGATCTAATAATCAGGTCTGCGCAAGAAGGAATATGGTTTTTTGTAGGGTTGTGTTTTGACCGTTAAATAATCTGCAAAAATTTGGTAAGTTAATTCGGAATTGTCAAAAGTTGTTTACATTTTTGGCCGCCATTATGAATATTTTTGCTTATGTTTTGAATCCAATTTTTTAAATATTGTGAAAATTTAATAGAAACTGTGAATTAATTGTGAAAATTACAGTGAAAATTTTATAAAAATATTAAATTTGTTTCCCAGCGGTGAAAATTACAGTGAAAATTTTATAAGAGCATTGAATTTGTTTATTCACATTATTTTATTAAAGTGAAAATTTAAATTAAACTTTAAAATGCGTTATTGCGCAGTATGCAAGAAAAAATTTCCAACTGGAAGTGGCACATTATTCAAAGCACCAAAAGACCCAGTTCAAAGGAAAATATGGAGTGAAATTTGTGGCAGGAATTTCGGTCCATCACACTACATTTGCTCAGAACATTTTGCTGAAGCGAGTATTATACGCTTAGGAACACAAGTGCGCCTTATGACATATGCCGAGCCTTTGGCTAAATGATCGGTAGAGACCGTGGCAACTGAACTACTAACAACAATTACTGAGCAGTTTGCTGTTAAAACAGGAGATACAATTGAAATGGAATTGTCCACATTTCCAAATCTAAACAGTGAAAAGTTTAATGTTGAGCAACTGGCAAATGATATGGATTTAATGAAAGAGTCATCCACTTATAATTTTAATTGGGATGAAGCTCCAAGCCCGCTATACATTGAAGAAGTAGATAAAGAAGTACAAACTGAGTAAGTGTAGCAAAACGTTTTGATTAATATTTAAACTCTTAACATAAAGGGTGTTTTCTGAAAACTGTTATGTAAAATTTTAGTTAAAATAACTTATATCATGGCCCAAATAATAATTAATTAATTAATTTGGCCATGACTTATATATAAAATATATAAAATTTTAGTTAAATTACTTATTTTGTCAGTATATTAGATTTTGAAAAAATGTATAAGAAAAGAATTAAGGAATTGGGAGCCACCATAATAAATAATAAAAAGAGTTACACAGAAAGAATTCGTGCCTTAGAAGCCGAAAATAAAGAATTAAAACTAAAAATAGAAAGGGCAAATCTGGCTGTGAATTCTATGCGCCAAATATTTTCTGATGGCCAAATAAGAAAGCTGTTGACCCCTGGAAGGATAAATTGGAAATGGGAAGATGTTTCAGATGCAATATGTTTGCATGCTGCGGGCCCAAGAGCGTACATTCATATGTATAAAAAAGGATTCCCGCTCCCACACGTTGCTACACTGCGCCGCTGGTGTGGGAAAATAAGCATTAAAGAAGGAATTTTACATTCATCGATAGAATTCATGCGACGAACAACGTGTTTAGAGTTAGAAGACAGAATTACGGTTCTGTCTTTTGATGAAATGAAAGTTGCCGAAACGTTTGAGTATGATCCGGTAGCAGATATGGTGAAGAAACCAGCAAAGGATGTGCAAGTCGTTAGGGCGCGCGGTCTTAGAAAATCTTGGAAGCAGCCTGTTTTTTACGCTTTTGACCGTGAAGTAACAAAAAAAATTCTTTTCGATATAATTTGCGCCCTTAAAGCCGCAGGTTTCCCAGTGGTGGCTACCGTATGCGACTTAGGGCCAAAGAATCGTAAGTTGTGGAAAGTGTTGAATGTTACTGCAGGTAAGTCAAACAAAACAATGGAATATCCAAAGAATTCTAACAAAAAACATACACACTTCTAACAACACCCAGCTTCTAAAAATCCTCAACAACAGCGATGAGTTATTTTCTAGTTTTCTCCTTTGGAAGAGTTCTTAATTCAAATAGGTAATCAAGATTATATTCAGGATTAAGATTTAATTATAACAGACAAGATGGTTGGTGTAATTTAGTTTAACTGCCTATTTCACGATGTCGAAAGAATTTTCCCATATGTTTTCATTCGTATAAATACATTTTATACAAAAACAAAATTTTAGAATTTGTTTTTGCTTCAAATGTAATTATACGAATGAAAACATACTTATGGGAAAATTCTTTCGACATCGTGAACTAAGCAGTACGATTTTCATTTTGTTCAGTTTTTCCTTTTGGGTTTCTCTGGTTTTTAGTTTAGATTTAATTATAAAAGTTAAGATGGTTGGTGCAATTTAGTTTAAGATTTTTATTTTGTCCAGTTTTTCGTTTTTATTTTTCTTTTTGGTTTCCATTTTTAGCATGTTTATTCTTAATATTTTTATTTTGTCCAGTTTTTCCTTTATTTTTTTTTTTTAATTTTTGTTTTTGGTTTCCATTTTTAGCATGTTTAATAATAAACATAACATATAAATTCATTAAAAATTTTCTAATACAATTTTTCGTCAACCAATTTCCTCTAGAAAGTCCCTGGTTTCCCAGTCCTGTAAGTCCGGACCAAAAAATTTTCGTTTTTGCAGATGCACCACATATGCTGAAGCTGATCCGAAACCATTTTTTAGATACAGGTACGGCCAAACAATTTTATCCTTTCCTATCTTCGAGCATCCATATATATCTAAATGTTATAACAAAAATCTTGCCAAAATAGACTAACAATATGCATGCTAACATATATGTCCACAACAACGCTTTTTTGGCCAATTTGGAGAAGTTGGGATTACTCGGGAACGGCCCGATTGATTTTTAGCACGATTCGCGCAAAATGTTCTTTAAGGTCTATATTATAAAATGTGTAGGGTCTGTATGCGTGCGAAAGCCTGTAGTGGACAGGAAAAATCAGCAACGCTTTTTTTTGGCCAATTTGGAGAAGATGGGATTGCTCGGGAACGGCTCGTAGGATTTTTAGCACGATTCTCGCAAAATGTTCTTTAAGGTCTATATTTTAAAATGTATTGGGTCTGTATGCGTGCGAAAGCCTGTATTGGACAGGATAAATCAGCAACGCTTTTTTTGGCCAATTTGGAGAAGATGGGATTACTCGGGAACGGCTCGTAGGATTTTTAGCACGATTCGCGCAAAATGTTCTTTAAGGTCTATATTTTAAAATGTATTGGGTCTGTATGCGTGCGAAAGCCTGTAGTGGACAGGAAAAATCAGCAACGCTTTTTTTTGGCCAATTCGGAAAAGGTGGGATTGCTCGGGAACGGCTCGTAGGATTTTTAGCACGATTCGCGCAAAATGTTCTTTAAGGTCTATATTTTAAAATGTATTGGGTCTGTATGCGTGCGAAAGCCTGTAGTGGACAGGAAAAATCAGCAACGCTTTTTTTTGGCCAATTCGGAAAAGGTGGGATTGCTCGGGAACGGCTCGTAGGATTTTTAGCACGGTTCACTCTAAATGTTCTTTAAGGTCTATATTATAAAATGTATGGGGTGTGTATGCGTGCGACAGCCTGTATTTTCCAGGAAAAATCAGCAACGCTTTTTTTTGGCCAATTCGGAAAAGGTGGGATTGCTCGGGAACGGCTCGTAGGATTTTTAGCACGATTCGCGCAAAATGTTCTTTAAGGTCTATATTTTAAAATGTATTGGGTCTGTATGCGTGCGAAAGCCTGTAGTGGACAGGAAAAATCAGCAACGCTTTTTTTTGGCCAATTCGGAAAAGGTGGGATTGCTCGGGAACGGCTCGTAGGATTTTTAGCACGGTTCACTCTAAATGTTCTTTAAGGTCTATATTATAAAATGTATGGGGTGTGTATGCGTGCGACAGCCTGTATTTTCCAGGAAAAATCAGCAACGCTTTTTTTTGGCCAATTCGGAAAAGGTGGGATTGCTCGGGAACGGCTCGTAGGATTTTTAGCACGATTCGCGCAAAATGTTCTTTAAGGTCTATATTTTAAAATGTATTGGGTCTGTATGCGTGCGAAAGCCTGTAGTGGACAGGAAAAATCAGCAACGCTTTTTTTTGGCCAATTTGGAGAAGATGGGATTACTCGGGAACGGCTCGTAGGATTTTTAGCACGATTCGCGCAAAATGTTCTTTAAGGTCTATATTTTAAAATGTATTGGGTCTGTATGCGTGCGAAAGCCTGTATTGGACAGGATAAATCAGCAACGCTTTTTTTTGGGCAATTTGGAGAAGATGGGATTACTCGGGAACGGCCCGATTGATTTTTAGCACGATTCGCGCAAAATGTTCTTTAAGGTCTATATTATAAAATGTGTAGGGTCTGTATGCGTGCGAAAGCCTGTATTGGCCAGGAAATGTCCTAAGGATGAAGTATATACTTCCCCGCTTTTAATTCCCAAAATCGACGCTATTTCTATTACTTTACTTGGAAAATCCCCCCAAAATCTCCTTATTTTTTCCCGTTTTTTTATTCCTAAAATCGACGCTAATTCGTCGACGCTAACTTGGCTCACGTAAATTTTAAATTTGTTTAGTCAAACAGCAAGTGAAACCCATATGATATATGTATCGACAGCTAAAACGCAAACTGCCCTTTGTTGATTCTGATGCATTGCATCAAAATACACAACCACAAAAAAATTTAGCGATTTTATTAACGAAAAACAAACGGCCCTATCTACAAAAGCGTTTATTTGATAAACGCAAAAAGACTTAAGTGATCGTTTGTATGGGCGACATTGAAAAATTTAAAAAAAAATTAATAGATTTGACCGTTGAAGAATTGTTTGTTAAAGGAAAATGAAATTAGATACAGCTTAAGGCATTTTATTAAAAAAAATTTAACAAATTCAACCCAAAAGTGATTTTTTAAGAAATAAAGGAAAATAAGAAGGGTATAAATACAAAGCGTCATGTCAATGATGGATATATCAGCAGACACTTTAAAAAAGGCTAAAGAAAATTGGAGCCATTGCAGTCAGCAAAACCGGATGAAGGCAAAGGAATATCAAGGTTTTTTAAAGGAAACGTAAAAATGTTGCGTAAGCCTAGAGAAATGAGGGATGCATGTAAGTCAAAGTTTTGCGGAAAAACTTCGATGCGATATTGTTCTTATTTTTCGGAAGTTATTCGTAAAGAGATTTTTGATTCATTTTGGAAAATGTCACTTGTCAAATTGTCATTTTTTCTATGATTGCATACCCTTTGAAAATTAATTCATATTTTCTACATTCATTCTTCAATTCTTGATACTTTTTAAATTAAGTCTTTTTTTGTTTAATTTTAATGAGTTATTTAAATTTACTTTTTGTGATGCAATATTAAAATAAATTAATATACATACATATAATAAAAATGTTTATAATTAAAATAAATGATAAAACTATTTTGCATTAAAGTGTAGATAGGGCCTTTGGTTTCAGAAAATTAAGGTACAAAAGGACCTAACTCACATAGCCATTCAAATACCACAAAATTTGATTTTATTCTGCCAGAAATCAATTTGTCACATCTTTTTTAATAATACTTGAAAATCATGCTGATTGAAACTATATTTTTGGTTCAAAACAGTATTTTTCTTCTCCTGTAAAATTTCAAAAATGTTAGATAGGGCCGTTTGCGTTTTAGCTGACGATATGTACTTATTTTTAGGTTGTTGGCATATGTTTGAAATTTTCATTAGATCGAGGCTACCCAATTTGGGGTATCATGGCTCTGCTCAAACTAAAGAGCACTTATTAATTTTATTAGAAGCAGACTATCCGTTTAGAATCTGAAGATTTATTTCTATTTTGTCCCCAAAATTAACCACTATGTGCTGGGAAAAAATTATATTAGATAAAATATGTACATAAGAAACACTTCATTTTATTGTTTTTTAGAAAAACCTGTTTTTCGATAACAAAATTCTACATTAGAAATGATGGTGGTGTGTGTACATACGTATTAGCAAACAAGTAATTTATTTAATTAATGGTAGACATGTGCGCGTGTCAGAATTTTATCGTGATTCATGAGCACGATTAGACGATTAATTTTTTTTATAGAAACGAATAAATCTTGTTTCTATTGTTTTTATGTATTTATTGTAGTCTTAGTTTTTAACGCATTATTATTGTCCACTATAAATAAATAAAAATAAATAAATAAATAAAAATGTTTTGTAAATAATCAACTCTTAGTCAAGAAAGAGGCGTATTTAGGCATAAAATTAAAATAAATCGATTTTTGGCGTATTTATTTATTAAGGAATATATCACGTTAATTTTTTCTCAGTTATCAGATTTATTTTTTTTTTAATATATATACATACATGGCGGATTCATAAAAGATGTTATTGCCACAATTTGCTTTGGAATATTCCAACATGGAATGCCTGATGTATGTATGTATGTACCGAACAATGTTTTTTCAAAAACTGGATCAGCAAGCGGCTAAAATAAACAACACATAATCAACTAATTGCAAAGAAGAAAGCATATTCTTTCAAAGTCTATTCATCAATATACAATTTTAAACGGCCATAAAATGCGAACCATGAAATTTACTGGGTCATCTCTTAAAGGAAGATTACTACATACTTATGTATGTATGTATGTATGAAAATGATTATTAAATTGTGATCTTCTGAAAATATCCTAAATATTTTCTATATGTGCAGTAACGTGCTTAATAGATTAAATTTTATGATCATGAGGTAAAACACGCGCTCAACCCTGGTGTTGTAAGACTATATGACACAAACATGAAATATCAAAAACAAGTATGTAGTATGAATGTACTTTGCTAAGCTAATGTTTTACTAAGTTAACACGAAGATTATAATGGAAACTCAAAAAAGTGATGATGGGAAATCGAATGTGTCCATACTTATGTTGGGCTTGGATGAGGCTGGCAAAACCACCCTGCTGTACAAACTCAAGCTTGGTGACGAATGCGACGATAAGATTATACCAACAATTGGGTATAATGTCGAAAGTATAGAGTTTGAAGATAAATATTATACCTTCTGGGATATTGGTGGACGTGATACTGTTCGAGTTTTGTGGAAATTTTATGCGGAAAACAAAGCTGCAGTTGTTTTTGTGGTTGATGCTTCGAATTCTGCACGTCTTGGAGAGGCTAAAGATTTTTTGCATACAATAATGTCCCATGATGTTTTGAATAATGTTGTGTTATTAGTCATATCAAATAAACATGACAAAGCGAACTGTTTGTCCAATGAGGAGTTAAGGGAAAAACTGAATTTAAAAACTCTAAAACAGTCAACTCACATAGTTAAAACGAATGCTTTTGATCGTCAGAGTCTTACCAATATAATGGTACAGTTAAAAGATTTTACGTTATCCTAAAAAAATGTAAACATGCTTGTAAGTACAGTTGTAGTATATCGATGTAATAAAATATAGACAATGTAATTAAACATCATAGATAATAAACAATTTAATTAAGTTCATCGGGAGTAACTTCTGATTTTCTATCTACTAGGCCTTATGAACAAAATTAAATCTTAAGTTCACCAAAAAAGGAGCGTAAGTACAATTGATAATTAAAAAATATTTGTACTGTCTCGAGGGCGTAACGTTTTTAGAAGAAGAGAAAATCGAACTTAAAAGAAATAAAAACGATTGTATAAATAAATAAATTTGTATGATTTTTTTATATATACATAAGTATTTCGAATATCAGCTTAAATATTTGACAAGTCCTTTTGATTTAAAAATATCCTATAGAAGTTTATTATACATAGGTCACCATTAGGATCCAAATTTGACCGTAAGCAGAATACTTAGCAATGTTGACTGGTTTCCCATCTCAGCAAACTAATATTTAATCAGCTGCCGTAGACTAATATTGTGAATGATACCGTTATTGTGATTAGGTACTTTATGTAAATAAACAACAGGTCTGCTTCTTCCGAACGAAGCATTTGGTAACAAAGCAAAACATAGTCCATGTGTTCTATAAACATTAATTAATGCTTTTCCAAAATGCCCCCTAAATCATCAAGCAAAAAGTCATCGGCCAGTGCTATGGCCTCATGGTATCATTGCGAAAAATGTGAAGTACACATTACTGCAAAAGAACGAGAAAAACACGAACAAAAATGTCCAATTATGGACAAACAAACTGAGAATATCAATGGGGAACATTTGGAGTATGTAAGAAAAGGTACTTTGTACACAGAAAGTTTTGAAAAACGTAAATTTGATGTAGAAGAACTTAAAGAAATGCCCGCAAAGTATATTAATAATTTGATATTTATATCGGAGGGAGCAATACGTTTGGCTGGATGGCATATCGGACAAGTGGTGCTAGTTAAATCCAATACAACAACTTTAGTACGTAGCATATGGCCGATACCAGAGAAGTTCTTAACCACAATATTTGCAAGCGAAGAAGGTAATTACATCTGTATACATATAAGTATGTATGTATGTACATATAGCCCATTTCCTGCATGATCGCCACAACTAACTAAAACTTATCTCACTGAAAACAATGGGGAATTATCAAATTTACTCATCACTTAATGGACAAATAATCTCTTTTCATGAATTGATACATAAGTATGTATGTATGTATGCATGTACAATATGTATATTTGTATGAAATTTTTATTAGGGATCGAAAGTAACAGTTATTACTAAAATTTCAGTTCAAAAAGTCAGATGGAAAAAGTTTGTAGTATATTTGAGAAACCTATTCAGATGGTTGTAAACGAAGAAAAGAAAGCTTATATTTACTTCAGTTTTTTCAAGAAAGTCAAAATTTGGCCAAAATTTGTTTAGTCAAGAAGAAAATTTAAAAAATGTGATTAAATCTAAATATGTAGATTCGAATAAATTGTTTAATCTCAACACTGAATTGTAAAACTATTGATTTCTATTTGTAATAAATAAAATCTCTTTCATTAAAAAAAATATGTAAAACTATTACATTTCTCTTATATTTTTGTGTGTACTATGAACTACAAATTTTGTTCTTTTCCAAAAAAATAACTTAGTTTGGCTAAATATAAGTTTCTTGTTATTTTTTTAATTTTTTAATCAGGGGCCAAATTACGGCATTCGATATCGATCGAAATTTACATTTAAATTGTATTGAAATTTCGATCGATATCGAGTGCCGTAATTTGGCCCCAGGAGTTTTTAATATGGCAAACAACCTAACAACTTAACAACAACAACTTAAAATAAATTTCATTGTATTGTTTTTTCATATACGTATGTAATTGTATTTTAAATTTAGTTATTTTTTACATTTGGTAATCTTTTTGATATCGGCAGCACTGGACATAACATGAGCGTTATTGTTTATTTTAAAATTTTATCTTATTTTTGAACAAACAAAAAAAATATATTGGTAAAATTTTAATTCATTTTTATCCAATAAAAACTGTCCAGCTTTTTTTTATTTTTTTTCCAAAAAAAAAGTATGCGTCAAATTTTAGCTTTGTCAGAAGCTAACGAATTATTTTTTGGCCAAAGAAATTAGTCACAAACTTCACTTTTCGTAATAGTTTCGGTCTCTGATATGTACACAATATTCAGAACGATATGAAGATTAAAACTCTGAATTTTCAAATAAAAATATATTGTTGTTACAACAAATAAACAAAATAAAGTAACAAGAGCTTTAAAATCTGTACGAAAAATTTTTCTCTTAGATTTTAATACCTACTGGTCATCATTGAAAGGTCAGTGTTTACAAATTGAATCAGTACCTATTGGTCAACCAAAAGTTGCCAAAACACTATTATTACAAATACAAACATCTAACCAAGAGGACGAACCATTAAACACTCAACAGCTTAAAGATGTGGATCGTTTATTAAAATTGGAATTAAGAAATTTGTCATTTACTTTAGACTCAGTGATATATTTTGACTTTTTTAATAAACCATTGATATTAAAAGTTATTTATTGGTCATCTATAACAAATAGTATTGAACCCATCAGCGATCTGGGTCAGTTAGTTAGTAATTTAAATATCAACAAGCACAATGGAGATGATGTCTTTAAAGTAACAAACTCCACTACTATTGAAGTGTCTTCCGAAAACATACCCAATTCAGATGAGGAATCTGAGAATGTATCAAAATATTTGACAACAAGAAATGATATAGGTGGTTTGAATGAGCAATTGGAAATAATCGAAGAAGCTATAGATTTTGCGCTTGGTTTAAGAACAATTCCTCACGGTAAATATAGCTAGTTATATTCTTAGATAATTTTTTCCACATTACTTCTTAAATAAAAAAATATTTTTTTTTGGAACAAATCTAGTTCTGCTACATTGCTAAAAAAAATTACAATTTTCTATTGGAAATTCAGATGCCCATAATTCGGAAACTAATGATAGCCGACCATATCTTTTTTTAACTTTTTTATTTTGTTATTCGGTATCAGAAACGGCACTTTTTTTGAGAAATGTAGCTAAAATAGATTTAAACCAATCATTTGTTAATATTGAAAATAGTCTCGGCAAAATTTTATAAAAAAAAATTTCTTTTCTTGTAGAATATACAAAAAATTGGGCAATAATCTTATCATTTTAAGAAATTATCAAAAACTTTTCGTACAAATTTTCCCTCGTTAAATAATATATATATACATATCTACATACTTACATATCGTTAACTTAATATATGATGTTCTTAGCTCTTTTTTTCAAATCGCGCTTTTATTTTCACTTATATCGATAACTTAGACGGTATCTATCGAAATATTATAAATACGTGATTGGTAAAAATTACTAGGGCCTTTCCATATTAATGTAACGATTTGTATGTATGATATAAATTTCAGGGTATGTAAACGATTTTTTTTAATTTAATTTTTTTAAATTTATATTTCGCAACACGAAAATCTTTCATAATACTATATATGTATGTACTTATGTACGACAGTTTTCGATTACAAACATATGTATATTTACGTGTGTATGTTGCCGGGACTTTTTTCATTGTAGGTAAAATAAAATAAAAACTTACATATTTTTTAATAAATTTTACAGGCATTAAAATTTCACGTGGTTTATTAATTTATGGTTCCTCAGGATGTGGCAAAACTATGATCTGTGAAGCCATGTGTAATAGGTTACTACAAAAACAGGGACTACAACATCCAACAATCTGCGTTAAACCTTTAATTTTGAAATTAAATACCAGCGAATTGTTTAGCAAATTTTTAGGTGAAACCGAAAAGAATTTGTCTGCTTATTTTGATAAAGTTTATAACCATTATCCTGAGGCATCTCTAATAGTAATTGAAGATTTAGAAAATTTATGCCCGAAACATGAGACAAACGAGGTAGTTAAACGAGTTTCTTCAGCATTTCTCAACATGATGGATACATTGGCCCATAAAAGAGAAGCTCAAAAATGTTTTCTATTGGCAACAACATCTCAGTTAGATTTATTGAATCCCAGCATACGGCGATGTGGTCGAATAGACTCTGAAGTTGAGGTGGCAGCCCCAACGCCTGATGGTCGCCAGGCCATACTTGAATGTTTGCTGAAAAAGGTAGGTAATCATAATTTATCGCGTAAAGATGTGCAGCAAGTAGCCCAGATAACTCACGGTTTTGTTGGCGCAGATTTATCAAACTTGATTTACAATGCAACATTAAAATCGATCCAGAATACAACAGAGGCTTCTCCTGCACAGTTACAAGTCGAGAACTTAATTAATGCCTTGGCTTATGTTAAACCTTCAGCTATGCGGGAAGTCTTAATTGAATGTCCCAATGTAAAATGGACAGACATAGGAGGTCAAGATGAGTTGAAATTGAAATTAAAACAAGCCATTGAATGGCCTTTAAAACATGCTGAGCAATTCCGACGACTGGGTATAAAACCTCCAAAAGGACTCTTAATGTATGGTCCACCAGGATGTTCCAAAACCATGATTGCCAAGGCCTTGGCCACGGAGTCGCAACTCAACTTTTTATCAATTAAAGGTCCCGAACTATTTTCCATGTGGGTGGGTGAATCTGAACGGGCGGTTAGAGAAGTTTTTCGTAAAGCCAGACAAGTGGCACCATCTATAATTTTTTTCGATGAGATTGATGCGATCGGTGGTGAACGCTCGGATGGTTCTTCTTCCGGTTCGGGTAGTTCGGTTAAAGAAAGAGTTCTTACGCAGCTCTTGACCGAATTAGATGGCGTTGAATCGTTAGAGAATGTCACAATTGTTGCTGCTACGAATCGTCCAGACATGATTGATAAAGCGCTTTTACGCCCTGGACGTATAGATCGCATTGTTTATGTTGGCTTACCGGATGCCGACGCACGCAGGGAAATTTTCCACATCAAGTTGCAAAAAATGCCTCTAGGTGATGATGTAAATTTACTGGAATTGGTAAAACGAACTAATGGTTATTCGGGTGCCGAAATTCAAGCTGTTTGTCATGAAGCAGCTTTAAAAACTTTAGAAGAAAGTTTTGAAGCTCAATATGTGACATGGTCTCAATTTGAATATGCTTTAAAAGCGGTGCAACCACGAACCAGTCCAGAACTGTTGCGTTTATATGAAGAGTATATGAAAAAATCATAAATAAATGTTTCTGCTTTACACAACTTTTTCCAAATTATTTATTTATTTGTTTATGCAGTTTATTCTTTTACCATGATTTCATACAAAATCAAGAACTTGATAAATTGTTAGGAACTTTCGTAGATATATTAGATAGAGCTGAAATTTAAAATGAATTAAAATTTAATATAAAAACTTGTGTTTAAACTAGCGATAATTCTTAAATAGCAGTTAAACTTCATACATTCATATCAGTGAGCTGCAACAAGTATGAGCGAGACGTCTCAATCAGTAGCTCCAAATAACAAGTACAATCTAATCAGGCTCTAGTTATTTGAGTTCCCAATCGAGTGTCATTGACAAATCAAAAAAATAATCAATAACTAGTATGTATCAGTCACATTGATTTGCTCAATTGTACTTAAGTACAGAATTCTGTTGTTTTTGCGCATGATCTGATTGTCATCGAAATAAAAACATTCGAGTTACTCAACGAATTATAACACACATACATACTATATATTTGTGTAGTAAATCAGCATGTTCGTTTCAATCCGGTGCGATAACAATCATTCCAACAATCAAAAACAATCATGTTCATTGCCAGTACGATTGTTTAAAACTGATTGTTGAAATTGTCTATTGCGTTTCAAATCATTGCTTTTTGTTGAACAAAAAAAATTCGATCACAAAAACTCAGAGTAAATGATCGCATACACTCTAAACTTTTATACCCGGTGCCGGTCTCTGATACATAAGTATGTATTCCAATCGATAAAAACATATATGAAGGAAATTTTTAACCCAAAGGGTCGATATGTACATTAACTAATTTAAGAAAAATTAAATTAAAAGTAAAATATGTTTCAATGTACTACGGTATGCAATTACATATGCATACTTATTAAATTTGTTATTCATTAAACTTAACTGTCAAAAATTCTAAATTTATCTTTAAAACAAAACAAAAAAACTGTCATGAAAACAGATTAGCTTTTCACAAAATCTTCAAATTAAGAATGTGGATTTGAAAACGTTTTAACTATCATTTCATAAACGAACAAACCTTTTAACATGCTTTTTCATGTGCCTTTTTAATGCTGAAGACTGTGCAAATTTCCATGAGCAATAACTACATTCAAATGGCTTCTCTCCACTGTGAATCCTGTAAAATTAGTTAAATTAATGAAATAAATGAATGTTTTTATTCTACAAAAAATACTACATAGCGTTACCCTTATAAAGAAAGGCCCATTTTTTTAAATCGCTTTTTTTGTTTATATTGAAAATTAGGTAACCCCTATCGAAATATGATAAATACGCGATTTGAGAAAAAAATTAATTAGATCCTTTCGATAGCAAGGTAACAATATGTATGTATGTTCGTATGTGCATATTTACATATCGTCAACTGAAATGCAAAAACCACAATTAGCATCATGTTAAAATCCAAATGCAACACAACAGTAAATACAAAAATTTAACAGAATACAAATTAAATTGTATTTTATCAGGTAACACGGTTTTGACTACATGCATATGTTATGTAATATTAACGAATAACAAAATAGAATTGAATTTGCAAGTTTAAAATGTTCAAATCAAACGAAATTAATAAATAATTAAGAAAATATTCCTTTATTTCTTCCTGTAAACAAGGCCAAAACATCACCAAATATACAAAAATCTTCTAAGACAAAACAAGTGGAAAAAATTACCAAAATAAAAAATACAAAAACGAAAAAAAAATCGCCAAACCAACCATATATATATATATATACAAAAAATAAGTTTTCACTTCAAAAAACAAAAGACTTAAGAAACAAACTTAGTGTCAGGTTTTTTCGTTTCATAAAAACAAACGTTTTAAAATTTCTTGATTCGGTCGCCTCAAAGCTCGGGATAGAAGCTATGCAATAGCTTAAAACATGAAATGAAAAATAGAATCCAAAGCTAAAGAAATAAAACATCTAAACGAAGAAATTGACAAAACTAAAAAAAATCGGAAAAGAAATATATTGTAAAAACGAAAATACTTGCATATGAAATAAATACGTACAATTAAATATTTAAAATAGAATTTTTTTAAGAAAATCACTTTTTATATATATACAACTTTTTTAACATGAGGATTTTTTGATTAATTACTAAAAGTAATTTACGTAATTTTGCGTCTCACCTAATAATATGCATATATATATAATATATACTTATATATATATATGTATTTATGTATATATCTACATATCGTTGGTCTTATGTTTAAAGGACCTAATTAGAATTTTTTCGAAATTTACTTTTTTGGGTAACTTCAATACATTCCACACAAATACACCTCGTCACAAAAATTTTATGCAATATTATAAAAAATAAGGGTTTTACAAGCATTGTATAACAATTTCGATTATTATATTTGCAATTGTGTTAGTTGGCGCCTTTCTACATGAGACCAACGATATGTATTTTGTTAACTAAAATCCAAAAGGCCGTAATTGTCTAAAACTTCAAAATCTAATTTTTTATTGATCCTGATGTAATTAACAAAACTACATCTTTTTTAAAATTTTAATAGAAGTTAAATTGCTAGAATTAAATATATGTACATATGTACATACATACATCCATTCCAATTATAAATAATAATTCCCCGGGAGTTTTTTTAAACTATTTTTAATAAAATTCGCAACGGCTTAATTTTTAAAATTGTTAGTTCTTTAATCGCGACAGTTTACGAAAAACGGGTCCTATTTTCGAGACTTTTATCTGTTTTTTTTTTATTTTATTACAATGTCTATAACCCAAATAGTGAAATCCTCGTCTTTTGGTATATTAACCTTTTTTGGTAATTTTTAACTTCAATTTTGTCAGTTTATGATTTGTTGTGTAAATACATACATCTCTTAATATGGGAAAAGTTCAACATATTTTAAGCCAACGATTTCTAAAAAATTAGAGATTTAACAACTTTCCACTTAAAGAAAGCTGAGTACCCAAGAATGGAAAAAATCCGATTCATATGTTATTTTAAGAAATAAGCTGCCAAAAAAACCAACTCAAAATCTCTAATTATTTTAAAAAATTTTAAATGTAAATATGTATATCAATAACAAAAAAGACATGTGGCACTCGGGGATTGCCGCGGTAAAGCATTTTTTTTATCCACTTATGCAATTATATTATTACGTTTTGTTTAATAACTCCGTTGTTATTCTGGCAATACTGTATGTTAATGAAACCAAAATCTGTAGCATAATTTAGGGGTTAACATATATTGGGCGATTTAAATTCTTTAAAAAACAAAAGACTTAAGAAACAAACATAGTGTCAGGTTTTTTCGTTTCAAAAACAATGTAAAAATTGTAAAAAACAAAAGACTTAAGAATCAAATGTTTCAAAATTTCTTGATTCGGTCGCCACAAAGGCCGCGATAAAAGCTATGCAATAGCTTAATAATTCTAATTTTACAAATTGCATACAATTATTCAATAAAATTTTGGGTTCTGTTATCGCGAATATTCAGTTTTCGAGACAGGTCGCGAAAATCGAGCTTGTACTGTATATAGCTACGGCCTTTGAGTTTTACATGAACATACTTATATACATAAATATATATCGCACTCCTTCAACAATACTGTATTAACTCAAAATTTTTAAAATTTCGTTTTTTGCAAGAAATCGATGAACAGTGGTCATATCTATCCACTGTAAAAATTTTACACCATTTTCTCCACTCTTTCACTCCAAAAAATACATTTGTATCTCTCTTTGTGATAGAAGAATAGTATAAAAAAAAAAGTTTTTTGCCTCTCCTGAACACTTTGAAGTTTTTGAGTTAATACAGTATTGTTGAACGGGTGCGATATGTATGTATACATATGTACATACACATGCCACACTTAATTTTATGTTCCACTAACCTCATGTGATTCATTAAATTTGATCTTTTGCCAAAAATCTTATCGCAATCTGTACATTTATGCTTTCGTATTCTAAGATGAACTGTTATCATATGAGCACTGAGCGATACACGTTTTGTAAATGATTTTTCACAAAGCGTACAATGAATATCTTTAGTTGTTTTATGTGCAAGCTCGTGACGTTTCAAATTTCTTGGAGATTTAAATGTTAGTAAACAATTTTTACATTGATATTCTCTTTCATTGAGATGTGTGAATTTGTGTGAGTTTAAATTGCTGGATGTTGTAAAAAATGACGAACAGATTTCACATTGAAAACGTTTGCCGGCTGAAATTGATGTTGACGATAGTTTCATCATGTCAATCTGGCTAATATCGCACATGTCGCTGCTGGTGGTATTGTGTGAACGTTGATGTAATAAAAGTTTATTCGATGAAATAAATTCACGAGAACAAGTCTAAAAAGTTAAATTAAAATTATATGAGTACTATATAATATACATACTTACACACTTGCATGGGTAAATGTAACTATGTATATAATCTTTTTCGAAGATATAAAAATTGACATACTATAGTCGAATAGACCATTGAAAACTATGAAAAAATAAGATTTTACTTTTTCGTTGGCGTCAGCGATGAAGTTTCAAATTTGTATTTTTATCCAATGAGATGGCGTTGGAATTTATTTGAATATAGAGATCCAATTGAACAAAATGCATAGTCAAAAGAAAATAATTGGAAGATTTAATGTTCTATGAATGATTTTTATGATTTGAAATAAAATAACATGTTAAAAAAAATTTTTTTGTATTGAAATGAATTTGGAGCGTGAAGTTTTTTTTGCAAAATAATCGACGTTGTTTTTCATTAATAAAATATCGTTGCCCACCTCGTGGTACTATACGTAAAATTTGGTTATAGTCCTAATGTACATATATACAGTACCAGCTCCCTAATCTGAAGGTGGGTAATCCGAATTATCCAGTAATCCGAATTGAATTTATGACGTAATACATACTTTATAGTCCGCATTGGTTGCAAGCTCGCTAAACAGAATTTTTATTTTAATTTTCTGCTTTTTTTATTTTTGTGTCTGTTTTTTTTTTACAAAACCATGTATGGAATTATAAAACTAAGGGGACATCATTGAGGTGCAGAGCCTTCTATGATGGACATTGTACATACTTACAAACATATGTATATCTATGTAAGTGCTTATAAGCATACTAGATATACCCGGTGCGCTTCGCTACCACCTCGTTATAAAATAAAATTCCTATTGTGAAAATTTAATGACGATCGGTCCAGTAGTTAAAACTATATTACGATTTTTTATTTTCCTAAAAAGGGGCGTGGTCCCACCCACTTCTCTCCTGGTACGTATTCAAAATTATGCCAATACCATATGTACCAAATATCATCGACGTAGGTAAAAAAATTCCCAAAATATGGCGATTTAAATTTTTGGGTTATATGGGCGGTGCCACGCCTCTTTGTCCAATCAAAACTTCATATAGCCTATTATTCCTTCCAGAGTCACAGTAACATCCTGTAAAAATTTCAGGAAGAAAACTACATATATGTATGTATGTATATGTCATTGGTGGTGCAATATGAAAATTGGATTTTGCCACGCCCCTCCGTCCGCAGACCGAAAATAAAAAATCAGACTTCACAGTGTCACCCGCCTGAATATTCTGAAGATTCCCTGAAAATTTCATCAAAATCGGCCGTTTTGGAGTCCATACGTTACATACACACATTCATTTTTATTTATTTATTTTAGACAGATATGTACATATGTATATATGTACACATGTATGTTTTATGTCTCTATTTAAAAAAAGTTTATTGTCATTCTGCATTAACAAAAATAAAATTAATTTGTTTTAAAATTCTGGCTTGCATTTTATTTTCGAATATAATGAATTATAATACTTAATAGCAACACATCCAGTAATCCGAATAACTCGTTAATCCAAATCAGGGTCTGCAATCATTAATTCGGTCTAGCGAGCTAACACTGTATGTAATTTTTCTTAAATTGCAAAACTTCTTGATTTAATACATAGTTTCAAGAAACTACGAAATTTTAGTTCGTATGTGAAATGGCAAGGTGTGTGTGATGGTTAGAGTGCCCCATTCCAAACAAATACCTCTAGCTTTAAAGAAGCAGCCCCAGACGTTCCAGCGCATACAAAATTCGGCATCACCACAAGTACACCCTGAAAAGCTCTATCTAGAGCAATGACAAATTCTTAGCAAGGTCACAAACCACATAGCTGGGAACTCCACAACTATATGAAGATATTCACCCTCCTTCTGCGTTTCGATTAAAATCGTAAATATCTCCGTTTGGCAGCATTGGGTATTCTGCGTTCCGTTCCCAGTATCAATTCGATTTGTTTTTCGATTGTATGGACATATTTTTTTTTAAGTTAATTGTTTGCTAACGGAAAGTTTTTCGATTTTTGTTCGTGTAGTGTTATTTAGTAATAAATTTTGTTGTTTTTAATGTGTGTAACTTTAAAACTTTAGCTAATTTATAATGGTGTATAAAAAATTCAAATTTTGCCTCCGGCTCTTTAGGATTTTTATATTTTCCGCTGTTTTTTCAGAAAATTTTACTTATTATACCAATTTTTTCCGTTTCTATTTCATACGTTTCCTAACAAAGCAGCTGGTTTAAACATACTCTTTCGTTCTTCTTTTTTTTTGGATTAGGTTTTTTTCAGAATATCAATTTTCGATTCGACCGTAACAGAATGCGGGATCGTAATCGAAACGCAGAATAAGGGTGGTTGTTCTTAGCTAGGCACACATATGCCTCCCCATGACTACTTTTTACTAAATATTTTCTTATGATTCTGTAAAAATGTCCTGTGAATGACGAAAATTATATTTCCTAACATCAAGAAAAATTTTACAGAATTGCTGTAAAAAAAGACACGACAACAATTTTGAACTCAAATTAAGTAAATTTTAGTTAAAAAAAAAATAATAAATGACACACAAAATATTTGAAAAAAAAAATCATCACAAGTAGTAAATAGCGATACATACACAATTTAGCTTAATCTTTAATCTCGTTCTTAAAAACCCCACTCTAATACCGTTTTATTTTCTAAAAAAATATATTCCATAAGTGTTACATTTGTTTTGCCAACATTTTTAAGCGTTCCCCTGACTTTTAGGAAATGTTGCATTTTCACGTTTAAAAAAGAACACAAACGTTAGCAAAAATTAATTTAAAGTAAAGAAGCAATAAGAAAACCACCTGTTAATATAATGCTGCACTCATGCCCCTTTAATTAAAGTGATTGTTGAAAATATAACATTTTCTTAATTTTTAAGGGTAACATTATGAGAAAAGAACGCCTTACATTTTTAAAATAACACATATTTTGCATAAAAGATCAGAAAGATATATAGAAGGCAGAATTAATGCAGAGAAGAAAACGTCATAAGAGACGCAAAATCGCATTGTTTTATTTATTTGTTTTCATTGACGTCGTTTATGATTTGTGAATTTCGACGCCTTTAAAATTTACCTTTATGCAAACAGTAACAAATTTATACAGTTTTTGTTATTTCGCTTCACTGTGCTACATACATATGTATGTACATAAAAGCACTTCACCAAAAATTATTATAATACATATAAATCAGTAAGTAGAAATGATAATACCCATTTAATTAATTGTCAATTGATCAAATATAAAATACAAAAGGTAATAAAAGAAAAAACGATAAAATACGTAAAGATATTCATACATACATATGTACATATAACATGTGTAAATTAAAATAAACCACTTACATATATATCGCCACCTTAATATAGAAAAGCCCTAACTCATTTATTTTTCAAATCGATTTTACTTCTATTCATTAAAAATTGCATTAAACCAGTTTTTATTTATACCTAAAATTTTATGGATTTTTCTTCTCCTAAAAAGTAACAAAAAAAACCGAGATACGTCTTTTTTAAATTTATCCATCGATATGTGCAGGTAGTATTTTTTTGTGTTGACCATTTTTTCTACAAATTACCTGGTCAGGTTTTTTTTTGTACTAAAATATCTTTTTTGACATTTTTTCGTAATTTGTGAACGGCCACAATGAGTAAAAATCCCAAAAGAGCGAGTACATATTTTTGAACAAATTAAAATGACCAAAAAATAAAGAGCATCTGTTGTATTAGTCAGTTAGGTAGAGAAATTCTTTCGAACGATCTGAGTGAGTGTATGACGGTTAAATGAATGCCAGAATTGACTTTCGATATGGCATACATATGTATACAAAAATTTGTACGAGCACAATATACTACCCCTTAAGTGTACTCGTATACTTCTCAACTTAAATACATATAAATGAGGTGATACAAAGGTTTGTTTCTTTCTTCATTTTTGTTGATCGAATTCAATCAACCACTTTCAGTTAAAATTCCCAGCACACAAGCTGCACAACATCACAGCACAAGATATAGTGAGTGAGGAGCCATCCTAAGTAATAATAGAATTTGTTTAAAAATAACAAATAAAGAAGATACAGCAAAATAATAAATATAAACAATACCTACGAGTACTAACCCAAAAATAAACAAAAAGTATTCAAAACAAAGTGACGTATCCAAAAGATTTCCAATTTGTTAGAAATAAATAAGTTGATATGACAACATGGTTACGTATATCCCTCTTATTATGTTCATTTGGCTTCTTTCGCGAGATGCGCCCATCTGAACCATTCGTTGTCGAATATCTAACAGGTCCTGATCGTAATGTTACCAGTGAGGAGTTAAATCGTGAAATTTATCCCTTGGGCACGTACGCAGTGCTCGTTCAATTGATTTTGGTATTTTTGGTTACCGATATTCTACGTTACAAGCCCATAATTATACTTTCGGCCCTTGCTGGTATTATACTCTTTGCCATTCTTTTGTGGACCCATACGGTGTGGGAGTTAATGATTGGACAAATATTTTATGGAACTTTTATGGCAAGTGAGGTGGCCTACTACACGTATATTTATGCAAAAGTGGAAAAGTCACGTTATCAAATTGTTTCGGGACATACACGCTCGGCAATACTCTGTGGGAAATTTCTGGGTGGTGTTCTTGCTCAGGTCTTAGTGTCAACGGATAGTTTAAATTATCGAGGTTTGCATTATATATCTTTTGCTTCACAAATTGTTTCATTGGCAATCGCATTGGCATTGCCGCCTGTACATCAAAGCATTTACTTTTATAATGCTGGCGATAAGGTTGCTGAAAGCGACAATGATAATATTCCGTCCAATCACCAGATAGCATTACAAATGAAAGGTATGTAAACAACACTTTTCGAAATACAACACCTTTTTTTCTTATACCTAAATTAATACTCGTACTCGTATATCGGCACCTAAAACGCAAAACGCTCTAACTAACGAAAAATTCGGATATCGAATTTTTTTTATTTGTATTGCACCCTATGAAAAATAAAATTTCACCGAACAAAAATTTAAAAAAAAATCAAAGAGGAATCAGACTTGAGTAAAAGTATTTGCCTCGACAACTCTTAATTTTCAACTTTCTTATAGCAGCCATAATAATACACATTCAGTGCATTCCTATTATGGTTCATTCCAAATAATTTTTAGCATTTTACTTAGGCATTTCGTGTTTCATGTAACGATATGTAATGTAAATCGATATTTATCTGCACAGGCTATTGTTACCTGAATGCTTTATTTTCTGCTCGTTTTCATTTAACAATTAAGTAAAATAAGAAATATTATAAAGAATTTTCTTTTTAAGTGAGTATTCAGCTTGATTATCGAATATTTTACTACTAAACAATTATACGAAAATATGAACATAACAAAGGATCTCACAACACGACAAACAAAGCAAACAAACACACTTAACACCGATACAGACAATGAATAATTATTTGGAACATGCCAATTTGTCATGTAATGTTCCTTCGTGTGTCAATGATTTCTGAATTCCATTTCCTAAACTCTAAATTTAATATTGCATTTGAAATTTTGCATTTTTTTTTTGCTTGAGACGAGTAAATTGAAAAAAATTATGCTACAGCAATCTGAAAAATTATGATTATTTTTAAGATTTTTATATTATTATTATTACGAATAAACGTAATTATTATTTGAACTTATATTGATTTACATATGAAAAGTAATATTATCAGGCTCAAGTTCAGTTTTATTGAATTAATGAAAATTCAAAATTACTAAGAGTTTTTTTGTGTTGGAAAATATTATTATTTATATCCAATCAGTTTTTAGCAGAACGTATCAGTACTGATTTCAAGGCCGCTACACCTCTCATCAGCGTTCAATTGTCCATCTTTACAATTTTCGTAAAAAACTGATTGGATATAAATAATAATATTTTCCAACACAAAAAAACTCTTAGTAATTTTGAATTTTCATTAATTCAATAAAACTGAACTTGAGCCTGATAATATTACTTTTCATATGTAGATTATTTTTAAGTTGATAATTTTATATGACATCGCGAAAAATTAGCAAAAAAAAATAAGAGAACACAGTTTTTCAAACTCCGACTTTCCATTCTTGGTTGTTTATATATTTCATATAACCTATCGGCCTGACCCACGACATCGACGGATCAATAATGCTGTAATTCGTTAGCTAAAATCCAAAACCACGTAACTAATAAAATATGAGAAATCGGTTTTTAGATTGATTATAATGCATATCATCAACAACCATGCCCCACTAATTTTTGCTCTCATATAATAAAAACTAGACATTTTATAAGCGAAAACCGAAAGTACGTAACTACTTGTAAAGTACGTAACATATAACATATTTTGTTTCTACTGAAAAATAATAAAAATGTAAGTTACGTGGTTTTGGATTTCAGCTAATTGTAGACGAAATACAACTGACTGATTTTGGACCTTCTACCATCCATTCATTTTCTTTATTTCCGTTACGGAAAAATAAGACAAAATTTTTAAAAATTCGACAAAAATCGTGGAATTTGAAAAATTACAACATCGAAAATAAGTACTGAAGTGGATTAGAATCGGCAAAAATAGTTGCAAATAACGCGAAAAAATCGCATTTCGCAGAAAAAAGCGAAATTAAAATGTAGATCTGTTAGTCGAGATATCCCAGCAAAAAAAATAATTAAATATGTCCACGATATTAGAATTTTCTTTGTTGCTTGAAATATCAAACATGTCTAATTGTCTCTGATCATTATATTACGAACTTTAGCCTGTATAAATATCAATAAATATGAAGTCAAAATACTAAATTAATATACTCGTATAATAAAGTTGTTGAAAAAGTTTGTAATTTTCATTCCTTCTTAATCATTACAGGAAGTAAACTCATGATTAATGCTTTCCCAAATTCGAATAAATTCGTCATTATGGAAGTGACGAAAACTTTCATTAATTTTAGAGAAATTTATTCAAATTCGCGCACAAAAACACGGCTTCTATTTACGGAGTTACGGTCAAATTACTAATTTCAATATTCCCGACCCAGAAGAATTCTCAAAAAGTGTATTAGACTTTTTGTGTTAAAAACACAGTAAAATTAAAAAACAGCAAGGTCTCTCCTTCAAACAGGTCGACGCATTTGGCGTCTCCGCCGGTGGCTGCGCGATAAAAGCTATGCAATAGCTTAAAAACCTACGAAATGTCTGTTTGTTTGTGTATATCATTTTTTGTCAACCACGATTGCCATTTTGTGTTTTCCTACATGTGAAAATCTGTTCTGGCAATAGTGAAATCAATAGCATACTTTAAGTGTTAACATACATTGGGCGATTCAAACGAAAGACTTAAGAAACAAACTTAGTGTTAGGTTTTTTGTGTTAGTTTTTTTTCGTTACGGAATTTCTTGATTCGGTCGCCTAAGCCCACGATAAAAGCTATACAATAGCTTAAAAAAAAGAAAGATCCTGCACGCATGATCAAAAATTTGAAATTGTTCACGAATTAATTGAAAGTATTATAGCCAACGGCCGACACAATCGACCATATTCTAGATGAAAATAATAAGAGAAAAATTATCATAAAAAAAACCTCTTAAAAACATTCCCAACAGCAATTATTTAATAATACATTTGCCTGAATTCGCATACATTAAAAATAAAACAGAATAATTACATAAATACCAAACCATAACTATTAACTGGTCGCTCTTCTCTTTTGTCCCTTTAATAGTCCTAAAATTTTTACTAATCCCAACATAGAAAACATTCGTTGCAAAAACAGTTGGAGAAAAACAACATGCAACTTTAAACACTTACAGCTCCCATAATACTGAACCTACAATATGTCTTGCACTTCTGTGAATAAATATTTTTATTATGGTATAAGTTGTGTGAAAATCGGTTGTATAATGTGGCCATAAAGTCCATCACAAAAAACGCTTTTGCCGGCGTTTTTTTTTTAATTTAATTTAAGGTTTAAGTTGCACTTTAAAAACGGCCAAATGAACTCAGTATTAATCACTAAAAAAACATTTAAATCCTTTGAAGCGATGAAGTAAAGTAGTCCGCTCATGTAACAATTTACCTGCAACCTTAACCAATATCAACTTTATTTTTTTCTTTTGTAGCTTCTGGAACAATCGAAACTCCAACAACAATAGTGCAACCCAAGTTTTCATGGAAAAATGCTTTTAGCTTACTGTTACAACACACTGTTAGTGCGTATTCCAATCGTACTGTACTTAAATGGAGTATTTGGTGGTCTTTAGCAACTTGTGGTCAACTTCAAGTTATTTCCTATGCACAAATCCTGTGGAAAGAGATCGATGAAAAGCATGAAAGTTTTTATAATGGCGGTGTTGAAGCAAGTGTAACACTTTTAGGAGCTGCAGCAGCAATGGCTGCTGGTCTTATGAATGCAGTGCACGAAAGGAAATGGCATATGTGGATTTTAACAATATGTTCCATACTGATGGGTGCTTTTCTTTTAATATCAGCGCTTACTAATCTACTTTGGGTAGCATATGTTATGTACGTTTTGTTTGGTGTCTTTTATTTCTTTGTAATAACAATTGCCAGTGCTATTGTGGCACATAATTTAAGTGAGGATAGTTTCGGTTTAATATTCGGCATAAATACTTTAGTAGCATTGTTATTACAGACCATATTAACTTTGGTTGTTGTCACAGACTCGGTGGGTTTTGGTTTGGATGCAAGAAATCAATATATTGTTTATGGAATATACTTTGGAGCTTTAGCCATATTTTATTGTTTAGCTGTTATTGTAGGCCAACTTCTTAACTACTTTAGGAAATCAAATAATATAAATGTAAATTCTGTAGATTTGTAAATATGTAAATTTTTATACACACTGCATAATATATTAAGTTATTTAAAAATCCGTTCAGATTGCAGCCAAATTAAGAATATATTGACTTCAGAGCTGAAAGAAATCAATACATACATATGTACATATATTCTGTCATATTCCTAATTTTGTATTATTTTTGTAATTTGAAGTTCATTTTTTAGAACTTGGCAAATATTTTATTTAACCCTTCTGTGACATCCTTGGTACAAATGTACCAATTTTTTTTTGGAAACGAATTTTTAATATTATTTATGCATCTATAGAGCTGAAAATTTATAAATGCCTCAGTTATATATCTGAGAATGAAGTAGTGACATTTGTTTTGGATGCACATGTCCAGTACATTGGTGGGGAGCGAAAAACTAATATATATCCTTTGTTACCATCCTTGGTACAATTGTACCACAAGCATATTTGTATGAAAAATATATGAAGAGGGCTAGATTGTTTCACAAGGCAAGTCGTTTTACTGAAATTTATCTTTCTTATATACATATGAAATGACATGAAAATACATGTTTGTTTTTTACACAACAAAAAAAAACAAACAATCTTCAAGAGTAGTAGCAGGTGAGCATTTGTTTTTTATTATCTTGTGCCTCTCGCCTAAAAACAAACGCATTTATTGTGTGAGCTGACCGTTATATTATTGTTTCTAAAGGCCGTGCTTCACTATCCTACACAATCGTACGAGTCATTCACAGGAAAATCTTGCAAAAATCTGACCGACTTTAAAAAATCGTTTCAAAATGGTGTTGTAGGTGCCACACTATCATACAAATCTGATGCCAAAACATCTGGTTGACAATAAATACTCCTCTGATCGCATGAAAACTATCATTTTATGAAAATTTTCATAAAATTTTACAAATCGCACGACTTGCCAAAAAATCTGTCACACAGTTGCATTTTTAGTCCACACTACCATACATTTTTAACACACATGTCATATTTTGCAAATCGCGCGACTGTGTAGGATAGTGCGGCACGGCCTTAAGCAGCAGAATTGAAATTGTCGCAAAGTGTTTTGCTACAGTTTCGAGCAAACAGACGCCGTGAAGTACATTCAACAGTATTTGGTTTCCACAACGCTGACAACAATGATACATCTTTGCTCAGTTATGTTCCGAAAAAAAATAAGTGCGTTTTATTGCTTTCCACAGTACACTATGATATGAGCACTCGAGGAACTTAAAATAAGCCCGAGGCGCCTATTAAATATGCGTACACTGGATGGACCAAATGCTTGGAACGTACACCTGCAAACGCAGAACCCGACGCTGGCCCTACGCATTTTTCTTTAACATTTTAGACGTAGCTGCCCTAGCTACACACATTATTTATACGACTTTTCATCCTAATAGTAAAATGGAGGCGCGGCGTGAAAACTTACATTCGCTTTAGTTAGATCGTCGTATGAACAATAAAAATATTATGGCTCAAACAATCACTAGAAACGCAATAACAGATATGATGGGCGGATCAATAGTTATGAAAACCACTATTGCATCAACATCGAAAACATCAGGAGTAAGTGCAGTAAAAGGTTGCTGTAAGCTGTGTGTGATTTCCGATAAAAAATATCGTAAAACAAGACAGATGTGCTCGAAGTGCAGTGATCCTGTATGTGCTCAGTATTGCACTGTCCAACATATATGTACAAATTGTGAATAAGTCTCTAAGTTTTTTATACTTTAATTTTTGAAAATTGTATTTTGTGCTTTTTGAATTTGCATTTTTTATTTTGCACTCTAATAATAATTAAAAAAAATATAATAATAATAACAGTTTTTGATGCAAAGCATATAAAACACAACTTCTATCTGGTTTTCTTGTATTTTCAATATAAAACACATAGTGGTACAGCTGTACCAAGGATGTCGTTACAGGTGTTGTAGAGAAGGGTGTAACAGAAGGGTTAAAAAAAAAATTGTGTGGTACTCGGGGACTGCCGCGGTAAAGCTATTGCATAGCATTTTTTATCCACTTATGCAATTATATTATTTATTACGTTTTGTTTAATACCTCGGTTGTTATTCGAGACAATTCACACCCAAGGCGAATTAAACCAGGTAGCACTTGCTGCAAAAAAACATGAACTTGGCAGCACATTTGCGGATGTGGTTGTTGACTAAGCTGATTAGTTAACATACATTGGGCGATTCAAATACTTAAAAAATCAATAGCATACTTTAGGGGTTAACATACATTGGGCGATTTAAATACTTAAAAAACTAAAGACTTAATAAACAAACTTAGTGTTAGGTTTTTTCGTTTCGGAATTTCTTGATTCGTTCGCCTCAAAGCCCGAGATAAAAGCTATGCAATAGCTTAAAAAAAATAAAGCAGTCAGTGTTCACAAAATCTCTGTGATGATTTTTGGGTACATTTGTGAGGCATAAATTTATAACAAACAAGTTTGAAATGAAAATAAGAGAATGCGTGATGGCCAAATTAGTATGAATTGTATAAAAAATGGAAGAAGAACCATGTGAAAAACATCCAGCGAAATAAAGTCAAATAAAATTAAGGAAAAGTACGATCAGTAGCACGATACTACGATCAAATTAATTATGAACGATTCTCTTAAAAATTAACGGCCTGACCCATGATATCGTTCGCTGGATTTCTAGACGTAAAAACCTAACTTGATTTTTTCGAATAACTGATTTTATTTAAATTATTATTTGTTTACAGTCACAAAAGCTTAAAAAAGGATCTGAAATAAGTTGTTTTTCGTTTAACATTCCAGCATTAGTGATCGGTCGACATCGTGGGTCAGGCTGTAAATTTTATTTTGAGATGTACTTAATATTTTAAATTATTTTATAGTGTTTTAATAATATTTCATAAGTACAATGTATTTCGATATAAGTTCAAATTTTGTATTTCTATTAAAATGTCGTTTCTAAAAATAAATATTACATGAATAATAAATATTTTTTGTAAGAAGTTTTTCTATAAATCAAGATGGGTGTAACGTTGTTATTTTCTTCACATTGTTTGACAAACTTAATTTTATTTCATTATTTTGCCAGACATCAAATTTATATCTGTGAGCACTTTAAATATATTTAATTTGTGTAATTGGTATTTCAATAATTTTAATTTAAGTTGCAGATTATTTTTTATCGTGATGGCACATCTACACTCTTTTTCGCTATTTTAACGATTTTTCATGTTTTTGTTTTTTGAATTTTTTCGAAGTTTTAGCGATTTTTAATCAAAATTGCGTTTTGTTGAAAATTTTTGCAATTAATCGCGAATTACGCCTTTTTCCGAAGTTTTTAGCATTCTTACATTTTTAGGGACAATATTGTGTTCTGTAGGCTTTTAAATTTACCCAAGATATAGCAAAATTTCGCAATTTTTGCGATTTTTACAATTTTTTTTTACATTCTTTAAAGTCTTAGCAATTTTTAATCATAATTATTATTATTTTATTATTATAAAGGCCCCAAGACAATTTGGTTATATAGGCCTACCAATCAAAATCATAATTATGATTTGTTGAATTTGTTTGAAATTTTTCTCTTTTTTCAAAGCTTTTAATAAATTAACATTTTTAATATGGGTATTCTTGCGAATTTGTTACATTATCGCGATATGCAAGATTTTTATTCCAAGTTCTTTGCATTTTTAGAGTTTGAGCGCCTTCGCATCCAATTTCAAGGCATAATATGTTTTATTGACTTTTTTGTTGCAAATAATAACAATAATATGTTGGTATAGGTATATAATAATAATATGCAATACATTTTAACGCAATTTATTGCAAAAAAAAATAAATCAAAAAGTGTGTAAATCGACCTAAAAAGTACGCTCGATTTAAAAGTTAGTTGAAAAAAAATCAGAATTCGTTTTCCATCACAACTTTTTTGTTTTAATAGCAAAAATGAAAAAATAATCGCGTAAACTTTTAAATAAAACCTTAATAAAAATTAACCAATAATTAAATTTTTATGAATGTTTTCGTTGTTTTTGAATTACTAATTGTAAATAAAATTTACTCCCTAATGCAATGAACGAAATAAAATCGTGATTTTAGCTTGAATTTTTATATAACCAATGAAAATAGCAGTAACGATAGCAGTCCAGACGACTAGAATTTTTGTAATATCAATTATTATAAGGAATAATTTAATCGTAAAGATGCCCTAATAATTTTTCGAACGGCATATTTATTTGCCTTGGCACCAACATTACAAAGAATTTTGCAAATAAATGTAATACGAAACTTACCAGACACTTAAAAGGCTTTTTTCCGGAATGAACAAGTTCGTGTAATTTTAAATAACCTTTGTAATGAAAAACTTTGCCACATTCTAAACACTTATCCGGCGCTTTTAAAGATTTTTTCAAAACTTTTTTTCCGCTTCTTTTTGTTGATTTCCTTATACCCGGTACATTTTTATCAATTTTATCTTGATTGATAGTATGTTTGAAATCATGTTGCTCTTGCATTTTAATATTTTCAAAGGTTTTTGTCAATAATTGTGTACCAAAAGATATTTTCGTTTTTGTTGTCATAAAAACATTGCTCAATGAGGCGTCCTCAGCTTCAGATCTTGTTAAACTGCTGACATCGATTTCGACATCATTTAAAAGTTCAACATCATCGTTACCTACTACTTCAACCATGTCATTAGTAACATCAGGACGATCAAACATATCACATATGTTGGCGTACATGGAAACTGGCGAACAATCAGTATCAGCTTTAATGAAATCTGTGTTTTGTAATTCATTTCCATTTAGGATGCTACAGAGATTAAAGTGAATTTGTCAATAGCAAATTTTTTTCCAACTAAACATATAAATTCACAATAATCTCACCTTGAAGATGGAAATGATGTCGGCAAACCAAAATATTCCCTTAGTCTTCTTTCAGACGCATCAGCTAATTGTTGCAAATTATAGGCATCTAAAAGACGATACAAGCAGGACTGACACAGCAAATCGGATAAATTAGCATCTAAAGGTAACTGGAATAAGAATTTTGTTGTTTAATATAATTAATTTGGTTCGTTATATATTATCTTATGAATGTGTGTATGTACATATTTACCTTCAATATGTGCAACTTTTCTAACATTTCTATTGGCCGTATAAGAAAAGTTGGACTGTAAATCGAAACCAACAAATCATTTTTTAAACAAATTCTACATATTTTTTGATATTCGGATAGTGCTTCCATTTTAATATACAATATTAAATTCTTTTAACACTAAAAAATCTGTTTGTATTAAAGACTGCAAAACATTTTATGTACTTTTTATCACAGTCATAAACAAATGCAAAAATGTCCTTGAGAATGGTTTAGTATTGGAAAACGACTAAATTCAATTCAGAACCTTATTAAGATGTGATACAAGCACAGCTGACTGCTTGCCATACATTTCTTTGTGTGAATTAAATGAAATGTTTTATACTTCATAGGCAATGCTTCACGTACGATATATATTGTGATACTTGGATCGCGATTTAATCGCAGATTACGCTAAAATATGATCTCTGAATCGTGGATCGCAGGCTTTTTTTGGTTTTCTCCAATATCTAAATATTTTAAAACTACCCTCACAGCACAAAAATACTTATGTATGTAAATACTGAACATGTAGCGAACTAACAATCCATTGAAATGGATCACGATCCAAGTATTACAATATATGTATATTGTACGTGTAGCATTGCCCTATGAAATTATATGATTTTTTAAATATGTACACACATATAGTTGTTGGAAACTGCACTTTACGAAAAATGATTTATGAAAAACTACATAGATACATGCGGGGAAAGTCATTTTTCGAAACGTTATATTTGAAAGTTGGTTTGAACTAAATAACTATATATCGCACACCCAGTTCACAATTGAGTCAAATCAATATTTAATTTTTCAGAAATCAAAAACAATGTTTTTGACCTAAATAAAAGTTGTTAAAAAAACTTTGTTCAATTTATGAAAAAATATGTGAGTTGTGACTTTTTTTATTATTTTTTGCAATACGCATGTACATATGTACATACATACATATGTACATAATTACTTATAGTATTTGGAATAAACAAACTTTTTGGAAATAATTTACATTTTTGGAAAAGTGTACTTGAATTACTTTTTATTAATGGTATTTTTAAACAAAATATGTATGTAAATACATATACTATACATACCACACATTGTTCCTCTAAAGGGAGTGAGCTTAACAATTTTAAATTTCCACATTTTGCAAGAAAACGATACACAGTGGTCATATTTACACACTCTAAGAATCTTACAAATTTTTTCAGCAAAAAGATGCAAGAATGTATATTTAAAAATACACTATTATTTTTGTTTTGTTGTTTAATTATTGAAATAGATATGCAAGTATGTATGTTAATATTTTTATGTAAACACGAACATAATAATCTAGCACTAAAAATTGAGAGAAATAAGACATGTTTCGTTGGCAAACACAAAATAAAATAAAATTATTGTAAATAAAGCAATTTCGTTAATGATACATTAAAACAAATTAAATTTTTTGTTTTTATAATGACTTATAAAATTGTCTGTATTAATTCATAATACCTATTAGCCATTAATTAGAAGAAAATTAAAACCTTCATACATAAACATATGTATACATACTTAAATTTACTTATTTAAAATTTCTGAGTTACTATATTCTTGCTGGTACAAGAAAAATTAAAAACTACTTGTTTTACTTTTATTGTACTCCGCCAGTTTTGAATATACTAAAACACTTACATTATATTCAATATCATTTTTCTGTTGCTGCGTCAAGTTTGCTTCAGTTATTTTATTTGCCAAAAGATTAAATACTTGAGATGTCATGTTAACGGGATTATCAGATTGTTTTTGAGAAGCTTTTGAAGCTGACTTCTGATTCGTAAGACCATTATCCTCACTAGTCAAATCGGTACTTACATCAGTTATTGAAAATACGGATTTTACTCGATTTGTACAGCTAAAAAATTATAAATTATTATTTGTTATTTATTATATATCATATAAACATACGGTTTATACGAAAAATAATCGTCTAAAAACTTTAAATCATCAGCATATTTATATTTTGTCACAAATCCTTCCTCGGTTATGGCTTTGCTCCTAAATTTTCTATAAACATCCTTTATACATGCCCATCTTGCGCTAGCTTCGATACCTAAATATGTGTATTATGTGTGTGTGTACGGTTTAAATTTGAAAAAATCATTTTGAAAATATGTACGCCATTGTAATTTTTAATGTACATTTGTATATATGTATTTCTTACCAGATACACCAACTATTCTTCCAATTTGGTGCCACAAATGTTTCTTATAGGGAAAATTGTTGTATTGTGCTGACCGTCGGTCGTAGAAACAATTATATTTCTTAACTTCATCTATTATTTTTTGAGACAAATCCCTTGTTCTTAAATCTTCCTATATGATAAAAAGTAAATATATATGCCTGGATAACTACAACAATACATACGTTGGAAAAAAGTGAACTTTCTTTGCAGTCATTTGTCTCCTTCGAAAGTTCTTCATGTATATTAACATCCTGTTTTTTGCAAGTACTAAGATAGAAATCATCAGGTTTAGTGCTCTCATCTGCAGATGACACTTCAAATACTTCCCGAACATCGTGCACAGAATTCTCGAAACTGAGTTTCATTTGTTTTTTTGAAGTTTCATATTCTGGTTCATAATCGGTGGATATGTCCGTATTTTCTTCAGCATCAAGTGATGAAGGAGTGAAATCTCTACAACTTTAGTAATAGAAATATTATAGACTTAAATGTCACTTATTCAAGACCGAAATTCAGACATCTTACACCCGATAGAATATATTTCTTAGTAATCATAATATATAAAGGTATATATATGTAGTATGTATAGCACGAATAAAATAGTCTTGCCTTTATGTAGGTTTGATTATTTAAAAATATTTCGCCATGTCGACTTTGGGTATAGGGTAATAAATAATTTCAAATACCGATCATTAAGGGACCCAGATCAATTAAATGTGTACTGCATTGTGGAAATATCAAAATTTCATTAGGTAACTATTTCATATTATGATTATTTAAAGAATATTTTCCACCGGGTAATCAATAGGGCAAATTACGGACTTAGATGAGATATGGTATTTTAAAATTTACATAGGTATATTAAGTAATTTCAAGTCATTCCTTACTATCTTTCTGTTTTGAAATTTTCTAGAAATTTCATAAATTCTGCATATTTATATGGTGTGCGAACTAAAGTTTCTTTATTCCTTTTAAAGCTATCTCTCATAGACTTCCACTTCTTTTTGCTTTCAGCGGCTAAAATATATAAGACGTTTATAACTAATAATTAAAATATCCTTCAATGCTTCTACCGGTAGCTCCAATTTCTTTTCCAATTTCCGCCCATAAATGATTCTTGTATTCGATTTCCTTATATTGAGGACATTTCATATTATACAGACATTCGTATTTCTTAACTTCTTTTATTAGTTTTATATTTAAATCCATATTAAAAAGAAATTTTCTTTAGTTTTAATTCACCCTACAAACAAGCAATAATAATTTGCTCAGTTCGAAAATGGATTTTTGTTTTACTTCAATATACATAGTATGTATAATACTGTATCTAGAAACATTTAGCCGGCAGCATCCACTAATCCAATGCGAATTCCACTTTCCTTGATGTTTACTTGCTTAGAGGTAATTTTGATAATCGTTAAATGCGGATAGCATTCAGAATTCATTTATTACTCTTGTGCATGCAGAAGCAAAAATATTTATTTGGAACGCTGAACACTGCTCCTCCTTTAACGTATCTTTGATTACAATATATTTAAGCACATTATATTACAATCTCTTTAATGAATACTTTAAAATTATACGCTGAGGTAGAGCTGGAAAAGCAAAACTTTTATTTTCCTGAACTTTTTATAAATTGTCCACTAAAAGAAGGCAAATAAATGTAAATAATCATATGTATGTATGTATGTTTGCATATACTAGAGAAAGAAGCCGGTGATTTATCAAACGACGGCGTACAGCCGCCAATTATGTTTTACAATTAACTCCGGCGCTGTGCTAGCAACTTACCTTTGTGCAAACGGGTTTTCGAAAAAGTAAAATATAAATTTTAATATCTTTTTCATAAAATATTTACAGTCATTCACATTTTCATAAGATCTTTATTTGCTTCTATGGAAGTACATCCCTATGTCATTTGTATTGTACTACTTTGGAAAATAATCTCCATATAAATATGAAACGTGCCATGTACATATGTACATACATATGTATGTATGTATGTGATAACATCACTTCTGAACGACGGGGTCCATTGGTTAGATTTTTTTGCTTGAAACTTTAAAAAATTTTTGGAGATAGAATACTCCCCATACAGAAAACTATTAGTTGTATGTACCTTCAATATGTGCTACTTTTCTAACATTTCTATTGGCCGTATAAGAAAAGTTGGACTGTAAATCGAAACCAACAAATCATTTTTTAAACAAATTCTACATATTTTTTGATATTGGATATTGGATAGTGCTTCCATTTTAATATACATCATTAAATTCTTTTAACACTAAAAAATCTGTTTGTATTAAAGACTGCAAAACATTTTATGTACTTTTTATCACAGTCATAAACAAATGCAAAAATGTCCTTGAGAATGGTTTAGTATTGGAAAACGACTAAATTCAATTCAGAACCTTATTAAGATGTGATACAAGCACAGCTGACTGCTTGCCATACATTTCTTTGTGTGAATTAAATGAAATGTTTTATACTTCATAGGCAATGCTTCACGTACGATATATATTGTGATACTTGGATCGCGATTTAATCGCAGATTACGCTAAAATATGATCTCTGAATCGTGGATCGCAGGCTTTTTTTGGTTTTCTCCAATATCTAAATATTTTAAAACTACCCTCACAGCACAAAAATACTTATGTATGTAAATACTGAACATGTAGCGAACTAACAATCCATTGAAATGGATCACGATCCAAGTATTACAATATATGTATATTGTACGTGTAGCATTGCCCTATGAAATTATATGATTTTTTAAATATGTACACACATATAGTTGTTGGAAACTGCACTTTACGAAAAATGATTTATGAAAAACTACATAGATACATGCGGGGAAAGTCATTTTTCGAAACGTTATATTTGAAAGTTGGTTTGAACTAAATAACTACATATCGCACACCCAGTTTACAATTGAGTCAAATCAATATTTAATTTTTCAGAAATCAAAAACAATGTTTTTGACCTAAATAAAAGTTGTTAAAAAAACTTTGTTCAATTTATGAAAAAATATGTGAGTTGTGACTTTTTTTATTATTTTTTGCAATACGCATGTACATATGTACATACATACATATGTACATAATTACTTATAGTATTTGGAATAAACAAACTTTTTGGAAATAATTTACATTTTTGGAAAAGTGTACTTGAATTACTTTTTATTAATGGTATTTTTAAACAAAATATGTATGTAAATACATATACTATACATACCACACATTGTTCCTCTAAAGGGAGTGAGCTCAACAATTTTAAATTTCCACATTTTGCAAGAAAACGATACACAGTGGTCATATTTACACACTCTAAGAATCTTACAAATTTTTTCAGCAAAAAGATGCAAGAATGTATATTTAAAAATACACTATTATTTTTGTTTTGTTGTTTAATTATTAAAATAGATATGCAAGTATGTATGTTAATATTTTTATGTAAACACGAACATAATAATCTAGCACTAAAAATTGAGAGAAATAAGACATGTTTCGTTGGCAAACACAAAATAAAATAAAATTATTGTAAATAAAGCAATTTAGTTAATGAAACATTAAAACAAATTAAATTTTCTGTTTTTATAATGACTTATAAAATTGTCTGTATTAATTCATAATACCTATTAGCCATTAATTAGAAGAAAATTAAAACCTTCATACATAAACATATGTATACTTAAATTTACTTATTTAAAATTTCTGAGTTACTTTATTCTTGCTGGTACAAGAAAAATTAAAAACTACTTGTTTTACTTTTATTGTACTCCGCCAGTTTTGAATATACTAAAACACTTACATTATATTCAATATCATTTTTCTGTTGCTGCGTCAAGTTTGCTTCAGTTATTTTATTTGCCAAAAGATTAAATACTTGAGATGTCATGTTAACGGGATTATCAGATTGTTTTTGAGAAGCTTTTGAAGCTGACTTCTGATTCGTAAGACCATTATCCTCACTAGTCAAATCGGTACTTACATCAGTTATTGAAAATACGGATTTTACTCGATTTGTACAGCTAAAAAATTATAAATTATTATTTGTTATTTATTATATATCATATAAACATACGGTTTATACGAAAAATAATCGTCTAAAAACTTTAAATCATCAGCATATTTATATTGTGTCACAAATCCTTCCTCGGTTATGGCTTTACTCCTAAATTTTCTATAAACATCCTTTATACATGCCCATCTTGCGCTAGCTTCGATACCTAAATATGTGGATTGTGTGTGTACGGTTTAAATTTGAAAAAATCATTTTGAAAATATGTACGCCATTGTAATTTTTAATGTACATTTGTATATATGTATTTCTTACCAGATACACCAACTATTCTTCCAATTTGGTGCCACAAATGTTTCTTATAGGGAAAATTGTTGTATTGTGCTGACCGTCGGTCGTAGAAACAATTATATTTCTTAACTTCATCTATTATTTTTTGAGACAAATCCCTTGTTCTTAAATCTTCCTATATGATAAAAAGTAAATATATATGCCTGGATAACTACAACAATACATACGTTGGAAAAAAGTGAACTTTCTTTGCAGTCATTTGTCTCTGTCGAAAGTTCTTCATGTATATTAACATCATGTTTTATGCAAGTACTAAGATTGAAATCATCACGTTTAGTGCTCTCATCTGCAGATGACACTTCAAATACTTCCGGAACATCGTGCACTGAATTCTCGAAACTGAGTTTCATTTGTTTTTTTGAAGTTTCATATTCTGGTTCATAATCGGTGGATATGTCCGTATTTTCGTCAGCATCAGGTGATGAAGGAGTGAAATCTCTACAACTTTAGTAATAGAAATATTATAGACTTAAATGTCACTTATTCAAGACCGAAATTCAGCTATCTTACACCCGATAGAATATATTTCTTAGTAATCATAATATATAAAGGCATATGTATGTAGTATGTATAGCACGAATAAAATAGTCTTGCCTTTATGTAAGTTTGATTATTTAAAAATATTTCGCCATGTCGACTTTGGGTATAGGGTAATAAATAATTTCAAATACCGATCATTAAGGGACCCAGATCAATTAAATGTGTACTGCATTGTGGAAATATCAAAATTTCATTAGGTAACTATTTCATATTATGATTATTCACATTATGATTATTTAAAGAATATTTTCCACCGGGTAATCAATAGGGCAAATTACAGACTTAGATGAGATATGGTTTTTTAAAATTTACATAGGTATATTAAGTAATTTCAAGTCATTCCTTACTATCTTTCTGTTTTGAAATTTTCTAGAAATTTCAAAAATTCTGCATATTTATATGGTGTGCGAACTAAAGTTTCTTTATTCCTTTTAAAGCTATCTCTCATAGACTTCCACTTCTTTTTGCTTTCAGCGGCTAAAATATATAAGACGTTTATAACTAATAATTAAAATATCCTTCAATGCTTCTACCGGTAGCTCCAATTTCTTTTCCAATTTCCGCCCATAAATGATTCTTGTATTCGATTTCCTTATATTGAGGACATTTCATATTATACAGACATTCGTATTTCTTAACTTCTTTTATTAGTTTTATATTTAAATCCATATTAAAAAGAAATTTTCTTTAGTTTTAATTCACGCTACAAACAAGCAATAATAATTTGCTCAGTTCAAAAATGGATTTTTGTTTTACTTCAATATATGTATGTATAATACTGTATCTAGAAACATTTAGCCGGCAGCATCCACTAATCCAATGCGAATTCCACTTCCCTTGATGTTTACTTGCTTAGAGGTAATTTTGATAATCGTTAAATGCGGATAGCATTCAGAATTCATTTATTACTCTTGTGCATGCAGGAGCAAAAATATTTATTTGGAACGCTGAACACTGCTCCTCCTTTAACGTATCTTTGATTACAATATATTTAAGCACATTATATTAAAATCTCTTTAATGAATACTTTAAAATTATACGCTGAGGTAGAGCTGGAAAAGCAAAACTTTTATTTTCTTGAACTTTTTTATAAATTGTCCACTAAAAGAAGGCAAATAAATGTAAATATACATATGAATGTATGATTGTTTGCATATACTAGAGAAAGAAGCCGGTGATTTATCAAACGACGGCGTACAGCCGCCAATTATGTTTTACAATTAACTCCGGCGCTGTGCTAGCAACTTACCTTTGTGCAAACGGGTTTTCGAATATGTAAAATATAAATTTTAATATCTTTTTCATAAAATATTTACAGTCATTCACATTATCATAAGATCTTTATTTGCTTCTATGGAGGTACATCCCTATGTCATTTGTATTGTACTACTTTGGAAAATAATCTCCACATAAAAATGAAACGTGCCATGTACATAGATATGTGATAACATCACTTGTGTGAACGGCGGGGTCCATTGGTCAGATTTTTTTGCTTGAAACTTTAAAAAAATTTTGGAGATAGAATACTCCCCATACAGAAAAATATTAGTTATCCCATATCTGGAGAGCGGTAATAGTTGAAGTCCTAAAATTTTATGTATAGTGTCTGTCGTTCTTACTACATACATATACATACATATATACGTTGGAATCAAAGCAGAAACATCATTTGTAATTATAAAAACTGTACATGTAGTGAAAATGTCCATAGTACGACTTATATGGAATAAATTAGATTTTTTTTAGAAAAAAAAAATTATGAATATTAGTAAATAGCTTCTGCGCGAACCCGGATACTATAGTCAGCTAATATGCTATAAATTTAAGTATGCATAGGAGTATGTATAAAAATTACCAATTAAGAAATTTTTCATAAAATTTTAGATAATGATTTACATCAATATACATACATACATATTTACATGCATACATATGTACATATGTTATTATTATTACTAATTAATTATTTCATTCGAATATACATAAAATGTATACTAAAGCATTATTAAATTATTGTAAATAATATTAGAGTTGATAACGTTGATTATGTCATGCTTTGCGATAAATATCTCCTGATCCGTATGAGAAACGTCGTTCCTTAGAGTTTTCTGCTACCAATACATCATCATCATACTGATTAAGTTTTTGCAGTTTAGGCCGCATTATACCACAAACATCCTTGAGCGATATATCCAAATCTTTAAATGCATTGAGCATAAATACAGCACTTATCACCACTAAAAATCCACATATATCGCCTAAAATATCATCGAAACGCATATGTGTGAACTCCTTAAATATGATAGCCGATGCAGTTATGACCAATGTTGTAAACATAACATAGTAAATAGGTGTTACGATTCCAGTGTTAAATATATCTAAAGCCTTATTTAAATAATTCATTTGTATTGCTATGAAGGTTACGGTCACTATAATCAAGAACCATGGCATCCAAGTGGCAAAGTCATTTTTTCCGGCTATAGTATCCCGTAAAGCTAAACCTAATGCCTTGCAAGACATGACAGTTAATGAGCCGATGCCCGAACATAGAAAAATGTAAATAACAACATTTGTATGACCATGTCGAGGTGCTACAAAACACGCAACAAATATGGTTGAACTAATTATTAGGACAACATACAGTATAAAACTAGGATCCTGTAGTTTTTCAAATAATATTTGTAAATCTTCGATTTCTTTTTCTTTGGGAGAGTGGAGTACTATAATAGTAGATCCAATTATGCACAGAAAACAACCCAGTTTACCAAGTAAATTTAGTTTTTCGTTGAGAAATTTTGAAGCCATTACTGCTGATATTATAACACTTAGAGCTCCTAAAGGCGTAACGAGTGAAGCAGGAGCAAATGCATATGCAGCAAAATTAGCGGCTTCGCCAAGCCCCACTGGAATGAAAATAAAATCTTTCTTTATTTAGAAGGTAAAACAATATGATTAAATAAAATTTGAAATGCTTTATGTCTTCTAAATCACTAAATGAACAAGTTTTCCAATAAAAGTTTTTTTCGGTGATATATGCACATACTAAGATGTGCATATGGATCTACATACCTTTGAGTTATTTTTTAAGTTGTAAGGAAGATTTGTAAATAATGAAAGCTTCAACTGATTCAAATAAATGTAGATACTGCATTTTAAACTTACTTGTTAGCAACCCGGCCCACCAAATCCATTCCTTTAGGTAGCCAAATCCACCAGCCGATGCTCTTACTTCTCCATGGCGGCTAAGGCGTATTAGGGCCTTTTTCTTTATAATAAAGCTCGAACCAATAAAAAAACATGAAGTAATTGCCAAACCAACGCCAATGTAAAAGTCGGTCTGGTCGTAAAGTTCTGATAAGGCGCGGTTAGTTGAATCGATTCCAGATAAAGTACTACTGCTGTCTACTGTCACAGGGACTGACAATTTCATTTGAGGGGTTTCACTTGACATTTGACTGCTTTTCTAGCTTATTTCCAAATTTAAGGCTTACTGATGGCAAATAAAAGAAATTGTTTTCATGATTAAACAGATAAAAATATGAGTCACTATAAAAAATCGCATATTAAATTTTTGCAACTACGTACAATACTCATTTATTCTTCCAACTCATGAATTGTTTTACTATGTGATAAACGAAAGAAATAATTTTAGTGAAAAATACTATGTTATTGCCCCAGTCTCAACAAATAATGTTATTGTTTTTCTTTTTTTTTCTGTTTCCGAAGTTTTTTAATAGGTCCGTTTGTTTACTTTTACAGTAAAATGCAGTAAATGAGTAATAAATGAGTAAACAGCAGAATTTACTCTCCAAAAAGGTGTTTGCCAAAAAAAGTACGCGAACGGAAAAATTGTAAAAATTCGTAAGATTTAGACAACACCTGATGGAAAATAAATGTAGTGTTGAAAAATTTTTATATTATTGGATATTTGAACAATTTAATCATCGGGACTCGATTAAATACTTTTTATAACACAAATATTTTAATAAATATAAACAATTTAATTTATGTAATCTTTGCCATTTCTTCTTTTTTATTTTATTTGATTTTGCATATTTGTGTGTGGTTAAATTTATTCAAAATACATGAATATTTGTTTTTGCTACTGACTATCGTAAAATGAAGTGCAGTACTAAGTACCCAAGTACTTTAGAATTTCACAACTCCAAATAATTAATATAACAACTCCACAAAACTAAAATAACTTTTATTTTCCATTAAATGGCATGTAGGTAATTGTTTTACAAACAAGTTCAATTTAATGTTAATTTACTTTTAGTTTTGTTTTATTTTTACTTAAATTTTTAGTTTGATAAATATTTTAGTCACAAATTACATACTTTTTGTTTGTTTACCTTTTGAATCATATGTTTTCTTGTTTTACTAAACTTTACTGCGAAAAATTTCTGGAGTAAAAATTTGCAAGTTCTCAATTAAGAACTGTCACTTTACGCTCTCAATTTGTGTTCTCATTTACTGTATTTTGTGTAAACGAACACACTAGGTGTCATGGTCTAATAATCAGGTCTGCGCAAGAAGGAATATGGTTTTTTGTAGGGTTGTGTTTTGACCGTTAAATAATCTGCAAAAATATGGTAAGTTAATTCGGTCTTGTCAAAAGTTGTTTACATTTTTGGCCGCCATCATGAATATTATTGTTTACGTTATGCTTTTTGTTTTTGCATAACCAATAAATACATACAAAACAACTTTTGTTTTGTTTTGTATACAGCTTTGTTTTGACAATGTTGAATTAATTTTACACAAACAAAATGCATGTCGATTTTGTTGTTGCGTTGATACGCGCACCTTATTATTCCACCATGCTAGGTGTGATCCCGTACTCAACATTGGGAGCCCGCGGGATCCCAATTTGCACGAAAACTGTTCCCGTACACCATGGTGGAATAATAAGGTGCGCGTAAGAATACAACAATAAAAAACGACATGCATTTTGTTTGTGTAAAATTAATTCAAAATTGTCAAAACAAAGCTGTATACAAAACCAAACAAAAGTTGTTTTGTATGTATTTATTGGTTATGCAAAAACAAAAAGCATAACGTAAACAAAAATATTCATGATGGCGGCCAAAAATGTAAACAACTTTTGACAAGAAAAGCATACTTTTCCATTTTTTTAACGGTCAAAACACAACCCTACAAAAAACCATATTCCTTCTTGCGCACACCTGATTATTCCACCATGCCGTACACAAAGTTCGTGCAAGTGAGAGAGATTTTGAGAGAGAAATATTCTTCTTCTTCCTGCACGAATCTGCCCGTACTTTTTCTTCGGGCTAGTTTGTGCAAGTAGTAATCAATTAGCTGTTTATGAAATAAACAATAACAAATAAGAAATTTGAATTTTACCTAACAAGAATAATGATGAAATAATTGTTACTTTTACAAAAAGCAAAGCAAAATATGTATGTTTGGATATACAAACATAGATATGTATGTGTGTACTAACTAAAATCTCTTAAAAAGTGAAATACTAATCAAAAACAGTATTTATTTTTTTGTTTGCTTTCACAGCAATTTCATACAAACTTTTGGGCTAAAAATTTGGTTTTTAGTGTTCCCGTACTTTTGTGCGTTTTTGTCTCTAATTGAGAGAAATTCTTGTTTGCTCTCATTTTACCGGACTTTGCCCAAAAAGTACGGGATCAAACCTAATTTAAGCTGAATTCACCCATTGTTTCCGAACAAAATTTTTGTCCGGACAAAATTTTTTGTTCTGAAACAATTTTGCAACACGATTCACTCATTTCGAACAATTTGTCTGGAAAATCAAAGTTACCGTATGAAATACATGTGTTTTATTAATTTTGCAAGGTGGCAGTAAAGTGACAGATGAACTTAATTTGGTGTTTTATTTGTCAAACACACTTATTTTTTATTGTTTAATAAGAAAATTACATGTTAAAAAAAATTAATAAAAGTCAGTTAGTTTTTTTACTAGCAATTGAGCTTTACTTTATTTTTATTTTACTGGATATAAGTTACTATGTGCTTTTATTACACATACTTATAACATTATGTGGCAGCTCGCTTCAACTTTGGCTGAGAAAATAAAATAGGTGGCAGCTTATTTCAACTTTGTCCGGACAAAATTTAAAATTAAACCAATTCAACCATGGTACAATAATAACAGGTACACGCATCAGCAGATTTGCTCGTCAGCTGGTTTCAGTTCTGTGTGTGTTTGAACGCTTGAGTGATATATTTTGACATCTGGCATGAACTGTTGATGTTCTAAGCTTTGAAAACATACATGTTTGTGTGTTGATTTTTTGACAAGTCACCAGAATATAGTCGCAGTCAGCAGAAGAAAAAGGCAGAGAAACTCAGAGTTGCATTGATGCGTGTACCTGTTATTATTGTGCCATGCAATTCAACCAAAAAATGTTCCGAACAAATTTTTTTCTCTTTTTCTCTCACTCTCAAAAAGAGAAGCCTCAAACTTCATATAAAAAAAATTTTGTCCGGACAAAAATTTTGTTCCGAAACAATGGGTGAATCCAGCTTTAGTAAAATGCAGTAAAGTTCAGTAAAAAATAGTAAAAACTTTTGGGTACTCGAACACACTTAATAAGTGCATCAAATATTCATCAATAAATCACATTAACTGTCAAAAAAAGTATTTGAAAAAAAGCATCAAAGCTTATTTTAGAGTTTGACATTTTGGCATATATAAATCATCCTACTATGCTAACAGAAGCACCGTGAGCATAATGTTGTTTTTGACGTAAAGAGTTCCATGCTACCAGAAAAATTTTTTTATTTACATTAATGATGTCCTAAATTTAACCCTTTCCGTATGGAAATGTACCAAGAGAATAATGATTATAATTTAACATATCTAGTCAAGCCAAACTCATTTTTATTTCGTATATTCAAAAATTTTGCAATTTTCTTAATAAACGAAATTTTTTCAATTTAAATATAATATGTAAATATATGTATATAAACAAAAATCAAAATTTGACCCCCGAAATTAAAAACAAGTGTTTTACAACAATTGCCGGATGTGCTTGTATAAAAGGGCTATTAGACACTCATACTTGTCTGCAGACATGTACGATGGCATACTTTGCGTCTTGCTATTACACTATCGAACGCTGACGGCATACTATATGTTGTGTGTATGTTGGTGTGCGACAGACTTCAGAAAATCAAAAATTTTAGAAAACCAACATACATGTCTGACGTACTCGACATACATCGTACATGTCTGCAGACAAGTATGCGTGTCTAATAGCCCTTTAAGGCAACCATATATTCATTGTCTCATGATATACATATATGCACATAAATTTTCCGTGTAGAACACATACTATGTAACAACTTCTATGGTGTGTAGGGTCGGGTAGAGCTGTATACGAAACTTTTATAAAAAAAGCTCAGACTACTGCGCTGCTAGCTTCAGTTAGTAAACAAAAAGCTTACCAATTGCATTTTCATTTGTTTTTCAGTTTTCCACTGCCAGCCATTGATAAAAATAAGTGCACTAACGACAGAAATGATTTTTAATTGTGTACGTTTTTCTAGAGAAACAACAAAAGCATTAACCATATTTTATGCAGCTACTGCGCCACAAACACAACGACAATATCAAATTGTATTGTCAAAATCCAGAAGCTTCTTGTTAGCTGTCAGAGACCATCATATTTATAGTCAGCAAATTACTTCAACTTTACCGGTTTGTTTGCCAAATTCTTCAATAAATTTTCGTGTTGCTTTTAAACGAGACTTTGCAAAAATGGCTTTAAAAAGTTTCCAAGAACATCAGGTTGTACCCGATGTTATTGGCACTGCTCCAAACGAATTGTTGAATGTTTGTTACGGTGATATTCAAGTCAAAGAGGGAAATGTATTGACGCCAACTCAAGTGCAGGACAAGCCAGAAATAAGCTGGAATGCTGATGATAATTCTTTTTACACCATTTGCATGACCGATCCCGACGCTCCAAGTCGCAAAAAACCTACTTTTCGTGAATGGCATCATTGGCTTGTCGTCAACGTGCCCGGAAGTAAAGTTAATTCTGGCGAAGTTTTGTCAGATTACATTGGTTCGGGACCGCCGCAAGGTACTGGTCTACATCGCTATATTTTTTTGGTCTACAAGCAGCCGTCAAAATTGTCGTTTGATGAAAAACGTTTACCCAATAATAGCGGTGATGGTCGTGGTGGTTTTAAAATTGCAGCATTCGCAAAAAAATATAATTTAGGCAATCCGGTTGCTGGTAATTTATACCAAGCTGAATGGGATGATTATGTACCTAAATTATACGCCAAATTGGATGGCAAATAAATTGGCATGCAAAACAAAATTATCAATGTTATGGAAATTGCATAATGTAAAAAATCAATTTTTATAAAGACTGAAACAAAGTTTCATTTTGTAAAGATAACAAATAAAAATTTTGACATGCAATAAAATTTTTACTATAGTGGCAACCAGCGGTTGTCTAATTGTATATATAGGTGTAGAAAAGTAAACACATTCATAATGGAACATTATTGTTGTGTGTGTTTGAAAAATTTTTTTAAAGGCTATTTTTATGCTTTGTAATTCACAAAAATATGTTTGTGAGTTTTTGTATAAATAGATGAGCTTTGGAATTTTTTAAACATAAAGGGTAAAACATCTACTGATGAATTGGTATAGCTACCAACGAAATATATATCTAGATATTGCTAACCCGCAACTAATAAATAAAATTTTAAATATTAGTTTATAGTTTTCAGATTTTTTCAATTCTATAGTGGTGCCTTTTGATGGGTTGCTCAATTTCAGCCAACAAGAATGCAACAATAGAACCCAAGCATTTTACCAGATTCGAAGACAATTTTTCTCGAGCTAACAAAAATTTTCCACATTGAATCGGTAGTAAAATATAATTACCCGCAAACTGGGTGAACAAAGAAAAATTAGCTCTAATACAATTTGATTGATAACTACTATTGATATTTTTCATATTTCAAAGGAGATTTGAACGAAAAACAGTAGACGATATTATAAAGTAAATTATACGCAGCGGCTCCATTTAAATTGTCCCGAATTTTTGCATTGAAAGCAACAACACAAACTTTGTGGTCACTTTTTTATTTGGACGCATTTTCCTTTCCTTGTGACATTGTTTAATTTTTAGATATCGATGTTATCTTTTTAGGACCAGCACTCAGGGGATAACCCCTACTTCTGCAAATCATTGTGACTGAACTCAGGGAGAGGGATAGGGTAGAGAAGATAGATGTTGAAAATTTGGAAGACTTAACTCTTTCACAACTCTGCTTTGCGCGTTATGTTAATTTTTAAGGCAGTGTTAAGGGGGCCTCCGCTGTTAACTAGACGCATTAACTTTGTTAAGCCGCATTAGCGGGCATTTTAATTGTTTTATTTCGCCGATGTTTCTGCTAACCGACGAAGAAGGGCGATGTGTTTACAATAGGTTGAAACTGCATAAATCGCTTTTGGAACAGGTTTTGGTGACCAGTGCCATGCCGTCATCACTTAAATACAACAACAATTAATACAATGTCACAGTAACGTACATTAGAGAAATTAATGATGTTGGTTGACTTGTTCTAGCCGGGGTTTGAAACCAGGCCCTAAGTCATTATTTGCTTAACCACTTCAGGCAACACCACCCTCAAACGATTTCTAATTTCTTTGCAGTTTTTTCAAATATTCACACGTTTCGCGACAGTAGCAATTTTTACACTTTTTTCTTTCTATCCTTCTAATCAATATTGCACTTTTCAATCTTTTTAATTTTTGGCGATTTTTCACAATTTTTTCTCATCGCTTTAGCAAGCTTAACGGTTTTTCTGGGATTGTCTCCAAAGTTGCCATGTATTAGATTCTTTTTATTTTTTAGTCTTGATGAATGTCACAATTTAGCGGCCATTCACATATTACATAACGTTGATATCGGAGATTTCATATCCGCCAATTCGTAACGCTTTTTACACATTTTTCAGATTAAAATTTCCAATCCGTAACAAATATATAAGCCCCTCCCGCCTTTGGAGCATTACGAAATATGTGCACATCCCCTTAAATATTATGTACTCGTATTTTAAATACAATTTCAAATAAAACAGAAAAAAGCGGAATACATACAACTTACATGGTAGCACAGTTTTAGCAAAAATTTTACAATCCTTATTCTTGGCAAATGGTGCACTAATATTTTATTATTTGTAGTTTCTAAATATAAAGTACTATTAAATTTCAATTACAAATTAATTTTCAACACACACGAGAGTAAAGTCGTTTTGGAAGCTGTCACGCCCCTAGATTAAGTTCTGGGTGTATTTCTGCTTATGACCACTTGTAATGAGTATCATGTCGAACAATATGCTGATCAAGAACTCACTATTACCGTTCCTCTGCTGGTGTCATATTCAAAGTAATTGATATATGTATGTATGTAGTATATTAAATTTAATTTTATTCATAAAAGTGTGTAATTACATACTTATATGTATTTAAAAAATAAAACAAAACCAACTATTAACCAAATGGTCATTAAATACGAGTAGTAAGTTTAAAGCGCAGTTATAACAGGAATGCGAATTTGCAGCATCTGTAAAAAAGAAAAATAGATAATATAATAATATCTACAAGGATTTTAAAATTTAATATATGTAAGTAAACATGTACATATATACATATGTATGTACTTACTTACAGTGGCCTTATAATTATAATGTAAATAAGATAATATATTTTTATAAGCACTTAGTTCAACGTAAAGAAAATATGGTATACATACTACGTTTATGTATGTATATAGTTGATACATAGTTAGTTGAGTAAACTGCCTGGCCCATGATGTCGAACGAATTTTTCTCTTATACAAATTACATTTAAAACAAAAACAATTTTAAAAATTTTGTTTTTGTTTCAAATGTAATTTGTACGAAAGAAAAATTCGTTCGACATCGTGGGCCAGGCAGAAAGTTTTCATAATATATTAGCAAATATACATATGAATGTAAGTATGTATATTCTTCAGAGTCGTTGCTAATTATAAGACCACCACTGTATATATGTACATATGTATGTCCCTAAAAGATGTGTATAACAACCTTATTAGTTTTATCAAAAATAGCACGAGCTCTCTCTTGATTTAAGCGATAATTGACAAACTTATCAAATAAATAACCATGTTTCATGGACTCCAAGAGTATACGATCTTCACCAATATCTAAAGTCAACTCATGCGATGAAACCTAGTAATTTTAATTAAAATAATCAATATTATTATTATGAACAAATAAAAATATGTAAATATTAAATATTCTCTACAAAAATAAATTAACTTACACATTTTGGTAAATAAAATTCAGCTTGAACTTCTTCTACATCTTCATTTTTAATGCGTGCTCTCAACTTATATTCTGGTATAGTGGATCCTGCTTGAGCGATTTCTTTCTTTATGTTAACAGAGTCTGCAGATTGCTGCTGTTTAACTTGTTCGGTCGTTTGTTTTAAAGCTTTTAACTCTTTAACATCAATTTCTTGCACCAAAGGCTTTTGAACTTTTGCTGTTTTTTCTTCGAGAGATTTTAGTTTTTCCACATCCTCTTTGCTGGGATTTTGATACGAATTTAATACAGTTTTAACGTCATTTTGACGAACCCGATGCGCGACTAGAGTGCCAATAAATTTCCGATTATTTAAAATTATAGCCTTATCAACTTTGATCTGAACGTTATATTTATCATTTAGAGCTTCTGCAATGAGAGCCAAAAAGAAATCGCGAAAAAGCATAGATTTCTCAATTTTAATAAAAAATTTCGGATTCAGTGCAATATCAACAACATCGACAATGTTATTGGATTTATCTTTTGTTGTACGTGGTTCCGAGATGCTCATAGGTATACGAAATGAGCTTGGTTCATCGGAATTTAGAATCGCTGTTAATTGAGTTTCGCTTATATCCTCGGGTGAGGGAATTTCCTCCGTTTGACAGATGTTGATAAAATATTTTTCATTTGTATTTACTTTAAAGCTTTTAATGCAAAATCCTGAAAAAGAAAATAAGTGTCGAGTAGTGAATATATTATCTTTAGTAATTGATTTATTAAGCACTAAGGGCTTTCTATTAATCTACTTATTTATTAACCTTTAACTATTTTTATAGGTGGGAATCGCAACCATATCCTACATAGAATAGTTTGGTCCCATATGTACAAATGCTATAATCAAACCCTTCTTGAGGATGCCTGTGTTATAATGGTCAAAATAGATATTACGCAAAAAACGTCATAAACCAGCCAAAAATTAATAAAGTGGTTCAAAAAGTTTGACATTTTTATTGCATAATTCTTTCTAAAGCTTAGATCCCACTATCGGCACAATGTTCCGATTTTCGTCGGCTCACTGCAGTTAAGTCATAAGTACTAAGCCAAAATTTTATTATTTCTTAATTAGCTCTGGAATTAGTCTATATAGCTTAATTATCAATGCAGTGTGGTGCAATTATGTCTTTATATTTCAATTAGTTGACAAATAAGGCAAAATTAGCTTATTACTTATAACTTTTTTTCAGTGAGCCGACGAAAATCGGTACATTGTGCCGATAGTGGGATCTAAGCTTAACGCTTTCCTAGATTCGAATAAATGCCTGATTACGGGAGTAATGAAAATTAACATAAAAAAATCTTTTACACATGTAACAGAATTGGACCGTATTAGGACCCATGTGGGCTGAAATCTAATTTCATTTCCCCAGCAACCTGCCAGCCTAAACTTTTAAATCATTGAACATGAACTGTTTTCAAATCAAATCTATTTGTCCCTTTATCCTTTCTCGCACAACCTATTTTGCAAGTTCCGGTACAATGCACTGCATATCTAGGGGTCATTACCGGAATCTGAAATCTTCGGAATAGGGATCGATCCAAAAATGTCCTTTTCAGAAATATCAATATCCCACTTCAGAATTTTTAAACGTTACAAATATTTTCAACCAACACAACAGATTAACTAACGGCCGGGGGAAAGCAAGAAGGCCAATTTTGAACCGGCAGTCTGACCAAGTGAAAAATCTAACAACGATCGGAGACAATGTGGATCAAAAGAAAACGTTACAAGCAGAGAGAAAATGGATCGGGTTTATTAGTCTGAAATAATTCCAGTCAGTAATGCCACTTTATTCGGAGCTACGATGTAGCAGTACTCGTCAACGAAAGTTTAGAAGAATCTCGGGACAGCATGCCGTTTTATTTCAGCAGAAAGAATACGTAAAATTCTAACACATGAATCATTTGGGGCAAAACGGCTTTATGAATTGCACAGTTTGCCGCAGCTGTCGATTTTAATAATACGCAGCATCTAGATCAGATGAAATATTTTCTAAACCAGCAGCTTAATTCTCACTTGCCAAGAGTCTAAAACATGATTCTGATTCCCACTCTTTCAACTGCATTGAAACATAAGCAAAATCCTCAAAAGCTCTTGTGCCTGATCACATTTTGGTTTTAAAAAATCGAAAAAGTATCGTTAAAGTTCATTAAACACATTCCGAAGATCATTTGAGATATCTGGAAGGTTGCTTAGATTGTACTTATTGAGAAACCTGATACCCAAAAGAAAACCTACTTCTCCGACTTCTCTCTTTATCACTTGCTATACATAGCACGACGACGACGATTAGAAATCTTTAATTAGCAGAGATCAGTTCTCGAAGTAGGTCTATAGTGGTTGTCACTTTTTGGACTAAGAAAACAAGGATGACACGCTTACGGTTTGCAACATTAAGAGTAAAATCTTGAAATCAGTTTCTCCTTAGCGAAACCTAATGGCGAGCATTGCAAGCAACCTGACACAATCGCAACATTTTATGTTAACAGGACATATCAACAAGGACACTATATACATCAGGAGATATTAATACTATTCGTATCCTAATAATTTGCGGTTTTTTTAATTCTCATATTCCGAATTGTGGGATTTAGAAAATCTATTCACAGTTTGTCATCCCTAGTTGATAACTGATCAATGAAAATTAAAAAAATAAAAAGTGAATTTAAAAAGAAGTTTTATTTAAGTATTGTATATAAATATATCATTCATTAACATGCAAGTGCGTGTACATTATTTTTTTTTTTGTATTTTATATTTATTTTTTGCACATTTTTGTCGTCTTATTTAGTGATCACCTAAATCATTGTAGTTCACGAATGTTTATTTTTTGGCCTTTTAGATTTTTGTAAAACTCATTAAATTGAGGCCAATCCTGTTGACACATTTTCTAAAAGTACAAAATTACAATAGTTTAGTAGTTGGACAAGGATAGGATAAATTAAATTTGTATGTACCTTTAATTCCTTAATTGACTTCATGACGAAATAATGAAAACTTTTATCATTGAGTAAATTTTTAGCATGAGTTGACATTACCGGCTGACCCGCTTTAGCTTTTTTCATTATATCCACCGAAACATGCCATCTGACAATTAAAGCCTGATGTAGCAAAGCCATTATAGGCTTAATTTGAAATTGTCGTAGTGCTGGCGCTATACAGTTCAATTGTTCTGAAGATAAGGTATTTTGAAAATTTGGATCTTCCAAATGTTTTTTATACTGAAACAACTGGAAGATATCGCGTAAATAATAGTTGGTTTCGTTAATATCCACAGTATTCATAATTGTTCGAACTCCTTTATTAAGAAGTGAATAGGTACGCTTACGGGATTCAGAACTGTTAGGCTCTAACAAGTAAAAGAGGCAACTTTTAACTTCAATATCGTCGGGGTTAATGTTAGGTATTGTATTTTCAATGTATTTATATCGGGGCCACCATTGTGACCAATAATCCCGAGGATTGGCTTTTAAATGACCGGGTGCTGGTTTCATTAGGCCAGATTGTATAATGGGCACTTCAGCGATGTTTGGCTTCAGAACTACTTCTTTGTTGTCATCATTTGGCTTCTTTGTTATAACAGTATATTTTATGTTCGTAAACTTTGTTATATTCTTTCTATCATGCATTTCTTCTTTTGGTCTTTTATTTGATTCTTTGCTATGATAGTTTAATTTCTTTGATGTTGATGGGTGTCCCAAATCGTTTTGATTAGAAAATACTTGCAAGTCGAGTAAGGATGGAACACTGCTATTTTGCAAACCCAGTTCGGTGGATATTCTCTTTTGGGGAAACACATCTAGTGTAAGTAATGAAGGTATATTTCGATTATTTGTTGATCGATTTTCTTGTTTGTGAAGAGTTCTGGCACGGTATGTATCGTTTTGAGTGCCAGCTAACATTAGATTTTGACGTGCGGTTTGAAGTTTCCTTGTATTAGTAATGCAGTCATTTATGTTTGGAGAATAAGCAGCACGAGCACGCAATTGTTCAAAATTTTTATTTTCGAAATCATCTTGCTGTGAACAATATTTTTCAGGTGATGTTTCTATAAAACTTCTAAAGGGTGATGGTGATCGTGAAGATCGATAGTATTTTGATCTGATATCAATTTTGGATGGAGAGAAGGATCTAGAACGGTCACGAATAGAATCCCTTCTTATTTCACACATGTAATTATCTTGGAAATTTATTCCATCGTGTTTTCTGTGTTGTATTGGACTAGCCAAGTTGTTGGGTGAACATCCTCTTGATGAGTGGTAACGTTCTTCTCTACAATTAGTCAACGGTGGAGAATAGGAATACTGTCGATATTGTTCGCGTATTCCTTCTTCTCTACGATCATTTATAGGCTGAGGGTAGAGATGCTGACGATGTTGTTCTCTATTATCATCTCTATTTGATGAACGTGATCTTGACGAGTGATATCGTTCTTCTCTAAGATATTTTCTCGGTGGAGAAGAGGCATGCTGACGATATGGTTCAATGACTCCTATAGACGGCAAGAGATTGAGTTCTTCTCTTCGACCATTTCGTGTCCCAGAGTAAGGAATCTGACGATACAGTTCTTCACTATTTACTCTATTTGGTGATCTTGAAAGGCGGTAGCATTCTTCTTCACGACAATTTCTAGGTGGAGAATAGTTATTCTGACGGATCCCCCTATTTGGTGAGCGTGATCTAGAGGACATTAAACGTTCCTCTCTATGATCATTCCTTGGCGGAGAATATGTACGTTTACGATAAAGTTCTTCATTGTAACCTATATTTGATGAACGTGATATCGATGGCGGTTTATATTTTTCTCTGCGAGCATTTTCAGATGGGAAATAAGGACGAGAATGGGATCCTTCATAACTTGTTTCCCTTCTTACTTCGTCTCTGCTATTTACTTGTAGTGAAAAATATTCTTCCCTTTCTCTTGGAGAGTGTATATTGAACCCTTGATTAGGAGAAAATGATCTTTCTCGTCTATCTTTTCTAGAAGGCTCATACGAACGAGACAGTGAATGATATTCACGATCTTTATATTCAATAGAATAAAGATTTTTATTATGTTGTTGTGCTTCAGAAAATGTTGGTATTATAGAGCCTTTCCTCGTATTTTCCGCACGATTGTCATGGTTACGTAGAGTGGACAAAATTTCATTCATTACTTCCAGATGGCTAAATCCTCGCTCAAAATATTTAGAGCATTTTTGTTCTAAGTGATTAACATCAAAGTCCGCATTCTTCGCCAAATCATATGCCTCATGGCGTGGCAAACCTAACTGCAATAGAAACTTTCTACGTATATCCATTTCATTCGATTGTACTGCATGGGCATGAGAACCACATTTTATTTCGTGCAAGAACAAACGTGTACGATTTTCATAGTTTAAAGATTACATTTAGGTCATGAAAATAGACAAAAAAATATATGTATATGGAGTTTTTAAAAGACATTAAAATATTTTCACATTTTGAATAATTTTATATTATAATTTCCGTAATTTTTTTTCGTCTTTCCAGAACTTTCTGAAGCCACCAGTTGGCATAGAAAGCTGAAAATTGGTATACTTATAGTACTAACCGCGACGAAGAACCTAACGAAGCCGGATTTTTTCGGCCTGGTGCGCCTGGCATGGATAGGCTTTTCAACCAGTTTTATATTATAAGGAGTTATTTATCCATAAAAATTTGTTTTTATTAGAAAAAGGTTTATGAAACAAATTTTGTATGAAAATACGTTTTATAAACGCTTAATAAAACAAAAACTTTTATGAATAAGGCCATACATATTTATGTCAATGTATTTTTTGTACTATGAGATAGTGTTTTGTGTGGGTCCAGAGAGAATGTCAAAATATTTCACCATGGGAAGTAAAGTAAGTTTAAATTTAAGAATTTAGGTCAATGCATCAGCCATGTAGAACAAACGCGATTCAACACTTTTAGATGTTTTATTCTTGCATAAATTCGATTTATCATCACCTTGAGGTATTAACGGCTTTATCATTGTTTAATAGATATTATCATTTTGTGCATGCATTCATGCGGTGGACCATTAGCAGTTGTAAAAGATCTAATGTGGCGGTTGTAGTTAGAGAACCCCTTTCACTTCAGTTGTTCTTAGCCAAAGGCCAATAAAACAAAAATTGTTATGAATAGGTTAGGTTAGGTTAAGAAGGTTAGTGTGAAGCACACATCCACTCCGAGACCCAAATAGATTCATTGTGATTGCCTTTATTTTCTTTTAATTTATTGACTAATTAGTCTCCTTACTGCCCAAGGCGAAACAAAGAGCATTTATCATCCATCATTCAGCGACTTAATTCCCATGATAAAACCCCTGATATTCTCAAGTTGGCACTTCGCGATATCACTAATGCCCTCATTAGTGCAGCCTTGGGCAATCACAAATGATATGCTCTATAGTTTCTGGCTCCTCTTCATCCTCACACATCCTACAGAAATCTGGAGTGTCATTTTCCCATATTACTGGCCCTCGCTCTAAGCATGCAATGGCCAGTCGACGCGCCTACTAAGACTCTCAAAACCTTTCTATTCATGCCCAGAAATAGATCAGATTTACCTGAGTCTAGTTCTGTTCATATGGACCTCTAGATTCTACAATCTTCTCTATTCCTCCAGAAATGATTGGTTCTGCTAATCAACCAATTACTGAGTTCCCTGTAGTAGTAACCGATTAGAGGTTTAACCGACCAGTCACTAACTGCTACATCTAATGCTGACCCTATTCTTGCCAGCTGCTCAGCGATTTCGTTTCCTCAATATTGCAATGTCCTGTTACCCAACATAGCCTACCGCTACTAACCCCGAGTTCCTCTAGCGACTGGCCTCTATCCTAATGTTGTTAAAGGCTCCCCAATGTCCAAGAATGCAGCCAAGGTGTAATTCTTGTGTTGCAGTCCCCGTTCTATAAAATTAACAACATCATGAAACGCACTCTCAACAGCCCTACCTTTACGATAGGCATGTTGAACATCACTGATGACCCGCGCTTCTATTGGGTTCCTAAGATGTAAATCGATCTAATGTTTTCAAAAGAAAACACGACAGGCTGATCGGTCTAAAATCCTTCGGCATGCTTGCTTTATGAGCCTTGGTATAAAGATTACCCCAACTTCTCTCCACCCTTTGGGTATAACCCTCCTGCTCAGACATATCCTGAAGATATTCACCAGGGACAACAGTACGTGTTCGGAAACATCCTGCAGCATGGCCGGAAAAATAGCATCCGGCCCTGGTGATTTATACGGCTTAAAGGTATTTATAGCCCACGCTGTTTTCCCCAATGTCACCATATCGTCCATTATCTCACTTGATTGCGGCAACGATAGGGGTTTGAAAGTATCCCCCATCGTTGCCCCTTTTGCTACTTCCATACAGCCTGGAAAGTGAGTGTCCATAAGTACAGAAAGGGTCTCAGAGCTGGATTCCGTCCATGAGCCATCACATCTCTGAATATGTGCAGGTGACATAGGGTCCTTAGATAGTACTCGCCGAAACCTTGATAGTTTATTTACAGAATAAATAGCCTCACACCTCACAGTAATTCCTCCATGAGGGTCTTTTCGTCCTTTTGAGCTCACCCTTGTACCCATTGTACAGAACTTTATAGCTGTCTCTATCCTCTACTATGCCTGTAAGTTTTGACCTAGTGAACTGGCTTCCGCCCTATCCCTATTTCTGAACGTCGGCATATTGCTCATGTTACATATGGACATATTACAAGAAGTTATAAAATCAAATATGTACCAACTCACCCCTTTTATTTATGTTACTGCTTCCCCACTGACTATGGTGTGCGTTTGCATTACCCGAGTACCAATATGGTGCCACTCAACCTCGCATACTATATCAGCTTCAGGACACCATTCCCTGGTGGATCCAAAGCTTCATAGGGCAGGTAGACCGCAGCAAACACAAATACCTGCTTGCCCCTGGCCACTCCTTAAACGACCGTGAAGTTTCTTTGGCTGAAAGAATTAAATAGCATTAGATTTAGTTCTTTCCTAGCTAAAATACAAGTCCTAACCTTGTCCCCCGTGCCCGGGACATACAAAGAGTAGCCCGTGACTCCCAGCCCACAAACCCTATTGTGCCGCCGTGGCTGATAGGTAGCAACGCTAGCCTAGTAGTCCGGAGGTTATCGGTTCGATTCCGGCCAGAGATCCTGGGTGTTTTTCTGCAGACAAGCTATTCGCTTTGCGAGTTTGTGTTTGTTAAAAAAAAAAAAAAAAAAAAATTTATCCAGGGTTCCTGGATAAGAGCCACGTCTACCTGCCGAGGCTGCCTTACTATAACGCAGACTCCCTCTGATCATCAGATTTCGGAAATCTAAATTTGACAGTCCCCAAGCCGAACCTAACAACGCCCTCTAACACCCGCAGTCTCTTGAGAGACTCCTCATCAACGGCGAACCGAAGATCTTTACCAGCATTCCCCTTATACTCCAGCGAGGCCAAAGGCTTCCATTGGTTGGTTCTAAGGGGAATGTTCTGATTTTCCAGTAGCGAGAGCACGGTTTCCATCGGTATTATTGGTGGTGGAAACCATGCTGTAACCGCTGTCCTACGGGGTAGGTCAGAGGCATCCGTAGTAGCACCACCTGAAGCGCTGCCCTTCATTTTCTGGGAGCCTAGAGGTGCCCCGCCAACCACGACAGTCGAAGACTTGACCGCCCTGGTGGACGAAGCCCCACTAGCTTCAACTCTATTTTTAGAGATGGTTGCGCCTGCTGATATTGCCCTTACATCCTTGCGAGATGCATCCAGGGCTTTATCAGCCTCCACAACCCTCACCAAAGGAAATGGTCTCCCCAGGAGAACACTGACAGGACCATAAATTCTTTCGAATTTGTTCACGTCCTGTTTGTGCTTCCTGATTAGAAGTTTTTCCCTGGACGTCAACAGCATAGTGTCAACCTTGGCCATCTTGTTCAGATAAGCAAGAGATCTCCGAGTGCCTCTCATGGCCTTCTCCTTCTTCGACAGATCCTCCTTGCCCATACCTGGCAAGGCGTTCTGCCGGACAATGCCTTTAGAGGTAGATGGCTGCCTCTCCCTGTCCACCAAGTCACTCTCACGCACAGCCACAGATCCTGAGGGATCAGCCCTCGCGTACCGAAGACAATTTCTGCGTGGAGAATAGTTATGCTGACGATATTTTTCATGGATCCCTCTATTTGGTGAGCGTGATCTAGAGGACAGTAAACGTTCCTCTCTATGATCATTCCTTGGCGGAGAATATGTACGGTTACGATAAAGTATTTCATTGTCAACTGCATTTGATGAATGTGATGTCGATGGCGGTTTATATTTTTCTCTGCGAGCAATTTCAGCTGGAAAGTAAGGACGAGAATGGGATCCTTCATAGCTTGTTTCCCTTCTTACTTCGTCTCTGTTATTTACTTGTAGTGAAAAATATTCTTCCCTTTCTGTTGGAGGGAGTATATTGAATCCTTGATTAGGGGAAAATGAACTTCCTTGTATATCATTTCTAGAAGGCTCATACGAATGATACAGTGAATGATATTCACGATCTTTATATTCACTAGAATCAAGATTTTTATTATGTTGTTCTGCTTCAGAAAATGTTGGTATTATAGAGCCTTTCCTCGTATTTTCCGCACGATTGTCATGGTTACGTAGAGTGGACAAAATTTCATTCATTACTTCCAGATGGCTAAATCCTCGCTCAAAATATTTAGAGCATTTTTGTTCTAAGTGATTAACATCAAAGTCCGCATTCTTCGCCAAATCATATGCCTCATGGCGTGGCAAACCTAACTGCAATAGAAACTTTCTACGTTTATCCATTTCATTCGATTGTACTGCATGGGCATGACAACCACATTTTATTTCGTGCAAGAATAAACGTCATGAAAATAGACAATAAAAATACATATGTATGTATATATTGAGTTTTTAAGTCATTAAAATAAAATCACATTTTGAATAATTGTATATTATAAAACAGTTTATTCATAAAAAATTCGTTTTTATTAGAAAAAAGGTGTTGAGGACTTCTTAGACATAACTGAATTTATTTGAATTTCTTTGTATTACTACTTTATCTAACTGAAAATTATATTATATTTATTACAACTCTGAAACTACAACTCTGAAACTTGGTAATCTTGATCTGGTCTTGTATTTGGTAATTGATTAGTTTGTACTCGTTACAAGCTTGTGAAAATTTGAATGAACGACAATTCCAGTGAAGAAGCCAAGTGGAAAAGAATTGAGTAAGTTTTCTTATGACTCATTGAATTTGTTAAAAACTTATTAATATAAGAACCTTTATTGTTTAGATAATAAAACTCAGCCAACAGCCGTTTATTCAGCTGTTAAACTACAAACTTTGTGTTTTATTATAATTCAAACAAATATACATATCCGCCCAAGTTGCAGCCGCAACATATTTATTATAATTTAAATATATGTATATTCGCCTAAGTTGCAGCCGCAACATCTTTTTATTATTCAATTTCTGGAATTGATTTATGGTGCGCCGAAGCGAACGTTTAAAAGAGAAGACAATGTCTGAATCAGATGATAACAACAGCATACACAGCGAAGGAGATGCTGAGAGGACTATAATTAAACATGACTCTGTTGCCGACATGAGGGAAGAAATCAGATCTCTGAAAGATGCAGTCAATTTGCTCTTGTCACGAAGTGAATCAACGCCATCAAGTACAAACGAAAAACCCTATATGGCAGACAAGTCAAGCGCTCAATTTTCGCATCCATCTTTTCCAACTGTAGCAGCGAGCACAGCTCCTTTGGAACCAAAAACGGACACAGCGTTGTTACAGCATCACCAGAAACAACAGGGTTTAAGTATTAGTGCAATTTCTTTGCCATCATATCAGCAGAATTTATATATGCCTTATTATTCTTCTTCTTACATGCCGACGCCTGTACCTACGACCTCATATAGACGTCCGTTTTCTACACAGCAGTCCTCAGCACATGTGCCACAAATATCTTTGCCTACATATATGCCGTTGCAGTCTGTTTCATCAAATTATACGTCACCAACAAACTTGCAGTATGTACAATCATCAAGTTATATGCCATCTACAGTTTGTATGCCGCCGTCATCGATACAAACACCTATTACTTCGCCGCCTGTAACGTCTGCCACGACAACCGCAAACTCGTATTTTATAAATGAAAATACCAATAGAAATATGCCTGTGCTTCAACATGTTTACGAACAACGCCCTATGCGCAAACTGCATGATCTGCCGGAGTTTGATGGCCACCCAGAGCAATGGCCAATGTTCGCTGTTTCATTTAAAGAGACAAGCCTATGTTACAACTACACAAAACTAGAAAATCTGACGCGTTTACAAAAGGCACTAAAGGGCGACGCTAGAAAAAGAGTTGAAGCCTATTTAATTCATACGGAAGGTATAGAGCAGGTTATGAAAACTTTGGAATTTCACTACGGCCGTCCTCAGACTATTATACGTAGCCAAATAGCGAAAGTTCGAGCATTCCCAGCTATATCTAGTAAAAGGCTGAACGATATCGTAAATTTCAGCACAATGGTGTCCAATCTTACCGTGTTTTTGGAAAAAGCAGGTGCTACTCCCCATTTATGCAATCCCACATTACTTGATGAACTGGTCAGCAAACTGCCTATGATTAAACGCGAAGAGTGGATGAAGTATTCATTGTATCACCTAGGCCAGTATCCTAGTATACGTGAATTTAGTGTTTGGCTTCAAGATGTGGCTACTTATGTATCACTTGCCACTGAATCAGAATTTATCAGAGAGGAAACATCCTATAATAAGAAAGACAAGGTAAGATCTTCATTTGCCATTACATCAAATGACCGGCGACAAGTTATTTGTTCAATGTGCCAGCAAAATCATAATTTGCATAATTGTACGAAGTTTAGAAATCTTTCTAGTACAGAACGATGGCGAGTGGTGAAAGAAAAACGTTTATGTTTCTGTTGTTTGCATACTGGTCACAACTCTTTGAAATGCAACAATCGTCGCCCCTGTGGGTTATCGAAATGTACAAAGTACCACATTCGTTTGTTGCATGAAGAAAACGGATGTGTTGATCATAATGTAAATTTTGCAGAATGTCAGAAATCAAGTACTAGTGGTGGTAATATACCGATAAATGATGATAGCATTGACAACAAAGAAAACTTTGTCACAGCAATTGTTGACGATATTTATAATAAACAAACATTGTTTAAGTACTTGCCAGTACGCTTAAAAGGTCCTAAAGGTTGCGTAGAAGTTATCGCTTTTATTGATGACGGGTCGAAAATATCTCTTTTAGAGGAAAGTGTAGCCAGAGCCATAGGTGTAAAAGGACCATCAAGTAACTTATCTTTGGGATGGATTGGTGGTAAGACTTCCAACGAAATATCCAAAAAAATTAATTTCGAAATTTGCAACATAAGTGATGATGGAAATACACTCGCTATGAAAAATGTAAGAACAACTAAAAGCTTGCGATTACCACAACAAAGCCTTCAACTTGAAAAATTTAAAAACAATTTTACTATATTGAACGATATTGAAATCAGAGACTATAATGATGTTTCTCCACAATTGTTAATTGGTCTGCCTCACATTGGACTGGTTCGCCCAAATGGAATCATAGATCTTGATGAAAATTTCTCCATATATAAGACAAGACTAGGAAATATCTTATTTGGCTCGAATGAGGAATCTAATGAAGCAATGGTTTGTGTTATCGATGTGAATGGCCTTGAAGAAGTCCAAAAACAAGTTGCGGAGTATTTTGAAGTAGAAAATTTTGGTATGAAGCCGTTTAATATTGTAATGTCCGACGACGATAAGAGGGCCGAAGAAATATTGAAAGAAACTACGGTGAAAATTGGAATGCAATATGAAACGGGTCTATTGTGGAAGCAAAACGAATTTTTTTTCAAACAAAGTTTTCCTATGGCATTAAAACGTCTGGAGGGTGTAGAACGTAAGCTAAAGAAAGATAAAGAATTAGCGATATGGTATAGTGACAAAATCGATGAGTATATTTCTAAAGGCTATGCTAGAAAACTTTGTCTTGAGGAGGCTTCCATTCAGGATACACGTACTTGGTACTTGCCACACTTCGTCGTCACTAATATCAATAAAGGTAATAAACGTCGTTTAGTTTTTGACGCGGCAGCCGCCGCTGACGGTGAATCGTTTAATTCAAGGTTATTAAAAGGCCCATGTAAATTTCAACCTAAGCCGCTACTATCAATTTTATTTAGATTTCGCCAATTTAACGTTGGTGTGTGTGCGGATATTAGAGAAATGTTCCATCGTATCAAGATAAGAGAACATGATCAACATGCCCAAAGATTCCTGTGGAGAAATTGTGATTCATCAAAACCGCCAGATATTTACGTGATGCAAGCTATGATTTTTGGCTCAGCTAGCTCGCCATGCTCAGCCCGATATATAAAAAATCTTAATGCTAAGTCCTACGAGGAAACGTGTCCTAGAGCTAATAAGGCGATTGTTGATTGCCACTACGTAGACGATTATGTAGATAGCTTTAGAAATATTGATGAAGCCATATCAGTCACAAAAGATGTTATACGTATACACAAGCAGGCTAATTTCGAATTAAGAAGCTTCGTGTCAAATTCAAACGATTTTTTGAGTGCTATCGCCGTTGGTGAGTCAAATAATGATAGTATACATATGACGAATTTATGTAGAGCTGAAACAGCAACTGAAAAGATCCTAGGTTTGTTTTGGTCACCTAAAGAGGACGCATTTTGTTTCATTTTAAAATTTGCTAGAGTGGCGGAAAGTGTTTTGAATGGACAACGAAGGCCAACTAAAAGCGAGGTACTAAGTATAACAATGTCGATTTTTGACCCATTTGGGTTCTTGGCTGACATGGTAATAAAATCTAAAATATTGCTCCAGGAGTTGTGGAAGTATGATATTGACTGGAATTCGCCAATTCCACAGCCAGTGTATAAAAAGTGGTACGAATGGTACCAAGAACTTAAGAACGTGCAGAACGTAAAAGTCCCTAGGTGTTATGGGGAAAACTTCGGCAAAGCTTCTACGATTGTTGACTTGAACATTTTTGTTGATGCAAGCGAAGTGGCCTTTGCTGCCGTAAGTTATTGGAGGATTTGTTGCGGAGATGATGTCAACATTGTATTTGTAGCGGGGAAATCAAAATGTGCTCCCATAAAACCGCTGTCTATTCCAAGACTCGAGCTCCAGGCAGCCGTCCTCGGCGTACGACTTAAAGAGGCAATTATTTCTAGCCACGATGTTATACCACAAAGAATAATATTTTGGTCCGACTCTAAAACTGTGATAAAGTGGATTCATTCAGATTGTCGGGTATATAAGCAGTTTGTTTCACATCGTGTTTCTGAAATATTGGATAACTCAGTAGTGAGCCAGTGGAGATGGGTTCCAGGTTCCCAGAATCCCGCAGACGAGGCTACAAGACCCAAGTACTTTTCCGGGGACTCACACTCACGTTGGCTGAATGGACCGATATTTTTGAAATCTGATGAAAGTGATTGGCCAACTTTACCGGAAGATACAAAAAGAGCGGAGGACGACTGCGAGATAAGATCCAAATTTTTATCAACAATTTCAATTACAGAATTGGTTATACCTTACAACGGAAAATCTAAATACCAAACCTTGTTAAGAGTCAGATGTTGGTTTCTACGTGCGGTCAATATTTTTAAAAGTTTTGCGTCTCACCCAAAGAATTGCGTTTTTCGGTTTCCCGCCTATTTAACATCACGAGAAATAGAGGAAGCTGAAGTTTATTGGTGTAAGATCGCCCAACAAGAAGAATTCCAGGAAGAATACAATGCCTTGAAATTAAACATGCCCGTATCCAGTAAGAGCACTATACGTACTCTAACGCCAATGTTAGGCCACGACGGCTTAATACGAATCTCTGGTCGCATTAAAAATGCTACTTGCGTTACCCAGATGACGAAAGAGCCTATTATTATGCCAAAAAACCATACTATTACGAAATTGATCGTAAAACAATTTCATGGAGATTTTAGGCACCATAATCAGGAATCAATATGTGCGGCCATACGTACCAAATTTTGGATACCGTGTTTGCGACAACTTGTAAAATCCGCTAAAAATCATTGCCAGGAATGTATGAATAGAAGTGCTGCACCTGATCCGCCACTGATGGGACAACATCCTGTGGATAGGCTCACGCCATATGTAAGACCGTTTTCATACACAGGCGTTGATTATATAGGACCCTTTAATGTGTCCATTGGTAGTCGATGGGAAAAGAGGTGGGTAGCCCTCTTCACGTGCCTAACAATAAGAGCTATTCACATAGAAATAGCAAGAGATCTATCGGCTGACGCAGTCATATTGTGCATCAGGAATTTTATTAACCGCAGAGGAGTACCAGTACGCATAAGAAGTGGTAGAGGAACGAATTTTGTAGCTGCAAGTAAGGAAGATTTCGTGATTAATGAGGTGAAATTGGCAGACGAGTGCTCGAGACGTGGCATAGAGTGGGTTTTTAATACGCCCGCAAATCCTTCAGCTGGTGGCGCATGGGAACGTATGGTGCGTAGTGTTAAAAATGTTTTGGTGTTCACTTTAAAGGAAAAATCACCCCAAGTGGAAACGTTCTATAGTCTATTAGTGGAAGCGGAAAATTTGGTGAACTCTCGCCCACTTACACATCTTCCCGTTGAAAGCTCAGCATGTGAACCTCTTACACCCAATCATTTCTTACTCGGTTGCCCCAATATTGTTCAAACCCCAGCCGTCGGAAAAAAGGTGGTCCTAAGAAAACAGTGGCATATTTTGCAACAGTTAAAACAGACGTTTTGGAAGCGATGGGTGCTGGAATACCTTCCTGATTTGACCAGAAGAAAAAAATGGTACAAACCGGTGAAACCAATAGAAGTTGGAGATGTGGTGATTATATGTGACGACAACGAAACACGCGGACAATGGAAAAAAGGCATAGTCGAGGAGGCTATTGTGGCACAGGATGGTCAGGAACGTTCGGCGTTGGTAAGAACTTCAGTTGGCAAACTACGTCGTCCGGCTTGTAAATTGGCTGTTCTCGACGTAAGTGGTGAGACTTTCTGATCGTCTCACGGGAGGCGGGACGTTGAGGACTTCTTAGACATAACTGAATTTATTTGAATTTCTTTGTATTACTACTTTATCTAACTGAAAATTATATTATATTTATTACAACTCTGAAACTACAACTCTGAAACTTGGTAATCTTGATCTGGTCTTGTATTTGGTAATTGATTAGTTTGTACTCGTTACAAGCTTGTGAAAATTTGAATGAACGACAATTCCAGTGAAGAAGCCAAGTGGAAAAGAATTGAGTAAGTTTTCTTATGACTCATTGAATTTGTTAAAAACTTATTAATATAAGAACCTTTATTGTTTAGATAATAAAACTCAGCCAACAGCCGTTTATTCAGCTGTTAAACTACAAACTTTGTGTTTTATTATAATTCAAACAAATATACATATCCGCCCAAGTTGCAGCCGCAACATATTTATTATAATTTAAATATATGTATATTCGCCTAAGTTGCAGCCGCAACAAAAGGTTTATGAAACAAATTTTGTATGAAAATACGTTTTATAAACGCCTAATAAAACAAAACTTTTTTATGAATAAGGACATATATTTATGTGTAAAATTGGACTTTAAGCACCGTTTCATACATTTTTCAATAATATTGTGTGCTTGTTCCTGTCTGTCACTGTATTTTTTTGGTAACTATGAGACATGTTTTGTGTGGGTCCAGAGAGAATGTGAAAATATTTCACCATGGGAAGTTAAGTAAGGTAAAATTTAAGAATTTCGTCTTATGTTGTCAATGCATCAGGCATGTAGAGAGCAAACGCGTTTCAACATTTTTATATGTTTTAATCTTGCATAAATTCGATTTAAGGGATTAACGGTTTTATCATCACCTTGAGATGTTAACGTCTTTATCATTCTTTAATAGATATTATTATTTTGTGCAGTTCATTTATGCATGCATACATGCGATGGACCATTAGCAGTTGTAAAAGATCTAATGTGGCGGTTGTAGTTAGAGAACCCCTTCCACTTCAGTTGCTCTTAGCCAAAGGCCAATTGGTCGAGGTTATGGTGACCTCTTAGGCCAGTGAATTGAATTTGCATTACAGTTGGGGATTTGGGGAGAATCTGAATAACTAAAGAGTTATAGTTAGTCAAAGGTCAAAAGTCAAACGACTGTTCAGGGTTTAGAAGATTGTGCAGGGAGTTACATTTCACTGTCCGAAATCATGGGAAGACGAAATGTAATTGTACAAATGAAAAAATTCATTAGACATCGTGAAATAACCAGTTAGAATTTTTTTAAATTAAGAATAAAATAAATGAAAAAATAATAAAGTTTAGTTTTCACATGAAAAGTAGACCATGTCAGTGACAAAAACCCCCAAACCGGGGTTTCAATCCACTCTTCTATATTTTACAGTTTATTAAAGTGCCAACACCGCGCGACATTCAGCTAACTTACCAGATTCGGCATTTAACAATCCCTGTTTTCTTTTTCATTTTCTTATTATTCATATTCAGTTTGTTTGGAATCCAAAAATATTTATTAAATATAACTTACTAGCCTATCCCGGTGTGCTTTGCTACCCCCTCGTTATAAAATAAAATTAAGAGTATTTATATATCCTATTGTGAATATTTAATGACGATCGGTCCAGTAGTTAAGACTATATTACAATTTTTAATTTTCCTAAAAAAGGGGCATGGTCCCACCCACTTTTCTCCTGGTACGTATTCCAAATTATGTCAATACTATATGTACCAAATATCATCGGCGTAGGTCAAAAAATGCCCAAAATATGGCGATTTCAATTTTTGGGTTATTTGGGAGCTGCCACGCCCACTTGTCCGATAACGCCCATTTTTGTCCTGATTACTCACATTAGTAACATATGAACTATTGCAATGTTTCAAAACTCTTGCTATCACAATAGTCAAGATATATGATGTTATTCAATTTATGTGGGAGGGGCTACGCCCACTTGAAATATTAAAAGCCTAAAACCATCCTCTATAAATTCCCTTTTGAATGACACCAGTTTGGACCAAATCGGTTGGATAGTTTCCGAGTCTATAGCGAACATGGGTACAAACATTTTTTGTATTTTATATATATAGACTAGCTGATCCCGGTGTACTTCGCTACCCCCCTCGTTATAAAATAAAATTAAAAGTATTTATATATCCTATTGTGAAAATTTAATGACCATCGGTCCAATAGTTAAGACTATATTAAGATTTTTTATTTTCCTATAAAGGGGCGTGGTCCCACTCACTTTTCTCCTAGTACGTATTCCTAATTATGTCAATACTATATGTACCAAATATCATCGGCGTAGGTAAAAAAATGCCCAAAATATGGCGATTTCAATTTTTGGGTTATATGGGAGCTGCCACGCCCACTTGTCCGATAACGCCCATTTTTGTCCTGATTACTCACATTAGTAACATATGAACTATTGCAATGTTTCAAAACTCTTGCTATCACAATAGTCAAGATATATGATGTTATTCAATTTATGTGGGAGGGGCTACGCCCACTTGAAATATTAAAAGCCTAAAACCATCCTCTATAAATTCCCTTTTGAATGACACCAGTTTGGGTCAAATCGGTTGGATAGTTTCCGAGTCTATAGCGAACATGGGTACAAACATTTTTTGTATTTTATATATATAGATTGTAGACTCAAACGTGCACTTATTTGGTATACAATATTAGCGTTAACAATTAAAATCTTAGAAATTTTTTTTTTTAAGTTAAAAAGTAACCGGTATAAATCAAGGTTAAGTTTTATTATCACTATGAAGAGCAGAACTAATGACTTGTAGCCAGGGCTGCCACTTTGGTCGGATGAGACTAAAATTGGTAGATTTCTTAATTATGTGAAATACTTGAAAGTTTGATTGGTAGTTAAATTTTTTTTTTAAATTCTTGGTACAAATAGCTATTCTAAAATTTAATACAGTAATATAAAAGTATACATAGGTATAAATATCATAAGTATATTAACGATATATTTATGTATGTATGTATAGGTAACGAACTTATTAAAAAAAAAAACTGAACATTTTCTTTTTTCATTAAGTTGTTTGCGAAATCAAAACTTTAAACTCGTTTTCGGCAAGGCTACTCGATATGTACATATGTATGTACTCTGTGAACATTTGACTAAAAAAAAAATTCGATTTTTGTTAAAAACAGGGAAAGGTAAGTTGGCAGAACTTTTTTTGCTAGTGGCAGCCCTGCTATAACAAAACAAATTTCAATATCGTTGTTGGTTCAAGGGTTTACAAATATTTTTTTCAATATTTTATCAACATTATAATGATTGTAAATGACATGCAATTTTTTTAATGATAACAAAATAAAGAGAACTTTCTGACCATACATATTTATATCTGTATATATGTAGTATGTATGTACATACATATGTACGATTATGTGTAGTATTCACTTCTGCTAGAGTGGACGATTTATCGTCACTCTGATAATAAATTATCTATTGAATATTTAACTATTTTTAACTGTAATTCGGCGAGTTTTTTCAAACATTAACAAAATATGTGCACAAAATCTAAAAATTAATTTTACTCAAGAAATACTCTGCAGAGGTTAGATGATTTTAATTTTTTTTACCACATTTCTGAAGCAATTTTTTACACCAACAAAATAAAATTTTTTTTTCGAAAACTAAATTTCCGCGCACATTTCCGTCAGTGCATACACTATTTAAATGAAAACAAAAATTATTGCAAACATGATTTTACGTCGTGTTCAGTGTTACCAGAACTTTTAAAGAGTCAAAATCAGCAAAAGTAGATGACTTGTTAATGAAAAATCTTAAAAATTTGCTTATATTTTAAAAAATCTTCAAAACGCTTTTTAATTTTTTTTTTTTGTATTTTATTCAAAAACATGGGAAAATCAATATATTCGAAACAAATTTAGTCCAGGAAAAGCCTAAAAGGAACCTTGCTGATTTGATTTCAGATATTTTTTTTCAAAACCATATTAAATTTATTTCTTCCTTATTTAAGATACATACTGATTAATTTTCTGAACTTAGAAACAAATTTGGAAAATATATTAATAAATTTTTATTAAAATTGAAAGATTTAATTAATTGTAAGTTCAGACGGTTGGCAGACATTTTCTGAACATTATTCTGACAATATTGTAAGATCTGCCAATCGTCTGTACATAGCTTGAGCTTTTCATAGTAAAAAAGTTGCCATATACATAATTTTTTAAAATCTTCATTTTTGGGTCGAACCGGCACTTACACATTTTAGGTACATAAAATCTGCAAAATTTAGATGAATTTGCACTTCTGGCAACAGCGGTCATGACTATGTTTATATGGGACGAAAATAAAAGTGTGCACATATTTTTTTTTATTTTTTTTATATGTATCTCTGCAGAGATTAAATACAAATTTCGAATCTGAACTGACAAATACATGCATGCATGTATTTCAGAATCTATTTTGTGTTAATAAAAAATCTATAGTAATGTTACCTTTTATTTTTTTTTAATTACTTAACAATGACTTAACAACTTTATACTAAGTTCACACTTGTGTTTTTAAACGTGTTTAAGGCAAATGTTTTAGAATCTAAACACAACCGTTCACATTACATTTGAGATGTTTAAGGTTAACGTTTCGTCAGCTGATTATTGTGTTTTTGTAATATTGCGCGTTTGAGAAACTAATATTATATTACAACTGGAAAGAAATATCAGTAAAAAACTATTATTTATATTATTATTTTCATTCTCATAAAATTAGTAAAATTGCTAGCCTATTAAAAGGTGAAATATATGTTATATGCAAATGGAATTTTTATTTTTTTGATGTGACGTCATATAATAGCATGGCAAAATGACAGAGTTGGTGAAAAATTTTTGACGTGGCGCCATTTAATAGCAATACAAACATTACAGAGTTGTCAAAAAACGCACTGAACTTACTCCAAATATATTTGTAACCCTGCCTTTTGCGTGTTTAGCGAGATGTTTAAATCTAAAACTTGTCATTTGAGATGTTTAACAAAACAAGTCAATGTATGGTAAAACATATCAAAATCGAAGTGTTTAAGCTCTTAAACACGAATGAGACGTTAAACACATAAGTGTGAACATAGTATTATCATTCACTCACACACACACACATATGTACACCCATACAAGCAATTAAAAAGTTTTAAAACAATATGATCAACAAGTGAGAGGGAAAATAGCGTGGTATTCGATTATATTTATTCATTAAAAAATTGCCCAATTTTCAGGCAAGAGATGGTCACGATAATAGTACTATTTTCCAGCAGAATTGTACTTGTACCAAAGCTCATTTCTTAAGGCAAGCCTACACGTACAATAAATATTGTGATACTTGGATCGTGATCCATTTCAACGGATTGATGGTACATGTTCAATATTTATCAAATCAGTATTTACATATTTTAGTGCTGTGCGGGTAGTGTGTTAAAATTTTCACGTATGGAAAAAAAAAAGACTATGATCTGCGATCCGCGATTTCATATTTTAGCGTAATCTGCGATGTGGATCGCGATCCATCAATCTCGCATGCTACACGTTCAATAAATATCGCGATATTGGATCGGGTTCAATATATATTGAACGTGTAGCATTGCCCTTAATGTCATTATTTATACACACATAGCAAACACTTGATGTTCCTAATAAACTTAGCTAAATATCGGTTATTTAGTTTAACATTTGTGTTATATAGGACTAAATGTTTTTTTCTTATCACACATGTCCCATATTCCGATCAGAATGGTTGCAGTTCAAAACTGTATTCTGATGGGGTTTATTTTACGATTTTCCGTCATTCTAAGTAAAATTTGGACGGGCTCTCATCTTACTGCCTAAAAATGGCACATGGCCGAAACTTGTCTGATACGATCTAAATTTGTTTCGGGATGGTGGACTAACATCATGGGTCAGTATAGCGCATCTTTTTTCAGAAATGCTGCTTTTAACTCGTAACTACTGAAAATTGGCGCATTTTTACGCTTCTGGCAGTTTCCACCCCCTGAGAAACAGGTGCATCTACTGCCTTCAGCACCTGATTCAATTCTTTAAGACCTTTCTTAAGGTATGGGTCGTCTTTGCATTTCTTTTTCTAAATAGGAAGTGATAGATCAACACATTTGAAGAGGTTCCTTCAAATTTTTGTTTAATAATTAATTATTAGTCCATTTTTTTTAATAATAATATTTTTCAAATATCAGTGCAGTGGATATCGCTAACATTATCAGAAAATAGTTAACATAACATGTGGAACACACCCTTCATTGTGTTATGGGCAAAGCAGCTCACATTTGCATCGCTTGCACATCCCCACCGTGAAAACCCCTTATTAATTACTGTGATTAATATATTATGTAAGGTCCAGAAATCTATAAAATTTTATTTTTCATATTTTGCAAATTAGTAACTTTATTCAGCACCCAAAAGAAGTATATTTCTACAGTCGAATGAATACAAATCATACATGGGACTTTTTCATTGGCATTGAATTTTCATTGGCATTGAATTTTCATTGGCATTATTTTAAACATTTACAATGAAAAAAAAATCAGTACCAATAAATGCCAATGCTTTTTTATATATAATTTTTCTACTATTTATAATGAAAAAACAATGAAAGCTTTGAAATACTTACTAATTACAATTGATAAAAATGTAATTAATAATAATAATAATGGAAAAATAAAATTAATAAATAAAATACAATCCAAGCTTTGTACATACAATACATATGGGCAACTCCCAGAAACAGGCCAAGCAAAATTTTTTGATATTTATCCAACTTATTTTAGAATTCTCTTATATTCATCTTTCTTTTAGGTATTTCATTTTTCTGATTTATTATGCAAAATTTGCTACATTACATTACGAAAACATACCTTAACCTTCAAAGCTTCTTCCACATTCGAAAGTACACTCAAATCCCGCTAAACACTGTGTATATCTTGACGGTATGTCTTTTGAAAGACCAAAAAATTGTTATATTTCAATCCGAAAACGCGTTCGAATGTAGCGTTCGTAACGCAGGATTTGCCCATACATATGTACGTCTGAGAGTTTATGATAATGTTTTTGAAAAACTTTATAATTAATTATTTGTAATGCTTTTACTTTTTAACTAATTAATAATGAAATTATTTCATTGAAAAGCATTATCATTGTTCAAAATAACGATAATACTAAAAATTTAATTGGCATTGTTTATAAGTCAATGCCAATGAAATCGACAATTAATTAGTCAATTTATTTCATTACTCCCATGTATGATAAAAATAGTTCAAAGAAAAATCGCATAGTGATAATAATTTTATTTGTGGATAATTATGTACTTTTCATGTTCGTATAGTACCATTATAGTAAACTATTATCTCATTTGTTATGAGCAGAATCCAAGATCAAGAGAGAATCATGGTGTAATAATGGTGTGCTTATCAATACAATAAAAAATGGCATGTATTTTGTTTGTGTAAAAAAACATAATATTGTCAAAAATAGCTGTGGGATGTATGTATTTAATGGTTATGCAGCAACAAAAAGCATAGCGTAAACAAAAATATTCATGATGGCGTACAGAAATGTAAACAACTTTTGACAAGACGGAAGAAATTACCATTTTTTGCGGTCAAAACACAACCCTACAAAAAACCATATTCCTTCTTGCGCGCACCTTATTAATTCCACCCTGGAGAGAATCAGAAAAATATTCTATTATCATTCTCTTGCAAAAGAGAACAAATAACTCTGTAGATAATTAAGAATAAAAATTGACTGTATGGATGTTTATTATTTATTTATTGTTTGATGTTAGTGTATTTTTGTTAAATTTAAATTCGTTAAAACTTAAATATAAATTAATAGCAAATGTTAAAGCATTGCCGACACAAAATTCAGTTGGTGGGCAGAGCTTAAACGTGTCGGTTTAATATACAAAATATAACGGATATTTTATAAGTAAAACGTTAAAGACACTAATTAAAGAGTGGTGAAATACAATCACTTACTTTGGGAAAAAATATAGGTAATTAGAGCACAAAAGGCGGTTTTTCTAAGATACAATTTACAGAAAGAACATAAAATTTAAAAGTGAAAGTTCAATATTACAAAAAAAAGAAAATTATATATATGTACATAAGTAAATAAACCAACTGAAATTTATGTGTGTACATTAGGGCAATAACTTTTATGCATTTACATACATTAAATATAAAAATGGACTTAGCAAAGCCGAATGGGCCATTGAAAACGATTTTAAAAAATTGTTTTACTTTTGCGTGGTTGTCAAAAAAGTTCACGCACAAAATGAGGTAAAGTTTGAAAAAACGACACCAATTTTTTTTTAAAACCGTGATCCAATAAGTTTATAGCATAAAAAATTAAAGGAAAAAAAATGTTTAAATGTGAACAAAGGCTTTGACCAAATTTAAAATAGCACAACACTTTAGTGCTCACATTATTAATAAAATATTTAAAATTTGTCATTAAAATTAATGAATTTTTTTGTGAAGATTTTATAAAATTGTTTCTGTGGGTGAGGTTTTTATTTAAAAATTTCAGCAATTTTTTTTGTAAATAACACAGTTCTACATCGCGTGGTACTATGATCAAAATATGGTTATAGCCCTAATGTATGTACATACATACATACGTATGTGCATCTAAAACTAAATTGTATTTAATGAATATCGAAAATAGCAAATAGATAACTATTCTATCTGTACGTACATACATATGTATGTACATACATAAGGTTTTGTGTGTAATTTTTTCAATTATTATGTTTTTTTATAAAAGATATACATATTTTTAATATCGCTCTAATACATAAAGTTTTACTTGGGGACTTTTTTTGTTAACTTCCGTTAAAAATTAAAATAAAAAAAAAAGAATCAGAAAAATAAAATGGATGTACAATCAAATAAAAAAAGTTGTAAAATGACAATTAAAAAAATTAATTATGGAGAGATCTTTTCAGAATCAGACTTCGTTCGTTTCGGTGAATAATTTGTTATTTGTGTTGTATTATTAGTGCTTTTCTTTTTTGAATAAAATATAACAAACATACAAAAAATGGTAAAAATAAAAATTGTAGAAATGGACTTTCTGTAACAATTTGCTGGATGTGTGTCAATGACCCAAAGTTAAATGGTATTTTTTAGTTTGTGTTTTAAATTTTTTGCTGAATGAAAATATTACAACAACCAGTTGAATGAGAAAGAACCTTGACATGCAGTTTAGAAAGTGTATCTATGTACATATGTTTGTCAATATACTGAGCCAAGGCTAAGAAAGCAACGACGGCGTGAATAATATTGGTCGGCTATGGCGATATTTACAATTAATTGAGTTTACTTATGCTAATGCATAATTTTTTCACATTATCTTCTAGATAATTAACAACAATTTTATTTTATTTAAAGTTTTCAAATACCCAATATTATAAAATAGCATGAAAACACTTGAAATAAAATTGTATTGATTTATACCTAAGGGCTGTTCATATGCTATATAGCGGAGTTTTTTTTTTAAGATTTGCACTAAAAATTAGGCCCGTTGGATTACTTTTATAGTAAGTAAGCAATAACTGAGTGAACAAAAAAATTTACACAAAAAAAAAAACATCTTGATAAAAATATACATACATATGGGCAAGTCACACATTTCGATCGCCATGATTTCAATTCAGATCGTTTTTCATTTTATTTTGTATTTCCATTTTACAGTGATAAAGTATTTTGTATCCACAGGCGTTTTTTAATTCTTTTTACCAGCAAATCATAACTGTACGCTTTTGATTGATATGAAAAGCTTATTTCATTAATAATTTTTATTGTTTACTACAAATGAAGTTACTAGAGATATTTATTTTCAATTTCACTTTGAATTTTAAAACTGGTTTGATTACAAACGAAATTTTCGTTTTATATGTAAATGTAAATGTACTTGCGCGCAATATTTTAAATTATAGAGGCCCGGCTGAAAAGGAGGGATACTCTTTTTCTCAGCCGTACACGAGAGATGTAAAACAACATAAATTAACCGTTGAAATTAAAAATTTTGTTTAGCATTGGCTAAACTTATATGTAATATTTTTTAGATTTAAGATTTGAAAAACTTATTGATAATTTAATTTAAAATTGAAGATTCAATAAATAATAAAATTTATAAAAAAAAAAAAAAAAAATATGTAAATAGAGCAATGTTAACCTCTTAACAGAGATCAGGGGCCAAATCACCGCATACGATATCGAATAAACTATCGTATCGAATAACATTACGATACGTGTCGAATAAGCAAATTATGCAAAACGATGCGTCAAATTACGATACAATTCATTCGATATCGTATGCGATAATACCAAAATGAAAAATTTCGATAAATTTTGTTCAATATCGTATGCGGTGATTTCGCCCCTGTTACATTTTACGGTTCTTGTCTAGGTATTTTTTTAATAAAATTTAACTTAATTTTATAGATGATTTTTTTTTTTCATTTGACAATTTCTATATCTATGACTATACAAATTATCCCGTATTATGAATACAAATAATTTATTCAATGATACGGATTAAAAAAATTCCAGAAATCTATTAATATTTATGTCCTAAAAATACGTAAGCCTTTATAATTTTCATTGTCTAGAATTTTAGTAAATTTTTAAACGGACTGACATAAAGAATCACGATCACGATTATTATATAGTTTAACAATTTTTAAAACAGACATGCAAAGGAAATTCGAGGAAGAAGATTACTTAAATGAAAAAAAAAATCATCAATGACGTCTAAACCTTTAAATAGCAACTAATCTAAAGGCTAAATTTAATAAGTTGCTCAGTCAACCATGACAGACACATTGGTTTGCTTTGTGGATTATTTTCGCACATTAGATTTAACTTTAAAATTAATTTTACTTTCGTTTATATACGAGTAAAATTCATCAAAATAAACACTAATGCATTTACTCGTATTTATTTATTTACTGCGGCTTCATTGTTGAAATTAGAAATAGGCACACACACACACAAGTGGTTCCGCATATGATAGCAAATGCTAAAGCATCACAGTGGGTTAATTGATATTCGATGAGTTTAATTAAAAAAATCTAAATAGAAGATACCCAACAATTATGAATATCAGCTAAGAGAAGGCAAAATTTATCATTATCTCATGATGCAGTGATGTTAATTTGTTAACTATTTTCCGGCAATGATGATCGGGTGTTTTTCTTTAGCCGCATTAGAAATTAAAATGATAGTACAAGATAGAAAAACATTTTTTTATAATCTTGTAGATAATTTGATGGAATTTATTTTTTAAATATGATTTCCGCCCTATGTCCGCCGCGGCTAAGAGTTATATGGCTCATTCGATCAGTCCAATTTTTAAATACTTTTGCCAATAAATCTGGCCGTATGCCGTCAACAGTGGAATGAATATTGGGAATTCCAATGCTGACGAGCAAGGGGTTCAGTCAACATAATAACTTCTGGATATAAAGTTATCACCAAATTGATTTTGGAATCGACTGTTGGAACCAAATATCGTCGATGTTTAGCCGATTAATTTTGGGATGGTTAAAACTAGTGCATCTACCATCAATAACGGCACGACTTTCTGGCTAACTAGGCCGATTATGTAGACCGTAAAATGGATGAAGTGCTGTGTGAACTTCGCAAACAAATTTATTTTTTTTTTGTTTTCAAATTAAATTTCCACAATTTGAAGCATTGTTCTGGCGTTAAACGATTCATAATGACTTGCCAAAACTTAGTGAACAGAAATGCCAACGCAGTTTGACATTCACAGCTGAAAAAAAACCATAGTTATCCATATCTAGGCGCACGGTAGTATCTTTGTATGGGGCACTTCCAGTATAGCTAGAAAGCTGAAATTTGGTACACAGGCAGGTAGTGATGAGAAATTACCGAAAATGATTTTTTAACGGGCACTTTACATCTGGGGGGACAATCATGCCCCTTCTTTGTATGGGGCACTTCTAGTTGAGCTAGAAAGCTTAAATTTCGTACAAAGGTAGGTCCTGATGAGAAATTAACAAAAATGATTTTTAAACCGGCACTTTTCATCTGGTGCGACTTTGGTGCCCCTTCTTTGTATTTTTCCAAGAATTCTTTCCCATATTAGAAAGGCAAACAAATTTTGCCAAGCTTACAGGTTGCCCAGAAATGAGATGGAATTGTACCTATGTACCTAAGAGCTTGGTCCTTATTTTGATCTCAGTACTTTTTACGGCCGAAACTTTTTGGATACGGACTTGGCGTTATTTTCACATTTATGTTTTTGTGTGGATAGATAGTTCTTATGAAGCTAAACATCACCCTTTATAATTACATAATATTTTACTACTTATTCTTAAACAAAATATGAAAATTAAAAGTGAGTTTTTAGGATAGAGATCTGAATATAAATTTAATCGAGTACTAATTGTGTTTGTTGTTTTTAAATGATATCTTAAGCTGATCAAAATTGCCATACTGAAGAATAACAAATGGCAGCACTTTTATAATATTTTGACAGCAGGTGTTGTTGTGTTAAGATATTTCAGTAAGTTTAACCCACCAACGTTGGCCGATTAAACTTTCAAGTAAAAGTAGTTAATTGTCATTTTAGAAACAGATACCCCAGATTAAAGATGACTAAATCTCTGATCGGCCACCTAAAAACTAACTCTAAGGCCACAATAACTTTAATAAAAGTTTCTAAATAAGTGGGTTAATATTAATTCTGTTGATTATATTTCATTTCATAGCTTAGTGTATACTTATATGTAGAACAATAGATTATTTATAATTTTTTTATGCGAATTTTGACGTTTCTTAGGATGTAAACTAATCACGAATGAACAAAGTTTAGGTTATGAACGGGACTACAGAGATTACAGCTTGATTTTGACCCTCACATACGACTATTACAATTATTATTAATAACTGTGCTTGTAATATTATGCTAAATTCGTATTATAAAGAAAAATGGAATTTGATGTCACTTATAAAAATAAATAGAACGAAAATGATAACATTTTCTAATTTATTTGTTAAGTAGTCATTAAATATAAAATTCTAACAATGAAAAGTTTGTTGTTTTATTATAAAGCCCAGCAACAACCAAGTGCGATAAGATTTTAAGTTGTAAAATATAATACATACACTATACAAATATTAGAATGAACTAAAAAAAGAAAAACAATAACAAATAAGAAAAACGCAAAATCTTAATAAAACTTCATAAGATGAAAACCAAATAACATCAACTAAAGAATTTTTATAATTATTTACATACTAACTAGAGATAGAACCTATTTTCGAAGAAATCCAACTTTATTGCCAAAAATGCCATATGGGCATATCCGAAAAAATGTCAACCAACAAAAAAATTTTAAAGGTGATCAAAAATTATTCTTGATTATTTACGGCCTATTTCACTATATCGAAAGAAAATTTCCATATGTTTTCATTCGTATAATTACATTTGAAGCAAAAACAAATTCTAAAATTTTGTTTTTGTATCAAATGTATTTGTACGAATGAAAATAAAATTCAAAATTCTTTCGACATCGTGAAATCGGCAGTTAGAGTAATAGACTATATTTGTACTCTTACAAATATCATCATAAAATATTTTTCTGGCAGTCCATATTACGAAAATCAGGACTTAAGGTTCAGCAACCTTAAATCTTTAATATTTGGCCAAAATATGCACGTTTTTTGGCTGCTGTTAAACAAGCTTTATCCAAAACTTGGCTGCTCCATCATCGAAAAATTTTTTATTTTTATTAATTTTCTGCAACTTTATGAAACAAGCGCTTTAAATGCTCTATTGAAACATACTAAATAAAACTGAGTAAAGTTACGTCCACGCTTTGTAAAGTCCGCAACGGAAAATAAGGGTTTTTATATATAACGAAGAAACTAAAAATTTTTTTGACACCACATTAACATTCCAAACAAAACTAAAACTGTTCTTTAAAGTAAGAAAAAAAAAATTCTAAAATATACAAAAGAGTGTTTCATTTTTTAATATCAAATTTTGTAACGTCCGCAACGGTATCGATCTGTCCTAAATTTAAGTTCTGCAAAAAGTTGTTTTGTTTTCACAAATCTATAATTGAAATCCCATACATCAATAATTATAAACGCATAAGAATTGAAGGGTTAAAGAAAATTAAAAAAAAATTATTTGAGAACACAGTTACAAAATTGTAATCTTTTCTATTTCTCTTATCATTATTTCAATGAAATTTGGCAAAGGGAGCTTCGCTTATTTTACATCTTTCTTTAACATCTGCTGGCACTAATGTTGAACGTCAAACGGTGCATTTTTCTCTTCGGATCTTCAAAAGAGTTATTGCTAGCCTACGTGGACAGACGTACACATGTCGATTTCAGTTTCTGATCATTTGAACTGCGTGGAAGATTAAAATTGCGATTAGTAAGTCGGGTAAAAATGAGTACAAGTACAGAAAGATCAAAAAAATTTCGAATCAATTTAAGAAACAATATAAATAGCTTGCTGAAGCAAAGATTAAAAGATGCTGAAAGAAAGCGAGCTTATCGGCAAAAAATTAAAGATATCATGAAAGGCAATGCATCGCTTGCAAAAGAAATTAAAGCTGAGAACAAAAAGCGAATGGCGAATTACAGAGAAAAACAAAATAGAAAAAAAAAAAACAACAACGCCTGTCAGTCCCTATACATGCAGGCAGACTCTAAGCAAAGCTGTAAGAAAAGTTGAGCGCGTTTTGCCAGCTGATATGGAAAAGAAATGTAAAGTCCTCAGTGTACTTTATGAAAAATACCTTTGTAATAGAAAAGAAGCCGAACCTAATGAGCAGTTAGATGAGAAAACAAAACTGATTCACGACTTTTTTTATCGAGATGACATTTCCGTGCAAGCTGCTGGAAGAAAGTCGACACTACTAGCTGGGTCCCATAAATTACCAGTAGCTAAGAGATTTATGATAATGACGGTAAATCAGGCTTTTCAGCTGTTTCAAGCTGAGTTTAGTGATCAAAAAATTTCTCGAACGAAATTCCAAGAGAATCGACCAACAATAGTGGAATTGTCTGACAAGTTGCCTCACAACATGTGTGTTTGTCAATACCATGCGAATTTTGGGTTTTTATTGGAAAGTTTGAACAAACATATTCCTGTATTCCCTTTGAACTTTGGTGACTTTTTAGAAAAAGTTTGCTGTAACGTTGAAAATGAATTTTGCATGTCAAATGATTGCAATAAATGTACAAAAGACATTAAAGATGAGCTTGTCCCTTTACTTTATAATAGTGGCCTTGATGTGGTTACTAAATGGAAGCAATGGAGAATTATAGACAATCGTATGGTATTAAGTTTTACCGAAGCGCCAGTGGCAGATTTAATTTTTGAATTGGAATCCCAACTGCCGTCGTTTAAACTACATACTTTTGTTAAACGATCTCAACAAAAATACTTTGAGGAAAAACGGAAAGCATTGGAGCCAAATGATCTGATTCTGCAAATTGACTTTGCCGAAAATTACAGACTTATTTCTCAAAATGAAATTCAGTCTGCTCATTTCAGCTATGCTCAAGTAACTATTTTCACTTGTGTAGCGTGGCTACATGACTGCACTAAATCATTTGCCATTATAAGTGATCAGCTAACACACAATAACTGCGATGTTTATTGCTTTTTATCAATACTTATTAAAAATATTCAAAAGCATCATTCAGTATCTAAAATCCGTGTATTTTCCGATGGATGCGGTAGTCAGTTTAAAAACAAATTTATTTTACGTAGCATTCCACATTTTAAGAATGAATTTGGTGTTAACCATTTTGAGTGGAATTTCTTCGCTACTTCTCATGGCAAAGGTGCAGTAGACGGAGTAGGCGCTATCGTGAAACGTAAAGTATGGCAGTTAGTAAGAGCTCAAAATCTTATTTTGAAGGATGCACACGATTTTTACAGACTGGCCAAAAGTAATATCGATGGGGTTAAACTAATATACGTTACAGAAAACGATATAAAAACCACAACTCAATATCAAGGTGAGAAATGGCTAAATATAAAAAATATTACAGGCGTAAAATCTCATCATCACTTTTCTTCACTTAATGAAAATTTTATCGAAATGGCACGCACTGCAGTATCTCCTAAACATAAACTACAAGTTTAAAAAGAAAAATAAAATTTATATTTTTTGAAAATAAACACAAAAATATTTTTGTATTTATATGAGTAGGACAGTGGTCAAAAATGTAACGTCCGCAACGTAACGTCCGCAACAAATGTAAGACAAAATTGTGAATAAACTAACAATTATTTTTTTGCCTCGAAAGTGGGTTTAATATGCTTAAACATTCCTCTTTCTTTAATGTATTTTGAGTTTTTTTTGTTTATACTGTAAAATTCCCTAAAATTTATGAAAATTTGCATTGATCTCCATAACGACTTCTGTATTGTGTAACGTCCGCAACGGCAATTTAAGTACAATTATATCGTAACTGATAAATATCAGAAAATATTTATAACTGCCATTTGAAAGTACTCTCAAAGGCCAACGTACCATTGTAGGTTACTTAAGAATATAACGCTCAGAGCGCCAACAGTATTCAAAAATATGCTTACGAACGTAACGTCCGCAACGCAGGATTAGCCCATATGTGAAATGTATAAACAAACGATGATGATAAAATTGTCTACACTACTGCCTATAAATAAAGGTTAACTGCCTGTTCGCCGATATCGAAGAAAATCTTTCTTTCGAACAATTACATTTTAAACAAAAACAAATTCAAAAATTTTGTTCGTTATCGGCGAACAGGTACTAAGTTTTTTTTATTGTGTTTTTATAATCAACACATTATAAATTGCAAAAGCTATTTTATTTGAAAGACGCATCAACAGCTTTAATTTCTTTCTATCTTACGTTAACGTTGCAAACTGTTTAATTCCTTTTATTGATATGAAAATACAACTCTTCTGACATGTTGAGTTATGACATTTTGAACTTTTCCCAAACAAATGGTTCGTTAGATATGGGATTACGTTGCTCGTAACGCAATTTATGTTTCCAGCTGAGGCATGATCAGTTCATCCAAGTTCATCAGAAGTCTAGTTCCTTTGTTAGAAACATGTAGCCATTGTATTGTCTTCATTCTATACTCCAGCTAGGCACAACGGAATATTGCTAAGAGTTGCAATAGTCAACTTAATAAAATAATATGATCAGACCAGATAAATGCCTAAAGCTAAATACGATTACTTTTAATAATGTGCAGTTACTCCAAGGAAAAACTACGAGCAGTCAAAATAAATTCTTTGGTTCTTGATCGGCTAACTACGATTAGTTGATGACACGTGCAAATTATATAGAAATTTTCGAGCTCATTTCCCTTCCTTCTATTTGATTTCGATTTAAAAAAAAATAGTTAGGACGTTTTAAATGCCAGGTAGTATGTATTTTAAACTAAAGAAGATTTTTAAAATGATACCAACCATATTGTAAATATAAAACATTAAAGAAAGTTTACTTTTGAAGAAGATTTAGAAATTACATAAAATCCAACTTGGCAGCTTCTGAGAAACATTCGCATAATCTTCTTTTTTTTCCTAAAGAACCAGTTTCTATTATAAAATATACTTAATTCTGTATACAATTTTAATTTCGTTCTCAAATTTAAAACATGTTTTACTGACTAATGAATGTGTGTATTTTAAATCTGAAGTTATGCAATATATTTTTTTAATATTTAAAAAAGTTAGCATTTGTGTTAATGTTTTTTTGTTGGGAATTTGTCTGTTGCTAAATATGCGGCGATTTGGTTTATGAAGAGGGGAGATATTCTGTTATAATTTGTTTTTAATTTCGATAGAAATATAAAAATAGAAATATTTGGATAGAAATATTAAGAATATTAAAATCTATGATTTGATGAATAAAAATAAAATTTTACATCCAGTTTTTAGTTAACAAGGTTATAAATAAAACGTATGTACATATGTATACATACATATGTTTGTGTTAAATAAAATTACATACACTATCTAAAATAATAGATACCAAATCAAAACAATTAAGATTTCGCATATAAACTTTTCTTTTGCAAAATTTAAAAAGAAATTAATTTTTGAAATTTCATTTGTTAAAAATGTAATTCAGACTCACATAAAAAGAAGTTTTGAGGATGTCTGAAAAAAATTTTAATTAAAAAAAAAATAAAACCTCAAAACGACAAAGTGGTTTCTTCAAGGTCAGTCAGTCTATTGTGAATAGTAATTCAGCCCATGCGTGAAAGAAACAAGATTGCGCACTCAGGAGTATAAAAAATATTTTTAATGCGCATCTACGTCATCATAGAAAACAAATGGATTTTTGTTGTAAAAAATGTAAGATAATTTTGGCGCAGAGGTGGAAATAACTTACATAGGTTTCAAACGGGTTTACACTGGTTTCTAAAACAAATACGATAATAAAAAAACAACAAACATTTTGTTACTATACTACTTTCCGTAAAATTATCAAAATAACTTTCACTCAAAATTTTAATTGCCGAAGCTTATGGACATCCGCAAAAAAGTCTAATCTATCAAATTATAATTAATGTCGCGATATTTATTGAAAAATATGGATAGACTGCTAAATATGTAAATTATAAAAGAGCGCAAAATATTAAAAATGAGAATTCAATGAAAAGTGTCTGGAATACATATTCTACTAAAATAACTTGCTTCAACTTTATTTTCTTTTATTTTGAATTAATTTATAACTCTTTCAGTTTTATTTAACAACACATGTTTACATACTGCGCAAATATAATAAATATACTATTCATAGAACATAAATATGCATAAAAGTTTATTAACCTTTAGATATTAGATACAAAAGTATTTAAAATTTTTAATCTTGCAATTAAAATAAGATTGGTTTTTTTAAACAACACATGCAAAATCGTTTCTTATTAAAGGAATGATTAATTTACGTATAAATTTGATAAGCGATAAGGTAAAATCAATATTGTTCATTTATAGCAAATATAACTTCAAGATTAACTATTTAAATAGAGTTAAGAAAAGTGAATGTTAAGAATTATGACACGAGACATTTTTATACAAGGTGACAATTTTTCTTTTCTTTAATTTAGAGTCAATTTTAATACACGTGATAATGAAGTTGGTTCCAGACACTAGAATCAAGAGAAAAATCGTTTTATCAGAAGCTAATTACACAGAACTGCTACTTAAATTTAAAAATAACGTTCAGATTCTATTATATTTATATAATTTGTTACGTCTGATGATTTCACAGATGTGATGAACAAAATATGAGTAGATTAAAAATTTTCGTTTTTTATAAACAAAAAAAAAAAAAAAAAAAAACACTTGCCACTCTTGCACACAACCATAAAGCTAAATATGTTACAAAAATAAAAATAAAGCATTTTATTCGAGTAATTAAAAAAATTAAATTAATTAATTTAATTATGTTCTCTAATTAAAGGTGGTAAACAGATTAACATCGAATACAAATTAGTATGTGTTGTGTTGTTTGTATAAGTTTTTAAACTTTTGTGTTTGAGTTTGAAAACTATGGTGGTAAAAATCTACTGATGAGTTGGTATTTAGCAACCAATGAAATGGAGCATTAGCTAACGCATAACAAATAAATTCATTAATGTCACAAATATTTCATTAAAATCGGTACTGAATTCTTGATTTTATTTAGAATTACCAGACTGAACTTAATTGCTGGGACTGTCATTTTATATATACCCTGAAGGAAGCCTGGGGGCAAGTGTCTGTAAGTCACTACTTTTTTTGCAGTTATGCTGACTATTAGGCGAAATTGTCAATAAAGCGTCTACTTTTTTTAAATTTGGCTTTGATGACAAAAATTTTTATGGGTGCATTTACATTATCGACATCTGCTTTGGAAAAGTATCAAAAGTGTATACTATAATTACTAAAATGAACCAGTAAATCACTGGTTCCAATGTCTACATACGTTCCCAAAAGAACTGCCTATTCAATAGTACCAATGTCAGTAGTGGATTTTCAATGACACGCACATGTCTAATGTCTATAGTAAATAGCATTGTCTGGGGTATGATAAGTCACTAGTATTAGTGATAATGTCAGTAGTAATTCGGTACAGTTTCACTATTGACCTTTGCTGCATGGTACATACTTACATATGCATATGTACATACATATGTACAATTTTCCAAAAGCAAATATAAATTTTAGCCTATAATTTTCAGTAAAAAATAAAGGTCATTCGCAATGGGTTTGAGCCAATCTACATAAGTAAATAAAAGCAAAAAAGTTTTAACAAACAGCGACTTTTTTTCAGCTCTGCATCTTTTGCTTTGACGATTTTATTCGTTTAAATATTTTTTAGTTTGACAATGTTTTTCCTATTGTAGTTTTATATGTATATTTTTTTATATTTGACCATTTTTTGCTCAGGCAAAAGGGTGTGATGAAATGTGAAAATTTAGTCTACACATCACCATTTCCTTCGCCGTTAAACAAACTAGATGACTGCAGAAACGAGTTTATCATCCTAATAACGCAGTTCGATACGGATGCTAAATCTTCCAGCAGTGGAGTAGCAAAAGAAATCGCACTTTCCACAGGGAGAGAGAGAGCAGGGCGAACACAGAATAGGTGTTCTACACTCTCAACCCCCTCCTCATTATGACAGAAATCCTTATACGGTACATTTAATCTCGCTCCTGATTTCACAGGTTCGTGCGGAACAACATTACAGGGTACAACGTTGTGCCCATGCTACAATAAATCCAGGTACATGCATTTAATGCAACCCTGTCTTTTTATTCTGCTGACTTGTCAAAATCCTAGACACACACATAAACATATATGTATGTGGTTTTTCGATAAAAAATTTATCTTATAAAATTTGAATTTATGTAATCAAACAAACAATGGCTATTATTAGTCTTAAAGAAAGTTAGTATCAAAGTATTAAATTAATTACAAATAATAAAAAATAGTAGAAATAAAACACTATTCTGATTTTGATTTCCTTTTATGTTTCATTGCATGTATTATAGCAACACCTACATACATACATATGTCTCTTATGCATTCAATCCATACAAATAAAATTTATGTGATTTTTTTTTATCACTTCTTAGAAAAGTTAGTTGGATCTTTTTCAATATTGTAAATTTGTTTTCTTTAACAACAATACAACATTAATTTTTTTATTTGTTATCTTCTCTCATAAAAATAACATTTTTAAATCACTTCATTAGAGAAATCGTATATATCTTTCAGTATATTTATTGGCTGAAATTTAAGTGTGATTTTTAGAAAACTATACATACTGTATTTTGATATCAAATAAAATTTGTTTAATTTATTTCTTTTTTATCTTAGATCATAAATCATTTGTTTTATTAGTTTTTCTACGAAAAAGATTATTTAGCATAAACAAATTAGGATACCACGGAAAGTTAATAAGTCTTTACAACAATTTTTTTTAAAGAACTAACGCTGCAACACTTTTCAAGTTTTTAAAAACCTCAACCTTATTTTGGAACTTTGGTAATACATATGTACATAATTGCCCAATTCACAAGCTTGTAACGCTTATTATTGTATATGAAAATACAATTTGAAAGAAAACTTCTGTCAACCAAAATAAATTGTTTTAAGATTGTATTTGGTTTGGGATATTTTGTTTGAAATTGTGTTTTCATATACAACAAAAAGCGATACAACTAGTCTTCTAAATTGAGCAAAAAAATTTATTAAATAAAATTTTGTTAAATACCATGATACAATGAATACATGGTTAAATACTTTATTTTTGGGGAAATATTTCTGTTTACTTTTTTTTGGTTACTGTGGTACAATAGAGCTGTAATTGTAAAACTATTAAGACATTATAGAAGAATAAATGCGAAATTATTATTATTAAATTAATGAAAATTCATATTACAATTATTTTGAAAAACATTAGCATGTTCAATCAGACTAGCAGAACGTATCAGTATACCGATTTCGTTCGTTCGTCCACTTTTACAACTTATGTAGGGTGGATACTAATTGGGAAGAATATCAACCATTTACCAAGTTTTCAACAGAATTAGAATACGAGAATTGTTATAATTTCTATTTTATTAAATTTTTACATTTTGAAACAATTTTTAGTTAGCCTGGAATTCCCCTTTTTCTGATTGGAAATTGCTAATAATCAACAAACACTCATAGTCGGTTATCTTCAAAGTAGTATACTTTGTAATTTAACGCATTGTTGTTTTCTCTCAATTTTCAAAAACTGAACTTAAGCATAATAAAAATAATTTCTCATTTATACATTAATAATTACGTTTATTCGTAATAATAATATAAAAAATAATATCATGGAAGTTTAAAATGGAATATAATATTGGTTACTGTTATCTTGCGGTACAAGCGCCTACATGGAGTTGATAATATTCGACAAAATAGTTTAAATGTAGAAACAAGAATTTAATCGATGGTATCGCTTTGAGAAGATTTTTTCGTGTATCCAAATACACAACTGGGATTGAAATTTTTATGGCACGATATCGAACGCACATGTATGTAAACCGCTCGTGATAAAATATACGGTACATATTTTTAAAGCCGATATGTATCTGTGAAACGAATAAACAGATTTTGATCAATTTTTCAACATTCGAAATAGTTTTTAAAGTTTGGAAATCACGAGGTCTGACTTAAATCGATTTGATGGATATCTAAATTCAATTTGGTTTTGGGAAATTTATTATTTTTTATAGCTTCTTTCTTATGCTTCTTCTTGCAATTTCTAAAGCAAACCCACCGACTCTGAGATTGGTATGAACATATGTAATCATGTAAAAATATATGTATGGTTGTACGAGTATTTAATCACATTAACACATATAAAATGAAAAACTGCAAGAGTAATTGATTTTTCATATACTTACATACATACATACATAAGTCAGTCATTCAATAAAACTTAATAAAACAAAACATTTGTTATTTAATAGATCATTTGATGAATAAACATTACTGAATTTCATTGAAGCATTTAATTTGATGTTAAGTGATATGTGGTATGTACTGAGTGTTCAGTTTTTTTAAGGAATGCATTCTTAAGCTGGAGGTCCATAACACGCATTTACGCGTTGCGCGTTTGACGCGTTTCACGCTTCATACGCGTATTTAAATTCAAGTTACATGCAACGGTTTTTACGCACTAATTGTTTCGTTTTGATCATGTGTGGTGTAAGTATTTTCATAAAAAAAAATTGTTATTAGTACAAAAAATAGAAACATAACATTGAAAGTATAATATAATTTGTCATGCTTGGCTATCCAAAACAGATGTCATTTTATCATGGCGCGAGAGACGCGTACAAAAGTAGAAAGTAAACCTTCTTTACGCGTCGTACGCGTTTAAGCGTTCTACGCGTTGTGCTGTGTAACTTGCCACATACAATTACACTGATTCTACTTTTTTGACAGCCGCGTACGACGCGTAAGCGCGTGAAACTCGTGGTATGGACCTCCAGCTTTATGGTTTATATTTATGTATGTATTCACTATAGAAATATGTTTTTACATATATATATATATATATATATATATATATATATATATATATTATTACACTTAAGTTTTGATTAATTCCGTAATTGAATGAATTAATTATGTATATGATTCAAAACAAATTTTTCTACATATGTATATCTATTTTATAAATTTTGAATAATGAAAAATTCGAACTTTAGTGACTGAATATACATACATACATACATACAAGTTTCGTCGTAGGTTGAACTTTAGTAACGAAATTAATTTAATCTTCAGTTTTTAATTTTTTTATTTACATAAGTACTTACATACATACATATGTACGTATGTATGTAATACATACATATGTAATTATATAAATATATATAGTTTTTAATGAATTGAATACATTGCTTACATTTCTGACATGGTTGATAGATATCATAGCACGCATGCATACACAATTTATGTACTTACATACTCGTATATCATGATTAATTTGCGTTATTGGCGATTTGTTTAGTGTAGAATTCGATTCTATTTAGAAGATACAGATATAATAAATTGAAATATGAAATTATTTCATATTATTAGGTTCTGTCTTTCATTCGAAATGAAAATAATGATAAAATCATAATTTTTTATGATAACTTCAGATGCCCATAACTCGGAATAAAGGGATCGCAGCGAATAATATTTTAAATATTTTCGCTTTATTTTTTAACTTTCCACATCATATTACGTAGGGCTACAAAGGGGGCCGGGGTTACAGATTTGTTAAGGATTGGAAATTTTACACTGAAACATGTGTAGAAAGCGTTACGGGGCAATGAAATCTCCGAAAACAGCGTTACGTAATATGTGAATGGCCCCATAGGCAAATTTTTTTTTTATTTTGATTCAAATTCATTCCAAATCGTGTTGGATATTATTTTTAAATGAAAAGTTCAGAGGCCCATAACTCGAAAATGATGCGTTTCTGAGACTTAATACATAACAGTTTCGACTTATTTTTAAATTTTCTATCGCCCTATGGAATATTTTTAATTTATATTGGAGATGTGTTGGTAAACTAGATTTAAGACGAAATTGATGCTTCGTGCTCAATATGCACATAAAAATAACTTATACATAAACGTATGTATATAAAGCCTAAAAATATGCTTTTAATAAATTATGTAGAAGAATTTTATAGCGTATAGCTAAGCAATTATAAATGTAGAATTTAAAATTTGTAATTGCACCCATAAATAAAACTTTATACAGTCGATTTCGGTTAAGCGAAAATGTAATATTACGAAAAATTTTCGATCAAAAGAAGTTTAAATGGTTGAAAAAGTTTCGGTAAAATGAACTAACTCCAAAAATGCTCTATAAAACTAAGATATGACATTACAAGTAAATGATATGTGATATTTTATAAACTATAATATAAGCTTGCAACTAAAATTAAAAATAAAGAATGAACCGTCCCTGAAAGTATTTCGTCGCCATATATATATTAGTGATGTTACGAATATCAATTTTTAGTATTCGCGAATACGAATATTTGCAACATATTCGCCGAATACGAATATTACTTTTAAGGTTTAGAGCCACATAATATTTCAAAATTTATTGGAAAAGATCCCTCCCTTTGCGTCAATAAAATAAATTTAAAAAAAAAACTGTCACAGTACTTTATGTATTTGAAGACCAACACTAAACATTTTTAAATTATTTTGCCTACATACATACTTTGAGATTTCATTTTTCTTATTCTGCTTGCGCTTTTAATTAATAATTTAGTGTTGTTTGGGAGAACATATTTGCGCAGACGGCACAGCCACCTGAATCGGTGGACTTTCACATATTAAATTTTAGTTCTTCCATTTTTGAGGTCCGAAATTCCTCTACAGAGGATTGATTACTAACTTAACAAGATATTAATTTATATACCTATAAGACTTTAACTTTTAAATAATAGTTACGAAAAATAATTTTTGTTTGCTTTTTAAGAAGATTGTTAGCTTGCGTCAAAGATAAAGGGCTTTCTTCATTTAAATAAAAATTATTATAAATTAATGTATTTTTTTGGGAAAATGTATGTGCAAATTATTCAAGAAATATTCGCTTGAATTTAAATATTCGCTTGAATTTGGCGAATACGAATATCTTAAAATAGGGGATTAGATAGATATATATTCTATATTCTATAAAAAATAACCATTTTCTGGGATTTAATATGTATACGATTTGGCATCTCTATTAACTAACGCCATTATTAATAACAAATTGATTAAAAATCCAGTTGGGAGGAAAATTGATTTTTTTCACTTACCGGGTTTAGGTTGGACAACTTTATAATCACGTGGAGGAGTTAAAACGTTAGTAGAATTATTATCACGACCAGCCGAGCCGCCAAAATATTGATTAAGATTTTCTTCCAAATCATTCTACATATAAAAGAAAAAATAACATTTTAATAATGCTGTCTTCAGCAAAAATCCAAATTTAGTGTTAAAATACAAATTACCTTGACAAATCTTAAATTCCTTTCCATAACGCTGTTATCAGCATCTAGAAAATTACGTCGTGAGCTCATTCTTAAAGCTTTTCTCCTCAATAACTTTAAATATAATATTTTATTAATTTATTGTACAAAAATAATCGCACTGAAATATTTTCCGCACCACAAATACACAATAAATTCACGAATGTCAAAGAAACCAAAAGAACTGATGAAACAGTAAATGCGGGAAAAATAAAAGAGAATGTTGCCATATCATTGAGTACGAGAATTAATTTCAATATTGTGTACCCTGTTCTCTCTCAGCTGTTTATTATTATTTTTGTTATTTATTACTTTTTTCATATTTTGCATTCTTATTCACCGTAGATTTGCAACGATAAAATTATAAGGTGATCAGCGGGATAATTTTTATTAAATAAATAAAAAAATAAGAAATTATACAAACTACCAAATTTTGGCTGTAGCGAAGACAAGATGACTAGCAATTCTCATCCTATGGATGAGTTTTGTGGTTCCAAATTTTGGGTAAGTAATAAGTACAATTGTATTTTATATTGTAACCTTTGAACCAAATTTTGTTTTGTAATCGATTACATTGTGTACTTTAGGATGCAAATGAAACATGGTATACAGTGGATCCAGATTTTACGCCATGCTTTGAAGAAACCGTATTAGTATGGGCACCATGTGCCTTCCTTTGGCTATTTAGTGTATTTGATTTTTACTATCTGAAGGCCAGTTTAGATAAGAATATACCATGGAATAAATTAAATATAAGTAAATTAGTGCTAATCTTATCGTTATTGGTGCTGACAGCAGTCGATTTTATTATGGCTTTGGTTAAATTATCTGATGAATATACAGCAGATCTTATTTATCCTGTAGACATATGGACACCGGTGATAAAATTTGCAACTTTTGTAAGTACATATTACTTTTAATTTTATTGATGAATTTAATAAAAAAAGAAATGTTTTGATTGCGGTACATGATGAAGCTCAAAATGAAGCTTTATTTGCAGAGGCTTAAAAGATTAAATCCTTAAATTTTTTTTTGGTGATATAAAGATTTCTAGGCATGTGACCGTTTATAACTTTCGTATGTTGCTCACAAACACTTGCTTTACATTAAATATTATTAAAAACTATGTGCAGTACCAACAATTAAAAAATTTACAAAAATTATTTATTTATTTATTTATTCAATCAATGTAATATAATAAGCCACATCTGGCCAAATAAAATATATATTACAGTAAGAGTTTTCCGAATAACTAAATACTTAAAAGTATTTAAAATAATAGAAAATAATTATAATACTTAAGTCTAAAAGATGGCCCCCAGCCAGAGAAAAAAATAAAGATAGTAGATTAAAAGGTATCAGAAAAATGCATATCCCGAGGGGTGGTTCGTACAGACAAGTATAGGAAATCACTATTAATAAAAATACAAATTAACGTGAAAGCCAATATCAGTATCGTTGGAACAGTGTTAAAGATTATTAAGAAAATGAATATGATATGAATTTATCGCAATCTAGGTTATTTAGCCAAAAATAATTTAGCCATAAATAAACCTTAATTTACCAAAAGAAAAAAAAAACCAAAATAATTTTCATCTTTTGTTTCCAGACACTCATTTTAATTTTTATTCCCCTCAATCGTAAATATGGCGTTCAAACATCTGGGTGCCAATTCCTGTTCTGGTTTTTGCTGACCATTTTGTCAATACCACGTTGCCGCACTGAAGTTCGCAAAGAAAGATTTCGTGCAGAACCCACTAATGCAGATCCTGAAGCTGATTTTTCATGGGATGAATACAAATATACGAGCTTTATGATCTATTTCTCCTTTTGTTGCGGTATGCTCCTTCTTAATTGTTTCGCTGATGCTAAGCCTCGTCTTACGAAGTACTTACGTACGGATAATGAAATACCAGAAGTTTCAGCCAGTTTTCTATCGCGCATTACGTATCAATGGTTTGATGGAATGGCCTGGCGTGGTTATCGTAATCCCTTAGAAGAGAAAGATTTATGGGATCTCAATCCTCAGGATAGCTGTAAAGAAGTTATGCCTATATTTGCTTACTATTGGAATATAAATGTGCGCAAATATTTTAAAGTGGAACCCGATCAAACTAGAGTACAATATAGCAGAGACAAAGTTACGTTTGAAAATCCTCATGGTCCTAAGACGGGTAGAAAGAAGGGCACGGTTTCGATTATGCCTCCGATAATTAAATCATTTGGTGGCGTCTTCTTATTTGGTTCATTGATGAAATTAATAACCGACTGTCTAACGTTTGTCCAACCACAAGTATTGCGTTTGATTATAGGTTTTGTGGAAGACTATTCCGATGAAGATGCGGAACAACAACCCGAATGGAAGGGAATATTTTATTCTGTACTACTTTTTCTGTTAGCTGCAGTGCAAACCCTTATTTTAGGTCAATATTTCCACCGTATGTTCATCGTGGGCTTACGTATTCGTACCGCCTTAATCAATGCAATTTATCGTAAGGCTTTAGTCATATCGAATGCCAGCCGTAAAGAATCGACAGTTGGTGAAATTGTCAACTTAATGGCTGTGGATGCGCAACGTTTCATGGACTTGACTACATATTTAAATATGTTGTGGTCAGCTCCCTTGCAAATTGGTTTGGCTTTGTATTTCTTATGGCAGCAATTAGGTTGGTCAGTGATGGCTGGTCTTGCCGTCATGATTATTTTAATTCCCGTCAATGGTGTTATTGCCAATCGCATCAAAACTTATCAGATAAGACAAATGAAATACAAGGATGAACGTGTTAAGCTGATGAATGAAGTTTTGAGCGGTATTAAGGTAAGCTGAGTAAATAATCTTATATTTTGTTTTAGCTTCTCGTTATCATAAATAGAGGAATTGTAATGATTTCATTTATAAATGAGTATTTTTGTGCATGCCATGAATGGCTCAAAACTGTGATTTAGGAAATATCAAATACATGTGGACAGTCATAGATAAAAGTTGTAAACGACAGTTGGAATAGTAGCTTAAAAAGACAACACAGGGCAACATTGTCTTGCGTCCGCCCACAATGGCAAATGGAATATGAGCGATTACAACTTTTTGAATTGTTTTTTGCTAAAAATTTAATGATAGTTTTCGAAAAAACCTTATACTTACATGAAATTAAATAAGTTTTAAGTTCTTTATACTATTACTTTGTTTGTTTTTGTAGGTCCTCAAACTCTATGCGTGGGAGCCTAGTTTTGAAAAGCAAGTTTTAGAAATTCGTGAAAAAGAAATTGCTACTTTAAAATCGACTGCCTACCTAAATGCCAGTACTTCATTTTTGTGGTCTTGTGCTCCATTTTTGGTAAGTTTTGAAATCTTAATTGAAATTGTTTTATTTCTTCAACAGATTTCCATGTGATGATGTCAGCTTTGCAATACTTGAACGTTTTTGACTATTAATTACATGAAATTATTTAATTATTACTAACTTGTATCAACATCAAGGTTTCCCTAATTACCTTTGCCACATATGTGTTGTCTAGCGATGAAAATCATTTGACTGTAACTAAAGTGTTTGTATCAATTGCTCTATTTGATGTCATTAAATTGCCCATGATTACAATACCCATGTTAATGGTGGATATTGCAGAGGTATTATTTGCTAAAAGCTCTAAATGGATTCAACTGCATTATATTCATTTAGACAAGATATACCAATAAGTTACTTTATTGGTGTTTCTTTTGGCTCACCTTCACTTTATAGGAATTTTAAAGCATTCTAAATTCTATTAGAAGCAAACTGGAAAACTGCATCTCTCTGGAATCTCTGGTCCATTTCAATTTCTTGTGCATTTTTTTATTTATAAAAATATTAAATCTTTAAATTACCTTCATTATTTATTATTTAATAAAACATTTTATTGCAGGTATCACTGGTTACATTTGCTACTTATGTATTAGTCGACGAAACTCATGTACTCGATGCAACTAAAACATTTGTTTCATTATCATTATTTAATATTTTACGTTTTCCATTAACTATGTTACCCATGTTGATTTCAAATATGGTTCAAGTAAGTTAATATTTTCCTTTTGAACAAAAACTATAATGTGTCTATAGGGAAATTTGGCGTAAAAGAACGTGTGATTTTTAACACAAGTGTTTAGTAGATCGTGCCGAAAGATTTTTCAAATTTGTAGTATTGTATCTAACTAATTTAAACCGATCTGCAGCTGCTCGTTAAAAATCTATGTTCTGTAAATGCTTTTCCTTTTTTTGTTGTTTTGTTTTTGTATGTTGTAATTTGTTTCTTAATTATTTGTGATGTATTTTATTTCAATCCTCACAAGTTTTCCCTATCCTCTTATAAATCCTTATTTTCAAGTTAAATGTTTTTAATTACAAAATTTTTATATTCGTTAGGGTTGTTGAATTTTTATTATAAATTGCAAGTAAAATTAAAATTTTTCATTTGCTGTTTCGCAAAACTATTTGCACCAATATCAGCCGAACAGAACTCATTTCCAATCGAAAGTGGTTTCAAATTAATTTTAATGAAAAATTAAATTTTTTTTGTAATCAAATTATTTTTAAAATTCAAAATGGAATTAAAAATGATTTTTTCTACTAATTTCATTCGTAGTAACCCAGCAAAATCTTACGTGACAAGAAAGTAGTTTAATCATGTGTTTGAATGACTACGAACTGGTTCGATTTAGGTGAAACATGCATGATTTTAACAGGCGTGACATTGGAGATCATGTGTTTATGCACCAATTTAAATAAAAAGCAATACTTCAGAACGCATGAACTAAACAAATGCAATGCGCATCGATGATTTAGATACGTTTTTTCCTTGGTAAAATGAATCAGTTGTAATTTACAGATATTTTCATATGAAACAATTGCAGAAATGAATGTGGTTTTAAGGAGTTCGACAATGACAATTATAATGAAATCTATGAATACATTAAGAACGCATTATCAAAAATTCATTCTTAAGAAGTCATGACAAATCACTTCATTAAGAACCCATTCAATTTTATTTTACTGGGAAACAATAAAAAACATGCATACTTTTAAGAGCGTCAATAAAATAAGTTTTGCATGTTAACAAAAAAGCTTAATATGAGCTTTGGTAGTAAAAACAATTTAAACAAACGCCTACACATATAAAATCGAAATACAAAGCAACCGGAATCTTAATACTTTAAATCGAAAACGATCGGAATACAATTACGAAATTGAAATTATTCCGATCTTAATGTAAGACTTGCTCGCCCAAAGACTTTAAATAAAAATTTGCTGTCTTTTTGCAGAATACAATTGAAGTGGATAAGAAGTTTTCAATCTTATATTTATGTTGAAAACAAAAACTAAATATGTACACAAATTTTTCCGATCGTAATGTCTTCAATTCCGTAATTATATTGCGATTATTTTTAATTTACCATCTTCAGGGTTTGTTTATTTATAAAAAATCACACAGAACAGTGGTAAAAGCACCGAGTGGATAACACCGCTAGCAATTATTTATTGAATATAATAAAATTATCGACGCTTTAACATACATACTAGTGATGTTACGAATACTCGTATTCGTATTCGACTATTCGACTATTCGCCTGTTTTAAGATATTCGTATTCGTATTCGCCAAATTCAAGCGAATATTTTTCGAATAATTTTCCCATACATTTTCCAAAAAAAAATCATACAAAAGTTTAAAAAAAGTACATAAAATGTAAAAAAAAATATTAATTTTTATTAAAAAAAACCCATTGTATTTCACGCAGAGTAAGAAAAACGAAATCTGAAAGTATGTAAGTAAAATAATTAAAAAATGTTCTGTAGAGGTTTTCAAATTCGGCATCTTAATGCAATAATAATGTTAAATCACAAATTTTTTTTTTTTCATTTATAGTTACTAACGCAAAGGCAGGGATTTTCTCCAATTAAATTTGAAATATAAACCTCAAAAGAAATATTCGTATTCGTATTCGTATTCGTATTCGGCGAATACTGTTTTAAATATTCGTATTCGTATTCGTATTCGTATTCGCGAATACTAAAAATTGATATTCGTAACATCACTAATACATACGTAACATACGATAATTTCGCGCACAGTGGTCGATATGCAACACATTCAGGTTAAAAACCCATCATAAACTTTTAGTAACTGATATTAATGATTATATGCAGTATATTTATACACATTATGTATCAGCTTTGCTCATTCTTCAAAGAACTTTCATTTAATTTAAAACTGTTTTTAATACGGCAAACAGTACACATTACTTCCGATAAATTCTCTTGACATTTCCAATAAGAACATTGTTAAGCTTTAAAATCCTTTACAAAAATCCCTAAATAATATCCATCTACTCCCATTTAAATCCATACACTAATAATAACTTTTTGTTTTAAATCAACTAACAACAAAATTTGAGCTTTAATTGCATGTTTGTTGTTTTTTTTTTATTAATTTTATTATTATTAAGAAATTTAAGACTGATAAAAACGATCTTCTGTATAGACTCAAGTTTCGGTGAATCGTATCAACAAATTCATGAATAGCGAAGAATTGGATCCTAATAATGTACTTCATGATCCCAAGAAACGTAAGTTTTGTATTTGCGTTTAATTGAATGTTAATAACTATTATTTCTCAAATAAATTATTTTACTAAGAAATAATACAGAAAAAAGTGTAGCATTCTTCGAAAACAATATAACCGGGTCTGTTCTAGAATCCGAATTCACTCGAAAGTGGATTACTTTAGCATTTTTGGTGTTCTGCAATTCAGATCCACATATTTTTATTAATAAAAACATGTGGATGTGAATTGCAGAACACCAAAAATGCTAAAGTAATTCACTCGAAAGTGAATTCGGATTCTAGAACAGACCCGAACGTTATGCTCCTTATTAATGCTTTTCGAATCAATTGGCATTTACACTACATGATATTTTCTTTTTAAAATATTACAAATTAAATCAAACCTAGTTTAATAACTTTAGTCAAATCAAATTTTTTTTCTTCTATTTTTGTAGCCAATCCCTTGTCCATTGTCGATGGTAGTTTCTCTTGGGGCGATAATGCTGTAACTTTGCAAAATATTAATATTGAAGTGAAAAAGAATACATTATGCGCTATTGTTGGTACTGTAGGATCGGGTAAAACATCTGTGATACAAGCCTTTTTAGGTGAAATGGAAAAAATATCGGGCAGTGTTAATACGGTCGGCTCTATTGCCTATGTGCCACAGCAGGCGTGGATTCAAAATGCCACTTTAAGAGAAAATATTCTGTTTGGCAAGGAATATGATCGCAGACGCTATAATCGTATCATTGATGCTTGTGCCTTAAGACCAGATATTGATATGCTTTCGGCTGGTGATCAAACCGAAATCGGTGAAAAAGGTATCAATTTGTCGGGTGGTCAAAAACAACGTATTTCTTTGGCCAGAGCTGTGTATAGTGATGCGGATCTTTACTTTTTGGATGATCCGCTAAGTGCTGTCGATTCTCATGTGGGTAAACATATTTTCGAAGAAGTTGTTGGTCCCAATGGTCTATTGGCTAAGAAGACAAGAATTTTAGTTACACACGGTATTACATTCTTGCCGCAAACTGATAATATTTATGTTATGAAACTTGGTGAAATTAGTGAGAATGGCACTTATCAAGAATTACTGAATAAAAAAGGTGATTTTTCTGATTTTCTCCTACAACATATACAAGAGGGCAATGAAGAAATTGATGATTTGGATGTTATCAAACAACAGCTGGAGGGCACTCTTCAATCTGAAGAACTGAAGGGAAAATTCGAAAAAGTTATTCAATTAGCCAGAACTGAAAGTTTGTCCGATTCTGTGTAAGTGTTTACTGTCCAAGAGATTTTTCTTTCATATTTTTTAGTTCTTTAAAAAAAAAAG